>CM054382.1:47412857-48657142 GCA_028858755.1 Ara ararauna
GGGAAGATAGAGAGTAATTAGTAAGTACTATCTATATACAGATATCACTATGTCTATAGACAGATACTCTTTACTGCCCTTAAATGGAGCAAACCCAAAAGCAATACAAATTGCAGCCTGCCACAGAGCACATAAAGCCATCAGCAGTTTAGGCAGAATACTTGAAGTGATTCAGGTTTACATTTGGAAGGAAATGGAATATAATAATATTATAACTATAATACTTTAATTTCCAATGTTAGCTAGCTCACTAATATCAAGATTAAAACCCAAAGGCTTGGAGGACTTGTGGGTGAGGACTTCTGTCAGTTCTGTGTTTCTGACTGGAGCTACCTGAGCTGCTGGAATTAAATTGAACGTGCAAGCTGAGGACAGGACTGCAGTCTGATGTCTGTTAAAAATGAAATTTCTGGTCTAAAAGCAGAGCTAGTGGCTGGAAATGAAAGTATGAATAGAAACTAAGAAATACTTCTTTGTAGTAAAAGACAACTCTGAGCAAGGAGGGAGAACAAAAGAGAAGTAAAAAAGGTTTCTCCACTGTGCTCCCCAGGGCTGCTTGGTCCTCACAGCTAGGTCCTTGCCTACAGCCACCAACACACCCCTGCTGCCCTAGGGAGGTCTCTGTCACTCCCAAGGCTTGTTCCTCTGCCACAGGCTGACACCCAGCTCACCCTGGGACTCCTTTCCCTGTCTTCCCCACAAAGACCAAGGCCCCTTTTCCAGGTAGGCTCAGTATATCCCTAAGGAGAGGAGGGCTTGCCACCTGACCTCTTAAAAGCAGGTAAGAAATGATGAACACACAAAGTCCTTTGTGCGAACCTTTATGAGGAATTTAAGGAGTGGGTCTATAGAAGTCTAACAGCGGAGAGCAACCAATAAGCAGCAGGTGAGTTCCATCCCTGCCAAGGACAGAGGGGTTTCAGACCCGCTGCCTCCCTGGCAAGGGTGTGGCAGAGCATGGGCAGTGAGCTCTGTGCTGCACGTGCCAGAGGCACTTGCTTAGTATGACATCCAAAAGAGCTGCAGCAACTGTGTGAGGTGCAGAGTGGAAAGACGGCTGTAACCAGGTGGGACACTGCCTCATGGAAACTTGCTAGAAAACATTTTCCCCAGGTATTGGATTTTTTTCTCCTCTTCCTGGCTTGATGTCCTGTGAATGCCCTGTCACACATCCTGGGACCAAGCGCTTTGACATGAGGGACATGCAGGAGTTTGAGACTGTAGGTATAAAAACATGAGAGGAGAGTTCACTTGTGCTTTACTTACTGCTGGGCCTTTTTCATCACAGCCAGTTTCCCCTCTGAAATTGGAAAACTTCAAAGTCAGGAGTAGTTAATCTTTTTTCACCCTGAGCAGCGTATGTTTGATCCCCAGGCAGTATTTTCCTAAGTACCCTTTGCTGGTGGCTGAGATCTTTGCTCTGTATTTCTGGTTGCATGTTTTGATGCCTCTTCAGATGAAGTATGATTCTTATTGTTATCTGGTTTGATGATTTATATGTTTCTTGTCAGCATTTAGAGCACTTTGATGTACGACGGCATTGTGGATACATGTGTGTGTACGTCTTCAAGTATTACTGAGGTCCTCTCAGCAATCTGTGATGACTCACACTTTTCATGTTATCTTTTTTTTGTTGTTTTTCCTTCAGCACTGTTAGGGAGATACTCACTTTATATTACGACATTGGAATAAGTAGCTGGTAAGGCTAAGGATGAGGGCAATGTGAGCTTGATGGGGCAACAGCAGTGCCTGTGGCAAGCAAAAACCAGCTTAAATTATAAACATTGGCAGGTGGCAGCCAATTGTGTGTGTATGCATGTGGGTGAATGTCCAAAGCAGAACTATTTTCCATCTACCACTCTGCCTAAATGGGATACATCTCTAAACGCTGCTTCTCTCCACAAATCTTGCATGGCACAGGGCTCTGTCCCCAGGCAGAGAAGAGTACATGACTAGTGGTGGAGGGGGAGGAACTGATAGGAGCTGAGGAGCCATGGTTTTCTTCAAAATGCTGGGACAATGGCGGAGGTGTGCAGTACAGGCTGCAAGCAGCATCATGGAAAATCTTGTGTCTGGGAGCGTCTCCTGCTAGCGCACTGCAGCTCCCCTTGTACTGGTGTAGGAAGCATGTGCAAAGAGTTACAAATGCCGCAAAAGAAGCACTGCTGACGAAGAAAATATGAGGTCAGAGTAACTAATGCTGTATGGGACATATTTTTATCCCACCCAGAGGTGTCTGCATTCCAGTATTTGAGGGAAGGGAGAGCTGGTCTGCAAAAATACTTCAGATACCTTGTACGAAAGGTTATAGCATCTTTCTCGTCTGACACAGAACATTGCTTTGCTGGCATGAAGTGGGACCTCGAAGCAGAGGAAGATGAACACCACAGTCACTGTGTCTGCAGGATTTTGAGACCTCTCAAAGAAGTGACTTGGGTGAGCAGCCAGGAGATGTGTTTGGGAGGGAGGTTAGGACATATGGGTACCACTGCAAGTGCTAGGGAATGGGAGATGCCCTGAACTCCTTGCCTGGAGGCATGAGCTGGGTAAAGGCAGGTATGGGGACTGGCAATGCAGAATGGAGGAACTATACTGGGGTCCCTGAAACTCTGCTTGGATGATGAGAGTGCATCCTTTCATTTCTTAAGGACATTATATCTGAATTTTATCTCCTTTGTATCAGAGCCTGGTATCTTGGGGACACTGGTCTGAATTGACTCTCAGTGTGCAGTTTGTGAGGGCATGGTTACAGGGACGTTTTCAGCTGAAGGGCAGCAGAGAACACGAAAGTTGTGGCTACACACAAATTAACTCTGCAATAAAGGAGGAATATGAAACAAGTGACTGGGGCCAGGAGCCTGCTGGGAGGATCAAGATTTGGACAGACATTCGCAGGGGTTTCCATGCTGAATGAAGCCACAGGTCTTGCAAAGACATGAAAAAGTTCTTTGGTGGCACAAGGAAAGCTGAACAACAGGTCCCAGCTGTGGGCAGCTCCAGGCTCCATCTCCGCTAACACTCAACTAAGTCAGTATCCCTGTGTTTTTTGGGTCTGCCATGCAGTGCTGGCAGGAGTACTTGTGGTAAGTGATGTTAGCATCCTCACCTGCCAGGGAAGCGTGCGTTGTGAGAGAGTGGCACAACACTTCCAAAACAGCCTGCAGACAGCAAGGCCCACAGGTGATTCAGAAATATTTGCATTCTGCAGATGACTCTTCTACTGGGATGGCTGAATCACATCTGCTGGTGGTGAGGGCCTGGGGGCAGATAATGCCCTTCTTCCCATGAAGAATGGTGGAATCTTCTCTGACCCGAGTGCTCTAGCACCATGGCCTGTGCTGAACTGAGGACCTTTTGGAAACTCTTTCCTCCCTGTTCTCACCTAATCCCCCAGCAGTGCCCATTCCCTGTGACCAGCTGAATGCTTGGGATGGTTCTGTGGATGTGCAGTAGTGCCAGCTTCACCCATGGCCTGGGCTCGCCCCATGCTGCTTCTGGCCAGCATATTGCCTGCACTGGAGAGGTCCCATGTCTCCTGCAGGGTCATGTTGACCACACATGCTGCCCTCCCTGCTGGGTGGAAGGTGCTCAAGCATTTTGTCCTGGGTTCAGCAGTAGCAGTCATTTTTTCTCCTTCTTAGTAGCTGGTGCAGTGCTGTGTTTTTGACTTCCAGCCTGGGTACAGTGCTGATAACACCGATGTTTTTAGTTACTGCTTAGAATGTTTAGTCTGATCAATGACTTTCTGCGTCTCATGCTCTGCCAGGGAGGAGGGGAAGCTGGAAGGAAGCAGAGACAGGACACCTGACCCAAACTAGCCAAAGAGGTATTCCATACCACAGCATGTCTTGCCCAGGATGTAAAAACGGAGAGCAGAGACCCGGAAGAGGGGGGTTTACTACTGGGTCAGGCTTGGTATCGGGTGGTGAGCAGTTGTATTCTTTTCCCTTGTATTTCCCTGGTCATTATTATTATTGGTGGTAGCAGCAGTGGTTTGTGTTATACCTTAGTTATTGGACTGTTCTTATCTCAACCTGTGGGAGTTGCATTCTTTCGATTCTCCTTCTCATCCCTCTGGGAGCGGGGGGGGGGGGGGAGAAAGAGGAGGGAGTGAGTGAGCAAACTGGGTGAGTTGCGGCTTAAACCACGACACGTTTCCATGATGCTTGGTGGTGGTGGAGCGGGAAGCACTGATGATCAGTGAGGAGACCTTCTTTCCTGAGATTGCTGATTTTAGCCTCAAGTGGGTTGTGGGCCCTTGAGGGCCTGAGCAGGGATTTCACAAATGTATGTCTGGCTGCAGGGGTTTATCTCAGTCCCAGAAAGGAGTCTTGTGGCTGGCAGATGGAGGTGATGGATGTGGCTACAGGATGAGGCCTTTGCATGAGTGTGTATTCTCTGCAAAACTTGAAGCCTCCCTCTGAGCCCTGAGCTCAGGAGGACACCCCTGTAGGAAGAGATACTAGGCAGAAACTCAGGGACTGAGAACTGCAAGGTTGGCTGACACATGCCAGCACCCTGTCCTACTTGTAAGCCCTGCCTGGTGCAAGGCTCTTCAAAAGGCCCTTCCCACCTTGTTATTCTATGGCTTGATGCCAGGTCCTGGCTCAGTCCCAAGCTAGACTTGTCCTTCGTCTGTGCAGTGTCCATACATTCAGAGTGATACTCTCATGCAAAGAAACTCTCCTCTGGCAGCGAGGGAGGAGGAGAGGATGTTTAGGAGGGGATGAACAGCCCTATACACCAGACACCTTTGGGGTGACAGGATTGTTCCACCCGTAGGTGCTCATGGTGGGTTGTCACCCTGTAATGCCTCTCTCCCATCTGGAAGGGAGCATAACAGTAGCAATTGTAATAAACAGCTCTGGGCTTATTAGAACAGCAGATACAAACAGAAAATGCGGCTGCTTTATTTCGTGTAAACACAGCTACAGGAAATCGAGCAACCTTGGGCAGGAAGCAGAGGTTACTGAGAACAGGGACAGGACAGCCAGTGGGGTTTTGCATGCTTCTGGGGGTTGTCTTGATCCACTGCTGCTCCAAAGAATAGTCACCATCTTAATTTCCTGATGGTGTCTTAGGAACCTCAAAGGGCTTTGGTTGGGGGGAACAGGGATGTCACACTTGTAGCCTGAGAGATAGTCTACTTTGCTGTGCATCATGCACCTTTCAGCATGGCTGGATGAGTGCTCTCAGGAAATGCTCCACAAGGAAGGAGTCGAAGTCAGGAGAGCTGATGAGACATATGGAAGCCCTGAAGACTGGGACAGGGAGGCTTAAAGGGCACAATGGAAATGAACACCCTGCTTACACATGCGACTCTGCAGACTTGTTAATATGTGACTCTGGATGCAGATATCGAATGTGTATGTGTCAAAATGGGTTTTAGCAAAACCATGCCTAGATTGCTTTGAGAATGTGTCATAGGATCAGCAGCAGCAGCTATTTTTCTCCTTCTTGGTAGCTGATGCAGAGCTGTGTTTTTAATTTTGGGCCTGGGAACAGCGCTGATAACACCAGTGTTTCGGTTACTGCTTAGTGATGTTTTGGTCTGGCCAAGGACCTTCTGAGTTTCATGCTCTTCCAGGGAGGAGGGGAAGCCAGGAGGAAGCAGAGACAGGGCGCCTGACCCAGACTGACCAAAGAGGTTATTCCATACCACAGCACGTCATGCCCAGGATGGAAAGCAGAGAGCAGAGACCCGGAAGGGTGGGGGTGCACTGCGTGGTTGGGCTTGGTTTTAGGCGGTGAGAAATTGTATTCTTTCCTTGTGTTTGCCTTGTCGTTGTTGTTGGTGGTAGCAGTAGTGATTTGTGTTGTGCTTTGGTTGCTGGACTGTTCTTGTCTCAACCTGTGGGGGTTGCATTCTTTTCGATTCTCCTTCCCATTCCTCCGGGAGTGGGGGGAAGAAAGTGGAGGAAGTGAGTGACAGAACGAGCTGCGTGAGTTAGAGAGGCTTAAACCACGACAGAATGTTAAGCAGGAAGCTGAGTTCAGAATAATCTTGAAGTAAAATCTTCAGAAAACTCAAAAGTAGATGAATAAGTAGATAAAATAAGCATCTGACTGAGTCCAAACGAGTTATAGGTGGGCATTGCCAGTGTTGTGTTTTTGAGACTATTCATCTGCTAGATACAATAATGTTACTTCCAGCTGTATCTCTGAAGACCTTTAGACAAACAAGTTAGTAATAAATCTCTTTGGGACTCCAGTCCTTTTGAAGATTTGTCACAGCAGTCTCTTGGGACCAGTGTGGGCTTACTGTGACTTGAAATATATAAAATTGAAAGCTTTAGATTGGCTCATCACCGAAGCGTTCAGTACTGATGTGAGTGCAAAGGGCCTGAGCACACAGAAGCAGCATCCTATGATACCTCTTCACTGGATATAGTTTGCAGCTTTCCATTGGTCTTCCTCTGCCATTGATAAACTGTTTAACTGAGATGTCCTTACTAGAAGATGGCTCACTGCTGTCTTCATTGCTAAGCATGCAAAAAAATGTCCTGAACAAAGTCAAGCGTTTGTAACAAACCTGTCCTAGACTTGGAAACAACTATTTTGTTTGAGTAAGTAAGACTTGCTGGGATAAGTGGAAAGAAGTGAGAGGAGTCTATTTGGTTTGTGTGACAAGGTTTTTGTAGCAGGCGGGCTATAAGGGTGGCTTCTGAGAGAAGCTGCTAGAAGCTGCCTCTATGTCTGAGAGAGGCAATGCCAGTCAGCTCCAAAACAGCCTGAAACTGGCCAAGGCCAAGCCCATCAGTGCCAGTGGTAGCATCTCTGGGATAACATGTTTAAGAAGAGGAAAATGTTACTGCACAGGAGCCACAGACAGAAGTGAAAATATGCAAGAAACAGTAGTGAGTTGCAGTGAGACTGCAATTTAAACCATAGTGCTTAAGGAATTGCTGAGAAGAAATTCAGATCTGTCTCATAACTACTGTTCTCAGGGAAAAAATACAGAAGGCTTTTTCCCTTACTGGAGATAGGCCTGAGACCCACTGGTAAAAACCAGCCTAATCTGTGTGGAAAATAAACCACCTGCTTTTCACAAGAAGTGGTGACTAACCTGAGGAATTCTGACTTGTGGCATCCTCACACCTGTGTGAAGAAAAAGGTCCAGCCAAAGGTTAATTGCCTTACCTGGGCAAGTTACTTAAAGAGGGGTAAAGGTGAGTGGGGGCCAGTCTAGGTGTGCTGTGCTGGCTGGGAGGGAGGTATGCCTGTACGCTCTCCTACCTTCATGCTTTAAGCTCTACAGTTGAACGTTCCTGTCTGGGCCTAGGGCATTGCCACTGACTTAGGTTTTGCTGTGTGTGTTTGAAAGTGGCCTGGTCACCTTTGGTCTGGCCCAGGAGCTGGTGCAGTGCTGTGTGGTCATTGGACCTTCAGTGTAACTGTTCAAAGCCATGTTTTGGTGATTCTTTGGAACAGCTGGTGATACAGGGGCTGTACAAATCTGAAGGCAGCAAAATCCTATTCAACAAGGATTGTTCTGTGTTCCCTCCTATGTTACTGATACCTGGATTGTAGAGGGATTTGTGTACCTTGGTTCTTAAAATCTCAAGTCTTGTATATGTTGCCTAGCTGCAGAAGTGCTGAAAGCTGTGCCTCCATGACCTTGGCTACTGAGTAGCTCCATGTTGCCCTATTTGCAGGTCTTTGAAGTCTTCAGGACTGCAGTCATGAAAATAATTCCTCTATGATCATAAACCAAAGTGTGAACTTTAAGTCCTGAATGTGTTTTTCACACAGGAAAACACAGTCAAAGGAGAGAGAGCGAGACTCAAGACTCAGCTAACAAGCAGTCACACAGGGATCAAAAGGTGTTTACAAGAGAGGAAATCATCTGTGAAATCAGTCCTGGTAGTTTTACCTGACCAGATCTGTGCTCCTATCCTACATCTCTGAGTACTGGCTTTCCCTCAGTCTGCTATATGACACGTAGGGACCAGATTGACTAAATAGGCATGTGCAAGGCAGCCCCCTAACAGAGGTACCTCAACTGGAATGTTCTCAGCTCTCCTGGTAGAATGCCCACTGGTGCAGACTGGGATACACTGGGCTGGAATGAAGCAACTGCTGGATGGAGCTGGCTGTGGACACTGCTGTGTGAGGTAAGAGGGAAGGGGGATTCTGTAGCCTTATGGTGTGACAGAGATCCTCCTTCGAGGCAGGGTTGAGTGCCTTGCTAGTGTGAGTTTGAGTCTAGGAGCAGTGCTGGGGATATCTCTAGGCGGTTTGTCTCAAACTTCCTCAGGCACTGTTTGATCAGAAGCAGCATAGTACAGGTGCTTCCCTTCTGAAAGTTGATCTGGTGAGATAAGGTATTATCAGTAGGTATTTCCATTAGACATAAAAGAGAATAACCCGTTTTCCACCACCACACTGGTTCCATGCCCCAGTGGAGGGAAAGCAGCTCTACCCACTCAACCCTCCTGCCTCCTTCAAAGATCAATGCTGACCCAGGGTCTAGCAGCAAAGACCATCTGCTTTAACTGAGGATTTCTCTGTAATCTGGTAGCCTGCACAGAAAATGAAGCAGTAGCGGGCTTCAGAAGAAATGAGTGTATGCTTGTGATCCAGAGTTAGCTGCAGCAGCCCCTGTGTAAAGGGGTCTTCTAACTCACCCTGCACCTTGACTTCTTGCTCTGTTGCGTCTCAGCGGAGCATGCTTCTAGGCTTCTCCTCTCTGCAGTTCAGCTGGAAAATGGCAAAGAAACTCTGTGCATTGATCAGTCTCATTGGGGGATTGAAATGCAAAACTCCCTCTGCTTATTTTCATTTGCTTGTAACTATTCTGTACTCCCCCAGTGGTTTGTTTGAATGTCAAAGGCTGAACACCTTCCTGCTAGGGATCTTGGCACTGTACCCAGAATAAGGCCCTCCTGCTGTAGCACCTATGTAAAACGTGCTTGCCCAGGGTTGTTGTGTGACGCTGGAAGGTGGGAGTCTTCATTCTGTAAGCTCCTGAGAAGGTTTTTGAAAGATTTTCATTAAGGAAGGTTCATTCCTTGCTGTTCTTTCTCCATCCTGCAACACCTCAAGTTCTCATCTGTGCTGAAGTGATTTATGCTACTTCTGAGAAGTAGCAACCACAGAGTTTTGTTTCAGAGTTATTTCTCATGTATGAAATTAGGTTCTTTTAAATAAGTGGGAGAAATACCATTTCTGTTTTTGAAGCACTTTAGTCCTGCCCTAAAGTCCCTGCATAAGCAAAAATATTGCAACTACCCTGGCTTGATCATTTGGCCATTTGTCAAGGAATACCTCTTTGTCACCAAGTCTGGGACAATGTGATGTTCCCTATTTCCTAGCCAACAAAAGACTGTTCATTTAAATATTTGTTTGAAAACCACTTGGTGCTTTACTTCCCCATGCTGGCTGGTAAAGGGAGTTTTCAAATCCTTAGCAAAATCATTCCCAAAGACACAAGATCTTTGTGCTGGCTGGAACTCTGTTGTTAGGTCAAGAATCAGAATGGTTTGCCTTGGAAGGGACCTTGACGATCATATAGTTTCAAACCCCCTGGCGAAGGAAGGGACATCTTCCACTAGACCAGGTTGCTCAAATATTCTTGTGAAGCCTTTTCCTCTAAAGTTTCCCACCATGTTTCTGATTTTACTGTTTATTTGTAAAATGGTAATTCTCAGAGTGTTGCTTCTAGTGAAAATGCTGCAGCTCAGCCTGAGCAGTGGGTTGGCAGAGGAGTGGTGAGGGTGGCTAGTGCAATGGAGCATAGCTGGTGTTAGCTCTTGTGCGCCTTGAGCTTTATTACTGTGCATACGGTTTAGTTCTGGGTGGGGTGAGAGGTACATGACACCTTGGGAAGTGTAGAGGTTTGTGCTTACCAATTACAGCTACTGAGCTGTCTTGTAAAGGGTTTTCTGCCCTTCCCAGATGGTTAGTCTCTGATAGCCACAGAGTGAGGAGGACCTGATGAGGAGGCCTTGGACTGTGGGTGTGCGCAGGAGCAAGTGGGAGAGCTGTGACTGAAAGGAGATGTAGCTCTTTTCTCTCCCTGTGTGGGAACTGTATCTTAGGCCTGGGTGCAGCCCAGTAGTGAGCAAAGCTGTGCTCTGGGAGGAGGACAATGATGCAGAGAAGGGCTGTACCAGCAAGGCATTAGTCCCTGCAGCTGTCTCATCCTGCCCTTTGAAGGGGCATGTGTCAGGTGGGACCAGTCCCTCTGCTGTTGGTCCTGCTAGCTGAGTGAGGGCGCTGGCACCAAGAGCATGGGGAAATGAATGTTGCCCCCCCAGCGAGCAGGCAGCTCATCTGTATGGCATTGCCTGCTTGCTCAGAGTTCACTGTGCCCTTGCTGTCCAAAGTAGCACCTGGTGTAAGAAATCTCTCCAGCCCTGGGCTGAAGGCTGCAAAGACGGGAAGTCTGGTATGGAGCGAAGTCCCTGAGGAATGTATGGAGGGGGCTTCCTAAGTGGTAGGCAATAAGCATGTGTGGAGGCAGAACAGAAATGCTGATAGCAGGACAGCATGGCCTTGGAGTAGACCCAAGGGTCCCAAACTCTGGAACAGAGGCACTGTGTTTATCAGTCCTGTCACAGGACTGGGGACAGGTAAAAGCAGTTCTGTCTGCTGATGTGATGAATGTTATATATACCCAAATAATTAGGAAAGATGCTACCCTTCTGGTGATTTTGCCTGCCCCCATAATCACTTGTATCTGCATTGTTTTTACCCTGCCCATGCATTTCATGCTGCTCCAATAAACCCATGAAGATATCACCCTCCCACTGCTAAGTGACTCACACAGTCACCCCTCCAGGAAACCAAGAGATAATCTCACTGGGGCTGATAGCAACAGCTTCTCCTTAGCTTCACAGACACCTCTCAAATGCTGCTTGTAGCAGCTTCAGGGGCATCCCCACCTCCTCAAATTCAAATGTGCTCTGGAGATTCAAGAGCCAAGCTCCTCAGCTGCAGCTCTTGCACAGAGGGGATGGGGACTCCTCTTGGGGGTGGCTTTTCTCTTTCCTGCTTTGCGCTAGGCTGCACTTTGAGGTTGCCTGCTTTTCTTCCCTCTTCTGTCCCGTATTCCAGCCTGTTTCTCTATGGCAACTGTGTGTAGCCCACTGTCACAAATGGGATGGAGTCACAGTGTTTCTGTGCAGAACAAGGCAAAGGTGCCCTATGGGGGACCTTGATGGGGGAAGCCCAGACAGGGGTGAGAGGAGCAGGGCACAGAAGCAATGGGAAGGCTGTCTCACTCCATTCTGGGATTACATTTGCTTTGAATAAGAACTTCAGAAAACTAAGACAGTTTGTAGGCGCAGACTGTAGTGTACATGCTGCTGCCAGGGCAGTCCTAACATACTGTGACATTCTTGCTTTTTCCCTGTAAGATTTCTGCTTGCTTTGCCAAAGCAGTGGGTGTTCATAACTTCTCTTGACTCTCCTAGATACCTCGATGGTGATCCAAACCTGTGTGTAAACTGCCTGAACTCTTACTTAACTTCCATCTTCACTTCCATCGCTTCCATCTTCTCCCCCCACTATCCTGTGTGACTCTGAAATAAGACTGACTTTACTATCTTCAGGGTATGCTGGGGTGGAGACAGGATAGCCTGTCTCAAAGTGGAGGGGTAGAAACACAGATAAATCAAGGCTGATACTGCTTGGTTTGGGTACTCCAAAGCATCTGGAAGGGTGATGTGTATATTGTTTTTAAGCAAGCTCTATCAATATTCAGCATTCAGTCTGTTCAAAGACATCAAGCTCCATGCAAAATTCAGCACTGCCTCTTCCTCCCACCTGGGGATGACAGTCAAAAGTCACAGCAGTTGAAGAGGAAGCAGGGGGCAAGGTTGAGCATGTTGTTGCCTGGGGCATGCCCTGCAGGACACAGTTTTCTCAGCTAGCAGTGTCCCTGTGAGATGGGTATTGAGCTGTGTTTCAGGGACCTTACAAGTATACAGAACCACAGAGGAAATACCGACTCTTTAAAGCTGTTAGGCTTCAGGTCCATGGTCTGGTCCTCTGAGAAACTCCCTGCAGGACAGCTGCCCACGGGAGATGGCAGTGCCTTCAGTTGTGCCACCCTGGGGGTTGTATTTGCTGAAAATCCCCCATTACAGGCGCAACACCGGCTTTTCCGTCACCTCTCAATGCTTTATGTTTTGGATTTGGTGAGACACTGAGTTCTGACATCTACTGTTGTTGTCTTTTCTTGTGTGGAGAGATACACAGATGTTTTACCAGACATGCATTATATAGGTTGTGTGCTTTCTTCTGTCTCAAAAATGGCCAGTGCATGGGATTAACCTTGGATCTATTTGGTTTGTGGCATGGGCTCCCTAAATTACTTCATTTAATTGGCAGCTGTCTGGGGCATGTTGATATGTTATGTGTGCGCATAGTGTCCAACAGAGGGATGCCTTGGTTTTACTTTGACAATGCAAATAAACCCTGGCTATGGTGCTGCTGGGTGGTGACGCTGGCGCTGCTGCATGGTGGCAGCCGTGGAATTTGAGCACAGACCACTAGGTGTCTGTATTAACCAGGGCTTGACAAGCAGCAGTCCCAGCTGCGGTTTAGGCGTTTATTGGCTTACAAATAGCAGAGATGGAGCACAGATTCTTAAATTTCAGTCTCATGCAGGCAGCACAGAAGGGTTGGCAGCAAAGGAGGAGGTCATAGGCGGATCCTGCAACACAAAGTTGGAATGGTGCATGACTAGGGGTTGGCTTGGGGGATCCTAAGTCCAGGTTAGTGCTGCTACCAACTTGCAGCACTCTGGTAAGACACACTCTGCCACTGCGGTCAAAGCTCCCAGAAAGGCTTCCCTACAACGCCAATCAAATCTGTCCCTTGCCAAGAAAGCTTGTTTTGTTTAATGGCATATGAGAGGCTTTTGCTCTTTGCCTGCCATGAAACTTTCCAGTTGAAGGCTTGATGGTTGAAGGCTCTGTGGCTTGGTTTCTGCTGTGAGAGGTCAGTATGGTTGGACTGCCACTAGGAAGAAGGTGCTTTCTCAGCTTGGAATTTTCCTATGAGATAGGCATTAAGCTCTGTATCAAGGACCTTTCAAGTATGCTGGACCACAGAGGGTTATACAAATGCCGGGTTCAGGTGGCTCTCTCCACACCATCCTGGCAGCCATGTGTTTGTAAGTACAGTGATTGCTTCGAGCAAGGACTCACAGGTTTCTTTGGAAAGAGAGGTCAAAGTGGTGAAAAGAAGCCCTACTCCCTCTTCCCTCTCTGCTGGCAGTGATGAGCATCTGCTTCCCAAATCCACAGGTGTTGGTTGAATGTGTGTCCCACCACAGAGTGCTGCGTTTCTCTGCTGAAGCAGATTGCTTTGCCCCTGCAAGGTGGGGTGCTGCCAGTACCAGAGAGTTAGCTACCCAACTGTCTGCGGGGAGGTAGAGGAGGAGGAGGAAGAGGATCTTCTAGCGCTTGCCCTCTCGCACAATTCCCCTAAAGCTACCAGAGGGCAGGGAAGGTATGTGAAAGACCGGGGTGGCCTCAGATCCTGCTGGAAATCGCTCAGCGGTCCCTAGGGGGGGGGAGGTCCTGCGCCTGAGGAAGGATCCTGCTCTGTGCTTCCTGAAGGTGTCCTGAGGCAGGCTGGGCTCGCTGCAGTCCCTCGTTCCCCAGATCACATCCCCTCCCTGTCTTCTTCCCTGCAACCTCCCCGCATGTACATAGCCCCTTCCTACTTTACCCTTGCTTTGTCCCTTGTTCCGGCTACACCAGCCCAGGCTGGAGCACTACCTTAGCCTTTTCAGGGTGCTTAGCCTTGCCGTAGAGATCTGGGAGACTGCTCTGAGGAACAAGTAGCCTCTCTGCATGGCACATCTGGTGTTTGATGCCTCTGACATGCGTGGAATCTGAGTGGCTAAGTTTGAGTGCAAGCCCCTATAAGGATTGTGCAAGGCAGAAATTACTTTGGTGTGGTAATGGAGGAGTAGCACATCCCCCTCATGCTGGCTGTGTGGAGAAGTTACAGAAAGTATCAGTGTGCAAAAGGGCTGCGCTCACTTACAGCAGCTGTACCTGAGCCTGCCGATGTGACATTGGAGTTCTAGGAGCGCAACATGGTTAAGGAGAAGGTGCAACTATGGGAAAACAATTACTGCATGTTGTGCTCCTTGTACTGCATCACACAAGACATGTGCATGAAGTCACTGACTCTAGAGACTTCATCAGGATGTGGCTGAAGGCTCTCTCTGGCTGGGAGTGTGACCTGGTCAGAGCTGTGGGTGTTTCTGCAATTCCCATTAATGCAGATATGCTGTCTGAAAATGCTTTTCAGACCCATGCTCTGCTCGTCGCTGCACCAGCTAGCAGAGCCTGGGGTAAGCAGCTGGAAGCAGTGTGGGCTGCAGCTGGAATATGAGCCAAAGACCACTGGGGTATTGCATAAGGGCATCAAAGCCATAGCACGGGATGTGAGGAAAGAGGGTAATGGGGCAAAGCTGTCCTTGTGTCCTGCCATTACCTTTAAAAGAACGTTTGTCTCTGTCCATTCTTGAAGGAAGCTTGGGCTTTCAGGAAGATCCTGCCTACAGATGTCTGTGCCAAATTAAGGTATTGCTCAATGGTGTTTATTCCAGGGCCAGTATTTGTGAAGCATGGAGCAGATCATGTGTCCCCTGGGAATCCTCTCTTTCTCCTTTTTTTTCTTTCCTTCCTGTTACCAGGGGTCCTAAGATCAGTTTAGACAGTCTCTAAATTGATTGTTTAAATCATGGTATTGGACAAGCTCTCATGGACCCTTTGAGGAAACCCAGGATTCCATGCTCCAGGAAAGACACCACTGCTTGCCTCTGCATGCTTTTCACTGTTGCACTTATTTTTGAATCCAGCAGACACATTTGCCAGCCTGTGTGGGCATTTCTGATGCAGTTGGGAATAGAGCATGGAGCCCTGTGAAGGCAGGCCTAAGACTCAGCTGTTTACCTTGCAGCTGGGCTGTGTCAAACCAGGAGTTTGCTTGCTGGGTGACAGTGTAGGTACAGGTATCCTGTCAGTCCAGTCACATAAAGTTGTTTCTGTAACATTACTTCAAAGCTCTGTGGATGGTTGTGTTCAGAGCTGTCAGTCAGGCTTTTGAATCTCTAAACTCTGGATTTATTCACAAGCCAAGTGGATGTACTGTTAGCACTGTTTGAGCTGTCTGGAAGTACAAAATCACCTGCTGTGCCTAAAACTAAGAGCAGGAAAAATTACATCTTCTACTACGGCCTTCTAACTGGATAGAGGCGGGGATGGTGTGCAGCTGGATTCAGAGTGGGTGTGCGAGCAGAAGGGAGAAGTTGCCTCTCACAGGAGTGGAAGCCTCCAGCCAGCGCTTGAGAAGGCCTTTGGAAAGGCATGAATTGAGGCTTACTCAGCTCTGAATCTCTGTGCAGGGTGCTGCTGGCAGAATATCACAAAAGCATTGAGTCCGCAGTACAGCTGCTTTGCCTGGAAGCTGCCAGTCCAAGGCCTCCTCAGTGCAGCAAAGATAGGAAACTGCTTCAGTTTCATAGATGGTCTACGACAGGATGCCCTCTTCTACCACTGAAATCAGTGGGTGCCCAGCAGACTGTGTGAGGGGCAGGTCAGGATTTGTTTCTTGCTGAGCAGAACTGTGACATAATGCCAGAGAAGTTTTGCCAAGTGCACCTGTTTTTCAGATCTGCATCCGTCCTTCTTTTTGAGCTTTCTCCTTTGTAGAAATGTCCTTGTCCAGCACATTAGCCTCTGTTTTGCTCCCCATGACTCAGCTGAATGCACTTCCAGCTTGTGAAGGAGACAAAGCCAGTAGGAGTAGACAGAGCATGGAGAGGATATAGGACAGCTAAGAGCACAGCAAAGAGCCAAGGAGGGAAAATAAGTATGCAGTGCCTTGCAAAGAGATATTTTCTTATTCCCAACTGATAAGATGTTACTTTTTTTCCAGTAACTATTGAACGAGCAAGCTGGTGCCATGGTAACTGGGGACACATTTGATAGCAAAATTTGACAGTCTGTGGTTGCAATCATTGATCGATGTTTGCAGTTACTGCTCACAGCTGGGGCTTCTACTTGGTTTCTGATTTATGACTGTTTTCCCACCTTTTGATTGGGGTCCCATCTCAATACACACCCTATTTTGTGTCATTCATCTTTTGGCTCTTGCTTTGTAGCAGAATTCCTGTTTCTTCCCAAAGAGCAAATTCTTGGCAACATGCATGTTGCAGCCAGCTGAGACTTGTTCCTATGGCCTGGCCTCATCACTGCCACAGTGACAGACTTGTTGGAGATGTTGGGAGAGGACTCAGGGAGACCACTCAGGCTCACAATGATATGTATGCTTCACATATTCTATGATCCTATACATATGGCCTTGTTCTGCCATATGCAAGTGAGGTGACCTCTATGTGAAGAAGACAACAAAAGAAAATACTTCTTGGAGTGTTACGGTGGGATCAAGAGCTGGAGGTGGGAGCAGCTTTCCCAGCTATGTTAACAGAAGTCTTATGACTAGCCCTTAAGCTTGGGCTAACACCCAACCATGACAAGGCTTATTTCACACCACTGTGAAATTACGGGGTGTGACAGTGACAGTAGGTACTGGTCAGTGGTGAAACACAAAAGTAGAAAAGTACTGTTTGGCATGGGTTGTGGCAACATAACCTTGAAAATAGGGCAGTTAACACCACTGTTAGCAAAAGGAAATCTCATATCAGTAAACCTCTGTTCACATGCTGACCACATGTGTGCTGATGTTGCAACTGGTAATTTTCCACTCCAACACAAGGCGGAATATAAGGACCTGTGCAGGGATGGACAGGTGAGAAGGCCAGATGTGCATCTTTATTTGGGGGATGCCCTGACGACACACTGCCTACCACCCCGCCTACCAGGCAACATGTTCCATCTCCTTCTCCTGCTTGGCAGTATCCCATTCAGCCAGGGGTTGGTATGTATGTAACCTGCTTTGCATTAATATATATATATTTGCTTTGCACTAATAACTCAATAAATAGACTAGAACATTTGATTGTTTACATTGTATTTGGTGTCCAGTCTTTGTACATGGGCATCCTATGAATCCAGAACAAGGGGTTGGAACCAGCCATGGGTGTGAAAACATTAACGCCGCGAATAAGATGAGTCAAAACCTCAAACACCCATTGTTCTGCACTTAGTGGCTCTGACATTTCTGAAATCTGATGCTGGGCAAATCTGGATATACTCCTATATGAAGGCAGCTGCTTATTTGGCTGATGAGGAGCTTGGGAACTTACTCCTCATCCCAGAAAAGTATCATTCACGGCATGTTGAAATCCCCATGAGCCAAACATTGTAGTCTGATGGATTCACTCTTTTGATGTTCAGGCAGTTCTTTCAGTGCCTAAAATGCTTTGATTCCTGTGATTGCAGGATTCCTCTGTGCATCCTTTTCAAGATGGCTCAGAGATGCAGATTCTCCCACCATATGAGTTGGTTGACTGGCTCTGATGTGGTTTGTGGTTACATGTAACACTGCTCATGTGGCCCTTCTGGGCTTTTGATTTTCTGAATCACCAGTGAGTGCACTTTCACAGCCAAGTGTGAACATTGCTCAGGAAGTGTGTGTAAATACCATGGAGAGGCATTGAGAGGGTCAGCTTCTTTTAACCTGACCTGAAGGGTCCCTGTGACTACTGCAGGTGTGGATGTACAGTCTCCAGGTGCTGCAGCAGGCACTGTGAAGCCCAGCACTACTATGCAGCTCCAAGAGACATCCCACCGGGCACAGTCCTTGCACTGAGCTGCTGTGAACTCCAGCCACAGACCAGTATGTGATGAAGTTCCCCAAGGTGATATCTTATCCACTGGATGAGAAGTCATCGGGGTTCCAGTCTCATTCCTCACTTGCCAAATTATCTCCTCTCTATTGACAATTTGATGCAATGCTTCAAGCTTGAAAGATTCAGAGCATCCTGGTATTGACCTGTCACAGTGTGGGGCTTTGAAGGTCTTTGCTTTGCTGGTGCCTGTGTTGTGTGACTTTAGCAAATAGAAGGCAGATACCAGTGTCCCAAGCTGCTGAACCAGCCAGGACATGTCGACAGGAGAGGCCAGGCCTGATGCTGCCACGGGAATGTGGTGTTGAGTTGGTGCATTTTCTGCTAAAAGATGGCAAACCAACTGACAAAATAAGCTTTCTAGAAGCACTGTTTTTTCTAAATTGCAAGTCGGGCACAGATCTGTGTCAAAGCCTGGGTCCAGTGCGTGCTAGTGGAAGCTGGAGCTACCACACTAATGATCGCCCAAACCCTGTGATATCTTGCACAGACCCAAGGTGTCCCATTATATTGGGCTATACTAGAGCTAGACACCACAATTTGCTGAATTTGGTGCGTAAGTAGAGATAGCATTTGCACTCTAGCCGTATAGATAGGTGCCCTCCACTCCTACTGGCAGTAGGTTTGGTTTGGAAGAGACTTTACTTGTAGATCAGTTTTTGGGTTTGAGTCTTCTGGGATACAGGCCTGAGTGATGTTCAGATCCACCTCTCCAGGCCTGGCCCATTTCCTTTCATTGTGTTCTGCAATGATGCATGTAACTTCCGATATCAAAGACTGGTGATGCTGTACAGCTATCTGAGAAAGGTCACCGAAAGCCAGAGGAGTTTCACAAAAAACATAGATGAAAAGTTGACTCAGATTCACTGAAGTGAACAGAACTCTTTCTTTTTCTTTAAGAATAGTCTGTTTTTTGTGAAACTCACTGTTTTTGCTGTGACCTTTATCTTTTACTCAGTTGCAAGAGACATTGTTTTTACATGCACATGGGGTAGGACTTTAATACAGGCAGAATTTGCATCTTGTGCTCGTTGCCGCAGGATGGATTTTGACTTCCTGTTGCAGTCTTGTCTCTAATGAGTCCCCTTGCCAGCCTCTGCTGCTGCCAGTGCCACTGAGTGGGAAGCTTTCAGCTGGAAGTGGTGGGTGATGCTCCAGTCCAGCACCTAACTTTGGAGCATGGCAATATTCCTGCCTGCCTGCGTTGCCTCAAGCCCTGCTAAGCCATGTGTGTGTTCTGGCCGTTGTATCAATAATACTTCCGTTCATGAACTGCAGAGTGGTGGGAAGGCACCTCTTCTTTGATTCAGTGCTGTTACACCAACGTTTTTCTTGCCCACCACTACCCAATTAAGATCCTAGAAGATAAAAAAGAGCTGTTTGAGTGGCAGTGTCCAAGGCTGTTTGTCAGCCTGGCCTGAATTCAGAGGATTTTGCTTGCATCTGTGGCATCTAGCCAGGCAGACATGCTGTTAGTGTGGCTCCTGCATCCTTTTCTAGAAGCATGGTTTATCTTTTTTGTGTATACCCAATTAGGTAAAATAGATGCGCAATATCTGGTGAGGTGTCAAGAAGGTGCCTGTGTAGAACAGAAAGCAATGTGAGGTTGTGACATATTTTTGGGGAGGGTGATTGTGACAACAGATGACACAGACTCCTCTTGTGGGGAAGAGACACCTTTATTGTACTGAGGTATGCCTTTATATACCTTCACACAGGGCATTGTTTTGCATTACAAGCATTCAGTAACTTTCCAACAGCCACGTACGTATTTTACACTGTTCCCACAAAAGATCATATTCCCACCACCTTGCAATTTCATGTTTCTCTTGGACAAATGCCAGCACATTCCACTACCTTCTCCTACATCCTCCTGACTGTCTTCTGTTCACTATTCCCACAGATTGTGCCTTACCAGCTGCAGCATGTCATGCAGATCTTTATTGGCCACAGGCCCTTCACTGAGTCCATCTGCTACAGGTGATATCCGAGGTAAGAGGTCACAGTCTAAGGTGACTTTAGGGTGCTATTAATAGCCTGTTAAGCATAACACCTTCCTATGAAACCAGCAGCTATTGCCTGTGGCAGCTGATGGCCTCTATGTGGGTTGGTGGTTCCCGCAGACACCACTGAAACTGGTGCTCTTGCCTTACTGCTGCCATCTCAAGAGAGTAGCTGGGGAGCACAGTGGAGCCCCAGTGACACTGTGCTGTGGATAGGAGGGATTGAGCTGTTTAGCTGGATTGTTTTCCAAACACTTCTGCCTTCCCTTTGAGAAATCCCATATGTATATGCAAGTCAAATATGACAAAGTCTGTAACAAAGAAAGAAGTTTTGTCAGGATTGAGTAGCCTGGCCATCAGAGAAAAGATGTCCCAGTGCTGCAGGGTGGGCAATGGTAGGGGGTCTTGGTTCTGCCCAGAGAGTGTGGTGATTATTTTATTTATTTATTTTTTCATAGGACCAGCTAGGTTTGAAAAGACCTTTAAGATCATCAAGTCCAAATGTTACCCCAGAGCTCCCAAGTCCACCACTAAACCAAGGGCCTCATCTACAGATCCCTCTGTAGAGCCTTCCCCCCCTTCAAGTAGTGTGAATTTTAAGTAAATTTAAGTGCTAGTTGCAGAGCAGGCTGTCTATGGTCTTATTTCTTGCTATGAAGTGATAGAGAACCCTCTCATTTTAGTGTTTTGAAGGCTGGTGATGACTGGAGATGAGTGTCAGCTGCTCAGTGGTGGATAGGTCAGTGAAATACCTTTTCAACAGAAATACACGTTTGGAGAGGTTAAACCTCGTGGGCTTTATTCTTTTCCTGCTGGCATCCTGTTTTCTGAGTTGTAATTTTGCTTAGTTTGTTTGAGTTTTTCTAACCCACCTCGGTGTGAGTAAAATCATGAGGAGCTCTTGTATTTTTATATGCAGCTCTCTGCATGTAGTCACTGTCAAATATCAAGCTTACTCCTAAAGCCACTGCTTTTAGAAGAACCACTGGGAAGTTTATGTTTCCACTTTGATTCACATTGCTTTTCATTTTATGGGAACATTACTAAGACTCTCTTTTCTTGGTATGGTTTTGAGCCAACAGGAGCTGGGATAGCTCCTTTGGAGCAGCATGTTTGCATTCCACAGGAACATAAGCAGACTCCAAGGTGAATTTGTTTTGTCTGAGGAGAATGTTTACAAGCCAAAGTAAATGTTAGACCTTGTTTTCCCCCATCCAGACACTGAAATGATTCAGATATGTGACTTTGAATATGATGACTGACTTTCCAGTAAGAATTTGTATGTTGTTAAAGTTTGTCTGAAAATTGAGCACATGAAAGACTTTGGGGCAGAAAACATTGATTTTTCTACAGTAAAGTCTAAATAGGTCAGACTTCCTCTAGCAAAGGAGTATGTATTGTTCAGGGTTTTACTTATTTAGCAAAACAGAGGGTATTTTTCCTTGCTGACAGTCAAACAGCAACAAATTACAGATAAATTGGCAATGCAACATGATAAATTCATCATGGTATGAAACCAAGGTTCTGCTCAAACAGCACTGCTGACAAATTCCCTGTGACTTGATATTAATGATGTGGTGCAGATTATTAGAGATAAAGAAATTGAAATGGGTATGATTTTAATATTAAACCAAGAAGCATACTGAAACTTAGACTTTATTAAGAAGATAACTTATTTACTGTAAGCCTTCTATGTTTTCTCTTCTACGAAAAAGAAAGACTACTTGGGCTATCAGCACTTGCTTATGTATGTGGAGGGAAATCCCAAATGAGCCTGGAACGGTTGCTGAGCACAGGAAGCTTATTTGGTCTTCATCTCTGGCAGGTTTTTCCATCATTGCTCAGTCTGCAGACAACTATACTCACTCGTCTTGGAGATGAGATGCCCCTGTCATTGCAGGGCAGCTCCCACTAGATCAAAGTACATACTCAGGAGATCTGAAACCGATGGTAAGCCTTAGCACACAGCCTGGACACACACCCAAACCTGATGTGGAGATCACAGATGCTTATTTTGAACTAGCCATTCCAGAGCATGCGCTGGTGTTTGTTTTTCTTGCCCAAGAGCAATGGGGTATTTAACAGATTTAATCTGTCTTTTCATCTTGCCCAGTTCTTTGTGGTCCCATTTGCAGTGTCACTACCACATCTTCTTCCAGTGTGGTTCGAAGCTCCCTAAGTGTAGCACTGGTAACAGGATCCAGTGGTCCCTTTGTAGCACTGAAAACAGAGCACTGGAGAAAAGTGTTGCTGCTGTCAAGAAGCAATTACTCTGGAGGTTTGACTGGACTGCAGTCAGCCTTGGCTTGCAGTGGCTAAGATACACAGACTGACATTCAAACTGATGGTGGCAAAACAGCAGACAGGAGATAGCCTGTGGCAGTTGTGCAAGGGAAAGAGGATCTAGTCTTTCTTCAAGTGCATATGAAGGCCTTTATTTGACTTCTTGCTTGAGAAATATATGACTTGCAATCCCTGCTAGTTAATTCCTGCAATTTGTCAGTTATTGGTCAGCGGGGCCATGAAGTGCATGTCACATGCACTTGGGTTTCCCAGGCTGTGGGATATTTTGTGGGGAAGACTTGCTTTCTGAGAGTTGCTCCTCACAGGTACGCTACCTGCCTATGCACCCTCTGAGAGATGCAAGACCTGGCAACTCTGCCTCCAGTTAGGCAGCAAGTCCAGCTGCTATTTCAAATTTACCTGTATTTTTAACTATATTTTTGTCATTTAAATTTATCTTCTGTCTACACAGATATATCTTTACCTATATATATTAATTTATCTGTGAATGTCAAGAGGCTGCTCATGTCCTTTATAGACACATTACTGTGGCCCTCTCCGTGCCTCTGGCAGAAGTGCAGACTTGTGCCAGGGCACCTGCCGTGAGAGCTGAGGCTTTGATTCGTCTCTCCACAACCTCTCAAGCAGGACTCGGGCACAGCCTGGTCACGTCCTAGTCACCTGCTGGGGGAGCTCTGGGGCACATCCGCCGTCGCACACAGCGGAGCGGCGGCCACCTCCTGCTGCTGCCCGGCTTCCGGCTCCTGCGGAGTGCTGAGCAGAGAATGGTGCTAAAGCTGCGGTGACCCTTCTGGCATTGCGCTCAGGGTTTTCAGCACAGCTCTGAGTTTTCCGATTGCTTGATTTTTGTGTGCGTATAACTTAAGATTATTGCAGAATGCTCGGAGACAGTCTTCGCATCCCAAGTGTGTGCTCTGTGTAGGCACTCTCTTCCCCTCTCAGTGCATGGTTAGGGTAGTCACACAGTGTGCATAGTGCTGTGGTTCAGGATATATCAGCCTTTGATTCTTAAAGCAGTCAGAGCTGAATGTCCTGTGTAGCCAGAGCAAATGTTTCCTGCAGTGATCTGTTCTGTTGCAGCCGGCAGAGTTGCTGGGGCTCCTGTTGTGACTGTTTGACTACACTGCCGTTCCCAAAGTGATTTGGGGCTGTATGGAAGTTAGGCAGAGCTGAGACAAAAGGAATGCCTTGAAAAGTGAATAATACTCTTATTTCTCTAAACTGAAACAGTGATGGCTTTTCCAGAATCAGTATACAGGTCACCTGTAAACCAAAATCAGCCACTGATTTTGATCTATGGTGGAGTAAGCCAAATGGCAAAGTAAGCCAAATTACTTTCTGTGTGGACAGTTCCCTTCAGGTTTATTGTCTTTGTTAAAACAGTTATGACAACTCATCCAGTTTCCTTCTACAATGCATCCAGCTTCCTCTGTACAATTGCAATCCCCTTGTTGACACCAAAAATAACTGTGATAATTATATTGCTGTTCCTCTAGGATTTCCTGATGAATTCCTCCCCAGAGAGGAAAAAAGTAAGCACTGGGAGGCAGGATGATATGGGAAGCACTGAGCACCAAGTTGAGAGAATAGTATGCAACTTCTCATTTCCTTTCAGGTTGTGTTGTATCTCTTCACTTTGCTGCTGAGGTATTCAAGTGCAAGGAGAAAGGGGAAGGTTAGTTTTCACGTTCCTGTATCCTAACAGCCTGTGGTGTCATGATCTAACTTCATCGCGCATTTTCTATATCTACATGTGGGTTTTTTACAGCAAAGGCACTGATGAAAAGGGCATCCTGTGCAGGTACTGGTGAGGATTTTGGATTCCTGAGCCCGGTTATTAAACTTTGCAGTTCTCATATGGCTAATATTTCCACATGGAGTAACCTTTAGAGAGTGATGCTTAAAGTCCTCGGAGTCTGGCTGAAAGGAGCACAGGTACCACACCCCAATAAACAAAGGAAAGCATTTCCTTGCAGTTCAGAGAAATCTTTCCCAGTTAGTCCTGCACTGTATCTATATTAATTAGATGCTGATACTAATTACTTCTCTTCCGGTTTTCTGGAAGTGTGACTGAAAATGAATTTTGTAATAGTACAGTTATGAAATAATTTCATGATGGTTTAGGCTATTTAACATTCTACCACTACTGCTATTATCAGTTAGCATTCGTGTGAGTTTCTTCATAGCAA
Source organism: Ara ararauna (assembly GCA_028858755.1). NCBI lineage: Eukaryota > Metazoa > Chordata > Aves > Psittaciformes > Psittacidae > Ara > Ara ararauna. The sequence continues at coordinate 47,437,133 of CM054382.1, forward strand.
ATCACTTCCATTGGGATTGAGTAACAGAAATTCCCAAATATTTGCAAAGCAAAGGCAGCTGCATTAGCCTGCCCATTAACAGTTAGTCTGCCCCCACCCTTGTGTAAAAGTAACAGACTCAGATTCTTCTGTAATCACTTCTGCTTCCTACCCCCACTGTAAAAATGCTACCTTCTTGAGTTGGTAGGGATGAATTAAGGAATCAAGAACTAGGAAATTTTGTTCTGCCCACCGCTTGGACTTGTGTTCACCACTTAGCTACATTTTCTGAGAACATTACATTCATCCACTTTATATGCATGTGAGCACTTACTTATGTGACTTGGATATTGGCACTAGCTCAGCTTTTTTTATGATCATGTCCTGCACTGGGAATAAACAATCTCAGAGCTACCTGCGGAAGAGGGATATCAACAGTTACTTGAAAACCGCCTTGTCCTCAAAGAAAATGTCATCATGTTATGAAGTCCTAGCTGGAGCCTTTTCTATTAATTTGCTTCAGCATGCTTTAAGGGATGTGGTATATGTGAATTTGCATTTGGGCACAATTCCTGTAAAAGTCTCACACTGGTGCTACTGGAGAGGAGGCTGTGATGCACTGTGGGAGTATTGGTCACTCATAAGGAGGAACAAGTAAAGCACTTGGATAACAGCTCTGGCCTTTCAAGTTAATGTTTCTAAATAGTAAATTGACGTAGAATAAAAGTGCTTCAAAAAACTACCATATTTCTGCCTTGGAGAACCTAAGGAGAAATGTGACGCTTCAGCTTTCTAGAAAGAAAAATTATGAGGAAAAAAATCTGAATTTTCCTAGGGAAAAATAAAGCACGAACGGGAGGATTGGGGCTCTCAGTCTTCAGGTGCATTGACAGAACAGCTCATCATTCAAGTAATTTTGGAAGGTTGCCTTGAGATGATTACAACTAGAATTTAAGGAAGTCTGCCCATCTAAGCAGGAAGATGGTGTGCCTACCAGTCCTAGGGACATGTTGGTAAGTTGAAATAATTATTTATTTTTCCAAGGACTCATAATTCAGAGCCTGTCACAAGCCAGGAAGGCATGGAGCTAGAGGTCCGGTTTATGGCAGACTCCTTTCCCTGCTACAATAATGCCTGAGAACCATGTACATCTTCTACTTCTGTCTGTGCTAATCCAACTTCTTGGACTGAGGCAATATTAGATCTTATTTTCCAATGAAAAATTTATTGTCTTGACAATAAAGTCTTCTTCTTGATCAGATACAAATTACGGAGGCAAAGTGCTGCTGTTCCTATTTTCTCAATCATAGTGAGCAGAATGACTTATTTTTTTGTGCATCAGTCTGAAGGCAAAGTACACTTTAAGACTTAATCAAGACTTTGGATTGTATCTTGAAGTTAGTAGCAATGGGGAATAAATAATATTCTCTAATATTTCCTGCTTAGAACCATACTGGATTGATACTGGTATCTGAATATCCCATAGCTTCTGAGGAGACAATGTTGCTACCAGTTAGGGGACAAGAATTCACCTTTTCTCTGTGGCAGTTGATTACTGCATTTTACAAGTTCTCAGCCAATTCTCTGAATCAAATATCAAAGTAGGACTAAATATGCATCTTTGCCAGGTTCTGTGAAGGCAGCATGAAGGAGTAAGTGATCTACTACGTAGAGAATTGCTTCAAGATTGAGGGGCATCCACCATCACTTGTTGGGGGTCTATTCTTGATAAAAATAGGAGCAACATTTTTTTTCCTCAGTGGTTTGATTTTGTGGAAAGTGGTAGAGATGGTTCCTTATTATTAAAAACAGCTGAGGCCTGAGCTGGAAACCCTTATTTTCAGTTGTTTAAAACTCGGACAACATTAACTATTTGAGCTGAAACTTAATACTGTGAGTTATCCTGCAGCAGAATTTTCAATGAAACGGGGATCCAACAACCTAGTAATTTCTAGGCCTAGCTGAATTTTGTGGCTAGCAAGTGCCAAAGCTGAGCTGTCAATAGGCTGAAAGGGAGAGGATCATGACTAGAGGGGTCCTGAACCTCTTGTGTTGTAACAGCATTGTTTGGGATTGTGTTTCCTTGAGACCAGCTCAGTCTGTTTGGTGTGGTACATCCATTTTGCCATGCCCTTTTGGGCAGGAGCTGCCTGCAGCCTAGTTCTTGTGTCTTTCATCCCACTGTTTCAGTGCAGATCATCAGCAGTGTCCCCAGAAAAGTATATTCTGGCTTTTTTTTGAACAAGCCACTTGTGTCAGTGATGTACCATCTGGTCTGTTCGCCTTCAGACTGTCCTGCTCCTTCCCTGCTATTATGTCTGTCTGCATTTCACAGGGTCATAAGTCTTGTAAAGTTCACTGCTGTTGTATAGTGATAATTACAGAAAATCCTTTGAAACACAGAGTAATTACTCCTTTTTAGTGGAGGTTTTAAATATAGTGTGCATTAATAAGGATTGTATATTAAACAATGGGAAGGAAACAAATACCAACTAATACTTAATGATCATTTGGCTGTCTTGCATATGATGGCACAATTATGCTTGGGGGAAAGCTTTATTTTTAGGGGTAATTGAAAGTTGTATCATGAGTGCGCAAAAGAAAGCCAAACTGAAGTGGCAGAGGCAAATTTACTCAAGGTGTGTCCTGAATCTTACATCATAACAATTTTTCCGGGGTTTGTTTTTTTTTTTTTTTTTTTTTTTTTTTTTTTTTTTTTTTTTGTTATATGTTTCATAAAGGGAACTGACAACTTTCTTCCATAGTCTGTCTTATCTTTATAAAGAGAGAAGTTTGTAAGTTGGGAAACCTGTTCTATTTGCAGGAACGGTTCCTCTGCTATGTGCTATTTTAACCAGTTTATTAGGAAAGCAGAGGATATTCTAAATAAGTATAATTGTTCTAGAATGAGGCTTTTTGTGGTCTGAACCTTGAGGAAAAAAAGGGGGTTTAGGAGTTGGCTTAGTTGGACAAAAGCAGTGTCCTCTGTGGAAGTTCCCTCTTTCCAATTTAGCGATGTCAAGCAAGCTCATTTCCCTGCTGAGGCTGAATAACTCTGGAGTTGGCACTTTCTCCAGCTTTTCCCATGAAGAATGGGGTTGACTGAAGAATAGGGTTGTAAATGGGTAACCTCTAGGATGTTAGGCTTTGTTAGCAACTATAGAGAAAAAGAAATTACTAAGATAAGCTTTGCCAGAACCACCTGGTGATAACTGATATGACAACGATCCTAAAACAAAGTGATGAAGAAATAACCACCAGGGGTCTGAAAGGCCACTACCACATTTTTGAGTGCATACGGGAGGCATTCTCTAAAAGTATGATGTAATGTATATAATCTAATGAATATGTATGTTTAACAACAATATAATCACAGCTTGGTTGATGCTTGGGAGGGACACGCTCAGAGGAGCTATCCCCCGTGTCTCTCGGCACTGCAGTAAAGAATACCTGCTTGTCAACTTAAAACTTCGTTGGCGAGTTCCTGGAGTTTTCTCCGAATCACCTGCAGTTTGTTAGCTCAAATATTTCGTACAGTGTAAAAAAAAAAAAATCACAATTGCTAAAGAAAGGTTTATAATGAAACCCTCAGCATTGACTTGCTCTCAGTGACCTGGCTGTTTTGGGTGAGCTATCAGCTGTCTTGACAAGCCACATGTTTCATATTCTCATGAGTCAGTTCTGTTGAAAGAACTAGTTCCTAGACTTCTAAATACTGTGGATCACTTCTGTGGATGACCTGGTACTTGCCGCAAAGGCAGTTCCTGTGGGCAGTTTTCAGGAGGTGAGATCAACCTCATTAATATGATTCTGCATGTCTAGATTTCTTCACTGGAGCACAGTTCACAGCTGTGACAGCCATTTCACCACTTGCACTAACTGCTGTCTCCTGACAGTCTGCTTTTGTTCTCATCTTTGCTAATGCATTCGACTGCAAATTTAGTCACACTTGAATCAACATCAAATAATCAACCATTGCTGTGAAAAGCTTTTTTGTTTGACTGCTTTGTCACACCAGAGACAAATCCTTCATGCACAAGGGCAACATACAAAATTAATTAAATAAGGAGAAGAATCTACTCTGGCATTTATACACATTTTAGACTTTTTTTCCCCGAAGTCATAGTCCTTTTCTACTTGGAGAGTGGCAACCCCTGCCCAAAGTCTGTACATTGATGGAAAGTGTGTAGGAATGTACTGTCACTCCAAAAATGAAGCTTCTCTCATTCTGCATGCTTTAAGTAAAGAATTTGGAAACTGCATCACAAATTAGCCTAGAGAATTGCAAGGAACAGAGGAACTGTTGCCTACTGTGCTTTAGGGCTGAGTTCAGGCCCACTCACAACCTCTAGGGGTGAAGTTCAGAAACCCTGACACCCACAACAGCCATGCAATTTCCTCTGGTCCAGGACTGATGAGCATTTTTTAAATTCAGAAATAATGATTATGATCACTGCTCATTATAGTCAAGTGTGAATAATACTGCTTATCATAAATAACAACCTAGTCATAGTATTTTGGCTATTGTGTATGTGGAAATTATTGCAAATAGGCCTATGTTGCAATTGCTTTTGAAACTGAGCAATTTTGGCCATGTCATCTTCCAAATATGGTGTATTCTAAATCTAAACCCAAACATGGTAATGGTTTTCTTATGGTTAGATTGCAGGAGTGATGAAGTTTTAAAATAGTAGAGATAGATTAAATACTTTGGATTAAATAAGAAACATTGCCCATGGAACTGTGTATTTTTCTACATCTAAAGAAGTTTTATTTTTTTGGCTTCGTGTTGATCTTTGGTCAGCAAGCAAGCAGAATACCATTTGTTATTCCTTTCTGACCTGCACGTTGGAAACTTTGCAAACGGTTGAAAACAAGCTAGCCCCATCACGTGCTGGGTTAGGATGTGCCATGCCTTTTTCAGCGATATGGCCTTCCATATTGCTTTTAACCATTATCCAAATTGTAGCTCATTGCTAAATAGTACAGTGCAGTATTCTAACACTTTTTAATTCTTTCATATTCTGATTAATTTTCCTTAACTCACCTACTTCTGATTTAGCTGCTTCTATGACTCATTAGTGGAAATAGGTTTACCTCACATTTTATTTAGGGCAGTGACTCTCAGCTCATACTTGGAGTACTATTGCTAAGAAGGAGAATTCATTCTGTAATGAGCTCAGTGGGCTTCCAAATTCACTCTGGTGCAGAGAAAGACAGATGAGCAGCAGTCATGTGCAATAAATATTAGGAGGCTTCAACTATTATTCTCCTTTATGGCTTTTTGTTGTTCTGACACCTGGTTTGGGCAGAGACAATTACAGCAGGTGGGGAAAAAAATTTAAAATTGAAAATATCCAGAATGCAGTTGTTTAGCAAAGCTCCAAAGGGTACGGTCTTCCAGCCTTTCCCAAATGCAGATTTTTAACATTTGTCATTCTTTCAAAAAATAATTTAGTAGCTTAAAGGTCAAAAAATACAACAAAAATATTTTTTCTTGAAGAAGAAATTAGACAAGTTTTGTCTGGAATTAAGAGACATTGGTTTTTATCAGAAAGCAGCTAGTCATAAAGGCAAATAAGAGAGTCAGAAATGAGCTGACTTTGTTGTCATTTTGAGACTTTAAACCAAAACATACAATTTTCTAGAGTAAAAGCTTTGACTAAACCATAAAACTAGAGCTTAATGAAGGAATTAGTTACCCTGTGGTTATATAGCATAGATTGAAATAATGTCATTTAAGGTCTTTGAATTCAGTCATCTGACTGTAAATTAAAGTAATTCTTTTAATAACATGCTTATGTAACCGTATTTCCAAGCCTTAATGGTTTGTCAGCATCATATATGGTAATCTGTGAATTCCCACTGACTGGCTGTGTTTTGGCCTCTTGTCCTTTAATGTGCATTTCAGATGCTGCTTATTTAGCGTGGTGTCAGCTGTTATTACTCTTGTTTGAACTTCTCACCACAATTCCTTTAAGCACTGTGGCTTGCATTAGGCAAGGTCCAACATGCGGCCTGTAGTCATTCTGCAAATTGTGTACTTTCTCCTTTCTTAAGCAAAAAGACAATTCATGTTCTTGTTTTGAAGCACAGTATGGAGTAGCTCTTCTGTCACTTGCCATGAGTGGACTGTATATTGCCTTGTGTTTTGGTGACCTGATTTATTGGTGACTTTCAAGATGGAGCCACAGAAAGCAGGGCACTCACATTGGAAGGCTTCTTTCTGATATAGTGACCAGTGTTTAGGAGACAGGACAGCTGTAGCAATTTGAAAACTAAGCAGGTTTTTCACAGATTATCTCCTGTGGCATGTGGGTAGCCTGCCAACATGGACTGATAGATTTGGGGGGAGGTTGATCTGCCTGACTACTTAGTGTTTACATTTCACAAGTCCCTGTCTTTGCTACTGTATTTGTTGTTCCTTGGATCACCCCAGGGATCTGCCAGGAAATACTACCAAAACCAGTGAAACATTAACAGAACTATTAAAAGAAGCAGTTCTACAGTTTTCAGTAGCAGCCACAGCACTTATCTTTAATGTGGCCATAGAGAAAATATAATTTTAAAGTTTTATATTTGTTATAGTACTCCATCAGGCTTCCCTCTTCTCCATGGTCAGTTTTATCTTTGTTATTCGCTTAGCTTTTTGGCTTATAACAGTGAAGAATTGCACACATAGCCAAGAGCGAACTTGCATCGTAAATTGTAAGAGATGGTGGTTGTGGCTGAGCAGGCCAGCAGTTACGTGGCAGCTTACATGCCTTGTGCTGCTAGGCTAACTTTGTTGCTTTGGTCCTGACTTTGAGCTGAGGAAAGGAAGAGCTGCTTCTCATGTCTAAATTGGCCAATCCTAATGCATTTTAACAGATGTAGTTAGAGATAAGTTCTGTAGAGATCTGTTGCCTAAACTGCAAACTCCTCAACTTAAACCACCACCACCTTTTATTTTTGCATATTACTTTAACATCCCAGCCACATTTATGTACATCCCTACTTACACCTTAGACTAAAGCTTCTTTCAGTTTAAGCAGTCTCTGTCTACTAGTGGAGATAGAAATATGGTTTTTAATCTGCCTGTTACCCACTCATGTTAGTTGGGGTGCTACATGGGGGAGGAGAGGAAGGAAGTGGGAAGGGAGATGGGACAAGGGAGTGGGGAAGGTGTGGTGAAAAATACATGAAGTACTGATATTTGGCCGTTGGTAATTTTCCTTTTAATTGAATAGTTCATTTGACGAACTTCCTTTCTCCTTTGTGGCTGTGTAAAATCCCTGTTCAGTGCCCCCAGTGGTAACACTCATGCTTCAGCATCTGCAATTATCAGGAGGCACATATGCTGCTCCAGCAACAGGGATTCTTCCTGCTGTGATGGGGGATGCAGTGATTCAGTAGGGAGATTGATGCAGCTGCATCATAGAATCATAGAACAGTTTGGGCTGAAAGAGACCTTAAGGATCATCTAGTTGAAATATCACAGTTTGGCAGCCTGCTGTACCTGGTCATTGAACTGTCCACTTCATTACAGTGCAAATAGTGTTTGGTCCTCTTTGGGAATTGCGTTTTGCATCTTGTAGAGATTGAGTGGTGTGTACACAGTACAGAAGTCCAGCACCAGGCAGTGGGAACATTCCTACCTCTGATCAGCAGGGACCTGCATGGTCTTTGTGTTACAGGAGAGTATCAAGTCAAACCCATAGCTGGCAGTGAGGCTCTGTGCTGTTCTGGTGATCTTAGGCTGCTGGACTTAAAGTAAATGCAACTGTGCTTATTACTTGTTTCCCTGTAGTTTTGCTAGTAGGTCTAATCCAAGTAAATGCTTTCTCTCTCTTTCAGTTTCTAGGGTGCTAAAATCTGTTTGCCGTACTGGAGAAAGATTGTGGGGGGTTGTTAAAAGCTTGTAAAGCATTTTTAGATTATTGTCTGGAAGATGCAAAGGCAGTGGAAAATATTTTGGGAATTGTTTTACTATGAGAGCAGAAGAAGCAGATGAAGAGATCTGTGCGGGGGCTTACGGAACGACGCAGACAGCACGACAGACCAATATGATCAAGGCTGACAACTTTATTAGCTCTCACATGCAGCTTTTATAGAGTTCGGACAACAGAGCATTTACGACACAGCTGGCAAGATATAATTGAACAGTGTTTTGTTAGTAACAGCTTAACGATTAATTGTGCAGCGTACATTCCAAGGTTACAGTTATCAGTTCCTCCCTACATATCCTGACTTCTCAGGCTCTTCTGCCAACTCCCTCAAACTCTCTCACGTACTCGTTCTCTAGTAGCCTTCAGCCAAGGCCTCAAAGCCTTTGGTTCACTACTTCACTAATGTCAAGTAACTGGATTGCTCACATGGCCATTCTCAGCCAAATGACTCTCCACAGATCTGTATGTGTAGCTGAGCATATATGTCTCTGGACTGAGTCAAGCATATGGTCCATCTGCCCCAAGCTGTCATCTTCATCATTAATCACCACAAACTGCCAAAGATAAAAGTGAAAGAAACCTTGAGGAAACTGCTGAGATCTTCAGGAAGATTGTTTTCTGCTGTTCTTCACCTGAAGATCTAGATCTTTTGCTCAGTTTGAGTTTTAAATCCTTGATGCAGCAACCTTGATATACATCCTCATTCTGCAGTAGATCTTATGTCATTATTTTCACCCTGCCAAGACCCTGTCTTCTGTGGTAGTGTGCCCACCAGGAACCCATCAATAAGCAAAACAGGAGCTGTGGACTTATGATGAGTACTGTGAGACTTTGGCCTGCCTTCTAAATCTGTGTCTTAAGTGCTGCTATTTAGCTAAAGATCTTCCCTTGCAGAGGTCACTGTGCTTTTTTTATAGGTGTTGCTCATGTCTTACCTGAATTTCTTAGACTGCAATTAATTAACTGGTTCGAGACCATCTTAAGAACCTGAACATACACAAGTCCATGGGACTTGATGAAATCCATCCACGGGTCCTGAAGGAGCTGGCAAATGAAGTTGCTAAGCCACTGTCTGCCATATTTGAAAAATCATGGCAGTCAGGTGAAGTTCCCAACAACTGGAAAAAGGGAAACATAACCCCCATTTTCAAGAAGGGCAAAATGGATGACCCAGGGAACTACAGACCAGTCAGCCTCACCTCTGTGCCTGGCAAAATCTTGGAGCAGATTCCCCTTGAAGGCATGCTAAGGCACATGAAAAACAAGGTGCTTGGTGACAGCCAGCATGGCTTCACTAAGGGGAAATCCTGCCTGACCAATTTGGTGGCCTTCTATGATGGGGCTAAGGAACTGATGGGCTGGGGTAGAGCAGTTGGTGTCATCTACCTGCACTTGTGCAAAGTGTCTGACACTGTCCCACACAACATCCTTGTCTCTAAGTTGGAGAGACATCAATTTGATAGGTGGACCACTGGGTGGATAAAGAACTAGTTGGATGGCCACACGCAAAGAGTTGTGCTCAATGGCTCCATGCCCAGCTGGAGACCAGTAATGAGCGGTGTCCCTCAGGGATGGGTATTGGGATCGGTCTTGTACAACCTGACTTTTTCTTGACACAAACTGATCCTATGTAGCAGTTCTACAAGCGATACAATTAGCTTGACTTCTGCTTTTTTACTTCAAGTTGTTGCATCTTCCTACTTATCCTACTCTTTGGTCAGTGTATGCATTTGCCATCATTTGTGTGGCAGTATCTTTGGGTCAAGCACTGGTATCTTTGTTGCTTACTGGTTTTGTGCTGACACCTCGCTGCATTTGACCTGCTGCTGCCTCTTGCTATCAATTGATGCTGGTGACATGGAACTGTCAACTAATCTGTGCTCATTCTGCCTTCGTGGTGGGTTGACTTTGGCTAGACACCAGGTGCCTACCAAAGCCACTCTGTCACTCCCCCTCCTCACCTAGACAGGGGAGAGAAAATCTAATGAGAGATAGGGAAAGATCACTCACTAATTGCTGTCACAGGGAAACCCAGACTCAACTTGAGGAAATCAGTTTATTACCAACCAAATCAGAGTAGGATAATGAGAAATAAACCAGGAAACCTGTTTCAGCATGAGCTCTTCTCTCTACATGAGTTCATGGGTCCTGTAGGAGCCTGCTCCAACATGGGTTTCCCATGGGGTCACAGCCTCCTTTGGGCATCACCTACTACAGTGAGGATCCTCCATAAGCTGCAGGTGGATATCTGTTCCACCATTAACCATGGGCTTCAGAGGGACAGCCTGCCTCACCATTATCTTTACCACAGGCTGCAGGGGAATCTTTGCACTGGTGCTGGGGCACCTCCTCGCCTCCTTCTTCACTGCCCTTGGTGTCTGCAAAGTTGTTTCTCTTGAATGTTCTCACTCTTCTCTCTGGCTCCTGTGCAGTAACATTTTCCCCTTCTTAAATACGTTATCCCAGTGACACTACAACTGTAGCTGATAGACTTGGCCTTGGCCAGTTTCAGGATGTTTTGGAGCCAGCTGACATTGGCTCTATCAGACATAGAGGAAGCTTCTAGTAGCTTCTTACAGAAGCCACCCGTGTAGACCCCGCTGTGACCAACACTTTGCCACACAAACCTAATTTAGGCTTTGGTAAAAGGAAATATAAACAGATGCCTGCATCTGTCACCTTTTTCTGCTGTGGTGGTTAGGGGGCAGACAGCTGGGGAGGGGAGCTCCTTGCTTTGGTGTGAATGTTCAAGGGTGCCAACAGGGAAAGCAGCAATGGAAGGTTGACTTGCAACTCATCAGGTTCTAAATGGAAGTGTGTTTATAACTACATTTTGTTCTTGTTTGAAGTCCTTCTTTCTTGCCAGCCGCCACACTGTGATGAAAATCCCAGGGAAGACAAAGGAGTTGCACTTTTAAAGCAGGCCTCTCCCTACCAGTATGTTTTCAGTGTGCATTGGCTCCATCTGAACCAAGCATCTGATGGGGCTTTCAGTCCCCTTGGCAGCCCCTCTTACAGTCTTCTCTGCCTTCATTTCACATACAGTTTCCAGAGAAATTACCATGTTTGCTCTTGTGTATCTGAGTCTCATTGATTACTGGCTGTTCCCCCCCACAATCTTCCCTGTCATGGTACTTATGCTCTGCCATGCTTAGATGTTATGTGGAGAAATCTAAGTGATAAAGGCAAGCTTGATATGCAATGGTGGTCCCCAAACCAGTGAACACTAATATGTAAAGAGTGTAGCACCCTGCTCAAATAGGGTAGACCACACTGCTCTGCCAACTCTGAGGAGTTTCCCATTGTGGTATGGGGTAGTTTCAAAATGACTAAGATCTGAGTTGACACTGCAGTTGCAGTGAAGTCTGTTTTCTGTTTTCTTCTAGTTCACCACTCATTTGGTTACATCTTCCTGGTGTCTATGTTGTCCTAGGTTCCTTGGCAAATGCTGCCTTTGGGGAAGAGGGGGAAATGGCCACTGCTGGTGATTGCACAAGGGTTTTGAATCGCCATGGGCACTTGATACTTGGTAACCCACTTATCTCTTGTGCAGACCTGTTAGAGAGGGATGATGAGGCTGGCAGGGTGGATGGGAACTGACCCCATATCTTATGAGTGAAGAACTGCTAGTAACATCTTCTTTCTTCAAGTCAATGCAGTAAACAGGTTTAGTCTGGCTTATTTAGTATCTAAGGGTGTATTTTGGTTGAGATGTTTTAATTGAATTTAATGCTTCTAGGTCATGGTTACAGACAAACAGCTGTGACCTGAGCAAAGCAAAGCTCTCTAATAAGAAATAATATGTCAGATCAGTTTGTCTTTATTGTGTGAGAAAGGAGACTTCTTTATTCTAAGATCCTCATATTTCAAAGTATATTGCTCACCTGTGGATGAAGCAAATATTTCTGCAATTAAATTCTAAATGTATCTAAGAGTAAAACCTGAAATATCTTAACCCAAACTTTATTCTAAAATCACAAAAGTGGAAACAAAGTCTGGAGCAAAGTTTTAAGTTCAGCACTTCCTTCTTGGTTGTCAATGTGATTTTGAAGTTGGTAATAGAGGACTAAAGTCTGAGAGGAAGAAAAAGTGGAGGCTTTAATCTGCACATCTTCCTTTATGCAAGCTCTTTTCCTTTGCAGAACTTCTGCATGCTATTTGGGTGCAAGTTTAAGACCTAGATATTGGAGAGCCCAAGCTACTCTTAAGAGCACAAGATAAGCAGAGAAGTACTTGCATAGATCTTAGGGCTCTCCTATGGTGTCCCTGAACAGTTGTTTTCTACAGCTGTAGCCAATGGCCTGAGACAAAAAGCTTTTGGATCTGAATGCTTGAATTATCATGTGTAGTCTGGCCGTATCAGCTTTTGAATTAACTTGGAGGCCAGCTCCCAAAGGGCTTTCACATCATCAGGGTCAAAGGAAACCACAGGATATGTGGTACAGAATGATCCCATCTTGGAAAAATAAACCTGACAGCCTACAAATGTGTTAAATTGATACCACTTGTAAATATTTGTTACTAAGGTGGCCTACTGGAGTGACTGAGCTGAAGGTCTGGAGTCAAGCACTGGAAAATTGTCCAAGTCAGAGCATTACACTTTTTTAAGATTAATGCTAGCAGTCTGTCCCCTGCCATTTTCATAAATAAGGAACTACTGACACAACCTGCAGATATGTTTCTAAATGTAGAAGAGAGCAAATACGTATACACTGTGGGAGAGGCAGTGAGAAAGCCTTGAATTATCCTGCAGAATACTGAATTCAACTGCCACATTTAATCACTATGAAACTAACCTTTCTGTAAGCACTTTCATTCAGTGGCTAATATAGCTTAAGGTAGCAGTCATATTTGCAAGTATTTTAGCACAGCCATATATGTTGTTCCCAGGCTCTTGGAGGAAGGGAGGAATGTTGCGCAGGATGATAGACCTATGGCTTGTTTATGGGAAATAGTCATGCTGGCTCTTTATCTACCAGACCTAATGCTGTGTGAACAAACAATGGTTAGGAGATGGTCCTGCTCAGGACTCACATTCTGTCAGAAGGCAGTGAGTCTGTGTGCTGTCTTGGCCAGAGCCCTCAGATCCTGTGTGGTAGAAATAGTAAGCAGAGTTGAAGCTGAGATCATCATCCAGAGGTGAAGTATCAGCAAATGCTGTGGCAAGAGAGTGCAAGAAGGGCATTGTCTGTTGTCATAGGGAGAGCAAACAAGAATGAAAATGTCAGAGTGAGGTATTACTGCTTTCCCTGTTTCAGTAAGGTGGAAGGAGTGCATGTGGCAGGAGAGTGGGTCTTGTGGATCTACTCAGCTCTTTGGTACAGAGTGATGGCGTCTCTGTGGGTAGGGCCCTGGGGAGAATTCTCAGTCTCTAGGGCTTCAGCTTTTGCTGTTGATGTGTACTCAGTGATGTGTACCTGGTGCTGGCCATGTGAATACAAGGCTTCTGAATAATGCTAGGTTTTCTGACAGTTGATATTTATGCATATTTTTTCCAATTTGCTTCCGGTAAGTCTTTTTTCCTCAATTATTAGGTGGTGCAAGTTGACAGAGGATGTCCTCTGCATGCCCCCATGAATAGTAGTACAGGAAAGGTCTGGCTGAAAAAGCCAAAGCAGTGCTTGCTCTGGTCATATTGGTGTGACTGTGCTGGGAATGCAGCAGGCAGCCCTTCAGAGACTACCCAGCTGCAGGCTCAGCCAAGCCAGATGCAGGGGCAGTTTGAAAGGGTGGGACTGCTGCCTGATCCACACCCTGAGGCTCAGCGATGTACTGTGTGCCCTAAAATGCTCCTCTGTATGTTGGTTATGGATGTGATTGGTACTTTCCCACTAGAGGGCAGTTTTATCATGCATGCATTTTCATAGGTTGCTAATGTCGTTCAACGGAGTCTTTCTTTAAGACCAACAGAAATTCAGATGAAAGTCATCATCAACATTTATATAAATTTATATAAGTACCCATATGAATGATAAAACCATTTATATGGCTGTACACTACTCAATATAAAGCAGGTATTTAGGGGCAATTTTTTAAGTGTGCATGGGTCTTTGAGAGCAAGCATGCAGCAGATATGTCACAGTCACATGGAAATGAGTGTGGCATGAGCGTGGGTTCTGCACTGAAAGCAGGCACAACAACTCCTGGGTGCTTCTGCTGGTAAGAGCAGAGTTATAGCAGGTTTGTATCATGGAAGTTCAATGTAGCAGTCAGATTTTGATTTCTTAATATATTCTGAAGTTTACAGAGAAAACCAAAAGGATGCCCAAAGAGCCTAATTCTCGATGGAAAAGACAAGTGCTCCTTATTAGGATGTTAGCTGTCCTAGAGATTTTGTTTCTTAGATGAATAATAATACAGTAGTAGGCATTCCCTGGAAGTGTTCAAGGCCAAGTTGGATGAGGCTTTGAACAGCCTGGTCTAGTGGAAGGTGTCCTTGCCCATGGCAGCAGAGTTGGAACTAGATGATCTTTAAAGTCTCTTCCAACCCAAACCAGTCTGTGATTCTATGATTAATATTTCAGAAAGCCCAAGTGAGCAAGAACCACTAAAGTTGGGCTTTTTTTCTTCTGCTGCCACTGAGCTATTCATGTACAGCACATATGGAACATGCTCCACTGCTCCTTCTAGGCGCCTGTAAATATCCAGTCTTCTACCTTCCTGAGGTCTGAGCTAATGTTGTAAGACATGTCAGATGGCGATTTTGCTTGGTAGCTTAGCAGATAACATTTCTTGCTTGGTTTTTGTCTAGTTATACTTGCTCAGGCCATTTGTCCCTGAGGCAGGCATAGTGTCTGGGAAGAGTTGCAAAGGCATGTCTCATGTTTCCTTTTCTCTGGGGTTAGGATTTTCTAGGGCTTCCTCTCAGAAGCCTTTCCAGCAAAGCCAAGCTCTGATTCAGCGACTGTGATAGTGACGGGTTTCCAAATCAGTGCTGCTCTTTCTCCTGCCTTGTCGGAGGTAACTTCCCCAGTAGACAAGCTCAATGTGCACTACATTCTCTCCAGTGCCTGGCTTAGCTCCACTCTCTCACTACATGTTTTGAGGATACCATAGTGCCTTTTGGGTCACAGATTCCTTGTCAGCCTGTGATGCAGGACAGCTGCATAGTGAGGGGCACTGTACCAAGCAGTTGCAACCTGAGCAGGCAAAAACACAAATGATTTTGTTTCCCCAATGCCTGCCTGGTGCATCAGACATAAAAAGATACGAAAACTCACTTAAGGCATTCATGGCACAGCCAAGAAGTTATGCTAGACGGACTCTGCAGATTGATGCATTTGCTAGATAGACTGCAAGGCTGTGCCGTCCCATGTGCCTGAATCTTGCTTGCTTGTATTGGGCATTCTGGCAGTGATGATCCTTCCTTGAGTTTCCTGCCAGAGTTTATCTCTGTGTGACTCATTTCTCCAGGACAGTATGAGCAAGTTTTCAGTTGTCTGGGGCATAAGCAGAATGGCTTCCTTGTGTGGGACTTAACCTATGCTGTGCTGAATGAGACTCTTGTCCTTAAACTGACCTACAAGGCCAGACTCCATTTCCAGCTATCACTTCCTCAGTGATTTTGTCCTGGTAGTATGGGTGCAGTTTCTCTTTCGGTAACTCTGGATGTCATAGGAGAATAGAGATCAGGCTGGTGCTACAATCTCTCAGAGTATGTCCAAGCCACCTCCTTGATGGGTCTCCTCCTCCTGATCAAGAGAGACTTCCAAAGAAGCTGTCCCTTCTTGTGCAGAAAGACCCTTGTCTCCACGAGGGAGCATAGCTCTGTCTTCATCCTTTCCACCCTTGTGGGTTTGACCTTGCATGGTCTACTAGACTCCTGTGATGTGCTTAATAAATTGTTTTGGGATCTCGTGCTGCCTGTTTTTCCTGATTGTCTCATTTTCTAAATGTTTCCAGAAAACTGTAGGCTGGTTCCTGTTAACTTGTCCACCCTCTTTTCACCTCCTCTCATCTGCCTCTCCCCTTTCCCAAGTTTCCCATGAGAAACTATATTTCTGTTAGGATATTTGTTGTTCTTTGTTCTCTTTTTGTCCAAGAAATTTTCTCTGTCCACAGTCCTTTCTTTTTCTGAAATGGTAAAGCTGCTTTGACCCAGGCCTAAGAGAAGTATATTAACTGCTTTTATGCCTTCTTTAACAAATAAGAGCAAAGTCTGTGGTTTAAGTTTTCTGTGGGACGTGAATAGAAATGTATGGTCAAAATCATATTTAAATACCATTTTGCAGATTCCAAAGCAATGGGATTTCCTTAAAAAAATAATTCTTGTTAATAATGCATTTGGAAGGTTTTGTTTTATTTTATTTAGACGTCTGATCTTTCAGATTGTACTTGCTCCAGCCTGTTTTCTAGAGTTTTGCTGTATGATGAGAGCAGCTCTGGGACTTAAAATATGCATTTATTTCAGATATAGTAAAATTTGTGATCAGCTCACTAGAATTGGTAACGTATTCTTCCCTACGTATTCAGCAAAAACAGAAATATGCTTTACAGTCCTGCACCAGTTCCTGCCCCATTTAATGTAGTATTTTTTGTATGTTCTGCTCAAATTCCCTGTCTATCACCACTAGATGTCTTTCCAGATTTAATGCATCACCTTCTTAACCTTTGTGTTATCAATGGCAGGTGCTCGGTGTTTAGGACCTTGTGCTCTTCCTCTGCATTTTCTCTTCAAATCTTGCAGATGTTTGGGTAAAGTTTTCTGGTTGCTCTGGTCAAAAGTGGTTTGTAACGATAATCTTTCTTGATGACTTGCTTTCTGGGTCTAGCTCTATGTATTTCTTCTAACCACCAGTCTTAAAAACAGTAGTAGAAAACAGACCGTTCAGCTGATTCTGCTTGTCTATAGAGCATAAGCTGATGCTGTCAGTTTCTGCCATGGTCAGTTAAATCCAGCTCATGCTCTTGCTACCTGAAATTACTGCTGCTCATCTTGTCAGGGTTAGAGAACTGTTAGGACCACATCCCTTTGATTCTTTAGGGCCGCTGGTGTGTGGTAAGGATTTGAGATTAATTTTTTGAGGAGGATGGTTTTTTTAGAAGTATCATTAGTCTGTCCTGCAAAAGGGTTTACTGGCTGTCTCCAAAATAAAACTGGAGCCCAGCAATCAGGCCAGTACTTGCCAAAGAGCACTGCTGGGTTGTACAATGTGCTCTTCACCTCTATGGTCTTATTCCAACCTTGTTATTCCAAAATTTATCTCTACTGCTAGCTGATGCTTTTTATCCCACTTCCTCGGGAGCTGAAAATATCAAATTATACTTTATCTTTACACAGAACAGAATAATATCTATGGGCAGAGGCATGGTGACTCATTCTGACTTAAGTCAGGTTTTTCAGAAGGGGAAAGGCAGAATGAGGACTGAAATATATCTCACCTTCTCATTGGTTTATGTGGAAGATCAAAGGACTGTATTGAAATATTTTGTGATCTCTCTGTGTGAACCCCAGAATCCCAAAACACTGAGGAGGAAGCCTTAAACTCCCTCCTCAGGAAGGCTGTCTCCTACCAGCCTGGTTTTTCTGAAACAAGTAGGTGCTATGAGTCATGTCACTGGTGCAGCTGTAGGGTCCATGTCCTAACTGGGTAATTCTGCCTTTGGTTGAAAGTAATTTCTTTGGACATCAGATGGTGTTGGGTTTTTCTCTTCTCCTCTTGTACCCTTATTGAGTTGCTGTCCTTGCCGAGGTGACCTAGGATTTTGCCACCCCCAGCTGCCAGGTTCTGGAAGAGCGGAAGTATTATGACACATCTTTTCACATCACAATTTATTACTTAGGTCCTGTGTGGAACCCTATCTCCTTGAACACCACCACCATGTAAAATTACATGGGTGGTGAAGGAAAAAGAGGTTTTATCTTCTGGGTTGCACAAAAAGTTCTGGGAATAGCCCAGAAGATCTGCCTGTGTAGTGAATTTTCCTGGTGACTCTATGTGCAAGGTATCCTTTAATTCAGTTGCTACCTATCACATCTGAAAATTTCTAACTAGACTGAAATGACTTAATTCTTCTGACCTAAGATTTTTTCTTTTGAAAGGAGACTATTTCCAGTGGTATTTCCACTTAGCTGGAAGAATTGAGGAACTAAGGAAAACAACTCATGATTAATTTCACTTGTTGGCTTGTCTCCTATCACAAATTCCTCTTGTATCTTGAGTATCAGGATTGAAGGGGCTTCTCTAGGCTTCTCTAGGCTTAGACCTTAGAGCTTTTAAATTTCCCCAGGAGGAGGTGGATTGCTTGTGTCTGCTCCCCAGTGTGCTACCTTCTTGCCAGCAAGCCAAATCACAGGTGCTTGTTTTCTTCTGTTTTAGGTCCATGTTTGCAGCATCCTCTTTCACTTGAATGGGGCAATCTGGCATACCTGTTGGTTTTGAAGTTTGATTTGCCTGCAAATGCAGGCATTGTTTTAGCCAGCTGTATGCCTTAAGTTGGATAAGCCATGTCCTCAGCTTGTGCTAATTAGCACAGTTTGAATTCACAGTTGTAAAGTTAGAATCTCAGCACCTGTAATGGTGTAAATCTGCCTCCACTGGTTTTCAGGCTTAGGCATATTTAGAGGTCAGATCTGTCACTTTGTCAGCAGGTGGTTTGGCCCCCGAGCTGTCACACAGAAGATGGGCACCACTGCTGTTTCTCTCTCCCTTTAGTCTTAGATTGCGCCTCTGCTCAGAGCAAAGCTGGCAGGTGAGTGTTTGCTTTAAAGACTCCATTAATTTCTAGAAGGAAAAATTAAAGAGTAAAAGTGAAAAGTATTGGCAGCCTTTAACAATGTAGCCCAGCAGTCCTATAGATTTTAGTCCAAATGAGACTGCAGGACTGTGCCCTAATTGGGAAAAGCTGCCTGTAATTTATCAGAAAAGGAGGAGGAAGTTGCACAGTTAGGTGAATTGGCAGTGCAGAAGGTTTTGTCTGCTTCTAAGCCATCACAAGTAGCTACTTTTAAGCATTGTATTCCTGTCTAGACAGGCAATAATTTCACTTCTTGCTGTGACTGGAATAAATGCATTACGAAACTGATTCTATTAAAACACAAAATATGTTGATTGCCTTGAATTAGTAAATATGTTAATCCTAGGATAGGTTTCTTATTCTTTTCCCAAGAAAAAGGTCAGAGGAGTACAGCTGGAGGCCATGCCGTGTTTGTTTAATGTCTAATAGCCCGTCAAAATAACTTGCAAAATAACAGAATAGTCTGAACAAACTTCTGAATTTCCACATCAAGACAAAACTCTGAAATTTTCTTGTTAGGCTGAAATGTGACAGGAGGAAGAGTGTATTTAAAAACATTGGGATATTTTTGACATTTCCCCACATCAAAATAGTTCGGTTTAAAAAACTGAGTTACAGGCTTGTGTATTTTCTTCTAGTTCGCTCTTACATACAGTTTTTCCAAGCACATACCAGCTCGTGAGTCTTACAGCTCCTGAGCACATTGATGCCATTTTAACCTTTGATACAGTCTGTGTCTGTGACCACAGAGTTGTTTTGGCTCCTGAAGCATTGTACATGGCTTGGTTCAATTATACATTTGTTTAACATTACGAGAAATTCAGCCTTGTAAAAGTAACTTTTTCCAGACTGCAAGGGAAGTGTAGCTCTGCATTGTCTGATATTGCCTGGAAATGAAACAGCAGCAGCACAGTTCAGCTAAGTAAAATCTGCAGTAATGAGTGACCTAACCAAAACTTTGTTTCATAATTTTCTTTACAGAAAATTGAAACAAAAAAAAGAAGGGGGGGAGGAGAGGAGAATGACACAACATTTGGTTATTTGATTTTGTGGAAATTTCAGTTTCTTGTGTGAAAATTGTATCTCCACCACGTTCAATCCAAATATCACATGGAAAACATCTTTCATCCTTTCAAAAATGCAAAGTAAAGCAAAACAAAAAAATTAAATGCTCAGTACAGTGCTGAATCACTACAACTAATGCATCACCTTCTGAACACCATCTGCCACTTACCTGCTTTTCTGCATCTTTCTCTGTCCCTCTAATTGTATGGGCTGAAATCCTGACCCTCCTCAAGTCAATGCAAAAATTTCCACTGTTTTCCTTTCAGAGAACAGATTTTACCCATTCTCTGCTTTGGTGGTGGCAGTGATATAAGGAAAGCAAGTGCCTGGAAAACACAAGGTTAAAACACTTTTAATTTAACTTAGGTCTAAGAGAATAAGGTTTGTGTTGTAAGTCTGTGGTGTGATAACAGAATTTAGTAGTGTTACTAACAAGAGTGAATTATTTCTTTTCATCCTTCTAATGGGTGAATTCTTTCTTACCATCCTTCTAATCTATCAGTTAGTTTGGAGACAGTGACTCCCGAACATCTGCTACCTTGGGATACTCCTTGTCTGCCCACCCTGTCCTGCTTGCAATACATTTTGTACGAAGGTCACACTGCTCTAAATCTTTGCCAGCTCTCAGAAACTTGCAGATGCGGCTGGGTTCAGCTAATTGTGATTACTGGGGCATCCAAGTGTGCCAAAGTTGAAAAGTGCACCGTGAGGAAGACTGCTTACTTCATCTTGAAGACCCCTGCCCACTACCATCAGAGGGCAGTGCGCAAGCACCAAAAGGGAGGAGACTTATGATAATGCATACCTAAACTGATTGTAATATCCCCACCGCTCTCTCAGGAACCTAATGAATATGTATGTTTGCGTGTAATAAATATCTGCTTGCTTAACCCCTCGATGTGCAAGTTAGGAGGAGTGATCCCCCTTGCACCTGGTGCCGTAATAAACATACCTGCTCTATAACTCTCCTTGAGTTGTAGAGTCTGATTCCGTGTTTCAATTTGGCACCCCAGATGGGACAATCTCTGTCCGGCTGCAGGATCTGCTGAGGATGGGACTCCTCTGGGCACCCCCGAGATTTCTCGGGAGGACTCCCCCACTCACTCAGATCACTGCAGGGGCAGACAAGGACCATCGCTACTGAATCATCAAGTACATTTCTGATGTAACTGTTGGTTTGGTTTACTAACAGTCTGGTGTAACTGTTTGTTTGGTTTACTAACAGTCTGGTATGGGTAACTGCTGGTTTGGTTTACTAACAGTCTGGTAAAGGTAACTGTTGGTTTGGTTTGCTAACAGTCTGGTAAGGGTAACTGTTGGTTTGGTTTGCTAACAGTCTGGTATGGGTAACTGTTGGTTTGGTTTACTAACAGTCTGGTAAGGGTAACTGTTGGTTTGGTTTACTAACAGTCTGGTAAGGGTAACTGTTGGTTTGGTTTACTAACAGTCTGGTGTAACTGTTGGTTTGGTTTACTAACAGTCTGGTAAGGGTGAGTGTTGGTTTGGTTTACTAACAGTCTGTTGTAACTGTTGGTTTGGTTTACTAACAGTCTAGTAAGAGTGACTGTTGGTTTGGTTTACTAACAGTCTGGTGTAACTGTTGGTTTGGTTTACTAACAGTCTGGTGTAACTGTTTGTTTGGTTTACTAACAGTCTGGTAAGGGTAACTGTTGGTTTGGTTTACTAACAGTCTGGTGTAACTGTTGATTTGGTTTACTAACAGTCTGGTGTAACTGTTGGTTTGGTTTACTAACAGTCTGGTAAGGGTGAGTGTTGGTTTGGTTTACTAACAGTCTGGTGTAACTGTTGGTTTGGTTTGCTAACAGTCTGGTATGGGTAACTGTTGGTTTGGTTTACTAACAGTCTGGTATGGGTAACTGTTGGTTTGGTTTACTAACAGTCTGGTAAGGGTAACTGTTGGTTTGGTTTACTAACAGTCTGTTGTAACTGTTGGTTTGGTTTACTAACAGTCTAGTAAGAGTGACTGTTGGTTTGGTTTACTAACAGTCTGGTAAGGGTGAGTGTTGGTTTGGTTTACTAACAGTCTGTTGTAACTGTTGGTTTGGTTTACTAACAGTCTGGTAAGGGTAACTGTTGGTTTGGTTTACTAACAGTCTGGTGTAACTGTTGGTTTGGTTTACTAACAGTCTGATAAGGGTAACTGTTGGTTTGGTTTACTAACAGTCTGGTGTATTGATACAAGGATATCAATACAAGAGTAACTATACTAATGGCTTTATGAACCTTTGGTGGGTAAACCCTGGCTTGAGATTTATGTGTTACCAACTCTTGGCTTAAACGGTATTCTGTTTGAAGCGGGTGATTGAGAGAGGGGCCCTTGTGTGAATGAGCATTTTGTGTGAGTGAGACGTGGCATAGCTAAGATTCGAGTGCAGAGTCCTGATCTGCGGTTCTGTGTTCTCCGCAAAGAGAATGGCCAGAGACGGACGAAGGGTATATGTCTTATGAAATTTAACCTATTGTTGCATTTTGCTGTCCTATCCACCATAGTGTTGTGTGTGAACCAGTTTTAGTCTTTGAATGTTGTTTTCTGTAAGGATAAAGTGCTGGTGAAATTAGGTCAGGATTTTTGGTGTTATTATTGTTCGGGAAATTGGTCCAATTGAGACCAGATTGAACGTTCGGGTGATGGGTAGTTTGTGTAAATCTGGGAGAGCTAAAGAACCAGTAAAGCAATCTAGGGGTTAATTGTCAAAGTAGTGTTCAAGCTCTCTGGCACAGGGCTCAAACTGGCCGTTGCCCTATCCGTCATCACCGTTGTTTGTATATCTGAGCTAAGTGTTCTGCTTGTTCAAAATATATTGTCTCTTCTGGTGGGAGGCAAGTGGCTTACTTACAGAACTGCTTGGAATTTAGGTGTATTCATTGTGGGTGCAGCAGTCGGTTATACCTTTTACTCGGCTTTTTTGGTGGGAGACAAGTGGTTTATTTAAAGAACTGTGTTATTAATTGTTTGTTTGGCTGAATTCCAGCCTCTGTCTCTGTCTCAGGTGTGTCTTGTAACTGTGTGGAGTGTGTCTGTGGCATCCATGTGTGTGTGAATGTGAGATTGATAATGGAAAATCAGCAGAGTGAAAACATCTTGAAAAAGAGTCCTTTAGGGTGCATTTTGGCACATTGGAGAGGACTGAAAGGTTTCCTGGGGGCTCAGTAAATAAGAAAATGTTGATAAAATATTGTAACCAGTGGTGGCCTTTGTATACTTTAGAAGATCAAGAAAAATTGTCTAAAAATGGAACTCTGAACTCTAATACATTGTTACAATTAATGTTGTTCTTAAGGTAATAAGGAAAATGGGATGAAGTGATTTATGCAGATATGGTTTTTCACTTTAAGAAACCACCCGGAGTGACAGACGGAATGTGAAATTAATATAGCTCCGCCAGATCCCTTAATTTTGGCTTTGGAAAAGGACAGGGAAGAACTGAAAGTTAAGATGCAGCTTGTGTTATTGGAGAAAGATACTTAAAGTTAAAAAAACAGTAATCAGGAAGATAGGTTGGAAAATTTTGTATCACAAGTACCTCCGAGAAGAGCACCCTCTGCCATCTGTCCTATCTGATGTTGGTAAGGAGGAAGAGATTGCTGTCACTGGCAACAAGCAGCAGATTCACATTCAGAGTTAAGAAAGGGTTAAAACAGAAGTGCTGTTGCAGAGGCATCTACAGCCACTGCAGAGCAGGGTGAGCAATGGTGAGAAGAAAAAAGAAAGGGAAAACCGAGGGGGAAAGGAGGGGAGCTCATGCGGCTCCTGTGTTTGAGTATGGGATGAGTTCTGGGACAGGCGGACAAGTGGGAACAGACATGTTGACAGATGGGACTGAGGACTTGTTGGATATGGGAGTGAAGGAGGAAGCATGGAGAGTGTATAGGAATTGGGAACAGGTAGAAAAGAAAAAAGCTGAGTTGTGCTATAGGTACATCTACTGTGGTTGCTTTGAAACTGGTGGAGGAGAAATGTCAGGCGGAGGTCAGAGAGTGGGCGCTTTTCCTGTGGGACCAGTTTGGTGTGCGTGCTGTGAGGAGTTTGGACATTGGAAGTGAGGCTGCCCTGGGGGGAGTGCCATGGGGTGGCTCCTGTGACTGAATTGGAACTAGACTGATGGGGACTGGGGGAATCCTCCCTAGCAGATCCACTGGTTATAATAAAGCTAGGGAAACAACAACAGGGTGTGGAATTTTTAGTTGATACGGGAGCAGCTTTTTCAGTTTTAAATCAAGCCTTAACACCTATAGATGATGATTTTGTAACGGTAAAGGGAGCTACCGGACAGAGAGAAAAGGCATATTTTCTGAAACCTCTAAAATTTTAAATTGGGAAAACAACTGGGCATACAAATACTCCAGTTGATTCAGGAATACCTGATGAAATTCAGAGCCAAGTGTATCCAGGAGTATGGGATTCTGGAAATACCAGGAAAGGCAAAGAATGCCCCCCAGTAATGATCAAACTCTGACCAGGAGCACGGCCCATGAGAATTAAAACAATACCCCCTCAGATTGGAAGACAGGGAGGGAATCTGACCAATTATTGACCAGTTCATCAAATATGGGTTACTAAAAGGATGTGAATCAGAATATAACACCCCTATTTTACTGGTCAAAAAGTCAGATGGAAATTATCTAATAGTGCAGGATCTCAGGGCTATTAATAAGATTGTGGAAGATCTGTACCCAGTCGTTGCCAACCCATATACATTATTAACTAAATTAGTACCTGAATTGGCTTGGTTTACCATGTTGGACCTAAAAGATGCTTTCTTTTGCATATCCTTGAGCCCAGAAAGCCAGTTGTTATTTGCATTTGAATGGGAAAACCTGGACTCCGGGAGAAAGACACAATTAACCTGGTCTGTGTTACCACAGGGGTTTAAAAATAGCCCCACTCTTTTTGGAACCAATTTGCCAAGGATTTGGAACAATGGAGCAGCCGCAAGGAATCAAGAGTAATATTGCAGTAGGTAGATGATCTATTGATTGCCACTGAAACACAGGGAAGGTGTATGGATTGGACAATCAGCCTGTTAAATTTTCTCGGACTTAACAGGAATCGAGTCTCTCTGCAGAAAGCTCAAGTGGCGCAACAGCAAGTCATGTACCTCGGATATGAAATCACTACGGGCCAGAAAACCCTTGGGACAGCAAGAAAGGAAGCTATCTGTTAGACTCCCCAGCCACAGACTGTCAAAGAGCTCCATACGTTCCTAGGGATGACTGGATGGTGTTGCCTGTGGATAGATAACTATGGACTAATGGTAAAACCACTTTATGAATTAGTAAATTCAAGTTCAAAGAACATTATAT
Source organism: Ara ararauna (assembly GCA_028858755.1). Lineage (NCBI taxonomy): Eukaryota > Metazoa > Chordata > Aves > Psittaciformes > Psittacidae > Ara > Ara ararauna. The sequence goes on from CM054382.1 coordinate 47,462,167, forward strand.
GGAACAGAGAGGCAGATAGAGTGTTCCATCAGCTGAAGAAAAGATTAATGGATGCCCTCGCTTTGGGGCTACCAGATATTACCAGACCTTTCTGGCTGTTCTTACCTGTAAAACAGGGCATAGCTCTGGGGGTCCTAGCACAAAACTTGGGACCCTATCAAAGGGCAGTTATGTACTTCTCCAAACAACTGGATGGAGTGAGTAAAGGATGGCTCAGTTGCCTGAGAGCAGTAGCAGCAATTGTGCTGAACATCCAGGAAGCCCATAAGTTTATGCTGGGGCAAGAGATAACAGTGTTGGTATCTCATACTGTGTCAACAGTTCTAGAAATAAAAGGAGGACATTGGCTTTCACCACAAAGATTCCTTAAACATCAAACTGTCCTGGTAGAGCAGGATGACGTGAAAATAGTGATCACTAACATTATCAGTCCAGCATCTTTCCTCACCAGAAATACAGGGGATTCTGTATCGCACAATTAGTTGGAAACGACTGAAGCAGTTTATTCCAGCCAACCAGACCTAAAGGAAGAATCACTGGAAGATGCTGAAGGTTCCTGATACACTGACGGAAGCAGCTTTGTCTGACAAGGCATCCGTAAGGCAGGGTACGCGGTGACCACTACTGACCAGCTAACAGAATCAAAAGCCCTTGCCCCAAACACCTCTGCACAAAAAGCAGAAATAATAGCTGTAACTCGAGCATGATAATTGGCCAAAAAAAAAAAAAGAAGATTAATATTTGGACAGATCCCAAATATGCCTTTGGAGTAGTTCACACTCATGGGGCTGTATGGAAAGAAAGAAGACTTTTATCCACCCAAGGAAAATATATCAAACATGCTGAAGAGATACTCAAGCTGTTAGAGTCAGTACAATTATCTGAAAAGGTGGCTATCATGCATTGTAAATCCCATCAAAAAGGAATTATGCCCAGGAATTAGGAAACGCTATGGCAGATCACGAGGCTAAAAGGGTGGCTGAGGAAGGCAATTTAGAAGTGCAATCTTTGGTCCCAGATTGTAAAATACAAATTGATTGTGAGCCTAAATACTCCAAGGAAGATCGAAACTCAATTGATGATTTAGAAGGAAAAATAGAAGAAAGTGGGTGGGCAAAGACTCCAAAAGGTAAGATGATAATACCATCTGCACTACTGTGGGCAATAGACACAGCAGCACATAGGAAATCCCACTGGGGGGTAGAGGCCCTATACAAATACTTGAACAAACTTATGATAGCCTGAAATTTATATACCACCATCAAGCAAGTAACGAAGCAGTGCAAGATTTGTTTATGGAATAATCCCAAGACCAGTCCTAAGTTTCTGTTTGGTCAAATAGAGAAAGGAAATTATCCAGGACAACAGTGGCAAATTGATTTCTTAGAACTCCCAAGAAGAAGGGGATTTTACTTGCTGGTCATGACAGATACCTTTTCAGAGTGGCCAGAAGCATTACCTTGCCGAACCAGTAAAGTCAGAGTACCTTTTCAGGGTGGCCAGAAACATTACCTTGCTGAACCAGTAAAGCCAGAGAAATAACCAAAATAATATTACAAGAAATTATACCGAGATTTGGGGTTCCAGCAGTGATCTCTTCAGATAGAGGACTACATTTTGTTGCAATAGTTGTTAAGCAAGTTAGTAAACTCTTAGGAATAGATTGGCAGTTACATACCCCATATAATCCACAAGCAAGTGGCCAAGTGGAAAAGATGAACTATCTAATTAAGTTGCAATTTGTAAAATTGGGACAAGAGGCTAATTTGCTCTGGCCCCAATCTCTACCTCTGGCTTTATTGAGAATTAGGACCAGACCTAAAGTGAAAACTGGCCTGAGTCCTTTTGAAATATTATATGGAAGACCATATATTGTTCAAGCTGGAACCTTAGCACAGGTAGGGGAGGAGGTCCTCTACAACAGTGTAATGAGTATGCAAAAACAACTAAGAGAAATAGGAAGACTAGTCCTGGGGACTAGGGCTCGAGGTCTTGATGGACCTGTGCATAATATTAACCCTCGAGATTATGTATACATCAGGTCTCTTGCAGATTTACCTCTGGAACCGAAGTGGGAAGGTCCATTTCAGGTGTTGCTGACTTCTCATACAGCCATCAAGATTAAGGAGCAAGCATCATGGATACACCACACCAGAATAAAGAAAGCCCCCACGGCCATGATGGAAAACAACCCCTACTGGAACTCTGCAGCTTCGAATTCGACAAAATGACTGTTAGTGGTGTATTTACTAACAGGATTTTGCATAGTGGAAATACGGCCGTGGAATCAAAATCTGTATTTGAGACTGATACAAAATGTGACCAGAGTTCTGAATAAGAGTGGTTGCTGGATCTGTACTCAGTTGCCTAGATCAGGAGAGAAGCCAGGTATGCCTTTAATTGACCTAGCTATCCCCTTTAAAACCAATTGGAATGAATTATGGAAAAAAACAGTCTATACTTACAAGAACTACACAAATTTACAGGTTTTGAGGATTCAGTACTCGAATATATCAGAAACTAAATGTGTAACCACTAACAAAACCTGTAATCAGGGTAATACGTCAGTAAGAAATTATCCATATTGCAGTTGGACAATGCAACTTCACCTCCGGAAACCTATAGTTCCAGAGTTTTGTTAGATGGCTCATCCCATCTTTAGGGTTTAGTGAATTGAAAAAGGCGATTGTGAATATCTCCGCTGCAATAGAAGAAGTGGAAAATTGAACTACTGATGCTATTTTAGCGTTACAAGATGAAATAACCAGCCTATCTAGAGTGCTACTCCAAAATCCAGTGGCATTAGATACATTATTGGCATCCCAGGGAGGAGTTTGTTCTGTAATCAATGAGAGTTGCTGTTCTTATACAGATCAAAGTGGCAGGATTGAAACTGATTTAAAAGAAATCTGGAAACAAACTAGAATATTTCATGAGGTGGCCAAGAATGACACCTCTTGGGGATTTGAGGAGATATGGAAAAGCTAACCTCATGGTTGCTGAATCTCTCCTGGTTGAGGCAGCTGGCTGCAGGAATCTTAATCCCAATTGTTTTAACCCTATTACTTGCGGCACGATATGATGTTCTTTTTGGTGTTGTAAAAAGGTCTGAAATTGATTATGAGGACTGAAAAAGATGTAAGGTCAGACAACAAGTTGAAAATGGTAAATACTTTGCCAGAACTCCTGAGTAAAATGGAGTTATATAGCAAAAGAATTTGCAAAGGTAAAAGAAAAGGGGGGACTTGATATAAGGAAAGCAAGTGCCTGGAAAACACAAGGTTAAAACACTTTTAATTTAACTTAGGTCTAAGATAGAGAATAAGGTTTGTGTTGTAAGTCTGTGGTGTGATAACAGAATTTAGTAGTGTTACTAACAAGAGTGAATTATTTCTTTTCATCCTTCTAATGGGTGAATTCTTTCTTACCATCCTTCTAATCTATCAGTTAGTTCGGAGACAGTGACTCCCGAACATCTGCTACCTTGGGATACTCCTTGTCTGCCCACCCTGTCCTGCTTGCAATACATTTTGTACGAAGGTCACACTGCTCTAAATCTTTGCCAGCTCTCAGAAACTTGCAGATGCGGCTGGGTTCAGCTAATTGTGATTACTGGGGCATCCAAGTGTGCCAAAGTTGAAAAGTGCACCGTGAGGAAGACTGCTTACTTCATCTTGAAGACCCCTGCCCACTACCATCAGAGGGCAGTGCGCAAGCACCAAAAGGGAGGAGACTTATGATAATGCATACCTAAACTGATTGTAATATCCCCACCGCTCTCTCAGGAACCTAATGAATATGTATGTTTGCGTGTAATAAATATCTGCTTGCTTAACCCCTCGATGTGCAAGTTAGGAGGAGTGATCCCCCTTGCACCTGGTGCCGTAATAAACATACCTGCTCTATAACTCTCCTTGAGTTGTAGAGTCTGATTCTGTGCTTCAGCAGGTATAATGAAATACATCTTAGCTGTCATAAAACTACTATGCAGTGCTTTTAAGTTCCTGTGTAACTCTAGTTTCAGTTCTCCTATGTTACACTGATTCTGAGAAAGTCTAGCTTCCTAAGGAGTCCTGAAAATAAATCTGAGACTTGTTTCATATTTTTCACGTAGAATAATAGAGTACTCTTGTTGCATCTGTGTTAAGGAACTGCATAACTCATGGAGGCCTGCCCTAGTAATAGAAAAATTTCTATTTTATTTTAGCATTGCTGGTAAGTGTTCTGGAGCTTTGGCATTCAGGAATTTGCATGTAGTTATGCCAACATGATTTCAGGGTTTTCTGTGAAAGGACACCTCTGCTTTCCTTCCTCATCTGTTTATCGCCAGCAGGTGAATGTCATCAAATAAATTACTGTGGCAGACAGAGTGAGTTGGACATGAGGAGACTGGCCCTGTTCTCCTGGGGAAACAAGAGTCAGCGTCCACAAAATTAGCCATCTGAATTCTCCCTCCTCCCACTGCTCCTTCCAACCTGTACTAAAGTCAGACAGACCCACCTTCATAAACAAAGCTTAACCTACTTGTAGACCTGGGAGTGGAAATGTAATATCATAGAATCATAGAATAATTTGGATTGGAAGGGACCCTCTAAAGTCTTCTAGTCCAACCCACCTTCAATGAGCAGGGACATCTTCTACTAGATCAGGTTGCTCAGAACCACATCCAGCCTGGCCTTAAATGTCTCCAGGGACATCTACCACCTCTCTGGGCAACATGTGCCAGTATTTTACCACCCTCATGAACTTCACAACAGTGTATTGATCATTTGTCAGCACATATCCCCTACGAAGAGAAGAACTAGGCAAGGTATTTTTGCATACCTACAGTTTTCTGGCATCTTCTTCCCACACATAAGAAACTTATTCTGTGGCTTGAAATTTTGTCCAAATCCCCTGCAGGTTGCAAAACCCAGTCTCACAGTAGCCCCTGGGACCTGGGCTGCAGGAAATGGAGTGTGATTTCCTTCTGCCATTGAGTGGCACATATTAATTCCTCTGTCCCTAAACCATCTCCATATTGTGAAGAGAATACAAACAACAAAAGCTTGTCAATTTTTTGGGGCTCTTTCAACCTGTCATGGGTTCAGCAGTAGCAGTCATTTTTCTCCTTCTTGGTAGCTGGTGCAACGCTGTGTTTTTGACTTTCGGCTTGGGAACAGCGCAGATAACACTGATGTTTTTAGTTATAGCTTAGAATGTTTAGGCTGGCCAAGGACTTTCTGAGTCTCATGCTCTGCCAGGAAGGAGGGGAAGCTGGGAGGAAGCAGAGACAGGACACCTGACCCAAACTGACCAAAGAGGTGTTCCATACCACAGCACATCATGCCCAGGATGTAAAACGGAGGGCAGGGACCCGGAAGGGTGGGCGTGCACTGCTTGGTCGGGCTGGGTATCAGTGGTGAGGGATTGTATTCTTTCCTTGTATTTGCCTTGTCATTATGATTATTGGTGGTAGCAGTAGTGATTTGTGTTATACCTTAGTTACTGAACCGTTCTTATCTCAACCTGTGGGAGTTGCATTCTTTCAATTCTGCCCTCCATCCACCCAGGACTGGGGGAAGGAAGAGGGGGGGAGTGAATGAATGAGCTGCGTGAGGGGCTTAAACCACGACACAACCTCAGGAGTAGCAAAGACACAAATCTTACCTTCAGGGGCTCCCAGGTTACTACTGAAGTTGAGGTAGCTTGAGGAACAGACCATCCTCGACAGAGTGGCCAGCAAAGCACACTAGTTTTTAGCCCCACTTCTCAATTATTAAAGTTTCCTCCAAGTTTCTGCTGCTTGGGCAGATATTCCCAAGCTGAACTGCTGCTTGAGATTGAATTAGTTTGCAGAACTCGTACCCGGAAAAATATTTCAGCTTTGTTCATAGAAAATTATCATTTTGGTGTTCCATGTTCTTATGATTCTTCAGCTTCTGGTGTCCATACTAGCCTCTCTGCACACAGCTGAGTTCACACCATACACAGGATAGTGAGATTCCCAAGAAAACCTGATGTGTTTTTATGATGTCTCTTGTGCTTACTCTTCCATCTTTCCTTTTTATCTCTCTCTCAGACCTGATGGCCTTCCTGAAATACAGATTACTAAACACTCAATAGCCTATGCTCTCCTCCCAGGTAAGACACCAGGCAGTAGGAACAATGAAATTGGTGTTCAGATATCAGCCAGAGCTTTCAAAATCCCAGAGGAATTTTCTAGTAAAAGAAGCTGTTTTCAGAAAACAGGTTTGTATCTGCATGTGTATAACAACAGACACTTCCTTTCTCTGGGAGGTAGATGCTTTCTCCTGCCATAATGGAATTATGAGAGTGAAAATTCAAGAACTGTGCTTATTAAGGGAAAGAGCAAATGTATTTACCAGATGCAGAAAAATATGAAAATGTGGCATGTTGAAAAGGGCTCTTCTGCAAGCCCCTGAGCCACACAGTGTCAAAGCAAATCCTACCTGGCCCCTGACTCTACTCCTGAGATCAGATGATGGGGAACGCTTTAAGAAGAGAGCAGCATATGCACTGTTTCAACAATCTCTGTTTTACAGCAGTTGCACCATGTTTATGGACATAATGTTTACAGATTTTAGGGCATTACATCATGTTGTCTAATGCTTTTTCAAACTTGCTTTTATTTTTGTCTTTGCAGTTTTCCACAGGAGCTTCCATAGCGTGTGTAGTAATATGCAATAAGGCAGAACTTTTATTTTTGTTTCTTATAAATCTGCTGCCTGAAAATGTTATTGGCTGCCCTTAGGTTTTTGCACTGAGAAATAAATTGCCCTTTTCTACTTACCATCTTACCACTTTTAGCTGTATATCTGTCTACTGCCTGCTCCTTCTATAGCAAATTTTTTCAAACTGAAAAATCCTTCTTTGTCTAATCTCTACTCAGCTTCCAAGCCTTTGCTTTTCCATCTTGCCCCTCTCCACCTAATTCTAGTGTATCTTCCCTAAGATAATTCCTAATGCTCTGTCATATCTCGTGGGTGCTGAGTTTGTCTTCAGTGTTTTGCACAAGGACACTGTATTCTTCTTCCGAATTAATTTAATAACAATTTAGTAAATGCTTTATGTAAACATATATTTGTATGTATGGATATTGGCAAGGTTTTTTTTTTTTCCTCAGTTGCATTACATAGCATTTCTGATTTTGAATTTCAGCTGCTGTGCACTTACCTTGGACCGCAAGAGCCCTCTGTGACTTTTCACAGTCACCTTTCAATTTCACTACTATGAATATTGGAGCATACGTTATCATCTTACCCTTCATCCTGAATTTCATTTATCTGTAAAGTGAGGAGCATACATTTCACCTGTTGAAGTTATAGACCAAAAATATAATTTGAAACTAATTGGAACTAATGTGTGGAGAGACATTTTTAGACTTCAGCCCCTGATGTCTTATTTTGTTGCCAGTGTCTTTTTGGAACTATTCACAATGAAGTCCCAAACTAAGTTTTTGATCTGGGTAGGTATATCTGGAGCATTCACAAATCCCTCTGCTGATTTGTCGGTTGTAAAGACTCTTGAGAGCTTTATTGTTTCTGAAACACACACAAATTCACAGTAATTAGTAGATAATTAGCAATTATTAGACTTTTTCTAGTCTTTCATCTTTTGACCATGTCATGGGTTCAGCATGAAACTATGTACAATAAGAGTATCTTCCCTTTAAATGTTATTTTTATTTGGTTTTCAGTCTGCCAAGCTTACTCAACTAGCAACTAGCAATTAGCAACTAGCAACTGCTCAGTTCACCTGCTGTTTCCGCCTTCAGGGAGCATTCTTTGCTGATCAGGTTGTTCTCTCTGCAGCTCCTGCACTGACCAGGGTTTTCTTTCTGCCTGTGGAGTGCCCATTTGAACTTGGCAGAGAAACCATGTGCACACTTGTGCAATCAAAGCAAACATAAATTCAAAGCCAACCAGATTATGAGGAACAGTTTGTCAGCCAAATGCTTCATATGTGTCTGTTTCTGAAGTGAGTCTGTCTCCTTGTCTGGTCTGTGAGTTTGCCATATCATTTCTTTTTTGCATCCAAGCCAGTTTACTGTTTACAGAACCAAGGGGCAAGAAGTTGCCTTGGACCCTCAATGCTGCTAATTCCTAAGTAAAAAAAGAAAAATAGTATAGAGGCAAGTAGGATGGAATGCACAGCAGAGGGACAGTGTATTGATGCAGAAGCGCTGATATGCTTCTGGGTCTGGGAAGGAGCTGGCAATGAGACTGAGGTTGTCAGGAAGCAGTGTGTCATACTATAGGAAAATGGGGAGGGTCAGGGCTGTGTGGGAACTGGGTAGGAGGAATCCAACCATCAGGAGAAAGCTGGCTGGGAGGTGCAGTGGTAAAGCACTGTGCAACACAGGCAAGATAATGGCAGCATTTTCTGATTCCTCTGTGACCTTCCTCCACCTACAGCTTCCTCCTGATGAGCAGATGTTTTATTTGAACTGTCTGAGGCAGCCCACCTGCATTTTTTGTGAGTATTGTTATAAATTCAGGACCCAGAAACAGTTACAAGAAGCATAAATAAATTACTTCTAGTGGCTTATTTTGTATTTATCAACATCACACTCCTTTGCACCTGCCTAATGTAGACCCTGCAGAAAGGAATGAGTCTAGATTTCCATGTTTAGTCTATCTTTAACTTCAGATCAAAGATGTTTAATTTTAAAATAAGAGTTTCTTGGCTAGTAGCTTCATTCTAAGGTCTGGAGCCTGAGCTCCTGTCACAGGTCATGTTATTTCTAGAAATAAAGACTGTGCCCTACAAATGCGGCTTGGCACTTTTTGTTTCTCAAGTAGAATAGGACCTTGCTTGCTCTTCCAGGGGTCTTAAATATATGCTTTTGTGGATCAAATTAACTGGGTCTATTCCATGTAAGAAGAGAAAAATAAGTAGGGCCATAACAATGTTCAATGAGAACCAGCAAATAAGCACGTGCAGAAGGGAAGATATTTTTTTCTCCAGATCCATGGTGGATAGGGCAAAAAGCCATGAGCTGTTGCAGTGGAGGAACACTAAAATTGGATTCCAGAGATATTTTTTAATGGTAAATATGTGAGGCACTGTCATCAATCATCCCTGGCAGCTGCTGAATCTCCATTGTCAAAGCTTTCCATGACAAAGCAAGTGCAGCAGGTGTTGGAAGTGAGCTAGGCACAGCGGCAGTTTCCAGAGCTCTCCCAGGCAAGCTCATAGGAAAGTCAGGCTATTGACTTCCCTGTGGCTCACACACAGGGCAGATGTTCTCATTAACATATTCTGTTCATAAAAATGCAGCTGCAGTCTCATCTCTTTTGTTCTGTTGAAGACAGAGTACTGCTTCTGTACCAATTCCACTTCATAAGGAAATTCTGAGTTGGTTGGCTTCTCTTATGCAAGATTTCTCTTTTGTCGCAAAATCCCCATGGTATTCTTCATGTCCTTGTGTCTAAGTGCATGTCTATGTGAAATAGCGTGGTGCTGTTCTTCCTATTTCAACTTATTCTGCTATTTCAGCACAGAAAACAGACATTGTGACAACAGAACTGATCCCCTCCAGCTGCTGGGCTAAGCCAATACAAATGTGCACATATACATTCACAGACTGTACTTGTGCTGGACAATTTCCAAATTCAGCCTCTGAAGCAGTACAAGAGGCAACAGCAAAAGATCCTGGTACGAATGAGTGTCAGAATAACTAATGTGACCTTTGGTAGTCTATCCTGCCTTTCTTGTCTCTGTATTGCAGCCAAATATTACATCATGTGGGAAAAAAGAGAGTGCAGAGGGAAATAGGTAAGGAAAATATCTTACGCATGCCAAGTGAAACTGCCACAATGCAAGCTAGCAGTGACCTCGAGACAAGGTGTTCCGAAATACCAGAAATAGGTGCACAGCCTCTTTTAAAAGAAAGTAATTTCTTTGCAATATTTTGTGATGTTGTGTGTGGTGTTGCTTGTATACATAGGCTGCATGAAGAAAGGCAGAAAACAGAGAAACCCCTCTATATCTCTGAGATCAGAATTCCTTCAGGGCTTTGGCAGTAGTACTGAAAGAAAGGTCTGAAAGCTGGTGGGAAAGGCCCACTTCCTTCTTTACATCTAATCATCCACCGTATTCTGCAACCAAAACTGCAACACAGACCACAGGTATGGCCATGAATCAACCATGACTCCTGAGCAGCTTTCTTGCTCTTGGTATTGCTCTTCTTAACGTCTTAACATCTCCCATGTAACAAATTATCCCAGACTTCCACTCATCAAACACTTAATATTTTTATGTCATGAGATTTGGGTAATGCTGTAGTTGTTAAACATGGAATTTGGAAGCTTGCCCATCACTAAATTATGTGATTGCAAGCAGAGCTTGGTGAATGATGACCTTTGAACCAATTATCACACTTAACCACAATACAGCCAATGCATCTCAACTCCAAAGATAAAGCACCTGGCTTACCAGGCTTTTAATGGTATGGATGAAGCTGTATTAGCCATATGATAATAAGGACTGTAACTTTGAATGTGGATCCAGTTTTCCCAGGAGATCATGGTTAAAATTCTGCCCTAATGTTTGAATGGCAGATAGCCAAGACATGTTTTAGAGGTCACAAACTTGATTTGTAGATGCACCTGCTAACACTGTAAGCACTAAGCTATTTGGGAATACTTCTGAGGAAGACCTCTTCTTTACAGAGATACAGCCAAAGTGGTTCAGGCATCAAAGGTGTTGGTGAAAACTAGCTTTTAGTGTGCTCAGCTAAAGAAGAAAAGAGTGTGTGTGATTTTTCCTGGTTTTATTTATAGGAGGTATTTATTAGCCCAATGATGTACTGCTCTGCTACTCTCACAGGGTTGCCTTCTTTTATTCTGTTACAAAATAACTGAGTCACAGAAGCACAAAATTTGGGTTGAAAGGTACCTCTGAAAATCATTTAGTCCAACTAGTAAAGCAGGTTCACCTAGAGCAAGTTGCACAGGATTGTGTCCAGGTGGATTTTGAATATCTGCAGAGAAGATGACTCCACAGCCTATCTGGGCATCCTGTTCCAGTGCTCTGTCAGCCTCAAAGTAAAAAAGTTCTTCCTCATAATTCTGATAGGGCTTCCTCTGTTTTGGTTTTTGCCCATTGCCCCTTATCCATTGTCCCTATATCCTTATAGTTGTTGGGCACCACTGAAAAGAGTTTGGCTCCTTCCTCTTGGCACCCGCCCTTAAGATTATTTGTACGCATTGTTAAGATCTCCTATCAGTCATCTCTTCTCCAGGCTAACCAGGTCTAGGTCTCCCAGCCTTTCCTCATAAGAGAGCTGCTCCACTTTCCTAATCGTCTTCGTAGCCCTTCACTGGACCTTCTCCAGTAGTTCCTTGTCTGTCTTGAACTGGGGAGCCCAGAACTGGACACAGTACTCCAGATTTGGCCTCATCAGGGCCAAGCAGAGCAAGAGGATCACCTCCCTCAGCCTGCTGGCCACACCCTTCCTAATGCACCCAGGATACCATTGGCCTTCTTGGCTACTAGGGCACATTGCTGGCTCATGGTTAACTTGTCTACCAGGACCCCCAGGTCCTTCTCCACAGACCTGCTTTCCAGCAAGTCAACCCCTAATCTGTACTGGTGCCAAGACTGGAAAGCATTTACTATTAAGGAGGATTTTACCAGTAGCACTTAAACTATAGTGGTGCCAGGATGGTCTGACTGAGGAAAGGATCCTTTGTGAAATGCAGTACAGGTGTGAAGTAAACAAAGTCCTGTACAGATCTGAGTCTTCTTGGGTACACAGTTGGTGTACAGCAGGGGACTGTCAAAGATGAGCAACTGCAACATGGACAGGCTGAGGGTGTCATCAGAGATGATAGACCAAAGCAGAGATGGCACAAGTCCTTCCAAAGGGCTGCAGTGGACCACAAGTCTGTTTGGAGGTGTGAAAGGTGGGTGAACAAAATCAGCAAGATGATTGAAGAGATCTTGCTCTTTGTGTGGTGCAAAGATCTCGGAGCCTTGTGGTCTCCCTCCAACCTTTGTGAAAGAACGAACTTGAGATGAGTGGTTCATGAAGTTTCCTTCTTTAACCTTCATAATTCCCAAAGCCAGAATGAGGTAATCTCAAAACCGTTGGCTCCCTGCACTTTTTTTTTCCTTTCAAACTGTGGCTGGGTAGTTAGTTGGGACGGCCAAAACAGCCACATGAAAGAAATAAAGAAAGGAAGAAAGAAAGGTAGAAAGTTCAAGCAGCAAGTGTCCTTTATTATGAGGAGCTCCTGCTTATATATCCTTCTACATAGCGTGGTACAATCTCATTGGTTAAGCACGGCATAATACAAACTTATTGGTCAAGTGTAAAAGAACATAATACAAACTTATTGGTCAAGCGTAACAAACTTATTGGTCAAACATAGCATAGCATAATACAAATTTATAGGTCAATAGGTTGTTATTCTATTCATGATTGGTTGTTGATGCCTGTTCAAAAATTTTTACTAACGTCCATTGTTTTGCCAAGTTCTTCCTTTGTAGTTAGTTACTCCCCTTATCTGACTTGCTCCTCCAGATGCCTTCTGTTTTCTCACTCGGATGCCTCTGGTGCCTCATTACTCATGGATACACTTTAACCTCTTTGAGACTGAGTTCTAACTTTGTGTCATCAGTCAGGGAATCCACAGGCCTACTGTAGCCCCCCATGCTTTCACAATCCCCTACATCAAACTGCTGCCAAAGTTCTTCGCTTTGTGTGGGCATAATTGGAGTGCCACAGACATGACCTAAATCTTTCCATCCAAGATCTTCCTTTCTAAATCAGGGTCACTGGTTTTTTACATCCCCTTTTTACACTAGCCTTCAAGACAGGAACGAAAATCTAGGATTTTCTTTTCCAGAACAGAGATACTTTTAATACTTTGCTCGTATGGTTTTCATGATCTCTGAACTGTTACTGTGCAGCATTTCTGTACATTTCTACATACTTCAACTCTAGAGAGTCCAATGACTTCTGAAATTATGTCAGCATGTGCCAGCAGACACCATCTGCATTGGCCTGCCATTAAAGTTCTCATATCCCTTGTCTCTATAAGGGTGCTGCTATGAGCCCTTGACCACGATGCCCACAGAGAGGTATGTGCAGGACTGTGTATATTGCAGCCACACAGAGCCTGGGCTGATCAGCCTACGATCTTCTATGCTCTCTGCTGAGGTCTATGATGGAAGTGGGGGGGGAGGAGGGGAATAAAAGTGCAGCTGAATTTCCTTTATTTGTAAATCAAAAGTCAGTGGTTCATCAGTTTGTTCTTTCAGGTGAGGCAGTGAGAGCTGGCTAACGTTAGGTGCAATAGAAGCAGATTGAATTCATTTTGCAGGACCACAGGGAGCTTGGTGGGGGAGCTATGTGGGGCCATGGGAACATTCACAGTGAGGGGTCTGGGGCATTGCTGCCTCACACAGTGCTGCCTCACACAATGCTGCCCTGCTGACCATCAAGGAGCCAGACTCAAAACTCTTTCCCCAGGCCCACTGCTTCTTCTTGCTCAGGTGAATGCTCCTATCTTCCCCCATAACCTGTCAGGTACATTTCCAACTTGTAGTGGAAGCATTGTGGATGGAGGCTGAGCCAATGTGTAAAGCATTAAAAATAAGCAGCTGCTTGCCTTGGAAAAGGGATGTGTTGTCTGGTAATGTGTAGGGCAGCTGTGTTATGGAGCCTCTGTATGGAGGTAGTTTTTGACATAGGACAGTGTAATTTTGTTTAGACTGTTCTGGAAGCAGAAGGCTGTGACACTAGTCCAATGCTAGTGCTGTACCAACCTGATCAATGTAAAGAAGAGAAAAGTTCTTCATCAGTAGAAGTGACTGCTTTGTGGTTTAGCAAAATCAAATCTGCTCATTCAGAACAGATTGATGCTGTTGTACACTTGTGACAGCAAGTCGTTCGTCTTAGTAAGAGAGGTGGCTGCTGGGAGTAGCCATGGTAAGGTTAATATTGCTGTGGTGTATCATAACAAACTTAGATCTTACTGCCCATGCAATTTATGGAAAGATTCTGGATGCGGGACATTACATGTAGGTGACAGGTGGAGAGAGAAATTCTGGCACAAATGGGAGGTATTGTCAGTACAAAAGAAGGCTGATTAGGATAGCATAGAGAAATATCTGGCTGAACTTGAAACTGAAGTGATAGTGACTATGGAGATGGTGAATAACATGTCAGCCAAAAACATGAAGCTGAGCTTCATTCCCATAAAGTAAGAAATTATCATAAAAAACAGTAATTGATGTCCCCAGCTGAGCAAGCTGCTCAAGCAAAGATAAATCTAGAAACTACATGGAATGCAAAGATAGTATGAATATCTAAGGAGCCTATGTCCCAGAGCCTAGTTATGGATAAAAAACTGAAACAGCACATGGAAAGAAAACAAGTAGTGGAGGGAAAACTTCTTAGCTTGAGAAGGAGATAAGCTGTGGAGGATGGGGAGATGCTATACTTCAAAGAAGTACTGTAGGTTGATGTATGACCCAAATACTGAATTAATGTCCTAAGTGAGTTTTCAGTACAGCTGATATATAAAGTTAATGTCACAGTCTGTAGTAAAAATGTGAATGCGGCAAGGAAAATTCAGCTTCTGGAGTGGAAGCAGAATGTAGGCTGATCAGTATGCAAATACCATGGTCCCTAAGTAAGCTTTTTCCTTGTCTGTTTTTCATTAACTTGTGGAATATTTATTAATCTGTAAATTTGGGAACAAAGTAGCAAATACAGCATCTGTCTTCAGAAATAGGAACACCCTTTTTCCCTCCAGATTTATATGTTTCCTAATTTGCTGTCTGAAGTATCAAGTCTTGACAAGACTTGGTAAGTCAAGGGAAGAATGGCTGAGGGTGAGAAAGCAGTGGAAGGGGATAAAAATAAAATCTTCACATACACACACCCCTAAGGTCAGTAATTTCAGAAGTAATCTAATATATTTTGTTAGAAGGTAACTATCTTAAAAATGGCAATGCCACAGACATAACCAAGAGTCAAGTGAAACACTAATCCGTAACGCTTCTTTTTCCTGGTAGAAATTACAATGGCAATTACGAGATAGATAAATATGGACTAAGCTGAAGAGAGGTGACAGGAGTATTGAAGCTAGGACTGACCCTATTAAATATATTCCTTGGTTATATAGATATTTGGCCATGAAACTTGCAGATTACGCAGCTGAGATTAATATCATTACTGTGGAGGACTTTTTTTCTCACTGGAGAAGAATTAGAAGATCTTTTGAACTGAGGATTGAAAGCAGTAGTGTGAAGTGCACAGTTGCTTTTTAAGAGAAAAGTAGCAAGAACTTCTGCAGTACCCTCGGAAGTTGTTCCTGAAGGAAGGTGGAGGAGGACAGAGAAGGGTGACTTCTCTCATTGACATGTGTCAATGTGACTCAGCTGTAGGAAAACCTTATAAAGCCATGGAATGCATCAGACTTTAAATTCCTAATAAAGATGAAGAAGCAAGCATTAGTGTAGTTGTAGAAACTGTTTCTAAGACCCCATTTGAATTATTGGGTACAGTTTCAAGCCCTGATGTTTAAAATAAAATAAATTGGAGAGGAGCAAAAGTATTCCTAGGGTGGCCAAGTTAGCCTTCAGAGACATATTCCTGTGAAAAAAAAAGAATGAGAAGTTTGTTGTTTAGCCTAATGGCAGATTTACAGACTATGCCAAGACAAAGAGGGAGACTACTTCAGTTTAAGGTTAATTCTGAGTCCAAAACTACTTAATTACGAATAAATTGTGTTGAAAATTGCCAAAAGCTTCGAAACTGTTCTGAACAGCTGAGTAGCTTTATGGGTGACCTGTGGGATTGCTCCTATATGGGGTTAAAAGAGGAGATTATTTGAGGGCAATCTTAGAATAAGAGGTGGAAATTTCAATGGTACAAATCCTTGGATTACCAGCAGTGTTAGTCATAGTGAAATGGAGAGTATTTAACAGCTCTTAATCTTTGGTGATATTGATATTCTATTACTGCTCTGGCATTCTGCTTGTCATCTTCAGAGGTCAGGAAGTTTTTGTTTTCTCCCTGGTACAAGCTGAATTTCACATCTGGGGGTTTTGCCTTTCTATGAATATTATATAGAAGTGACAACTGGAGTAAAGAAACTGCATGAGGTGTGCGGGCTCTTCTGCTGTTATCAGAAGCTCTGGTGTTCTGTAGTCTGCCTTACTCACGCACTTCTGGCTTAGCAGATGGCCACATTTCAGAAGAGAAAGGAATTTTTTCCAAGACTGGCAGCAGTTGCAGTGTGAAATGTAGCCATCTTCCAGCCACCAGCAGGGAGTTTCACCTGATAAATTTCCTTCTATTGCTAAGCAAATTGAATTTTTGTTTGCTTGTTTCTTTGTTTCTAAACATGTCTTATGCTATGACTCAGAACTAACTTCAGTGACACAAAGTATAGGTCACTCTTTGGCTAATAGTAAGAATTTTCTTGGGAAGTCCTAATTTGGAAATGGTGGAAAGGAGAACTTCAGTCTGTTAAAGATGTAATGTCTGTTCATAGGAAGCACATTCAGCTCCTTGCTTCATCACATGCAGTCTTTACATTTTGAAAGATTTCTTATTTTCCCTTTCTTACTATCTATTTCATGAGAAAGAGAGAATGGCAGAAGCAATGCTGAAATGTACTGTGCGTTCCTCCTTTGTCACTGTTTTATAAACCCCTGTGCAAATGACTTATTTTACATGGGCTTAAAATAAAATTCAAAAAACAAATAAAAAAAAATAAATTGAATTATAGCCTGAGCAACTTTGTCACTATTGTGGAGATTTTTACTTTGTACTCAGAGTGATTCTCTGGAAGCATCAAACTATAGAATACAGACTTCAAGAGAAAAACAAAATTCCGAGAAGGGGTGCTCACACCTGCTTACTTAAGCAAATGGTTAAGAGTAGGACTGAATTATTGTCTTCGTGTTTTATTGTGCAGACTTATGAAGTCTATTTCCATGTGACTTTCTATGACTAATGGCCTTGTTACAGTAAATAAAATAGTTGGCACAGATTGAAAATAATCATAACAAATTGTGCAGGGCTATTGTGCAATAATGCAGACAGGCATGAAGACATAGAAAATTTCAGCTCTTGCCTAGGCCCATTGAGTTGTATATTTCTTTGCTGTCTCATTCCCAGAGGAGGGCCACGAGGATGATCAGGGGACTGGAGCACTTCCCGTATGAAGATAGGTTGAGAAGGTTGTGGCTGTTCAGCCTGGAGAAGAGAAGGCTGAGTGGAGACCTCATAGCAGTCTTCCAGTATCTGAAGGGGGCCTATAGGAATGCTGGGGAGGGACTCTTCATTAGGAAGTGTAGTGATAGGACAAGGGATAACGGGTTCAAACTTAAACAGGGGAAGTTTAGTTTGGATGCGTTTCGGTTGATATGTTGGAGGGAAGGAATGTCATCCAGAGGGACCTTGACACGCTTGTGAGGTGGGCTGGTGCCAACCTGATGAAGTTTAACCATGGCAAGTGCAAGGTCCTACAGCTGGGTCAGAGCAAGCCCAGGCACAGCTCCAGGTTGGGCAGGGAAGAGATTCAGAGCAGCCCTGTGGAGAAGGACTTGGGGGTGTTGGTCGATGAGAAAATGAGCATCAGCCAGCTGCAGTGTGTGCTTGCAGCCCAGAAAGCCAACCGTATCCTGGGCCGCATCAAAAGGAGCATGACCAGCAGGTCGAGGGAGGTGATCCTGCCCCTCTACTCTGCTCTTGTGAGACCTCACTTGGAGTATTGTGTGTAGTTCTGGTGTCCTCAACATAAAAAGGACATGGAACTGTTGGAACAAGTCCAGAGGAGGCCCACGAGGATGATCAGGGGACTGGAGCACCTCCCGTATGAAGATAGGCTGAGAAAGTTGGGGCTGTTCAGCCTGGAGAAGAGAAGGCTGCGTGGAGACCTCATAGCAGCCTTCCAGTATCTGAAGAGGGCCTATAGGGATGCTGGGGAGGGACTCTTCATGAGGAACTGTAGTGATAGAACAAGGGATAACGGGTTCAAACTTAAACAGGGGAAGTTTAGATTGGATATGAGGAAGAAATTCTTTCCTGTAAGGGTGGTGAGGCACTGGAATGTGTTGCCCAGGGAAGTTGTGAATGCTTCATCACTGGCGGCGTTCAAGGCCAGGTTGGACTTAGCCTTGGGTGGCCTGGTTTAGTGTAAGGTCCCTGGCAGGGGGTTTGGAGCTAGATGATCTTAAGTTCCTTTCCAACCCTAATTGTCCTATGATTCTATGATTCTATGACTAATGGCCTTGTTGCAGTAAATAAAATAGTTGGCACAGATTAAAAATAATCATAACAAATCGTGCAGGACTATTGTGCAATAATGCAGACAGGCATGAAGACATAGAAAATTTCAAACTCTTGCCTAGGCCTATTGAGTTTTATATTTCTTTGCTGTCTCATTCCTCACTGGGTGTAACCTTTCTGTACCCTGAAGTATAAGAGAAGTCTCTCATAGGTACAGGAAGGAAAGCAAAAATGGAAAGAGTTTGTTTCCCTCATGACTTAAATTATCTCATTGTTCAGACAAGGGAAAATACTGCTGTTTTGATTAGCGATTTGTGTACATTTTGCTGACTCTGATGGGTTAACCTTGGCTTTCTACCGTGTCATCAACTTGCCATGCTCTCAGTCCCCCTCCTCAGCAGGACATGGGGAGAAAGTAAGATGAAAGAGTTCATGGGTCAAGATCAGGACAGGGATTTACAGTAATTACCATCACATGCAAACCAGACTTGACCTGGGGAAGATTAATTTCATTTATTGCCAGTGAATAACAGAGGAAGATAGTGCTAAATAGGAACAAAGTTTAAAAAAAGTTCTTCCGGCCTCCTTTTTTCCCAGGCTCAGTTCACTCCTGACTCTTCCGTGTCCTCCTGGCCAAGGCTCACATGGGGGTGACGAACAGGGATTGTGGTCAGTTCATAACACTTTATCTCTGCTACTCCTTCCTTCTCATGATGTTCTCCTTCTTCAGCTTGGGGTCCCTCCCATGAGTATGGTGCTTCCCTGCCCATGGCAGGGGGGTTGGAATTAGATGATCTTAAGGTCCTTCGCAACCCTAACTATTCTGTGATTCTATGGTTCCCAAACTTCTCCAACACAGGTGCTTCCCATGGGCTGCAACTCTTCAAGAACTGCTCCAGCATGAGTCCTTTTTTTGAGGAGCCGATTAATCCTGTATGGGTCCTCCCTGGCCACAGTTCCTGCTGGCAAGCCTGCTTCTGTGTGAGCTCCTCTGCATGAGCTGCAGGTATTATGGCTTAAGCCCAGACAGTAACTCAGAACCATGCAGCCGCTCACTCCCTCCCTCTCCCGGAGAGATGGGGAGGAGAATCGAAAGACTGTAAATACCACGGGTAGAGATAAGAACAGTCCAGTAACTAAGGCAGAACACAAAACCACTACTGCTACCACCAGTAATAATAATAATAATGATAAGGGAAATAACAAGGGAAGAGAATATGAAACTAAAAGGGGAAAGGAAAAAAAAAACGCAATAAAAAGCTTACTCTTAAAAGCTGTCCATCAGTTACATGGGACTCCAATACTGCAGCATTCATGCTTATGCAACATGCTGCATAGACAGGACTGGTTACTTACCCCCTGCGTGTACCTCCACACCATGACCTGCTTGCAAAAAGAGCAATACTGAATGAGGAACCTCTGTGAGCCAATAGCTAAACATGGTATCGAGGGCTTGTGGGTCTGTTTTTTTGAGTAGCTTATTTTTTTCTCAATACCTGAGATCCTTTGAGCCTGATTTCTCAGACTGTCATCACAGAGATATCCAGCTGATGGTGGGAAATCAGCTTTTCTGGAAATTGAAGAGAAGCTGAGGCAGTGGTAGGGAGTTGTTGGCATGGTATTGGATTGGTGGTTTGGGGAGGGGGATTAAGCATTTTAGTTTAAAATTTATTCTAATTTTGGATGCCTGAATGCCAGGAGTTTAGCAGAAGTTAAGATCTAAGACTGGGTCTTTACTTTGTATATGAATTAATATCTGTACTTAGAACTGAGATAAACAGAAAGAGCACAAGTATGGTCGTTTTAGAAAGTGACCTCCTTAAACACAGGTAATAGAGAAGACCTACAAATAGTCCAAACCCAATAGCTGGAAGTACATGGGACTACATGGGAACTGAGATTTTGAACCAGCATTCCTCAGTGAACTTATGGTAGCTCACATCAGATAACAGATGTGTGGTCAGAGAGAAATAAGCATAGAGAAATTCTTACAAGTGGTAATTTAATTATAACCTATCGATATCCTTTGGGAAAAAAATAAATATCCTCTGCAGCTTTGGCTTGGTCCCCTGTGTACAAAAAACAGGGCTAGTTTTTATCCACTGATCACATAACTTGCATGTCCTCATATTTTTTTCTGTCTTCAAAAAAGTGAGATAAAGAACCGTGTTATGCAGATCTTTGAAAGGAATGTGGACAAAGGGTGAAAAGCCATCATCATCTTGTAAAACTCCTGGTTTAGGAATCAACCAAGAGATATTGTCATCCCAGATCTGTCCCAGGCTCATCTGACTTCATACTAATCACTTAACCACTTTGTGGTTTGTTTCTCTACAACCTATAATGTGAATTCCCCTTTTCTGTACTTAGAGCAGTTCAGTTCACAAGCCGTTTTGGGCAGGAACTTCATGTTTCTGCAGTCCCAGGTACCACAGGCCCTTTCACTCAAATTGCATTAATAAGCAACTAGTGGTTGAGTAACCAGTTGACTTCATGTGTGCTATGCAAGGCAAAGGGTGCCCACAAAGCAGGCTCTCTTCAAGGCACATCAGAAACCAGCACAGTCAGCCAAGTGAGCAGGTAGACCTAACCTAGTGAGACTTACCCAACAGGCAGAGGTAAGACGAAGAATGCAGGTGAATTCCAGCAATAGAATAATAGTTTACTGAGCACACTTTGAAAAAACGTCTCCTGGGTCTCAGTTCTGGTCTTACGTTAGTAGCATCTGTCCAAGTTCATCAAGGCAGAGCCAGGACAGCTCCACTGTTAGGCTCTGTCCTTTGTCTCCATTTTGGGATGCATGCAGGCCTGCAGGACTCCAACAGGATTCCATGAAATAACAGCAAAGTCATCTGAACCATATTCTTATTGCATTTCTTTCCTCATCTAATTAACAGTAGCAATAAAAAAAATATTTAATAGTTAATAGTAAACAATTAGCCAAGCCTTTGTTGTTAGAAGCATACTTAAATCCCACTCATATTAAAGTTATCCAAATCAACTGTCAATACAAAATTTAGGATTATCATTGCTAAGGGCAGAATGGTGTCCTCAGCCCCCACATACTAAAAGGCATGATGATTAAGCGTAATGCAGATGTTACTGTACTGGACTGAGTCACTATAAACACTTAAAAGTAAACAGTTTATATGGGTTCCCCCACCAAATAACATTAGTATATAACTGGGCTTGTGTTTTCAAAGACAAGGCTGTTGTGCAACCATATGAATTTCAGCACATAAACAAAAATAATATTTAAAAAGCATACATATACCATGTTGAAAGCCAGGAAAATATTTCCATAAATCTTTTCATCAACAGTGAAAGCAAATTGTTTCACTTATACTAATGACAAGTGATTTTGCAAGCCAGCCTGCAGTATATGCATATGTATGTTCTGATTTCTTGATCTCCCCCTTTGCCTTCTGTCCTGAGTTTGGCTGTAACATGAAAGGACTGTTGTGGTTTAAGTCCAGCTGATAATTCAGAACCATGCAGCCACTTACATGGAATGGGACTGGGAGGAGAATCGAAAGAATGTAAATCCCATGGTTTGAAATAAGGACAGACCAGTAACTAAGGTATAACACAAAACTACTACTGCTACCACCAATAATAATGATGATAAGGGAAATAACAAGGGAAGAGAATAATAAACTAAAAGGGAAAAGGAAAAAGAAAACCCATTAAACACAAATGATGCACAATGCAATTGCTCACCACCTGCTGACCAATACCAAGCCCAATTAGAGCAGCTATCTGGGACTTCTGGGTAACTCTCCCCAGTTTATATCCTGGGCATGATGTGCTGTGGTATGGAATCCCCCTTTGACTACTTTGGGTCAGGTGCCCTGTCTCTGCTTCCTCACGGCTTCTTGTGCCACTCCTGGCTGGCAAAGCATGAGACTGAGAAGTCCTTGATCGGGGTAAGCATTATTAGCCACAACTAAAAACATTGGTGTGTTATCAGCATTGTTCTCAGACCAAAGTCAAAAACAGAGCACTGCACCAGCTACTGGGAATGAGAAAAATAACTGTTACAGTCAAACCCAGGACACCTTCTTCTTAGCCCAGCTGTTGTGTCAGGATTGAGGTATGTACCTGGCTGGCTCCAGCACAGCAGAGTTTGGATGTCTTCCCTATGGCTGGATCCTGAAAGTATTGAAAACCTGTGTCACCTGGTAGCATTTTCATGTCCATAATAAACAAAATCCATAGTTATTTGGCTCAAATTCTGCTGTAGGTATGCTCCCTAGGGTGGTCTTTTTCCACTTCTTTGTCAAAATGGTTTTGTCATCTCTGCTGCTCTTATGCAGGTATTGGCCCATCTTGGAGTCAGAGATTATCCAAGAGAGGTGATAAGCAGGACTGAGTTTCTTTCAAGGCTCATCTAATTACTTGCTTGTACCTCTGTTGTCTGATGTAGCAGCTCCACATAAGCACATTCTTTGTGAAACACCCCAAATGAAGGAGGAGAATCAAAGCAAGGTTTCTTATCCTGGAATGCTGGTCAGGTCCTTTCAGCTCCAGCTGTACAATTTTGACTCACGTTTGAAATAATTTGAAACAAATGCCAGTCATGAAAAAGAAACAAAACCTTCTCTGTAAGTTCATGGGCTGCTGAGGTGAGCACAAAAATGCCCAAAACTGGAACTTGTTATCATAATCCTCCCCACCATGTCATGCAACACTTCTTCCACACGTCAAAAACTTTTACAAGTTTTCCTAAGTTAAATCTCCTAACGTGGTCCACAGCATGTAACACTTAAATAAACTATGGCTTGTTGATAATGCTACAGTGATTTCCATACAGATCTGATTGTTGGGGGAGGAGGGAATTATTTGGATTCCTTGATCTTCTATTATTGCTAATCTAAAATATTCAAAAATTTTAACTGAGATCCCAAATATTGTGAAGCCAGCTATAAAATCTGAAGATTAACAAGAAAAATGTCAAGTTTCTGTTATGTTGGAGCCATTTGATACCTTTGGTTTCTTTTTTATTTTCACTTTTCCTCCAAAACCTCTCAGGAAAAGAGCAAGCCCTTCAACTGAAACCTTCATTTCTGGTATGTGGTGCTGTGAGAACACCACTGGCAAGGCTTGTGATGACAGTTTTGTGGCACTGTTTGAGGAGAAGCGGCAGTGAGCTGTCAGCATTGCAGGAGAGGTAAGACAAGGGAGGGAAAGGAGTACTGGGAGCAAAAGCCTTCTATGTAAAGGACAGGGCATGAACCAGCCAGACCTTATTTCACATTGGAAATGTTTGAAGGGCTTGAGATGACCCAGAGCCTTCCAGTAGAAAAGATGAATGCTAGGGAACCTACAATGGTGGAGCTGGGGTAAGGTGTTTCCTGTGATAGCAAGAAGTGAACTTGGGATTGCAAGATGGAACAGCATCCAGCTCTTACCTCTTATGCTAAAATATTTTTGATTTTATGCCAAGAGTGAGTCATACCCCTGCCACTTCCCTTCAGTGGCTCTTCTGTGAATTGTTTACTTTGCAGAGACAGGATATGTTGCTTCCAAATACTTTCAACTTCTTCAAAAGTTTACCAGAGGGGTAGGCAGGGTGCTGGCCCATACCAGCAAATGTCTTCTGGAGCAGCATGGTCATACCGTGATGCAATTTCTCCAACACTACTCAGTGGCAGAGACTTTGTGCTGTTTATCAAAAGGTCCAAAGCAAATGTATATTCTGCACTGTGTGTAAAACCTGTCCTAGCAGTAACCAGGAACTGCTCTGTGGGTACTGGGAGCTGAGGTGCTGTGAGATCTTTCTGTGCAGGGATGGCATGAAATCAGAATTTCTTTTCCACAGATTAATGTTATGTGTCAAAGGGTAAAAAAGCAAAATGCTGTTGTGTTCTTTCACCTCAAATGAGATGAAAGTTGCGATTTCCCAAGTTTATGCTGGGACGGCTATTCAATACAAAACCCTATTTCAGAAAACCCGAAGCAGAAATGAGTTCCTGCTTCCCAGCTTTTCAAAGCACAGTGATCTGTAGGACAGGCAGGTGTCAAACGAGGATAAAGAAAGCAGTGTGTGAACAGTGTGCTGGCCAGCCTCCTAACGGCACTGTACTCTGCACCAGTCACATTTCTTGCATTTGGAAGCTTGTCTTTGTCCACTTTGGGATACTGTGAATGGTTGGGTTGGCTTTTTTTTTTCAAAAGAGGAAAAAAATAATTGAGAGTTGAATCCACATGTGGAACTTTCTAGTTTTGTTTCCTTAGTACTTTTACCACTGTTAAGCATTTTTTAAGCATTCAACACTGTCCCACATGACATCCTTGTCTCTAAGTTGGAGAGACATCAATCTGATAGATGGACCACTCTGTGGATAAAGAACTGGCTGGATGGCCACATACAAAGAGTTGTGCTCAATGGCTCCATGTTCAGCTGGAGACCAGTAATGAGTGGTGTCCCTCAGGGATCGGTGTTGGGACCGGTCTTGTTCAACATCTTTGTCAGTGACATGGATAGTGGGATTGAGTGCGCCCTCAGCAAGTTTGCTGATGACACCAAGCTGTGTGGTTCGGTTGATACGTTGGAGGGAAGGAATGCCATCCAGAGGGACCTTGACACGCTTGTAAGGTAGGAGCAATCCCAGGCACAGCTCCAGGTTGGGCAGAGAAGAGATTCAGAGCAGCCCTGCAAAGGACTTAGGGGTATTGGTTGATGAGAAAATGAACATGAGGTCAGGCAGGATTTCCCATTAGTGAAGCCGTGGTGGCTGTCACCAAGCACCTTGTTGTTTTTCATGTGCCTCAGCATGCCTTCCAGGAGAATCCACTCCAAGATTACTGACTGGTCTGTAGTTCCCTGGGTCATCCATTTTGCCCTTCTTGAAAATGGGGGTTATATTTCCCTTTTTCCAGTCATCAGGAACTTCACCTGACTGCCATGATTTTTCAAATATGAATTATTCTATGATTCTATGTTTTTACTGTCTGCAGTGAGGATGTTTGGTTAGTATCTTCCCTTGAGTCCCATGATCAATTCACATCTCTACTTGTCTAATTTACAGTGACCCTAAAGAAATTGTGTCATCTTGCTGTGCCTTTCTTCCCTATCTCTAAAGTGCTGATAATACTTTCTTCTCCTCTAACATATATTTTGCTTATTAGGCTAAAATTTGTGATGACACTGGCTGTCTTTTTTTGTATATGGAAGTGAAGTGTCCAGCACAGTGGAGACCGGAAATCAGGGGGCTCAAGAGCATGCAGAAACCTGCATGTGGGTGGGGTGTGATTCCTCTTAAAGTATCTGCTAGTGCCACCTCACATAGCAGGGGTGTGCCTGGGAGGTGAAGTCTGGGCATGATGCAAACCCTTCCCTAACTTGGGAGAAGAGAGCAGGAAAGTGGAGGGCTACACCTTAGCCTGGTGCCTAAGGCTTTTTGAGTTGCACCATAAAATCTCCACCCAGTTGAGAAACAAGAGGGGTAAGACCACCATGAGACCCTATTTCACTAAGATAGTTTATGGGAAATATAACTGTAAAACCAGTATTCATTCTGCAGGGATAGGAGTAACAATAATGCTTCTCTACTTGTTCTCTTGACAGACTGTTTTCAACAGTTTTGAACTTCCCATGCATTAAATTTTAGAGCTGAAATTGCCAGTGCAAGGGTTTGTACCAAGCTGAATTTTTCCCTGGAAACTTTTCATCGAGACAGTTCATTCTTGCCCATGAAGCACAGGTTATGTTGTCCAGAGTAAAGGCTTTTCAAAGCATGCTGCTTAGGTAGCCATTCTCCCTCCAGGACCAAAGCCAGCTTGCTTAGCTCTAATATCCCAAGCTGCATTAACTCACTGGACTTATTTCTAGAAGTCTTGAGCACTGGAAGTTACAGCCAAAATTAATGGTGGTTCTTATACAGATCTTTAGGTAGTTTGCTTCAAGGTGCCCAAATTAGAGGTTGTAATTTACCTTTCCTACATGTCTGGGCTCCCTGTTTGGGAAGTGAGGACAGCATCATCCACTCATTTCACCAATCAGAAAAGTTACCTTTTTTTTCAAGACATATGCTGTCGTGGTTTAAGCTGTAAATCACGCCGTTTGCTCACTCATTCCCCCCTCTTTCTTCCCCCCCACTCCGAGGGGGGGGAGGGGAATGGGGAGAAGAATCGAAAGAATATAACTCCCACGGGTTGAGATAAGAACAGTCCAGTAACTATGGTATAACACAAACCACTGCTGCTACCACCAACAATAATAATGATAAGAGAAATACAAGGGAAGAGGATACAACTGCTCACCACCTGACGACCGAGCCACGAACTGAACTCTTCTGGGTTCCTGCCCCCAGTTTTCCATCCTGGGCATGACGTGCTGTCGTATGGAATACCTCTTTGGTCAGTTTGGGTCAGGTGTCCTGTCTCTGCTTCCTCTCGGCTTCCTCTCCTCCCTGGCAGAGCATAAGATTCAGAAAGTCATTGGTCAAACCAAACATTCTAAACCATTAACTGTAAACACTGATGTTATCTGCGCTGTTCTCAGGCCGAAAGTCGAAAACACAGTGCTGCACCAGCTACTAAGAAGGAGAAAAATGGCTGCTGCTGCTGAACTCTGGACATATGCGTATGTATTATACAATGTGTATTTCATCTTTAGAACAGGGTTCTGCATGACAGAAATGGTGAAAGAAAAACTCTCAAAGCACAGTATATTTATTAACCAGCATAAGCAGAGAGTGTGTGGAAGCTGTGCTGGAGCAGACTTTCAGGCACTCCTACTATATGTTGTATCACTCATCTGTCCTCAGAGAGCCAATGATGGCTCTGGACATGGGATGCTCTCAACACATCAGCAGTTTAGGCGTAAACCACAGTGTCTTTGGGTAGGTCAAAAGTGGGATGGCTTTGCCCCAGGGTCTGCTGGCTACTCAATCTGACTGGCCAGACTCAGTAGTTACTTTCAGAGCAGCCTGAGAAGCTCCTGTAATGGTGTTGTCCTAAGCACTATGTATCTGTGCAACATCATCAGAAATGTCTCTGTGAAGCCAGATCTTCAGGCCAGTGGACCCTTTTGGGCTTGTTTTATGTCTCAGAAAGTAACTGGGGAAGAGTGGTGGGGTGCGTGTCTTGACTTAACAGCTGCTACCAAATGCTGAAGCCTCATCGTCTTGCCTCTCCCACTTGTTGCCAACCTCTCAGAGCAGAAGAGACAGTTTAGTGAATGTAGATAAAGGGTAAAGAAATGTATCAGTCAGCTTCCTGGTCTGTATCAAAGAAGTGGGATACACTTGCAGCTTCCAAGATTGATTTTTTTTTTTTATTGTTTTAGACAAACAGAAATCAACAAAGCGTAATAAGAGCTAGAGTAGCATTTTAATCACTAACAGCTTGTATGAAACAAAATACAAAACTGTGGATGTCGGCAAAAAGTTGACTCTCAGTTCTTTAGTTACAATACATAGAACGTAAAATTACAAAAACAAATAGGACCCTTACCTGCCCCAACCCACACCAAATCATTATTTATTTCCAGCCAGCTTCCCAGTTGCTTTGCTTTCCCATGCAAATCCATCCACGAGGCTGTGACATGCTCTGAGAAATGGTAAAGGAGTTTTCACCCATGAAGGTCCAGGTGGCAGGAAAGCAAAGCACAGAGCCCCTGGGAAAGCCTGCCCAAGCAAGGCGGAAGGAACCATGCTATGGGGCAGCTAGATGTAGCCCCAACAGCATGCTTTTCCAAGAGCACTTTGCCTTTGCTGAGGACTTGAGACCTTCCCATGATCTGCAGGTGATGCAGTGCTCATTCCAGGAAGTACAGCAGATAGCCAAGACCTTAAAGTGAGCAGCATCTTAGTACTTGCTAGTTGCCCTGCAACCTCATATTTCCACCTCCCTGCTGCAGTACTGGCACAGATTGTGCTTTGTGCTGGATATCAAAGCTGTGCCTGTGGCGGGGAGGTGTTTAGGAAGGAATGCTCAGCCCTTTCTCATTTTGTGTTAGGGCTGTGTCTGCTCTCCCCTGACCTGCTTGCAACACCTGCTATACAGCACAGTAAAAAATGCTGAGAACAATTCTGAGATCCTCAGATCCTCTATCCTTTGCTTTCCACTCCATGCCCACTGTCCTTATGCATCTTCTGTCATTATTTCTTCTCTGCAATCTCTTCTTACAGACAGTAACTTTCATGCATGTCTGTGCTACTCAGTCAGCAGTGATGCATCCTTTATGACAGCTGGATGCAAAGCAGGGTCATTGGCTGGATGCACAAGCTCACTGTGGTGTGCCTGCCTGGACCATGGCAGGGAGTTGACATGAATTCACAGATGTGCAGTACTGCTTCTGCTTGACTGGAAAGGTTCTTTTGCTCTGAACTACCCATGAATATGGTGTTTCCCTTGCTAGTGGCAAGGCTGTGGATGGGGCTGAGAAGCTTTCATTCTGTCACCGACTATTTCTGAACTATTTTATCCCTTTGCTCTAGACGCATTGCTTCATGGACAGGTTGTGCAGGAAGGATATAGAATACCTTAGCTTTTACATAGCACTGTTTGTTGGAAGGGACACAAAGTACAGACATGTACCAGCTCTGAAATGCAACCCGCTGCAGACCAGAGTTCCTCCCCAGCTCAGAACAGACTGAATACAGTGATTTGTTTTTCCAGGATTGGAGTCAACCCCATAGTGTATCAAGAACTTTTTTGTAGTGAGAGGACAAGGGGTAATGGGTTCAAACTTAAACAGGGGAAGTTTAGATTGGATATGAGGAAGAAATTCTTTACTGTAAGGGTGGTGAGGCACTGGAATGGGTTACCCAGGGAAGTTGTGAATGCTCCATCGCTGGCGGTGTTCAAGGCTGGATTGGACATAGCCTTGGGTGGCATGGTTTAGTGGGAGGTGTCCCTGCTCCTGGCAGGGGCGTTGGAGCTAAGTGATCTTAAAGTCCTTTCCAACCCTAACTATTCTATGATTCTATGATTCTCAGAAGCATCTTTCTCTCATACTTCATAAAGGTCAGGTGCTATCCATTATTACCAAGGTTTGCTTTTTACTTTATTTTGCACCTTACTCTGCAGGATACCAGCTTAAAATGGTGTATACCCCAGCAAGTTGAATTTCATACAAAGAGAAAGTACAGATTCCATGCTCTAAGGTTTCCTGGAGGGAATAAGGGATGAGCAGATGCAAAGCAGAATCCTGCTATATTTTATAGAGGCCCCAATAAGTCTGATTCCCTTCCAGAATATAGTTAAGATTCAAATTGCCCTGACAGTAGAGTTTATCTCCCTTCTGCAGGAAAAAGGGTCTTCCAAAATTTACCGTGCCTCTTTCATCTCCCTGCTTCGGTCCCACAACCTTGTTGAGGAGAACATCCGGCTCTTTGAACATCATCAGCGTAAAGGACGCTTCCATATGTTGTTTGCGGTTGATCTGAGCATAGATGAAGTAGTTGCCACTCTGCTCAATTACAAGGTACTCATCATCATCCTTCTGCACAAATCCGTTACAGTGCTCTAAGTTCCACTCCCAGCTCATGACACCTTTCAAGTTTGGTGTAGAAGGCTTTTTTACTGAGGAAAACACAGACAGAGCAGGTATGGTGATTTAACTATGTTTAAGGACAGCCTTTTTCTGTACATAAGCATGTTTTGTTGCTATTTCCAATTGTTACATCTCACTCCCCACTCCCTTCCTGTCATCATCATTATTATTAGTAGTAGTATTTATTGTAGTTATTATTGCTCTTTTTGAGTTTACTAACT
This sequence comes from Ara ararauna, assembly GCA_028858755.1. NCBI lineage: Eukaryota > Metazoa > Chordata > Aves > Psittaciformes > Psittacidae > Ara > Ara ararauna. The sequence goes on from CM054382.1 coordinate 47,492,150, forward strand.
CCTCAGAAGTGCTAGAAAGGGGTTTCAATCTTCCAGGATAGGCTGTGAAGGATCCCCACGGCCATGAGTGGCTTGGAGGAGCTCCCCACCAGGAGATTAGCTGCTGAGAGCACACTGGAGACAGGGAACCTTTAAGGCTGAGAGTTGGGTCCAAGCTGGTCTCTAATAAGAAACAATCTGTGAGCAGAACTTCAGCAGAGCCCAACTATGATGAAGGTGGTTACAGTAATCTTGTTTGCTGGCTGCTGTGACTACAGACCTTCATGAGAGCCAAGCCTGCAGAACCTTCCCAGATCCTCGCTCTCTCCTCTTCCCCCACTGGATGAATGCATGCTGTTATCATCAAAGCTAATTATGGGTAGCAGCTGCTATACCCCTCACTGCACACACTGACAAACTGGGTAAGGAGATAGCAACACACAGCAGTATTAGACTGTGTGCACCATGAGGACATGTGTATCTGCAGTATGTAATGCAGTCGGGTCTTCATACAGAGTGGACTTTAAAACAGGGACACCCAGCTCAGGCTCCAGTGCAGGTTGGTACCTTCCGCTACCCCATCAGCCTGGGGTGGCCCCTGGCTGGTTAGGATCTTCCACGGTTAACAGTCATTAGCTGAAGTTTTATGTATGCAGAAGTTTTTCATTGATTTAATTAAATCTCTCTGGAGGTTTGAGCTGGTAAATGGGACATTACTTTAGGACTGCCACAAGCTGAGCTTAGGAAAGTGATGACTTACACTTGGCAGCAATAAATATTGTTGATGCTGAATTTGTGGCTATTTTCAAGGAGGTTCATGGGGCTGATTCTGGCAGAGACAGATAGTTGCCAGCTGATAGCCCTGGGTGCAGAGCTGGGGGGGGGGTGCTCTATGTGTAGTGGCCACATTGCCCTATGTGATACACATTCCTGTGGTCAGAACTCAAACCTGTCCTGTAAACAGGCATGAGGCAGTGAGACAGTCATCTTTGTGACAGCACAAGTCTGACAAAATCAGAAAGTGGGTCTAGCACACTCTACTTACAAGATCCGTGTGCCCAGCAGGGTCCAAGTGCCTGTGGAAAGAAGCAAGGCTTAGTCAGTGTTTTCTGATGCATTTTTTCCATCTATCAGTGAGCTCAGCAGAGGATCATTATCATTACAAGAGCACAAAGGCATTCTCCCCGGGAGGGAAATAACTTTTATTCATCATTACAAACAAACAAAAGCATTTATTTGCTGTGAAAAAAGAGAATAAAACCCAAACCCCAACTCACTTGTTTTCCAACTGTTTGAAATGTTTAAAATAGATCAGAATTTTTCATATCCATTTTGGTGGTATTTTCACAAAATAAACACAACCATCAGCAGTGTCTAGAAGGAAGTTTACACTCCTCTTGGGTGACGGGACTTTCATTTCATCTGTGGACTCAGATCTCACAGACTGCCATAAATGATAGTCCTTGTCTGTGGGCAAGGACTTAACTTAAATCCAGTTCATACACATGGGGAGCCACACAGTGTTGTGCTAGTTCACCCTCATTAAAACCATGAACCTTTCCTTCTGTGCATCATAATTTGAAATCATTTAATGCTATATTGCTGCACAAAAGAGCTGTGTAGTAGCCATGCACTGCAATGCTCACACTTGTTGCTTTTCCGTGGCTCTTCATGCTTTGAGAGAGGCAAAGACATGATGACAGCAGCCACCTCATCTTTGGAGTTGCTCTCGGGCTTTGTAGCCCCTGTGCAAGGAGGAAGAAGAAAACGTGAAGAGCTAAAGGGATGCCCTCAACATCACAGCTGACAAGCAGAACAAAGAAGGCAGCTTCTAACTTTAAAGCCTACCTCTCTTTAACTGCTACAGTGTGCTTAGCTTGGAGTAACAGGTGTGGTGCTTTCTGATCCACAAGTCAGAACAGCTTATCAGTGCTCTTCCAGCCAATAAAAGGGGGTGCCCCGGAGATAAATTGTCAGAGGCAAAAGATTTCAGTCTATTCCTGTGACTCATGGATCAGTGTTTATGTATGGAGATCATGCTCTTCCTACACAGAAGCAATGTTCTCTCTCTGGCCAGAGCCTGTAAAAGCAGACTTGGGGTCAACTTAAAGACACAAGGTCCCAATTCTGTTTCACGTCTTAATGCAGACAAGCTCTGAAATGCTTAAAATACCATTTTGAGCTATATTAAGCTAGCTATTGAAGAGCAACCTTATCTGTTCCTTAGGAAGCTGCTGTACAGAGTGCTGGGGCAGGTTGTCATTTCTCTGGCAAGGAAAGACTTTCATTACCCTGTCCCACTTTCCCCAATTAATACAAATCAACAGGACTAAAGGCAGTTCTTTCACTTACTAAACTAACTTTCTGCAATATGAAAAAAAGAGGGGGAGGAGTGGAATATGTGTGAAATGTTGTGTGCTTCGTGTGCTCATTGCCATCAGAGGGATGCAGCTGTGACTGCAGGTCACAGAGCTGCTGCTTCACAGCTCCCAAATAGATGAGAAAGGCTGTGGGAGCCAGGCTAAAAGTACCAAAGCACAAAAAAAAAAAAAGAATTAGGGATTTTTATATTGTCTGCTAAATGATGGTACTATAAGGTGCAGAGCAGGTTCCACTAATGTGGGAATTTAGCCATTTTTGTATTTTACAACAATCAGTGACTTGTAGGATCAGTCCTCAGAGGGGTTCCTGGTGTCGTTATAGCACAAGAAGCTGGCAGACCATGAGAACAAGCCATTCTGTCTCTTAACAAAAGATGAGTTTTCCCTCGTCCTCTTCCTCCTGAGAACTAGTACTGGAGGGAGCTACATCACAGCAGGATATGTAAACCAGCATCCCAAAGTAGCGCTTGGATCCTCCAGGAAATTGATTCACAGGCTCACCCCTGTATTTCTGATCATCACCATACATACAGACATAGACAGAAAAAGCCCATTGAAATCAGCTGATAAAACATAGAAGGCAACTTGACTCAGTAACCACTATTTGGGATAGATTGTATTAGTACTTGGTAAAGTCAAAAGTGAAAGGCTTCATGTCTGGTAAAATACCAGAACTCAGCCTCTCCTGACCTTACAGAGTATCATCAGTTGATATCATGTTAGGACAGTGTACATCCTCTGTGCAGGAGAGGAAACAAAAGACAAATAAAAACTGATTTGTTGTTTTATTTTTTTAACTTCTGGAAATAAAAACAAAGTGCTCAAGACATTTACCCAAGGAATTTATGGAAATGCTATCATCTGAAATCTTGAAAAGTAAAAACATTAGTGGTTTCCAAAAGAGAAAGAATGACTAGGTTGTAGTTGGTTGATGGCATCAACAGAGCAATCTTAATCATTAGGAATAATACATGTGTTATATATGCTAAGGTTAGGAATTTTGCTTTGTTCTTACCTGCTTATGATGGATCGAACAGAAGACTACAGAAACCAGGGCTGAAATAATGATCGAAACAAATATTAAAGTACAAAAAGCCACTTGACAGCATGGGAGTTTCCTTTTCTGTGGAATATTGACATTCTCCAGCAAGTTTGGTGCTTCCATGATGCTTATCCTGGAGACAGCTAGAGGTGAGGATGCAAACAGCAGCACCACGGTTGAGAATGGCGCTGTCAGAATTCCTGAGGTCCTTATTGCCACAGTGGAGCATGGACAAGATTATATGCTGGTTATTTCCCCATACTAATAAAGCCAAGAGGAGGAGCCACTGTATTCCATCACTAGCCCAAGCTAAGAGGCATTTCCTTGTGGAATTGGTGCGAAGAACTTTAATTTGGCTCCTGGCCCAGAATAACCTAAATGAATCTCTGATGACAGGATGCAAGGGCTCTTAAAAGCATGTCAGACTTTCATGCGTAGAGTCAAGTTTACAAACTCCCCAGCAAACACAAAGTTAAGGGAACGCCAAGCCAGGAATCTCCTAACGGCTGCGTGTGATCTGCTTCTGTTTCTGGAGGTACCAGCGGTTTTTATGGCTGAAAAGTTGTCATCAGATTAAATGTGTTTCTCATTTTGACAGCACAGATGTCAGCATTGGTAGAGGAAGAGCATTTCTGCAGTTCCCTGAGAACATGATTCATGAAGTAAAAGTGAAACTACACACACTTAAAAATATCACTGCAAGTAAACCCTGCTGTGGAAGCTGTAAATGGAAACAGTTGCATGCAACCACCAGCCGCCGTTTCCACGGTGATGCCATTCCAGGAGAAGGAGGAAGAGAAGAAAGAGTTGGAATTTTGTAAATGGCTTTCATTGTGCAGTTTGAAATGAGCTGGCTGGTTTCCAGAGTCTTCCTAATATAGTTTTTAGGTTTGCCCTTTTTTTTTAATCACCTACTTTTTGAATTCCTTACTGGGGGAACATAATTGTGAGTTAGGAGTTGTGTGGAGGAGGCAAGAAAAAGAAAAAGGAAAGGAAAAGCAGATAAGCTTGAGAAGTAAAAAGGAAAACTAAGCAACACCTAAAAGATAGGCAACTGTTATACGTCAATTGTCAGCTTTGACAGTACTTTCTATTCTGCACATTCTTTTGAATTTTCTTTCAATATGAAAAAGTATTATTTGGTGGTTTTATTAAAAAAAAAAAAAAGAAATTCTGGTGCACAGAGATGTCACATAAAGACCTCTGCTGCACTCCCTTGCTGCGGATGGGATGCATGGATGACTGGAAAAAGGAAAATATAACTCCCATTTTCAAGAAGGGCAAAATGGATGAGCAGGGAAACTACAGACCAGTCAGTCTCACCTCTGTGCCTGGCAAAATCTTGGAGCAGATTCTCCTGGAAGGCATGCTAAGGCACATGAAAAACAACAAGGTGCTTGGTGACAGCCAGCATGGCTTCACTAAGGGGAAATCCTGCCTGACCAATTTGGTGGCCTTCTATGATGGGGCTAAGGAACTGATGGGCTGGGGTAGAGCAGCTGATGTCATCTACCTGCACTTGTGCAAAGCGTTTGACACTGTCCCACATGACATCCTTGTCTCTAAGTTGGAGAGACATCAATTTGATAGGTGGACCACTGGGTGGATAAAGAACTGGCTGGATGGCCACACGCAAACCGTTGTGCTCAATGGCTCAATGTCCAGCTGGAGACCAGTAATGAGTGGTGTCCCTAAGGGGTCGGTGTTGGGACTGGTCTTGTTCAACATCTTTGTCGGTGACATGGACAGTGGGATTGAGTACGCCCTCAGCAAGTTTGCCGATGACACCAAGCTGTGTGGTTCGGTTGATACGCTGGAGGGAAGAAATGCCATCCAGAGGGATCTTGACATGCTTGTGAGGTGGGCTGATGCCAACCTGATGAAGTTTAACCATGGCAAGTGCAAGGTCCTACAGCTGGGTCGGAGCAATCCCAGGCACAGCTCCAGGTTGGGCAGAGAAGAGATTCAGAGCAGCCCTGTGGAGAAGGACTTGGGGGTGTTGGTCAATGAAAAAATGAACATGAGCCAGCTGCAGTGTGTGCTTGCAGCCCAGAAAGCTAACCATATCCTGGGCTGCATCAAAAGGAGCGTGACCAACAGGTCGAGGGAGGTGATCCTGCCCCTCTACTCTGCTCTTGTGAGACCTCACTTGGAGTATTGTGTGTAGTTCTGGTGTCCTCAACATAAAAAGGACATGGAACTGTTGGAACAAGTCCAGAGGAGGGCCATGAGGATGATCAGGGGACTGGAGCACCTCCTGTATGAAGATAGGCTGAGAAAGTTGGGGCTGTTGTGCCTGGAGAAGAGAAGGCTGTGTGGAGACCCCATAGCAGCCTTCCAGTATCTGAAGGGGGCCTATAGGGATGCTGGGGAGGGACTCTCCATTAGGGACTGTAGTGATAGGACAAGGGGTAACGGGTTCAAACTTAAACAGGGGAAGTTTAGATTGGATATGAGGAAGAAATTCTTTACTGTAAGGGTGGTGAGGCACTGGAATGTGTTGCCCAGGGAAGTTGTGAATGCTCCATCACTGGCGGCATTCAAGGTCAGGTTGGACAGAGCCTTGGGTGGCATGATTTAGTGGGAGGTGTCCCTGCCCCTGGCAGGGGGGTTGGAACTAGATGATCTTAAGGTCCTTTCCAACCCTCAGTATTCTACTGTTCTATGACATCAGGTTGGCTGATATTCATTACTGGACCTGCAGGGATTTCTCTCAGCAGAGTGGTCAGGTTATTGGTTTCAATGAATTTGTGTCTGTTTCAGGCTTGTTCCTTCTTCCCCCCCCCCCCCCCCCCCCCCCCCTTTCTCTTTCATGCACTGTCTTTGTAACAGCAGAACATGATTTCTCTGTGCAAAATCCAGACACTCCTGGCATGGAACAAGTATGGAGCAATGTTCCTTCTAGAAATGTGGGAGGCTATGTACGGAAGGATGTGATCTGGTTTTCATGTGAAACCACCAAGCCTTTGGACATGCCATGAAGCGTGTGGAGTAGTTCCTGGGCCCACCAGCATATCCTGAACATGTCATAGCAACGAGCAAGCAGAGGACTGGAGACAAAAGAGCAGTCGTTATTTATCTTATTCAGCTCTTTCACTTTTCTTCCGAATTGCTTTAAGAAAGTGAAGTGCTGTTTGATTACTCATCCATCCTACTTCTCAGCTGGCAGGGATCCAGGCTCACTGAGATGTGAAACAAGAAATCCTCCTTAAGGCTGTGAAACATTGGCATGGTTCTTCCTCAGCCTGGGGCTGGGAGTTTTGCATCACCCACCCACAGACACTGAAATTCTCCTTCTCATCCTCCAGAAAGCATTACAAATCAGCATTTCACATTGCACCAGCATCTCACCACGCGCCTTTCTCTGCTTCTGCCCTCACTGATAAAATGAAACTCCTGCCTTCCCCAGCACTCCCCACTAGGCAGTGCCTAACTGCGGAGTAAAGTGCGCCAGCCCCTGCACTGCCCACCCCTGCTCTGGTCTGTCCCCGCTCTCGCAGTGCTGCTTAAGGGTGGCTGTGCTAACTGTATTCTCATAGCCTGTGCGTGGCTGTTTTTTAATGTTTCACCCTTCTGGCTTCCTTCACACCATCAGGTGCTGATTTTATTTATTCAGTGCATTTGAAGAACCACTGCTTTTCCAGCAAAGGTAGAATTAGAAACAATGAAGCCAGGGCTGTGCAGGCGGCCTCTTATGCTCTGGGTTGCGCAACTCCCTGCCCTTTATCACATGTGCTTTGCAAGAGGGGATTTCTTCCTCTGGCTGGGCAGCGGGTGGCTGGTGCTGTCACAGGGGCAGCCAGCTGTGGCACTCTGCAGTGAGCCTGCCCACGCAGGGCACATGGGCACACAGAAGGAGGCAGCCTGGGTTGGCAGTGCTGTGTATTTGGGTACTCAGCTCTGGGGAGCCATTTTTTGGAAGCGTTTTACCTTTCCATTCAACCTTGTATAACAATGAACCAGATGAGTGGGCTCAGAGGCCCAACAAGACTGGTATCCTGCCTTACACATTGAGACTGCAAAGCATTCCATTATTTTATGTTCAGTAATTTCTGGGGGATTTCTCTTGTGTGCATATGCTGCTTTCTGAGCCTATCCAACCTTTTAGCTTCCTCTCATGGCAATGACTTCACAGGTTACTTACCTATTTCATGAAAAAAACCCCTAGAAGTCCTTGTTTTCCATTTAAACATGCTACGTGTCCATTTAATGAGATGCTTATCTCTACCTGAGCTTTTTTTGTAATGAGCGGTGATCGCTGGTCCCAGCACACCTTCCTGATGTTCCTGGCCCTGAGGGTCCATGTGGGGTCCTGCAGTTGCAGGGTTCTCTTTGGTCTTCACAGAGTGGTGCAGCTCAGGGTGTCCCCTTTCTCTTCTGACCATCCATGATCCCAGAACAGAGGCAGGAATGTGGTGGAGAAAAATCTTTGGAGAAAGGAGTTACCAAACCCCTTTGTCACTTCTGAGGATATCCCAGCGCAGGGTGTCTTTTGGAGTTCATAGCATTGTGTCACTCAGAAAAGCAAAAAGCGCCTCCTGAGGAGTTTGTGGTGAGCAAGCTAAATTGTAAATGCCAGCTGCAACAGCACCATGCTGTGCTGCGGCCCACACACTCACAAACATGCTCCAAGAGGACACCCGCAGGCTTGAGTGGCCACGTGTCAGGCGCCAGTTCCGGAACCTGCCTCTGCTCCTTAGGGACAGGATGCACAGGCATGTGGCCAGTGTCTGAGATGCTGTGACCTGCCCCTGGCTGGCTCAACTGATGGGCTGGGACCTGCAGCAGCCTCTCCTCCTGCTATGATCTGCTTCAAGTTGGTAGTTTGCAAGCCCACTATGCTGCTAGAAACCCTGTGGCTCTGTGTCAAGAGCTCCTCTGCAGGAGTTTTCTTCCCGTGTTTACTTAGACTGTTTCTGTGCTCTGTCCAGAGGAAGGCAAGCAGGGTGGAAATGCCATGAAGACAAGCAGGCTGGGGATCCCTGTGGTTCACTCAAAGCAGCCTCTTCTTTCATGCTGGGCTCACTGAGAAGCTGGCAGAGTGATGGTCAAGCACTGGCCGGGGCTCAGTTAGGGCCAGTTCTGCCACCTAACACCCTGCAGCCTTCCCACCGAACTGGGTTGCTGCCAACCATCTCTGCTCATTTGCTTTTTCCCTTCCCAGAACTGAGCTTCTGTTACTGCTGTCTCCAGCAAGGCTTAGAAAACACAAGTCATCCTCAGCCCAGACCAGAAGTAAGGAAGGAGAAGAGGCCAGCCCCCCAGCACCTTCATGCATTGTCACTGCGAAGCTCCCCAGGTTTGCGCTTCCCTATGCAGTCTTCCTAACACCTGGGAGATGTCCTGGACAGGCCCTGTAGCTTGTTTGGAAATCAGTGGAAGGTTCCCTGATACTGTGTGAATGTCTGGTTTACTAATTCACTGAAAATTTGTAATGATCAAGAAGTAAAAGCGTCTTCACCTGCTCCTCTTTACAGACAAAAATATCAGAAGTTCAGCCATCCCCATATGAAATGTTCTGGTTTGCTCTTGTGGTCTTTATTTGTTTGGCTTTGAAACAAATCCTGTCAGTTTGGAAATGAAGCCTTATTTTGACATGAAACCTGGAAGCATTTAATTTTGAACGGAATTAACAAAATGTTACTTCCTGTGGGAATGTGCATGCTCTAATTTGAATCCAAATTATGTTAATATGACTCAGTCCAACCACTCATCTGATTTTACTGAAATACTGAATGGATTTGGAGGAAAGAGGTTGGTGGTTTTGGCAAAAATTAAGGGATTTTCACCCAAATCAAGTATGTTTGCTCAGATTAAGAACAGTCACATGCTTTTTCCTAAAATTTAACCCGTGAGTAGACCTTTTAAAGACATGATGCTTGAGGAACTGAGTCAAGAGCCACCCCTTTCTGCATGTTCAAACCCCTGTTCATAACCCAGCACACTGACCCTCTCCCTGCCACTGACCTCAACTCCCTCTGCTGAGTCCCAGGGCCCTCTCCGCATCACCTCCTGCATTGTCTCGATTGACCTATCACCCTATTCACCCTTTTTGTCCCATCTGAGGTGCTCCTCAGCAGTGCAGCTCAGTGTGTCACGACTCCAGTGGGAATTTAAACATTTGAAGCGCATGTTGCCCAGGTGTGCTGGGAGCTGCTGTGCAGGACAGGGCCATGTGAAGACAAGCATCTCGGCAGGGTTAGCACTGCCAAGATACAGTGCGCGTGGGTGGGCAGCAGCAGTAACAGCTTTCTCCTGAAGTTCATTCGCAAAAGAGGCACACTGTACTTTCCCATAGGATATTTTTGATAGGTTTTAGCTTGCAGTGTTTTGTTGGTGGGAGAGAAGACTATAGGGATTACGTGGTGGGAGTGTCAAATGCATGATCAGTTGAACCTTTACATGAATCATTTTTTTCAACTTGTGACAGCAGTCACAGCAGCCTGGGCTTGGCTTCTGCATGCCCCTATCACAATACAGGCACAAGTGAGTTCATTTCAGTAGGGAGCTGGAAAACAAAGGCAATTCCGCCTTGTGCGGCATCTGGGGGAATACAGCCAGCTGCTCAAGCACAGCTTACCTGATGTTTCACACCCTGCTGGTGCGCAAAGTGTTTGAAAATGAAAGCTGACCCTCTCTGTCTACTTATTATCTGCCTTCTCTATTTACTTTCAGAATAGAAAAGCTGATTGAGAGTCAGCCAGAAGAAAAATTAAGACTTCAGTCAGTTTTGTAGCCACAAGTATGTTTTCTGCCCAACCCAGAAACTGGCATTACCATTTGGCACCTGTTGCACCCCTTTTTAGTTAATAACCTTCTTCAGGAGCCTCTCCTACCAATCTCTCCTGGCAAAAGGACAGAAACCTCTTTTCCTGTTCCTCTTGACTAAGAGAGATGTTCTTTACAAGCTCGCAGAATTGGTCAGGCTGCTGACAGTTCCCGGCTGCTCAGGAGCTGCGACATGGCCCCTCGTTCCGGCTGTGATGCAATCACTTGGGAGCTCCCTCCTCCACATCCACATAGCGCTTGTTTTGTTTACCAAGACCCAGATATTTCCCACACACATATGAGCTGCCACTCATCGTGTTTACACCACCTACCAGCACATCAGGTGATACCCAGTCCTCATAAATGTAGGGACATCCCATGCATCTTTTTCCCCCATGACTACCTAAGCTCATTGGGACATACTGTACTTAGGAACCTCTCTATTCAACCTGAATCCCCTTGGGCAGCTGATTTTCTTATCCTAACATGACTCAGTATGCTTGTTTCTCAGAAAATAACAATTTTTCCTCAGCAAATACCCATTTCTCCTCAACCTGCTCAAGTTCTGTTGCGATGCAGACAGAAGCAGGAAGTCACCTAAACCTCTGTCCTCAGGGAAGATTGAAAGATCAGGCAATGACCAGAATTCAGCTGGTGCTTGCTTTTGGGTGGTGATGTTTGGCCTGAGAGAAAACTTGCATCCAGTGTGAGGCCTCTCTCATTGCTGTATGACAGCCAGCTGCAATGTTTTGTTGAGCTTGTGCACCAGGCAAAGGGGATGAGACAGGAGGAACCCAGAGGGACCCCAATTCAAGCCAAAAGTCTGTGATGGATAGGACTTCCTTCATGAGTTTTGCTTTAGGCCCTTTTTAGATAAGCACAAAAACCAGGTCCAGGAACAGAGACCAGAACTCCAGTCCTAATCTCTCCTGACTCACATCTCTTGGCTTAGGACCACAATGGCAAGAGAAAGGTAGCAAGGTGTCAAAAGAAAAGAGAGGTAGCAAGAGAAAGGCTTCAATGTGGCCTTGCTTGCAGTGTCCCATGGCCTGGGATGGAGATGACTGGCCTCCAAATTAGTAGGACCTGAACACTGGTCTCCAATGGCGTTGGCATGTAAAGGACAGGCACCCTGAAGCCCATGTGGACAGTGGGGATCTTGGGGGCTGTCTGGGGAGGGGAAGAAAAGATGATGGCTTCCTTTTGGCCCTCTCTGGCCTCCTAGGGGAGAAAGAGGCGTGGGAGCAAGGCAGCCTGGATTGCCCTCTGCAGGGCTTCATAGGCACCCAACACTCCATCACTTGCAGAGGGGGAGCAAGGTTGCCCTTGTGGGGCCAAGAGCCTGGCATTCGGAGCATGGAGTGCCAAAGGCACTGCTGAGCAAAGCACATTAATCAATATGCTTATGCAGATGACTCTCAATATATTATCTGGGCATCTTTCATTACTTTAGACAAGTGTGTCTTTCCTTATGGCTATATGACTTATCGCTCTATTGTCTGACTAATCTAACTTTCTTTTTTTTTAATAAAAATAATTCTATTTAAAACTATGTGATTTGATAACCTCTTGGTATGCTGTGTAGTAGTTTGCAACACAGTCACTCCTGACACTACGAATTAGCACTTGGTCTCAGGGTGCTGATAAGCCAAAATACTGCAGGTCAAGAGCTTGCACCCTGACACATGCAGAGGAGCTGCTTGTCTCTTGGCAAATCCATCTTCACAATCTGCTTGGAATACCCTTCAGACCTTTCCCCCCTAGGCGCCCTTGGCCTGTGCTACTGCTGATGAGTTACTTCCTTGTAGCTGTCTGTGAATGGTTTCAGCTGCAGGCAGCTGTCCAGCATGCTGTTGCTGTTCATGTGCTTTGCCTACCTCTGCCTACCTCTGCATCTGACTGTGGCTGCAGAGCTGGTTTTTGGTGATCTTGTCTATCTCTGCTCATTTGATCAGCTGTGTTTGAAATGTGAAGCATGGCAGATGTTAATTATGCAGAAGAGGTCGTTTCCACTAAGGTCAGGTTTTTGTTACTGATTCAGCCTCTTCCCTAGTTCTGACACAGCCTTCTTTATGCAGCAGCGTTGTACTGACCTAAAGTTCTGGAGTGTTTATGGTGTGCTTCTCAAGACCAGTGACTGGTGTTCAGCTCAGACCATCCCCTCCTGCAGCATAGTCCTTGCTGATGGCCACAGCTTGTCTGGTCCAAACTGTGTGCAGAAATCTGGGAAAGTCTGAGGGGTCAGTGAAGGGTTATCTCACTCTATCTGCTGTTACTTTTTATGCTGTTCTCACAACCCCAGGCAAGAGGCATGGGTGGATGTGACCGTATCCACAACAGCAAGGAAGCGAATCCTCTCTGCCCCTGTTTCGAGAAAAGACACTACCTGTAAAAAGAACCAAGCGTATCTTGAGGTGCACATTTGTGCCCGCATCAAGTTTTGTCTTGCCCCAGACCTTGTCCTGTTTACTCTGAACACTGATGGACTACCGAAGCCCCTTCATCAGAGGCCCAGCTCCACATCCTGGTGCCTTGGCTGGCCACCAAAGAGCAGCATGGGCTACCAACCCCAACAAACCAGAAGAGAAAGTGAAAGCCTAGGAGTAGTAGCCCGTTTGTGCTTGTGAGCACCTTTAGGTTGTAATCCCCTGGGGACAACCTTGCCCCATTAAAAGGTGATCAATATTACAGAGCACTTTGTGCCAGCTGTCATATTTAAAAAGGCAGTTGTGCAAGGCTTCACATTGAGAGGCAGAAACGGGTGTTTGAGGAGGCAGCAGTTGTGTTTAGGCGTTTCCAGAGGTCTGGTTCACTTAGCGTGGGCTCACAGGAGGAATACTCCTTCAGCACTGCCTAAGCTGCGGTCCCAAAGTCCTAAGTACAATCTACGGACCTGCTACTAGCGCTGTGTCTCTCCTTAACTCTCCTTCCCTGTGCTTGCCTGGGCTTCCTGCCCTGTGTCCTTCCTCATGCTCAGCTCCTCTGAGACAGGTCACTCCCTCCTGCCTTGGCTTGCGAGTTTTCTAGTCCTCAGGCGCCTGCTTCCTAATGCGGTGAGCACAGTGAGCACCTTCCACACAGCACATCAGTGCTGTCAGGGTATGTTTTGCCCTGGGGTGCTGAACAGCTGCCACCAAGCGAGCTCACTGCTTGGCACCTTAATGGGCAGATGTGCCTTCAGCCTCCACTCTGCTTGTGCAGGTTGCTTGCTCTTTACATCCTTCCTCATCAGCTTAGAGAACCAAGCAAACAAGCTCTCTGAACCTCCCTGGCCTTAGAGCATACAAGGCTGCAAATGGCAAATAATGAATCTTTCTGCAGCTGTCCCTTTCTGGCTTGGTACAAACTCCCCTTCTCCCAGTCCTCAGTGGGTGTTACTCCGTTTACTTGGTGGACTCCACATAGCTGGAAGAAACCATTCCTGGGGCTAGTCTGGATCCCTTGGACAATAATAACCAACAGTCAGCTCAGAGAACAGCGTTATGGCTGAAGTTATGAATGTTGCTGGGAAAAGTCTAATAAGTTAAACCTTCCCAACCAGTTATTGGGGGAGATAGATTGTTTGATTTTGTGTCATACTTTCCCATTTTGGTACATGAATAGGAAAACTAAATTCCTGTTCTTTCTGCTAGCCCTATGGTAGAGGGAGTGATTGCACTTTGCTAAGCATACTCCAGCTCTCTTGTTCCCTGTCACTAGTGAACAGGCAATTGCTGTGACTCAAGCTGGCTGATGAAATATAAGTGGTATCTAAAAGCCACAGGCTCATTATCTACCATTACTGGTAACCATTTGTGGTAGAAAAGGAGATGACTTTTGAAGGTACATGAATGGATTTTAAATTAAATGCTTCGCATCATTTATTCCTGTATGCTTGTAACAAGAAGCAGCTCTCATCTCTGCACTGTCTTCAGTAGTTTTTCTCAGCTGGAGAACAAGAGCCTCACATCTCTGATGGGTACAGTGAGGCCAGCTCCCTTTCCCAGAGTGACTGTGGCACTAACATCAATTTTTGTCACCCTGTCCCTTGTTTACATAAATGGGGAGGTAGGAAAGAGGAGAGAGAAGGGAAGACATACATGGTAGCCACCTCTGTAGTTTAGGCAGTAGTGTGTGTTAAACACAAGATAGCAATGGTGAAGATTGCTTTAAAATCCTGGAGGAGTCAGTAATCCCCAGCTGATTACTGTATTCTGTGAAATGGTCTCATCAAAAGCCCTGTGAGGGACAGACCATGAGGCCCCATTTCAGTAGTGGTAAGCACAGGAAGGGGAACGTGCTGCTCCTGTAGAGTTAGGGATTCTCTCCAGAAACTGCCTAGTCCAGCCCCCACTTCAACACCCTGCAATTAGCATCAGGGAGTGACCTAAAACCTCAGTGCCCTGACCTGGTTGAACAGAGCTGTAAGATGTGACTTTAGCACGATCTATGAGCTTCTACAACTCCGTAATCCCAATAACAAAAATTCATGTTTCTTATATCAAAGAGACTTAACCTTGTTGAAACAAGGAAGGAGTCACCAGATATAAATAGAAGCTGATGGTATGGAAACTTACTGGTGAGGGTTGCCAGTCCCTCAAGTAACTAATCTCAGGAATTTAATTGTTTCAACCTTTATTTCAAGACAGGTGCATGTACATGGATATGTGTAGGTCAGTCTACTTCAGCCTGAAAGAGCAATCAGTGTGTGAAATGCCCTCTCCTGCTCTAAACAAGAAGGGGGCACCCTTCTGAGGTACAAATCCATTTGTGCTGTTTAGGCTTAACCTGTCTTGCTGTGCACCCCTGTCCACACTACTGACAGCCTGCTCTCTTAGTTCGCATCAAGAAGCACAGACACCCCATACACCTGGGGAGAGCTGAAACTGCAGCTGAACTGTAAAAAAAGAAAATATGTGAAAAAGTTTACCCACACCCAGTGAATGCAGTTCACCAGTCCCTGCAAGCCCAAACATTACAAAGAAAAGTTTTAGCCGGGGAAACACATTCTTACTTCAGCTGGGGAGTGTGACAATCCCCAGCTTGGGAGCAGGCTGCAACTGCCTTTGGTGCCAGTGGTGGGCAGAATGGCCAGAGGTAAAAGCCCAAAATGTCCCTTGTAGCTGGGAAGAAACATCCTTCAGGTGAAAGTCAGCCCACAGCTTCTCAGTCCTGAGAAAAAGCTGTTGCTTGGCACAGTATGGATAACTCTGAGTCAGTGGAGGTTTCCCCTGGGGACACTGCCTGGCCCCAGGAAGGGATGTTCATAAAACCAGCCGATAATAGCATAAAGCATGCAGAAAAGCTCACCGAGGCTTGGAAGATTGCCTTAGCTGTCTTTGGCACCTCATCCTGCAGGAGTGCTCAGCCAGGAGTGGGTTGGCTGGGAGCTGAGGCAGGCAGCAGCAGGGTGCCTGTGCAGCAGGAACACTACAGGGCATCGGGAGCATCTGCAAAGAGGAGCTTAGTGCTGACAACCTGAAGTCTGAACCCTTCTATGTTTCTAAGAAATCTGAAGTAATGTTCTTATGCCTATAGTATAAATACATAGATACTTTTTACAAAATACTTTGGATTGTGCAGCCAGCAGTGAGATGCTGAAATGTTGCTGGAGTACACTGCGAGCCAGGTAGTCAACTTGAAATCTGCCCACTTCAACCAAAAATACAGGTCACTGGCAGTGCTCAGCTCATGTGCTGGCTGCAGCACAGGGCAGAGCAGGATTTGTTCTCTGCAGCCACAAGCACTAACAAGAGCTGTGCGGTGCAGAACCAGTGACAGCAGTTTGACCTCAGCAGAAGCTAAGGCAAGGTGCACGTGGGTGCACGGGCACATCGTGGAGGTGGTGCCTGTGAATCTTTCTGTGGTGCATACCTATATGACAAGGCCTACTGTGAAGCTCCCAGGAGCCATCTGAGTACTCCCAAAGGAAAGGGTGAGCAGAGTTGCAGGTTTCACTTGGCTCATTAGAGAGAACCCATCAAATCCAGAGTTGTCATATTTTTCCAAGTTTTTATGTGCTTGGATCACTTTTGGGTCAAGCCAGTCTGTGTGTGTGTGCTCAAAGGAGATTCTTCTTCAACTTAACAGCTCTGAGACCTGGTTTCAAGATGTAAATGTCCCACCAGAATTCCCTTGTCTCAGGCTTCAGTAGTCTGCATAGCTGGAACAGCCAGCAGGCCTCCACTCTTAAAAGCTGCTCCTAAAAGCCTCATAGTCACTGCAGGAACTGCATTTCTGCTGTCCAGTGCAGTCCTGTCAGCTCATTTCAAAATAACACCTTCCATTCATGGCCTTTGCCTGTCAGAGAGGATTTATCTGGATGACGGCAAAGGAAGTCCCTTGCTGCCTCTTGCCTATCTTCTGCCTTGCCAGGCAAACGGCTGTTGAGTAGATCTGTTCTCTTCCTTCTCCAAATGGCTTCAAGACACTTGAGGTATCTTCCTGATTTACCAGCCTTTTATTTTAGCAAATGTACAGTGCTTTTGTACTATATACAGATACTGTCGAGTAAACAGAAACACGGGGTTTCTCTGAATATGAGCTAAGCTTAGGTGACTTTCTTCAGCTTTCATTTCTGTTCTCTTCAAGGGCGCTAGATAGTCCTTTCTCCAGAGCTAGAAAGATCCATCCTGGGTAGCAAAACAGCTGCACATTGCTCCAAAGAGATAAGCATGGCATGCACTACATAAACCCCGTTTGCACTGTGATTTATCTGCACTCCAGCTGAGGCTTTCTGCAGCCCTAAGGAAGGAGGCTAGAGCTGTCTGCCTGTACAAGTACAGCCAGTGAGAACAAACCTCCCACAGGCAAATAGATTGGTAGGAAACGTTGTACTTTACATGTTACATTTCATATCTTCTCATCTTCTATGGTTGAAGATGAGAGCAATTGAAGGGACTTTGTAACACAAGGCTGAACGACAAATCCGAGATGTTGGCACTGGAGCTGGTCCACAGGGTGATGTTATCTTTCTCAAACAAGAAGAGAACCGTGATGAGATTTACTGCAGTCTCACTTTCCCGGACTGCTTGCTCCCAGAGGGCCCTGCTGTTTCTCTTGTCTGTCTTCTGCAGTGTCAACTTCAGCAAGTCCCCCTCTTCCAAGTCAGTAATAAAGATAAAGCCCTTCAAGGACACTAAGTAGAGGCCATCGCAGCTGATCATGATGGAACCATTTTCGATCTGAATAGTGCCTACTTGAGTAGTGAAATTCATGGCTACTCCTTTGATGGTTTTTCCTGGAACATAAGAAGGTAAAGGTGGTCCCATGATGACAAATGCCTTCTTGGAAATAGGTTGTTTTATATAGACTGGCTACAGGAAGGGTGGAAAAATATAGGAAAGGAAGAGAATGAACTAGAGAACAGGGCAGACCAAAGCTGAAGTATCATCTGCTCTAGACAGGCATCATCTACAGTGGAAATTTCCAGATTCCCACTCCTGAGCAAGCTGGGCTCTTCAGACCACAACTCCAGTTTATAAGAATTATTTGTCCAAGTTTATATTAATGCATGTTTATTTACTGTATGTCTTAATTAAAATACAGACATGTAAGTAAAGCACCTCTGTGAGTTTAGGAAGCACAGACTCCTAAAAAGAACAGAAAATAAAGAAAGTAAATAAGTAAATAAACAGTAAATAAGAAGAGGGGCAAGTGTTCAGAGCTGGAAGGATGAGAAAAAGTGCTTTCTGTGGAGATGCGGGTAACATAACACAATGAGCATTTCTCTGGGTTTGGTTGTTTTGCTTTTTTTTAACCGAAGACAGGATAAAGAGGAGTGTAGAGACAGAAATGGAAGAAACAAGTGGATACAGAGCAGATTCAGGAAAAATTACACCAAACTTAGTATGAGAGATTTTCTCTTGGAACGAGCAGTAGCAGTCCCCAGGGCTATGCTGGAAATATTTCCCTCCTGTGCTCCTGGGCTTTCAGTCGAAACCCCTGAGGCCAGGGGATCCAAAAGGTCTCCTGATGGGCAGCACAGCCCCTCTGAGCTGACGGCAAATTTTTCTAAGAACCTGGGTTTCTATTAGGTTAGACCCACTGGTACCTTCCAGTATTAACGAGATCAACAATTTCTTTTGTAATATTTGAAAACTGTAGTATCTGCTTCTATCCCAAAGGTGTGTCATCAGACTGAGCATCCTATGCAGTCGGACACAGAGCACTGCTGTTTCTGCTACCATGTGTATGCTCGCTCACTCTTCCCAGGAAATCTTTTACAAATTTCATAAACCAGGAAGTCACTGATTTGCGTCAGAAATACCCCAAAAGCACGTGCTTTGTGCTCAGAAAATTCTCAAAACTACTGTTCTCATTCTTTCACACAGTAAAGCTTGTTTCAGTAGGTAAGTAAGGGCTGCAGAAATCCACACCGATTTTCAGTCTTCTACTCTGACCTTTTGTTTGGTTTTGGCACCTTGCAGCACCAGGTCACATTTAGCCCCTCTTCCCTGAGACAGCTCTCCTGACACCTTCCTCCATCAGAAGAAACAGCCTCTGCTGTGACAAAAAGCATTTAACAGCCTCCAGCATGTGAGGGGCCACCAGTGGTGCCTGGGGACCACAGGTCAGTGAGGGGCAGAGTGGGACGCCAGGAGCCACCCCAGGTACTGGGGAACCTTTCACAGGAAGCACTCTGGGAGCCCTCCTGGGTGACCCTGCTGTGACAGCCACTCACCTGAGTACCGGATGTGGGTCCACGGCAGTTTGTCCAAGTGAAGGTGACTCCAAGGCTGAAAAGAAAGAAGAGGAATCCCGTTAGTGCACCGTGCAAGCGGCCGCTTGCCGCTGCCACTTTTGTTTCCTGACCAGAGCCATGCCTCTGAGTGCTGTGTACAGCCTCTCCTGGCACCTGCTTTGTACTTGTTCTTGTATCATCATTATAGAGCATGATTTTAGAGGGGTTCATAGCCAGCCCGACTTCCAGCCAGTGCTGAGCCCTCCAGAGCACATCAGGTAGTGTTGCTCCTGTTTAGAAAAACATCCCAGTGAACTTAATTGATCCAGATCAAATAGCAAGGAAGGACCTTGGGGTGCAAAGTCTCTTCAGAATGACCGCCTTGAGGCTGCCATACAGCCGGGGGTGCCTGTTTACAGAGCTGGGACCTAGATGTGCCCCTGTTGCCTCACCCTCCTCCAGCAGGGCACCAAGAGGTGGGTCTGGCTTCGTGGTTCCTGTACTTTGGATCAGGCTGTTACTGCATGTGTCTCTCTCAGTGGATCCCTTAGAACTGCACTAAGGCATTTAAAAATTATTTGCATTTTATAAGTATAACAGAAAATGTGAATGCAAATACAAAAGTACGTATCTTACTGATCAGATACTCAAAACACCAAGCTTCTGAATTAGATTTCTTAAACCTGAACTTTGCATCTCAAACCCATCTCTCATCTTAACCACAGGAGACCCAAGTCTGCAGTCTCTTCACAACCACAAGTCTTCAGCATTTTGCCTGATTAAAGAGTGAAATATTTAGGCTTTGCTGCTCCATATTCTTCTCTTTACCTACACCATATGTTTCTTAAGTGAGAATGTGAGCTAGTAAGATGTGTGTTGGGCTTTCGTGTATTTGGCCTCATGCGTTACAGGAACAGAGCAGCCCTTTCGCTCTGAGTACTGGAAAAGTGTTGGAATACATGAGTAGAGAGTGAGCACTGTAATGCAGTCCTGAAGGTTCAGTGCTGTGCCCCGGCAAAGGCAAGCAGCAGCAGATGAGTTTGGAATCGGGCTGCCCTGCGTCGGAGGGTGAGGTGGGTGCTGGACGCTGGTGCTGGGAAAAGTCTGCTCCGGCACCCTCTAGTGTTCACACGACTGATTCTCTGCGGCTTGCTCCACTAGCGAGGCTGGGGATTCAGATACCAAATACAAGTTTTTACTGCACACTGGCTTTGGTGGAGCTATCTCCTCAGCATTACTGGTCCTATTCATTGCCTCAGCAGCTTGAGTATTACACTTACTCTTTTCCTAGTCACCTAAGTGCATGAGCATTTCACTCTGGCTCAGACAGCTGGGATTTCCCGGTAGCTTCCCAGGAAGATGACAGCTAAGCACAGGACCGCTGAGCTTCTGAGATCAAACAATGCCCACCACAACCTGTCCGATCTGGCCACTGATGGATAGGGTGTATTAAACATAGGCAGGCTGGGTGACCAACTGGTAGTAATTTCAAGAATATCAGCCCCGTTGTTAATAATGCCCATAACTGGTTTACACCTCTCTGCCAGTTACTGTGAGAGCACAAAGCACTCTACAATTATCTACTGGTAAATTCTGCTAAGGAGAGAACATATCTGTAGGACTGGAAGGACATCTGTGAACTAGTAATAAGGTTAGTTGCCCCTCTTTCCCTGTTCTGTCTTCTTTTGGTATGCAGGAAAACATGCCACGAGGGTCACAGGCACAAAGGTGTGCCTTACTGATTGCTTCAGATTTCCCATGTCATTTACACACAGTTTCCACATCATTTTTGCCTGTTCTGGATACACAAAAATGAGACTTTCTCTCATCTTGGACACTGTATTTAGAGCTTTGCCACATGGCAGAAGTTTCAGGAATAGGTTTGTACTGAACAAAGAGCAGATTTTGGGCGACTGTAGCAATATAAGCTGACTGAAAGGTCCATTGAGATGGTGCATGATGCCCTGTCAGTCATACAGATTGCAGATGACTGTGCACTGGAAGTGGTTTTTCACACCATGAGATATTAGGATTACGGCCATATCTTTCTTATCTACACAAAACCTCTACACGGTTACTCCTCCTGCACCTTTTCCTGCCCTGTTCAGGCAAAACCACCAAAACCACCTTGCAACAGATCATTAGAAGTTTTTGAATTCCCAACAATTGGAAGCCTTAATGTAAAATTGAGCACATGTGTAGTTACATTTCTGGGAGTGCTATTGCTGGTAAATGAAGTATTCCATATCACAGCACGTCATGCCCAGGATGGAAAAACTGGGGGCAAGAACCTGGAAGAGTTTAGTTCACGGCTCAGTCGTCAGGTGGTGAGCAGTTGTATCCTCTTCCCTTGTATTTCTCTTATCATTATTATTATTGGTGGTAGCAGCAGTGATTTGTGTTATACCATAGTTACTGGACTGTTCTTATCTCAACCCGTGGGAGTTACATTCTTTCGATTCTTCTCCCCATTCCCCCCCCCCTCGGAGTGGGGGGGAAGAAAGAGGGGGAGTGAGTGAGCAAACTGCGTGAGTTACGGCTTAAACCATGACAAGCATATTTAAAAAATTCAGGGTATGTTTATGAGCAACCTGGTCATAAAATCTTGATTCTTCCACATGTGCTTGTTGAAAGTGAACCATCCACCCAGATTTCCATAATTAAATGGAAATACACAATAGCCACTGCAAGCAGTGGAGGGAGCAAGAGGAAGGCAGTCTTCCCTCCCCCAGGGGTCAGAGCAAAGAGTGTTCCCGGAACAATCCGCCTTCCAGACAGCTTCACCAAGCACTGCACTGAGCAATATTGGATGTTGTTCTGAGGACAGGAAATGTCAAAGACATAACTGAAATAATTAAGGAAAGGGTTAAAAACTTGTGGGTTAAATAGGGATAAACCTAAATGTCTTGGGGTTTTTGTTTTCTTAAAAAAAAAAAAAAAAGAAAAAGAAAGAAGACAACATTAAATAAAGTCCATACAAAGCTTTACAGGCCAGCAGACAATGGATTGAACATCAGCTCTTACCGTTGAGGGTTGCAGAGAACCTATAGCAAGGTAAATCAAGCAGGCAAGCAGTAAAATCCACTGAGCAGTCGCAGACACAAGGTGCAGTGTGTTCCTAACCTGCCCTCTTTGCCAGCTCTTCCACTCATTTTCTGCAGGCTTCCTTTCATTAACCGTCTGGTTTTGGTTTCTCGGCTCTACATCTGTCTGTCCTTCCATCTCAGCTGCACTGCCAGCAACTGCTGGGGAAGGGGCCAGGAGCACAGCAGGGTTCTGGAAGAGTAGGGGGCAAATGAGCTGCGTGCCCCTGTCCCAGGGGCAGAGATGAAGTGAAGACAGTGCCTTCAGAAGGCTGCTTTAAGCGCACAGAGAAACAGGCGGGGAAACTTCTCTGTGACTAATCTGACTTTCCCCTTCCTTACTTCCTTTCTTTCTTTCTTTTTCTTTCTTCTTTTTTTTTTTTTTTTGTATGAATGTGGGGGCTGATTTATTGCATCCCAGTTCAGTTTTGAGTAAGGGCCATTGAAGTAGATGTGTTTACATCTTTCATAGCTTCAGCTGTGGATGTCCTGATATGTGATGCTTCCAACAATAGCAAAGAGTTGGGTAAATGGTGCTTGTCTTTACTCAGTCTTTTGTCAGTAAAAGCTCTCACCTCTCTGTTAAGCCTTGGGTGGAAGGTTTACAGAGCTGGCTCCCTCCCTTGTTAGCAGTATAGGATGTGGCTGAAATGTCTCTTTTGTAAAGAAGCAATGGGAAGGGATGTGGGACAGGCGGCCAGCATAAAGAATTGGAGAGAAAATATGTCCTTTCCATTTCTCCATTTCTCTTCATTTTCATCTTCTGGCTTTAAAGCCAGGGGATGGTGCATGAAGCCTAAGAGGGAAAAATGGAGAACTGCTCAGGGAACATTCCTTTCTGCACACACTGAAACCTATAGTCCAAAGAATGCACTTGGAGAGGGCCCCTCCAGACATCAAGGCTTCCCCCGGAAGAGGACTGCCTGTCTGTTGCCACACCAGCACATCCACCTTCACTTCGTCTCCTTGTGACATTTGCTTGTGACACACGGAGCTGCTAAATGTCAGTTATCTGCAGCAGGGACCATCTCCTGGGTTATTTTGTGTGACAGGCTTTGCATTGTTTTGGGGGGCAGTCCAGCACTGCTCTTTCCATTGCTCTTTTAGCTAGATTTTTTTCTGTTGTAAATTAGTACATCATGACTGAATTCAGGTGCTGCCTCCTCCTGTGAGGATCGAGCCCATTGGGAGAGTTATTGTCTGTCTGTCTTTGAGGGATGAGTTGTCAGAAAGTTTCCCTTCCCCAAAATGTGTTCTCTCAACTTGTCACAAGCAACATGTCCTGACAAGAATGTGCTCTGCATGCAGAGGAAGCACGAGTAAAGTTCTTTCATGTGGTTTTCCATCTAGGCAGGGATATTTCCTATAAACATCAACCAAATGAAAGGGGGAGTATAGCAGCTGGGCAAGCAATTTGTCCTGAGGACATCCCATGCTAGCCACCCTTGCTCTTAAAAAATAACCTTGAGTTGCTGGTAGCTGGTGAATTGAGTTAGGTGTCTTGAGAGCAAACCAGAAGTCACGGAACCTTACTGAGGAAGGTTCAGTTTTCACATTTTCCATTGGCTCTTGAGTGCGTGGAAACTCTCACCCACTTTCAGCAGCAGTCACTCACCAGGTCATGCTGGCCCAATAGGAGGCCCAGGGAATAAGCCTAACCCTCCTTAATTGTCCAGAGAGCTGCAGCAAAGAAAGTTTGTACTGCCTCTGAGCAGTTCCCTCTGATTTAGAGTGTGAGTTTGGAGGCAGGAAGGACTTTGACACCTAGCTGTGCCTGGGAGCCCAAGTGGCCCTGCACCAAGTTCAGCATCAGCCATGCCCAAACCCTGCAGTGGAGTGAAGCAATACCTTGGGATGCTGCAGAGTCCTGCTAAGGCTGGGGGAAAGTGAAGGAGGAGATTGTTTGCTCCAGTGGATCTGCAGTGTTCTGCTATGTCTAGGTGCTTGTTTAAAAGATCCCCAGAAAAACAATCACCCTACTCGCAGCTCTGGTGTCCAGCCGTAAAGAGGTTGGTGGTGTGGGGGATGCCCACAGAGACTCTGGAGTTGAGGAAATCTCAGATTTGGCTTCAGAGCAGCTTCCCTGTGGGCAACAGATCCAGCACTGTGTCCTTGCCCCATGAGTGGGGGGTCTTGGCTTCTTGCAGTGCAGATGGACGGCAGTGGTGGCTGAAAAGCTGGGATCCAGCTCTCCCAGTCCCACAGGAAAGGTGAAATAGGCTCAGAGGGGCTGTTTGAGTTGCATAACACCTGGGCAAGTGCCTCCTCATGTCCAGAAGTCCATGCTGCTGTGGAGACGTGTCAGGGGCAGTGTCCCCAGACCACCATCGCTTTGCAGTTCCACAGCTGATGCTGCAGCTGAAGCAGGCAGGCAAGGGGGAGGGCCCTGCAGCCAGGGCTGCCCCATCCCTGCTATCCTACCTGTAGCAAAAGCTGCCAGCCAGTGACTGCAGAGGCAGTCAGCTGCAGGTCTGGCAAAGCCCACCAACGAACTGACCAGTGTTTCAGTGGGGAGCCACAGAACAGGAGCACATGGTCATCACACCACAGCTGCCTTCCTGGAAGAGCAGGCATTGCTGTGTATCAGAGCAGCTCTGTTGAGCGCAGACAGCCCGGCCTATTCTGCCCTGTGGGCTCCCTCTCTGCTCCCTCCCTGCTCCCTCCCAAAAAGGTTTTGCCCTTTGCTGCTTTGTTTCTGAAAAAATGCCAGAATGCTGAGCTAAAATGTTCCAAACTCATGTGTTCCCATAATTCTCACATTTTGGGTACATGTGTTTGAACCAGAAGCAAGCTCTCACAGATCCCCATCTCTTTCCTCCCCGACTCTGAATGTTGTACTGGTTTTGTTTCTAAAACCCTAAAAAAAATGTGGGTGGAAGTTGTGCATATGTATTTCTGAAATTGCCTCGTCATGTCTGTACTCCTCAGTGCAAGTGTTGCTCAGCCTGTGTTAACAGCCCTGGTAGCACTGAGGATCGAAAGCTACATTTCAAGTAATCTATCTAGCACTGTGTCTGAAACAGGAAAGATGACAGCTTGTTCAGAGGCATCATAAACACCTATGCACAGACTGTCTTTCATGGTTTTAATTGTCTTCAGCTTGTCCTCCTGCCTTGCATATGAATACCCAAGTGCATGCACACTCAGTGGCTTTACACATGTGCTGTCAGAGCCCTTGCTCTCCCTCCTAGAGGAAACCTTCCTGGCCTTTGGAACTGCACATACCCAGCAGTTGCCAAAATTTGCTGCATTGATCAAAACTACTTTGGTCCCTCTTCCACAGGCACTCTAAAGTTGGAGCCTCTGGGGCTTTCTCAACCCTTTCCAGCCATCATGACATTCTAATGGCGGGACAAGGAGCAGGCTGAGGTGGCTTTGGGGCTCCATGAGCCTGTTGGCACTCTGCTGCAAATACTTGGTCATCTCAGTCGTATTCCAAAGAAATGACTCTCCATGGCACATTCAACCATGATATTCCAGCAAGGACTGAAGGAAAGCAGAGTTAGTTGGCAGTACGGCTTGCTGGGTTGTTTTTTTTTTTACAGCAATCCAGTGTCTCTCGCACTCTTCCGGGCTTTCACAGGCTGCGGACCAGATTGTTTTAAAAGCTTAGCTAAAATGTTGGTCATAGTCAAGGCTAAATCCTGCATTTCAGATGCAGCTCGGTGCCCCAGCCTGACAGTGCTCCCATGTCACAAAGCTGCTGTGCTCCAACCATTGGAACAGGGTAGTGACCATCCTCACCACAGACCACAGCCTGCGGCCTGTGGGGAGTGCCCCATGTGTGGGAGTCACAGGGTGGGAGCCCTTGCTGGCACCCTCCTTGATTTAGCTCCCATTTCCCAGGAAAGTACTCTCACTACCCCAAGAGAACTTAGGGAATTAGAGAGTTTAACTTTACTTCTCAGAAAAACAGTGGAACACCCTATCAAACTGTTTGTAAACATCTAGAAGGAAAAAGGAAATGAGTACCAACCAGCATGGGTTTCCAAGAACAAAAGCTGATGTTCTATTGTGGGGCAAGTAAGCCTCTTGGGCAGGGGAGTAGCTGTGGGCCCTCATTATGCCTTCAGGAATAGTTCTAACTTGCAGTTATATAGGAAGGGGAAAGAAGCTTACAAAGTCAAGATTTTTATCCAGGTTCTGCTTCTCAGCATGTGCCCCAGCTATTACCATTTAGTGTTTCAGCCCAGTCCAGAAATAAAGTATTCTCTAACTATGCCAGATTTATTTATCAAAGTCAGAGCTTTTTCCTAAATTGTCTGTGGGCTCCTGCTCCAACGTTTCTGAATCACGTGAACTAATTCTCCTTGATTTCACCTCCATGTGGCTTTTTCTTGTTCCTTGCTTATAGCCACTCTTTGGCTGACTCATGTATTCAAGGATTGCTGGTAGCAGAAGCACTGAGCCAGTAGAAAGGAGTTTATGTTAGTAAGGCTATTTTTGGCAGTGGAAAATAGAGATTGAAATTGTGAAAATGCTGCAAAATCACAAATAAAAATATTGAAATTCATGTGGAGCCAGGATTTTAAGAGGAGACTCCAAAGGAGGAGTATTGGCACTGAGATAAATTCCTCCGTGCCTCACCCGAGTGCTGTACTGGGATTTTAACAAGAAAGCTGTCTCATGGGAGCAGCGGGGGAAGCCATGGATGGGTTCCCAGAGAACCTCCAGCAACTGCTGTCTCCTTGCTGGCACACTGAGTCATTTTCCCTGGCTGTCACAGCCCTTGGGCCAACAGGCAGCCTTTTTCCAAGGGGACCTGATGCTGAGCTCCAGCTGAACTGGGCACAGCAAAGCCAGGCAGGATTATGACCGGCACCTCCGACAGTGGTGGCAGCTTTTCTTGGTGCTTAGGGACTGCGGTGTGCCTAGCACCCTGGGACAGGCTAGTGGCATCTGTGAGCAGGTACAGTAACCGAGGAAGAGCCATGTGCTTGTTTAATGGCAGTTTTTAGCAGCAGTGTCATGGTGTTCAGCACAGCCATCAATGTGCAGCAGTGCAGACCTCTAAGCAAACTCAAGCTGGCGTTCCCTCAGCCAGCAGCCACCGCATTTCACCCTAGAGTTGTTAGGTTTCCAAAGGTCATCTGCTGCCCCATTTTGACATGACATGAGATTTTCCATTGCTGGCAGTGATCTTTGCCCTGAGCACTATCTCTTTGCATTGAACCCCTGTGGACTGTACTCTTCCATTCCTCAGAGAGAACTTCATTTGCCACAGTATCAGCTGAGTGGGTAGGAACTAAGCGTCCACTGTGGCACCTTTAAAAGGTCAAAGTGAACTTTGTCACACCAATCTCCCTTGCTTCTCCTCAGTAGCTGCTTCAGTCAGAAATCCCACCATACCATCACACCACAAGATATCAGGTGAGAAAATAAAACACTTTTTTTTTTTTTTTTTGGTGGTAAAGAGAAATACCAATCTATGAAAAAAAAATGAAATAATTCTGTAACTGACATTCAGAAATGCACAGCTCCCTGACTCAGCCAGCTCAGTCATTCCTGTGGTGCTAGAAAACCCCAGGAAGGATATGAAGCCAGTGATGTTCCAGACACAGCTTGGCTCTGGGCGAAGGAAGTGGTTTCTCTTGGCCTACCTGGAACTGTCATCACTGATCTGTCTGCTTCCCCTCACTACCCTCATGGGAGTTTTTTGACCAGCAAAGATACTCCCAAAGTTGTTGCTCCTGAATATGAGGGCTTATTGCAGCTCTTGATTTTCCCTATGGTTCTCTAACCTATTCACTTCTTTTAAACATGCTAGGAATTACAAGCAGGATTTTGAGGAAGATCTACAGGCACAGATACTACCTCTAACTAGCCTTATTAGCTCCCTGAAATAGTTGGAATGATGCATTAGGTATCACAGAAACATGGTGGGATGGCTCCTATGACTGGAGTGTTGGAATGGAAGGTTACAGGCTCTTTTCTAAGAAAACACAGGCCCGGCAGACGGGGAGGGGGAGTTGCTATTTATGTTAGGGATAGGCTGGAGAGTATGGAACTCTGTCTGGGGACAGGTGATCAGTTAACAGAGAGTTTGTGGGTCAGGGTTAAAGGGAGAACAGCAATGGGGGACATCACTGTGGGGATCTGTTACAGACTGCCTGATCAGGAGGACTCTGTGGATGAAGCACTCTATAGACAGATAGGAACAGCCTCACGCTCACAGGCCCTTGTTCTCATGGGGGACTTCAACCACTGATATCTGTTGGAGGGATGGTACGGCCCAGCACGAGCAATCCAGGAGGTTCCTCGATTGTGTGGAAGACAACTCCCTGCAAGTAACAGAGGAGCCGACAAGGAGAGGTGCCATGCTTGACGTGGCGCTCACCAGCAGGGAGGGGCTGGTTGGGAATGTGATGCGCCAGGGCTGCCTTGGCTGCAGCCATCATGAGGTGGTTGAGTTTGAGATCATCGGGACAGTGAGAAAGGGCACGCAGCATGCTCACTGCCCTGGACTTCAACAGAGCAGACTTTGGCCCCTTCAGGAACTTGTTTAGTAGGGTTCCATGGGATATAGCCCTAGAGGGCAGGGGAGCCCAGGGCTGTTGGCTGATATTCAAGGATCACCTGCTGCAAGCTCAGGAGTGTTGCGTCCTGACTAGAAGGAAGTGCTGCAGGAGAGCCAGGAGATCTCTATGGATGGATAAGGAGCTGCTGAGGAAAATTCAAGGGAAAAAAGAGGTTTATAGAAGGTGGAAGCAAGGACAGGCGGCCTGGGGAGAATACAGGGATGTTGTCCAGGAAGGGATCAGGTTAGGAAAACCAAGGCCCAGTTAGAATTCAACTTGGCTAGAGATGTTAAAGATAACAGGAAGGGATTCTATAGGTACAGTGCAAAGAAAAGACAGACTAGGAACAATGTGAGCCCCCTCTGGAAGCTATTGGGAGAACTGGCTACCCTGGATTTGGAGAAGGCTGAGGTTCTCAGCGACTTCTTTGCCTCAGTCTTCACTGGCAAATGCTCTGACCACACCACCCAAGTCTTGGAAGGCAGACACAGGGACTGTGAGAATGAAGACCGTAGGCCCACTGTAGGAGAGGATCTGGTTCAAGAGCATCTTAAGAACCTGAACATACACAAGTCCATGGGACCTGATGAAATCCATCCACGGGTCCTGAAGGAGCTGACAAATGAAGTTGCTAAGCCACTGTCCATCATATTTGAAAAATCATGGCAGTCAGGTGAAGTTCCCCACAACTGGAAAAAGGGAAATATAACCCACATTTTCAAGAAGGGCAAAATGGATGACCCAGGGAACTACAGACCAGTCAGCCTCACCTCTGTGCCTGGCAAAATCTTGGAGCAGATTCTCCTGGAAGGCATGCTAAGGCACATGAAAAACAGCAAGGTGCTTGGTGACAGCCAGCATGGCTTCACTAAGGGGAAATCCTGCCTGGCCAATCTGGTGGCCTTCTATGATGGGCCTAAGGAACTGATGGACAGGGGTAGAGCAGTTGATGTCATCTACCTGCACTTGTGCAAAGCATTCGACACTGTCCCACACAACATCCTTGTCTTTAAATCGGAGAGACATCAATTTGATAGGTGTACCACTGGGTGGATAAAGAACTGGCTGGATGGCCGCACGCAAAGAGTTGTGCTCAATGGCTCCATGTCCAGCTGGAGACCAGTAACAAGTGGTGTCCCTCAGGGATCGGTGTTGGGACCCGTCTTGTTCAACATCTTTGTCGGTGACATGGACAGTGGGATTGAGTGTGCCCTCAGCAAGTTTGCCGATGACACCAAGCTGTGTGGTTCGGTTGATACCTTGGAGGGAAGGAATGCCATCCAGAGGACCTTGACACACTTGTGAGGTGGGCTGATGCCAACCTGATGAAGTTTAACCATGCCAAGTGCAAGGTCCTACACCTGGGTCAGAGCAATCCCAGGCACAGCTCCAGGTTGGGCAGGGAAGAGATTCAGAGCAGCCCTGTGGAGAAGGACTTGGGGGTGTTGGTTGATGGGAAAATGAACATGAGCAGGCAGTGTGCACTCGCAGCCCAGAAACCAACCGTATCCTGGGCTGCATCAAAAGGAGCGTGACCAGCAGGTGGATGGAGGTGATCCTGCCCTTCTACTCTGCTCTCGTGAGACCTCCCTTGAAGTATTGTGTGCAGTTCTGGTGTCCTCAACATAAAAAGGACATGGAACTGTTGGAACAAGTCCAGAGGAGGGCCACGAGGATGATCAGGGGACTGGGACACCTCCTGTATGAAGATAGGCTGAGAAAGTTGGGGCTGTTGTGCCTGGAGAAGAGAAGGCTGTGTGGAGACCCCATAGCAGCCTTCCAGTATCTGAAGGGGGCCTATAGGGATGCTGGGGAGGGACTCTCCATTAGGGACTGTAGTGAGAGGACAAGGAGTAATGGGTTCAAACTTAAACAGGGGAAGTTTAGATTGGAAATAAGGAAGAAGTTCTTTCCTGTAAGGGTGGTGATGCACTGGAATGGGTTGCCCAGGGAAGTTGTGAATGCTCCATCCCCGGTGGTGTTCAAGACCAGGTTGGACAGAGCCTTGGGTGGCATGGTTTAAGTGTGAGGTGTCCCTGCCCATGGCAGGGGGTTTGGAACTAGATGATCTTAAGGTCCTTTCCAGCCCTAACTATTCTATGATTCTGGTATGAACCCATACCTGCTTGCCTGCCTGCAGAGAACAGTCCCCTTTTAAGCCTGTCTAGGGTGGCTGGGTGTGGGGTATGCTTGAGCACGCAAGGGAGGCCCAAATGTGCCCCTGAAGTCCAGTTGTGTTCATGTCTCTAGGGAAGAAACTAGGCAGGGCTCCTTGTATTTCACCTAAGGACTAGTGAAAGTGGCACATGAAGAAAACAAACACAGGTCAACCTCCAACACTGGTGGTGAGGGGCTGCCTGCTTGCTCCACCTTTGTTTCATTCTCCTGCACCCTTTGTTTTACTTGTGTGTGTCCCTCGGGGCCGGCAGTGTGCTGGCTGCATGGAAATGGCAGGGAGGCAGAGTATCTGGGGGCTCTGGCTGCAACCACAGCCTTTGTGCTGTCCCACGCTTTAAAGCCCGCTGGAGCATGAACGCTGCTATGTGTAATACAGAGAAAACCTCTGGCTGGGGTTAGTCATTTGAGGCTCTCGAAACTGCCTTGCAGCCCTCTGAACTGGTGCTGCAGCGGGGCTGTGCGCACTCCTCTGTAGAGCTCCAGTGCATACCAAAATACACATGATGGTTGTGGGTATCCCTGTCCACAGCACCCAGGCGCTGCTCCTGCCAGTGCACATCGCCTCCTGCCTGCTACCGCAAATGGGCCCTGGCTGCTTGTTTCATTGTTGCAGGAGAATTATAGAGCGGCTGGAAAATACTTCCGGCCCTTGCCCTGTTACCGGCTTATGTCACGAAGATGGTGCACTTTGCATTAGATGAGCCTGAAAGCCTCAAGGGCTATTTGCTTGCGGCACCTGGGGAAGAAAGGGCCAACGACCACTTGCTTTTTGGAGATACGGGCCTTTTCTCACCCCAAAGTAGAAGTTTAAACCTATAGAAACCTGCTGTAGTAGGACTTTTTGATCAGACATTCAAACTACAGGACAACCCAATCTATTGCAAATACAAGGAATAAAAAATAAAAAGAGAAAACTGAGAGCAGGTTGTTTCTGTCTGCGTGTTAAAGCAGAGATTGACACCAGGTCCCAGCAGCCTCCCCCTTACATGGTCCAGAGAAAGAAACAGGGAAGCTGTGTGGAAGATCTGTCAGTACTTGTCATGACCAAGGTGAGTTTCCAAAGGTTTCAGTAGATATTTGCTAGTATAGAAATGATTAAGCTGGGCACAAGTGCTATATTTGGTGGGTTTTATAGTGTGTAAAGATCATTTAATTGCTGAAAAAGTGGTCAGGGCTTAAGGAGTAGTGACCATGATCTGATTACAGTTAGTATGGGCAAACAGAGGGCAGCCCCAGCCAGTAATACAGCTATCAGATGTTTTAAAAGGGCTAAGGTAAATTGAGGGTAACTGTGAGCAAAATTGACCAGGTGGAAAAAACAATAACTAAATAACAGCAAATGGAAAGTTAAAGAGCTCTTTAAGAAGTGTTTAAGAACCAGCAAAGGAAACGATTAAGCCAGAAGTTTAGCCTGACAGCTGTTAAAAATCAGAAAACAATACTCAGGAAACAGGAAAAGAAAGAGTTCACATTGTCCATGAGGGAGATGATATGAAGCATCATGCTGGTCAACATGCTTTTGTTGACACCAGATATTGATTCAGTTTCTGGAGTTCCATAAATAATCAATACATCTTTGCTGATGAAACTGATGGTGAGAGGCAAATGAAGCAGCACTGCATGTATCCTGATTAGACAAGGGTGAGCATTTCATCCCAGTGAAACATCTGCAGAGGGATGAATTGACTCATGTCATCAAGTAGGAAATGGCACCGCACATGGATCTTTCTCACTGGGTTTGACTGGGGCAGGAGTATTGTCTAACCCTTCTCAACCTCTTTGTTGCAACAGTTTGAAGTAAATGTAAGGCCATCACCACTGATTAAAAAGTGCAAGTGACCCCAAGAGAGCAACACATGGTAAAGGCTGGGGTTTGCAAAAAAAGCCAGTGTAATCGCCAGCCTCTGTCCTAGAAAGATCACCTGGTCTTAAACCCCCTTCTCCTTATTGCAGTCTCTACTTGTCCAGCATCCACCCGCTCATAGAATCATAGAATAGTTAGGGTTGGAAAGGACCTTAAGATCATCTAGTTCCAAACCCCCTGCCATGGGCAGGGACACCTCTCACTAAACCATGCCACCCAAGGCTCTGTCCAACCTGGCCTTGAACACCACCGGGGATGGAGCATTCACAACTCCCTTGGGCAACCCATTCCAGTGCCCCACCACCCTTACAGTAAAGAACTTCTTCCTTATTTCCAATCTAAACTTCCCCTGTTTAAGTTTGAACCCATTACTCCTTGTCCTCTCACTACAGTCCCTAATGGAGAGTCCCTCCCCAGCATCCCTATAGGCCCCCTTCAGATACTGGAAGGCTGCTATGAGGTCTCCACACAGCCTTCTCTTCTCCAGGCTGAACAGCCCCAACTTTCTCAGCCTATCTTCATATGGGAGGTGCTCCAGTCCCCTGATCATCCTCGTGGCCCTCCTCTGGACTTGTTCCAACAGTTCCATGTCCTTTTTATGTTGAGGACACCAGAACTGCACACAATACTTCAAGGGAGGTCTCACGAGAGCAGAGTAGAGGGGCAGGATCACCTCCTTCGACCTGTTGGTCATGCTCCTTTTGATGCAGCCCAGGATACGGTTGGCTTTCTGGGCTGCGAGTGCACACTGCTTGCTCATGTTCATTTTCTCATCGACCAACACCCCCAAGTCCTTCACCACAGGGCTGCTCTGAATCTCTTCCCTGCCCAACCTGGAGCTATGCCTGGGATTGCTCTGACCCAGGTGTAGGACCTTGCACTTGGCATGGTTAAACTTCATCAGGTTGGCATCAGCCCACCTCACAAGTGTGTCAAGGTCCTCTGGATGGCATTCCTTCCCTCCAAGGTATCAACCGAACCACACAGCTTGGTGTCATCGGCAAACTTGCTGAGGGCACACTCAATCCCACTGTCCATGTCACCGACAAAGATGTTGAACAAGACGGGTCCCAACACCGACCCCTTAGGGACACCACTCATTACTGGTCTCCAGCTGGACATGGAGCCATTGAGCACAACTCTTTGCGCGCGGCCATCCAGCCAGTTCTTTATCCACCCAGTGGTCCACCTATCAAATTGATGTTTCTTTGATTTAAAGACAAGGATGTCATGTGGGACAGTGTCGAATGCTTTGCACAAGTGCAGGTAGATGACATCAACTGCTCTACCCCTGTCCATCAGTTCCTTAGGCCCATCATAGAAGGCCACCAGATTGGCCAGGCAGGATTTCCCCTTAGTGAAGCCATGCTGGCCGTCACCAAGCACCTTGTTGTTTTTCATGTGCCTTAGCATGCCTTCCAGGAGAATCTGCTCCAAGATTTTGCCAGGCACAGAGGTGAGGCTGACTGGTCTGTAGTTCCCTGCTCATCCATTTTGCCCTTCTTGAAAATGTGGGTTATATTTCCCTTTTTCCAGTTGTGGGGAACTTCACCTGACTGCCATGATTTTTCAAATATGATGGACAGTGGCTTAGCAACTTCATTTGTCAGCTCCTTCAGGACCCGTGGATGGATTTCATCAGGTCCCATGGACTTGTGTATGTTCAGGTTCCTAAGATGCTCTCGAACCAGATCCTCTCCTACAGTGGGCCTACGGTCTTCATTCTCACAGTCCCTGTGTCTGCCTTCCAAGACTTGGGTGGCGTGGTCAGAGCATTTGCCAGTGAAGACTGAGGCAAAGAAGTCATTAAGAACCTAAATCTTGCTGGGGAAGCCTGTGCTGAGGTTGGTTTGTGTTGGGTTTGCCATATCTGACAGCAAATAGAGGTAAGTCTGCTGCAGTTCTGACTCCTTGGGTCCAGACAGCAGCAAGGCTGAGTCTGCATGCACACAGCACATCCATCCATACACCCACAGTACATATATATACACACATACACACAGAGCCATGCAGATCAGTGCAGGCAGAAAATGCAGTCCTCACACAGACAGAAGCAGTGACCTCATTCTGTTACTCTCTCTGGCTAATCAGGACTAAAGTCCATTAGCAGAAAATATCACAGAATCATAGAATGTTTTGGGTTGGAAGGAACCTGAAAAATCACCCAGTTCTAACACCCTGACACGGCCAGGGACATCTTCTACTAGACCAGGTTGCTCAAAGCCCCGTCCAACCCGGTCTTTAACACTACCAGGGGTGGAGCAGCTGCAGCTTCTCTGGGCAACCTGTGCCAGTGCCTCACCACCCTCACAGTAAAGATTTTTTTTTGCTAATATCTAATCTAGATATACCTTCTTTCAGCTTAATTCCATTCTCTTTGTCCTATCACTATATGCCCTTATTAAATAGTCCCTCTCCACCTTGCTTTTGCCCCCTTTTGGGTATTGGAAGGCTGTACATATATATATATACACACACATATATACACACAATGTAGATTCCTTCAGCAGCTGGTCTTAGACATATAGTCTCTCCTGAACCTTTTATGCTAGTTTTCAGCTGGCCTGGGTTGCTATTTGCTAGCAGTCGCACTCACCAACATACTCACCTGTACCCTGGTCTCACAGGTTGCGCCACAGTGACCAGGCACAGGGCATACAAGCATCTGAGCAGCCCCTTTTGTCCCCTTTTTCACCCACACTGGTTCCTTCCCAAACCATCTGGATTCCTCCCTGGTTCCCATTTGCTCCTTTCCCTAGACATCCACAGGAAGCCCTGTACAGTCTCAGAAGACCCTCCCCAGCATCCTATATGCCTTTGGACAATTGCCCTCTTTGCTGAGAAGAGTTTCCCATTTCCTTACCAAGGAAGATGCAGTAACCCGGGGGGTGTATGACCGCTTGCCCCCCTCTCCCAAAGCCACCAGAATTTATACGTTAAGCAGATACTTGGAGTATTTGTTGCACTTCATTTTCTTTCAGATAGGTAGCTACAACTCTTCAGACAGGCTCCACACTGACATTAGCAACTGTGAAACTCTTTCACAGCAAGACTGCAAAAGTAGTAAGTTACAGTTCAGGAATTTGGTGACATCTTTTTCCTGTTAAGCCATCTTTCTCATCCAGTGTTTTAGGGATCCTTTACTTTTTTGGTGTATACAGGTTTTTTAGAACCTTAAAAGACTTTTCTTCAGATGCATCTGCAGTACATGTACAACAGGTAACAGACCTGAGCAAGGAAGAAAGTTTATTCCACTGAGACTACTATTTTCCCCTAACTGCAGCATGGGGACAATGGCCAGGCTGGCATGACATGGATGTGAGCAAGAGGCAGTCTGTTCCACTACCCCTGCCTCAGCTCCTTTCAAGGCTGGGGATGTGGAAAAGAGCACAGATTACCTTGTTTTTTGCAGCATTTCTTCTCCTTTCATAGTATCTGCCCTGGGCAGGGAGGGAGCTGCACTGGCTGGATCCACCAGCTCACATGCAAATGCACATCAGTGCTGGGGTACAGCTGCTGGGGTTCCCCTGCATCCCATCCATAGCCCTTCAATAGGTGAAGCAAAGCCTCACTGTCCTAGCTCTGCTCTGAGCAAACCCCCAGTCAGAGAGACCCCAACTCCAGCCCTGCTTACCTCCTCCTTTCACTTTATAGCCAGAGACAGCCTCAGCTGGCCCCAGGGATGCTCCCCTGATGTGTAATGAGCTCAACCTGTCTCTGCAGCTATTCCCTGCAAGTCCAGCTCCTAATGCTCTTTTCCAGCCCAAGACACACCAAACACAAATCCAGCTCTGCTGTGTGTGGAGTTTTTGGTTTTGATCCCCTTACCTGCAAAAAAAGAAAAAGGTTTGCACAACCAAGAAAAAGATTTTTCAGTACAAACCAAACCAACAAGAAAAGCCTGCCTCTCCTTTCTGTCCCAGTTCTGAGCAACCTTTAGTGCTCATGCCTGCCTGGGGATGCAGAGGCAGCCACATACAGTGGCAGCACTGCCTGCTTTCCACTGCCCCAGATTCAGCAGCCTTGGGAGGAGGGTCAAACACACATCCTGCCCCTGCAGACCTCCTTGGGATGCCTGGGATGTGTCCCATGGAGGTGCAATGATCAGATAAGACATGTCAAGCAATGACTCGACAGGTGGATGTATTGCCTTTGAAACCCAAGCAAGACAAACACTGGCAAGCAGCGAACACATGCCTGAACATACTTAATGTGTCTGAACTGTGGTTTAGCACCCAGCCAGGTCTCTGCAGTTCACCCAGAGCCCAGCTCCTTTCTCCACCACCCAGCCTGTTCAGTTTGCACAATCTCTCCCGCACATCAGCTGGGAGAGAGGCACCAGTGATGCCCCTTTCTCTGGCAAGAAGAGAAACCAGCTTTTCACTTCATACTGCAGCATGGGGACAAGGGCCAGGCTGGTGTGACACATGGATGTAAGCAAGAGCCAGGCTCTTCCACCGACCCTGCTCTGGGTGCTCTCCTCATGCTCCTGCTCCCCCCACCGATGTGGGACAGGGAGCAACCCCTGGGAGAAGCACCTTTTTCTCCCCAGGCAGTGTCAATGCCAACCACAGCGCAGGATGTCTTCTCACTTGTCTCCCCATGACTCAAGTAGGTCAACTGAAGGCAGGCAGTGACCGAGCAGGGAGGCAGCCGTGGTGCAAGCGGGGTTTTCTCTTCTAATGCCACAGACTCTCATCAATCTGGGACATTTTCCGGTCTTGATTTGAACATATGAGTGATGAGAAGTCTGTCCACACTTAAGTCCACTCTTGCACACATCTTTAGCAGCTCCCTACGGGCACCAAAAATCCTGTGAGCCCAGATGGGAGCAAGCCCACCAGCTTGCCAGGCAGGCCACTGCTTCCATCCTGCTTTGATGGTAGAATATACCAGTAAAAGACCTGGCTATCATCAAATCTCTGATGTTTTGTGCTGTGTCTTGCTAGGTTTCATGCCCACTTTCCTATCTTTCATTCAAAGTTTCTCTCAGTCATTTTTCTACTTCCTCTGCTAATTTCTCTATGGTTGTGTTACTCCAGACAGGCTTAGCACTGTAAGTGTGCTAATAGAGAATAAATATTTGTGGCTATGACTGACTCATCAGTTGCACCATTACCATCTACAAAATCAGTGTAGGTCTGGGTAGAGATGCTGCTTAGTGCTGGAAAGCAAAGCCCCCATGGCTTTATATAGCACCCACACTTATCTCAGGGTTGTGACACACTAGCCCTGCCTGGTGAGTCCCCCTCTCCTACACTGACTCTGGAGTAAAGGGGGACTTTTTAAAGCCACTGTCCCCATGGCATTTCACCAGGCCAGCAGGAGCATTTGAAGAGCTGCCTTTTGATCCATTTTGCTTCCCAGCATTTCCTTGAATGGGTTTGTTGCACTTTAGCTGCAGAGAAATCAGCACTTTTGCTGGAAAAAGACTTCTGGTATCTGGTGGCTGAAGAAAAAAAACAAAACCAAACAACTAAACAAAAAAATCCCAGAGAAGTTCAGCTGATAACACGGTGCAGTCATCTGCATAGTGCCAGGAGCACACCCAGTCATGTCTCTCCTCGCAGCGATATCATCAATACTGCTATGACTTGTGCAGAATATAGGATGGAAAAAACAAAAGTGCTCGAGGCTGCTGGAAATTCTGAGGTGGGCTGTGTGTCTGCAGGCAGTATCCTGCCTCCCAGAGCCCACCACCACCGGCTCCTATCCGAGAGACACACTGCCCCGGCAGCCAGAGAGAGCCCCAGCCCTCACACAGTGACCCTGGGGTGGACAAAGCAGAAGTGAAGGGGCTGTACCAGGCTGGTTCTCTTCAGCCATACATCATGCTGAACTAGGGGGTTGTGGGCAGGTTTCCTGATGCAGGACAGGAGCTTTGTCAGTGTCCAGGTAACTCCAGTTGCAGGAGGCTCAATGCACACTCCTGTGCAGAGCTTCCTTCTCACTGAAATTACTGACCCAGGTTGACTTAGACATATAGTATGAATCTGGGAACCCCTACACCTGACATCTCAAGCTTAGGGCATTGCTCCCCTAAGGCAAACACCCCAGAGCTGGTGGGTGCTGCCTGGTCTTTGTCATCTGTGCACAGGGTCACTCAAGCTGAGCAGGGGTGTTCGATGCTGGGTATTGTGGGCTGGTGGCACTTCTCCACACCATTCAGAGCCCTGTGTAGACTTTTAATAATACAGTATATATGTAGTCATACATGGAATAAAAATGTACTACTTAACCCTGTGATTGTTCCAGGGTCAAAGCAATCCAATGCTTGCACCCCAAGACTTTCGTAGCTCTCCTAGACATCGTTAAATATGGAAAACCAAAGTGTCAGCTGTCAGAGGCAGACAGGCTCCTGGGGACGAGGGTTTCACCCAATGCTGGACACTTGAAAGGAGCACCGCCTGCAGAGAAGGGACACAGCCTCATCCCTGGGCTGCCATTCTTCATCCTGCCCTCACTTCAGAGGCCACTCCAGGGCAGCTTCAAATCCTGGCTAGAAACCCCAACACTGCTCTGAGGCTCCAGAAAGGAGCCAAGCAGCTGAGAGACTTATTTGTGTGTCTGTGCCCAGCCAGAGCTGCCACAAAGGATCAGAGAGCCAAGAGCATCGGAGGTACAGCTCTCTGGCACCATGGGCAGCTGATGTGCCCCTAATAGCAAATTGCTTGGGTGATTCTTATTTTCCAGCATTTCTTGCCTCTGCAGGGAGTGACAGTCCCTCTGTCTCCATGCTGGGTTTGCTGAGAGCCGCTGGGAGGAGAATGAGATGGTTTCCATGACTGTCAGTTTTGCCATGCTGATAGGAAGCAAGGAGGTGTTTCCCTGGAGCAGTATCTCGGTGATGCACTCAAGAGCTAAACAGATATGGCAAGGTTGAAACCACTGGAGTGAGCCCTGTGAGCTGCATCAGTCTGCCTCACCACAACCTGGCAGCGCGGTACTGCCATACCCATTCTGACCACTGCCTGTCTCCTCTCCTCCTCACCAGTACATCTTTTCAAGCTGACACCTTCTGGGCTCAAAAAAACCCCTCTTAGCAACCTGCTGGCTGCCAGTTAATCCAGCAGATGATCACTGTAAGCAAACTGAACCAAAGCTAAATGCCACAAAGCATCACCAGTCATTGGGAAGCCTTAGCCATGGGAGGGCTGGATGGCTTGCTGGCTGCACGCCTACCTGCCTGCATCTTCCTACAACATTAATTTGCAACGTTAATTCATTTGAGTTACTGGATCTTTCTCTGAGATTCATGCTCTCATTTACAGCACACAGGCTGTCCAAGAGAGGATAAGCCACAGGAAACAAGTGCACAGAGAGGCAGCAGTGGACGGCAACTGCTTTGTCACACATCTTCCTGGTGAGGTCTGTTACAGACAATATTCACGTAAGTCAGGTCAGTGAAGGTGCTCCAAGAGCAGCCTGGGGTAGATACCCCTGCCTTCACTCCCCTGTTCCTGGAAGCAGCATCATGTTCCCATATCAGTGGTGATTACTGGCATGTGGTACAAAGCCCTAACCAGCAGCAAGGGGCTGAGGACCACGCTGTACTGTTGTGCCCAGATTGTGCCTCTCATCACAGGCTTCTACATGGGTTTCTTTTCCTGTGTGGCAAGGAAGCATGCAAAGATCAAAATACCATTTACTCAGACATCACCGAATTCTCTCTGGCTTTTCATGGACACATAATTCACTGGGCCCAGCCCACAACAGGGAAAAAGCAGCACCCCCATGCCAAGTGAGAGCCTTGATCCCTTTCCCTGGTGAGCTCTTAGCCAGGGGCCAGTGGGGACTGGGACACACCAAGGATACACACCAGCCTTTGTGCTTGAAGAGCAATGGTCTCCTGCCTGGTGATCCCAGAAGGAATTAGGCTTTAGATTATTCCTTTAGATAGAAAACTCACTCCTGAAGTGAGCAGAAAGCTATAAAGATGGTGCAAGGATGTGGCTAAACAGACAAGGAATTCCCCAGACAGAGCAAGCCATGGCAGAAGCCTCAGCCCCCTGATCAGGGGGAGCTGATAGCCCAGCTGTAGCCCAGCTGGAGGCTCTGCCAGCCCCACGCAGCCACCACAGATTACCCAAGGCACCAGGGGATTTCTGAAAGACCTAAAGCAGTGCATAGAGACACAGAGCCTCCCACAGTAGCACACCATGGCCTGGTCGCACGCCTGGCCCACAACACCATGGCCGTTCTAGCTGGAACTAGATGATCTTTAAAACCCCTTCCAACCCAAACCATTCTATGACTGATTCTATGAAAAGCAGCCACAGCTCCTCTTGCCTGTGACACTAACAGGAAACACAGACCTGTGGCCAGGTCATGCTTATGCCCAGGGTGCCAGGCTCAGAGGATTAGGCAAGCCTGACCCCGCAGCACTGACATCAGCCCAGCAGAGAGGGGAGCATGAGACTGAGAATTTCTTTCCATAGGACTAGAAATTTTGTTCTCATAAAAAACTGTGATGGCCAGGGTCATCCCAGCTGCTCCATTTCAGCCTCTGGCTGGGGACCCCTTTTTTCCCTGTGGTTGCTATTTTCAGAAAACATGAATGAATAAATCATTCAAAGCCCAGCAAATACAAGCCAGAGCAATAAACAATTACAGGAATAGAAACAAGACCAGGCACGTCTCACTGGGAGAATGCCAAGCTGCTCCTCCGTTGCCTGGATGATCCAGTACTTGGACAGCTTCTGCGCCATAAGGGCTCATGCTCTTATTTTTTACATATTCTCTTTCAGTAGCAGCAAAAGCAATAGCTATTAAGTGCCCCTGGGAGCAGACATGTTAGGGGCACCAGGAGGGTGAGATGTGCCCTCATGTGATGCCAGTAAAGGTGCCCACGGGAGCCATGCTCTGCCTGCTCCTCTCCAGTGATGCCTCAAGACCACGGAGGACATGCTTCCACAGTGCTGGGCCCATGTCTGACAAGATGCCTCTTGCCCTGACAGTGGAATCAAAGCCATGGGGTAGACCACAAGCACCTCTGAGCTCACGCAAAAGGCTTCTAGAGGGGAACTGACGGCTTATTCCCACAGCACACGCAGAAGCACGGCTGTGGTTAAGCACCAGCTCTGAGGTATTGCTCATTTGCATCATGCGCTTTCTTCAGCTGCTTTGATGTCGCACGTGAGGTTACGGTGCCCAGGGTGCCTGGAGCTCCTGTTTACCCCAAGAAGACACGTATGCCCATGCTTCTCTCTGGTGAGCACGGCCACTGCCATCCAGGCAGCCTGGTTGGCTGTGGGCTCATCCCTGCTCCCTCCCTGTCCCCACCATGGCCAGCTGAGCCTGCAGCAGTGTGGGACCCAGGTGACCTGGCCCCACTCACCCATCACTGCCTTCCCAGAAGCCAGTGAGGGCTTGGGAGGGAGCAGGGGCACAGGCCAGAAAGGCACCTGCAGCTCTTAAGGCACTTGGGAGGCTGCTCCTTCCTTGGCCTATGCCTTTGTGTCATTTCTGCAC
Source organism: Ara ararauna (assembly GCA_028858755.1). NCBI lineage: Eukaryota > Metazoa > Chordata > Aves > Psittaciformes > Psittacidae > Ara > Ara ararauna. The sequence goes on from CM054382.1 coordinate 47,534,096, forward strand.
AATGGGGCCTGTCCCTGTGTGCTACATGGTCAGTGCCACACCTCGGCAGCCCCTGTACCATCAAAAGTGGCAAGCTTGCAACAGGCATCTTTTGGAGCTTGCCCAGCGCTGGAGAGGTGGGCTCCGGCTGCTCAGGCCTGGCGGCACACGGGGTGAAGAAGCAGCCACCACCTGCGGGGCTGCTCAGGTGTCTGCAGCACATAAAGGCAAGGCAGGCCCAAGGGGGTGATGCCAGCAATGCCAACACCTCTCTAGGGGAGAGAGAGACAGAGCTGAACTCGATGGGCCCCAAAGAACCACCAGACTGGAGGTTTGTCCCTCAGGACTGCTCAGATGCCATTAGGTTCAAGCCAGCCCCACCAGCTGCTTACTGGTATTTAAAGATATGATCTCCAGGTGACTGTGTCTGCTCTATATTAACATTGCTCTTCAGCCTTTGTTTGTTTTATTTCTTTCTTTTTTGGTTGTGGGTGCAGAGGTTTCATGGGATCAGCTCTGTGCAGGGACCAGCACCACCCTTGAGCACTGAAGTGGAGGAGTTCAGTTTAGACAACCCAGGACCATTCTCTACAATACCAAAGCTGCCAACATACCCACTGCTCACACACCAAGACCTTGGGGCTGGAAATAGGTGACTGGGGTGAGCTGTAACAGCCACCACACAGCCGGGAACAACCAGTCTGAGCAACAGCCTGCAGAATGCACCACTCCAGGGTGGCAGCTCCCGGTGTTAGCATCATGGCTGTTTGTCACCAGTGATCAGCAGCAGCTCAGCAGTGCTCAGGTGATTTGGTGTGCATGTGTATGTGTGTGTGTACAAGCTACCATGTGTTTGGTTTTGCCTCTTTTGTTTTTTTCCACCCATGGGCATCCTGAAGAGTCAGTCAAACAATGTAAATCACCCCCATCACCATCCGAGTGGGGAAAGGGGAGCCAGAGCCCACAAAACCTCAGGGCTCACACAAGGGCAGAGGGTTCAGCTGCCCTGACACATCCCACTGTATGAGGCTGGCCCAAGGGATCTCGCCTGAAAAAAGCCCTAAAACAAATCTTGCATGTTGTATTTTACTGGGAAGATCCAGGAAAAAGTAGGAGAGCTGTTCTGGAGTGTGCGTGCATAAAGATTTGGCAGTGGTGATGGGCTTCCCAGTCATTCCCACACCCTCTGAGGAAGGCTCATGGTGCTAGGAAACCACGTGTGGTTACTTGGGAGTACAACACAACCACACATTTTCCTGCACCCAGACAGCTGAGCAAAGGCTGCCCCCAAAGCCTCTTGGGTTTCACAGATCAGATTCTACCGTTTCTTCCTCACTGCTTCCCAAATCAGGCTCTTCAACACTCTCAATTAAAAAAAAAAAAAATGGGCAGGGAGGGGATATTTCCACCTTCCTGCTCTCTCCCCTTCTGCCCCAGCTCTTGAGCTTCCCCCATTTTTCCCCTGGGTAAAATCATGCTAAAGACTACAGTGTGACAAGAGCCGTTTTGGAAACAGGATGCCTGTATGGCACAATGCATCAGTATCACTGGCTTTCGCAGCCAACACGAGTGAAAGTGAGAAAGTTGAAGAAAAGGGATCTGCAGCCAGTGCATGAACAGCCCCAGGATGCACAGCTCAGCCACATGGGGAGCTGCAGTAGCAGTCCCTTGCCGTTGAAATGTGGGCCGGTGAAGGAGCCATGCCTCAGTAAGGCAGAGTGGTGGTGGACACAAGCCTCACACTCAGCCCTGCTGGCAAGAGCTCACAGTCACACACGAGGCAGCGGCAGCTGGCCAGCAGCAGCCAGCACAGGCACAACAGCACAGTTTGCCACATGGGCCCTGCTGCCCAAGAGGCAAGGATACCGCTGTTTGACTCTCTGCATTAGTGTGTACAAGCTGGGTTTGGGCAGGAGAGTATAAACTTGACTTTTTTGCCCTGAGGGCTTCCCCGTTTTCTCAGCACCACAACACAAAGAGTTTTCTGAATTGCAGCTCATGACCCCCAGGACGGCTTCCAGGGCAGCGAGCAGTGCCTGTAGCAGCTGTGGGAAAGACACCAAGCAAAGCTCTGCCCCATGTCCCTGGCTCCTGGACAGACACAACTTGACTCTCTTCTCTCTGGATGGACCATCCTGGCAGAACAAGGGCCACCATGCTATGTGTTGTCTGCTGCCTATGACTGAGGTCCAGCCCCAGCTCTCCCATATACCTTGTTCACAGCCTCCAGGAAAAGCCAGGGAGTCCAGCTGAGACATTCTGCAAGGCAAGAGGCACTAATACAAACGAGTATCTACCACTTGAAAAGGGAGAAATCCTGCTCACACCCCTGCAGCACGAACCCTCTGGTGCAAGCACCATTAGCCTTCTGCAAAAGAGCGAGGCACCTCCTCCAAGTGCTCCCAGGGCAAGGGAATAAAGCTGATAGACTGTCATACTCTTATTCCCTTTTTCCTATCTTTAAGAAGCACAGTAGAGAATGCATGAGGACAGAGGGGAAGCTAGCAGATAAGCATTATTTTGAAGCCACTGTTATGGAACTACTCATTAACTCTGTAATAAGTAGAGTTAAAAAACAGATTTGACAATTTGGAGCAATCTTATGGTGAATATTTCAAAGAGGTTGGGGGTAGAGGTGAAAAATAAGCAGACAGAGTTACTTCGTGATTTTTCTGATGGGAACATGCATTTTAGTGAGAAATGAAAGTTTCAGTGGAAAGAACATCCGAAATCTTTGCTTTTCCCAAGAGCAACATAGAATATCTGCTACCATCAGCATCTCATATAGTCTAACAACAAAATATAAGTATCTGAAAATCAAACCTACAGTTCACAGTTGGCTGTGCACCAACCTCCTACAGTACACAGATAAGCACCTGCTGCTGACTCTGCCTAAACCCCACTGGAAGCTCTGGCTTCCAAGAGATACATACGACTTCCAGTGTCTTTACCGCTGCAGTCCAGCCCACTGAAACAGTAGGACCTAAAGGAATCTCTTCTGTAATTATCTGTGGCAGGATGACAACTTCAAGAACTGCTGAGGAAGGCTCCTCAGCTGGGGCCAAAACAGTCCCAGGATGTGAGGGCAAGCTGGCCAGTCATGCATATGGAGAGAGTACAGAAGTAAAAGTGGAACAGGGCTTTGTCTGCATGCACTGCTGCCAGGACTTGGACAGAAGCAATCATAGAACCACAGAATAGTTAGGGTTGGAAAGGACCTTAAGATCATCTAGTTCCAACACCCCTGCCATGGGCAGGGACACTAAAATGCCTGAGCAATCCGAAACAAGGTCTAAAAACCTTCAGAGGGTTTAAAGAGGTTGTGATGGCAAGGCCAGCAGCCCTTCCTGTGAGACAGAAGCAACACCAGTTCCTTTTTTTCTTGTTACCGAAGTGGAGTTTCAGAAGTGGCTGTCATTGCACAGAAGCAGATATCTGTGGGAGCTTTTAAATTTAACAAAGACATAACAAAACCCACCAACGGGAAATCAGTTTCAGAAATTCAAATGAAACAATACTTTTTAATGGGAACCAACAACATAGCCCCAGCAAGGCAGTTGCTGAGCTGATGACTGACATCTTTCTGAGGGAGGTCTCCTCAGAGATGATTCCTCCAAGGCTTACCCAGGCATCAGATCCAGATGGAGCAGAGCAAGGTGGGCAACCAGGCCTGCTTCTGGACACACCTCTCAGCAGCTGGGCCACAGGCAAAGGGCTAGACATGTGGCAAAGGGGCTACTCACAGGCTATGTGACGGCAATGGCTCTGCCAAGCACACCTGAGCTGGCAAAGGGGCCACAAACACTCACTGCTGCAGCAGTTTCAAGTTCTTTTCCAAACCGTGTACCCACTGCAAGGAGGTCAAGACTCTAAGCAGTGCCCCAGGGGCAGCTGGTACTGCTCTAATGCGGGAGCTTTAATAGCCCTCAGGCAGAAGAGCCCAAGTCCAGGCCTCCAGTACTCCACCTGGGTGTCCTCAGGCCGATGAGTCAGCAGTTGTAAAACCCCCATGGCCAGATGTTATCTGGAGATACAAATTCATTTCCTGACAGGAAATGAATAAAAAATGCTGAAAAAAAAATCACTTGGATGCACTTCTTGGTGAAAACAATTTTTACATGCAAGTTTTCTGTCCAGTTATAACTCAATGCTGCCTACACTTTTCATGATCTAGTAGAGAGAAAATCATCATCTATTCAGGACCTTGGACCATAACCCAACTCAAGGCTGGAGGCAGGTTACAGCAGCAGCTCAGTGCTGGCCAGCCGCTGTTCTTGACCCAGAAGAAATCAGGTCTATGTTCCCATCACTGCAACACAACCCCAGCCAGAGCTGTCTCTGCATGGGGATGCACAGGACACTTAACAGGACTCCTCAGAAGATGTAATGTCACACAAGCAGCTGAGGTGCCCTCATCTCAGCATGAACTAATGTCTCTGTACAATGAGGGAAGGCAGATACCAGTGTCTGTGCCCTGGATTTGCACTCTTTGTTAACTCTGCTGCTCTACAAACAAGCTCAGGGGGTTCCAAGCCCATTACAGTCCCTTCAGCCCAGCGCACAGAACTTGGCTTGCCTCAAGTTTTGGCGCACACTGACCTTGGGGACAACAAGGGTGCACATGCATGACATACCCTGGCTTCTCAGCCTGCCCCAGGCCACAGCTACAACACTAAGTTTTTGTCCTGCAGTAACTGTGAGGCAGGCTAGTGAATTCTTCCTCTTCTGCCAAACAGACCACACCAGTAAAGAAAGGCAACTCCAGAAGCAAGCCTTTCAGCTCCGAGAAATTGTTTCCTTCTAGGAGCCTGCTGAAGTTACACTGCTAAAGCCCTCCCCTAGCAGCAGGAGCTGTGCCTCTCACTGGGAGAGGAGCTGCTGGCATCACGCTACTCCTACAGTACTGCTGCAAGCCCTTTCGCACATCATTTCAGGCCAGCAAGAAACATCCGTCATCACCTACAACTCTCTGACAGGGCCCAGTCACCACCACCCCCCTCTCTGCAGCTGCCTTCTCAGCACTGGGGAGGCAGCCCCTCTTCTGTGGAGACTTTCTTCTTTGATGACATTGTACTGCAGCAACAAGTCACACGCTTCCTTCCACCCCAGAAGCACAAAAGGTGGTCTTCTTTCTTGGTATTGTTTTCATTTGGCTGCAGAGCAGAGTGTTTCTGCTACCCCTATTTTGGGGCTCTTGGGCACTGATGGTTAAGGACATAAGTGTGGTGCATGTGGTTTCTTCTTAAATGAAAGCAGTCTCATTTCCTCATTTTTCTCTTTGCCAGAAGTTTCCTTAAGGTCAAGTAGCAAGAAGACGATACAAACTTACCAGAGTCCATGTTTTTAGGCACGGCTGGCACACAGTTTCTGGCCCTCAGAGTCACTCTTTGCATCAAGCCATACCCCAGCTTTCTACAGCAGGGGGATTTCTGCTACAAGGAAGAACTGGGGCAACAACCAAAAACATCCACCTCAGCTGCAGAAGAAAAAGTGGGAAGGCTGGGAGGGGATATATTAGCAGTTAAGCTAAGAGAAAGGCAGCACAGTGCATATCTGACATCAACTGCTATGCTCCAGGTTTCTGCTGTGAACTAGCGATGAGAAACAGCTTTCCTGGGCATCAGTCTCAGAAGCAAGACTATTTGGGGTGCTGAGGAAGGCTACATTCACGGCTCAAGGATCCACGCTGGCACCCAGATGGAAAGGCTTTGTCAGAATGAAGTCAAGTCTGGCAGCTGGAACTTGGAAAAATTAAAATAAGAGATTTTCTTTCTGCATCCTACACTCTCAGAGGCATTGACCACATCTTGTGATCAGATTGAAATCTTCACCCAACCTCAGGCCATGAAGTGAGCATGATGAAGCTCTCAAGCACTTTTTCTCCCTCTTCATGTGGTAACTAATGGTTTTCCACTGTAAATCTAGAAACGAGCTGCTAGAAGCACTAGCAGCTCCCAAATAGCTACTTTCATTACACTGCACAGTTCCTACAGCATTAAGAACATAGGATGCAATTCTCACTACTGATGATGTGACAGATAATGTCACATTCCTTCCCTTCTGTCTTCCTATACAACTCTGGGGTGAACACAAGTTTTAGAGCTAAACTGCAGCAACAGGCAGAGGACTGCAGAAAAAACCCTTCAGCGGTGAAGGCGACTGAACAGCATTGCCGGTTGCCTAAGACAACCCTGAAAAGCTTCCATTGCAAGTTTTTTGGCAGAACAGATTTGGCCGTAGAACTGGCAGGCTCTTGATGGCAGAAGACAAACCCTTCCAAACTAATTTCAGTGCTAGTTTGAGGTACGGCTGTCAAGTTCAACAATCTTACTCATTTTAGAGGGCTGATTACTGTAGTGCAGACATATGTCATGTTACAGTGAAAGCTGTCAGCCTAACAGTGATATATATCACCCTGCTTTCAGGGCAGGTCTCCAACAGCAATAGTCAGCAACTAAGACTCCAGCTGGCTGCTGGTTACTAGTGGCACTCAAAACTGGGAAAACACTCAGGAGTCAACACTAGGGCTTCCTATGCTTTCTATGTTTGCTACTGACCTTGATGACAGGATAGAGCATATAGGCACCGAACTGGGACAAGTGGTTTCATACACGGAAGGGCAGAGCTCCTATTTGGAGGGACCTAGACAGGCTGGAGAAAGAAGCTGAAAGGAACCTCAAGAAGTGCAATGGCAAATGTACAGCCCGGCCACTGCGATGGAGTAACCTCCTGCAGCAGAACAGGCTGGAGACAATAGGCAGGAAGGGACCTGGAAGTGTGGGTGAACAAGCAACCCAGGGCTCCTCGGTGCACCTGTGCAGCAAGGGCCAACCACTAGCAGGAGCACAGCCAGTAGGGCAAGGACAAGGGTCCTCGTCTCTGCTCAGCACTCTCAGGAACATCTGGAGAGCTGGGTCCAGTTTGGGATCAACAGCACAAGGACAGTGACACACCAGAGCAACTTTAGCGGAGGCTATCAAGATGGGCTGCAGCATACAACATATAAGCAGAATCTGAGAGTGCCAGGTTTGTTCAGCCTGGAGAGGAGGCAAAGGGAAATCTTCCTATTATCTGCCATCACTCATGGAGACCCACAAAGACAAACAGGAAAAGTTGAAAGGCAACAGGCACAACAAGAGAAATCCAGATGAGATGCAAGAAAAAAAACCTTCACTGTCATCGTGGTCAGACAACTGTAATAGTAAGTGCCACTCTGGTCTCATCTCCAAAGACATTCAACCTGCTCCAACTTTGAACTTAGCCCTTCTTTCAGCAGAGAGTGGACAAAGCAGCCTCCAGATGTCCCTTCCAGCAAAACTGCCCCAGAAGCATCACTTCCTACAAGACCTCTCCCTTGTGGGAAAGTGCATTGAGAACATGTGCTTTTCAGTTTTCTGATTTTTGAAATTGGGCTGACAGGATTTCCTTATTCCAGCCCTTGTTGTCTAGCAGGTGTACCAAATAACCCAAACAACAGTGTGGAATAGATGACTCAGCTCTTCAGAACACGACGCTCTGTCTGTGGAGCCTTCTCCCAGCACATGCAAACAGGAGAGGCACTTCTTGTGCCATGCTTAGTGTTTTGTTTCAGAACTCGCTTGTGATGCAGTTTAGAGGCTGTACGCTTTCTTCAGATCTGAAATCCTCAGAGCTGCCCCAAAGTTTCTAGGAAACAAACTTAATGCTTTCATTTTACACCAGAAACATAACAGCTATCAGGAAAATTCCCCTCCCACACCCCAGAGTCCATACTTTGGGTGATGTGATGATCTCACAGAGTTACTCAGGTTCAATGCTGCTATTAAAAACTGCATGTAAAAGCCACTGGGGTCAACTTTTAAGCTAAGGCTCACTTGGAAAAGGTACATATGATTAAATACAGAAAAAAATGGCAGTTGAGAGAAAGAAGCAAAAGCAATCTTCCATCTCCTCTCTCAAGCACACACTGCTATACTTTAAGACATGACCTACAGTACAACTGTCAAGAGACATGATAGTACAACTGCTCTCATCCTGCCAGACCCTGCCGTAGGTCTCTGCTGTTGCCTTTCCCAGCTTCTTTGCAATACTTAAATGGTCTTCTCATGATGAGAGCCACCAATATCTGCATGGGCAGCCCCTCCTGCTCTGCCCAACTCCACAGCACATCCCACAGAGGTGCTGCAGGAAAGCCAGGAGCAGAGAGACAACTGCACGGCCCCTTGCTACAACTCTGGTCCAATATGAACAGCCACAGGGGTCAAAACCAGATGTTATTAAAAAGATTAATGGGAAGAAACATCAGGGACCTGCACCTTCTTTAGTCGTGGGGGCACAGCAGCTAAGGAAACTGTGCAAGAAAAGAGAAAGATCTTCTATCCAAATAATTCCCAAACGGGAACACTAGAATAGAGGGGGACGATGAACTTCCCCTTTCATATCCCCCTGAGGAAACCATTTCAATTCCACTATCTGGTGGCACAATAAGCCAAGTCATCCTTCAGCAGGTATCTCTATACATGTAGTTAAAAAACAGGTAACATATTAACTAAAATATTTTAGTGGAATTCTCATGTTATAAAAGCACAGCAGGTGGAATTTCTCTTTTCACACACAGTGATATGCATCCTCCCATGTGGAGAGCTGTGGCTGCATATTTTCCTGGTTAAGTAAATATAAGACATCTTGCTTACACTGCAAATCTAATGAGCCTCAATGCTGACAGTGCACTGGTATACGTATTCAGGAGCTGCTGTCCCACCTCAGGGATGGTCAACCTGTCTGCTGGGAGGGCTAAACCATTAGCTGTACTGACAGACACCAAAGCTGCCTCTTATCATAGGTCCAACAACTCCTAGAGCATCTGATCACCACTACTGCAAGACAGAGGTGAGTGAAGGATGAGGCTGATAAGAAAACATTCCTCACAACCTGATTTTATTGTGCATTTTGGTAACTGGAGAGAGATTCCTATGACAGTGTGCACCTTCACGGTTTGTGATACAAAACAGTTCAAATGACAAGCTAGGAAGGACCTTTCCCTTTTTGCCCTGTTTTCTCAGAGTTTCTAAAAGTCTCCCTGGCAGAAGAGGAACAATGTCAGCTTACAGAATTGCTCATCTTCAGAAGAGCCCACCCTGTTCTAGTTAAATGAATGGAAGAGGATCCCACCTACTGCAAAAGAAGTTGGACAAGGCCCCTGCCCAGAATGGAAACAGCTCAAGAGGGCAAGATGAGAAAGCAGATTCTCCGTGCTCACAGAAGATAACACAAATACACCTTTTTAAATCGACTCTTCCTACCCTCACATTTATTTAAAAATAAAAAATAAAAAGAATACAAAAAAACCCAAACAAACAAACACAAAAAAAGCCCAAACCAGTCTTTGCAAACAATCTCGTGTTTCTCCTTCCCAATTCAGTGGGATTGCTGCAAGCACTCCATGACACCTGATTGTGGGGTGCAGAGAAAGTGTATTGCAACTCAGTCATATTTCCATAGGAAAAGCTGACTCATAACTTACAACATCCTTGAAATGCTAACAGAGGTTGGTAAGAAGCATCCAAGAGTCAAGTCCAAGGAACAGCACTGTAGCCAGTAGCCATCTGAGGCCTGACATGGCTCCTAGCTCTAGCAGAGTAGAAGGCCCTCCTTTGCTGCCAGGCGCTCGCGATGGATTTTATCCTGCTGCAGCTCCTCATGGTTTGGATGCCAGAGCTTCATGACAATTCTCTCAATGTTTAGAGCATAGACAGTGTGCGCTGGAATAACTTCTTTGTGCACCTGGACATACACATTAGAAAGCAAATTTCATGTTTTCATACACATTTTCCCACATTGTCCATGGAATAACCTCCCCCTGTGCATGAGCCCAGCAGGCTGTCACACATGAGAACTGCAACTTGCCAGCACTGCCACCCCACTCAGCACAGAGCAACCACCTGTTATGCCATCTTTTAAGCAAGTGGCAAGGTAAGAAAACGACCATTTTTGCTTAAACACCTCCCCAGCGCTGGTGTCTGATCACAGGTAACCTACTGTAGCAGACTGCACACCAGAACCAAATACTCCTCTCAGTACCCAGGTGGAACAAGAGAAGTAAGAACAGACATGCCAGGCTAAGTCACTTTGCTGCATCATGTGTAACATGAACAGGTTACCTGCAGTGCCTCAAAAAGGTCATACATGTTCACTGGCGGGAGATATGCTGGTAAGGTGTCTCCAGAGCATGCCAGGAGTAATGCTGCCTGCTGCTCGGCATCATCGGGCGGGGGCTGTGGAGCTAGACTCTGACCAGCAGAAGGCGCCGCACAGGTTGGAGGGCTGCAGAGAGAGCAAGCAGTAAAACCTTCCAGTCAAGACAACAGCACTAGCTTTGGAAGTCACACAGCAGCAGCTTGGCCCTAGGGCTTGCTTTGCCCTATCAGCTGACTTAGTCCTTATGTACATAAAATTATTTCAGTTGTAATTAAGAATATCTTTAAAATTCCAGTTTAATAAAAATAGCACAAACTGATCCTCAACATGCTTCAAACCTGCTTAACTGATCTTGATTGGGCAACTTTTTATTTACAGCCAATTGCTTCTACTCAGCACAAGACTTACGGCACTAACATAAAATTGAAAGACACAAACCGTTAGGCAGAGCTGTTTGGAGTGGATTGCCCTGTAGTGCTTGCAGTGCTACAATCAAACCTTAAAACACCCACGACCTCCTGTCAGCTCCCAGAAACTGCCACAGACAAACACAACTGCCTTTTCATACACACACATTGCCAGATGCACAGCACAAGTTGTTTGACATTGAGACTTTGGAAAACAAGATGACCTTGAAGCTCTGCTAACTGGAAAGGCATGCCAAGGAGCCATAAATACATTTGGATGCAGGAAATAGCAGGATGCCCTCACCAGCATTTCACTCCTATGGCACTGCAGCGATGCCCCACAAGGGCATAGCTCTTCTGCCCAGGCTCTTCTGCCCTAAGAACAGCAGAATTCCTGTCTCACTCACTAAAGTTTCCAATAAGCAATGATTATTAAGGACATTCTGAGGGCCATGGGTCACCTTCTTAAATTGATGGACAAGCACAAGTGAGAAAGAGGGACTTAAAACTGTTCTAAACTACACTGCTGAGAAATCCCCATGTTCTCCCTCTCTGTTTAGCCCTACAGTCCTCCATACTGATACCCTCCTAGTGTGAAAGCTAAACACCATTATTAACAGATTCTACTAAGTAGAAAGAGAAACTGAACCATGGAGTAACTTCACAACTAGCAACTTGCACTTGAAATTAGCAGGGTGCTGAGAGCTCCTTACCACTCAATTAAATTGTTATAAGCAACAACACTGTTCTTCAGATACGGCTGAGGGTTAACATTGCTTCCAAAGGCATATTTAAAATGGCCATCTCTCAGACGATAGGCTTTCCGCCGGGATATCACAGATGTCAGAATATCCTTAAGATGGTTCTGCAATGAAAAACAACCTTATTACCCATGCTGATTGATTTACTGTACCAAGCCATGGCTATGAGAAGTGCCTCATCAACTGGCAAGACAGAAGTAGTGCTGCTATGACCACAACGACCTAAAGATCTGGAACCAGGATCTGGACAAGTTACAGTGTTTTCACTGATAAAAGTTGGATTCAGAGAACATAGCACTGTGCGAGTACTGTAGGCACTGGCCTGTGAACTGTACTTTAATACATGATGTACTGCTTTACGTGTCAAAAAGGTTTCTTAAATGCTAGGAAATTCCCATCCTCTGACACCTTTGATAAAGAGTTAAGAGGTTTCATCATTGGCAGTAGACGTTAAATTTGTACTGAAATACTGGCCCTAAAAGTATAGTGAAAAGCCACTCACTCCTAATTTTCAGACTGTTCAGTTGCTTGGAAAGTGCTGGAGTAGCAATTGTCTGAGAAGATAACCAGACAACTGCTGCTTAATCTGGCCTCAGTCCCAGATGGGGAATTCAAGTTGGCCTCCACATCCTGACTCCAGAAAAGCATCCACATATCAATGCTCCAAGTAACAGCTGTATCACTCCTGGGGTATGTCAGGCAATGCACCACTGACAGCCAAAACCAGCAAGAGCAGGCACTTCACCTGCAGGTATTCCCCAATCTGTCACTTCACTACCATGCCAGGCACTTACGCCCATAACAGAGGTTTTGGGACTTCTCTTTTAACAGAAGTGCTTAAACTGGATCTCCCATTCTGTCCCTGCTTTTATCTGACACAAACAGCATTTTCCAAAACAGCTATTTAAGCATGCCCAGAGTCCCTCATATGAAAGCACTTCAAAATTAACACTTGCAGGCAGAAATCCAAGACTTTACATCTATGATGCCACAAGTCTGGAAGACCTTTGAGTCTCACATTACTCTTCCCAAGGCAAACTGGCAGTTAGAGAAGCAGGTTTCCTCCCCACACTGAAGGGCACTAGTCCCTACTGCACACAGAGCATTTTGTTGCTGGCATAATGAGACCACCACTGCTGCCCAGCCCAGTCTCTCACCTCTACAGCATAAACAACTGCAGTCACGGCCTCCTCTGTAACATTGTCTAGCCCATGCTCATATGCTGTTACGATCATCCTTCCTTCTAATTGGCCACGTGTAGGAAGCATCATGGTATGAGAACATAGCTTCAAATCATCATCTTCTTGAGGATCCTTTGCCACAAACTGCTGGGCTCCAGACAGCGGATTCTGAGGCTGGAACCGGTGCTGTCATGAACACAACATTAGACCGTAAGAAGACAAATACCCAGCAGACCCTTTGGTTCATCACGCTAAACATCCCTTCTTCAGTTGGAAAGCAAACGTCCATAAAAGTGTATCACAGTAGGACAAGCAGAGTGATATTCTTCTCCAGGACACTCTCCCAAACCCCAGTGATTTGTGACTGAAGAAATTTGAGCCAGAGTTGGTGTCCTTTTATTAAGCAACCCATGAACTTGTTCAGCAGCGCCCTGAACCACCCAAACTTTGGGTATCCACAACGTCCTACAGTAAGGAATTCTATGGTGTAACAACACACCACATAAAGAGACACCTTCTCTGGTTTGCTCTGTACCTCCCCCACCTGCTAGATTCTTTTGATTCTCCTCTAAGGCTCAAATGCTATCCAGGCCAGTGCTAATTTTATGGACTTCCGTATTTCGCAGTCACCTCCTTCCATGCTAAAGGGTTCTTGTCTATTTAGCTATTTACTGTACAGAAGGGTGTGGTTTTACTTACTAACTGTACAGTTTCCATCAAGATTAAAAACCATCATCTTAAGCTTGTGTGATTGATTCTCGTTTATTTAAAGCTTTAAATGGAACAACTTGGCCAAATTCCAGGTTTGAATTTCACACTCTAGCCTCCCTATGCATTTACAACACTCCAAGCAGAGCTGTGTTACTGAGCAGCCACTGATTCAGAGATGAATTATGGATACTTTTCAGAACTGCCTCAGTTATTTAGGAAAAAAAAAAAAGACATCACAGAACAGGAATCTGTACCACAAGACAGCAGCCCCCATTTTCCAGGCCACACGTATTCCAGCACAATGCCCTTGCAGAGCTGGTGCCTCAAGCTCCAAGTGGTTGTGGTGGCTCCTGGGAAGTCTTGGGCCCCAGGTAAAGCAGGGAAAAAAAAAGCAGATGAGAACAACTGATACTTGAGCCCAGACATGTGCTTGCCCCAGCCCACAAGGGAACAAGCTAATGGAGTACTCCCACAACCATACAAGCCACAAATCCGGTGGCTCTAGAATGATGATTGCTGCAAGGTTCTCAGGGCATCAGGACAAACACACTCTTTAAATATAAACAACAAACATGCAGCAAAGTGGATCTTTCACATCTTGGTTTCAGGAGAAGAAGGGCAGCTGCTTTATTCAAAGTACAGTGTGGCATTTAACTTAAGAGTGAAAAACCAATCCACCCACCAGTTATGTGAAAGCAGGTTTCCCTCCCTGTAATTCTGAAGACTTACGCTTTCATTACAGGAAAGCTACATATCTGTATGCCTGGAAAAAAAGACCTTCAAAATGTAAGCAACTCCTAAGGAGAATGTGGTTTAGCAGAGCAGAAGCCAACTGGAATGAACCTGTGGTCACTCACAGCTGTTATTCTGACCAGGGAGGGAAACATCAGGAAATACCAAGGCACTTCAAGTTCACACTGCTCAGGAATTCCACTAGTAGTAGACAAGCCCATTAATCACAACAAACAGTACTTCACACAGTACTTACTACCAAGCATTACAGAAATACACGTATAAACACACACTAGATGTGTTGTAACACAGTGGGATCCGAGTAAACCAAATTCAAAGGCTTCCACTACATCACAACTTGTTTCTCAACCTCCCCCCACTTGCTACTGAAAAGTCACGGTGAAGTTTTGGAACAAAAAGATGACAGGCCGCCCCCAGAATTCAGGTGGCAGCTGTGAACACTGCAGAATACTTCAGCCGTTTCCAAATGTAACAAGCCTTCAGTTGGACACCTCCCTCAAACACCAGTCACTGAAGCACACACATGGTGCCTAACTATAGTCCCCAGAAGTGCAGCATGCACTTCAGCTGAGCCAACCTAACCCCTCCATGCCTAAGACCAGGAAGTTTCACATGCCTGTTCTCCCCTATCCCCAGCCCCTTCTTCCTTTTCACTGCCTTTCATCCAACCACAAAGAACACCAATCCAGCTGAATAAACCAGCAAGAAAAACTTAGGGTTTGTGGTCTTTTTTTGTGTGGTTTGTTTTCTGCCTTGTCAGAAAACTGAACTGGATCATGATCATAGAATCACAGAACCAACCACAGAACAGTTTGAGTTGGAAGGACTTTAAAGATCATCTCGTTCCACCCTCACTGCCACAGACAGGGACACCTTCCACTAGACTAGGTTGCTCAAAGCCCCATCTAACCAGGCCTTGAATTCTTCCAGGGATGAGACATCTACAGCTTCACTGGGCAACCTGTTCCATGCCTCACCACTCTCATAGTGAAGAAATCTTCCTAACATCTAACCTCCCCTCTGTTAGTTTAAAGCCATTTCCCCTTGTCCTGTCACTACATGCCCTTGCAAAAAGTCCCTCTCAAGATGTCTTGTAGGCCTCCATCATGTGCTCAGATTTGTCTCATCAAACCCCATCTGTTGAAGTCAGTGCCCCATCCCAAACCTCTTTCATACCATGCCTCCTCCACACCGGTCTGGCAGTGCCAAAACAACTGTAGAACAAACACAGACAGTACCAGATGGAGGTACAGAGCCTTCGCTGCAAAGTGAAATGGATCTTGCGTGTTTACCTGCCACCTACTGGAAGATAGCATCTTTGCAAAACATGTTCTGAAACAACTTGACCCTCTTAAACAACAAACATCTTACTTCTATCACTTCTGACTGCAGAGTCCTGTAGAGCAGATGATGCAATCACCGAGTTCTGCCTGACTCCAGAATAAATAGGAAATCCCTTTTGTTTCAAGTATCTTGTAGATGTATGAAGTGAATAGGATATTACAGAGAATGTGAGAGGTGAATGAGACATGAAAGACCTGCCCAAGCATAACAGCAGTGACCATAGAGCTTAAGTTATTCCTCACTGGCTCCTGGAATACAAGCTTTTGCAACTTTGACATTTAGGTGGCCTTCCATGGATTCTCTGGTGTCTAACAAAGCCAGGTCACACTGTAGCCTTTATCCCAAAGAGGCTTTCATAAGACAGACAGCAGCCACTAACCCCCCAGCTCTTATCCAGAACTCAAAACAAATAAGACATACATCACTGCGCATGTTGGACTTCCATCATCCCTGGAAGCAAGAAAAGCTACATGCATGTGCAGAGCTCTTCACCCAAGAAAGAATGTCAGAGAGGCATGATCATTTGATCACACTTACATCAAACTTTTGTCGAACAGAAGATATCTTTTTCTTTCCTTTAGGTTTTCCAGGTTTAGTTGCAGAGCCACCCGGCCACGG
This sequence comes from Ara ararauna, assembly GCA_028858755.1. NCBI lineage: Eukaryota > Metazoa > Chordata > Aves > Psittaciformes > Psittacidae > Ara > Ara ararauna. The sequence continues at coordinate 47,550,026 of CM054382.1, forward strand.
GAGAGTTCCAGCACCTTCTACAAATTGAAAAGGTAAAACAAAAACAAAACAAAACAAAAAACCAAGCATCAAAACCCCTTAACCCAAAATCAACAGCCATGGCCTGAAGGAAGGACTTCTCAGAGGAGAATGCTTCTGGCAGCCCTTTCCTTTCTTCATCAGCCCCCTGCAAGCTTGACTTACTCATGTCCCATTAATTTAGTACAAACTTGTCTGCACAACACACAGAAATCCATGGTGGAAGGATGGAGAAGAGCACAACCACCAGCAAAGCCACAAGGAAGGAACAAGCCATTTACTCCATCAGAAAGATGACAGGACCTTGCCCAAGGGGAGGATTCTCCTCCCACCAACTCCTGGATCAGATGACAAGCAAAATGATCAAGCAGTCTGACTTGTTACCTATGCCTTTACACTTAGTTCCCCATCAGCTTTAGCCAGCTTTGTCTCACACCCTTGTTAAACATCACAGCTGATCATTCTTGTTGTGCTGAGGGGAGACAGTGGAAGAACTGCAAAGGGCACTGAGCCCAAGAGCAGGATGACACCGAAGCAAGCAGTGAGCTTGTGACTGACCAGAACTGGCAGGCAGCTGAGAAAGTGATCACTATGTAATACCAATAAATACATTTGATCACATCAGAAGTCCACAGTACGCTGTCTGACAGCTATGCCTATAGTAGGTCAAACCACATTCTGACAATCACAGAGCTCTTGGCAAGGACAGCCTAGCAGACATACCACTGATGAGTTTACAGGATCCATGCACAATTCCTTCAGGTACATTGGCACTAAGACTGCATTGGTTTGGATGCATATGCACTTACTGACAGCAAACAAAAAGTACAATTCAAAGACTGGATAGCCCTCTCGTGGCTACAATGGCAGCCTCTGCTCTGCACCACCAGTATCCTCCTCCCTCAGTTTTGCATAGCACATGAGCGCCCTTTTTGAGTCCTTGCCCACTTCCAGGGATGTTAGACAACTGAGCTCTGAAGGTATTTCACTCAGCTCCAAAGTGGAGGCTGGAGCTCTACTGCCAGGCAGCGCTAACAGCACTGACATTTCAGATGTTCTCTTGCCTGAGAGCAGCATTTGCCATTACAAGACAAGACAGCAGCCAACCCACAACTCACCATCCACAGTTTGGCCAGCCTCAAGCACACTCACTGAGTACCAACAAACAACCAGTTTTGGTTCTCTCCTGTTACTGCAGGTGGCCACAGCTCAACACCAGTTTCACATCAACCTGTGTGTTTACCTCCAGCTCTCATAACTATGTTTAATTTGCTGTACTCAGGAATTCATAAATACAATTATACTACAGCCCTGTTTATAGAGAAAGAGGCTGGCTAAAGATCCTTAGCTCTGTGGAGCTTCCCACTCCCCTGGCTGAAGCATGAGCAGTGTCCTCTGCCATGAAAGAAAAACAACTTCTAAAACATGACTTTAGGGGTCAGGTTAAACCAGAAGAAACCAGGTGAAGTTTTTGAACCACCAGCTGCTAAGAAGGGGTTAGAAACAAACTACACACAGAGATGATACGTAAAAAAATGTTTACTAAAAAGTTAGGCTACATCCTGATGGTGAGGTGAAAACCAATAGTCTACAACGAGCCCTGTTGTCCAAACCCACCAGTCAAATATAGGAAATTAAAAGATAATAAATTCCCGCCAAAAATAGTAAAGCTGGGGTCACTACTCATCACTGCAACATTACAGCAGAGGCCCTCATGGGTGGGTGATGGAAAGCACCATGAGGGCAACCATCTCAAGGACCGCTACTGCCCTTCATCAAGATCTCAGGGTTTACATCTTAGGATCTATCAAAATAACACTATTTCTCTCACAGGACGCTTCGCTTTTTACAGATGGGTCCTTTCTTGCCCCTCCTCCTCTCCTCCACAGTAGGTCAGACCCCTTCTAGGCAGGGGGGATTAGGTGTGTTATGGACACAGAAATTACCTGTTCCATTACTAAAGCTTACAATAAAAGCACATCACTAGCTTGCAATGCCACCCCACCCCAGGCCCTTCTTCCTTATGAGTCATTACATACAGCTCCTCATCCTCACTTGTGACAGCTTCCTTAACAACTATCTACATGACAAGTGGTGGAGACAGAGAAGCTAGAACAGATGGAGACAGAAACAAACCATCCTTTTGTCTAATAATGTATTACAGATTAACAGGTTACAGCAGGGTCAGAATTTTCTGAATGTCTTATTTAAAAATATATTATAGTGACTTTAAAACTAAATGGCAACTGATTTTCAAGGCTTTGACAGTGGATCTGAAATATGTAACTTAACCGAATCTCAGCCTGTGCATTAAAGAAAACAAATTTAGCCAGACTTAGCTTAGAATAAGGAAAAAGAGAGACACTGTCTCCTATTGTCCATTATAATGAGGCCAGAGCAGAATATTTTTGGCTCCTTTTCCAGGTTTTCCTATTACCAAGCCTGTCTTGCACTTGACAAAAAAAGCAAAATTTCCTTCTAGTATTCTAAGAAAACCATTCCTTGCATTCCTGGCCACAAGTGACAAGGCTGGGCTGTCCCAGGCATGACACTTCAGAGATGTTAGCAGCTTTTTTTTAATCTTGCTAGCAAGAGAATGAGATATTAACAAGCTACAGCAATGGCTGCTGATAGGCCTTCAAAGATGAGCAACAGATAAGGATGTTTTTCTGAGAGCTGCCACATATCTTCAGTGATGGCACCAGCCAGTCCAGACAGAGTGCGTCACGTTTTCCTGACATGCTGCACCAGCACCACACAGGAGGAAAGGTCAAAGATACAGAGAAAGTCAGGACAGAGAAAAGCAGCCAGGCACAGGAAACATGCATTTTTCCACCCTCGTTTATTCAATCTTCAGTTGCTTTTGATTTTGTTTTCCTGCAGAGACAAGGGTTTAGTCAAATATATTCTGATGATCCTCCTCTGTCAAGAATTCACGCTTCCATTTTCTTCCTTTCCTCCCTTCCCAGGTCTGGAGAGAAGAGAACTCAGGCGACCTGAGCCCATCTCACAGGTGGCAGCCCTTCAAGCAAAGCCTGTGGGTAATGCTGATAGAACAAAATGCTCCTGCTATCCTGGCACGAGTTGCAGTTTGCTGAACCATCTCTTAGATGTCTCCAGATTACTAGCAAATAAATTAAACCCTTACAACACCAACTCAAGCGCATGCAATTGTCTCAGGTTTATTGTTAACATTTAGCTAAGGAGGGAGGTAATAGTTCAAGTGAGGTAAGTATTAACTCAAGAAACTTTGCTGACTTGATTGCAACAAAGAAGCTCAGTGAGCAAGTCCATGCAAGCTTAAAAAAAGCTTTACATTCGAGTTCTTTTTGATGGAAAAATGGCACAAAAATTCAGAAAAGCACTTACAAAAATACTGGTAGAAAGAGAATACCAAAGAAAACAATTTTCTTATAATGGGAAGTCCCAACCTAAAATTACCAGTAAGGCACACTATAGTATTTTGGATAGCATATTTCTGGGAAGTTTCCTCTCTTCTGGCACTTTCACAGCTTCCCAGCTATGTTACAGCTGGGAGCCACTCACGTATTTATGGGTGTCTTCACAAATATGGCTAGCAGAGGGAAAAACATTATCCACTTTTGAAGAGGACAAGAAGCCAGATTCAGGGTTCCTCAGGACCCTGCTATGCCCTCAGTGGGAGCTCAGCAGGAATTAAAAATACTGGTCATTCTTCACACTGAAATACATATGAACTTCCTTCCTTCTCCACCACCAACTCCTAAACATTCCACACCACACAGGCTGTTGAACTGGGATTTGAACTTTGTGTGACCAACAGCCTAAGCAGATGAGATGGGGAAGTAGGAAGTGTCCTCACAAAGGGTCACATTCCCCCAGTGTCCCTTACAAGTCCAAGTGGAACCACTACTGCCAAAGATAGCAAAATCTAGATCAGATCAGTTTGCATGGTTCAACATATACAATAATCACTTCTTAAAAATACCTTCCCCAAAGCTGCCTATTCCAAATGCTACAATATCAAGTACACTTTAACACCGACCACACATTAATACAAAATAGTATTTTAAGATGGTTCTTTTTCCATTGTGTCTCTCACATGAAGGTGGAAAGTACATGCACCAGTAACCCTCATGATATGCCAAGTGCATCAAGTACACTTCTTTAAAGTTACTTGTTTCCATGAATCATGATGTTTACATCTCCACCTTCTGCCCAAAAGACAAGGGTGGAGACAAAAGCCTGTTAGCTTTCCACTCTCACATCGGGGAAAAAGGAAGAAAAAAAAACAACCTTGCAGGTGTCAAACTGATATCTAGAAGGAAAAAAAAACAAGTCTAGACATAGCACCTAGTATTCTACTTGTACTGAACTTTCCTGGGCTTGCATGTGTAATCAGCTGCACCACCCACAGCAGACTGGCAAGTAAAATGTGTCTACCTGTTAGTTGCCCAGAAAGAGGTATCTCAGCACAGATAAGCTCAAAAATCATTGGGAGACTGCACCAATCTGAGGAGAGCAAAACAGACTCTAGAAGGGACTAGCAGCATGTACCATTAACTGCAAAGCACTAAACCATGTCCGCGGGAACACACACATGGTTAAACTGTGGTAGTTGTTTTTTTTTTACAAGCTGGCTTATGGAGCTGTGTGGCTACAGCCAACAAAAGCCTGCCTGAAAGCACTGGAGGTGACCACCAGCTGGTCAGCTATCACTCCATTACATGCTCTCACCAAGCTGCTGAAGCACCACCATGAAGGGTTCTTCAAGGGCTTTTAAAGACAGTAAGCTTCAATGAGACAAGAGGAAGAGTCCTTGCAAGTACTTGAAATGAAAAAAGGTCAGGCAGGACATAATAAGCATACGGAAGACACCTGTGGAGCACCACACTGCTTTGTGATGGGGCTTGCACTTTTAACACACTCCTAGATAGCCTTGAAAAGGGGGGCACTGGGGGAGCTGGTAGAGTTTGCTGGCAAATCTGAGCTATTCAAGCCCGGGAAGATGAAGCCTGACTAGATGGCTGCAGAAAAGCTGCAGAAGACTATGTGACTGGATAAAGAGACAAATGAAATTCAATAGTTAAGAACAGAGTAATGCACACAGACACAAACAGCCCCACCTTTAGTCACACAGCAATGGGCTCTAAGGTGACTACTGTCACTCAGAAGCACAACCTCTGAGCTTTGATCTCCAACACTTGCATCAGGTCAGTGCTGAGCTCAGGGAATGCAGGCACGCTCTCCCTCTGCCTCATAATTTACACACAGATACTTCAGGTAACACCCACAGGGAAAATGCTGTGCTTGTACTTTCTTTTTATAATCCAGCTGCAAGCCAAAAGCAACTACTAAGTCAAAAGCAAGCAGCAGCAAGATTAATATAAAGAGGAAAAGCCTGAGACTCAAAGGGCATTCATAAAGTTCAAGAGCAAACAAAGCAAGTTTGGAGGTGGGAGAGGTTAGCATTTAATTAGCACAGCTGGTATAGTTAAAGACCAGCTACAATACAAAAACCTGTGGGTATCCAAAAATGCATTTTTTTTTTCATTCCTCTAGATACATCAGGTACACTAGTAACAGAGATCCTCTCTCCTCAAAATCTTGCCTCTCCACTCTCAGCCCAGAGCTGTAACAATTTTTTCTCCCTTACTGTGCAGCAGTCTCATATTTTGGATTGCAGTTCAGCTGTCCTTCCTACCAAATCTCCAATTGAGAGCTCTTCTGAAGACCAAAAAAGACATATCTCACAACCCTGATGACAGCCATTGAAAATGCTCACAGAGCTAAAAGGTGAACTGCCTGAAGAAGGCTGTCTTAGCCAGCCACAGCTCAACCAAGACTCACTGTAGGCATTCCCAGTAGAAGCCTTTACACTTCAGCCCACAGCACACACCCAGTCCAGGAATCAAACCAGCTTATCACACACAGCAATCCAGCATCAACCTCTAACCAAGCACACGCAGCTTGTTCAGAAAAGCACCTCTGCTGAAGTCAGCTGGATCACTCTTTTGCTACCCTTAAGCCTGTGTGGCAAAAAGAACATGGATATTGAGGCTCAGAAAATTGGAGTACTTCGTACAAAGTACATATGGCAAAGCATTACTACCTGGTTGTTTTAATAGGGCTTCTCAGGACTTACCTGGTGCAGAAACCAAGATCTGGCATCGAGTAAGAATGGCCAGGAGGAAATCGTTGTGAGAGTGGACTGTGTAAAGACAGACAGTTCATTAGCCCAGAGGCACTCCCTCAAATCAATCTTAAAGTAGCTCACAATGGCCTTCCAGTCACACATTGCCCACATGCTTAGCTACACAGGCACAACTCTCAATTTAAGTTTCTTTGAGAGCTTTCTTCTACTAGACCCAGAAACTGCTACTACGAGACTAACAAAAAGGATACTACATGATATGAAAATAAATTTTGTCACTTCTCGGTGTGCTACACATGCAAATCCAGCCCTAAAGCATGCAACATGAAACATCTGGTGCATTCAGCCAGTCAGAGAAGGATCCAGCGTCCTTCCTGCCATGCAGACTTCTGGTAGCAGAGCTTTTGGTTTGCTAGGAAAGGACCAGTAAGAGCCTGTCCCAGAGAGGGAAAATTAAGTCAAACAGGTTCTAAATAAATGCATCTTCCTTGCAGAAAGGTTACTGGAACACAAAGTAAGTAAATATGCATCAGAAAGAGCAAAGACGAACTTCATAAGCAGAGTCAGAGGGTGAAAGGATTCTCTTTAGCTTTTGAACACGAGCACTAGCAGACTCCTTGCTCTTTCCCATACAGATCACAAACATGGAGGTCAGGAGTCCCAACAACAATCTCACCAATGCCCACCACTGTTCACAGACCTACAGAGAGGCAACGACAAGAGACTGTCACCCTCCAGCACTCCCTCCTGCCACCCAAAGAACATGAAAGGCACATGCCTGCTGCAGAACTGCCTAGGTGAGTTTGGGGTTCCCTTCCCCGCTTCAACCACACCAGTTCAGTCCCAGCCACAGGAAGAGCACAGCATGGAAAGAACTGTGTTTCTACAGTGACATAACAAGATGACTTTTTGATTGCTGGGACACCATACTTTACCGTATTCACACAAGACCAAATTGCCTGTCAGTGCAGAGGCCACAAAGGGACTTTCCTCAGCAGCTCAGGGCACCTCCCACCTAGGGCTACAGGAGCCACAGCTATTCTTATTTCCCTTACAGTAATTTCCCTGTCCGGGAAGCAGTGTGCAGCAAGGAGGAGCTCTGCCCAGGCCTGCAAACCAGCATCAGAGCCACAGAAACACAAACACGAGATGGCTTTTTACCATTGTCTTGCGTGAGAAGCCTGCGCGCTTCCAGGTCAAACTCCTCCTTACTGATCTTCTGCTTGAACCAGAGCTTCAGATTGGCCCAGTACCTAGGGGAGAGCGGGAAAGGCAGAGACACCAAATAAAAAGCACTGCTCCTAAACGCCCTGCTTCCCACCACCAGCACAGAGGGGTCCGGAGCCCAGGCCGGCGCTGAGGCTTAAGCAGAGACACGGTGCAAACGCGCGCCCAGGCCCCACTGCCGCTCGGCCGCTCCCCTCCTCCACCGCACTCACTGCTTCACGTTCTCGCCCAGCGCTTCGCTGAGGCTCTTCTTGGCCGCCTCCAGCTCACTCACGTACGTCGCCATCACCGCCACCACCTGAGGGAGACAACACCTCCCTCCCTCCCTCCGGAGCCACAAAGCGCGACGGCAGCCGTAAAGCACAGCAGCCCAGGGCCGTCGCCGCCGGAGGGGGCGGTGTCCCCGCGCATGCGCAGAGGAGCCGCGCCGGGAGCCGCCGCCGCAGGTGCAGCCATGCCGGGCTTGCTGCTGGGTGACGAGGCGCCCAACTTCGAGGCGGACACCACGCAGGGACGAATCCGCTTCCACGACTTCCTGGGAGACTCGTGAGCATCGTGGGGGAGGACCGGGAGCGGGGGTCTCGGCGGGAGGGCGTCAGGGTAGGGGGATGACCGTGGGGCCGGCCCGCGGGAGAGGGGCCGCTCACCGCGCAGCCCACCGGCGCAGGGTCCCGGGTGCCGACTGCCTTCCGCTTCGGGCGCCGAGAGCGAGCGTTGTATTACCATGTGGGCACGGCCGTTCACTGCCTGTCCCCGGGTGGGAGCCTGGCGAGCTGCTCCCAGAAATGTTCGTTTTCCCCTCGTGGAGCCGCCGCAGTGTGCGTGACACGGGCCGGGGGCCGCGATGTGCCGGGGAGCGCGCAGGCCCCGCCGAGCGCGGGGAGCCGCCTTTCCCCATCCTTCCTCGGGCTGCGCAGCCGGAGGGCCGGCAGAGCTCACCGCGGGTGAGCCGAGCCCAAGGAGAGCAAAGACAGGCTCTGAAAACCGCAGAGCCTGGACAAGGGCAAAGCCAGGCTTGCCAGGGCACAGCTCAGCCCAGGGCAGCCCCAGAGATCAGCTCGCGTGTCACGTATGTCCCGTACGTCCCTGGAGAGTGAGCCTGGGCTTGCGAAGGTGTGTAATCGAGCAGTAGCAAAGGGGTCTGGTCCTGGTGGAGCCACTTGCTGAAAGTGGAAAGCCGCCTACCTTTAGGCACTGTTTCCCCGCAAAAATTGTTGCTCCATTTCTGGCTCGAGCAGGATAGTGCTGGCACAGCACATTTAGGACTCATTTCCTGCAGTGCTTGGCAGGGTTGAATCGGTGTTTGAGTCCACTTCTGTCAGTGTTTTGAGCTTGGGCAAATGGGGAGAAAAGAACCCTCTTAGTGAGAAAATAAGATGCGGGGCTTCTTAGAACTGTATGTTCCAGCCTGAGCACCCACATGGTAGCTTTCTTGGGCACCTTCTATCTGGGTTTTTGCTGCCTTTTTTTCAAGTAGTGCGCATATTGTATAAAGAGACTTCTAGCACCACTGGCCGGGTCGCTGCCCTGTAAGTTCTGTTGGTGTGCCATCTGCAGGGTGCCTCACTGTATCCCCACCAGCTCTGTTCCCAGTTCTCTAAGACAGGACAAAGATGAGCTGTTCCCACAGTAGTCTCTGTACAGTACAATCTATACAGCTTTTTGCCTGTGGTACAATCCAAAACAGCATCTCTCCCTAACACCACCTCCTGCTCTCTTCTTTCAGATGGGGCATCCTCTTCTCCCACCCGCGGGACTTCACACCAGTCTGCACCACAGAGCTCGGCCGGGCGGCAAAGCTGGCCTCCGAGTTCAGCAAGCGCAATGTGAAGATGATTGCCCTCTCCATTGACAGCGTCGAAGATCACATGTGCTGGAGCAAGGTATGGGGAGTGAGGAGGCACAAGGGGAGCTTGCACTGCTGCCTTTGCTCTGAAGGCCAGAGGAAGAGTCCACACAGAACAAAGCACAGGCTCAGGATTACATATCTCAAATCCCAAAGCATGTAGGATAGGAGTGGCTAAAATTCAGAGCAGGAATAAGAAGGTCTGCTCCATTTTCTTGGAGCACTCCACAAGCCCAGGGCACTCTAGGTACTAACACTTTGAAATAAGAAGAAAATAGTACTACTGCTCTCCCATCAACACCTGAAAGAGTAAAACATAAGTGAAGGTGGTGCCAAAACTTGAAGGAAGGCAGTCTCTCCATAGACCCTCAAAAAGTTCTGTAATAAACCAGGAAAGGAAAGGAGGCATCAGAAGTGAACAGGCAGCCTTCAAAGGGTACAATTCATGGCCAAACATGGAAAAGAAAACAGAGAACAAAGAGGGACATGTTAAACAAAACCACAAGTAAGAGAACGTTAAATATAAAACCACCACGAAAGGAGTATTTAAAAAGATGGGAAAGAAGTAGCTTGCTGAAAGAACATAAAAGAAACCAATTAAAAACTTCAGATGCAGCCTCAGCAGTGGTGCGCTGCCAGGGAGTAAAATTCCAGGGCTCATAGGTGGCAGGGGTGTAAAATGAGCATTTCAGACGGATATGGCCAGAGGATAGAAATCCGTGGGTGAATTACCTGCGTTTTAATTTGCTCTTAACATTGAGAACATTTTCACATTTTCCAGGAGTAAGGCATGAATGCAATAAGAGGTAATAAAAGTGAGAAATATATCCACACTCCAACATTGTTTCATTAGTGATTGGATTTAGAAATTACTTAATTGCGGTTTTGCTTAAATTGACCTTCCTTCATGAGGGGTGCATGGCTGATGTCCCTCCAGGCTCCAGAATGGCCTGGGAAAACTGGCGTACAAATCCCACTCCAGTAAATAAGATTTCCATGCTGGTCAAACTGGCTGAAACCACCAGTCAAATTAGCAGATAACATCCCATTCAATATAGCAGAAAGTTTGTGCTTTTGTAGGGGAGTCTCATCTCACGGCTGGCTAAAGCCATGTGAAGTTATTGCTGACTTTTACGAAGTCTTAAGATTTCCAAGAAGCTTTTGACAAAAGCAGCTTTGTGAAGGGCAGGCTCTTTTCTGCAGGGAGACAGGACAAGGTGGTAAGTTGTGTCAAAGGAGGGAAGCAGTGAGCTCCCTTGAGGGTCTGCAGGAATGCTTGGGGTTCAGCACACTCAAGTGATCTGGAAAAGATAAGAACATATGAACAACGAGCTGACTTTGCTGACATTATGGAATTATTTAGCACAACCTCAAGGTAAAATCAGAAGTTGCAGCACAGTCACTTGACACTAACTAACAGGAGGCAGAGTTTAGAAATGTTTAGAAAACCTTCCAGAACAAGCACAGAGAAAGGCAAAGGGCAGCAGTCCAAGCTGCAGTGAGCTTTCTGTCAGGCTGGGAGGGGCCTCACAGGCAGTGGTTTGGAAATGTCAGCTCAGCACCTGTTGAAAAGATAAGTGTGGAGGTCCACCAGAGCAAAAGATCCAGCTGGTGAGGACAAATCCATAGCAGACTGGAGCCTTCCATGCAGGCTGTGTTTGAAATAATCCATCTCGCAGGCTACAGGAGAACAAGAAAAGGTGCAGAGGGGGAACAAAGCTGCCTGCAGATTTGGGCAGGTCTGCTTCAGTGCAGAGCAACTGGGGCTCTTTAGCCTGGGAACAGGAGGATGTGTCAGGCTGCGACACTGTGAGCAGTATGGGGAGCATGGAGGAGCAATGAACCTCCATGCATGCATCATGGAGGCTATAAGAGAGGACAGGAATGTGATTGCTGTGCTCCTAGACCTCGCCTATACACATGATCCTTTTGTCCTTGACAAAGCTTAAAAGAACTTCAGATAACTTGGAGAGCTAAACAGGGAAGGCAAGTGTTTGGGCCTTCTATAAGGCTGGGACTGGAGGCAGTGCCCTAAGGGTTCTCCTGCTCCGACACAGGTTAAAAAAGAGCTTAACTGACATACAGAGCCTTGGCAGAAGCTGACTGTCTGGGCAGAAGCTGACTTCATTAAATGCTAGACTGAAATCTGGAAACTGCGGTTTCCTTCACTAGATCTTAGAAATCCTAGGGGTGAGCAAAACTTCAGGTAGGCTTCTCTGTGCAGCTTTCCTTTACATACCTGTGCTTTCTTTTTTGATGAAGCTTCTAGCAGTAGTGAGAGGATGAAGCTGTTTTTATCTGGAGCACAGCCTGTGAGGAAGAAAGTGGGCAGGATAGATGGCGGAAATTCTGCATGAAACAACAAAGAAACTTCTGCTTGCTTTGCTGCCAAGTATCAGTGGGCAGATGGGACCTGAAAGGTGAGGCCAGAATATACCAAATAATTCTCATGTCACTGCTCAGGTCTGCTTTCCCAGTCAAAGATGTCACTGCTGTTCTTAGGCATCTTCTAGCCAAGAACCAGAGGCTTGCTGCAGGACTCAGAGCAAACCTGTAGTTCAGCCAGGGTTTGATCCCGCTCTCCTGCCTCCCCAGTCTGTGCAGTGCTTCTCCAAGGGTTGGCTGAGTGCATGAGCTCCGTAAGCAGCATTGACTGGCATGTGCTGTGCATGTCGGAGGAAGCTTCAGTATTCTCCTTGGCTACTGATACCTTCACCTTGGTGAGTCAAGAGTGAATAAATCACTGCAGTGATGTCTGGTTTCAGCTTGGATGCTGGAAAAAAAATAATTTGCAGGCGAGTAAGTGAGTCTTGGGTGTCTTCTTGCAAAATAGGGTGGGGTTTGTTAGGCTGTTTTGTACAGAGAGCCCCAGGTCATGAAACTATGTGCATTTTGGAACGAGTTACAGTACATAGGATTCAGATATTGCTTCTCTGAAACTCTCTTCATCCTCTAGCCCCCATTCTGAAGAAAGGAGGGGGGGCAAGTCACTGTCTGACCTTTATCTACAGCCTCCTGTGACACTGTGGGGCATTTCACCTGGGCTGGCCTCTCCAGCTTTGCTTTCCTTCCGTACTCTGCTTTTGATAAGGCTTGCTGGGGGCAGCGTTACAGCCCCTTCTGCCTGCTCTTGCTGCCTCTGCCATGCCAAGCAGCAGTGGGCAGTGCCAAGGGGCAGCATTTCCAACCCTGCCATCCTTGAGTTCCCTCTAAGCTGGACCCAGCCTTTTCCCCTGCGTTCAAAGCCTGGGGAAGGCAGGGAGATTTGTATATTCGAATTACCAGCTCAGCTGATAATGCACCACAGTGTTGCATGGGAAGCTTGTGTCAGTGGTGGAGTCCGTTTTGTCTCCTTGTAGCATAAAGAGAACAGAGGGAATGGGCAGCTCTGTTCTGGGGCAGAAACTGCAGATTAAACTTACTTTAATGTTGGCAGCTGATCTGCTTGTGCTGCCTTGAGCAGGCTCCTCCCAGCCCTGCTGTGGCTCAGCGTGACCTGTATGGCTGGTACTGCAAACTACAAGGGTAACTAGACTGCTTTGGCCAAGTCCAGAGCAGATTCAGGGACGCTCAGAATACAGTTTCGCTGTGAAGCGGGTCAAGTTTGGACTAGCACAGGGAATAACCTCATAAACTATGGTCACGTTTGGACTAGCACAGGGAACAGCCTCATAAACTATGTTCACAAGGGAGAGCCTGCAAAGATGTGGAAGGAGATTGTTTTCTGTCCCAGCCATGGTTCACCTGCACTCAGACTTTCACTGTATTTTCAGAAGTGTTTGTTTAAGCAAGCTAGGAGTGACTTTCTCTGTGGAACTAGTTCCTCACACAAAACCTGTGAAATGTTCAGGGCATTACCTTTGTTAGCTTTAGAGTTGCTGGTTTGGTCTGTCACTAGAGAAACTGTACCTTAAGAGCACAGTCCAGTTCAGGTGTGACACCAACACATCTGTCAGTAGTGCTAGATTACTTACTCAGAGAGAGTCGGAAGAGGAGCACCCCTGTTCTCAGGGAAAGGTGGTTAAATCTCCCTGTGTCACTAGCATGGGCAGGACTTCCCTATTTCTCCGTACCCACTGCCTGGGCAAAATAGCTGGTCCACAGGCACTTCCAGAGGTGAGCTGCAAGGTGTGAGCATAGACAGCCTAACAACTAACCTCTAAGAATGGAGCAAAGTGCAGCCTGGCATGCAGGTTTCTGTTTTGTCACCTGGTTTCTGGAAGGAGAGAAACTTCATGGAAGGCTGTGCTGTCCCAGCCTGCAAGTAAGGGGCCAAAGTCACAAGCTTTGGGCCAAATAAGTCACAAGCTCCTGTAGAGCAGCTGCTGAACACATTTCTGCATGGCCCCTTGCAGGAGCTTGCCCCCCACACATAAAGCCTGTGTGGAGATCTCCCTGTCTGGCCTCTGCCTCCTGTGGTGGTACCCACAACAATGAGCACGAGCATGCCAATGGTTTTGTCTCTGCAGGACATCAATGCATACAATGGGGAACAACCTGAGGAGAAACTCCCCTTCCCCATCATTGCTGATGCAAACCGGGAGCTCGCTGTCAAGCTAGGCATGCTGGACCCAGATGAGCGGGACAAGGATGGCATACCCCTGACTGCTCGTGTGGTGAGTACCTGGAGCACTGCTGCACAGCAGCCTTCTCAGCAGTAGGCTTCACCTGTTGTCCTGTGCTGTGTCTGTGGGGCTGCGTTTGAAAATGGGAGCAGCTTACCTGGATGGGCATGATCATCCTCAAGAGCTGGGTTGACTTCCTTGGGCTAGATCCATGGGTTGTGCTGCAGGGAGAGGCTGGTGTAGCGCTGGCCTGCTGGCAGCAGCTCCATCCATCAGCTCATCCTGGCTGTGCCTGTCCTAACACAGAGGGGACAAAAGAGCTTGATCTGCTGGACTCCCATGCTTGCATTAGAAAGGCACAGGTCCAGGGGAAGAAACATTTCAAGTAGCAAACCAATCTGGCATTAGATACAGGAGCACTCAGAGCATACACTGTGTTCCCTGGGCATCACCTGTTGCTCTACTTCTCCACCATGGCATCTCTGCTGTCCCAACACCTTTGATCAAGTATACCACCTTCCAGGAAAGGGAGGAGCAGCAAGGCTGAGTAGATCAGATGCAGCAGACCAGCTGGATTTTACCCAGGCCCTGATCCTGCCTCTCTGCACTCAGGTGTTTGTTTTTGGCCCGGATAAGAAGCTGAAACTCTCCATACTGTACCCAGCCACCACTGGGAGAAACTTTGATGAGATCCTGAGAGTGGTGGACTCTCTGCAGCTGACGGCATACAAGAAAGTCGCTACCCCTGTGGACTGGAAGGTGAGGAGGGGTGCAAAGTTCACAGCCATCCGCTGAAAACATGCATTGAAATGTCAACCAGCCTCCTTTGGAGGGGGACTCACAGGGTGGGGAAAGCTGATGAGGTCGTGGGATAGGGGTTGCTGCAGTCTGGAATCAGCCTTAAGAACCTCCCTTCCCAACCCTCAGTGCCCAGTGCCAGCAAATACTCAGCTTGGCCTTTCTTGCTGTCAGTACTCGAGCTTTGTGCCAAGGCAGGTCCTGCCCTGTGATAAGGAAGGGCATTACCAGGTGTCAGCGTGCCTAAGTCTGCTCAAAGCCAGCACACCAGCAGGCATGGGGCACCCTTCCCAGGCCCACTCACTGCTCTCCTTCCTTTAAGCCAGGAGGGGCCAGTGTGGGCACAGCCCCAATTTATCTAGCATGTACACAGTAGAGACTTACCCTCATGGAAGATTACTAGTTGAAGTTGCTTAATTGTGGTCCCTCCTGCATCTTAAGAGATACAAATTACCCTCTTGTTACTCCCTGTTCCCATGGAAAGAGCTGGCCTGTGGTATCCCCTAAACAGGGCTGGCAGAAGGCACATTTCTCCCTTTTGACATCACCCATACCTCCTGGTGTAGCTCCCACTCAGTCCTCACTGCCAGCTCCAGGCAGAGCTGCAGGGGATATGCCTGGGGCACAGGGGGTGAGTGTTCCTGGGGAAGCAGGGACGTGCCAGCTCTGTCCAGGCCTGCCAGCTCCTCTGCTGCTCTCACAGTTCCCATTTGCTCCCCAGCCTGGTGACAGTGTCATGGTCGTGCCCACCTTACCTGATGAGGAAGCCAAGAAGCTCTTTCCCAAAGGAGTCTTCACGAAGGACCTCCCATCGGGCAAGAAGTACCTGCGTTACACCCCCCAGCCGGAGTGAGCAGGTCTGACCAACCATCCTGCACATCGTTTGGCATCAGGAGCCTTTCTTGTGCCCAGCTCCTGCCTCCCTAACACTGTGCAACCAGCAGCCTCATACTGTTACACTGATGATGCATTGCAATACTAAACCAGTCCTCCCCATCCCTTTCACCCTCCACATCTTCTCAAAACTAAAACCCTGAGTGTTTTCTTGCCTTGAATCAGCCCCACCAGGAAGAGGTTAGGAGACAGTGGGGGCTCCAGGGCTTGTGATATGGAGTCTCCTGTTCAGAACCAGCCGAGCTTTTCCTGGAGGCACAGTAAGAAGCAGCATGGTGTCAGCAGCCAGGCCCCAGAGGGGTGTCCTGCTCGCTTCACACACCTCACATTAGGGAGTTTTTGGGGGTTTCAAAGTGCTGCGTGCCTTTTGGAGCCGCTGTCACTAACGCATTAACACCTTCATCTGTTCCTGTGCATAGGGGAGGAGCTGCAGAACAAAATCTCTCACTTCTTACTGCTTTCTCATATCTTGCTGGAAATTGGTTTCAGGTTTTAGGGAAGAGGGAATAGCACGAATAAACTGATCTTCAGTACTACCTGCAGTATCCCCTGTCTGCCTCTGCTGGCATCCATGGCACCCTGCACCACCTACTTTGTTCCCTAGTGGCCATGCCACTGGGATGTTTGCCCCATGTTCGTGGGTGGGTGGCAGCGGCACAGACTGACCTTGTTCTTGCTCTGTAAATGAGGCACTTGGGAAACACAGGTTGTCCCAGGACAGAGTCTCAGACAAGGAAGGGGCCCAGGGCAAGTTGTGCTGCCCCTGCTTTACAGCAGAGGCTCAGTGATGGGAAAGAGGCAATACCTGCTCCAGGAATGTGCCTCAGCCTAGCCTGTGTAAGAAGCTGGGGGGGCATCCTGCGCTGCTTCCAGGGCACGAGCAGGCATGATATAAGCCATGTGAACTCCTCCCTGCTCTTCCATACCTACATCTTGGGGATTTGTGAAGAGATGAGGAATGTCTTAATAGAACACTAGAGAAGAAACCTGCGTACTGAATAGCGCATAGGCTGTCTGCCAGCATCTCTCGGTGCCCAGTGCACTCTTAAAAGAAATTGGCTGGCTCAGGGCACAAATTTACCCCACAGCAAGAAGGGACTAGTAGTGGTGATGCCCATGGTGAGCAACACACTGGATGCAATGAGATACCCTCCAGCATTCTGCAGACCCTAATCCTGGGGCAGCACCTGGGATGTGGCCCATCAGTCCTTGGAAAACATCAGAGCCACCAGCTCCTCCTGCCAGCCATCACTGCCTTCCTTCATACCAGCATGCAGGACAGGCCACCCTGAGCACATCCTTCCCCAACCATGGCTGCGTTTCAGAGAGCTCCCCCTTCCATTACTAAAAAGAAGTGGTTATATTAATATTTAATTACCTTCAGGAACTATACAGTGAAGATTGGTATTTTTTCCCCAAATAACTTTAAAATGAACCTTCATTAGGAAATTCTGCATTATCCCTATGTATTATTTTTACTAGAAGATAAAAACACTTGGATTGAATTTTGTTCCCCCTCTTGCACTGTGCAAGAAGTGGGAGGGGGAACTGCAGTTTAAAGGGGAAACATCTCTCTTGTGTGTAGTTTTCAGCCTTATCGAGCTTGGCAGCTTACCTAGTTCCCCACAGCTGGCCTGTATGAGCTCCCGGTGCCTTGCTGTTCCCTCAGCACACAGTCCTCTTGATCTGGTTTCCTAAGGGAAAAAGGGCTGCCTGCTTCCTGCCCCAAGCTCTCCAGCTGACTGCCCAATTTTCTGGAAGCTTGAGGACACAGCCCCACAGCAAGCTTTGTGCAAACAGGCTGCTCTGAGCATCCCTTGGGAAGGGGCACTGCAAAGCACAACCTCTCTGGGACACCAGAGAAGCCACCTGCAAGTCAGGACAAGGGGGAATGAGTCTTCCCACCATACCCAGGGGATTAAAGCTGGCAGGAGCAGACACTGGTCCCAGTGCTGAGGCAGCCCATGAATTCTTGCCTGCTCCCCCACGCTACCATGGCCACAGAGCCGCAAGCCAGCCAGATGGACTCAAGCAAACACAGGGTGTGGTTCCAGTACAGCTCAAGTGGTTTTCTTTTAATCCCAGAGAAGTAAAATGCAACATTTGAGTCGGTAACAACATCCAGAGACAGAAGTCCAAGCCCCCTACTCAGTAAAGTCATTTGTGTTTAAGGCACTCTGCAAAACCAGCTTTCCTCTTCTTCTGATTTTCCCCACGCGGCAGCAGAATACCTGGTTTGGTCTTTTTTCCATAGCGACATCCACGCGTCCTGGCTTTTCTCACCATCTCCTGGAACTGGCAATAGCAAATCCAGCAGGAGCCATCAGAGAAATGCCAGGAGGCTGGATCAGTGAATACAGATGGGCATGGGAAGGAGCACAGTGCCCAGAGAGAGAGCACAGGGCTTCAAGCTTCTGCAGGAAAGGGACAGGCACTGGGTGTCCTCCCTGCAAGCACCAATGTGATTCCCTTCCTTTTCTCCCCCAGCTCCAAAAGGAAATGGGAGTGGGGGGGCCCTCAATCATCCCTCCCCAGCGGTGCTCCCAGACATGCAGCAGCACCCCAAAATGCAGGGAGCTGGGGGGGGGAACCCAGCTGCCCCCACGGTGCAGCAGAAATGTCCCCCCCCAACTTCCAGCCGTCAATAAATAACAATAAATAACGTAAACCTCATGTAAATAAATAAATAAATAGGTAGGTAGATAGCTAGATAAATAAATAAGTGACCCAAGAACAGCATGGAGGGGAAGGGGCACCCCGAGGCTCAGGGCAAGTGGAACGTGCAGGTGGGCATTTCCATGACCTGCTCCTCCCTGAGATAACGGGGTGCTACTTGCAAAAGGGGGGCACAGGGAAGGCACCCCATGGTGCCATTGGGCAACTGAACCCAGGGTTCTGGGTACTCATCCCTGGCATGGGCTCTGCAGCTGGGGCTCCAGGTCCCCATCAGTACAGCTGCAGGCCACAGGGATGTTAGCAATACCCTGACTCACACACTGGAGCTCTCCCCTGTCGCCTCCCTCCCTCCCTCTCCTCCCCTTCACTTGAACATAGAGCCCTGTGCCCGGGCTCCACCAGTGTGCTACTTAGCTCACCTGGCACCTCCAGCCAAAGTGAACACGCGCCTTTTGTGAACATGCAAACTGCATGTTTATGCACACTACTTCTGTAATTTTTTTTTCCTTTAAACAGGGAAATGCCCATGTAGACAACCCACACATCAAACTGAGTGAAGTGCATCAGAGTTAAGTGCATCAAATCCAGCCATCAGAAGAGCAGGCATGGCAGCCCAGCAGAAGCCCAGAGGGGTGAGCACAGGCATGGCCCTGGGGCTCATCCGGAGCCTGCCTGCAGGCTGGGGCAGCCCTGGGAGCTCAGACACAAGGCAATGGCCGGGCATGGAGCTCAACACCAGCACCAGGCAGCACCAAGCACCTCCCTGGGGACATTGCAGACATACATGCACAGAAATGGCAGACACTGCTGTCCCAGTGTGGCAGCAGATGACGCATGGAGGCTCTGGCCAGCCAGCACATCCCAATGAATTCAACAGCACCCCTCATCAGGATCCTCGCTCTCCCAGCCAGCAGGCACCATGGTGCTGCCAACAGCATCTCCCCAGGCTGACAGCTGTATGCAGCCCCTGAGTTCCCATCTGTTGGGGAACCCCTTCCCCTGGCTTTTTAGCTCTGATGCTGCCAAGAGACATTTCTGTCCCACTGGGTCAAAAGTACACATCTGCCTTATTTCAAACCAAAAGGTACTTATCCCTCCTCTTTTCTCAAAGACTAAAGAAAATCGTATTTAAAGTTTCTGACCCTTTTCCACACATGCTTTTTGAGAAACAAAACATCAGTGACAGCAAAAGCCACCATCAACCCCATATCAGAACAAAACCATGGACAGAGTCTCGTAAGAGTGGGACATCTTCCCACACTGGCAAGCTCCCAGTGGAACTTTTGCTCCAGAAAACAAGCAAACCAAGACTCAGAGCCCCCTCTCCCTCCAAATCTTTCTCACCACAAGGCTATAACCCCCAGCAAAATCCAGGTGTAGGCACCGAAAGCAGCAGGTTCCCAGCCCATAGTGAGGCCAAGCAGAAGGAGTAGGACCACTGGCCTCAGCATGGGAAACTGTGCGTGAAGGCGTCAAAATGCAGTACTCCCAAAGGGAAAAATAAGTAAGAATCCAATCAGCAGCAAACACTACTGAGAATAATAAATAGCACAGGGATTTCACATGGATTTTTGGTCTAAGATGCCTGGGGAGCTCCTTTGCTGGAAGGGACCAGGGTGCACATCCCGCCCTGGAAAAGCACAAGACATGGCTGAAGCTCTGCAGAGCAATGCCACAGAGATGTGCCAGCACACCACAGGAAGCAAAGCATCGCTGAGGGCAGTGCTAATACCACACAAAAGGCTTTGCATGGAAGTGCCGAACACAGTGACCCTCCCCAGGTTCTCCTGGCAGTGTGGCAGAAGATGGAACCCTCCCAGTGGGAATTATCCACATCCCCAGGGCAGGGCAAACCTCCCATGGCGTGAAGGCAGGTACATGAGCTGGAGGAGCCACAGGGCTCATGCTGGGGCAGAGGATGGAGCAGAGAAAGCTGCAAAAGTCATAACCATCTGCCTAGGAGAAATGGGGCGCCTCGGGCACAGGCAGGGCCAGCCATGGCTTATGCCTCTGCTGCATCTTGAGGGCAAGGTACTGGGAGTTGCAGGTCGCAGCCCACAGCATCACACCACCCCAGAGGATGCCAGTCATCCAGGCAGTGAGGGGCAATGGGAAAGACAAATAAAACCCCATTACCCTCCAAGCACCTGCAGCAGCAAGAGGCAATGCCCAGGCAGAATGCTCACCTCCTTCCCAGGCAAACCCAGGCCTGCCTTGCACAGCCTCTGCTCACATCGCTGCCCCCAACCCATGGAAAGGAGACCCATCCCTGCAGAGCCTGGGGAGTTACTGTAAGGCATGCCATCCTCTCCATCAGCATCCCTGCCAATAGCCATCCTGCTCTGCGGGTGGCTGAGAAGGAGAGTCTCCACATGAGCCAGCATTTGCATGGAAAATGAGCAAGCACCCAACTTCTTGCAAAGGACTTGGGTCTGCAGTGGAAGTGTGTAAGTCCCAGGGCACCTCCAAGCTGGTCTGGGCACCCCTCACACAGTCAGTGAGTACCTGGGCAGGGTGAATGGGCACTGCTCCCGATTTCTCACTCAGCTGAAAATCGATTTTGCTCCTGTAAGGGAAGGGTCAGCAGGATTTGGGGGGGAGATGGGGGTTGAGGAACTGCAAAGGATTAGTGCACCTTAAAACGAAAGGACATCTAACCTGCCCTTAGATCTCACTCCAAGACGGAAAAGAGCTATGGCATCTCCTACACTCACAACTACTCCAAACACACCCAGACGCATGCAAAACATGTCCCACTCCCCCTCAGCTGTGGAAAACCCATCCTGGGCAGTGGTACTGGCCAGCACCAGGCTCCAGCCCAGCACCTGGCACTGCCAGCTCCTGTTCCACTCCCGCGCCCCCTGCCCAGCCCCAGCGGGCAGGACCAGGGCTCAATTATTGATCCAAATGCATAGGTATAGACATCACGGGGACACCCATGATCCAGCAGGAAGGGTCACCACAGGAGGCCTCCACGTCCAGCAGACACGGTCTCCGCTTCTACCTCCACCTGGGTGGAAGGCAACATTTGCCACCAGCATGGTTTGATTGCACTCATGCTCCTTGCATTGCCCTGCAAGGAAAGATGACTCATTTAGGTCAGATGGCCTCTTTGCCAGCTGCAAGCCCCTAGAAGTACTTGATTCTGCTTCCTGGGAAATCCTCCAGCTCAGTGATCCCTCTTCCACATGCCCGTGCCAGCCAGGCTCTCTTTCTGACTAAGAAGGAGGCACGTTTCCAACCTCAGCTACAAAGGCAGGAGAACCCAAGAGGTCTGCTTTGGCTCAGGAACCCCATTCATTTGCAGCAGGCTGACAGCTCCCAGGTCCTCACACGCGCACCCTGGCGCTGATCTACTTGGGAGGTATCACAACTATAGGCTGGCCTCGCTTGGGTCTCCACATGAGGACTTGGGCATCGTTGGCATTGGGTTTCACTAGTGCATTTGGTGGGATGGGCTCCATCCTGCTGAGGATCCGGGGCTGCTCCTGCTGAGTCCTTCCCACCAGCCGTGCCCGCTGCCCCAGCAGCTGCATGGGATCAACCTCAATGTCCACTCTCATCCTCCACTTTATAGTCTGCAAGATGATCTTTTCCTTGGTGGTGGTGTTCATGGCCACCAGCCATGTGGTAAAGCTCTGGTCCCTTTTAATCCTGGTCAGCAGTGGCACATTACTGTTACTTACAGGGACAGCCCATGTCACGCTGGGGTAGAAATTGTCATTCATGCTCACTGAGAACCTGGAGATCTTGTTAGTGGGCCCGACGAGGGTCACAGTTTCTGTGGTGTTTCCGTACCAGGGGTAGCTCACACCATCCGAATCGCTGATGGCTTTTACTCTTCCTTCTCGCAGGTCGGGCAGTTCCCAGCTTGACCTAGTGAACAGGAAGGGAAAGGCCAGGTTAGCAGGGAAACGATAGCAACAGCACCCAGCAAGCGACATGGAGGAAAACAGTATGGGGACTGCCTCCCCGCCTGCAGCTGGCTTTCAAGGACCTCATTTATGAACAAATTTGGCTTCAGTTCCTTCACCGAGCCTTCACGGCCAGCTGAAGCCTTTGTTCTGCCAGCACAACACTATTTTAATTAACCTGCAATCAAATCAGCTGGGCCAAAACTCATTGCTGGGTCTCTCGGGGGTCACCCTCTCCTTAATCAGCTCCTGGGCTGGAGAACAGCCTTCTCCATCCATCAGCTGCAGCACTGTGGCCACAGCACTGGCCCCTTCCTGCAATAAAAGTCTGTGATCTTTATGCCTGTAAATACACGCTCCTGCACAGAGGCACACACAATAATTAGATATCACAATTACGCCTGCTGCTGGTGCAGTGAAATCCCTGCAACATGGCTGGGGGGGAAATTCCAGCCCAAATCTTGGCTGACAACCATGTTAGCAACACTGCAGGGCTACAGCAGCGGAGACAATCACCACGTGGCAATTACAAGCAGGGAGCTCTGGTGAAACCTCCTGCTGAGTCCAAGCTCCAGCTCCAGATGTATCTAGAGCTGCCTGCAAGTGGCGGCCATCCCTCTGACAAATGACAACCTCTGCTATCTCCCGTGTGCTCAGGTGCTCCAGGACCACACACAAATGAATCTGCCACAACACAAGGACATGGGCAGGCAGCACCCCAGTGCCTGCACACACTGCTCTGCTTGCTGCCCTGGGCAAGCTGCAGAATGGACCCTCCAGCCATCTCCAGATCCATGTTGCATCACCCTTTCAAACGGCAAAAGACACAATGGCAGAGCCAACACACCCAGCCTTGGGAAAAGTTGGTTTCCAGCAGCCATTTCTGCACAGCTTCCCCTTTGCAACAAGCCCAGGGGGCAACTCCCGCAGCACACCCACACACATGACCCAGCCCCACAAAAAACAGCCACTTGTCAGGGACCGGGCCACCAAACCCTCCAACGAGTGAGCTTCAGGGCACTCAGCTGGGGCAGGAGCCAGCCGCAGGGCGGGAGGAGCATGAGGGCCAGGACACTGCGGGGTCAAGTCTGATGGGGCAGGGGTGGTGCTGGGAGCAGGTGCTGGGGTGAAGGTAACACCCGTGCGTACCTGTGGATGCGGACATGGGGTGAGGGTACAACACGCGGGGGTGCTGCCCACGCTGGGTGCTAGGGGGCCCACGCCATACCCCACCCGGTGCACACCGTGGGGCATCTGCATCCCCGCTCCCGCCCAGTGCAGCCGGGGCGCCATGCCCGCTGCCAGATCCCGTCCCCCCGACCCAGCACGCCGCGGTGGTGCCAGCGGCGGTGCCGGTGCTCACACGCCGAGGTCGCTGTAGGTGTTGTAGAACTCCATGTGGTTGCAGGCCTGTATCCAGCCCACCACCCAGGTGTGCCGCCGGGCGATGGGCGGCATGAGGACGCGGGCCGAGGCGCGGAAGTAGGGCGTGCGGTACCGCAGCACCACCGGCGAGCTCTCCTCGATGGCGGTGGCCGCCGGCTCGATGGTAGCCGACACGTCCGACACCACGATCTGCTCCCGACGCACCCGCGCCTTGCAGGCCACGCTCTGCAGGCACCCCATCGCCGCCGCCGAGCCGTCGTCACCCGCCGCCGCCGAGCCGCGGGGCCGGGGGGGCGGCCCGTCCCCCCGCCGCCGCACGCCCGCAGCCGCCGCGCATCGCCGCCCGCGCACCGGCGCCCGCACCGGCGCCGGCAGGGCGAAGGCGCCGCCGCCGCGCCTCTTGCGGCCCTCGCCGGCTGCCGTACGCCGGCCGGGGCGGGCACGTGAGCAGCGGGGAGGCGGGGCGAACGAAGCGGAGAAGAGCTACCTCCCGGCCGCCAGGGGGCGCCTCAGTCCGTCCGCTGAGTCCTTTGTCTCCATGGCAACAGGGTGCGTCACGGTGGGCGGTGAAAGAAGAAGCGGGACCGCGCCGGGGCCGCCTGGTACCGGGGGAGCGGCGTGCGGCGGCCCGGGGCACAGCGGGAGGGGGAACCGGGCCCCGGCGGTGCCGAGCAGGGTGCGGGGCCGGTAGCGGGGAGGTGGAGACCGAGACGCAGGGCCGGGCAGGGGGGACAGGCAAGCTCCTCGCCCGGGCCCCGTTGGCAGAACAGGCCTGGCAGCCGGTGGCCGGCCCCCACCTCCCCCAGGCCGCCTCCTCTCGCCATGCCGAGCCCCCGGAGCAGCCGCGAACGACGCGCCGGCGGCAGCAGCAGCGGCCGCCCCGAGTTCCTGTCCCTCGTGAGCCAGCGCAGCCCCGTCCCCCCCGACAGCCCGCGCCGCAAGGAGTCGGGCAGCTCCGCGGCGGCCCCCATGCCCGAGGAGGACTGCATGAAGCTGAACCCTTCCTTCCTGGGCATCGCCCTCAGCTCCCTGCTGGCCATTGACCTTTGGGCATCCAAGCGCCTGGGCGTCTGTGCCGGAGAGGGCTCGACCTGGGGCAGCGCCCGACCCCTCATGAAGGTCATCGAGATTTCGGGGCACGGCATCCCCTGGCTGCTTGGCACCTTCTACGGGCTCTGCCAGAGCGACAGTTCAGCGGCCAGGGAGGTGCTGCTCAACCTACTCTTCGGTGAGGCTGGGGACTCACCAAGGGGCACTGCAGGCAGCGGCTGGCTGCAGCCGAGGGGGGAGGATGGGAGCGGAAGGGTGGGGCAGAGCTGAGCAAACCTCAGTCCTCCTGTAGCCCTGTGGAATCCGGCTGATTTTGAGTACCTGGTGCACGGGTATTGCTCATCCGTCACAAATGCAACCACACACAGTGAAACTCCTAACAGGTAAACTGTTTCTGCGGTTGCACAAAGCCTTCAGGGAGCTGAACTCACTTTTACCTCTTCAGCTTATCAGCACAGTGCATTTGAGGTGCAGCTACCTAGTATTGAGACACCACCCTATTCCCTGAAAAGCTGCTCTGCCACACAGATGTCTACACCCTTGGACTCCCCGCATGTAGTGCCTGCATGGATTGTTCTGTATCAGACAATGAGGAAACTTGATTTAAAGAAGACATTTTAATCTCGTGTGGTGTAATATCGCCACTCCTCATTTCCCCCTCCACCAATATCTTGTCCTACTAGGTGTACTTACTTATTTTCGCTCCTTTAGAAACTAGGAGCTCCAGAGCAAACAGACCTTTTCAGATTCCTAGTTCTTACTCTTTAAGTTGCAAATGATTAGTATCTTATATTTGTAATTTGAATTGAAATTTGCTTGGTAGGAAATATGGTGTATCTTTGTCATTGAGTAGCACATGGTTAAATTACAGTCCCAAAGCAGAGCAGTGGGAAGGGACCTGGAAGCTTTCAACTTAACCTCTGCTCCAAGGAGGTCTGTCCCAGTACCAGGGCCTTGTCCAGCCCTCAGCCCTCCTGGTCAGAGCCACCCACCTTTCTGGGGCCCTGTCCCAGGGCTGCAGCACCCATGTGGGAAAGGAGTGTTCCCTAATGTCCAACATGTCCAAGAACCATATCTAAAAAAAGCAACTGACCAAGGTTTACATGGAGGGGAGATTGATAAATTAAATGATTAACCAAAGGGAATGAACCAAAGGGACCATCAGGTTTGTTGTCCAGAAACAAGCCTTAGGACAAGCAGAAGTTGGTCTCTCTCACAAGACCTCCTTGGAGGAAGCACCCCTGGCTCTGAGCACTGTGCTGACAAAGCTACAGGGATGGAGAAAGCACTCTCTCCCCTACAGGAGAAGCTGCGCTTGCCAAATACTCACTCACCACTCCTCTCAGATGCTTCACCTCAGACTTTTAGTGTAATAGCCTTCAGCTCTCTGGGGGCAAGCCACCATTTTTTAAATCATCCTTTATTAAGCTATTGAAAACCAAAGTGTGGTAAACTTTCTGGCATCATTCCCCCAGCAGCAGGGAGAATTTAGACTGCAGGAGCCCTGGCACGGCACAAGCTCAGAGCCCCTCCCACTGAGTTGTGGCTGAGTGCTTGAAATGGGTTGGTCATTCATGCACATCTGTTTAACCCCTACCCACCAGGGTAAGCAAAGCAATGCTGACTCAGCACAGGCAATAAGGGAGTTGGGGGGGCTATTAACTCCTCTGTTGCCTTCAGGTTAAGGATTGGTTTGAGCCCTGAGTCTTGGCAAGATCAGATTTTACACACAAAAGCCCTTGGGTACAAGCCAAGCAGAGACCTGTTGTTGGCTGTGGCAGGCAGATGTCTGGCATTGCACAAGGCTGCATGCAGCAAGAGGAAAGATTGAAGATATGCTTATGCTGGAGAAGGCCAAGCATTGGGATGCTCTCCCTGCCTGGGTATTGTAACCATGAGAAATACTGCCTTCTCTTCGCTTGTTTTGGTAGCCAAGTGCTTTCTCCTTAGCTAATGGCTTTGCTTTGATTCTTGCTTTGTTTTCCATGGAGGGGAAAAAAACCTCAAAATGAACAAACTCAAAATGAACAAACACAAAACCAAAGCCCAAACCTTGCTCACTCACTGTTACTGTTTCCTAGCATTGCTGCTGGATCTCGTGATGGTGGCAGTGGTGAAAGGGATTGTCAAGCGGCCACGGCCCACCCACAACAAGATGGACATGTTTGTCACCATCTCAGTGGACAAGTACTCCTTCCCATCAGGCCATGCCACCAGAGCTGCCCTGGTCTGCCGCTTCGTTCTGCGCCACCTGGTACTGGCCGTCCCACTGAGGATCCTCATGGTGCTCTGGGTCCTCATTGTCAGCGTTTCAAGGGTCATGCTGGGCAGGCACAACATGACAGACGTGCTCTTTGGTCTGCTGCTGGGCTACATGCTGTACAGCGTGGTGGAGTACTGCTGGTTGTCCCCCCTCAGTGCACCTGCCCTCTTTGCACTCTGGAGCCATTGATGACTGGGTCCCTCCCAAAGGAAGAGATGTGCACCTGGTTTTCTAAGCATGCACAAGGAGGGGATACTGGGACTTGAGCTCATACGTTGGACCCCATCTACCCCACCAAGACTTCAATACTAGCAGCGCTGCAGGCTCCTGGGCCTGCACTTTGGTGCTGTCTTGCCCTGTTGGGCAGGGTGTGCACTGGCCAAGCAGCTGCACTGTCTGTTGTCCCATGAAAAAAAGCCCCAAACAGTCCATGCAGAGCCCAGGGGGAGGTCAGCGCATTCATGTGGCAGCTCACAACTGATACTGTGAATCTGCATGCTGTTGCTGGGCACCTGCTGCACTGGCCCAGGATGTACGTGGTAGCTACGGCTTCTCTGAAAATACACTGATCATGTTACAATTATGAGTGTGCCCTGCACAGCCTGCTCTATAAAATATGTCTGGAGGGCACTCTCTAGGGTCACTCCTCCAGTTTATGAAGAGCCCTACCTTCCTAAGCAGTACATCTCTTCCATTGCTCTAGATTTAAGTACTACACAGAACAGATCTTAAAGCAGAGAGGACAGAGGCACTTGGCTCCCAGCGTCATGGGGAAAGAAGGTGCAACCAAACGTTTGGTCCATCCGTGCCATCTCCAAGACAACAGGTAATGGGGAAAGCACCTGCTAACAGCAGCCTGCTCGTGAAGACCTTGTGCAGAACTTCATAACTGCTTTTCCCCTCCACAGGGTTTTTAGTCTACCAGGCAGTACAGTGCATTCACAGTAGTTCCTACTTGCTAGCATGTTACCAGTGCTGCTGACAGCATACTGCAGCATGAGCCCCTTCCCCATTGCCCAGCAGCTCACAATCACCCAGGCTGCTGCGCAGCCCCAGGAGCTGAGTCTTACCTGCACCTCCTTTATAGCGAGAGGCTCTGGCTCTGCCGACCACCACCACAGCTCCCCATGCTTCAGGTGGACTGGCTTTCCTACCCTGGCATCATTAGCCCTGGCAGCCCGTATTTCACAGGGAACTGCTTGTCTTTGGCAGAAGAGTGTCATGAGGCACTTCTGTAATAAGCCATAGCTGAGACTGGGCCAGAAAAGCACAGAATCCACATCAACAGGAACCACAGCCAGGTAGAGAGTGAGAGCTCTGGACTGGACTTAAATAGTGCTCCTGGCAGGGGGAGGGAGGGGTTTGTGCCCAGGTGAGGTTTATCATGGCCATTTGGGTCTATTAGCACACTCAGTGCCTGGAAAGCATGGATTAAGTCGTATTAAAACCAGTCAGTGTTTTATGCGTGCTGTTTCTCTGTGTGTGCAGGAGCAGCCTGAGGGCCACTGGTATAAGCATCCTATTTCTGTCTGTCACCCACTGTCAATTATACAGGGGCTGCAATGAAAGCACTTGATATGGCAAAGTTCCCCCAGAGCTGAGCCCTGAGCTAACAGCTGTGGGTCTGCACTCCAGCAACAAAAAAATCAATCCCCTGGTTGCACCGCATGCCTGGCAGCGGGCTGGGCCAGTCTAGAGTGTGCACAGCAGCACATAGCCACTCCACCAGCCCTCCCTCCTCAAGGCAGAGATGAGTTCTCTGGTGGCTGCAGGTCACGGGCATGCAGCACACACCAGTGTGGTCAGGGTTTGTGGTGATCAGGGCTTATTGAGCTGTGCCAAAACATCCTAGCTCTACTCTTTCCCACACACAGGGTGCTTTTTGTCCAGTTGTTCTTAGAGTCACTGGGGTCTTCCTCTCCAGGCAGGAGGAGTATGGCAGCAACTCCGTGCATGTGTGGTTTGTTCCTGCATACATGTGCATGCCAAAAGTTGCTCCCAGCTCATTTGAAGGACCCTCCACAGGCTGCTTGGTGGCAGCTGCTATCTCCAGTGCACAGCCCTGCTTTGTCATGGGCTGCCCAGCTGCCCTGTCACCTCTGCTCTGTTTCCTTCCACCTTCCCCAGCGAGACCTTTGGTCTCCTCT
The DNA here is from genome assembly GCA_028858755.1 of Ara ararauna. Lineage (NCBI taxonomy): Eukaryota > Metazoa > Chordata > Aves > Psittaciformes > Psittacidae > Ara > Ara ararauna. The sequence continues at coordinate 47,578,943 of CM054382.1, forward strand.
TGTGATTATCACTTGTAATTGCTGGTGACAAGAGGCTGGTGCTTTCTGCTCAGTTTGTCCCATAGTACCTCTCCCCACTGTGAAAGCCCTGAACAGATGTGTCTGCATGCACTGCCCAGCATACCCTACATCCTGGCCAGGCATGGGGGCAGTGGCTTTCCCACTGACATCAACAAGCTGGTCTTGACTGAAATGCCATGGTTTGTCCATGATGCACTCCCACAGTCACTTGTGCCTCATGGTGCAATTCAACCAGATCATGAACCCAAGCACAGCAGGGGCAAAGTCCAAGGCTGTGCCATCTCTTACAGCTGCCAAGGAAGAAGGGAAAATTCAAAGGCAACCTGCACAGAGATTTCATAGCACAGCAGTGGGGTTGAAAGCTGGAAGCCCCCTGTACCTGTCACCTTGGGCATCCCTGCAGAGCTTGAAAGAGCCAGAAGCCAGAGGCAAGTGGAGCAGGGAGAGAAGCACTGCCAGTGCTGCCTGCTTGCCGTTGCTGTGCTGATCCACTTGCTGATCCGCTGGCCTGGTAAGAGATGCTTTTGATGCTTTCAACAGACAGGCAGAGTGTGGATTGGCAGCTTGGTGCCTCTGGCCAAACAGAGATCAGCCTTGTCAACAGCAAGGGACAGAAAGAGCTTTATTACACCTACTGCAAACATTCTATGACTTTCAGAAGGTTAAAAACCTTTCAGCTGCAGAGCTTGGCCTCTCCACAACCCTGCTCTGGGGCAAAGTTCCCCTGACACAGGAGAGCAAATTTCCCCTGCAGCCCCCAGGGGCTGTCCAGCTGCAGGTGTGCCAGGAGCCAGTGGTGTGCTCCAGAGCCACCTGGTCTGTGCCTCCTGCTGCCAGGGGAAGCCTTTTCCTAACCGGCCCCACCACCCTGCCACCAGCGACACCCCAGAAGCACGGTGCTCCTTACACCCAGGTCCCACTGGCCCCACTGGGGCAAAGTTCCCCTGACACAGGAGAGCAAATTTCCCCTGCAGCCCCCAGGGGCTGTCCAGCTGCAGGTGTGCCAGGAGCCAGTGGTGTGCTCCAGAGCCACCTGGTCTGTGCCTCCTGCTGCCAGGGGAAGCCTTTTCCTAACCGGCCCCACCACCCTGCCACCAGCGACACCCCAGAAGCACGGTGCTCCTTACACCCAGGTCCCACTGGCCCCACATGTGACTCCAATGGCCCAGGAATGAGCTATGGCTCCAGGGACACTGCAAACATGCCCAGCCCAGGGGCAGGGGGACACAGGCGATGTGGTACCTGGTGCCAGCAGAGCAGCTGGAACCACGTGTCCTGTCCTGTGCTGCGTCCAGGCATATTTGTCCTGGCCAGCCAACAGCAGGGATGTGCTCAGCTGCTCTAACCCTGCCCTTCTGATCCTTCCCAATGGTAATCCATTCAGTAGCACCTTGGTGGTGTGTGAGGCATCTGCCAGTTCTGCCTCGAGCACCCCCTCACCCTCCATGTCCACAGGTATGTGAAGAGCCAGCGGCACACCATCCAGGTGGATTACATCCCCTACATGGACGAGCTCGCCTGCCAGGTGGGGGTCAAGCCCGACCTGCTCACCCTCTCCCTCACCGACCCCAAGCTGGCGCTGGAGGTTGCCTTCGGGCCCTGCACACCATATCAGTACCGCCTGCGGGGCCCGGGCAAGTGGGCCGGTGCCAGGGAGGCCATCCTCACCCAGCGGCAGCGCATCATCAAGCCCCTGCAGACGCGGCTCGTGGAGGAGCACCCGTCAGCTCCCGCCATGCCCCTCTTCTTCAAGCTGGTTGGAGCTGTGGCCATCCTCGCCATCGGTTTTGCTTACTTGTAGGTGACCCACAAGTGTGGAAAGGGATGTGCTGGGGGGGGCGGGCTGTTCATCCCCTGCCCTCTGGTAACCTGTGCACCTCAGTGCTGGCAGGACCCCTCCTCCTGACCCACATGGCCCTGCTGTGGCCACACCACAAGCCCAAGATGCACAGAGCCTCCCTAGCTTGTGAAATAATACCCCAGTGCCCCGTCTCCGCCTTTCCCCAGGAAGACACAGCCAGGGACAGAGGAGGAAACCTGCTCACGCACACAGTAAAATCCAGTCCCTCTCAGCCTGCTCTTTCAACCCGGTAGGGACACACCAGGCTTTTCTGTCACCCTTAAGCCAGCCAGGCCATCACTGGCACACTCACACAAAGGCACAGCAGACTTCCTAACTGGATAAATGCGTTAAACAGACACAGGTGTCTTTCCCGTTCCTGGCGCCACCATGGTACCCTGTGCACCCACAGAACTCACATGGGTTTGAGATCGGCCTCGTGCGCACACCCCATGGCAGCACAGGCTGCACGTGTGCACACGCATGCAAACATGAGGCAAAACAGCCTCACTCAGGGTAGTCACAGTGGCACAGCTCAGTGTCACCCTCATCTCCTGCGTGCAGCCCCACCGCTGTGTGGATTGGGGACATGCAGCAGTGATGGGGTTCCTGGCTACTACATGCCGAGGCCGCACAGCTGGCTGTCAGTGCACTCAGCACCCACAAGCTTCTGTTTTCAGTGCCATGACCTGCCAAAATCTGCAGCATGGCCACATCTCAGCCCTGAGCCCAGGAAGTCCCACGGCAGTGTCAGCATTGTTAAGCGCTTACAGGTCCTCATGAGCCCTTTGCGGGAGCAGGCGCAGGCAGGAGGTGTGGCAGGGCACCAGAGAGAACCTGTAGATCATATCAGCAAGAGACACATTTTGTGACAGCCCAGCTGATCTCAGGCTGGGGAAGCACCGGGACAGCCATCCCCAGCCAAGTTGCACCGCGCACCCCTGCTGTGACCCACCAGGCTCCACGCACCCCCAAGTGTGTTTTGCCCCAGGACAAGACTCCCAGCATCCCTGCCACCACCACAGTCCTGCAGGACATGGCTACCGGGAAAGTAGCCATCATTGGTGCTGTCGCCTCTGGCCTGTGTGCCCTGAAATGCTGCCTGGATGAGGGGCTGGTACCCACCTGCTTTGAGAGGAGCAGAGACACTGGGGGGCTCTGGCACTTTGAGGTAAGCCCTGCTCTGCCAGCCTGACCCATGGTACCTGCACAGACAGGACGCGTTGATAATTACAGAGTTAAAAGTACAGAGCAGTGTTTCTTTACTTGGTATTCTCGCCATGGGGACCTGCTGCATCTCTGCGTGTCCTGCAACATGTCCCTGCAGTGTCCCTGCACAGTGGTTTCTGGAAAGGTGCCTGGTACGGTTACGTACCTCTCACCTCTGAACCTCTGGCAAGGGATGCTGCCGGAAAAGCCGAGCAGGCATCCCCGGCCAACCGGTTGCTGGCTTCCTCTCCCCAGTGTGGGAGGAGTGACCAAGTGGGAGGCCCCAATCACCGCCGACGTGCACCATAAAGCCCGGCCAGCGTCAGACGTCCTGGTTTGGGGCAACTGCGCACAGATTCTCACTGCCAGCCGCTTGCCTTCCCTGCGCTGCCGAACCCACAGCTGCAGGTCAGTGGAGGGGCTGCTGGTGGGTGCCCGCATGCAGCAGGTGCCGGGGAGGCACCATCAGCATTTACTCTGGGGAAGGTGGAGGGCAAAGTGCCGATGCAGGGGCTGTGTCCACCAGGGTGGGAGCCACGGGTCCCCGCGGGAGGGCTCGGCACTCTAACATGCCTCCATTGCTTGGACTTGCCATGAGGGGGAGATGTCAAGGCTCCATAGCTCTTGATAGCACTTCTCCCAGGTGTCTGGATGTAAACACTGCAATGGTGAAAAACCCCAGGACTGATGAGATTCCTGCTGGAGCGGGGGGATAGCTGTACTCTCACAGTCCCAGACAAAACTTTGGGGGCTGCCCCTAAGCTTGTGACCATTTTGGAGCACAGGACCAAACTGCACAGCTGCAACCCGTGCCCCTAAGCCCCATTCTCTGGCACTGTCTGCAGGCAGAGACCAGAGGTGGAGGGCAGCATGGCAAAGAGGGTGGCCATCATCGGAGGGGGCAGCAGCGGGCTGTGCGCCATCAAAGCCTGCCTGGAGGAGTCACTGGAGCCCATCTGCTTTGAGAGGAGCGGGGACATTGGAGGGCTCTGGAGGTTTGAGGTAAACCCTGCTGGCCACATGTCCTGCTGGGGGTCAGCACTGCAGCAGCCGGGGGATCAGTGGCTGCTGGTGGGGTGGCATGCAGCCAGCTGTGGCGGGGTCCTGAAGGCGAGCTGACGGCAGGGGCTCCACATAAAGAGCCACCACATCAGCCCCGGCCATCCGCCCCCATCATGGTGCCGAACCACACAAGGCCATGCCCTGCTCCTGCAGGAGCACCCCGAGGAGGGCCGCGCCAGCATCTATCGCTCTGTCATCATCAACACCTCCAAGGAGATGATGTGCTTCAGCGACTTCCCCATCCCAGAAGACTTCCCCAACTACATGCACAACTCCAAGATCATGGAGTACTTCCGCATGTACGCCCAGCACTTCGACCTGCTTCGCCACATCCGATTCAGGGTGAGAGCCGCCCGGGTCTGGGATGAGCGGCGAAACGGGGCCAGGGCACAGGGTGCCTGACACCCGCTCCCCCTGCACCCAGACCAGCGTGTGCCGCGTGTCCAAGTGCCCCGACTTCGCCACCACGGGCCAGTGGGAGGTGGTGACAGAGAGCGAGGGGAAGCAGGAGGCGGCCGTCTTTGATGCTGTGCTGGTGTGCACCGGGCACCACACCGAGGCCCACCTCCCGCTGAGCGCCTTCCCAGGTACTGCCCCACACCCGGGCATGAGGAGAGACCCCAGAAAGCTTGGCTGTGGCAGTCCCTATTCTCCCTATTGCTCTTCCTTCTGGCCTCAACATTTCCCTGCCTTGTGTCAGCTCCAGGAGAGCTCCCATGCTCCCCAGGATGGGTCTGGCAGGGCCAGCAACACCCCTAACTCAGTGTTTCACAAGGTGACCCTCCAGCCCAGCACCCAGGAAGCCAAGCATCCCTCCTTCCTGCCCACAGGAATCAACAACTTCAAGGGCCACTACATCCATAGCCGAGACTACAAGGACGCTCGGGACTCCACAGACAAGAGGGTCGTTGTCATTGGGATCGGGAATTCAGGGGCAGACCTGGCTGTGGAGATCAGCCAAACAGCCAAGCAGGTAAGAAGCAGGAATGGGGTCCCAGTGGCCAGGGCAGCACCCCGTGGGACACTGCCAGCTCCACAAGGACACCAGGGCCAACATGCTGGCACAGCCACTGCTCTGTCCTGGTACTCACTGCAGCTGGCGGTGCTGGCTCCCACTATCCCAGCTTTCATCAGTTGAGACTCAATCCTGTATGGATACCCTAATTTCCACCTCTGAGCCCTGGACTGGGGCTGCCCCTGCCCCTGCTCCCTACTTCCCTGCCCCTGCTAGGTGCTGACCACCAGGTTTTAGCTGAGTTCTTGGCCAGCAGGAAGACCTACTCTGGGGCAGGGATGTGTCTCCCCCATGCAGACCCTCAGGACCAGCTAAGCCTTCAGAAGGCAACGCTTACTTCCTTGCCCAGGTCTTCCTCAGCACCCGCCGTGGAGCTTGGATCTTCAACCGTGTTGGAGATCAGGGCTATCCCATTGACACCGTCATCACCACCCGCACCAACGCATTCCTGAAGAAGCTGCTGAGCCAGTCCATGGTGAGCAACTTTGCGGAGAAGCAGCTGAACGCCAGGTTCAACCACTCACTCTACGGCCTGAAGCCAAAGCACAGGTGCCAGCAAATGCTCCCACTTCCCAGGAGGGACCCTCTGCCTCCTGCGTGTCCAGCACTGCTCAGCCATTGCCATGCTCTGTGTGCCTGAGATGGGTCAAGGCACCAGCCCAGGAAACCTGGTTAATAGCTGTGTAGTGCCCAGGGAATGTTCCAGGGAGCCACCACGCCCCCTTCCACAGAACCTTGCTGCAGTGCTGTGGCACCTCCCAAGCACCCCTGTGGGAACAGCCCCACTGGAAATGAGCATCCCTGAGGACCAGCATCCCTGGGGACCCGCATCACCAGAGCAGGGAGCCATGGCTGGAGCAGGACATGGAGCAGAGAACCCACCGCAGCACCCTCATGGCTCCTTGTACTTTCAGGGTCCTTGACCAACACCCAACCATCAACGACGACCTGCCCAACCGCATCATTTCGGGCAGGGTGCTGGTGAAGCCAAACATCCAGGAGTTCACAGAGACATCTGCCATCTTTGAAGATGGCACCAGGGAAGACATTGACGCTGTGGTCTTTGCCACAGGATACAGCTTCTCCTTCCCCTTCCTCGAAGGCTGTGTGAAGGTGGTGGAGAACCAGATTTCCCTCTACAAATTCATGTTTCCCCCTGACCTGGAGAAGCCGACACTGGCTTTCATTGGCCTCATTCAGCCCCTGGGTGCCATCATGCCCATCTCTGAGCTCCAGTGTCGCTGGGCCACCCGCATCTTCAAGGGTAAGCAAGACAAACTTCCCCTGTGGCTGCAGCCTGAGCCAGCACCCCTGGACCTGGCATAAATGGTGCCCAGCCATGGCTGGGAGGCAGCAGCTGGCTGTGCCTTCCTGGCAGTAGCCAATGGCATAGCCAACGTACATCCCAGCCATTGTTGCCAGCACTGCCATGCTGTGGCTTATCTTCCCTAGGGTTGAACAAGCTTCCCCCACGACACTGCATGGAGGCAGACATCAAGCAGAAGAGAGAAGCAATGGCAAAACAGTAAGATCCCCCTGGGAACAGGGAGGGCACTGTTTTGGGTACAGCTGATGTTGGGCATTTGTCCTGTCCTGTGCTGCGTCCAGGCATATTTGTCCTGGCCAGCCAACAGCAGGGATGTGCTCAGCTGCTCTAACCCTGCCCTTCTGATCCTTCCCAATGGTAGTCCATTCAGTAGCACCTTGGTGGTGTGTGAGGCATCTGCCAGTTCTGCCTCGAGCACCCCCTCACCCTCCATGTCCACAGGTATGTGAAGAGCCAGCGGCACACCATCCAGGTGGATTACATCCCCTACATGGACGAGCTCGCCTGCCAGGTGGGGGTCAAGCCCGACCTGCTCACCCTCTTCCTCACCGACCCCAAGCTGGCGCTGGAGGTTGCCTTCGGGCCCTGCACACCATATCAGTACCGCCTGCGGGGCCCGGGCAAGTGGGCCGGTGCCAGGGAGGCCATCCTCACCCAGCGGCAGCGCATCATCAAGCCCCTGCAGACGCGGCTCGTGGAGGAGCACCCGTCAGCTCCCGCCATGCCCCTCTTCTTCAAGCTGGTTGGAGCTGTGGCCATCCTCGCCATCGGTTTTGCTTACTTGTAGGTGACCCACAAGTGTGGAAAGGGATGTGCTGGGGGGGCGGGCTGTTCATCCCCTGCCCTCTGGTAACCTGTGCACCTCAGTGCTGGCAGGACCCCTCCTCCTGACCCACATGGCCCTGCTGTGGCCACACCACAAGCCCAAGATGCACAGAGCCTCCCTAGCTTGTGAAATAATATCCCAGTACCCCGTCTCCGCCTTTCCCCAGGAAGACACAGCCAGGGACAGAGGAGGAAACCTGCTCACGCACACAGTAAAATCCAGTCCCTCTCAGCCTGCTCTTTCAACCCGGTAGGGACACACCAGGCTTTTCTGTCACCCTTAAGCCAGCCAGGCCATCACTGGCACACTCACACAAAGGCACAGCAGACTTCCTAACTGGATAAATGCGTTAAACAGACACAGGTGTCTTTCCCGTTCCTGGCGCCACCATGGTACCCTGTGCACCCACAGAACTCACATGGGTTTGAGATCGGCCTCGTGCGCACACCCCATGGCAGCACAGGCTGCACGTGTGCACACGCATGCAAACATGAGGCAAAACAGCCTCACTCAGGGTAGTCACAGTGGCACAGCTCAGTGTCACCCTCATCTCCTGCATGCAGCCCCACCGCTGTGTGGATTGGGGACATGCAGCAGTGATGGGGTTCCTGGCTACTACATGCCGAGGCCGCACAGCTGGCTGTCAGTGCACTCAGCACCCACAAGCTTCTGTTTTCAGTGCCATGACCTGCCAAAATCTGCAGCATGGCCACATCTCAGCCCTGAGCCCAGGAAGTCCCACGGCAGTGTCAGCATTGTTAAGCGCTTACAGGTCCTCATGAGCCCTTTGCGGGAGCAGGCGCAGGCAGGAGGTGTGGCAGGGCACCAGAGAGAACCTGTAGATCATATCAGCAAGAGACACATTTTGTGACAGCCCAGCTGATCTCAGGCTGGGGAAGCACCGGGACAGCCATCCCCAACCAAGTGGCACCGCGCACCCCTGCTGTGACCCACCAGGCTCCACGCACCCCCAAGTGTGTTTTGCCCCAGGACAAGACTCCCAGCATCCCTGCCACCACCACAGTCCTGCAGGACATGGCTACCGGGAAAGTAGCCATCATTGGTGCTGTCGCCTCTGGCCTGTGTGCCCTGAAATGCTGCCTGGATGAGGGGCTGGTACCCACCTGCTTTGAGAGGAGCAGAGACACTGGGGGGCTCTGGCACTTTGAGGTAAGCCCTGCACTGTGCCAGCCTGCCTGCCCCACAGCAGCAGCATGGCTGGCATTAGGATTGATTATTGGCAGCTAACAAAGCACCTCTCCCCTGCTTATATATATGTGGCAGTCGGATTTCCCAGGAAAACCACGTGAAAGATAAACTGCTGTGACAGTGGGAAGCTGGTGTCCTTTCACGAACCCTTTCTTCACAGTCTCATCCGTCCCTTCCCCTGCTGGTTTGTTCTTTGTCTCCTCCAGTCCTCCTCTACCCATCATTGTCCCAGCTGACCCCACTGTCTATCTCAGCCCCAGTTCCTGTCTTGCCGAGTCCTTGTCTAGAAGTCCCACTTGTTCCTCTCCCTACTTCTGTGGCACTCACCTATGCAGAAGTATTGAGCACTTCCTCCTCTGTGCTTTGGCTCTTCCTTCATCAGGGGAAGCCCCAGAGCTCATTTCTGCCCCCACCTAATGAGGCTGGCTGTTGACTTTTCCCCTGGAAACCCACCAAGATGACATGCCTTTCACAATGTCCTGATACACAGTTGAAAAGCCTGGGAGGGGGACACACCACGCCAAGCCAGAATGGGGTTTGGGGGGGCCCAGTTACAGTCCACTGGTTCTGCCCATGGTGGGTCAGAAATGGGGCTGGGGGAGCAGAGCCAGGGCATCAGCACTCAGCTGCTGGGGCAGAGACTCATCATGCAGGAGTGGCCACTTAGCTGGAAGTGCAGGAGTTGGCTCAGGAGCTGGTGAGACTTGATGTGGCACCTGGGGCAATGGCATCATGGACAGCTTCAGGAACACCCTGCCTCATCAGAGACAGGGGTGGGAGCAGGGAAACTAAGGCACAAGAACCCACCACACACTGTTACCACTCATGGCCCTCACCAGTACAGCGTCCTCTTGCCTTTTATGTGGGGTGGGCAGTCACATGCATAGGAGAGTGCTAAGTGCAGGGGTAGCTGCAATCACCTGTGGCTTAACCCTGCACCCACAGGCACAGTGAGGCACGAGGCAGGCAGCCCTGGGGTCCCTGGCCAGTGCCAAGCCATGCCCCACTCCCGCAGGAGCACCCCGATGAGGGCTGTGCCAGCATCTACCACTCTGTCATTATCAACACCTCCAAGGAGATGATGTGCTTCAGCGATTTCCCCATCCCAGAAGACTTCCCCAACTACATGCACAACTCCAAGATCATGGAGTACTTCCGCATGTACGCCCAGCACTTCGACCTGCGTCACCACATCCGATTCAGGGTGAGAGCCGCCTGGGTCTGGGATGAGCGGCGAAACGGGGCCAGGGCACAGGGTGCCTGACACCCGCTCCCCCTGCACCCAGACCAGCGTGTGCCGCGTGTCCAAGTGCCCCGACTTCGCCACCACGGGCCAGTGGGAGGTGGTGACAGAGAGCGAGGGGAAGCAGGAGGCGGCTGTCTTTGATGCTGTGCTGGTGTGCACCGGGGTGCACACCGAGGCCCACCTCCCGCTGAGCGCCTTCCCAGGTACTGCCCTGCAGACTGCTCGCTTGGTCCTTGACACTCCTGGGACCACCCTCCTCTCCAGCTTAGTCCCTGCTCCACCCTGGCTACTGCCAAAATGCTCCCACAGGGGAACACACCAGGCAGGATTGCATGAGCATGCTGCTATCCCACCTACCTTGGTGGTCTGTCTTAGGTGCCTTTTGCTGTGCCATCAGCACCTGACCAAAGTGCCCTGCTGGCAAGGGTGACTTCTGCTGATTCACCTCTCCCATCAGCAACTGGCTCCCCGAGCTGCTGACCATGCACCCGCTGGGCTCTCCAGCTTTGTGGCAGGGCTTGAGAGCTTGGTGCTGGTGTTGGCCTTTTACTCTTGGTGGCAGGCAAAAATGCCTGGAGGGCTTTCAGCTGTGGAGACCCTATTCGGCTGGGGAACAGGCTGGAGCACACCATCACCAGGGTCTGGCAGGACAGCACAGATCCCGGCTGCTCCTCTGCTCCGACAACTAGCACCAGGCAGGAACTGCAGGACAATTCTGCGATGGGAGCATGGAGGTCTCCAGTCCAAGCCCTGCTGCAAGCCAGGCTAGCCCCAATGCCAGAGCAGGATACTCAGGGCCACACTGAGCAACTCCAAGGCTGGAGATGCCACCACCTCTCTGGGCATCATTCCAGGGCCACACCGCTGCTGTTGGTCACTCTGGTCCCAAGCTGTTCTCAAAACACACCACTAGTCTGAGCAGGACAGCCACCCCCTACCCCATGTCCCTGCCTAGCCCAGCTTCGCTCTCTCTCCCAGGGCTGGAAAAGTTTGAGGGCTGGTACCTGCACAGCCGGGACTACATGAGACCGCAGTCCTTCTCAGGGAAGCGGATAGTCGTGGTTGGCAGTGGGAATTCAGGCATCAACACTGCGGTGGAGCTGAGCCATACAGCTGAGCAGGTGTGCTGGGAGAGCCACCAGGACTGAGCAACCCCTCGCCACCCCCTGCAGGATCCACTCCCTCCAGCACCCAGCCACGAGCACCGATCCCCTCGTGATGGGGATGGCTGTTCTCTCAGCAGCTCTGCTGGCATCCTTGTCAAGGAACATGGTGAGACTCCAACCCTGTCCTGAGGTTACTGCCACATTACCACCTCTCCTCTCCTTCCTTCCAGGTCTTCCTCAGCACCAAGTGTGGGGCCTGGGTGCTGCACCAGGTAGCAGATGTGGGGTATCCCTTCAACTTTTCCTATCTCAGCCACTTCATACAGCTCTTCCAAAGCCTGCTGCCTCGGATAGCCATCAGTTTTCTCTTGGAGAAGAAGCTGAATGCCTGCTTCGACCATGAGCTCTATGGCCTACGGCCCCAGCACTGGTGAGTGCCTGGCAGCACCCCAGCTGCCTGCCCCATGCAGTCCATACTGCTGCCTGTCCCACTGCCGGGGCACACACAAGGTCTGCCTGTGCCTTCCAGGGTCCTTGACCAACACCCAACCATCAACGACGACCTGCCCAACCGCATCATTTCGGGCAGGGTGCTGGTGAAGCCAAACATCCAGGAGTTCACAGAGACATCTGCCATCTTTGAAGATGGCACCAGGGAAGACATTGACGCTGTGGTCTTTGCCACAGGATACAGCTTCTCCTTCCCCTTCCTTGAAGGCTGTGTGAAGGTGGTGGAGAACCAGATTTCCCTCTACAAATTCATGTTCCCCCCTGACCTGGAGAAGCCGACACTGGCTTTCATTGGCCTCATTCAGCCCCTGGGTGCCATCATGCCCATCTCTGAGCTCCAGTGTCGCTGGGCCACCCGCATCTTCAAGGGTAAGCAAGGCAGTTTGGAGGGAATGCAGATGGGCTCTCCCAGACATAGCACAGCTAAGTTGTTCAGTTGGTCGCATCCCTTCGCACACTGCTTTCCCCCACTCACCTTTTGATCTTCATTTTGCTTCTTCTTGGAGACAAAAACCAGCACTGTATTTTGCAACGAGCCTAACACTCATCTTCTCTTGTGGGAGCCACTAACAGATCCCATTGCCTGCAAACCCCCTTCTCCCTTTCTTTCTCTGCTGTTACTTTCTTTGCCCATGCCTCATACTTCGCTCCTGATGTGGTAGCATGTCCCTGAAGCCTCAGAGGTTTCCGTGTGCAAACAAAGGCCAGGCCAGGCTGCAGAGCCAGCCGGACTGTGACAGCAGCACAGCCCTTCTTCCCAGCGACAGCCTCCTCTTCCCCAGGGCTGCAGGACCTGCTGCCATCCGCTGACATGCTGGCTGACATTGTGCAAACCAAGGAGAAAATAGCCAAGCGGTAAGGAAGCTGTGCAGGCATCAGCCCTGCTGCTGACAGCCCTGTGCCCCAAACCTGCCCAGTCTGCCTGCCCACAGGTACGTGAGCAGCCAGCGGCACACCATCCAGGTGGATTACATCCCCTACATGGACGAGCTCGCCTGCCAGGTGGGGGTCAAGCCCAACCTGCTCACCCTCTTCCTCACCGACCCCAAGCTGGCGCCGGAGGTTGCCTTCGGGCCCTGCACACCATATCAGTACCGCCTGCGGGGCCCGGGCAAGTGGGCCGGTGCCAGGGAGGCCATCCTCACCCAGCGGCAGCGTGTGCCGAGGCCCCTGCAAGGCAATGCTGGGGGCAGCCCTGCCTGCTCCAGAACCACACCCCACATCTTCAAGGTCTTCTTCAGCATCGGGTTGACTGTGGCCACCCTTGTATACGTCTTGCTCTCTTCTTAACCTAAAATGAAGGAAGCATGGGTCCTCCTGGCAATCTGCTTCCTTTTCTTTGGGCTACAGTGTTTCTGTAGGCTGTTGCTAGGTCTGCCGCCACATGAAGAAGCACAAAGAGGCTTGGTTCCTTGCGACAAGAGGTTCAAAGAATCAAACCTTTGGTTCCTTGAAGGCAAAACAGACCAGACAGCCTGGTTTGCCTCGCCTTCCTGCTGTACCAGAGCCACAACAGGCCCTGTCAGGGGCTGCTCCGAGGACAGGGATCACACTGCAAGCTCTGCCTGTGGGTTGGTTGGCAAAGAGGCGATGGGGAAACAGGGAACTGGCTCAGCAACGACACCTTGGGAAATAGGCAATAAAGCTTGTCCCCGTGCAGGGGGGACCAGAGACCATGCTGTGTGGGCTGCCTCCGTCGCTGCTGTCCGTCCCAAGGCATCTGTCCTGTCCACACACGGCCTGTCCAGCTCGCAGGCAGCAACCTGGCCACAGCACCCCTCAGCCAGCGGGCCCAGCGCCGCAGCCATAGCTGAACCCTCCCCCGCCACCTCGGAGCCCCAGCCCTGCCCTCAACCGACATGGCCGCCCGCCGGCTGCGGCGCGAATGAAGCCGCGCGTCCCTCCGCGCGCCAGGCCCGCCGCCCTTCGCAACAATGAGCGAAGCCGCCCTCAACAAACATGGCGGCTGCCCGGCAGCGAGAGCGCGGGTCCGCGGGAGGGAGGGGGGGCGCGGCCATGGAGCGGCGCGCGGGGGCGGGCCAGAGCGCCCCGCAGAGGCTGGCGGCGGCACGGGGTGTCGCCATTTTGGACGGAGGCGGAGAGCGGGGCGGCGGTGGTGAGGTGGGGCTGCGGTCGGGACCGGGGGCTGCCGGCGGGTGTCCCAGCGGGCCCGGCTGAGGGTGGGCGGGAGGCAGCTGGCCGGGCGCTGCTTCCCGGGCGCTGCTGCGGGAGGCGGTGGGTGAGGCTTGGCTGGGCTTCTGCACGGGTGACAGCGCGGTGGGTAACGGTGGCCTGCACCCCTCGTTGGTGGCCGTGGCCTGCAGCCGGCTCGGAGCACCTCAAACGCGCCCTGTCTCTAGCCGGTGCGGCCAGCTTCTCCTAAGGGCCGTGACAGGCACCCAGCAGGGAACGGGAGCGGGTGGCGGCCCTGCATGCCGTGACAGTCCTAACAGCGCTTCGCGGAGCCCTCATAACAGCCCTGCCAACGCCACTGCTTTGCAGAGCCCTCGTCCTAGCCATGCCTGCTTGGCATGATCCAGAGGAGGGAGGCTTTCTTGTCCCCGGTTTCCCGGCTCATTCTCTTAACCTTATGGCAACCTCTTGGCTATGCTCTGTTTCCCTTCTCTGAATGAGGAAGGCAGGAGAGTTTGAGCAAATCAGACTTCCCTGGGTACCTTTAGCACCAAGAGGTTTCAGCCAAGCAGGCTGTGGGCAACTGAGAGTGCTAAACAGAGACCCCATCTCTCCAAAATAAACCTTCTCATGCTGGCTGCTGGTGTATTTCCAGTCCAGGTCAATGGCTGGGTGGGAGAGGCAGCAAGCGTGACACAGCTCAGGGGGAACTGGTGTATTTTGTGTGTCCAGGTCAGAAGCAAAGTGGGGAGGTGAGGCTGGTTGAAACCGAATGGGCTTTGTGATCCAGCAGGCAGGCACCCACCTTATTGCAGACTATAGCTGGCAGCAGCTTGCTGCTAGACTGGGAGCAGATGCACTGAGATGCTGTGGAGGTTTGCTTGGGTTTTGGTATGGGCAGTGTTGCCATCAGTCACTTGAACATACTTGTGTCACACCATCAGAGCATGCAGTGCTACAAGGGCTTGTCTGAATGCAGGAGCTGTAGAAGTTAATTCAGTAAAGCCAGGTGCCGCAGGCTATGCTCAGAGAGCTCACTGTCCCAGCGCAGCAGGGTGCCTGTGTGTGTGATGCAGGAGGTGGGGTGGTCTTGTTTGCATGGGGTTTCCGATACCATGCACCAGAAAGAAGTCACAGCTTGGGAGGAACCTCAGGAAATGTTAGGACAGTGTAACCTGCAAGGGACAGCCAGAGGGAATGAATTCCTTTTATGGAAAAGAAAGGGAAGCTTTCACATCTGTTAACACCTGCATGTATCTCTCAGGTCTGTCTTGGTACAAGAGGATGTTCAGCATTTCCTACCTTCCTCCCTGTAGATGAGAAGTAAGGGAGCCTTAGTGGAGATACTGGGGAAGAAGCTCTTCAACAGCAGGTCTAGTGGCACAGGGATAGATTTTATGAGAAGCTGGCTGAGCCTCCTCCAGGGCAGAGGGGGAAGATGTCAGAGCAAGTGGTGCAGCTCATCTGACCTGGATCTTCAGGTACGCTTGATCCTCACTGAGAGGGGGGGTGGTACGGGTTAGCTGTCCTCTCAGACTGCCTTTTAGCCCTCAGGATTTAAGAAATACTTTAGTAATTGCTCTGTAATGTTCTAAAGCCTGGCTTTGGCTGGCAGCCTTGCCTGGCACCCTTCATATAACTTGATCTTCTAAACAAATCCCTAAATGTCACAGCTAAGTGCATGAAGCAATGCAGGCTGTCCTCTTCCCTCTCCCTGCAGCGCCCATGATCAGTGTGGTAAGCTGAAAAATTAGCCTGTGAAGGGGCAAGAATCACAATCCATTTCAGCTGCTGGAAACTGGGTAAGGCTTGAAGAGTCCTGTGTAGCTTGCAGTGGCTTTGTTGTTTGTCCCAAGAGGTGTGTAGTCCTTGGCTTTGTGCTATATCACCAGTTCTCCTCTTTTGCCTTCTCTGAGCTGGGTGAGATTGGGGGTGACAGCCCATCTCCAGCTGCACGGTGGCACTGAGGCAGCTGGGTGGCCCTTCTCTCATCCTGGCGGTCCAGGTGGCCAGGCAGACGCCAGAATGCACAGGGTGGTGCTACTGGTTAGGTTCACAACAAGCAGAACTCACTGTGCTGTGCTGCAGCTGACATGGTGGCTTGCCTGGTGAATCATAAGTGAGTTCTGTCAAGAGCTGAGCTTTTTTGAGACACCACGGCATTAACCCCACCCCTTGGCCAAGCTCCAGCTTGGGTGATTCCATTCGGACACTTTAACTGCTCGCTGTCACCATTGCCAGGCGCAAGGCTCTGCTCTTCTGTCCACAAGCTCTTGGAGGCTTGGGATCTGTTAAACAGCTGCTATTTTCACTCTTTGTCTGTTTCCCTGCTGTATGTAGGGGATTTGTCTGTGGAGCTTGACTGTAAGACTGTGAAAGAGGCTCTGTTAACACCAAGCAGTTGATTTGCCAATAAAGGTTGCTTTATTTTGCCCATCAGCACCTCTGCTATGCTGGCTGCAGAGGGCTTGTATGGGGTACAGTGTAAAAAGTATGTGTTTTGGAGTATAACAGCTACCAATGTAACTAGAGTGATGGTTCATAAGGATATGGCTATAATTAGGTCAAGCTGTCTTGTTTGTTAAATTCCCGTTCAGCTCCCAAACTTGGCAGTGGAAATGAACTTTGGGCCTTTTTTAGGATTGCTGTCAGTCTCCCCTGGCAAAGAACATTGGGAATGACATCCTTGCTCCTCACCTCGCTGCCAGAGCCTGTGGACACAGGCACACTGCCGTCTTCTCTCTCTCACAGGGGAGCTGAGCTGCCATGGGGAACACCACCAGTGAGCGAGTGTCGGGGGAGCGCCATGGCTCCAAGTCCCACCGCTCAGATGGCTCCGGTGCCACCCACCCTGCCAAGGAGCACCCACACAAGATCATGGTGGGCAGCACTGACGATCCCAGTGTTTTCAGCTCCCATGATTCCAAGGTAGGGGCTAGCCACTGCCTTCCCTGTCCTGCCCTTTGGGGCTCTGTGCTCCCATCCGTGTGAGGGGCCTATGGAGAATTGGGAGGCTAGAGGTGCTCTGCAATGCTCTTGTCTGGGATGTGCAGCTGGGCTGGTAGAGGCCAGGGGGGAGTGAATGTGGTCCCGGTTGCCTCTGTGTCTCAGGCTGTTTTTCTTACCTCAGATTCCTGGGGATAAGGAGTTTGTGTCATGGCAGCCAGATCTGGAGGAGTCAGTGAAACCATCCCAACAGGCTCGTCCCACTGTCATCCGATGGGCTGATGGAGGGAAAGAGGTCTTCATCTCTGGATCTTTTAACAACTGGAGCACCAAGATCCCGCTCATCAAGAGGTAGCCTGTCCCTCAGGTCTCTTTAAATTCTCCTCTGCTCCATCATGGGAAGTGTTTCTGTGCTGGTGGCTGTTCGCTTTGCTCACCTGTCTTGTCTATGTTCACCCAAGCTGGAGGGTCTGAGCACAAAGATGTAGTCAGCTTCTTCCCTGGAGGGTGCTGATAAGTTGTACAACAGAGGGACAGGACAGGATGGGCCACTTTGCTTGCCCAGCTCGGTGTCACACAGCAGCTTGTCCCAGCAGCAGAGCCCTATCCAGATATGCAGTTATCTTCTGGAAGCTGTCATCTCTTTGCTTGGCTGTGGCCTTACCCCCTGCCTAGTTGTGTTGTTGCCAGCGAGGGTTGTTTGTTTGTCCCTCACATATCTTCCTGCCCTAATGATGTTCTTGTTGTTCCATGATACATGACCCTGGGCATACTCCCAGCAAATTGCCTGGAATGAGTTTATCTCATCTCAATTGTGGATTTTGCAAACAGAGCTGCTACACTTGCTGTCCCCATCCTGCAGTGCCAGCACAGGATTAGATGCTTTTCCCATGCATCTTCCCAGATGTGTCTTGCAGAGGCTGTCTGTAATATCAACTTTCTCTGGACATGTGGGGCTGGACTGCCTCCTGTGCACTCCTTCCAGCTGGGCTTCTGTGGGGTTGAGCCACAATGGTGCTCTGAATGCTCACACTTGTTGTGCCTCAGATCACTGACAATGAGCAAGCCTAACCCTGCATGAAGTCGTGGTGCTAGAGGGGCTCGACAGTGCATGTTTTCTGGGACGCCATGGAAGAGCACCATCCAGAGCATCATCAGGGTAATGCTGTTGCACCTCTGTTCTCTCTGCACAGCCACAATGACTTTGTCGCTATCCTGGACCTCCCAGAAGGAGAACACCAGTACAAATTTTTTGTGGATGGCCAGTGGGTCCATGACCCATCTGAGGTAATGCTCAAAGCTTTATCCCTGCAGATCTTGACTTCTGCTGGGTACTAGACATGATGTAACTGCAGCAGAGGGGGAACAGGAATTGCAGAAGGTGTCTGCTAAAACGAAAGGGGCATCTCCATCCCATGAGTCCTTTCAGAGGCTGGTTCCTCTGGGCTTACACATGCTGTATAGGGGAGTTTCGGGGAGGTGCTGAGGTCCAGGAAAACACCAGAAAGCCTTTAATTCTTATTGAGAATTGGCTGCATGGGAAGGTGGGCTGTGGGGTCAGCACTAACCTGCAGGTTCTTCCCCAAAATGAATCGTGGTAGCAGCAGGGGAAGGAGAGGACACTTACCCATTGGCATGTAGCAGGATGGAGGATGAAAATAGGACATGATGTAGGAGCATGGGTGTAAAGGGAAATCTTCCCAGTGTAAACAGCAGAGATCTGCAAGCGTAGAACAGAGATAGATACTGGCTGCCTGTGCTCTGAGGTAATGGTGCAGCAAAGACAGCTTGGGCAGGAGGATCTAGGAAGCACTGAGTGCTCTTGGGTGGGAGATGAACATAGGAAGACTCTTACCTCAGTTCTCTCCAGCCTGTGGTCACCAGCCAGATGGGGACGATTAACAACCTGATTCATGTCAAGAAGTCTGACTTTGAGGTGTTTGACGCTTTGAAGGTGGATTCCCTGGAGAGCTCAGAAACCTCAGGTCGGGGTGAGTTTTTGTACATTACAGCTTTGCATGTGCTATTTTCCACGTCCTCTGTGCTGAGACTCCCTGCTCTGGGGGTGAACAGATCCCCTGAGCAGAGGTGTGGGCCTGCGATTGGGAAGAACAGTGTTTGGCAGTGTGTCCTCAGCAGCCTGCAGCTGAGTCCTTGTCTCTATAGAGGGACTGTGCTGGTGTAACTTGTTCTGTGCTAGCACCATCTCAGAGCAGGGTCAGTGCCTGTGCATGGCTGAGGCAGCTGTTTCAGACTGGTGAACTCCGGGAACATCAGCCCGTTCTGTCTGCTCAACTGTAAGTCATCTGATCTGGGGTACAAGCTAGGTGAGCGCAGGATCCGGGTTATTTTCAGCAGCTACTCTTGGTTTTCATGCCAAGGTAATTTGTACTGGTGCTAGCTCATCTCAAACCTCCCTCTCCACTTGTGTTACAGCAGCAGGTTAGGTTACCATGCAGATGCCAGCAGTGCTGGCTCAGTGTGTAATGCTGGCAGGTAGCTCAGTCGTGTTCCAGTCCAGGGCTCTCTGCTGCCTGCCATCCCTGGTATAAATCCTGTCTCAAGATAGAGCTCAGCTCCACAGCCTTGCCCAACTTGGGCAGGAGATACGTCGTTGAAGCCAGTAAGCACCAGCACCTCCAGGGAGGTGGAGCCCATCTTGGATGCTTGTTTTTCCAAAATGATCAGGTCAGATGTGGTTAGGAGGTACATCCAGTCCAGCTTCCAGTGACCACAAGCTCCTATGGTTCCTCACATGGGTTGAGCAGCTGGTCCATCTAGATCTCCAATTTGCCATTTCTGGGACCTCCTCATCAGGCAGCCCTGCAGCACTGAGAGCATGCAGGCATGCTGCTTGCTGTGCCCCTGCTGCACAAGCTGCTATTCTGGGCCAAGCTGGCTGCTTGCTACAGGTAGAGGGACCCAGCTATGCTGAGGGCTGTGTGCAGAGGTCTTGGGGTGGCTTCCACAGGGTGCTTGCTTTGTGTCAATACACGTACCAGCTTACGGTCCTGGTTGGAAATGTCCAGGACTCACCTGGCTGCTTTTTCCACTGTGAAAAGGCTGAGCTATTACTATAGGATACATGGGCATGGCTCATGGAAGATGTCTGTGCCTGAAAGACCCTGCTGGATCCTTCTTAGCTTCTTGGGAAGCCAGGCCTGCTTCAACTCTTTCATGTCTGCTTTCTCTTCTCTTTAGACTTGTCAAGCTCACCACCTGGACCTTATGGCCAAGAATTGTACGTATACCGGCCTGAGGAGCGCTTCAAATCCCCACCCATCCTCCCACCTCATCTCCTCCAGGTCATCCTGAACAAGGACACCAATATCTCGGTGGGTACCGTCATACTGCCCACACACAGGGAGCCACACTGGGGTTGGAAGGGGTGTCCTGTCTGCAGGAACCCTGGTCTCCCCTTGGCTGGAGCCTCACCCTTGGCATTTCCTGGGAAAAGCATCACTTTTCCATTAACAGCACTGGTTTGGCCCCTTACTCTGCCTGGTGCTTAGCTGAGTTCTGTTCCAGTTCAGAACAGCCAGAGACACCAGCAGCTCAGATTGTCTGAGATGGCAGCTCTCTGTGATGGCTGGAGCTGGGGGGTCAGGGCTCTGCTGTTCCTCTGTGACACTCCTCTTCTCCTAGTGTGACCCAGCACTGCTGCCTGAACCCAACCATGTCATGCTCAATCACCTCTACGCACTGTCCATCAAGGTAAGGGCAGGTCCTGTGAGGCTGCTGGGTGAGGGAAGTGGAGCTGCTGTAGCTCCCAGGAGCCTGCAGCACTTGCAGGGAGCAGACAACAACGGGGTGGAGAAGGTGGTGCAGGGATTGATGGATCCACGCAAGGACAGCTTAGCTGCCTGGTGAGGTGTGGCATGTGCAGGGGTGTAGGCTGTGGCTTCCCTACAATTCTCTTTAGCTGCCTCCCTGCAGCCTAATGGAACTGGGCAGCCCCAGGCAATCCTGCTGTGTACCAGACCCTTCCCTTGCAGTCCTTGTCACGGGTGTTGTACGTGTCTTGCTGGCTGTGAGACCCAGGACAACAGGGACAGGCTGGGGTGGCTCCACAGGCTTGCAGAGCCCTCTTCCTGATGGCTGCTGTGGGGTGCCCCACTTCCAGGTTGTCACAGCCAGGCTGCACTGGGCTATCCCCCTCCTGCTCCCACTGACGCTGTGCCTCTCACAGGATGGCGTGATGGTGCTCAGTGCCACACACCGCTACAAGAAGAAGTATGTCACCACGCTGCTGTACAAGCCCATCTGAGCTGGGGCCTCACCTACCCCCCACGCAGGACACCAAACGCCGCTTTGTCTGCACACAATGGGCCACAGGACTGTGCAAGAACTGACCGCTGGCTCCAGCCTCGAACCTGGCAGGGACGTGAGCCCTGGCAATGAGCCCAGGGCCGCTGGGGCTTGTGACACTGTCCCATCCTACTGGTGTGGTTTGATTTAACCCTTGGTTTCCGCCCACCTACAGCTCCCCTTGGCTTCTCTGAGTCTCAGGGGCCACTTTTGCTGCTCACCAGAACAGCTTTTCCTTGTGCCCAGCATGGAAAAGGCTTCACCTACCCATCTTCTCCAGCCTGCACAGGCCCCAAGGTGGTCCTGGCAGTGTCTCCAGCCCAGGCCTACAGGAACATGTCCTGCCTGCTGAAGGTCGCTGTGCTGTCCTGGTGATGAGCCTCCAAGGCCACCTTGATCCCTACAGGCTGTGGGACAATCCAGCCTGCCCCATCCTGCAGCCCTGGCTATGGTGCTGCCCCCCTCCTTGTGCTCACTAGCTTTGAGGAAGGGCTCTCAGCCCTGGCTGCAGCCCCAGCCCTCTGCCAGGTTCAGCATCGAGCCAGCGGGAGGGAGGGTGCAGCTGGACCGGACGCAGCCACGCTTACCTGCCACTGGGACAGCGCCATCAAGGACTGAATGCCCCGTCCCCAACATCGAGTGCTTCTGCGGGGAACGGCTGACTTCATCACAGCCAGAGGGACACCGTGCACACCATGCTGGAGGGGCCTGGGAAAAGCGGAGCAGGGCACGTATCCCAGGACCCTGGCTACACCGCCTGCTGCCAGCGCAGTGCCATGCAACAGGGTTTTCTCTATTTATTACAGTATTTATTGATCTCGGTGCTGCTGGCCTGATGTTGGAGAGGGGCTCTGGAGCAGCGAGAGGGGAAAAGGGAGCAAGCGCCCAGTGGGGCGCAGAGCTGCCGTTGCGGTGGGGCCAGCCAGTACCTACTGCACCTTGTGCTGTGGGTAGCTTGGGGAGCACAGCTGCAGAGACCTATGTGCCAGAAACACCACAACCTGCAGGAAACCTTTATTGGGGACTCTCCAGCCACTGTACAGAATGTGGCATTTCTTACATCCTCCCACACTGAGGCCCCAACATGCCCGGAGAGGCCCCAAAAGGCGGCTCTAATACTTCTGTCTATATACATATACATACATCCAATAGCAGGGAGGGGTATGCAGCAGAGTTACAAATGGGACCAAGTCCCACGGTGAGAGGTGCTTGATGTGGAGGGCTGTACACCTGACTTAAGTACTGTGGGTGGAAAGGGGCGAGCACTGAAGCATGTGGCAGGCAAAACCCAAGCCAGCAGCTGCTGCTGTAATACCAAGCAAAGACAGGTGGAGGGCATGCGACCACCACAGCAGCCCAAACCCACTAGCTATGTAGCACTGGACAGCCCGAACCCCTGTCCACCCCACCCCTTGGAGTAGCAGGGACAGGGTCCTCTCCAGCCCTCTGGCGTGGCATGGCTCAGCAGCCAGCGGGCTGTTCTGTGAGCAGAGGCATTGCTCCCAGCCCTGCTCAAGCGACGGGCAGGGCCTGCTGGGCCTTCACCTGGCAAGAGAGAGCACACATGGCAGTAAGAGGGAGTGGTGCCAGAGCAGGCATGCGCTGGAGGACTGCTGTGCCCTGGGGATGGAGCAGCCAGGGAAAATAAGGAAAATAGGTCCCCATGTCCCACACACACACACATTACACCCAACTGGGCCCCTCAGCACCCCTTGCCATGCACCACTCTGCTTGCAGAGCATGCGGTGTCTGCCATCTGTGCCCATCCTCAAGGCATCAGGGCTCACCAGGGCAGGGGCACCTTCCTCTATCCCACCCTATGTGCCAGGGCAAACTCACCTCCAGGTTCGTCCTAGCCTTGCGCAACACATTGTGGGTCCTGCTCACTGTGAGGGGAAGAGAGACGTGGTCAGTGAGGTTCCTGTGCTGTAGAGCCACTCCAGGCACATGGGGACAAGGCTGGCTTGGCTTGGCCCTGCCATCCCACAGCAGGATATCACCCAGGCCACGTACACTGGCTGACAATGAACTGCTCCATGCTGTCCTTGAGCTGTGCTGTGCTGCGTAGCCGCTCAGCTGTGCTCTGCAGAGCATCCTCCCTTTCAGAGAGCTGTGCCCGCAGCGCTGCGATCTCACCCTGTAGTGCCTGCTCCTAAGACAACAAGAGCATGATGAGCAGGGAGCATTCAGCGCCACCACCCCGCCAGCTCCTTCCCTGTGCTCACCTTCCCCTGGTGCTGGGCTGTGCTGATGGGCAGCACAGTGCTCCAGAAGGCAGTGAGGAGAGACACACACTGCTCCAGGATGCCATGCAGGGTGCTGGCACTGCTCCAGAGGTGCCCTGTGCCTGTCCACCGCAGGGCCTGCGGGAAAGGGGTACAGGAGCAAGTGCTGCCAGGGCACCTGCATCCCACTGCACCCAGGGTCTCACCCTGGCTAGCCCACCACTGCAGCGCAGTGCCAGCAGCAGCCCCCAAGCTGGAGGCTGCCAGGTGTTTGCAAGCCCTGCAAGCCTCAGGGCTGATACTGGGCTCAGGGGCCACTTTACACATGGTCTTCAGAAGGTCTGACCCCCAGCCACTGCCAGCCCTGTCCTGCCCACACTTTACCTCCTTTCCAGGGAGCGGGCAGTTGGGCAGCCCAAGCGCAGAGTGTGTGAGACACATCAGCTCACAGGCCAGCGCCTTTCCCTCCAGGATGTGCTGCTCCAGGGCCCGGTAGGTGTCCAGGCAGCCAATGATGTGAGCCCTCGTTGGCCCCTCACTCTTCCTCGGCAGTGGGTCTGCTCCACATGGCCCTGTGGAACAAGCAGGGCTAGGTAGGACCACTGCCCGCACCCCCTGTGGCCCTCCCTGTTCCATCCTGAGGCTTAGCTCTGCCCTGTGCTCCTCACCCTTGTTCAGCAAGGGTGCTGCCATGAGTTTGTCAGGTCTCAGCAGCATGGGCATAGGCATGGGCAGGCTCTGGGACCTACCGTCCATCTGCCAGGTCACAGACATGTCAGAGGACAGCGGGGAGAAGAGGGGAGCTGCTGAACTTGTGCCAACATCCCGCACTGGAGGAGATGGGAAGCAGCCTAGAACAAGAAGTATCTGAGCCCCTGCAGACAGCCGCGGCCCTGTGCCTGGGGCTGCTGGGGTCTTGCCCGCCCTCTCTGCTTGCCAGCAGCGCCACCGTGTCTCTCCTGCTGCAGCCAGAGGAGAAGCGCTTGGGCCTGCCCAAGGCTTGCAGAGGGGCCAGGCACCCCTAGACTAGTAGCTGGCCAGAGGGCTAGTGGTGGAGGCTGGGCGAGTCCTGTACCTGCACGGGTCTCGGCGGAGGGGCCTGGGAGACTCTGGCAGCCGGGCAGCTCTGCACGCAGGGTTCGCAGCAGCAGGCGGTGCTCCTCACACTGCTGCTGCAGGAGCGTCACCGTGCGCTGCAGCCTGCAGAGGGCGACACGTGGATCCAGTGCCGGGCGCGCCACCAGCCCCGCTGGCCCCGCGGTGCCCCGAAGCTTGCCTGCTGTTGTTCTCCTGCAGAGAGCGCCGCTCGTCCCGGAGCTGCCGGGCATCCTCCTGCCGCTCAGCGAGCTCCTCAGCCAGCCTCCGCTGCTTCCCGCGCCTCTGTTCCAGCTCTGCTTCAGCCTCCCGGGCCCGGGAGGAAGCAGCCACGAGTGCCTCCTGCACCCGCGCCAGCTCTGGGGACAGACACCATGGAGGTGTCACTGCCACCACACTCAGACAGTGCTCTCTGGGACAGCCCCGGGATGCTGGTAGCCCAGCCCTACCCTGGGAGACGTGGTCACGCTGGAGCCGCAGGGTCCGGTTGTCCTCACGCAGAGCCTTGTTCTCCCCTCTCAGTTTCAGCCCCAGCTCCGGTGACTGGGCATAGACATCGCTGGACAATCCTGCCACGGGGGACCAGTGCTGAGTCTCTTTCTCCAATATCCAGCCATGCACAGTGAGCACGCTCCCCAGGCAATGGGGTGTGCAAAGCCCGGGGCCCCCCTAGCAGCCCTGGCCCCAGGGCAGCACCATACCGCTGGCCTTGCCGGTAGAGGCCAGGCAGTGCTCGAGCTGCTTGCGGAGCCGGTCATTGGTGCAGATGGACTCCTCGAGCCGCTGGCGCAGGCTGCGGATCTCTACCAAGTGTTCCTCCAGCAGATCTGCCCCTGCCACAGCCAAGGAGATGGCTCAGGGCAGGGATAGCTGTGCCACCTGCCTCACAGCATCCCCTCTAAACTCTCCCATATCAGAGCCATGTCCTGCAGCTATTCTGGTGCTGGGTCTCCTCCCCGTTTCCCTACACCCAGGCAGGATGCCTCCATGCTCTCCAACATGGACCTCACCTGTTAGCTTCTGGCTGGAGGGATGCCCTGACGGCAGAGTCCCGTAAAGTGGCTGGCTGGGAGAGGATACGTCCCAGAGGGTGTGGGACTCGGTGGCCCTGGGGCTCTGCAGCGCACCGTGTCGGCAGGGTGATGCTGGGACTTTGTTGCCCTCTCTGAAGGGGCCCAGTGGGGCTGAGGGCTTTGCTGGTGCCATGGGTAGCATCACACCTGCATGCACAGGGGAAAGCGGTGAAGAGCTGGAGGGCAGTGGACTGGGAGAAGAATGGGAATAACACACTCCCGCCATGTGCTTTTTGGCCCCTTCTCTGCCTAGCAGTGCAGCCCAATGTCCCCCCATGGCGATCCCCCATCACTCATCCCCCACCCTAGTCAAACCCATTCACCCTAAAGAGCAGATTGCTCTGCTTGCTGGTTGCATGACACGAATGGGAGGGTGTCAGCCCCACTCCTATGCAACAAGTAACCAAACAAACCCTTCTCCAGAGGCCCCAGGATGTGCAACCGCCCACTCCAAGGGCTAGTGCTGCCTTAGGCTGGGTCAATCCCACCCACCAGGCCCTCTTTACACGAGAGCCGCAAGTCCCTGGAGTGATGGGACCAAACCACAAAGCAGTGGCCCTGAGAAGCAGAAGGCCCAGAGCAGGACAGGAAGGTCAGAGAGGGTGCAGGGCCATGTGGCGCAGCACAGCATGCAGGGCAGGCAGGACCAAACCCACTCTGGAGGCACACGCTCACTTTCTCCCAGCTGCCTCTGGAGCACCTGCAGCTCCTGCTGCGCCTCAGCCAGGGAGCAGACGGGGTTCCCACAGCAGCCCAGGAGCAGGGGGACTGTAGGGAGGGGGGCCCCAGCAGGCAGGAATTGGGGCAGCCCAGGGGCCAGTGCAGGCAGGGGGGCACTAATGAGTTTGGACAAGGAGTCAACGTGAAGGCCTAGAGACAGGAGAGAGATGGAGATAGATGTTAGCACAGCTCTGGCTCAGCCTGGCAGGGACTCCTCCTCAGGGTACACTGGCACACCCTAAGCAGCTGAGTCCCCATGCCTGGAGGCCCTGCAGGGTGGTACAGCCCCTGCGAGGTCGGTCAGGTCCCAGCCTTGCAGGGCTGTGGTACCCCCCCGAGATGCTGCCCTGCAGCTCCACGTGCTGTGTACCCACCCCCCAGGCTGGCACAGAGGTGTAGTACCGCACAGGCTCCCCTGCCCAGACCTGATGTGCACCCATTGCTGCAGGGACCACACGCTACAGAGGTACTGGTGTCCCCAGCCCACAGCTGTGGCCCCTGGGCACCCTGCAGTACCTGTGTGTTGGGCGGGCTCCTCACGGCACTGGCTGCACTCGCTGGCTGTGTCACCATCAGAGCAGGGTTCCAGCCCCTCAGACACAAAGGAGGAGCTGGTGGCAGAGCGGGATGACTCGGAGGGTGGGCGGCTGCTGCCTGGGGACTCACAGCGCTCCTGCAGCTTCACCTCCAGGCTCTCAATCACCTTCTCCTTCTCCTGGAGCTCCCGGCTAAGCCTATGGAGGTGAGCCTTGCCAGAGTTGGCAGGGCAGTAACCCCCCCGCCACACCTCTTCCCATCTGTGCTGTGCACACTCCAGTATGACAGCCCACAAGCTGCATCCCACCTCTGCTGCAAGGCTGCCCTGAGTCATGGGGTGCCCAGCCCAAGCCTGGGGCTCCCCTCCCCATTCCCAGAGCAGAGGCAGCCCTAGGACATCTATCTGGAGGAGAGACCCCAAGGGTACACCAGATCCCCACCCCAAAAGCAGTGGCAGCCTGTGTTGCACATGCAGAATGGGTCTCCCAAGCCTTTCCTAGGAACAGGTACCTCAGTGCCAGGAGTTCGGGACTGGTTTTATCATCTCCATCCTGTCGATCTCCTGAAAAAACAAGCCAGAGACAAGCTAGCCAGTGTCTCTGTGATCCAGGCTGCCTGTTCCCAAACAGAGCTATAGCAAGACAGGCCAGCTCAGCTCAAAGTGGGTAGCCCACATGGCACAAGGTGCCCAAATGTCCCCAACCCTGCAACAGCACCCATCAAAGCATCCCTTCCCGGCCCACCATGCCCCATGATGTCCAGCCCTCAGTGCCACCCCACAAAGGTACTTACTGGTGCCCAGCTTGTCACTGAGCCTCTCAGCCAGCTGCCTGCCCTGAGCCAGCTGCTCCCGAAAGCCCTGGCCCTGGTAGTAGTCAATGTCGGTGCCACGGAGGAGGTCCTCAAAGGACCGCAGGGCATCGCACAGGTGCTGGGCCAGGCTGCGGCTCACCCCACGGCCCTCCCGCAGTGTCTGCCGCAGATGGGAGAGCTCCCGAGCCTGCGCTTGGATCAGTGAGTTGTACTTCCTAGGAGGGATCGGCAAGAGGGGGATTCACAGGGCTGCGGGATCCCAGAGAGCACGGCATGGACGGTGCTGTGGGGGGAGCCTGTGCACCATCCACCGCTGGGGTCTGCCCTGCCATGCAAACACCCCAGGAGCCTGGCTGCAGGAAAAGCGTGCAGCAAGAAGTCACCACGCCTGGGCAGCCCCTGGAGACGCCCGCAGCCCCCCATCTGGTCCCGATCCCCGCGGCCATACCCCGGCCAAGTGGCAGATTGCAGCTCCTTGGACAAAACGCCACCGGCCTTGGCTGCGGGCAGCTGCGCCTCGAGGAGGTCAACGCGGTGCACCAGGTGCTGCAGGTCGCGGTGCGCCCGCAGGGCGGGCGGGCAGAGGGCGCTGTGGCCGTCGGACTGCCAGCCCTCGTCCTCGTCGGTGAGGCTGTGCGCTGGGGAGCCCAGGGCTGTGGGACCCGGCGGGGGTCGCTCGGCGCCCGAGGTGTAGCCGCTGGTGACGGAGATAGAGCGGGTGCGGCGCTGCAGGCTCTGGATCACCTTGTTGGCATTGAGCAGCTGTGCCTTGAGGTCCTGGATGTGCTGGTGCAGGGCCCCCACATCTGCCACGGCCATGGCTTTCTGGGCAGCCTTGCTCTCTCTGGGCATCCCCAGCTCCTCAGCCAGGCTAGGCTCACTGAATACATCTGGCTCCTCGCACTCTGCAGAAGGGACAGGGCACAGCGTCACTTCTCTGCACTGGGTGAACAAAGCACAGAGATCCCCAGAGCCTCGGCTTTCCTTACCAGGGCTGGTGGTCTCATCCCGGTCTGCCTCGGTCTCACTTCGCCCACATGTCTCGTAGCCCAGGTCCTGGAAGTCCACCTGCACTTGCTTGCTGAGCTGCTGGGCATGGGGTTCACCTGCTGGGCAGCACCATCAGCTCAGGTTCCTCCCCCCCCCCCAGGATTCACCATCGCTGCGCCGTGTACAGCACAGTGCACACAGCACAGACCCGCTATCCCGCCTGGGATTTTAACTCACGGAGCAGGACGTGGTACTTCTCCAGCTGCTTGGCTTGTGCCCGCACCGTGGCCTCCGAGGCAGCAAGCTTGTCCTGCAGCTCCTGGCACTGCCTTTGTCCCTGCACCACCTGGGAACGAAGCTCTGCACCTAGCCCTGGCCAGCTCCCACCAGGGACCGTGCCCTTCGACTTCTAGAGAGGAGATAGACTGTGAGCTCTTCCTTTCCATCCCCATCTCTATCTTCACCCCCATCCCTGTTCCCTGTGCCCAAGGCACTTACAGAACTCCTGTCCCCTCTGCCTAGGGTGCCAGGGCATGGTCTCTTGGCCATGCCATCCTGGTATCGTGCCTCCAGCGCTGGACGTTTGGTGGGCACAGCTCCCCTCTCTGCCGGAGCCCCCTGTCCATCCCCACTGCCACCAGCTGGGCAGTCCCCGAGGGCACTGCGGCCCTTCCTCGGCAGTCTGCAGGGCTCAGGGGCCAGGGGGCCGCCTAGCCCAGCGTCCTCCTGCTCTCCATTCTCCAACAGTGACGTGGCTTCACCCATCTGCTCCTTCAGCTCTGCGTTCTCGAGGTAAAGGCTCAGCATCACCTTCCTGAGGGCACAAGGCACTGTGAAGGGCAGGCAGCAGCAGGGATGCAAGATACCCCCTCAAACTACTGCCACCCGAAGGCTCAAATATTCCAGGGCTCTTGCCTGATGTGGGAGACAGAGGAGAAGCCAGCTTCCTCCAGCTGCGCCTTCAGCTCCCGCAGCTCCTCTTCCGCCCGCAGCTCCTGCTCTGGCACAGTGAGCGCTGTGGTCCCCATCAGGGTCCTTTCAGTGCCCCCGCTTTCCTTAGGAGTCTGGAGGCTGCTCTAGAGGGACAAAGGCAGAGGGTGACAGAGATGTTTCTGAAGGGGCTAGGACACCGTCCAGCACTGGCACAGTGCCACCCGTACTCCCGCTGCCGCACTGCCCTGACTCACGTGCTGGGTTGCCACGCCATGGGCTGCCTCCTCCTTGATGTTGTGGGTAAAGTTGGTGCTGGCACCATCAGTGTCTGTGCCTGTGGCCTGACCTAGGGGATAGCACAGCACCACAAGGCACTCAAAGCAGTGCCAATGGCAGCACTGCCTCTGTCCTCTCCTCCAGGTGATGCCCATGGCCACTGTGGGCAGCCCCAGGGCAAGTGCAGGCTCCCATACATGACTGGTGCTGGGGCAGGACTGAGGTCTCTCCACTGTCTGTGTGCCCTGCCATCCCTCCTCTGCATGCTGGAGCTCCAACCCAGCACCTTCTGCTGGCCCAACACCCGTGCATACATGCCACCCATCCTGCAGACACTCCAGCAGCCACAACCAGTAGCAGCATACACTCGGTCAGGCACTAACCTGGCAGGAGCATGGGGCACACCTCACACAATCACCTTCAGGGGCAGCTCAGGGAGGGCACAAACAGCCACTCTGCCCATGTCACTCACACTCTGCTGTCATGCATGGCACTGAGCTCTTTGTAAGCCCTGCACTGGCATTGCAGAACTGCAGCAAAGCTGAAAGGATACTTGCATTCCATACCCCAGCACATGGAGGACTCAGGCCCACCCTGCCCCACAGAGCTGAGTCGAGGTCATGCATTTCTGCTTGCACACAGCTCTCCTGGCCCCATCGCACAGAGCCTTGTACCCCTTGTCTGGGCAGCTTCCCTCCCACCCAGCTGCAGGGCCCTGCCTGCTCTTTGACATGGGTATACCCCCAATTCCTCTTCTCCCCACAGAGGGGAGAGCTCACACAGAGCCCAAGACCAGCCCCTGGGGCTGTGCAGGACCAAATTTCACAGCCTGTGGCCTGTTGGAGATGCAGCTGCTTTGGACATGGCAGGTCTGGAGCTCCCAGGAAAGGCTGAACACAGAGCAGGGGAATACAGAGAAATGCTAGCAGGAGAGGCCAAATATTGCTGGTGAAGGAGAAACGAGCAGGGATGCACGCAGCTCCTGGGAGGGTCAGATGAGTACCAGCTAGGAGCACAGCAGCAGCAGGACAGGCGGCGGCACAGCATACCGTGCATACAGACGATGGCACACTCAGAAGATCCACAGGCAACTGCCAGGAGGCTGCAGAATCAGAGCTGAGCCTGGGCAGACATTACCCTGTGTGGTGGAGCCTGCGCACCACAGTACCTGTGCCCCACGCAATGACAGACACCACAGAGAAGCACTGTGCCAGGAGAAAAATGCTTAGAGGCAGCTGGAAGTGGAGGCAGCACCAGAGTGAACCAGCAGCTCTCTAGGGTGGCATTCAGCATACACAAAGCACAGCCCTGTGAGCCCCCAGGGACACAACCTGCTGGGTGGCAAAAGATCAAGGGCTACAGCTCACTGCCTGTGGGGCCCTGAAGAGTGAGTGGATGCAGCCCCTCAGCTGCAGGTGTTGCTGGGGGGCTGAGGGCCACATGGACATGGCTCTCAAGCTGGGTCACCATAGCTGAGACCAGAGCAGGGTGGTTCACAATCCACATCACTACCCTGGGGACATGGGAGAACCACCTCTTGTGCCACGACACAGCACCCATCTCCTCACCTGCAGCTCTGAAAGGCTCCCAGTGCACCAGGGCTGCAGCAGAAAAAGGGAGAACAAAGCCCAAGGAAAAATAACAACAGGGGAAGAAGAGGAGACAAGGAAGCTGATGCTGGGGGTGCAGAGAAGTGGACACATTGGGCAGTCTGTGCACAGGCTACTGTTCACTAAGTGCTTGAACCCTCCATCACAACAGGAGTACAGTAGGATAGGTGCAAATTCAGAAGCTGCTCAGCTCTCTGAATATTACCAGCAAAGGAGGCAGGAGATGCAACCCCAGAACTATTTTTCACAGCCTCCTCTGCCTTTCACATCAAGCCTAAAGGCAAAGAGAATTAGCTGCATGGCTTCAGAATTGAATAAGGCTCACAGGCACAGGCCACCCAGGTGCACTGGTTGCACTGGAAGTCTTCATGCTGTTGGGAAGAGGGGAAGAGAAACAAGGCCCACAGGGAAATAGAGAGAGGAAGGCAAGACCTTCACAAAGAGCTGAGATGGAAACAAAGCACTGCACAGTTTGACAGAGGGTGCTCTCAGGCTGGTCCTCCCACAGGGCAGAGGAGTGCACAGCCAGCGATATCAGGGATGAAAGAAGGCCCTAAGGAACAGAGCAGAGCCGTTGGAACACCTTAGCCTACGATAATGCTTCCCTCCAGGGCACTTTACAGCAGTGATGCTAAAGGAGGCCAGGGACAGATCTGCCGCAAAACACACACACAAGAAGAGATGAAAGCTGCTGGAGCACCAGCCAAAATTTCCCTCATGCCCTGCTGAGTCTGTGCTGAGTCCTGGGCTCCGTGGTACCCAAGGGAACAGGCAGCCAGCTGGGCCATGAGAGCCAGGATGGAGAAGGGAAGGCTGAAAGGTTAAGGACAGCGACACAAAGGCTCCTACAAAGAAGGAGAATGAGATGATGCTAAATAGAGAAGTGAGAGGAAAGGAATTATATGAAACACAAGAAAGGAAAAGCTAACCAAGTACCAGAGCTGCCCAGCAGCCACCAGCTGCATCCCTTCAGGCCACGAGAACTGCTGAACTCACCACATAGCTAGGTGCAGACCCAGAGGAGCAGTGCTGACCTGCTGTGTGTGAAGGGAGAGCTGTGCTGCCTCCTATCCCCACCTGAGGCACGGAAGAGACCTCAGCACAGGCGCAAGGCATGGGATAGGTGGTGCCATGTGAAGCAGTCATAGGTCCAGGTAACACAGCCAAGCAAGACAGCTCTTCTGCTCCATCACCTCCTAGTTCAACTTCCCCATCAGGGAGAAGCAGATACTCAGAGGTATAAAATACACTCCTGCCACCTTGAGAAGTGACTGAGTAGGACAGCTAACCCATAGCCCACTGCACATGGGAAGCACTGGTCACTGGAAAGCTGCTGCTATCATTTTTCAGCTCTCAAACCAGCCCCAACACTCCCAGAGGAGGTGAAAAATGCCCTAGACAAGGTATATAGTGCTGCCAAGCAGGACTGTCCCCAGAAAAGCAGGAATAGGGTCCTGCCCATTGGCCAAGGGGCATGTGGAGCCTGTAGGCAAGACGTGCGCATACAAGCAAGGGAGCAGACCCAGCCCAGACTGTGGGAGCAGGGACAGGTCTCGGTCACGTCAAGCCATCTGTCAAAAAGAGGAGGGAGCTCTCCTTGATGGCATTAACAGGCTGGGCTGAGACTGCTTACAGTTAGGGAAAAAAACAATCAGTAAAATCATCAGTACTGAAGTAGGACTTGGTTTAAGGATCAAATGAATTGTTAGTTCCACACTCAAGACTTGTGCAAGAGTCACAGGCAAGTGGCACCAGGTCTTGTGGCCCTTCTCAAATTCTCTGGCTCTAGAACCCACTTTTCCATATATACCTTCTCCTCCTGGACCAGCCACCATCAACCCAGAGGGGGATGTCACTGGGTAAAAAAAAAATGGTAGGGGAATACAAAAACTCACACTCATGCACTTGGGAGATGATAGAGAACATCTGGTATTTTCTTCAGAGAAATGGAATCTTTATTTGGCCCATTAGGATGGGAGGAGAAGGGAGGTAAGAGGGAGATTAGCTAAAATGGAATGATTCGAATGTGCAAATACATTAGTGGCCACCAGGGTGGGTCAGACAGGAACGTACACGAGACACAGGTGGATTGCACTGATTGCCGTTTCCGAAGCAGCTCAAATCTAGAACAAAGAAGCCCTGCACCAGCTCTATCGTACCATGACTAAGTACCACAGCCACCCTCCCAGAGTCAGTGAGACAGGCGCTCAGTTAGTGAACCGTTTCCGTGGCAGGCGGGTGAGCGCCAGTGCTCAGAAGGCATGCTGGGGTAGGACTCTCACACGCTCCTGTTCCCCACCTCCTATGGCGCCCTGTGTCTCCAGCCTGCTCAAACACTCCAAGCTTCTTCCAAGAGCTTCTTCCAGCTGTCCCCGGAGCTCATGGACCCCCTCCAGCTCCACCTGCAGAGTGTGGTCTCTCGCAGTGCTAACCGGAATGTTGCACAGAAGTGAAGAGGGTTAGACAGGCTATAGCAAGCACAAATGAAACCAGCCTCTCCATCCAGGACTGGCACTCCAGGCACAGGCCCTGCATGCTTCCCCAGCCAGCTCAGCCAGCTTTTGCCTCACCTCTAAACCTCCCCATAGCACAGCCATCCCCAAAAAAGGCTTCAGCCCATGGTAGGGGACTCCTAGTCACAGCTGTTCTTCAGTACTTACCCAAGCACCCCACTTATGTGCTCTCTTGCTATCAGGTAGCTCAAATATCCCAGAGGGTGCAGCTCCATGCAAGGCAGGGGATTAGTTCAGAGGACAGAGAATGCCCTGCGGGGCTGCAGCCTGGATAAGCACCTAGATAGATCTTTATCAATCCAACAGCTGGTTGGGAATTTGACAGCAGCCTCTGAAAGGTGGCCAAGTGTGGGTGGGAAACTGAGCCGGGAAGGGATAAACTATGGAATAGAGATGGAAATCTCATGGCCTGAACAAGAGGTGGCAATGAGGACAGTTTATGCAGCATTTAAAGCTGGCCACTGCAGCCTTTTCAAGGGAGGAAGGCAGCCAAAAATTTGGACTCCCAAACCTGCATTTGTCTGGTTCTCTGCCTAGACTCCCTTTTTCCCAGTGAAGGCTCTCAGACTCACAGAACGATCACCGCTTTGGGGATTGCCCCCCGGCATGACCCTGGCCTGTCCCAGTAGCACAGCAGAGCAGCATGGAGCTACAGCAGCCCCACTTACCTGTCTGGGTGTGTGTGAAACTTTACCAGGCTGCCATAGAGCTGTCTCTCTGCCTGGAGAGCCTCATTTAACCGATTCCTCTCAGCAACCAACCCTTCCAGCATCAGTAACAACTGGTTGGAGAGAAAAGACAAGAGGCAACACTTTAAAAAACGAGACAAATCAAAAGAGGCATCTGTCTGCCCCAGTGAAACAGGAGCTTCCCTTCCTCTCTTGCTTGTGTCCAAGAGATCAAGATGATCAGTGTCACCCCTGGACTCCCAAAAGACTTTCCTTGAAACTCAAGTGCTAAAGTGAACCAATCCTCTCCTCTGTACTCCCCTATCATACACAGCCAGCTTCCAAAACCAAGCACACCTCAGCACAGCCAAAGGCTGAAAACAAAGCCTCATAACTGGGCACCAGCAGAAATGCAAACACATCCAAGCTCACCCCACATGGCACACTACCTGCTGTCTTCTGTTTCCAGTAGCCTCCTGCCCTCGTGACTCTGCCATGGCCACTTTCTCCCGAAGCACTAGCACTTCTTGTGTCAGCCTTTCCAAGGCTGGAATTTCTTCAGGATCCACCAGCTGCATTTGAAGATCCTGAAAACCAACAGCAGGAGAGTTCAGTGAAGAAGGAATCAGTTACAAGGGCAGTTGGACCTTTGTAACCCTCCCTGGAACATAACTACCAAAAGTTTCCAGTGTTTGGAAAGACCCAGGTCTCCTAAGAAAGAAACACCAAAGCACCCAGGGTGTATTACACACAGCCAACAGCCTGGAGCAGGAACTGAGAAGGGACCTGCACTCTGTTTAAAGGACGCTCAGAGAACAGTGTTTGGTACACAAAGAACCAAATAACAACACTCTGGAGGTTTGGGGCTTTGTCTTCTGGCCAAAGTAACACAGAAGGTTGTAGGCAGCAATACCATCCATGGACAGAGCCAGCCAAATCACTCTCGGGATGCGGGGAAAGACAAGACTCCTCTGCAGCCTTCCCAGACAGAACTGACCCAGCACAGCACATTATCTCACCTTGATGAGGTCCTCTTTGATCTGAATGGTCCTGGTCAAGGACTCTATATCTGAGGCCTGCACCTGCAGCTCTTCCTCCTGCGTGGCCACAACAGACTGGAGAGCAGTGAGCTCTCGCTAGGGAAGGAAGAGAAGATCGTGAGACTTGAAAGTAAACACCCCACTGTGAGCTGCTGACCCATTTCTCTCACTGGGGGTACCCTTGCAATAGAAGGGGATCCAAAACCTCCACTGACAGGCAGCCCAATGATCTTCTGTAAGCAAGAGAGATCAACACAGGTTCCATTAACAAGCTCACCCTGCTTTCTCTTTCCTTCTTTGCCATTAGCTCCAGCTCCTCTTTGGCATTAACAAGATCCTTCTCCAGTTCTGCTGCTGACGCTGTAACCGCAAAGACAGATTGGTTACAGCAGGAATAGCATGCATCAGCTCTGACCCCAGGATCAGACAGAAACCCTCTTCAGCAAGATAGGTCCACAATGCTTGTGCCGCCCATTACGTTCTTGGTAAACGCTTTCCTGCTTGATCCTTAAACAGCAGCCCCAAGCAACAGCAACATCCCAGGCCTGCAGTCCCACCTCTGGCAAATTCGGGTGTCATGGCCGCAAAGCAAAACCCAAACAAGCTGCACTTATCTCACCCAGCCTGAACCATAAAGTCAAAAGCCCTTCACTGGATGGCATCAACTCTTGAGTAGAAACACCTCACCTCAAACCCAACACTAGTCTTTCCCATACTCCCATACCTAGACATCCCCAAACCACCACTCAAAGGAGAGGCACAGCTTTATTTCAATATACTCACTTTTGCGCAAAGGTCTTTAATCTCTCACAGTTTCATGTAACCATGATTCCCACATACCAAAAAGCCCTGGTCAGTTTAGGGACATGGAAAAAAATCTGTCAACACACTCACCTCCCTCTGTCCTGCAGCTGCTGTCCCCCTGTGGGGGTCCAGCAGTGGCTGTGGCTCCACAAGCTCCTTGCAGTATTTCCTGAAAACACAAAAACCTCTAGATTTGCACCTTTATGGGGAAGCTTCCCCAGAGCTCCAGGACTTCAGCACAGCTACCATCTGCTTTGTTGACACCTCTGAAATGTGAGAAACCAGTGAAGGGATCTAGCCAAGCAGTGGCGACAAGTGAATTGCACCCAACCTAGAAGCTGTACATGTGCGCGAAAAGGCACTGGCCTTGTTTTACTTGGCACTGGAGAGTTGCTGGCAGTGTTTGCCTTCATAGTAAGGATTAAACAGGTTTCACTCAAATGCAGCAAGCCCACCTTTCAACTGAGACTCTACAAAAGACCTATGCCTTTATCCAAGGATGTGGCCCAGAGAGACCATGCAGGAAGGAAAACACAGAGCTTGGCCCACATACACACCTCTGTAAGTCTCTAGAGCTTACTGTGACCCTGGGAATAGAAATGAGCTACCTGTTTACAGCTGCTTAAAAATGTTCAATGTGTCAGCTCACCAATAAACTATAACAGCTGCTCAAGTAGGAGCCTAGCATATGTATAGCCTTGGAGCTGTGCTCACCCTCAAAAGGGTTTTTAGTAAAGCTGCTTTAAAAATATCACTCTGATTGTGGAAGAGACAGCAAAGAGCCAACAGGCTCTGCCAAGAATTAGTGGGACCTAAAATTAGCTTGCTTGTCCCCTCTAGAATGTGACAGTGTCAGGGAGGGGATTACAATACAGCAAGGCAGCCCAGCCCAAGGAAGGACTGGGTCAATGCTAGAAGGTCAGAGGGTGGATTTCTTTCATACTCTCACGTGCCCTAAAGACTCAAACACTGCCTAATCAAAACTAAAGGAGACACCGAGTGACAAAGGCTGGTGGCATCAAGATCAGAACACTGAGGCAGCATTTCTGCTCCTGAATTTCTTTTTCTCCTACAGAAACTCTTTCCTGATCCCACTTTGATTTTTATCATTCTCTGGGGTGCTCCACTCTCTACCATGTCCTCTGGGGCAATCAGCTCTCTCTGGAGCCCCGAGGCCACAGGCAAAGAAACGCAGTGCACAATTCTTACTTGTATGGGCTGTCTGTCCTGCTTCAAGAGGCTGGCACCAGCTGACTGGGTCCCAACAGGCTCCTTCCCCAACATATGCTGACGCAGCAGCTGTAACTCAGAGCCCCTTTCAGCCAAAGCGTGTACCATCTTCTCAGCAGCCACCTGATTAAGCAGGAAAAATCAGGGAAAGGGTAGGATCTCTGTCCCCCACCTTCCTTAGGGACTAAGAAAAAACATCTCTGTGTTTATCTGTCACTTGAGAGTAGAAGTGCTCTGTAAATAAACTTGGGAGCTACTGCTCCAGGCCACCCACTGCAGCCCTCCCATCTCCACCTGCCAGACAGCTGCAGCAAGGCTCAGCCTCTCTGCCTACAGAGGAACGAGCTCCTCAGTTTCTGTCAATTTAGGAGGGGAGAAAGAGGACAAACAATGAGGAGGAGGCAGTGCCTGGCCTTTTAGCCCCCTTTTTATGAAAGGAAACTCAATACAAGGTATCTTGGGTAACACTGAACTGCACCCACTGTGTAAGAGTAGGTAAGAACTGTGGCTCTTTAAGTGGCATTTACATGCCTGGGACCATGCACTACTTTGACTAATGTTTAAGTTAAGAGGCAATGAGCAGAACTTCCTCAGACTTCTGCGTTACACAAGAAACAGCTGAGTGTCTTCCCTCCTATTCTGGTGACACAGACATGTAGCAGCACCCCTCCCACAGCCCCTCTGTTGCCCCAAGCCCAGGAGCATGGCTATCTAGAAGGATCTGCACCTCCTTCCTAACCACACACACAAACTCTGCCTCATCCACCTAGTGACAGAATCCTGACACCTGACACTACAAGAGCTGCTGCTTCATAAACGCTCTAATGCAATGGGTTAGGACCAACCTAGAAATGGCTCATGGCATCTCACATGGTTCTTCAATACTCAGCAGCCCCAGCAGGCTACATCAACAGCAGCCAGAGAGCAGCTTATATTTTCTTAATGCACGGCAGGGTCATCCACCCCAGCCTCCTCGCTGCAGCACAGCACACAACTCACTCTGCTCCGCTGCTCCTTGGCGCTCACAGCCTGTAGCAGCTCCCGGATTTCAGCATCATGCTCCACGGCCTGACGGTTCCTGTCACTGAGAAGATCTTGCAGCATTTTCTCCTTGTGCTGGAGACGCAAGCACAGCTCCTCTGCCACCTCACTCTGTCCTGGGCCCAGCTTGCACAGCAGAGTTGCTGTAAGCTCCTAAACAAGGGGGAGGGAGAGATGGAGACACTGTTACCATCAAACTGCAAGCTGCTCCAGGACAAACAGCTCTTCAGCCAGTCTCCCTGCAGCTGAGACAGAAGTATCTCAGCAAACACAGGTGTTTACAGGTATCAAAAGCAGCCAGCTTCCAAAGCATTAGGCACAGGTTCAAGTGTCCTAAGAGGCAGGAAGACAGGAGTCCCTGGTCCAGGATCACCCTCTTTGCAGACAAACTGGCTGAAGGCTCAGGAAGCCAAGCTAAGGCCTTACCTCCACTTCCTTATTCCTGTCATGCAGGCAAGTCTGCAGCTGCTGGATAATTCCCTCCTGCTCCTTCTGCCTGCTGCAGGATCTGGCCTCTATCTCTTCCTTGAGCCAGCGGAGGTTTTGGCAGGTTGCTGAGACCTGCTCTAATTCCAGAGTTTTGGCTTTCAGGAGGCTCTCCAGGCTCTGGGGACCACAACAGAAGCAGCTCAACCAGGGACAGAGACTTTATCCTGAATTAAGCAAAACTGGAAATACCAGTGCCTCCTGCTAGTGGAGTCACGTAGATTCACCCCATCCTCTCCAGACACTACACTTACCTTCTACACACAACCTAAAAACATGAGTAACACAGGAACTTGCCCTGCACACAAGGCCAGAGGAATGCAAACACCCTGCAGCAGCTCTCCCAAGCAACAACCAGAGCATTCACAGGAAGGTCTGTCTAGCACCGCACCACACCACAGCCAGGCTGGACTCTGCATGCCCAGGTACAAGCACTCACATGAATGGTAGCCTCGTTGCTAGACAAGACATTGCGCAGCCTCTCCAGGTCAGTTCCACGCTCCCTTATCGAGAGATGGAGCTGTTGCAGTTCTTGCTCTTTCTTCTCCAGGGCACAGAATTTCTCATCTACTGCTCGCTAGGGTGAGAGGGAATGATTGTTCAGAATGGGGCAATAGGGCACTGCAGCCCACCACTCACTGTGTGGGACACCTCAGCTCTCCCTTTCAGAGGGCTCCTCTGGAAGGCAGAGCCACAAAGAGCAAGTAGAAGACATGGTCATCCCTGGGGCTGCACCACTGATGGTAGCACAAAGCCCGAGCCTCAGGGAAAATTGAGACATCGCCAACACACTGTGCTCACCTCCAGAGCAGCATCCCTGTCACTGACTCGCTGCTGCAGTTTCTTCAGCATGGCATTCATGGCTGCAGGGCTCTTGTCCACGCTCTGCTGGCATTGCAGAAGCTCCCTTGATTCCTAGATGTGAAACACACACACATCCCTCTAATACAACTGTCAGGACAGAAACCCCCAGAGAGCAGCACAGGAGAATCAGAGCTAACTACCTCCACCCTACACTTGCTCTAAGCCCCACAATAAGGGGTGGTAAAGTCCCAGCACCTGGGGCTGGTTGACTAGTGCCTTCCAGGGCTCACCAGGCATCACTGTGGGCTGAGGTACTCAGATACTTGTGCCTTCTTCCACATATCGGGAGCCCAGAAGTATCTCTTGCCTCCTCAAAAAGCATATGTGAAGACTACAGACTCACTCTTGCATCATCAAATACTAAAGGAGGAGCAGGGGCCCTGGTTAGTTACGCTCAACTTGAATCTTTCTGCATCTCACCTGGAGAAGCTGTTCCTTGTGAGCCAGGTGCTGATTCAAATGCTGAACTCTCTGCTCCTGGGCCTGCAGCTCACGGCACTTCTCCCACTCCACGGTTTGGAGCTGCTGCGCCTTGTTATGAAGCTCTGCCTGCAGCTGCTGTACCACAGTACGCAGCTCCTGCAAGGGAAAAGCATACACCTTGTGTCATGGGTTCAGCAGCAGCAGTAGTCATTTTTCTCCTTCATAGTAGCTGGTGCAGTGCTGTGTTTTCAATTTTTGGTCTGGGAACAGCGCTGATAACACCAATGTTTATAGTTATGGCTTAGAATATTTTGGCCTGACCAAGGACTTTCTGAGTCTCATGCTCTGCCAGGGAGGGGAGGGAAGCCGGGAGGAGGCAGAGACAGGACACCTGACCCAAACTGACCAAAGAGCTATTCCATGCCACAGCACATCATGCCCAGGATGTAAAAGCAGGGAGCAGAGACCCAGAAGGGTGGGGGTGCACTACGTGGTCGGGCTTGGGTTTAGGTGGTGAGAATTGTATTCTTTCCTGGTATTTGCCTTGTCATTATTATTATTGGTGGTAGCACTAGTGATTTGTGTTATACTTTAGTTACTAAACTGTTCTTATCTCAACCTGTGGGAGTTGTATTCTTTTCGATTCTCCTTCCCATCCCTCCGGGAGTGGGGGGTAAGAAAGAGGGGGGAGTGAGAGAACGGGCTGTGTGGCTGTTAGTCTTAAACCACGACACCTTGGCAGTCCATCCTCACAAATCCGTAAACAGCAGGCAACAGGGGCTGTGGAAATAGCCAAAGCTGTTCTGCAACATCACAGCTTTCACATCTCAAAACACACTTCCATAGTGAGTAAGTTTGATTTCTTTTTTTTTTCTCATTTCCCAGAATATCCCTCCATCTAAACACCTTGCTCAGGCCACAGCAGAGCTTTACAGTCAACCACAGCTAACCTGTGCAGCAGTGGGCATTTGTAACACCACAAAGAGAGATGAGACATTTGTACCAGGCAAAGACATACAAGTGACAACATACTCGCATTTGCCATACATTGTGAATTCTAAATCCCTAGATATGAAGCTAAGAAGGCTGGTAAATTCTCTCTGCCACATGTTACAAGGGGCTGGCCATGTCTGCCCAAACGTAGGCAGAAATGATGAATGAGAACAGAGTACTGACTACAGTAGTGCTTCTTAAGTCATGTAAGCCCAGAGACTTCCAGGCTAAGTGCTTGCCTTATTACCTGGTTGTGTTTCCAGGCTGCCTCTTTCTGCTGTTCTTCCTCATGTACCATGGTCTCTAGGAGCTGGGTTGCTCTCTTGGCTTCCGCCAATTGATGCTCTTTCTGGCGCTGAGCTCTTTTCAGTTTCTGCACCTCCAACTTAGTGTAGAAAAGCACGTTCTGAAGATCTAGCAGTGACATTTGCTGCTCCTGCAGCGAGAGTGGGCTCTCCGACATCTAACAAGAGCAGGAAGCACAGAAACTCAAAGATCCATTTCTCAAGAGGGATTTAAAAATCAGGATCCCTGCAGAACAAATCCTGATATATCTGAGGATTTCCAGGGACCTACCTGCAACTGTCCCAGATGACTTCTGTGTAACATGTCCTGCAGCTTGGTCATTGTCTCATTCTGCCCTTCAATGATATGGTAAAGTTCTTCTGTCTAAAAATCAAAGGATAGGAAGCAGAGTCATCGGCAAACCAAGCACAAACCCTCCTGTCCCAAGCCTCCAGTGGGGATTGATATGAGCATCACACAGAAGAGCTTTGGAAGAAATAATTTCATGAGCACCAGGATACCCAGCAACTGCTCAAGCATTCCTTTTCAGCCACTACCCATAGGGCTAACACACTCTTCTCTTTCAGCGAGCACCACCATGTCCACCCAGGACTATTACCTTGCTCTCTTTGCTCTTCAAGGCCTCATTCAGACTCTGGATTGTACGATCTTGCCTCTGTGATGTTTCTTGGACAGATTTTAATTGAAAATTCAATCCATTCAGCTTTTCCTGTAACAACTGAAAGCAGACATATGTTTGGGGTTTTGGTTTTTTTAATCCTGCCTAGTGCTCTACATAAACACCCCTAGGCCTGCCTCTACTCCTTACTCAAGTCCATACAGCCCAGGTGTTCACTAGATCAAGATTAACATGGCCCCCTCTAGAATATATAAATACTGTGTGAGCTGGGTGGAGACCAGTGAGTAAACACAAAGCCTTCGGTCCCTCCACAAGACTGTTCCAGTGCTCTGGTGCCTCCAGTGCAGCTCCCCCATTCAGGGCAGAGGTTCCAGGCTTAGGTTCACATACCATACTGCTCCCACATATTCCAAGAGTCTTGCTGGGACTGCCCAGCAGCCTTCCCA
This sequence comes from Ara ararauna, assembly GCA_028858755.1. Taxonomy (NCBI): domain Eukaryota; kingdom Metazoa; phylum Chordata; class Aves; order Psittaciformes; family Psittacidae; genus Ara; species Ara ararauna. Next base: position 47,621,406 of record CM054382.1, read on the forward strand.
GCTTCTGTCATTTATTTCTTCAGTCCAAAAACTTCCCAAGAGATCTTCAACATGAAGAAGCTACACATACTAAAAACCGTCCCCTTTACTTCAGAAGTCCTCCAGAGCATTGCAGATGCCCCTTTACAGTCTTCCTGCCCCTTCCTCTTACTGTCTTCTTTGACCACTCAGGCACTCTTGCAGCACCTGCTGCTCTAGGTAATTCGACATTGGATCAGATCAGTGGCTTGTTTAGCCTCAAGTTCTGGCTTCAGCACAACAGAATCTAGCCAGTGCCAGCATGCCAACAACACAGCTGCAAAGCAAAGGGGAACATCTCACTAGTCTCTGTGGCTGGTTTACAACCCAAGAAACTTCTGCCTTGGACATTTTCACCCTAAAGAGACTACCATCTCAAGCAGGTTTAGGACAGTTCTCTGCTCTCTCCATAATGTTCATGAAGCAGCACATGTTGTGCATTTAAACAACTCCTAGTCAGCATTTCTAAATCTGCTTTTAATCTTACATGATACACATCCTCCTCACAACTTACTCAAGCCTCAATTTCTTAAGCAGTTGGTGCAGCCACATGATTTCCTCTTGTAGCTTATTACACACCTGTCCCGCTATCGCTTCTCTACAAGACACTCCCCCTAACCTGTTTAAACACTCCCAACTGCATTTACTGGGTCTTGAACTTCTATTTCCCTGTCAACTATCGTGGTCCAGACAGCTCCAACAGCTTACAGCCATCTCCAGATTTAAATAAAGATCCCATCCCAATGTTTTTTTTTTTCCCATTTAACCCCTCTCTTTTTCCAGTAGGTATAACTTACCTTAGAGTTTAAGAGCAAAACTGAGAGCATCTATGCCTCATAACACATGTTAAATCTGATTTGGCTCAAGACAACTCAGATTCATGTTTCTTCCCCAAGAAAGCCTTCAAATCAAAATGAAAACATGCCCCTGTCCCTGCATTGATCTCCCTTGCTCCTTCAAAAAAGGCAGCAGCTGTCTCAAAAGGCAGGTGCCCTTCCCTCCTGCACCAGGCTCAATCCGTGCAAATCTAAGAGGCAGAGAAATAACTGTATGTATCTCTCCTTCAGAAGGCTCACCAGACAAGTTGGAAATTCTACCAAAATAAAGGTTTGCAAAAATAAACATGGAAAATTTACACAGCCCAGCTGCAGAAAAAAGGTAAATGCCCTTAATTGAAGCAGGCAGACAACACTGAGAATCATGTGGCAGCAACACACCCTTGCTGTAACAGAGGTGCAGATGCCTGCCTCTGGCCAGGCTAGGAGGCACCCTGCAATACTAACTACAACAGATTCACTAGGCACTTAATTTGCTGTTCATGAAGAAATACCTTGTTGGCAGCTTCAACCTGCTGGATCTTGCCCTGCAGCTCTGCAGCACGCAGATGGGATACGTGCTCCCCTGCTGCAGGGTCACCTGGAGCCAGCTGCTGATGTTCATCCTGCAAATTCTGAAAGGAAAAAGAACAAGAAATGGCTCAGTTCTTGCACTGGCTTCTTCTGTTCAGCTATCAGCCTTCACATACCCCGCTGTGCTTTCCTGAATGTCTCCAAAACATCATGATGCCCATGCCTCCCTTCACCTGGGTGGAAGGCTGGGCCCTCCTTTGCATCTCCCCATGCAACTGGGAGCAGCACTCACACCATGGGCAATTCCCTGCAGCTTCACAAACCATAGCCATTTCAGTGCCACAGCTGAGGTTTGTTTCATGACACATACCCATTTATTGGGAATGGAAGCTGCTTACTGCCTGATGCGTGGCCTGCCAGACCCTGCTGGCTGAGCACGCACTAATCCCTTGCCATCCTCTCTTACTATTTTGCTCCCTCCTGCTGTTAACTCCTTAAAGCAGCATCCAGACCCAGCCACCCACGCCAGCTCTCACAGGGCTCAATATTGCCAAATATCATCAGCAACACAAGATCAACTGATCGATTGTACCGGTGTCTGTTATAAGTGGGAGCCCTAGCAAACATAGGTCTGCAGTGCAGAGGCTATGAGAACACAGCAGAGCTTTTCAGAGCTCACACAGGAGCTCCAGCTCCAGGCAGCAGAGCACAGGGAGAACAACAGCCAGCTCTGATTAGCCCCATCAGATTGAATCCTCATCCTCAGTAGCCACAGAAACACTGTCTCTGGGAAAGGCAGCACAGGGGAACTCCCCCAGGAGTGCACAGCCTCTCATGCAGAAGCAATGCTTCCCTTTACCCTAATGCTTTGTTAAGATTTTAGTGAAAACATGAACAGTCACAGTAGGTAATTTCAAATAAGCCCACCCAGGAGGCTTTGGATGAGACAGGGAGAGCTGCTAAAATCTGGCACACGAATGGTTGATGGAAAGAAACCAGAATAGTAATAAACAAGAAAGGAAAAAACAAGAAAGGAAAATATGCTTTTCCTCACAATTTGCACATTCCAAAGAAAAATAAGCAGAAAGCCTGCAAAAAAACTAAGAGCAGAGAAAAGAAAGGCAGAGCCAGCTCCAAAGGTCTAAAGCACAAGCTGCCTCCCTTTGCTTCCCTGCAGCCGTGTCAGGAGCACGGCTCCCCAGCGGTTTCTCCTACATCAGCATTTTACTGGCAAGGTCTCAGCACAGCTCCAGCAACGCAAGCACACACTAACCTACATAGAACACCGCTAAAAAAAATAATATTCATGGCATTATCTAAGCTTGCCAAACTCCCATTTACCCAGAACAGTGGGTAAAAGACTGGCTGTCAGTGCAGTGATGCCTCCCTCCCGGCCAACGTGACATCGCAGGCAGCTGCAAGAGGGTGCCTGACAAAGGCTTGGTCTGGTGGCATGTTCTTGCGGCTGCAATGGCGACATGGAGGAACTGTTGGTTCAAGAAAATGCCCAAGGTGACAGTACCTACAAGATCAGATTCCCTGACACCAGATTGCTGTCATTGTAGCTTACAGCAGTAAGATTAAGAAACTGCAGTTTCTCAAAAGCAATAAGGGAACTGTGGTCCTATATATCCCTTTCGCATTATTAGAAAGGTGTTGATGCATATCTATCACTGGACAGCAGGACCTGACCTTTAGAAAGAGTGCTGTTTGTACAAAGAAGAATCATTTGTACAAGAACTATTTAGTCTAGTACCTGCACCTGACTTCTTACTTTTGCTCTTAAAGCCAATCCAAAGCATTAAGCCCTTTCCCCCTTCAGCCAGAACCCGCACCAAAGACCACAAATGCTGCTGTCACAGCAAGGAGCAGGCGGTAAAAAATCCTGCAGGATGAATTCATGGCATGGATCGTCAGATAGCAGAGGCTAGAGACTGCAGAAACTCCTCCATCACCGTCCCCACATGAGGATGGCAGTGCGTGACACAGAGCTAAGCCATGAACGCGCAATGCTGCCTGCACCACGCTGGCAGGAGAAAGCCTATTTTTATGCTGTAAATATATCCCCAGCAGTGAATATTAGTAGCAGGTGACACAGATCACAGGAGCAGCACCAACACCCTGCTCCACATCCTCAGCCACCACCTGCCAGCACCATGCCTTTGTGCACCAGCTGAAAATTAGGTTTTCTACTTTGCCTCCCAGCATAATTTCTTGAGCAGGCGTGTGGAAACAGCACACAGCTCTGGGAAACGCCCAGGCAGACAGGACAGCAAGCAGCACTGGCTGAATAGGAAACATGATTCAGTACAGCCACAGTTGCCATAGCAATAAACAAGCTTTTTTGTAATCCCCCAGGCTACCTACAGCATTAGACAGCACTAAGGCTGCTAATGGGAATGCAATTAGGCTGACATGGATATTCCTGAATTGAAGCTGACTAAGGCCTTCTATTCATTAAGGAAAGTGGTAAAAGGAGTTACAAGTTCAGCTTTTTGACTGAGTGCTAATGAAAATTTCATTAAAGCCAGCAAAGCAGAGGCAATCTGGAGCTGCATCAGGGACTACCATTAAGGTTGATAACTGCACCAGGAAGTCCCTTGGAAGCATGAGCTTTCATCGCCTCTCACCAACACCTGCCACCAACTGATGAGTCTTTTCAAAGGATGAGAAAATAAACCCATTATCTAGAATACCAACCCTAAAGTCATTATCAGACTGGCACAAATCCTCTGGCATAAATCCACCTGCAAGGAAAACACCTTTTCCTCAGGGCATGTGCCACAGGTCCCTGTGCGGATCTGCACGTTAGGCAGGTTGGAGGCCTGATCTGCAGAGGCAGGCACTCCTCAGGCTGAGCCATTAGCCAGGCACAAACAAAACGAATTTGCTGGGAAACACATGCCCAGGAGCTTAAAACACTCCCTCTGGTTGTGGGCAAAAGTCACACTGACTTCTTAACGAGAAAGCTGAAGTGAAACTGGTGTTTTTGCAGCAGAAAGATGACAAAGCATGCAAAGACCTTAGACCCACCTTAGAGCAGGTGGCACCGACAGCAAGAGCTGATGGGAGAAGGGAGGGTGTAATTTCCCAGAAGACAAGGAGGAAACAGATGACAGAAGAATGACACAGGAGAGAGCAGCACACCTAAAAAGGAGTGAGCTGCCTATTCTTAGCACTGGGTTCAGCCACACGTGGCTATCTGTATTATCTCAGCACAGAAGAATCCCCAGTGGGCTCAGCGTCAGGCCACACAGACGCTGCTCAATAGAACAGCAGCACAATGACCTCTACCTGTACCCGCAGCGGCATGTAATCCTCACAGAGGTCATCCCACAGCTCCTGCAGTTCAGAAATCTCCAGGGAAACACCCAAAGGAGCTCTGGAAAAGGATCTTCTGTCTGCATTCAGAAAGGCAGATCCAGAGCATGCTAAGCCAGCAGAAGCACTGCCATCTGCCAAATCACGGCTGAGCTTGGCAGAGGACAAGCTGGACCTCACAGGAATAGGAAGCCGGCTGCCGCGAGGACTCTGAAGGGGCTTGTAGTCCAAAGTCTTAATCAAACTGAGGGCGAGCTCCAGCCTGTTCCCACTCTGCGAAGAGTTTGGGGTCATGCGGTCATCTGAGAAGTCATCACACTTCCCATTCCCTTTCACCCCCTTATCTGCATCTTCATCCTTCTGCTGTGGAGGGCTTGCCTCCACGGTCGTGTCCAGGGACTCGACAGAGGATGCAGGTGTGCCTTCCTCCATGCTCTCCCCATCCACAGGCACTCTGGCACTGGCAGTCTCCGCCACGTCACACACAGATGACTCCTCATTGCCCATGCTGGCTGACCACCGGCTGGACAGCCCGCAGGAGATGCTTCTGGCCACCTTTCGCGGCACTTTGCAAATTGCTTCGTAGTCAGCATCAGCCACCCGCAGCGCGGCACAGCCACGGCAACGCCGCGGGCGGTTGCTCGCTCCCTCTGAAGCATGGCAGCTGTGTGGCTCCAAGCTGTGCTCTTCTTGATCTGTCCAGTATTCATACCCGGAATAAGCAAAATCCTCCTGGAGGAGGGCAGCATACCGTGCATCAGGCAGGTTAGAAAGGTCCACAGTCCCATCCCCAGCTCTGTCATCTGTGCTAGAATCTTCATTGTTCTTGCGGTACATGCTTGCGATGCAGAACTTGAGGCGGTCCTTCTCCAGCAGCAGTTTCTGCAGACGCTCGATGGAGAGGGCTTCGATGCGCGCAATGACGGTGTCGAACCTATAGATGCGGTCCAGCATGAAGGCACACTTGCTGCAAGCAAACTCGGATTTGCCATCCCGGCACAGCTCCCTGCCCAGGACATGGGAGAGCAGCACCTGGAGGTTCAGCTTGGCTGCCGTGTGGAAGATCCATCGCCGCTGGTTGCCGCACAGCTCTCGGGCACAGATCCGGCAAGTTTCCTTCATCCTCCCTCCTTCCCAGCACCCAAACCTACTTCTGGGGCGCCCAAGAGACCCTCCTAAGGCCTCTACTGATTACTCAGTGCATCTCCTAGGGCGCAGCTCCTTTCTCACCCCATCAATCCCCCCCTTTCAGGGCGGGTGACACGCCGGGACTCCTGCTGCTACAGACAAATGCCACCCTGCAACATCTCGCTCCTATCTCGGCTCAGCCACATCAGGGCTGCCCCTCTCCCCTCACGGCTCCCGCCGCCGCAGCCCCGATGCTCCTGCCACGGCGGCGCCCAGCTTCTGGCTCGGATTTCAAGATGGCGGCGGATGACAGCCGCACGCGTGCGCGGCAGCCGCTGCGCCTGCCGGGATTTGTAGGCGGCAAGCCAGAGTGTTACGCATGCGCGGTGCCTGCGCGGGGCTGCCGCTGCTGGGGGCGGCGACACTGACCGCGACAGCGACACTGCAGGGGCACCCAGTGCCACCGCCAGGTCCCAGTGCCAGTGCCAATCCCCAGCCCCATCAGGCAGCGCAGCGGACGTGTCGCACCCATGCACCAGTACTTGCACGGCGCCCCGTGCCACGCAGTGGGCACGCACCGCGGTCCTCCGGCAGGACCACTGCGCGGGCAGCTCATGCACTGGTGTCCCATGGCTGCTGGGGACAGCGCTGTGCCACCAAGACACAGCGCAGCCAGAGCTGCACTGCTGCCGGGAACATGCTGCTCTGACCCCTCACAGCCCCCACATCCTGCCTGGCACCGTGCCGGGCTGCTGAGGGTATTTTAAGACCTGGGATTTAAATGGCAGACAGGCGCAGGCAGCACCAACACCCGCCGAAGGACTCCAGGGGGTGGTCTCTCCCCTGACACCACGTACCAGGTCCTCCTGGCCCACTGCCCTAGCACCACGGCACAGCTGTACAAACACCCGACCCTGCCGGCCTGGACATGGCACAGCCCCGGCCACAGCCCCAGAAAGGGACAGGAATGACAACTGCCAACCGAGCCCTGGGAGACTGTGCTCCTCCCCAGGATGCCGAGCTGGGGTCCCCCCATGCTTTGGCCACCGACCTTCCCCACCATGGCCGGGGGCTCCTCCAGGCACTGCTGCAGGTCCTGCTTCTCAACTGACAGCATTTCCACGAGCCGGTTGGTGGCAGCCAGCTCTTGGGTCAGCTCTTCGATCCTCCTGAAAGGGATGGAAGGGCAGGGGATGCTCAGGGACTGGGATGGCCACAGGATGGCACTGGAGACAGCTGGGGGTTGCAATCTCTTGAGCAAAGCAGAGCAGCCTTGGGGCTGCTCCCCCTTCCCCATGGCCCTTTCTCCCCTTGGGATGACCACACAACCCGCCCAAGATGCCCACAGCTCTCCAGCTCCACACAACAGCAACCTCTTGGTAGTTCCCAAGGCTGGGCACAGAGCACAGGCTGCCAGCATAGAGGGGATGGGTCCTGGACACCCACCTCTGGGCAATGGCATCGCAGCCATCATTGCTCCTGTCCTCCTCCTTTGTTCTCACAGCTTCCTTCAGCTTCCCTGCCAGCTCCTGGCACCGCTCTGCCTCGGCTCTGGCCAGTGCCGTGGCCTGCTCAGCCTCACTCCGTGCCAGTCTGGCCTCCTGCATGGCAGTGGAGTGAGCCCACGGCACCAGCCCCTGGCCTCCCCTCAGCCCTTATAATCCCTGGGCTCACCTCTTGCAGGAGCTGGATCTTATTCTCCAGGAGCTCATAGACATGCTCCGACTCCCGCTGCTGCTCCTCATACTGCTGCTGGAGTGCTGCCTGGCTGCGGGTCGTCTGGTTCTCCGCAGCCACCCTGCCAGGCACAGAACAGCTTGGCACGGCATGGCACAGATGGCACAGAACAATGTGGCACAGCATGGTATGACATGGCATCTCACATGATGTGGCAGAGCACTTCACAATAGTGCACAGCATGCTACGGCATGGCATGGCACATGATGAACCATGCCACCCTGAGTGCTGGCAGCCCAGCTTCCCCCATGCTGTGGGTGCTGTTTCTGCAGGACCCCCGGGCAGGGCATACTACATATATATAGTAATACATACAGTGCTGCTCTGGGGACACTGTTCCTCCAATGGCGCAAGATCATGCTCAGGCTCTGAACCACCAAAGCAGTCCGCCCACGCTCCCAAAACCAGGGGCTCCCCAGATGCCATGCCCCTGGCTCCCCTTTCCAGCGATGCCCTGCTGTGGGACACCCATGCCATGGCCCCTGGGTATAGCACTGCTCTCCCACACCAAACAGGTGCTGCCATTTATTTTTGGCTGGCACCAGGGCTGTAAGAGGAGCCCTGCGGGTGTCTGGTCCCACTGCAACTCCCTCCAGTCCCACTGCAAACCCCTCCGCCGTCCACTGCAGGCAGGGTGCAGGCAGACAACCCCTGTACCCCATATCCACACAAGCACTGCTGACAGCGGGTGGGTGCTGTGTCCACCCCAGGGCAAGGGGCTTGGCTGGACTCACTCACCATGTGTTGTCGAGGGCTTGTTGTTTCTCCTGCAGCTCTCGCTTCAGGCTCTCCACCTCCACCTTCAGCTCAATGTTCTGCAGGGTGGGAGGGAGGTGGGTAGGATGCCCCCATACTTGCCTGGACAACCCCACACGCCCATGCCCATGCTAATGCATCAGAGGTAGCAAGGAGGTCTCCCACCCCATGGCAAAGCTTCAGGTGCTCCTAGCACTGAGTGGAACATGTGGTATTTTAACACACCTGTGCTACCGTGGAGTCTACCTGTTCCATAAGTCTGCACCCAAACTGGCACCACCACCTAACCTGGGCACCCCACTGGGCTGGGGGGAACCCTCCCGTACCCTCTTTGTGCTCCTGTCAAAGGCAAGGGGCAAACTCCCACACAGCAGCTCCCTCACCCCAGTGCTGTGCCCAATGTCCCCCCGGCATTCCCACTGCCGGGAGAGCTGCACTCTCCTGGCCCCACTCCCTCTTGGCAAAGCAAGAGCGCTGGGAGGGAACCCCCCGCCGAGCGTCCGCCTGTGGCGCTCACCCGCCGGTAGACATCGTCCCGGCTTTCCTCGCCCTTCTGTTGGACGCGCTCTTCCAGGAAGTAGATGCGCAGCTTGAGGCTGAAATTCTCCTTCTTGAGGTCGTTGAGGTGCTGGGAGAGCGTGCGGTACCCGTTAGCCATGGCCGCTCCATGGGGGGGGCATTCCGGTACCCCTCACATGGCGCCGCGGGGACGCACGCCGAGGCCGTGCCCGCCCGCAGCTCCCACCGCCGGCCCCGGCTCCGGCCCGCTCATGGGGTTTTTTTCGCCTCCCGAAGCTATTTGAGGAATCGCCGGAGCAGGACGGGGCGCGACGGGGACGGGCGGTGAAACCCGAGCCCCGGCGGCCCCCGCGCTCCTCGGCCGGGGGGCGGCCGTGGGGGGACGTGGCGGCCGGTGGCAATGACCCCTCTCCCGGCCCGCTCCCGCCCTCCGCACCCCACCGGTGCGCCCAGCATGTATCGTAAGCACCTGGCAGTGTTGGGGGGTCCCGGCTCCCCGCGGTCTCACCTGCTCAAAGTCCCGCAGGGTCTGCGTCTGGGCGAGGGGACCCATCTCCAGGTCCCGGAAGAGACACGTTTGCACCAAAGGGCCAGGTTGGGGCTGAGCACCCGGGGGGCCATGGAACCCCCCCGGCTCAGCTGGCGCAGTGTCCTTGTCGCCCTCACCCCACGGCCCGTCTTGGGGAGCTGGGAGGGAGCGAGGGTGAGCAGCAGTTAGACCAGCAAAGCGGCTGCTCCACACACCACCTGCCTCTGAGATGTCACCGTGAGGGACGAGGGGACGCCTCAGGGCCCAGCGAGCTGCTGGCTGTCCCCTGGGGTGATGCATGCTACCGGGGTGCTGGAGCATCCCCCTCCGCAGGGCATGGGAGAGTGGGGTACGGTGGGGACTCTTGGGGTGTCTTACCCGCCACGCGGCTGGCTCCTGGGAGCATGGCTGGCCTGTCACTGCTGCAGGGATCCCTGCAGAGAGGAGCACATGGCCATGTCACACACATCAGGGGTCCAGCCCCCAGGGCCCCCCATGCGCCACTCAGTTGTTGTGTCAGAGAGGCCAAGGAGGGTTGGAGGGAGGGGATTTTACCAAGGCTCTGTAGTGGAAGGAGGCTGCTGCATCTCACCTACCCTAGGGGCTTTGCAAGCAGGGGGTGGGCACTGGGGTGTCAGCGGAGGTGAGCTCCTGACATCAAACTGACACAGTAATGCAAAAGCGTTTCTGGGGTGCGGGGTGAAGTCCAGGCAAGGCATAACCCTTGTGCATCCATGAGGGTGCATGGGGGGGACAGGGGTGTGTGCCTGTGCATGTGTGCACATGGCCACACGGGTGTCCCCGCAGCTGCGAGGCATCCTCTCTAAGTGTAAATGCACAAGGCCCTGGCGGCCGTGCAGATGGCGGTGCCCCCCTAGGAGCACTTTAGCCCCATTAGCAGCTCTGGCAGGGCCATCTGAGCCTCTGCAGCAGCCTCCCGGGAACCAAGGGAGGGGATCCGGGTGCTGGCAGCAAGCAGGGGCTGCTTAAAGCTGCCGAAGGCTGCCTGGCTGCCATCCAAGGGGCCCCATGCCTCCATGCTCTCACAGCTCACCAGCTCCCCACCGCAGCTGCAATCACGTTTAATTTCAACTGAGAAGCATGAGTCATTTCACGACTTTAAAGAAACAGAAGAAAAAAAAATCCAAACCACAAATAATAATTTAAAAGAAAAATAAAGACCTTAAAAAAAAAAAGAAAAGAATCAGAGTATGTTTTTTCTAATCTCAGCATGACCGTTTTCTGGTGGGGTCCCATGAGCCACAGGGCCCCCAGCACCATGGTGGGTACAGTGCCCTGCCCATATTCCTGAGACTGAGCCCCAGTGGACAGTTCGAACTAGCACATTCATGCGCACAGCCCATAATAGGGGTCCTAGGCCCATGTAACCAGAGCCAGGCATGCCACACTAAAACTCTGCAGGCAAGGGACACAGCACTCTCAGCCTGGGAGGGAGCAAGAGGAGGCAACTAAAAGATGCCGTGGCCACTGCAGCAACAACCCATCGCGAGGGGAAAACGAGGCATAATGGCTTTAAACACACCAGCACTGGTCAGGCGTGGCCCTGCAGGCACCATAACCAGCACGATGCCCAGAAGCACAGTGCCCAGGAGCATGGTACCCAACGGGGGAGTACCCACAGGCCCAGTATTCAGAGGTGCAGTACACAGAGGCATAATACCCAAAGGCACCCAGAGGTATAATAACCAGAAGCTTGACGCTTGAGGAGACCCAATATCCAGACACACCATAGCCAAGAAAGCATGATCTCTAGACCCATGATCCCCAGACTTAAGATGCACAGTACTCAAGGAAGCACAGTACCCAGTGACACAATATCGCAAGGCATGATATCCCAGGAGGCAAAATACCCAAAGCAGCACAATATCCAGTGACATTACATCCAAGGAGGCATGACACCCAGAAGCATAATACCTGGAGACACAACAATCAAGGAGGCATGACAGCCAAATGCCTGATGCCCGAGGAGATGCAATACCCAGAAGCACAGTACCTATAAGACATAGTATAATACCAAGGAGGTGCAATACCTGAGGGTGCAACGCCTGAGGGGGTGCATTACTGAAGGAGGTACGACACCTGAGGAGATACAACACCTGAAGAAGGTGATACCCAGACAAAAGAGAGACCAACTCCTCCAACACCAAGGTCCAGCTCAGTGCCATGGCTGGCCGCAGGCTCTGGGGTGAACTAGCAGAGCACCCACTTTCCTGCAGCTCAGCCACCCAGTCAGCATCCCCCAACAGCAGCAATGGATGCCCCATGCTGAACCATGGGGATGCTGGGCCAGCAGGAGCCCCAGGCTCTGCCACAGCCGTGGCTGTCCGTGGATGGGGGCTCCCCCCTCCCCGTCCATGTGACCAACACTGGGAATTTGTTTGCTGCGAATGGGAGGCCACCGCGGTGCTGCTGGTGCTGCAGGAGGACAAGAGCCCTTTCATGCCAGCCATGCCGCCCTGAAGTGCAGAGCAGAGCCACCAGAACAGCATGGAGCTGGGGGAGGCACAGCCCCTGGGCCCCCACCCGCCGGGCAGCACTTCCCACCCCCATGTTCCTTGAAGCCCTGGCACGAGGGGTGCCACGCAGCCCTGACTCAGAGCAACCACTGACTCACAGCATCTCCATGCCATTGCACCAGGGCCACCACCAGCACCCCAGGGTGCCCCTGGGGAGAGGGCAGAATGCAATGGTACTGCGTGGGGTTGGTTGCTGCCCCATGGCAGAGCATTCAGAAAGCACCTGGCACCGCTCAGTGCACCAACAGCAACTCACCTCCTGCTGCTGCTGGTTCACCTCCCACAGACAGATAGATGGACAGAGGGATGGATGGAGGCATGGACATCAGCCCTCAACTCCGTGCTCAGCCACAGCCACTCTAGGTGCCAGCAGCTGTCTCCAGGCTGGCAGAGGGACTGTGTTGAGGGCTAGGCAAGGCCAAGGTGAGCGTGGCGGCTCTGTGCCGGGGCTGGACTACCGAGAGTGGCACATCCCAGCTCCCTGCTGACTAGGTGGCAAAAATGCTTCAGCAGGGGCTGGGTCCCCCAGAGGGGAGGTGGAGCAGGAGACAGCTGACCAAGATCATGACAGCTGCCTCTGTGCCTGGCGTGTGTGCACGGCACACGGCACACAGCACACAGCACGGCCACCCAATGACTGCCTGCACACGGGGCACGTCAACAAGGTCCCCATTGAGCACGGCAGGACTGGGGGGAGGCCGGCATTACCCACACTCTTGGCGAGCACGGCTCCCGGCACTGCACCGCACGCGTGGCAGCCAGCATAGCTCTGGGACCCAGCAGCCCTGGCCAGGTGCCTGGACAAACGGTCTGACTGTCAGCTCGGGGTGGAATTTGGGATGGGCAGAGCCAGAGGAAGAGCAGGGGGGATGCAAGCAGGGCTGGGAGATGGGGCAAAACAAGCTCCTTGTGCCAGCACCTCGAATCACAGCCCTTTTCTCAGGGCCTCTCTTGGCCCAGCACCTTTCATCAAACCCGACCTGTCTGGCACCCTGAGGAGAGCCCAGTGGTGGTGGTAGTGCTGGTGCCGGCTCGGCTGTACAGGACCCTACAGCTCCAGCTTGGCACAGCACACACTGCCCTGGCACCCCAGGTCCTCACAGCACAGGGCAGCGAACACCCATGTACCCACGGTGCTGAACAAGGGTTTCCAGATCCTTTCCCTGCCCAGCGCAGGGCCCAGCCAGCCGACAGCCTGGCTGGGAGCGGGGTGTCCCACAGCCCCAGTGTGCGGGACCCCAGCAGCAGGCAGAGGACACCCACGGCCTAAGGGGTTTGGGGCTTGGAATGGGAAGTGTCCGACCCCACACAGACCCAAGGGAGCACAACTGCAGGCCGCATCCCGGCCACACCGATGCCGGTTGGTAACTGGACATCGACTTGCTGAGGCACAGCAGCAGCCAAGCGTGGACACACACAGCCCCCACGGGTGTCCCGACACACGGACATCCTGACCGACCCGCATCACTCACGGACACAAGCATCCACGGATGACATGCACGCACGGACTTGTTCCTGACCTCCGCCGAGGAGCTCGCATCCTGCCCCTCCGGGCACCGACGCACCGGGCCGGGCAGCACCGGGCCGAGCACCGGGCGGCACCGGGCCGAGCCGGTGAGTCTCCGCAGGCGCTGTTGCACCGCCCCACCGTGCGCCGGGAAGGCGGCTCTGCGGCACCGGCCGGCTCCGCCCGCCGCTGCGTCCCCTCCTCCTCTCTGCCTCCACCCTTCATCCATCCCTGCATCCCTCCCTCCACCCTTCCCTCGCTTCATCCCTCCCTCCGACCCGTCATTCTCTCTTCCCCCATCCTTCTATCCCCTTCCTGCTCCCTCCTTCAGCCCTCTCCCTTCTCCCACTCCCTGGCCGGCTGACACAACCACCCCCCCGCCCCAACCCTCCACTCCCCCCAGTCCCTCTGGGCTAAGCCCAAATCCTTCCCCACCCTTCAGTCCCCCAGGAACCATCCCTGATCCCTCCCTTGTTTCCACCCTGCCCCCCAATTCTTCTTTCAAACTCCCAGTCACCCACCAGACTCCGAACTAGCCAAGTTCCCCATGGCATCCCCAACCATCCATCCTGATGCCACAGTTATCCCCTGTAACAGTTACCCATCCCTTCTTGTCATTCCCTACCACCCTGCTGTTCTTTGGATTCCTCCATGCTAGCCTGACACCCCCAATCCCCTTTTTCACCCCCAGAGCCCCATTAGCCCCCCCCCCCGGGCACTCTTCCAGCCCCACAACACCCTCACTTTATCTCTAATGTTCCATCACTTCCTAGTGGGACATTCCCACAACCCTCGATCTCCCTTGATACCACCATCACCCTAACTCCCCCTTGAACACCCACCATCCCAACATTACACCCCCAATTTTTTCCATCTTTGCCTCTCCTTCAGCACTCCCCATCCCAGTCCCATTAACTCCAGTCCCATTTGACCCCTCCTAATTCCTTTCCCTGCTTGATACCCCTCCAGTCCCAGTGCTGCCCCTGTCCTGTCCCGCAGCCCCATCTACTCTCCCCCCAGTGCTCCCCCATTGCCTGGCTGCACTCTCCTCCATCCTGCACCCACAGCCCCTTGGCCAGCTGATCCCCATGGCCCTCACACGTCCCAGTAAACAGACCCCATTCCAGAACGCTGGTGGTAATGGGGCCAGTAGAGGGGTGCCGTGTGCCTGTAGCCCCCCACTCCATCCATCGTGGTCATGGCTTATCAGCCACTTAGCCCATGTATCCCGGGCACACATTCCACTTGTCCTGCCAGCTCTGGGGTCCCCTGCAGCCTAATTGAATGCCTCCATCTGAGCCTGATACCCCTAATCCCTTTCTTCATCCCCAGAGCCCCATAAGCCCCCTAGGGTACCCTTCCAGCCACACAACACCGTCGCATTCTCCCTAATGTTCCATCACTTCCCAGTCCTCCCCTGGGACATAGATCCCCCTTGACACCACCATCACCCTAATCCTCCCTTGGAGACACACCATCGCAATCTAACACCCCCAGTTTTCCCCATCTTTGTCTCCCCTTTGCCACTCCCCATCCCAACCCCCTTAAACCATTTCCTTGAGACACCAGGCCCAAGTCCCTCCGGCTGTCTCCAATGGAGGGCCAGGAGCGGGGGCACATGCCTGCCGGCGCCACCACCCCGCCTGCACTCGCCGAGTCCCGCAGGCACGCAGTGAGGGCCGGGGCGCAGTGGGGCTCTGCCGCCGCCGCCGCTCCCCAGGAGAGGGCACCAGCCGGCCGGGAAAAGCCGGCAAGCGCGGCACCGCGGCTGCCCTGGCTTGGGCACGCGTGGGAAAGGGGACCCGGACCCGGGCGGATGGAGGCGTTGGGCAAATCCAGGAGGTGCCGGCTCGGGAGCAGGGCGCCGGGATGCAGGGTCGGCGGGCGCCCCGAGGGAGGTCTTAATGGTTAACAGGGGCCAGGGCCAGTGGCAGGGCTGCTCTGCGAGACCATGTCCCAGCCACAGCACATCCAGCAGTGTGGGTGCCCCCAGCCCACGCCACCCGCGAAGCTGTGGAGGGGGATCACTGTCCCGGTCGCCGTGTCACACAGCCCCGCCGAGGGGCCGCCTTGGGACCCCACTGCAGATTTCACCAGCCGCTGCCCTTGACTGCTTCTCTCACCCTGTGTCGGCTGCCCTGGACTTTCCCCCGAGCTGGCGTCACGGCTGTTCCCTGGCTGTGGCTGCAGCGTGCGTAGCACTGGGGTATAGGCAATGCCAGTGTATACATTGCACCGTGCATTGCCAGGGTGTACGTAACGCTGGGCTCTCCCACCTTGCCCACACTGCCTGTAGCCAGGGCAGCCATCCCAGCCACCTCTTGGCTGGGTTAACAGCCTCTGCAGCCACCCCAGGTCTCACACAGGGCACTTTGGTCCAGCCCTGCTGCTTGGGGCAAGCCCAGACTGGGGAAGAGCTCAGTCCCATTCGGATCCTGCTTGGGAACGCTTGTGTCCCTGCTGCCCATCCCCAGAACATGGGAAGCAGTGGGCAAGAACAGGCCAGATCTTAGCCCTGCCGTGAGCAGGACCTAGGGTCTGTCTGGTCCAGCCTCTGGTGAGGGTTTGACTCCACGAGCAAGGGGATGCCCTCCATCCCTTGCCATGCACCATGCTGGGCTGTGCCCATTCCCATGGGGTCCCCATGCTGTCCCACCTAGAAGGCCAGCACTTTCCCCCACAAGGTCACTGGACGCAGCCACGTGGGTCTTGCCCCATGGGGGGCGTTTGCTGGGTGGCTCCCATGCACCCCACGTCATTGGGAGCCAATGGCCAGGGCTGACCCCGTGCCCCGTGCCCATTATTTGGGGCATTGCTCAACAGTGGGTGCGATGTTGGGAGCTGGCAGGGGCCATGGCACTGCCTCAGCCATGTGATGTGGGGTCTGGAGAGCCCCTATTGCTGGGTGAGCTGGGGGAGCATGGCCGAGCTCACCATGGGATTGGATCAGGCTGCTTCCCTGCCAGGGACACCCCTAGCTTTGGGGGAGCCATCCGCAGGGGCTGCCACGACCGTTCCCCTCCTGCTTTGCAGTGCTGTGATGTGCATGGCAGGGAAACCGAGGCAGGGTCGCGGTGGGGACAGGCTGCCTCCTGCTCTCCTCCCCCCCCCCCCCGTGACTTCGTGGTTCCCCCGCCTGGGAGCAGCGGGGTCCTACGGGGACACCCCCTCCCCTCTCTCTGGGGAGGCCCGGCACAGCCCTGCCCCGCTTCCCCCCTCCTCCTCCTCCCACTCTCCTCCCTCCGGGGGGTGAAGGGCCCCCGGCGGGCTGGGGCGGGGAGGGGAAGGGAAGAGGGTGGGATCATGGAGACGGGACCCAATGAGCCCGAAAAACGTGCCC
This sequence comes from Ara ararauna, assembly GCA_028858755.1. Taxonomy (NCBI): domain Eukaryota; kingdom Metazoa; phylum Chordata; class Aves; order Psittaciformes; family Psittacidae; genus Ara; species Ara ararauna. The sequence goes on from CM054382.1 coordinate 47,638,147, forward strand.
CGCTCGCAGCCCTTTTAGCGCGGCGGACGGACTACAGCAGCCTCCCGGAGGCGTGCGGAGAGAGAATCGGTGCCCCCTGCCCTCCCCATCCCGGCCGGTCCCGGTCATCATGGCGCTGGGAAAGTTGCAGAAGGTGCTGATCAGCGACAGCCTGGACCCCTGCTGCCGGGAGATCCTGCAGGCCGGCGGCCTCCGGGTGCAGGAGAAGCCCGGTCTGAGCAAGGAGGAGCTGCTGCGGGAGATCCGGGTGAGCGCGGCCGGGCTGCACGCACCGGGGGGGTTGAGTGTTGTGGGGGGCGCAGCGGGGCCCGGCTGCCCCGGCTGGCAGCAGACCCCCCTCGGTCGGCGGGGCTGGTCCCCGCCTCCCGTCTGATGCAAGAGCCCTGCCGGTTTCGCGCGGCGGATCGCAGCCCCCTGCAGAGGCTGTCCCCAGCCCGCGACCACCCGGTGCCGCCAGCCCTGGTGCTGGTCCCACCTGCCGTGTCTGTCCCCCCAGGACTGCGATGGGCTCATCGTCCGCTCGGCCACCAAAGTCACGGCCGACGTGCTGGAAGCGGCAGAGAGGCTGCAGGTGGTGGGAAGAGCAGGTACCGGTGTGGACAATGTCGATGTGGAGGCGGCCACCAGGAAGGGGGTCCTGGTCATGAAGTAAGAGCAGGAGCATGGGGGCATCCCTGACTGTGCTGCTGGGGAAACAGGGGAGGCTTCATCAGGGTGACCTCCCCACCTATGATACCCCCTGGCACCACCCTGGGGATCTCCATCCTCATGGAGTGGATAGAGCCATCAACCCAGGGTTGACACACCAGTGACACTGCTCTCCATCCCCAGCACACCCACTGGGAATAGCCTCAGTGCTGCCGAGCTCACCTGCGGGATGATCTTGTCCTTGGCCAGGTGAGTGCAGGGCAGGAGGGGGGGACAGACACAGGCCCCACGGCCCCTGCCCCTGCACTGACTGCGGCCTCCCTTTTAGGCAGATCCCGCAGGCAGCTGCCTCCATGAAGGAGGGAAAGTGGGACCGTAAGAAGGTAGGAGACAGGCACAGCAGCCCAGGCAGGACTGGGTGGTGGGTGCCTGTGTGGGGTGTGCTCCCTCACGCTCTACTTTGCACCTGCACCTCAGTACATGGGCATGGAGCTGAATGGGAAGACACTGGGCGTGCTGGGGCTGGGGCGCATCGGCAGGGAAGTGGCCACCCGGATGCAGGCCTTTGGCATGAAGGTAAGGAACGGGGGCAGGGAGGAGCAGTGGAGAGCATGACCTCCCACTGTGCTAGGCTGCTGGAGCAAGCACCCACTCTGCCTCAGACCATAGGCTATGATCCCATCATCACCCCTGAAACCTCTGCCGCCTTTGGCGTGGAACAACTGCCACTGGAGCAGATCTGGCCCTGCTGCGACTTCATCACGGTGCACACGCCGCTGCTGCCCTCCACCACAGGTACTGAGCAGCTGCAGCACAGGGGGGTGGGGGAGAGCCGGCAGCCCGCCTGCTCACAGCACTCCCTTTGCAGGGCTCCTGAACGACAGCACCTTTGCCAAGTGCCGCCGTGGTGTGCAGGTGGTGAACTGCGCCCGCGGTGGAATTGTGGATGAGGGTGCGCTGCTCCGGGCGCTGCAGTCGGGGCAGTGCGGTGGGGCCGCCCTCGATGTCTTCACACAGGTGAGCAGTGCTGGGAGGACCCCCTGAGTTTGGCTGTGTCTCAGCATCACCTTAAGTCTGCCCAAGCCAGGCTGGGGCAGCTCAGCAAACCCTGCAGGCACAGCTTCCCTCCCGTCAAGGGGGGAGAGCTGAGTGCCCCCCCCCCCAGATCCCAGGTGGGTCCTGGGAGCTCACGGTGCAATGAGACTGTGTTGGCAGGAGCCTCCGAAGGATCGTGACCTGGTGAACCATCCCAATGTCATCTGCTGCCCTCACTTGGGGGCCAGCACGCGGGAGGCACAGAGCCGCTGTGGCAAGGAGATCGCCATACAGATTGTGGACATGGCCACAGGGAAGGGGCTGGCTGGCATAGTGAGTCCCCTGCCAGGCACCTGACCTCCGTGCCTCAGTTTCCCCATCTGTAAAACATGGATGCGCTGGGAGCAACCACATGCACTCACTGGTGGGTTCTCATGGCTCTCCCTGCTCTTCCTTGCAGGTCAACGGCCAGGCTCTCAGCAAGGCTTTTGCACCCCAGACCAAGCCCTGGATTGCCTTGGCCAGGGCGCTGGGCACAGTGCTGCGCACAGCGAGCAAGCAAGCACAGGGCAGCGTGCAGGTCTGCACCCTAGGTGAGGCTGCACCCCATGTCTGAGTGCAGGGACACTGATGGGTGGGCAGTGCAGCAGGGTGTGTAGGGACACACTGGGCTGGGTGAATGGGAAGAAGGATGGGAGCGTGGTCAGGGGAAGGGATGACCAGGAAGTTGATGCTGAAATGGGAGTGTGGCGGGAGGATGGGAACATAGCAGTATGGACGGGTGCATGGATGAATAGGTGCATGGATTGGTGCATGGATGGGGGTAGGGACGGGTGGATGTGTGGGTGGAAGGACCAGCCCCAGGCTCGCTGCTCCAGCGTGGGGCTGATCTCTCTGCTGCTCGCCCATTCACACGCTGCTTCCTCCCTGTGCCCCAGGAACACCTCTGCAGGAGGCTGGGAGCTACCTGATGCCTGCTGTGACTGTGGGCATGCTGGCTGGAGGGGTGCAGAAGGAGGTGACCCTGGTGAATGCCCTGCTGCTGGCCCAGGAGGCTGGGCTGAAGGTGCGGAGACACCCCGGGCCCTGCACATCAGCCTGGCACACCCAGACCCTTTCCTTCCAAGTGGCATGAACCTGGGGTCGCTCCTTGGGGCTGCTAATGAAGCTCTCAGGCTGAGACACATCCCTTGGGATGCCTCCTGCGCCCTACCATGCCCAGGAGCTGGGCACTGAGCAGCCACATGTCTTCAGCAGGTCATGACCACACACCGAGACGTGGCCCCCGAGCCTGACAGCAGTGCTGGATTACTGCAGGTGTCCCTGCAAGGCACCCCACACCAGGTAGCAGGGACAGTGCAGGGCAGCACCCCAGTGCTGCGGGAGCTCAACGGGGCCACCTTCAAGCGGCCAGCCCCGCTGGCTGGCCCCATCCTCATCTACAGAGCCAAAGCCTCTGAGCTCAGTGCTCTGTCCACGCTTGCTGGTGAGCCCCCACATTGGTGCTGAGCTGGGAGGGGCAACCTGGGGGGGAACCCACATCTGCCTTGAAGCTGAGCCCCTGCAGCAGCAGGGAAGGACAGATGTTGCATGGAGAGACTGGATGGGGGCGGGGAGTTGGGGGTTGTGGGGCAAAGGACTTGGGGGTGGGGAGGGGAAGAAATGGCATTGTGGGTGCGGGGGTGAGCGGAGCCCTGCTACCCACTGGGTGGTGGGGCGGTGGGGCAGCACGCGGTCCCTAACCTCTCTCCTCCTCTGCAGGGCTGCTGGGGAAGGTGGGGGTCCAGCTCCAGTCCTACCACAGCTCTAGCACGGTGGCGGGGGAGCAGTGGAGTGTCATAGGGCTCTCAGCTCCGCTGTCTGACCTTGCTGAGCTGAAGTCACGTGTCATGGAGGTGTTCCAGCTCCACCTGTAGGTCCTGGCCGCTGGGAAGGACTCCCCCCCAGCCACGACACCTGGACCACCCCCTGCAGCTGGAGGAGCATCACACCCGGCCACCCCTGGCCCCCATGTTGGGCTTGGGGTGGCCACATGCTCAATAAAGGGTCCAGAAGGAAAGAGCATGTGATGCCTTGTCTGTGCAGTCCCTTAACCTTGACCCCAGACTTCACTCCCGCCAGCCCCCAGTGCCCCACTCTGCTGTTTGCTCAATGGTGCAAAGTTCTCTGCGGCTGCTGCCGCCCTGTTGAGGTCCCGTCTGGCCACAGTCCTGTGCTGGGACATGGCCCAGAGAGCAGGCAGTGCACCAAGGGGGCCGAGCCCTCCCGTGAGCCCCCACATCACCTGCCTCCTCCAGCCCCCTGAGTTTTCCTGTGAGGATGCTCTCATTTACCAATGTCATGAGGAAAATGGCATTTTACCACCCCCAAGCTGGAGACTGGGGAGCTGGGGTTCACTTGGCTCCCCAAAATGTCAGGGCATGCTCCCATCCTGGGGAAGTAGCGGGCACTGAGCCACGTGTCCAGTGGGGCAAGTGGCCATGTTGGGTGCCAATGGGATAAATCCTGTAAGAGGCTGTGATGCAGTCTCAAGGTGGTTGAGGGAAGGGCCCCTGGGTGGGAAGGGACCACTCATGACCAGAAGCCAGAGCCGGGCTGCTGCTCCCTCTCATCTGTGCTTTTATTCCCTCATGCTGCCTAGGTGCTTGCAGAAAATGCTGCCATCTCCACCAGCTCCAGGGCCTGAAGTGCTGCTGGCCATTTCCCAGCCATCCAAGGTGAGGTTTCCTGCAGAGGCCGGCCCCAGATTTAGGGGTGAGGAAGAATGCAATAGGGAAGAGGGGATGCCAACAGGGAAGAGAGCACACCCCTCCCCAGGGCTTGCCATTCCAGTCCCACCTAGATGGGCTTTCTGGCATACTGCCGGCGGTACTTGGCATCCACTCGTGTCAGGTACCAGGTGCCAGGGAAGAGATCTGCTTGGGAGCCGTGGGGAGTGTGGTCAGCTGCAGGGAGAAGATGGTGATGCTCAGTGGGACCGTGGGGTCCTGTCCGGGGGGTGCTACATTCCCCCAGCCCCGCTCACCCAAGTGATGGGTTTCCTCCCGCTGCTTCATGATCTCGGCGAAGTTCTGCGGGGGCACACGCTTGCGGGCATCCAGGCGAGCCGGGAGATCAGCCAGGCTGGAGACCAGCTTGTCCAGGGGCGAGCCTACCAGTGGGCACCCCTTGGGTCAGACGGTACAGCCGGCAGCCCCAGCCCTGCAGCCCCACTCTGCCTGCCCTTCCCGTGGCCCCTGTCCCACAGGGCCCACCTGGGGCTGCATCCTGTGAGACACGGAAGGAGAACATGCTGGAAGCCAGCCCTGAGCCGTAGGAGAAGGCACCAATCCGGGAGCCGGCCAGGTCCCGCGCTGAGGACCTGTAGTGAGGGGTTGGGGGGGTTAGAATGGGTTTGGAGCTGGGGGGATGCAGGGCTGGGGGTGGTGTAGGAGCAGGCTGCCTCCTGCCCTGTTAGCAGGCCGGGGGGGTCCTGGGACTCAGGGCTGCATTGCAGAGGGTGCATGGCCCTGGACTGCAGTGGTGCCGGGGAGCCCCAGCATGAGGCTTTCTTCCTGCTGGGTGCCTGGCTGTTCCCATGGCTCCTCTGCTGCTGGGTCAGCCATTCTGCCGGGCATGACAATGGGGTTTTCATCCTCCCAGCGCCAAAGAGGGACTCTGTGTGAACTGGGATAAAGGGGCTGGCAGGGAGTTGGCACAGAGTGGGGCACATCCACACTGGGGGTTGTGTGCAACGAAAGTGTAAAGTCTCTGGGGAGCTGAATGCGTGCTGGCAACTGCACCCTCAGCCAGCCAAGCCAGAAACTGCCCTCCCCAAAATGACCCCCCCCAATCCTAAGCCAGCTTTTTGGTTGACTCACTGTGCCAGGAGGGAGGCCAGGCAGCCATACATGGATGGCGTGTACATGTTGCCATTGCGGGAGGAGAGGAGCAGGGAGGGCTTGGTTTTCTGGTTGAAGATCTCCTGGCTGGCCGCCTGGAATGCCTTCTCCACATCCTTGCTGGTGTAGGTGTCTTCCAGCTTCACGCCACTGCTCAGAGAGAGGCTGTCTTGAACCCCACATAGGCATGTCCCCAGCTGGGCTGGGCAATGGGGGGCATGGCATGGGGACTCACCGAAAGGACTGCAGCCCCTTGTAGAGGCCGGCAGCTGTGTCAGGGTTGGGGTTGGCCAAGAAGTCATTCAGCAGCAGCCGCCCCACTGACTTCTGCACCAGCTTGCAGAAGGGTGTGTGGAAGATGATGAACTTGAAGTCATCGAGGGTGAAGGGCCGCTGGATGCCAGCTGGAAGGCAATTTGTGGCCGTCAGCATCCAGTGGGATGGTGTGGGCATCCCACGGGTGCCGCTGCTTACCCTGCTTCCACTGGTTCTCTGCCTTCCGGCGGTAAACAGCATAGCAGCGGTCCAGCGCCCGCAGGTAGCACTGGATGGAAAGCTGCCCGTCCACCACTGGGTACTCAGAGGACAGGTCTGGCTTGTAGAAATCATAAGCATGCTCCATGTGGGTTCCTCGCAGGCCTGGGGGCACAGGGAGAGCTGGAGCTGGCTGCCAGGGGGCACCGGGGGGTCCCAGCCAGATGGTAGCACCCATAGGTGCTGCCTGCATGTTGTGCCAGCCCTGGTATCTGCCAGCCTCCCTGGGCTGCTCCATGGTGCCCACAGGGACGTGTCTGCTGGGATCCTGGGATACCAAGCGCCAGGCAGCCACCAGGGCTGGCAGAAATCCCACTGCTGAAACTGACCAGCTCTGTTGGGGTTGAGACATGGATGTATGGCCCCCAGGGAGAGCACCCACCAGCTCACCATCCCCAGGGCCCCATGACACCAACCTCTCTCCAGCACCAGTGGGGCATTGGGTCCCACCAGCATGGCAATGGCACCGGCACCTCCTGTGGGCCGCGCATTCCCTGTGGCGTAGACGGCGATGTCCCCACACACCACCACGGCATAGCGACCTGACGGAGGACAGGGGGGCCGGTGGGGGCATCAGCGGGTGGAAACCTCCCTCCCATGGCCCTCAGGTACTCCCACCCGCATGCTGCTGGGTGTCACAGCCAAGGTGGGCAAACAATAAGAGTGATGGAGAGCTGGGAGGGGCAGCAGCTCCCTTTGAGTCTCACTGGGGCATCTCTCTGTTTCAGAACACCTCCTGCCTCCTTCCCCCATCCCATGGCACGCACCCCACATGCAAACCCCCATCCCCATGGCACAGTCCCTGCTGCACGCACCATCCCAGGCGCTGGACTCCACCCAGGCGGCTGCATTGAAGAGCGAAGCCGTGCCCCCATAGCAGGCGTTGGTGGTGTCGATGCCCTCCACATCAGTGTTGCCCGAGTCATGGAAAAGCTGCATGAGGACGGTCTTGACGGCCTTGGACTTGTCAATGACGGTCTCCGTGCCCACCTCCAGGCGGCCGATGGCATCCCAGGAGAGGCGCCCACGCTCCACCAGCCGCTGCACCACCGTCAGGCACAGGGAGTTGATGTCCTCGTGGGCAGCGCAGAAGCCCATCTGCTGCTGGCCCAAGCCCCGTGTGTACTTGCCAGCCTCCACGCCATCATACCGCTCCAGCTCCTCCTGCTCCACATACTGGGCAGGGAAGTACACCTCCAGCGCCAGGATACCCACGTCCTTGGGCCAGGTGCCCGTCCCGGCAGTGCTGGAGAGACTGCAGGGTAGAGGGAGCAGTGATGGTCCTTGAGGACAGGTGGCGGTCCCAGGGAAGTGCCACCAGTGAGCATCCCTGGCTATGAGCACCCCAAATCCCTGCTGGTTCCCTGGCAGCCCTGTGGGGAGGAGGGAGAGCATCCCCTTCCCCAGCAAGGTTTAAGAGCACTGCCAGCTCCCCGACCTGTCCCTGGGTATGCCCCCAGCCCAGCCAATCCACGCGGGTGCTCACCATGCCCTCTGCACAACCGTGGCTTGCTGGGGTCCCCACAGTGCCCATTCCGGCCCTGGCGACGTCTGCCTTGCCCCCCAGCAGCGCGCAGCGCGGCCAAGCAAGCGCAACATCTTCACCCTGCTGCTGCACAGATGGTGGGACAGGATGGCCGCAGGGATAGGCCTTGTGTGGTGCTTTTATAAACTGCGCAGGCGGCACGGCACAGCCCTCCTGGCCCTTATCAGCACAACGGACCCTACGCTCAAAGGTCACCAAACGGCAGCCAACACGACAAGGACAGCTGAGCAAGAGCTGGCTTCGGAGGAGGGAACTTGAGAGATGTCTCTGTCTTGCACCCCAAAACCTGAGGATGAGCTCGGCTGGAGGCAGGGCTGGGCAGTGGAAAGGGCTCTCCTGCAGCCCCGGCTCCCCATGCTGCGGGGAGGTGGCAGTTCCAGTGACTGAAGCTCACCAGCACAGCTCCGGTCACCGTATGGTGTGCGAGCTGCTGGGTGTCCTCCCCGTCTGCCCTGGACTCCCAGGGCGGGAGCAGAGGGCGGCTGGGGATGTGGTGCCAGCACCATCCCTGCTGCCTGGGACACGGTCCCACCTCCGTCACGTGCCACAGCTCTGAGGGGTAAAAAGCCCATGAGCTGCATGGGGGCAGAGCAGTCTTCAAAACAGCGAACAGCCACGTGACGCCTGTGGCAACACGGTGACACAAGAAGGGACCTTTTGTCCTGGTGCTGCTGTCAACATGGCCATGGGGCAGTATCACAGCCCCCTGCAAAGCCACCTGCACACAGGGAAGCACCCATCCTCACCTGTGCACACCCACAACAGCTCCTATCCTCACCCACATCCATGCCCTGCACCCCAAGGACACTCCTGTCCCCTCCCCTGCACCCCAGGGACACCTGTCTCATTTGGCACAGAATGGCTGGGAATGAGCAAACACAGGAGCCCAGCTGGGAGAGCCACCAGCCCTGCGGCTCCTGGGACTCACCCCCAAACGGCTCCGCCAGCACCGGCGGTGCCAAAGCCCTGGGAAGCTCAGGGAGCCGCAGCAGCACCTGCATCTCCCAGGGCTTTGCACCAGCACCAAGCTCACATAGCACTTGCATGCTCCTTTTTTTATAGGTGTATTTTTAGGAGTTGGGGGAGAGGAGCAGAGGTCATGCGAGGAGCTGATGTGGGGCCCACCGTGGGCCCAGGTGCTGTCCTCAGTGCAAGGGTGTGAACTTGCAGATGTAGTGATGCTGCTGGGCACAGTCGCTGCTGGACCACAGGGTGAAGCCTGCGAGAGAGATGGAGATTGGTGGGGCCATGTTGAGGACAGGGGCAGCAGCTCTGCCTGCCATAGCCCCCCAGGGTAATGGGACCTGGAGGAGGAAGAGGGAGAGATGCTGGTTGAGATGGAGCACTGGAGGTGGATGTGGGGTCTGGGCACTCACCGCTGAGGTGGGTCAGCATGCCACAGGTCCCCCCAAGGGCACCATTCCCAGACAGCCCACTGGAGATGCTGTACTTGTCCCCACTCGCCCACTGCCAGGCTTGGCTCTGTGCAGGGAGAGCGGATCAGAGCCATGGCTCCGCTGCCCTGTGGCCCCCACCACTCTGCTGCTACCAGCCTCACCTGCTGCCCATAGCGGAGGCCGAGCCAGACGGGCTGCACACGCTGGTAGTAGGAAATGACCCTCCGCAGGGTGGCTGCTTCCTGGGGCTCCTCCACCCAGGCCAGGTGGGCGCCGGCATAGCTGGCCTGGCACTGCCTCTACAGGGAGAGCCATGAGTGCCAGGGCATTCCCAGCAGATGGGGAGCCCCAGCCACCTCTGTACCCCAGCAGCCTTACCTCAGCCTCGTCCCAGCTCCGAAGCTCACTGACATACTTGAAGCAGCTGAGCTTGTAATAGTACCAGCCCTTGGGGCAGTAGTCTATGTACCGAGCACCTGCGGAGGGAGAGCCACAGGGAGGGATGGGGAGCTGGCCTCACCAGCCAGAGGGGGCCATGGCTCATGCCCAATCACACTGTAGAATTGGCTGCCACCCAAGTCATGGAACTTACCAGCCAGCTGCAGGAGCCCCACGCAGCCCAGCAGCAGGAGGGAAAGTCTGGTTGCTGCCACCATGCTACTTGCTCCTGAAAGCGTCCCCTGTAAGAGCGCAGGGGGTCACACCAGGCCCCTCAGGGACCGGGGATGCTGCCTGTGCCCAGAGGGTGCAGCCCTGCCCTGCCGTGCTGAATCTGGCTCCTTTCAGCCAGCTGGAGGAGATGGCAGCCCTGGGGCTGTGCCTCCCTCTCCCCTGGCACAGCTCACCACCCTCTGCCAGCACCCCATCCATCCCCAGGCATGGCTTGGGGCCCCACCAGTCCCAGCCTTGGCTGGGTGAGCCAAGCTGCTCTGTGGGGACATGGGAACATGCTGCCACAGGCACAGTTAAGGGAAATTCAATCCTGCCCTGGCATCGGGCAGCAACAGCAATGGCACATGCAGAAACGCAGCTGGTAAAGGCTGCAGGGACTATGCACACAGCATCAGTCACCCCCCGAGCTCATAGCACTTCCCAGGCCTGGAAGGCAAATCAACCACATCAGCATCTTTATCTGGGCTAATCTCCGGGCATGGGGGCTGATTTGCAGACTCAGCTCATTTTCCCTTCAAAGAAGCAGAGACAAAAGCCAATGCAGGGCTGAAAATTGCATTGTTGCAGCCTGTCCCAAGCAGCAAGAGCAGCACTCAGCTCCCCTGGGAGCTGCCAGGGCTGCCACAGGCTCCTGCTCACCCACAAGCCACCGTGGAGCACCCCAAGGCCCCAGCTGCCCTGTGAGGGTCCCCGTCCTCACCTGCTCTCTGGAGATCAGGGGCAATAATGGCCTCTTGTGGGCCACCAGGAGACAAGAGCTGCCCTTTATAGCCCAGTACTCCCCAGCATCGGTGTTTGCCCAGATCAGGTGGTTCCCACCATAAAATTCTCAATGCTGACTCCCCTCCATCCCCCCTACTTTGCTGGAAGGATGCCCAGATCTCTGCTCTGTTTGCATTCAGCTTTTCTCCAGAAAAGACAGGAAGAACCTCTCCTAGTTGGTCAATAAACCCCCTGCAATTAGCGCAAATTACCAATGTAAACAGAGAACCTTGCAGCAGAGAGCTGCCTAGGACAGGCAGGGGTGCCTGCTGGCCCAGCTCTGGCTGGACTGGGAGCTGGCAGGGGTTAGCCCTAGGGCAGCCTGCACTGATCCTGGCCAGAGCATCCCTGCAGCGAGTGGCTGGGCCATGGGTACCACCCACTGGCATTGCCCATGTCCCCGGCCAAGGGATGGCACGCGGCCGGGCCCCGCACCCTGCCATGCGTCACCCACACACCACCCTTATTTGAACTGCCTGGGAATGTTTGTCAGGAGGATGCAGGAAGCAGGGATGTGGGAACAGCCTGTGGCCAGGGGCTTGGGGGTGCCATCAGATAGCAGTGGGGGTGCCCAGCCCTCACGCCCAGCATTGACGCAGGGCTTCATCAGCCTGCATCCTGTGGGAGGAAGGGGGAGGTCCTGAAGCAGCAGCCCCCCACCACCCCTGCCCCACGGGTACCTGCAGCCTGGCCCTGCAGAGCCTGCTGCTGGCACAGAGCGGCACAGAGGCTGCCCCAGCCCCAGCAGCTGGAGCTCTCAGCAAGGTCAGGCACAGCCTTCTCTGTCACTGTCCCTGCTCCTCACCCCAGGCTGTCCTCTTGCACTGGTGGGAGGAGGCTGAAGCTCATCTACCCTACTGCTTTGACCATGCTGCTCTGCATCACTGCTGTGCTGGCTAATACAGCAAAGCAGCTTTGAAAGCTCCTCACGCTACCTGTCCAGAGGGTGCAAATCTGCCCAGTGCCCTGCTGCTGCCAGCTTTGGCCAATGCCTGTCTCTTCTTCCTTCAGCCCTCCCCAAAACCCTTGTAGAAGGCCACTGGGAGCTACACAGAAGGCAGCTACCCACAGAGGATCCATCCCCAGAGCTGAGCCCACCTTCTCCCAACACAGAGGGGTTGCAGCAGGCTGAAGCTGCTTCTGCTGCCTGCCTGGCTCAAGCCATGTCCCCTGGGGATCTCACATGGCTCCTTTGTGGCAGTATTTACTGAAACACGAAGGCAGCAAGTACTGCTACACCCACAGGGAGCAGCTCCACACCAGCGTGCAGTGGCAGGTCTGGCTCTTGCCCTGCGGTGGGAGGAGGATCAGACCCATCTCCTTCACCCATACAGCCAGGCTAGAGCTGCTGCTGCTTCCCAGGGCCGCTCAAGGCTCAGCCAGCTTTCTAGGCACCCGCCAGCATCAAAGGGGTAAAAGCCTTCTTGCATCCAAACACAGCTGCTGCCTGCTACATTTTCTCCTTAGAGAGGAGACCAGCCACTCTATTTAAGGGGGAAACCCTTCAAACACAGCAACCCCCAGAAGACAGGATTCACCCTTGTTTTCTGGAAAACCATGAAAATGTTCCCCAAAGGAGCCTGAAGCTACTCCATCACTCCTCAGTTAGGTAAGGGATGCCCCAGCTCCCTGTCTGTCTGGTTCAACTAGGCTTATGCAACACACAAGTTTTCACAAGCCCCTCGTTATCCTGGGCAGGGGAAGAGGCATGCGCCATCCCTGGGGAGATGCAGCTTCAAGTCTCAACCTGAGCATCATCAAACTCAATGTAGCTGTGCCAGAGAGCCAGCAGAGCCCACTAAACTTTGGCATAGATGTGCAACTTCTGCAAGAACACGGATGAAAGCCTCCCAGAGGTTTGTACTTGCCAAGCTGGCTCTGCTGGAAGATAAAGGAGCTGCGTTGTTTGAATATTAAACCCTTAAAATGCCCCCAGCAGCTTTATCCCTGCTAGGCATCGTAATTCAGCTACTGGCTCCATCAGAGTCCACAGTGAGAGCTGGAAACCGGCCAGGTGAGCACTAGTGGAGCCCAGGGCTTCAGTGGCACCTCCCTGCTCAAAATACAAGGTGGCAGCCATTGTCAGCTTGCTCCCCAACTGTTGAAGTCAAACTTCAGTTCTGAAAACAGCATGCAGGAGCTGTGATTCCCCATTTCAGAGGCTGGGAATTGCACATCTTCATGCACCAGCTTCCAAGCCAAAGCCAGGGAGGCAGCCTTGGTCCTCCTCCCAGCTGGAAGACCAGTGAACAGTCCCAGGAAGCAAGAATGACCTGAAAGGAGCAATCCCATGGCTCCACTAATCACCACCTGACCCACACTTGCTCACCACCTTTCTAAAAGCCACACAAAAGCCCCAGCCCTTCTCCAGCTCCCAGACACGTGAGAGCTCTTACTCAAAGCATCCCAAAAAGGCCCCGGTCCGGTCTTCCTCCATCCTTCCCAGTAAGCCCAGCTTGCTGCTGCTGCTTGCTGCCCCCTTCTCAGCTAACCAAGTCCCAGCATCCTCCAGCTACAGCCCAGCTAGGCTGTTTTCAGCTCCCAGGCACAGCTCCCTCAGATGGAGCTAAGTGTTGGGGCTCATGTGGTGTGGAGCCACAGCACAGAACACCCCTGAGGCCCAAAAGCTCTCTCCTGACATGAACTGCACAGGCTCAGATAAGCCTTCACTTGTCAGGGGTCTGAACAGCCATCAAACACTGAAGATTCATTCATAATCCAGTGGCTGTGCCACGATAGCTGGGAAGACAGATGGAAACAGCAGCACACAGACACTGGGCACATACTCTTTATTCTGGGGATAAAAATTGCTTATACATTTTGCAGCAACTATTTTCATAAAAGACTTTTATAAAAAATGTAAAAATAAGCAAATATTTTCCATTATTAATATAGGAAAATGCTGCTGTGTGAATGGTTACTCTACAACTTATGAGATAAAATACCACCTTAAGGAGATATTATTTTTACAAGTAGTTAAAAAAAAAAAAGGCAGAGGGCCATCGTATTAACACGCCAGGCATGAAGCCGGCTTCATTCCACAGAAAGCACTCATCTTGTAAAAGGTAGCCACATATTTAAAAAGGCACTTGGTTATTTGGGGCTAACAAGGAAAAGCCCTTTGTTTCTTTAGCATCGACGTAGCAACACTTCATTATTCGCAGTGAAACATGTACCTGGACAGAACTCTGGGAGCTCACAGGCTCCTGCCTGGAGATCTGAGTCGGTTGCAGCTAAACTTCACAGGACGCACTGCAGCAAGTGTGCCAGGGAACACTGTGTGCATCGTAAAAAGCAGTAACTTCAGAGTTAAAAACTTCAGCCCAAAATGACGGCCCCGGGAACCAGCTCCTCCTGAGGCCCTGCCTTCATGTACCATTGAGTCGAATCAAAACAAAAAGCTTTTGCTCTTAATTAGAGTGGAAAGAAGCATTGAAGGAAATACTGTACATGGTAGGATGCTGAAGGGCCGCTGCTCAGTGGGGAGTGGCCTTCTCTGTCCTTTGGCAGCAGCCGACAGCCCCGATCTCTTTGGAACATATGTCTGCAAGGTTCCCCTGAAGAGGTAGGAGCAAACCAACCCCAGAAATGTTCACTTCGGCTGCTGACTGGTTCAGAGCCCTTCAGGGAAGCATTACTCTTGCGGACAAAGCAGAAGGAGCGGCTGTTTTTCTAAAGTCAGTGACAGCTGGCTTCCGTAACTCCAAAAATCTCGGGGAAGCTGCACTACAAATGGCACTACCATCCCACGGAGCACATGGGGCATCTCGGTTGGGAAACCTCGATAGGCCTGAAGCTGAGAGCAGAGGACGGCCCCAAACCTGTTAACTGAACTGCATCAGGCAACAGTTTCTGAGCTATTTGGCCTGCTGCTTAAGGTCAGCTCCTGGCTTCAGGCATGCTGCTCCTGCTGGAAGCCTGCTCTGGAGTCAGTGCTGCAGCTTCCTTGATGAGAGGGGAAGACAAGGCAGCCCTGTCCCAAGGCTGGAGTGGAAGGGACACTTTTCAAAGGGCTGGACACGGTTCCTGACGCAGAAGGAGACACACTGCAAACATGTAACGACATCCTTGACATTTCTTGATAATACCATGACAAGGCAGCATATGGTACCTGGAGGACAGGACACAGCCACCCTTGGATGGAGGGGCAGCGAGTACTGTGCAACAATGCTGGGAGCTTGTGTTACAAGGTTTTGAAACACTCATGCTCATACCAAGAGTTTCCCAAAAGGCCTGTATGGATTGCAGGGCATCTCTTCCAGCATGGGAGCCCGTGAAGGCAGTCATGGACACACCTGGAAGGATAGGGGTACAGGGAGGGTAGTGTGTCAAAATGGTCAGGTGTGTCTTAGGGGAGATGTACAACATGGGAGAGATGTACAACATGGGAGAGATGTACAACATGGAAGAGATGTGCCTACAGGCCACCGCAGGGGGAAGACCAGGTCAGACCAGCGTTTTGGGGAGCAGGGTAAAAAAAATACAGCCAACAAAAAGACCTAAGAGAAGACTATATGTATATATAATCTCATAATACCTGGGGGGGCAGGCAGTGAGAACACTAAAGGGTGTTAGTGGGTCTGTATAAGGCAAAGACTCTGGAAGAGGGCAGGGTGAAACTGTGTGACAGAAGGCGTCACTTGACCTGCAGGTGTTTTGGGAAGCCCGGCTTGCTTGCTGAGCAAGGGCAGCCGAGCAAAGGAGGGGTCTAGGAATGTGGGTGCAGCTCTGAGCTGTGTCAAGACAAGACAACTTGAACTCGAGGAGAACTAGTAGAAGGTGCTTCAGAGAAAGGTTATGTGGGTAACAGAAGTAGTAACAAAATAAGGATACGCAGCTGGTTTTGGCTAAATTTCTGGAGAAGTGACCACAAGATGCATTAAGCTGAAGAGCTGTCTCCCCAGAGACATGGTGGAATATATTTAAAAGCAGACTGGCGAATCCAGTGCAGACAGCAATCACATCCAAGGTGCATGGGAGTTGGTTAGAAGTGACCCAGTCGGTCTTCTCCATCACCAGCTTCTACAGTTCTCTGTTTAGCATAAAAGCATACAACGCCTACAGCAACCACAGTCCCTCCAAGGAAAGAACAGCCTAGGCTCATTAAGACTCTTGGATACTAAAATGGTTCTTCATTTTCATCCTGGAAGACCTTCATGAGTTCTGGAGTCCACTTTTTAATCAGGCTTCACCTTGGCCAGCCTTTAGGCATACACCTGCATGTTGTTCCGCTGCTGCTCCGTCATGTGAGTGGCGGCCGGCCCGCGCTGGTTGTTACTGGGACTGGTTGCCACATCAGACCAGTCAGAGGCAGAGTGTGGGGAGGAGCTGGACCACTGGTCTGGAGATTCGGGCGACGGAGTCAGGTATGGGTGCTCCCCTTGTAAGTGCCGGTTGTGGCTAGGAGTCCGTTCTGTGGCCGAGGAGTAGCAGCTGTGCTGTGAGGGCGGTGTGGGGTACTTCCCCATCGAGCTCTGGAACTGGTGGTAGGCTGGGAGGACTGTCTGAGCCACCTGCCCGTCCTGCTGAGGGATGGCAGCCATGGAGAATGAGGCACTGGGCAGCTGAGCTAAATCCGGTATCTGGTACATGGAGCTAAGAGGACCAGCCATGTTCTGAGCGCAGTTTGACTGGGCCTGCTGTGGCAGTGCTTGCTGGTTTATGCCACCCTTGGGAACCAGCTGGAAAGTCATGATAGGAGGCAGAGACTCCCTGGATACTCCCATGTGCTTTGTATCTGCTTGAACTAAACCACTTTGCTGAGAAACAGTGGGGTGTGAATGCATCACTTGCGGCACCATGCCAAACATCTCGTTGTACTGGGATTCGTTCACCTCCATCCGGTTCATCCACTCAGCAGAAACGTTGGCTGGCCGGAGCCTGCTGAGCCCACTGTTAGGAGGGGTGGTTCTGTGCTGTGAAAGCAGCTGGCTGACAGATGGGAGCACCGTGCTGGATCCACGACCTAAAGGCTGCATCTCATGGAGGTTGGAGAAGGACATTGTGTGTGCAGCCTGCACAGATGGAGTGGTCAGCAGTGAGCTGGGTGATGAGTGTAACACCCCTGGTGATGGCATCACAGGCGATGATGTTGGTTCGGATGCAAAAGCATGGGGTGATTCTAGGGAATCAACTGGTGACAGGGTCACTGAGCTCTCCGAAAACTGCCCTTTGCCCTCACTGAGGGACTTCTTCCTTCTCCTCTTTGCATCTTTGGTGAGGTTTGTGGGCATGATGCCTTTGGCATTCAGTTTTCGTGACTTCTTGCTTAACGAAGTGTGCTTCAGGTTGAGGAAGGACCTATTTGGGCCACAGATGACTGGAGAGAGAGCAGAGTTCAGCATGGCCCCTGGGTGCCCAGCAGGGCTGTGCGCCACATTGTATTCATTGAGAAGCTGCACGATGTCATGGTGCATTCGGTCCTGGGCCACGTCTCGAGGCAGGCGGTCCATGTGGTCCGTGATGTCTCGATTGGCAAAATGGTCCAGCAAGATTTTTGCTGCTTCAAAACTGCCTTCCCGTGCAGCAAGGAAGAGTGGTGTCTCCTCCTGGAAACACACAGTATAGGTATTTTAAGTGGCTTCACTTGAGGGGAACTGTCTCTACAGCTAACAACCCCTCAATGGTGCAGCAACATCTGGAAGCACTGCTTAATGCAGTGTCACATTAATTGTCTCCTGGAACAACCAATCCACCCCGAGAGATGCCCATTGAAAAAGGTGTATTACAGGAGATGATTTTATGCATGGCAGTGGAGCATGGAGGCTAAACTATTCCACTAGGAAGTTCACTACCAAGAGCAAAAGGATCCTTTGAGTTAGGAAGCAGAGCCCTGCTGAGCACACCCAAATCGTACCTTGTTATCCTGCATGTCTCTGTTGGCTCCATTTTTCAGCAGCACTAGTGTTGCTTCCACGTTGTTGACAGCAGCAGCCCAGTGAAGAGCAGATTTACCTGCAGGGAAATCCAACAACTTCAGTAACAAACTAAGGAGCTATCTTCTAAAGCATCAAGATGGACAGAGCATGCTGAAGGAAGAAAGCAACTGCAGTGCAGCTCACAGCACATGAACATGTCCTGGAGTTACATTTCCACTTTGGAAACCACCATGCTGTGACATACCCCTAATGTTACCAAGATGCAATGGGACTTTCAGCACTTGCTCTGGGATTTTTTTTATTTTTATTTTCTAAATAATCTACCCAGAGAGTCACGTCTACAGTCCAGAAAATCCCACCATATCCACCCCCATATTTCTGCTTCTTTTCCAGACTGTCTAAACAAGTTCCTGTGCAGCAGCCTGCAGGCTATTATTGCTGGGAAAACTTCCACCAGAGAGCCCAGTATAAGATTTAGCCACGGAATTTTTGAGCAGCCCACACTCTGGGAGAGCAGAAGCCCATCCCTCCTTACTCATATCATAACAAATATTTGCCCAGCCCAGTATGTCGCGTTCACATTACCGTGGTCATCTACGGCATTCACGTCTGCCTGGCAATTAATTAGCTCAGCCACCATTCCTTCCACAGCCAGACGTGCGGCCAGAATCAACGGGGTTGTTCCATCATTCATCCGAGCATCCAAGTCCGTCACTCTGTTACGGATCAAGATCTGGACAACAGAGAAGACAGTTTTTTCAATACCACTATAGACCAAAACTAAGGATTTAGCAGAAACACAACAGAAACTTCATAATGAGAAAGCAGCTTGAGCACTGAAATGTAAGGACCCAGATAACAGAGGCAAACAGACCAAATAAATACATGCCAGATGATTCATGCATGCTGAGTTCTTCCAGCTGTGAATACCTGAAGAAACTGGATGCAAAATAGTTTCACCTGGCCATCACACTGCGGAAGGCATGAAGCAAGGCTGTGAGTGAACAGAGTTCACTCTGTTCTTGGGCTGGTCCATATAATTACAGAGCACAGCTACTCCTATGTGGGTTCTTTAGTTGCTGTACCTGGAAGACACCCTGGGCATCAGCAGCTACAGCTGCATGCAGGGGAGTCCGTCCCATGTTGTCCCGGGCATTAGCATCTGCACCAGCATCCAGCAAACGTTTTGCAGCATCTGCTCTTGAGTAACGGGCTGCTAAGTGCAGCGCCATCTCCCCAGTGCGGTCTGTCTGGGCCTGCAGGTTCGCACCCTGATAGATCAAATCTGTTATTATATTCGCTGAGGAATCTTCTGCATCCTCATCTTCCTCACTGATATCAGAGCTGCCCACACGCAGAGATGCCAACATAAGTGGAGTACATCCATCTGCAACAGAAGAGATATCATAGTAACCTGGTGACAGCAAACGAAAGGAAACCCTCTCACAATCCTCTCCCCTTGAGCACCTATAGCTACAGACAACCCCTCCAGTCACTTTAACCCAGACCTTTCCTCTTATCGTAAAGCCCAACAGGGTTAGTGAGTTGTTTCCCTTCCAAGCAGGACTTTAATACCTACCTCACCCAAAGACAACTCAGATACTTCTCAAATAAGTAAGATTGTTATAAACAAAACAAAAAAATTTGCAGTACAGGTGGAAAACTTCCTCAAAACGTAGAGGCTACCTAAATTCCTAGAGAGAAGCAAGGGCTATAGCATTCAGAGGGTTCAGATGATTAAGTGTAACTATTCACACGGATATTCTAATGGCATACCTAGGGAAAAGAAACAACTGACACAAAAAAATTATGGACAACTAGCCACTGATTATTGGAGGCATTTTGCAGGTATTAACCTGAAGTGAAATGCAGACAAAAGCCTTCACACCTATTACACACCAAGGTCTTCATGAGAAGGACCCTGAAGTAGCATCCTACATATGCACAAGCATTGGGGTGCTTAGTTTCAGCAGACTTTGAACATTATAAGATATTCACTACTGAAAACCAAAGACTTCAACTGTAGATGCTAACGCTTGCTTACCGATTTCACTGCTTTACTCCACACACATCACAGGCACATAGAAAATAAGATGGACTAAGATGGCAGCAAGAGCGAACCACTCTGTGCCAAGTGCCCCACTGGAGCTCTGCAAAGGTGAACACAAATGTTGCTTCTCCAGCGTGGCTTACTAACAGAAACTGAAGACGATCTTTTAGCAACTGCCTGGTTTATTCCATGGACAAGCAAGGGACCTCCCTAGACCCTACAGACAACAGCTTCCCTGCCTGCACACCTCTCAGTCTACCGCACACTATCTGCACTGCATGAAAAGTGCATGAGCCCTGCTTTCATTTCCCAGCTTCTGACCACCTAGCTTTCCTGGATCTGTCCTTTAAGGCAGTACCAAAACTTTCTAGCAATCTACCGTTCTGCCACAGGGATCAGTGTCGAGCAGCGGCAGAGCGCAGGGCTGGGGCCTCCAGACCAGCCCGCAGCCGGGCTGCCAGCAGCAGAGTATCCGCTCCTCCTAGTGGCTTAAAATCACAGGACACGCAGGCTTTCAGCTGCTTTCTCAGAATTTGTTGGACGGCAGCGAGCTGTTGACGTAGGGGCCTGGGTTCAGTTCCAAGATCCAGTCGTGTCTATAGACCCTCTTGCCTGTTCTCCAAGGCTATACTTCCTTTTGTGCTTCTCCCTCCCACTGCTGGCTCTGCTTCCTTGTCCCAGATGAATACTTCTCAGTATTCAAGTCAGGCTGTGGTCTCCCCCATACTGCCCTGACACAAAGAGCAGAGAGATGGAGCACAGAAAGGAGCTTTCCTTTTCCCCAGCACTACAGCCCTGGAAAAACCACTCACAGGAAAGGTCTTGCTTGCTCAATCACTGCAGTTGTCCTGGATGATCATGCCCAGCTGCTCTATAGGGACACAGCCATAGTATGCATTAAAAATTGGAAAAATTAGCTGCAGCCCTCCAAAAATGTCTCTCAGGTACATGCAGCTCTTTTCAGAGCTTTGTAAGTTGGCCTCACATGGGTAGTTTTATGAGTCTAGCAAAAAGCACATTCAGCTAGACCACCACAATTAAGTGCTTGATGGACTACTAGGAAAAAAAACTATGGACACAATGTCTTTTTTCCTCCTTCCAGCTTGTTCTCTTAAATAGCTGGAAAAGAACCCAAAGGCTCCAGCTGGAGGCAGACACACAGCATGGAAAATTCCAGTCTGAACCACTGAAGTTTTAGTAACTGAAAAGAGGGGCATATAATAGGGACAGTTCATCAGTTTTAATTATAGGTGGTGTTACCAGTTATGCCTATAATTGCATTACCCTGGTTACACACTCACAATAACTCCAGTGAAAAGAATGTCCTCGCCACTCTGGGCAACACAGAAAGAATAGCATGGGGAGACGAAGGTGACAGGAGCATTTGATAAAGACTCTTCTGTTTGCTGTCTTTCAAGACAACAGTCCCCAAGTACATGTAAAATGCAAAGCCATACGGTAAAGCCAGTTGTTCACCATATAGATATAAGTGAAGGACTCTTACAAGCACAATATACTGAAAGCTGGGATGCAAAGAACCCACTGGCAAAGTCTCTAGGCAATACTTCTATAGCAGACTCGACATCTTGGAACCCTCTAAACTCGAGAGACCGCAGACGGTGATGGATTAAGAGAGGGAACAACACCTTGGTACACTGAGGCATTTCAACTTGCCCCTCCTCTCTCTAGAAAATCTAGAAACTCTACTGTTCTACCTGCCACCTGCACCTGTGGACAGGATCTAACTCACCAGCTTCAGAAGGCTCCAGCCCAGACACCTGCACCCAAATCAGTCACCATCAACACCCTTTGTAATTAGGGGCAGCAAAGCGTTACTGGAGTGTAAGCCATTTAGTCTTCAGGAGACTTCTGCTCCAGACACAGATAAACTGCCTCTCAGAAGCACCTATTTCTTTTCTCTGCCTACAAAGGAAGAGGAAGGTGGCCAGGGCAGATGAATAGCTACATTAACTGTGAGGAATCCTACTGTTCCTTACTAACACATCACTCCAGCACTTCTCAGACTTTTTGAATGATTTCTTCCCCTGACAGTAACTCAGCTGCTTACTTCTGATGCCGCAGAGGGGGATCACTTACAGCAGCTTGCTGCAAGCTTCATAGTTGCATCTGAATGGCAGGAAAGCAATTCACAGGTCAGTATTATTCCATTGCTACTGTTGGACAAAGCTTTGGGTGAATGTGAAAATAAGCAGTCTGAAGTCTTAAGAACGTCATTGCCTGCACTTGGAAAGCTTTCACCTTGCCACACAACTAGCAGCTCCAATGGGGGAAATAAAGGAAAGCTTAAATTTGGCAGAAACCGGCGGTTTATGTTCTCACACTCGTCACACAGAATTCCCTCCTTCCCTGTGCTTTGCATTTAGAAGACCTAATGGGTCAATGAGCAGAAAAGACAATGGAAGGGAACTGAGAGAATAGGTCCAGTCATTAAAT
Organism: Ara ararauna; assembly: GCA_028858755.1. Classification (NCBI taxonomy): domain Eukaryota; kingdom Metazoa; phylum Chordata; class Aves; order Psittaciformes; family Psittacidae; genus Ara; species Ara ararauna. The sequence continues at coordinate 47,660,004 of CM054382.1, forward strand.
TGCATGGAAATATTCCCACAGAATCCAATAAAAAGCCATTGCAGCAATATAACCAGAATCACCTTTCCGCGTAAGAGCCATGCTTGCAGCTCTTCTGACCAGGAGGCTACACAGCCCTAGTGCTACACTTACAAAAAGCAGCAGAGTATTCTTACTGCATCTAGTCATTTGGGACTGAAGAGACTGTGAGTATGTGTGCATGTTAGAGCAATCTCCTTCAAAATTCACAGTTGCGGTATGAATTCAATAAGCTGATCACTGTAAGCTGAAGATACAAATGAGTGAATTTTAAAAGTCATTAACAACCTTGCTGTATTGCTGCTCTGTTCCAGTGCAGATGTCTCACACACTGCAAATCAGGGTGTACTGTCTGCCATGAGTCGTCTTATTCAGGAAAAGGCCATCCTGCTTCCACCCCAAAAACCAGACACCTCAGGTATAAACCCTGATAACTTGGTCCTTAGCAGACTGGCACAAATCTCTGCAGTGATCCAGTTGGAGAAGCTGGGCATTATTTCTGGCACAACTATGCATTCCAAATTTCTGCCTCAATGGCATTCTGACAATATGTTTTAGGCACGTATTGTTATAAAGGAGATCCTATAGCTGTACTTCCTGCAGGTGCTTCCTAAGTGAACTCTTTTTCTCCTGGTTATATGATATTCTCTGTGGTACAGACCATGACCCAATCTCTCCAGCTTTCTTTTCTGGAACACACATGAGCTTTCCTTAAGTACCATAGAATTTCTGCTGATGTTCCTGTATACTTCACATACTTTTAAATGTTAGCAGTCCCAGCCGCTGGAGACAGGGAAGGTCAGTGGCAGGCTGCAGAGCACATGGGCATTCAGAGTACTGACCTGGTCCTCTGACATTGACATCCAGAACATCCACTTCTTGATCTGCTTGAGGTGGTGTAAGGGCTAGTGATGTGCTCCCACAGACATCTGCTGCCTCCAAGTGCTGCTGTGTCCACTGGCGCTGATCTATCTGCTCATCACCTTCCGGGAGCAAGGCTTGATCCTCAGCCTGAACACAGGAAATAAACAGTTATTTCAAAACGCTCATCAGGAGGCCAAAGACACTGAATGTTCTTAGGGTTTTCTTAGTTTAGTTGGGGCTTTTTTGGGGGGGGTTTCTTTGGGGTTTTGTTTGTTTCTTGGTTTGTTGGGTTTTGGGGTGGTTTTGTTTTTGGTTTTGTTTTTTTTTTTTTTTTGTGGTTCTTGTTGTTTTAAGCTAATGATGGTCACCATTTACCTCTGCTTAGCATTCCCAACTTTTACACTCCCACCATACATTATGAGGCCTGAACTGCAAGACATTACACCGCTGTTAATGTTCCCTTTTGATGCGGGAGGGGCTGGGTAGGGAGGGAACACTGGAACAGAAGTTACCTGCTTTCTCCACTGGCCTGTCGTGGCAGTGTTAACCTGAGGATTTGCTCCTCAGATATCATTAGTTACACATTACAATTCCTTGAGCAAAGAGAGGTTTTGAGCAAGGAGCATGTTCTGCAACTTAATGCAGCTGTTTTCCTCACCAGCAGTTTCAGGCGATAGTCAAGTTGTTGAGCTCCTTACCTTTGCTCTCTTTGGCTGAGGTCCACCATCACCTGCCCAGTGTTCAGTTGGTCCAGAATCTGCCAGGTTACCCTCTGGTATCTGGACTGACAGATTTCTAACAAACAAGGATAACACATCACTTTGCAGACAGAGCAGGTGCTACTACTGATACTTACACTAGCCTGCAGAGACCAAGGATGGGATGCTTGTAAGTTTGGTAGCTTGCAAACAGAGGGGCTAAGCAATTAGTAATCTCAGGCAGATGACAGTGGCATTAAATGCATTTAGAACTGCAAACTTGGTTAATTCAGTGGAAAACCAAAAGTGCATATATTTCTTCTTTTTAAGCTTTCAATTATTTCTGAATCATGTCTTTAATGGGCTACATGTTGTAAAAGTTCATTGTCACCTATCAGCCTAAGAATGTCCACCTATTCCAACAGGAAATAGGCAAACAGTACCCAACTGCTGAAGTAAACAGTGTCAAAACCCCAAACATAACCAGGAGATCAGATTTCTTACCAGCATTTTATAGATTAAAGTTCTTCTGTCCAAAACAGATGTATTAAAATTTAGAGAAATAACCTAAGAAATTCTAGCTTAAAAGGAGTTAAGTGCCTTTAATGGAAGATGTATACACCACATTCAAAATCCTCTAACACACTAATAAACACAGTATCAGTGGCCTAAATGCAAACTTACTTGAGTCCAACAGCATCTTCCCCAACTGGCTCTCTGCGCTTATGATTACTAGGATCTCTGCGCAGAATAAAGCCCTCTGGGAGCCACAGTGAACCATGTTTGCGCTTACGCTTTGCCATCATCACACCCAAGAGAAGGATTAAGAGGATGATCAAAGCTGCCACAGCAAGTAGATAAAGCAACTGGGTCTTTGGTGGTAACAAGGGTTCACCTAAAAATTCCAGTTAAAATACAATGAGATTAACAAGGTGGAGACAACAATCTACATACTTTCTTTTTCTCACTCACTCTCTCTTCCTCACAGAGAGTATAATGTCTCTATACTGTGACACATTTAGAGCAAAGGCCTAAGGAAGTTTAGACTTTGCTGCAACTCTTATAAGAATATACCCTGTCTTCTCAAAATAGTTTTTAGAGTATATGACTGCTGAACTGAAGATCTTTCTCCTTCCACAAGAGCCTTGCTGGCTGAAGACAGGCCACCCTCAGTCAGTGTACAGAGAGCTGATCTACGTAAAATACACGCAAGACTTAAGACCACATGAATGGTTTTTAGTGGAGACAAGATCAGTGCAGTGTGTGCACACTGCCGCAGCACATAAAGAGGTTAATGTTTCTACAGGTGAACTATGACTAGGCTCCAAACTTAAATGCCTTGCCTTACTAACCAGATTTTCACTCAGAGCAAAATAAACATATTGCACATATATACTTCCATAACTGAGGAAAACAAGTTAGCTTCCAGAAACCCCACTGAACAGTAAGACATATTAAGATGATGATCAATAATCTGAGCGTGAATTCTGCAAGCCCAGGTTTGATGACTTCCTTCCTCCACAAGCAATTTTCCCTCTGCAATTACTTACTTTGGACAGACACGAAAGGATATGGCAACATGCCCTTGATAGCCTGAGCAGCTAAGAGAGCTGCAGCAGCTTCTGTGTTCTGAAAGCACTGCTCTGAATCCTCTGCACATTGACGGTTGTCGATCTCCAGGAACACCCTGGTGCTGCAGAGACACAGTAAGAGGCCACAGAAGTCAGCAATACCTTTGCAAATGCACTAGGTTAAACTGCAGGTCTTTAAGTTAATCTTTCCACCCCAGAACTGAATTCGTCCCCATAAAAAAAAAACCACCCAACAAAAACAGGCCACAGCCCCGAAAGGTCCAGAATAGCCCTGACACCTAAAAGCAAGAGCTACCAGCATAACAAGGCTAGAGGAACACAAAGGCATTCACTCACCCAATGACTTCTTGCTCTAGTTCTCTGTGCTTGCGAATGACCACAAGTGATCGCCGACTCCGTGCTGCAGATTTCTCCCCATAGTATGGGAATACCATGGGATTTCCCTGGGAATCCAGCTTGATTCTCAGATTGGTGTGCAGGAGAGTTCCCAAAGTGCGCAAGAAGCTGCGAACATCACCCAGCAGCTCATCAGGAGGCATCAAGACCACAATAATCAGGGTCCCTTCAGCCAGCTTCTCAGCTTTGTCACCAGCACAGTCCAGACCGTCCCAGCCACACTCTTCACTATTACAGCCCTGGTCACAGCGGCCATCTGCATAGTGATCTGCACAATACGTGTCATACCTAGAACAGTGAAAGGGTTACAGGCAGCATATAGGACATACACATTCTGTACAGTGTACCTGCAGCCTAGGGGCCAAAGCCTTATGTTCTTCATAACCATTTGAGGTAAAATAATATTCAGGATATATGGAGAAGAAATACAACCCCAGGATAAGCCTGCAATTTGGCAAGGTGGAATTAGGAAGCACAGGACGCCTCAAAAACAGGTGGTTCAATTCTGGTATCAGTGGAAGAGAACTGCTTATTCTGTTCACTAAGATAAAGCTGTAACACTTCTTGCCTCACCGAGAGAATCATCACAGCAAAGCTGTAACATTTGTCACAGCTGAAGAGAAAGAAGCGCCACAACAAACAAGTTAGAAAGAAAGCACATTCAGAGGTAGCAAATGCAGCTGGGATAAAAACAGAGGTATTGCTGGTATGGAGTGAAATTCAGGATAGGAGGCAGTACTATTAAAAACCAGTACAAGGTGAAATGCCCTCCATTTATATTTCCAAAGCAAGAAGAGCATTTCCATCAGGCACCACCAATGCTCAGGATATCAATTTAGTTCATTGCATGCAAATTCCAGAACTTCTTTCCAAAAATAGACAAGAAGTACACAAAGCAGCAGAAACTCCCTGATGCCAAACTTTCAGCAAGAGCAAGGACCAGCAACAGAAATAACGGAGATGGGAGCAGTAGGCACAAAATGTACCAATTATTGAAAGCACTAGCATGAGATACGTCAGTGACACAGAGAAACTGTTCTCAGGAAGAAGCCTTACTTGCATGTTTTGCTATTTTGCTGACACTCAAAGTTGTCAAACAGGCACTCTGGTGTGTTGCAGAACTCGTCACACTGTCCATTGAAAAGCATCCAGCAGCGCAATGAAGAGGAGCAGTTGGCCCAAGGATCTTCCATTGTCAGCGAGCAGTCACCTCCATCCCACTGGCAGGCATGAGTGTTACAGTCTTCATCACAATAGCCATCTTTTGCTTTTTCCGCACACTGGGAATCCAAACATCCTCGGGGTTCAGGGCTGAAAGTTACAGGCTGTTCACACTGGCTGCCTTGGGTGTGAACAGGGCACTGACAATAAAAGTAAGGAGGCTGAGAATGAGGGTGGCAGCTTCCGCCATTCTGGCAGGGGGCACTGGCACAACCTGCATTTGTCTGGCACTCCTCTCCCACAGATAGCTTGGGGCAATAGCACCGTGGACCAGAAGATGTCTGGATGCACTGCTCGCCTTTCTTGCATTTCACTTGGCCACAAGTACTGTGGCTGCTGAACTCACATTTTGCTCCAGAATAACCCTATGGAGGAGAAAAAAAGGCAAAACAATCAAGCTCACAAACTTATTCTTCAATGCTCCAAGGGCTGGAGACAAGAGGAAAAGGGCAAACCCTTTCTCCCCTATAAACCCTCTAGCCTCATTGCAGGAGCCATGATTTTCTGACCTAGCCTCAGGGTTATATCAAGAACTTACCAGGCTCCGATACATTTTGAAATGGGCTTACAAGAGCCAGGAACAATGGGCATCTTGAAGCAAGCAGACAGAATACAAGATAGCAAAATAAACTGTCACAATGTAATGCTAGGTTTAAGACAGAAAAGCCAGCTGTCATGCCTCAACAGCAGAATTGCTGGGGGCAACAACAGGCAGCATCATTCTCCTAGGGCACCTGGAAGCCCTGGGTTTCCCAGCAAAGCAGATAGACTAAAGGATGTGCATAAGGTGTGTCCAAGGAGACAGCTTTGCACATAGTACAGAAAAGATAACATTCACCTACAGTGGATGAGTGAAACTAATTAGGCTGTAGCCAGAGAACTCTATGGCTGAGGCAGGCAATCCAGTTTCAGATGCTTACCGGAGGACACTGGCAGATGAATCCATCCGGCATATTGCTAGCAACAGCACAGGTACCTCCATTCTGACAAGGCTTTCGGGGACACACATCTATGACACTCTCACAGTGACGACCTGAGATGCGGACACACAAGGAGAAGAGAGCAGAGAAATGTGCATGTGTGCACGTCAAAAAGCCATCACAAAGCAAAACAGGTAGAGAACATCTCTTCAGATAACACATGCTGTTTTAGTAGCTATCTAAGTAGTGGTACAGGAAGACACAACCCCAGAATCCACAAGGTGTATCTAGAGAAGACCACCTTGTCTGCCTCCTCAAAAATGTGTGCAAGCTGCCATAAAGACAGAACTTGTTGCTGTCACCCCCAAGTCAGCCAGGCATAGAGGCTGAAGGTGCTGTACCACATCAGTTTGGGGGTTCCTAGGATTACCTTACCTTTTGTAGATGCTCAATGAGTCCAAAGGGACATCATACTCTAACCATGAATGCACAACCCTCAGGACCAGATGCAACATGCGTAAATAAGACTCCTCAGAACCAGACAGAGATCTTACTGTACTGACTAGCATTTGCAGCAGCTCTCAGACTCAAACTCTGACATGAGACTTTAAAGAGATGAGGATGACTTAAGCATGACTTGGATCCCCTAGGAAAACATTAATAGAAGTCTGTACACATGTGCAGCCAAGATAGACTGCTTGCAGACAGGAGCAGACAGGGCAGGATGGCTCGTGGAGTTCTGGCATCCTATCAGTCACAAGCCCCATCCCCTCCCAGGCAGAAAGGTCAATATGGAATGCACTGAAGATGAACAGCTAGCAGAAGAAGCATGCTCCCCCTCTGTGCCTAACATTTCCAGACAGATTTCATGTCTGAGACACAGCAGCAATCCCTGCTTCTCCTAGGGTGCTGCACTCCCCACACTGCAAGTTCCAGCAACCCTTCCATGACAGCCAGAAGCAACATGAGGCATAATTCATAAAAGCAACCTTAACAGACAGACTTACACACAAACCTGTCTGATAACCTGCACTGGTGTCCCACTAGCTAGCCTGGTTCAACCTCCCTCATAAGTTGCTCTTTTAGGAACTTTTTTTTGTCAGTCTAGGTAATGCATTCAAAACCACTACATTAATTCTTCAAAAGTACGTCTTCGTGATTTCTTTGCATCTGACAATCACAAATTTAGTGGAAAATCATAGCAGCTTTACATTTTAAGAAAAAAAAAAAGAAGAGTAAAAACTACTGGTAAAGTATGAAGACAAAGCTACCAGTAAGGAGGGAAAGTGAAAGGCTTAAACAGAGGAAAACTGAATATACAAAAAGTTAAACTGACATGGAAACTGGAAAGCTGAAAGTTAAGACACATCTGGAGACTATTAGCCAAAGCTTATGCCCAGTGGGAGGCAGAAAGCAGAATAGCTGCAATACTAACAACAAAGAGACATAGGGAGAGTGAGATACCAGTTTTCTCCATGTGAAATTCTTGCAAAGTTGTGATTCAAAGTTGGATTGTGGAAGGATCACATCTCTACACTAGGAATGTACAGTCTATCTACACACACAGTATTGCATACTGACGACCACATCAGCAACATAAGGAGGAAAGGGAGCAAGGAATAGAAAAGAGGCCAAAAGCTAATTATAGATACCACAGAACTGATGGACAGGGGTAGAGAAGTTGATGTCATCTACCTGGACTTGTGCAAAGCATTTGACACTGTCCCACACGACATCCTTGTCTCTAAGTTGGAGAGACATCAATTTGATAGGTCGACCACTGGATGGATAAAGAACTGGCTGGATGGCCGCATGCAGAGAGTTGTGCTCAATGGCTCCATGTCCAGCTGGAGACCAGTAATGAGTGGTGTCCCTCAGGGATCAGTCTTGTTCAACATCTTTGTCAGTGACATGGACAGTGGGATTGAGCGCGCCCTCAGCAAGTTTGCCGATGACACCAAGCTGTGTGGTTCAGTTGACATGTTGGAGGGAAGGAATGCCATCCAGAGGGACCTTGACATGCTTGTGAGGTGGGCTGATGCCAACCTGATGAAGTTTAACCATGGCAAGTGCAAGGTCCTACAGCTGGGTCGGAGCAATTCCAGGCACAGCTCCAGGTTGGGCAGAGAAGAGATTCAGAGCAGCCCTGTGGAGAAGGACTTGGGGGTGTTGGTTGATGAGAAAATGAACATGAGCAGGGAGTGTGTGCTCGCAGCCCAGAAAGCCAACCATATCCTGGGCTGCATCAAAAGGAGCGTGACCAGCAGGTCAAGGGAGGTGATCCTGCCCCTCTACTCTGCTCTCCTGAGACCTCACTTGGAGTATTGTGTGCAGTTCTGGTGTCCTCAACATAAAAAGGACATGGAACTGTTGGAACAAGTCCAGAGGAGGGCCATGAGGATGATCAGGGGACTGGAGCACCTCCCATATGAGGATAGGCTGAGAAAGTTGAGGCTTTTCAGCCTGGAGAAGAGAAGGCTGTGTGGAGACCTCATATCATCCTTCCAGTATCTGAAGGGGGCCTATAGGGATGCTGGGGAGGGACTCTTCATGAGGAACTGTAGTGAGTGGACAAGGGGGAACGGGTTCAAACTTAAACAGGGGAAGTTTAGATTGGATATGAGGAAGAAATTCTTTACTGTAAGGGTGGTGAGGCACTGGAATGGGTTACCCAGGGAAGTTGTGAATGCTCCATCGCTGGCGGCTTTCAGGGCTGGATTGGACATAGCCTTGGGTGGCCTGGTTTAGTGTGAGATGTCCCTGCCCCTGGCAGGGGGTTTGGAACTAGATGATCTTAAGGTCCTATCCAACCCTAACTATTCTATGATTTATACAGAAAATTCATATGCTCCTTTGCAAAAGGAAAATCCATGGAGAAGCTGACACGTGAACAGTTGCACTTCCAATATTAGAAATGTGAAATTATGAAGAAAAGTACCACAGAAAAAAAATCCTGGCATCCAGGTGTTTCCAGAGGTTCTTTAGAGACAGCTCTGGAAACCAAGTTTCTTCGAAGGTTTAAAAGATTGCTTTAAAAACTGAGACATGGTGTAAGGAAATCATCAGATATTGTAAGGGGAAGTGACTATATAACATGATTGCCAAAAAGGGAAAGAATGACCATTCTTCAAGATATTACTCTGAAATTGGAAGCATGTTTATGACTACTCACCAGTAAAAGCACTACGACAGATGCACGTATAATCATTTATCAGCTGAACACAGTCCAGACTTCCACGAGGGTTACATGGATTAGAGAGGCATTCATTGATATCTCCCTCGCATCGCTCGCCTGCAAAGCCTGGTAGACAAACGCAGCTGTAGCCCCCAATCTGGTCAATGCACTGCCCTCCATTAAAGCAGCGAGGGACTCCTGAGTCTGCAGCACAGTCATCAATGTTCTCCTCACAGAAACGGCCTGTCAAGACAGCAAAAAGTGTCATGGCTTCATTACCTAAGCTGCTCATCAAGTTTTAAGACTATGTCACACGCAGTCCCCGATACACACAGGTAAAGATCCCAACTTCATGCAATCCATACCCCATGCAGACAGACAGCCTCAGATCAGACCTAGGGAGCACACGTTCTAGACCCAGGCTGTTCTCAATGGTAGGTCATACTGGTACTTAGCAGCTTTCATAATTAACTTAATTTAACGACATAATTAAAAAAGAGAAAACAGAACAAAACTAAAAAAGATGCGCTCAGTTTAGCCCTGCGACTGAACATAGGCAAAAAGCCCTGTGCTCTCCTTATAAGGCTGCGAGCTGCCCACCATTCATTTAATGTGGCGGTAACCCTGTAACTTGGCAAAGAGCATTTGTAGCAACAGCATTAAAACAAGCAACAACAAACCAACAGAAAAACGACTGTGATAAAACACAGATTGCTGGCCAGCAAACCATTCCTGCAGTTGGACTTCTGGGGATCTACAGTAAACTCTCAATACCATGAGAAGAAATGGCAGTTTCTGCCTCTCCCTACAAGGTTCCCTGTAAAGAAACAATGTCTTGTACTGGTTCTGCCTTCACCACAAGTCTAACAGATGAAAGGGGACAGAGAGGGTAAGTTGAGAAGTAGTTTTGTCTGTTAATAGAGTTGATTTATCTGGAACAAGTAAAGTCATTCACCTAAACATGGTTATATGCTTACGCTGGCAGCAGTAAAGCACTCATTTCAAACTGGGCCAGGGACAAAAAGCTAAGTCATGAGTTATCATAAGTTGTTGTATCAATCTCCTCTAATTCGTTTCATGTACTAAAAAAAATATTAAAAATAAAAATCTGTCACATCCAAACAGTAATCCACCTCAACAAATAAAAACTGAAGAATTAAAAGTGGTACAATACAATTAAGAACAATACATGAAGAATTGCTAATGCAACGATTTATAATGAAATAAACACTTATCCAGACTGAGGAGATGTGCTCACAGCCATACTGAAGTGAATGAACTGGTAATATGCATGGACAGGAGGCAGATATATTTGATCATTTTATAACTTTACTTAATTTTACTTTATGAACGAAGAATTTAGTTCTATCTGACACACATCTGGAGATTTTGCGTACGCTGAGGTGACGCACTTCAGAAAGAAAATATAAGTTCAGAGGAATGTAAAATTTTTAGCTGACTTGAGAAATAAAGAGAAAAAGTGAGAAAGCATTCACTGAGGGGTTAAGAATGCACAATCCTGAATATTTCAAAAGGGAGAAGTCAGGGCCATCAGGTGAGAAGTAACAGGGAATGAAAGGTTAGGTTTCAGGAGACGAGACATCAAACAGGCTGTGGAATCACAGTTACTGAAAACCACCATCACGTAACTGTGCTGGGGTTTTGTTGGTTTAGTTGGGTTTCTTTTTTAAAAAAAAGCTTTTAATATAAGCTTGAATTTGCCAAAATAGTTTAAGGTAGCTTACAGGCACTGAACTTTGATAGAATCATAGAATGGTTTGGGTCGGAAGAGACCTTAAAGATCATCTAGTTCCAACCCCCTGCCATGGGGGCAGTCTTTGTACAAAAGACTCCAGGACAGAGTACAATACAAGATGAAAATTTAAACAAGTAAAGGACACTGGAAATGCAGTGAACTTTAAGTAAGAACTAAGCAAGTTTTCTGTGTATTTCATAGCATCTCAGCCAAAAAGAAACCTTGAATTTACTACATCAAAACAGACAGGGCTGGGAGAAACCTTAATGGTAATCTCATCCATCCCCATTGCCAAAGATGGATCATACGTTCCCAAAGGACGCTGTCATGACTTATTCCTTAAAAAAAAAAAAAAAAAAGAGGACAAACAACCCCACTGCACTTATTTTTAAAGGGAAAATATGGATCTCAAGGGATTCAGTGCACTTTGGGAACATTCTTCAAAGAAAATAATGCATTCCCTTTAGACTCTGTGTTATGAAACCAGTAGTCAGAAAGGAAAATTCACTTTTATAACATTTATTTAATTGCTGAGCTTCATACCCCGAGTTCCTGGTGGACAGGAGCACTTGAAGTGATTGATGAGGTCTATACATGTTCCTCCATTCTGGCAGGGCTGAAACTGGCACTCATCCACTTCATATTCACAGTTGACACCCTGGTAGCCAGGCACACACTGCCAGTATAAAAATAAGTGTGAATAATCTTCTTCTAACAGATACACTGGTAGACATCTTTGAAAGGCTAACACAGACAAAACAAGCCCTCAATGGGACAGATTATGACTGCCTTTGTAGCCATACAACTGCAAGTGATTTCAAGGGCTGCAAAGCCAGCCAGCTTAAGCACACAACTTGACCATGTGATTAATCAACAGCACATTGCATGACTGAATTTGAGTGACTTTATTCCTGCAAAATATACTGATCAAATCCTGACACCCTCTAGCACTGAGACTAGCTTAGTAGTTTTGACTTAAGGTTTGCATAAAACTCATCCTTCCCTTCTGGGCATGAGCTTCCAACGTGTTCTACCATTCTGAAAAGCTTAGGAATGTCGATATACCATGATCTCATGGTCTACACTGCTCTTTGCATCAGCTGTAGGAAACAGAAAGCACTGGAAGGCATCTCCCACACTGAGAGATAAGGGATACTTTGCCCACCCAGTAGGGAGAACACAAAACTCCTTTAATGCATTCTACATATATTTTAATATAAATCACACCTCAGGCAAAAAATATATTTCAAGGTAAGAACTCCGCTTCCAAAGAGGCCAGGAGTTCAAATGCCCATCAACCACACCTGCTTATGATCACATCTCTAATTCCATTTTAAAAGCTTCTCAGGAGCACTGCATTGGCCACAGCTAAATTAACAATTCTTTCCAGGTGCAGGCTGCTTTTATCCCCTCTTTGAAGCTGTTCTACCACTGGCATGTGTTTCTGATTTCTTTTGATTGCTTTGCATTACAATGTTCTTAAATATTTAGACCACTTCCTACTAAAACACAATGCATTACCTCACACTGGTATCCACCCAGGTGATCCCGGCAGGTAGCACCATTCTGGCAGGGGCTGGAGTCACATTCATTCAGCTGCACCTCGCAGTAACTGCCAGTGTAACCCACCTGGCACTGACAGTGGTGTGTGTTTCCCACATTGAGGCAGTGACCAGAGTGCTGGCACAACTGGTCTACTGAGACTCCTGAAACAAAGGTAAATAAAGTGAGCAGCCATGTAAAAAACACTTGCTGCCAGTGTTGATAGCTGAGCCAGGAATTAATACGGTTAGACACAACAAATTGAAAAGTTGAAACTCAAAAATTGAAGTTACTCTTTAAATTACAGTGGGTCAGAACCACAACTGACTTCCAAATGAAGTCACTGCTCTGACCCCTTCGGATCATCAGCATCAACACTGACATGAAGTATCTGTGTTGTTGTATTATTTTAACACTGGCTGCTGAATACACACCTGAAGTACTACTGTTGCAGTACAAAGGTCCAATGTTTGTACCTAGAATGTCTGCAAAAAGGTACTGGAGTTTGATATTCTTCTCCTTTGACACCAAATATGCTTGTTTGGATTTCCTGGACTGAAAATGGCATGACACTATCCATCAGCCTGGGTTACAAGACACCTTCCAGGAAGAAATTAACTTAAAACCTAAGTCTTCTCCATGCACATCATCCAAAGCAGGAAGTTACTAACTTGAGGCACCATGGTATTACCTATATAGCTAAATAGCACGCATAGTAGCCAGTATTCTCTGTGAAAATACTTACAAAGATCATGAGTTTTGAGATTTCTTGTACAAGGACAATATGTTTTAAACCTGCCCTGCCTGGGATTTGGCAGAAAGGTATAAATAGCTGATCATAGAATCACAGAATAGTTAGGGTTGGAAAGGACCTTAAGACCATCATCTAGTTCCAACCCCCCTGCCAGGGGCAGGGACATCTCACACTAAACCAGGCCACCCAAGGCTACGTCCAACCTGGCCTTGAACACCGCCAGCGATGGAGCATTCACAACTTCCCTGGGCAACCCATTCCACTGCCTCACCACCCTTACAGTAAAGAACTTCTTCCTCATATCCAATCTAAACTTCCCCTGTTTAAGTTTGAACCCATTACCCCTTGTCCTATCACTCCAGGCCCTAAGGAAGAGTCCCTCCCCCGCGCCCCTATAGGCCCCCTTCAGATACTGGAAGGCTGCTATGAGGTCTCCACGCAGCCTTCTCTTCTCCAGGCTGAAAAGCCTCAACTTTCTCAGCCTATCTTCATATGGGAGGTGCTCCAGTCCCCTGATCATCCTCGTGGCCCTCCTCTGGACTTGTTCCAACAGTTCCATGTCCTTTTTATGTTGAGGACACCAGAACTGCACACAATACTCCAAGTGAGGTCTCATGAGAGCAGAGTAGAGGGGCAGGATCACCTCCCTCGACCTGTTGGTCACGCTCCTTTTGATGCAGCCCAGGGTACGGTTGGTTTCTGGGCTACGAGCGCACACTGCCTGCTCATGTTCATTTTCTCATCAACCAACACCCCCAAGTCCTTCTCCACAGGGCTGCTCTGAATCTCTTCCCTGCCCAACCTGGAGCTGTGCCTGGGATTGCTCTGACCCAGCTGTGGGACCTTGCAATTGCTATGGCTAAACTTCATCAGGTTGGCATCAGCCCACCTCACAAGCGTGTCAAGATCCCTCTGGATGGCATTTCTTCCCTCCAACATATCAACCGAACCACACAGCTTGGTGTCATCGGCAAACTTGCTGAGGGCACACTCAATCCCACTGTCCATGTCACCGACAAAGATGTTGAACAAGACGGGTCCCAACACCGATCCCTGAGGGACACCACTCGTTACTGGTCTCCAGCTGGACATTGAGCCATTGAGCACAACTCTGCGTGTGGCCATCCAGCCAGTTCTTTATCCCCTGAGTGGTCCGCCTATCAAATTGATGTCTCTCCAACTTAGAGACAAGGATGTCATGTGAGACAGTGTCAAACGCTTTGCACAAGTCCAGGTAGATGACATCAACTGCTCTACCCCTGTCCATCAGTTCCTTAGCCCCATCATAGAAGGCCACCAGATTGGTCAGGCAGGATTTCCCCTTAGTGAAGCCATGCTGGCTGTCACCAAGCACCTTGTTGTTTTTCATGTGCCTCAGCATGCCTTCCAGGAGAACCTGTTCCAAGATTTTGCCAGGCACAGAGGTGAGGCTGACTGGTCTGTAGTTCCCTGGCTCATCCATTTTCCCCTTCTTGAAAATGGGGGTTATATTTCCCTTTTTCCAGTTGTTGGGAACTTCACCTGACTGCCATGATTTTTCAAATATGATGGACAGTGGCTTAGCAACTTCATTTGCCAGCTCCTTCAGGACCCGCGCATGGATTTTATCAGGTCCCATGGACTTGTGTACATTCAGGTTCCTAAGATGCTCTTGAACCAGATCCTCTCCTACAGTGAGCCCGGGGTCTTCACTCTCACAGTCCCTGTGTCTGCCTTCCAAGACTTGGGTGGTGTGGTCAGATCATTTGCCAGTGAAGACTGAGGCACATTGTCCCTAGTCTGTCTTTTATTTGCTACATACCTATAGAATCCCTTCCGGTTATCTTTAACATCCCTAGCCAAGTTGGGCCTTAGTTTTCCTAACCTGATCCCTAGCTTCCCGGACAGCATCCCTGTACTCTCCCCAGGCCGCCTGTCCTTGCTTCCACCTTTTATAAGCCCCTTTTTATCTTCAAATTTTCCTCAGCAGCTCCTTATCCATCCAAGGAGGTCTTCTCCTGGCCCTCCTGCAGCACTTCCTTCTAGTTGGGACGCAACACTCCTGAGCTTGTATTATCACTCCTGACGTATTAACCTAAAAGGCAGTCTATATAAAACAGTATTACTGAAACTCTGAGACTTCATAAAATATTTAATTTTCCTTTTCTAATATTGTTATGGTAGAATTCTTATGTCAGGAACAATCAGGAAAGCCTTGACTCCCAAATATAACCATGCAGAGAGCTTTTCAGCTTAGAAGTGATCATGATCGACCACCTAGAGACAAAGCCCTCTGGGACTTCCAATGCATGCTGTGTTCACAGGTGTATGGGGAAAGGAGGTGGAGATTAATGATGCATGGGGAAATGTTTTCAGTTAAAGCACAGATAACGCTTATTTACCTCTTTGAGAAGCTGCTACTTGACAGGAGACATTTGGCACATCACAGTAAGCACCAGTCCAGCCAGATGGACAGACACATCGAGTGTGGGCTCCATGTTGGACACACGTGCCTTTATTCTTACAGGGAGACTTGCTGCACAGATCCATAAGTGCCTGAAGAGAAAAAAACATACAACATGATAAATGGCAAACACAGTAAGAAACACGACTCAGAGTACAAGCTCAAGAAGCAAAGAAAGGAAATTCTGCATAACTGGCTCCATGGGGTGATGGAAAGAAAGTGGCAGTACTTCCCAAGTCTAAGCCAGGTGCTTCACTGACAGTCTCAAGAGTTCATACGCCTAGGAAAGCACAAATGTACAGAGAAGTAAGCCCCAGATGGCAGCATCATTTGAAGAGTAAAAGCTGATCCCCTGCAGAGGGATCTTTGGCTGGGTTGGAGAAAATTCAGTTTTATATTGGATTAGGCTTCCAGTTTCACGTAAGTAGGAAGCTTCCAGCTCTCGACAGTAACAAGGGCCTTTTCTTCTCCCAAACTCCTCCTGTCCTCACTGCTTATTGAGGATGACAGATGTGTTCCATATTTTGAACTTTGTTTTTCCTTTTTGTCATTAGCTCACCATACCTGCTTTTCGCCCCATTTGCTCTAGTACGGTTTCTCTGAGTTTCCCTATCTCCTGAGATCCAATTGAAAGCCCAAAACTGTTTCATAACTGAAGATGGGGCAAAGTATACTGCTTTTCTTGATTCTTTACATTGAAAAAAACCCCCGAAACCCAAACCAACAGTTTCCAAACAAATAGACTAAAATTCAGTAAATCATCATATGAAAATGGAGTGAGGACCCAAAATAACTCTCTGATGTAATATAAACCAGCCACTAACTATCATTTCCTTTTGAGCACTTAGTCTTCAAGGTAATACAGCTATTTGATTTCAAGTTGACTTGAGGGAAGGATAAGGTTTTTAAAGTGAGTAGTACTGGATTTTGGCTGTAAAATGCAATTTCAGTTGCAGAAAGTTCTGCTTTTCAGACGCAAACTGTCTCCTCACACAGATTAAAGTAGAAAAATCTGTGCTTTCACAGGCAACTAAAAAGAAACTTGGAATTAAGTTTTATCACATGTAGTTGAGCATGAAGAAGAAAACCACCAAGCCTCTTGCTTCTGCATTTGTAATGAGTAGCTGACTGCTTTACATGCAAACTCTATAACTTATGAATCATTGTCTGATTTTGTGCTGCTTATTTAGCTTTGCTAATTAGGTCAAGCCAGTTTACCACTAAGACAAGAACTAGAGTGTAGCTGTAATCTACAAATCTCGCCAATACAGCTTCAAATAGTACTTATAAAATCAGAAAGTTTTGATTCTTTGCATCAAATGAGCAATATATTATGATCAAGCTTCTCTGAAAATAAAGCAAACTTTCTGAGAATCCACACATTTAATTTGGGGCAGGAAAATTAATCCTTTTCTCAAGTAAAAACAAAGCAAACATAACAGAAGAGGAACTACTGAACTTCACTGTACTTTACAATCACTCTCAGTGCTAATTCTCCCAATGAGGTTTAAGCGGTGTGCTCAGAATGCATAATTAGGGTTGCAGAGGGGTTGCTTTTTTATATCACTTCATTACTTTGCATTCACTTCCTCCATTAGCAATACCTAGAAGCAGACGTGACAATTTAACATCTAGCAACATACTTCACACATACCTCCCCCACTGCTACTAAAATGCTTCTTCCAACAACCACTGCTTTGCAAAGATACACTGGCATGAAAGACAGTCACAAAATTCTTACAGAACTGTAGTGTTTTTCAGTAGTTTGAGAAATGAACAGATTTTTTTTTTTAAATGGCAGCACTACTTATGAAGGAAGCCAATAAAGTGTTTATTGTTCCAAAGCTAGAAATAGTCTAAAATCATTCTTGCTGTTTTGATAAGCATGGAATAAGAAAAAAGCTCTGATTTGAAAAATTAAATCAGCATTCTGTTTCCATTGTGATATGCCAAGTTTAAAGTTTTTAATAGGTACTAGTCAATCATTTACAGAATGGGTTTGCAGCTCTGATGCTCAGCTGTGGAAAACTGTAAATTGCCTGAACTTAAGTCTGCAAGTAAAACTAGAGCTTTTTATTGAGGTTATGAGCAGGGCAATACCATCAGTTACTGCTCCAAAACATTTTCTGACCTCTGACAGAAAAAAAGTCTACAATCAACCCAGAATAACTACACCTCCCTATAAAAAACATAAACCAGTTAAATCATGGTCTTGCTAATCAGACTGATATTCTGCTTTCTGGTTTGTGTTTATTTGACACCTTTTTTTTTTAAATACAGGATTCTGCCTTTAATCCAGACAATTTTACATTCAAATGAAATTCAGCCATTTTCAAAGCCAACAGCTGGTTTTGATTTAACAAGAAAATTAAGCTAGAAAGTTCCAGTGATGCTTGTTCTCGTAAGTAACCAAGTATTTTTCTCCTCCTTGCAAACAGACACTTTCAATTTCCAGAGTTTTGAATGGAGCACCTGCTATGACAGACAGAGTCACCAGATTTATTTTTCCTGGGGCTAACAGGACAACCACCTCTTGCCAGAACAGAAGGAATAAGAGCTCTGTGTGTTTGGTACCTCACATCTAACCCAGTCACTTCTGCTGTGCGACAGTTCAAACAACAGTGCCCTGTGCAAAATGGGTAAGAAAATGTGACCCACCTGACAGTTCTTCCCAGTATAACCCAAAGGACATATACATCGGTATGTGCCCAAGCTGTCCACGCAAGAGCCTTTGTTCAAGCAAGGATGCGAATCACACTCATTAATTTCCGTGAGGCAGAAGGGTCCTGTAAACCCCACTGGACACTGGCAAGTAAAGGAATTGATCCCATCCACACAAGTACCTCCATTAAAACAGGAGCTGCAAGAGAGTGAGAACAAGGGTAAGCTGAGACAAAATGCAATTAGCTTACAGCCAAACCAGCACATAAACATTACTGAAATGAAAAAGAAAACCAGATTACAGGATCTTCTGACCACTGGTAACATCCTGATAAAGAAGCATAAATCAGGTAAAAGCAGTTCCAGCAGACTCCAGCTCACCCTCCAGCTCACTGTCTTTTACCTTGGCAGGTGAAAAATGTAAAGCAGGCCTTCAGTGATTCATTAGTGATGGAGGTAACTTATTTAATGAAATCTTCTCAGCTTCAATTTGACCACAAACAGTACTGTACCAGGTAGACGTGTGGCTTGCTCAAACTGATAATTTTATACAAATTTTATTACAAATTACAATTGTATTACAAATTATGAGAAACAAAACAATTTACATTTTTTTAAAGCTTCAAAGGAGTATGTTTTCTCAAGGAAAAAGTTCGTATAACATGCAAAACACAAGCATGTTCTTTACTGAAAGTATGTGAAAGTATTGGTATTGCTAAATCCCTTTCTCCTCTTCTCATGAGAACCTTAAGTCCTTGATTAGTAAAACTACTCATACATGCCCTGGCAGAATTCAGATCAAAGGAACTGTCCCCCTCCCCCCAACCTTCTGATCATAAATTCTGCCAGATTAGGTGTCCTATTGAGGAGTGACTGGGAAAGTTAGAAGTGAGGCCTCATGCAAAACTGACTCCTTTTTCTTTCTAAAGAAATGCCTGCCAGGAAACTCCTGTTTCTCTGAAAATAACCCTAGATCAGACTCAAGATAATCAGTTTGATAAAGTACACAAAACAAATTCACGCTTGTTACCTGTTTTGTGCACTCTCAAAGGGTACTTCTACAAGAGAAGCCAGTGACTCACCTCCTTGAACTGCCAGTGCAAGAGTCCAAGTTTTAAGTGTTTAAATTCTGACTGTGGTTATGGTAGAGATGTCAATGGTAACCTGTTTATCAGAGATAGGTTCCTCTGCCTTGTGGGCTGAATTCTTTTTTACACGGAGCAGAAACTGCAGTTTACATTCAAGGCAAAACAAGGAAGAGAAGGCAGAGGAACTGTCAATCACGTGGTATGTTTCACTGAAATCAGGTACCCATCTCCAAAAGAAGATGGCACTCTCCCACAGGCGGTTTCTCACACAAGACATGGAAGAATTATTTGAATCAAATTCAAATTAGCCAACCATCACGGAGCTCTTAAGTACAGCTCAGTAAATTCTGGTTGAGAAGGTGTGACTGGCTTAGCTTGGCAGAGCATTGAAAATTGCTACATCCTTCATTCATACCTGCAAGACTGGTTTCTGTCCTGACTGATATCAAAAACAAAAACAGGATGAACCCCAAGGAAGAAACCAGGCTAAACATCCAACATACTTTACTTGATTAAACAACTGTTGTGCAAATTAAACACACCCTCATCAGTGACACAATCCTGTTCTTATGCAAAAGATATTAAAATACTTCCTCCCCCACAAATGCAATTTTATAGAAGATAAGAAAGATCTTTTTTTCATGTGCAGAAAATGCATGAGATTATGAAGAGCTTCCCATTACGCACCTTATTTGTTTCTGGTACCTAGACTAGAACAGGCTAGGTTTTTAAACTTTTTTTTTAACCATTTCAAGTTTTACTATTAATTGTTTCAATTTGAGAATCTGACATTAGTTACATCACTCCTAACAAAGCTCAAAAAAATATGCAGGCAGATGATGGATACACAGGGTTAACTCTCAAAAAGCTTTTAAAACTACCAAGTCAACCATTTCTATAAGGGCCAACTGTTAAGCATTTTAACTCAGCTCCACACCTCCCTCTTAGAATGACCTCAGGTTTTATCTCAACACTGCTAAACCACATCCAATTTGTGAGCATTAAAATATCTCTGATGATTAAATCCTTCCAGTACAGAATTTGTGAATTTAGTTTTCTTCCTGGTTGCTTCTTTGTATTATTTGCTATCAATAACCAGGGCTAATTTATTTTTCCTTTCTTTCTAAGAGTTGGCCATTGCTTCCATTTTTGCAGCTTTTGTAGTTCTCAACAGAGCAACTATTCATAACCAATCAGTTATTTCTCCTCTCCTATATGATAATAATCTTATTATTTATGTTTAAATAAGCTAGCATTTGTTACTGTCTCAGTATTTGCAAAACACTGTCATATTCCTCCTCTAATGGAATCAAGTTGTGCAAACTGAAGACCCACATTGGAAGGCAACAGTCTTTCAGCTGATATCCTGCACAAGGCAACCAGGTTTTCCTTGCAGGAATCACAAGCATGTCCCAGTGACAAAAGGCAGGAAAACAGATCCTCATTATTAAAATCTGCTTCAGAGTAGGACTGACATTGTGCAGCAGCACAGTGAAGTTATCTCACCTCTCAGTACATTCATCAATGTTGTTCTCACAGTTGGTTCCCTCAAACCCAGGCTGACATTTGCATGTGTAGCTGTTGACATAGTGGGTGCATGTGCCTCCATTTCTGCAGGGTTCACTGAGACATTCATTGGTATCTGTTTGACATTTATCTCCATGAAATCCAGGTAGGCAGATGCATGAGAAAGAGTTTATCCCATCCACACAAGAAGCTCCATTTTGGCAGGGATCTGAGACAGAAGAATTACAGTAAGTATTAAAATGGGCAACAGACAAAGGCCAGGCCTAGAGCAGCAGCTTTTAGAAAAGAGTATCACACAGCACAGAGTGTGATAGACTACTGACAAGGTTTTCTGAGCCACTTTATGGAAAAGATAATTGCAAAGCATTATCAATGATGAACTCGTAAGGTGGTATGGATCAAGGCCAAGCTTCAGGGCCTAAAGGTTTCTCTGCCAGGATCTGCTCAAAGAAAACCAACAAAACCACACACACAGTCTCATTGTTCAAAATTTAAACTCTGCTTTTTTGACAAATGTCTACTGATAAAGACAACACGAACAGCACAGCAACTATTTCTTCTTCCTCACCAATTATTATTCATAAGAGAACTCAGCCCATTCTCTCTTTTCCAGACACTGCTCAACACGACAGAACTTGTGTGTTTAATTTTAAGCATGAAAGCAATCCAGTCAAATCAAATGTGAATATTAGTATGTACATCAGCACTTATGCATTACTGAGCACTTAGCACTTTTCCAGTATCAAAGCTTGATCGGGGAAAGGGAGGCAGAAAATGATCACAAACTCATATATCACCTTGGATTCTCCTCACCTCTGCATTTCTTGCATTTTTTTTTATCCCTACCATAGCCTTGCTATTTGTGTATCACCATTTTTTGGTCTAAGCCACTCCCTACTACTGTACTGCTTCTAATCCCATGAGCACCAATCTGCCTGAAAGATCTCTACCATTCAGTAGTTTCTTCCCACTTTGCTCCTTTCATTTTTGGACTTAAGACACGCTTTCCTCTGCTGGATATTGCCTCTGAAGCCAGATTCTTTTTCTACTCTTCATTCCCTAGACTGAAAGCCTGTGTATGTGAAGGCAGGGAAAGAAACTGGGAAGGGGGAGGAAAAGGGGAAACAGGAAGGAGGATGAAAAAAAAAGGTTACAGAGCAGAGTATTTTATCTTTTACTATCTTTAAGTAATACTAAAATATGAACTTGAAAATGCAAATAGAATCCGCCAACAATTTGCAGTTCAACGTAAGTACAAGATCATTCTGTTCACTGGTAAATGGAGGAAACAGATGTGAAAGGTAATTAAATATCATTTATTAACTGAGAAATACACTCACATGATATAAATTTGTGTTTAAAAGAGACACACCTGCATCCATTTAAAGGTCATCTGACTACTGGAGAGAAAAACCACATTCAAAGTGAGACCCCTGGCAGCGATAAAATGTTGTGTCTATGGCAGTCAGCCATTTATGACTAAAGCCAAAAGCTGCACGTTAATTTTCTGTGCCACACATTTACTGACAGAAAAAGGGGACTCAAGTATCAACTTTTCAATAAGTTCTTGTTGTTGGAGGGTTTGTTGCTTCACAGATTAAAGACATTTGGCTCAAGCCATGGAAGGTTTTTGTTACGCTAAATGAAATCAGCTGTAGCAGTAATTTGAAATTCTTCTTCAACCTCATGGGTGTGCTGCCTAACACAGAACACAGGATGAATCTCATGGCTCTCAGAACACTTACGAACAGAGAGAGATTTCCCAGCTGTTCAAGAGGGAAAGATGAACGCTTTAAAAGTGTTTTTATCTTCAGATGCCCACCTAAAAACTAACAGGACAAGCAATAATTTTGTTGGCTTCAGTAAGCAAGGCTCTGGGTCAATGCACTTTGACATTTTTTGTACTCTACCTGTTTGCACAAAGAAGGGCGATCAAAAGCTCAGGCTGAGCCAGATGTTTCAGAAGTTCTTTCAGCAGTGCTGCATTGGGGTCTCCCATGGTAACTTTTGCTAGTATTAAGACTTGTTTAGATCCTACTTTACGGCAGTCACAAACTTAAGACTTTTTTCAGTGCAAAACACAACTCTAAATTCATACCTAAAGTCTTTAAGACTTTGGTTTGGTTTTGAGGCATTCTAATAGAAATTAGAGGGTTTAGGCTTTTTTTAGCCAGCTAATTCAAAAATTACACCATTTTGAACTCCTCTGAGGTTTGATAAAGCACTCTTCAAATAGTAAGAGATTAACTGTAAAACACATGACACTTCTCAGGAGACTTTTGATTTTATTTGATGATTATACAGAATATGCCCAGCAAGAAAAAGAAATTACTATGTATTTGGTTTCCCTTGTAAAAAGCAGTGTCAAGGGCATGAAATTAACATTTGCTTTCCCATAATTTAAACCATTTCAATACTCATCTGTGTATGGGCTATCCTCCTGCAGCTGATAACTGTTCTGGAACAGAAGGCTTTCCTACTGATTAATATGCTTTCAAATCAAATGGATAACCAGAAGAGCAACAGGACCCACCCTTTCCAGAATATTAATGTCAGACAGAGGCTTTTCAGGGAAGACTGCTATATTCCAGATTCCCGCCACACCTCAATCAAGCTTAATGTTGAAATACAGGTAAGCCCTGCAGTGTTACTTTAACTTGGTGCATTAAAATTTCAGGCAAATGTAATTCTTCATTTAACAGTGCTCCTTATTAAAGTATGTAAACTCTAAGGACCTTTTCAAGTTAAGAATCTGGGAACAACTGCTATCAGTCAGAACACTGTAGCCCATTTCTAGCAGCTGACAGTGATAGATT
This sequence comes from Ara ararauna, assembly GCA_028858755.1. NCBI lineage: Eukaryota > Metazoa > Chordata > Aves > Psittaciformes > Psittacidae > Ara > Ara ararauna. Next base: position 47,683,475 of record CM054382.1, read on the forward strand.
TTGACTGCCTCAAACATGCAAGTCTTACAAAACTAAGTTTTGGGGGTTTTGGTTTGGGTTTTTTTTTGTGTGTGGGTTTTTTTTTTTGTAAGAGGTTATTAAAGAACTTTCAGTAATTGTCAAATAGCGGTCATCGACAGCACAGAAAAAATATTTCTAGAGAAAACTGGAAAACACAGAACAATCTGCTGATACTCACTTGAAAGGCAGTCATCAATGTTACTGTCACAGTCTCCTCCAGTGAAGCCTGGCCGACATTCACACAGGTAACTGCCCTGAATATTATGGCACAGAGCATGATTTTTGCAGGGCTTGGAAAGGCATTCATCAATATCCACTGTACATCTCTCCCCTGAAACATGGAAAGTCCAGAAGTAAAACCCCTCAGAAGGCAATGGTCTAAAGGCTCAGTGCCAATACTGCTTGGTGTTGACAGTCCAGTGTGTTCCCCACCCACATTACCTTCCCAGCCAGGGGCACATTGGCAGGTGTAGCCTTCAGAGTCAGGAGATTCTTGGCAAATTCCTGAGTTCTCACAAGGATCAGGGGAACAAGGAGCAACCACTACCTGGCAGTTCACACCTGGAGAACAGCAGGGGAAAAACCAGTAAGAGTATGCTGCTAAGAGCTTGCTGCTTCTTGGAAGAATGAACAAAGAGCTGTAAGTTGCATGATTATCCCACACAGAAGTGGACAGCATTTCCATATTTGAAAAATCTCAGCAGAAGGAAAAGGGGATCGGAGCACTCAAGATGAGTTCAGTGGGTACAAGCAGACAGCAGCCATGGTAATTCCAGGCTTAATGCCCCCTCAATTCACAGTGCATTCACACGTCTCAGTCTAACTTTCTTACAAAGAAAATTGAGCTGAGCTGTCACCAGGACATTTCTTAATGAACCCAAACAAGGCTTAGAAATTAAGATACTAAGTATTCTACTATCATGTCTATATGAACTGACTGTAATCAAACTTTATACAACCCTGGCATTTTGCCTCTTGATACCATAAAGTTTAATAAAAAGATTAAAATGGTGCAATGAAGTGGAAAGATAAAAGAACAGAAACTTCTCTCTGAATTTTCACCTTTGAATCCTTTCCTACAGGTACATCTATATCCATTTAGCAGATCTTCACAGGTTCCTCCATTCTGGCATGGGTTTGATTTACATTCGTTCCCTTCTGTTGAACAATAATCTCCTATCCAGCCTGGGTCGCAGACACACTTGTACCTTTAAAAGCAGAAACAACAGCAATTTTAGAACATTCTTAAATAACTTCTCTTCCAGTTTCTCCTGCCGATTAGTTTTGGAGAGAAAAGTATAAGACTTCTCTTTAGGAGAGTTACATTTAGATGGCTTACCCCAGCTGTATAGTTTTGGAAACACTGAAAATAAACCCTCCCTTAAAACCACACTTCCCTCTGTTACAGTTTTCACAAAGTGCTCACTCAACCAGCAATGTTGCTGCTTTGATAAGAACATCTCAACACATTTAAACAAAGACAGAAGAAAAAAAAAGGATTAAAAAAGTGGAGTGAACAATAGGTTCCAAAGATAACTAGACTGCTTTAATGCAAAGCAGTGGTTACAAATGAAAACAGCTGGCTGGGAGCAGGAGCAATCTTCTCCATCACGTTTAAAAATCTGAAGTAGAGCAGTGCTCCACCCGTATGACACAGAACCAAGGACTCGGTGAGTCACCCCAGTCTCAGGACACACAACACACACAGTGGCCTCCCTCCCTGTCATACAAACAAGACATTTTATCTGGCACCAAGTGTAAGGTGTACATGGGCATAAATATGAATGCAGAAGACAGATGATAGACAAGATGAACCAAAACATTTGTTTTCCAAGCTTATACAGAGGCTGAATTACCAATAAAGGCAGCCTTCCGTCCAGCTCCAGGGAAAGTGCTGAATCCTGCCCTACAGAACTACCCACAGTGGTAAATCTCTTCCTCGCTCAAGTCCTGACAATACTTTCCAGGATACAGCACACAAGTGGGAGGCACTGCTATTCCACATACAGTTGATAAGTCTCACAAACGTAAGCCCTACCTCCTTGACCTGTTGACTCCACAGGTCCTGATCTCCCAGACTTATCATTACCAAAAAGAGGTCTGATTCAGGGCTCCTGAAATCAACATTTGGTCTTCCCCGATGGGAAGATCCAGAAGTTAACTACTGCCATCAAAATTGCCAGAAAGAGCTTTCCTTTTTCTCAGGCATGCAACAATATGCCTAAAGTTGACAAAATCTCAGCCTCGGACAAACAGTTCTAAGTCAAATATCACTCTCTCTCTCACTGTCTAAAGCTGTCTGCCTGTTCCTTCATACAGAGTATTTGGGTAGCAAGAACAGCACTCGCCAACAAAATAGTCTTCATGTTTAACATTTTAGAGTTTGATGGAATAGGCAGCTGCTGCTCCACAAAGATACAGTTCGGAACTATTTCTTTATTTTAATTGCATTCACTCTACTCACTTGAATTGCCAAACCCTCCCTTCAGATGGTGGCAGTCCATCCTGCACTACATGCCCATGCAAAGACAGCAAGGAATACAGTGCAGGACATAAAAACCTATGTTGAAATAGCACAGACGGCAGCTGGTGACTAAAGGTCTGCACCTTACTGTGATTATTTCATGGGCAGCAAATAAGTCTGGATCCTGATCTGAGAAATATTTAGAGAAAAATCAGAAACCTCAAGTCAAGCTGGAACTCTGGGCAAAGAAAAAAAAACAGGTATAGAAGGCAGCAGGTAAGTTTAATGTTACAATAGGTACTTACCCACTAGCAATATGTGTGCAATTGCCATGTACACATGGATTACTAAGACAGCCATCTGCTTGTGACTGACAATGAGGATGATGGTATCCTTCAGGACATACACACCGAAAGTTATTGACTTCATTTATACATGTTCCACCATTATGACAGGGGTTGGATATGCATTCATCAATGTCCACATTACAACGAGGGCCTAGGAAAAAAAAATACTTATAAGGGGTATTTCTTATTAGAGCATTTGCTTTGCATGTCTGTGAGAACATACATTCAGACACAACTCTGTAAAGCCATTGCAGAGGGACAAAGCTTGCATGCCTCTGTGCTTTAACTGAAGTCAAGAGAAGCATTTTTTAAAGATGCAGCACTTCTCTGTGCCTGGAAAACAGCACTTACACTCAACAAGTATTTATAAGCCATTCAGGAATCTCAACAGAATTCCACTAAAAATCACTGGTTAATATTGATTAGGAAGGCAGAAATCACTCAACTGTATCATGCTTGAAACAAACCTTGAGTTCCACTTGTCATAGCCCTGCTCTTCTGCTTTGAAAGTACCTACCCTTTGAACAATCAATATTGCCATACTGTCAGCAGTAAATATAGTTCTCGTGGTTTATTGCGCAAAAGGGACTCTAAAAAACACCGTTTCCTGTTTTGCCTGCCTCTGATTACGACTGCAAGATTCTTGAAGTAGTGACCATAAGATCTTGTAAGGCTGGAAAGCTAAACAAAGTGAATGTTGTAGTAAGTTGAAAGCATTTTTAACACAAGGAAAGGACAAAGTAACAAGACCCCATGCGAGCCGGCTCTTTAAATACTGGAATATCCCAATTCATCATATTACTGAGTTATTTTAACAGCATAACAGTAAGAAGTCCAGTAGAATAACAAATATGTTATGCCAGCAATAATGAAGACTGAAGGCAAGAGTGATTAGGATCATGCCTCTTCCTATTCTGAGGACTAAAGAGCACCACCATGCCAGAGCCAAAGAAGAAAGGAGTGTCAGAAGTTTAGAAAGATGCCAAGAGAAAAGCAAAAGACACATGAAACCTCTTAGCGCTATTTCTAATGCATTTCAGATCAATTCTAATTAGAATCATTCAGTAATAAACAGTAATAAACGTGATGAGAAAACTGTTATAAACAGTACCAACTGCTTTACAGCAATTATTTTATGAGCACATTACCCTACATGGCTCAAAACATATAAACAGTGCTGAGATGTGCTTTAGTCATCAGAAATAGTCCTGATGTAGATCTACAGTTCTAAGCATGGATATACCAGGGCCTAAAAGCTTCTTTTTTCAGCCCTACTTTTAGTGTATTAGATAAATCTTTATAATTTAAAAAGGAAACAGAACTGAACACACTGTGAAAGAGAGCACTGAAAAAAGCAGGGTATTCATTTGGAGACTTCAGAGTGGAGAGCAGCTCATTAGAACACTGAGTTAATAATGAGGGCCACGAGGATGATCAGGGGACTGGAGCACCTCCCGTATGAAGATAGGATGAGAGAGTTGGGGCTGTTCAGCCTGGAGAAGAGAAGGCTGCGTGGAGACCTCATAGCAGCCTTCCAGTATCTGAAGAGGGCCTATAGGGATGCTGGGGAGGGACTCTTCCTTAGGGACTGTAGTGACAGGACAAAGGGTAACAGGTTCAAACTTAAACAGGGGAAGTTTAGACTGGATATGAGGAAGAAATTCTTTACTGTAAGGTTGGTGAAGCACTGGAATGTGTTGCCCAGGGAAGCTGTGAATGCTCCATCGCTGGCGGTGTTCAAGGCCAGGTTGGACAGAGCCTTGGGTGGCCTGGTTTAGTGTGAGGTGTCCCTGCCCGTGGCAGGGGGGTTGGAACTGGATGATATTAAGGTCCTTTCCAACACTTACTATTCTATGATTCTATGCTTTCACAGAAACAGAAATACTGTTCATGGTCAAAGCCCAAGGTACTGTCTAATCAAACACCTCTATATTGTCCACAGTCTCTCTGCCTGTGGAAAGAAACTGTAAATAATAAACCAAAGTCACATGAGTTTATTTGTTATAAAACCAAGGACCATGAATTAGATGTAACTGCCTAAAAAGAATGGCATTTCACAGCACAGATTAGACCATTTTTCTGCTTGGTAGAACTTTCTGAAATCTGAGATGCTGAGGTTCAAGGATTAGAAGGATTAACCAAGATACTGAATCCCTTGCAGTCAGTATGCAAAGAACAGCTTCCTTAGCTACCTGGATAACAATCTTCAAAGCGAGTCAAAGCTATTGGGTCACTGACTTTACCTGTAAATCCAGGTTTGCAAGCACAATTGTAGCGATTAATGCCATCAATACAGTCCCCGTGAATGCATGGGTTACTTGCACAGTCATCAAAGTTATTTTCACAGTTCACTCCTGGAAAAAAAAAAAAAACAACAGAGGAATGAGAAGGCCAGTCCTTACAAGGACAGCAACAAAACTGTTTCCCAGAAATAGCCAAATTAAGAATTCCATCTGCTTCAAAGTTACACATACATAGGGGCAACTTAAAAAGGTGATGATGCAGAAGCATTGCGACACCAAGGAACGTCACCTGAATCACTGGGTGCTGACTGAATGTAACCCTGAACTGGTACTAAATATTTAAATAAAAGAATAAAGCATTTTGAATACCATGCCTATTTTTTCCTACATGTCTGAATTTTGGGAGTAAAGAGGAGGTAAATTCTTCCAAGACCAGTTGCAGTATCAGTGAGGTTAGGCAATCCACACAACCACACCAAAATTCAGCAAGAAGTAATGTGAAAATTATACTGTCACATAAGCTTATCTCTGTATGCAAACTTAGCACACACCAGAGCACACATAAGAAATAATTAAATGGTTGAATTCTGTCAGAATCCAGTACTTCCACTTGTGCTTTACGTACCTGAAGTGCCCAGCAAGCAGTTGCATTGGTAGCCATTCACCAAATCAATGCAGCGCCCTTGATGGAGGCAAGGATTGCTGTGGCATTCATCTATCTGCTCGCTGCATATGGCACCCATGTAGCCAGGATTGCATATACATGTGTATGAATCAATTCCATCTTGACACTCCCCATGGTGGCAAGGATCAGGGTCACAGTTGTTGATATTCTCCTCACACAGGAGGCCAGTAAAACCTAATAAAAAATGATGAACAGAGTAACTAAAAATTCTACTGGTATGATGCTGCTGTGAAGATAATGTAAATATAGAAAGAATCATATTAAGAATCAGCAAAGTGGCAGACAGCACAAAGGGTAACTGGGCTTCTCAACTGCTGCCCATTTTCCAGTCCTGGAAAACAACACACTTCCACTGCTCACAGCATTACAGAACAACATCTTGCATGGAGGATCCTGGCATTGGAAGTGGTTACCTTTAGTTTATTCAGAAAAGCAGCAATGAGAGGAAACATGTAAATCTCCATGAGAAATATTTACTTGCATCAGTATAAACTATCTGAAGGCACTCTCCTATCATTATTTCCTCTAGACAATACAAGGAGAGGGGACTTTTTTAGAATGAGAAGTTACTGCAAGGATGCTGCAGAAACCTTCCCAAGGGAACTCCCTTGGCTCATGTCAAAGCTTCTGCAGCTCTCAGAAAGTTTCTTGCCCCTCTCATTGGGAAACCTTTCAATTACTCCAATCAAGCAGCAACTGCAAATTTATGAAAGACTGCATGCAACCTCTTCAGTTAGGAGCAATGAAACAAGCAGCAGTTTGGCCGGTTTCATGCTGCTTCAGCTGGGAAACATCCTGAGCAACAGAGAAGGACAGTTTATTCACCAGAAGGGCTAAAACAGTGGCTCAGGAAGCTAAGAGCAGCAAACAACTCCCTCAAGAGCCCTATTTTTCCATGATGGAGCAGAGCAGTATGAAATGGGGACAATTTAAAACAAGTGGTTTTCAGAGATGAGGTTTTGGAGCAACTGCTCATGCTCCCTTTCAGCAGCTGAAGATTAGGAAGGTAGAACTTCAAATTTCAGACACTAACTGGAGACCGATACAAACCAAGCTGCAGGGAATTTCAACAGCTGAAGAGTGATTCTCACCTGAGTATTCTAAGTGGATAACAGGCTTTCCATTTTTCATACAGGTTTGTGGTTATTTCTGTGGTCAAACATACCAGGTGACGGCTAACATTTCCAAGTTCTGCAAACGTATGCATGGATGAATGGGTGTGGAGGCAGGTGGGGAGAGGGAAGGGAAGCTGGTTAGAGAGATGGATATAAAAAGGTGTTAGGGAAGGAAGAAAACCAAACCGATAAAGAAAACGAACAGTGGGGGGAAAAAAAATACAAAGAAAAGAGGAGAGGCCTAAGACAACTCAAGAAAAGAAAAGCCATGATCTACCACTGGGAAGGAGAAGTGGAATAATGCCAGAAGGGAAAGAAAAGACAAAAAGCAAGCAGTAAATAGAGGTATCTGTACAGCATTTGGCCAAATATTTTGCAGTTTTCAATCACTTTGCAGCTGGCTATTACCATTCAAGGAGCACATATCACTCATAATATGAGATTAATAGAGCAAGAACATACTCAAATTTTATTTTCCAATACCTGACCTGCCCCAATGATGAATGCCACATTTCAGTCTTATAGAAGGCTGTCAATATTAAATAATATTTAGCATACATTCATTAGAAAAATCATTACCTTGCCACCTATTTTAGCTCAACTGTAGCTTAACTTAAAAGATATCTTTCTCGATCTCTTCACTGAATGTCATATGCAGTAATCAAAAGGAGAATTCTAACACTAGTAATTATTTCTCTCCTGATCAGAACTACTGCATTCCTCTACTTCCAACAAATTCACTGTTTCTTCAGGCACTTTGGGGAAGGGTAAAAGGGTGTGATGATCCAAAATGAGAAAAACCACACTTAAAGCTAGCCAACTTAACAGCACATTTCTGGGACAAGGGTAGCTCCAGGAATTGTTCGGCCTCTTCCACAATGGAAGAGCTAAAGCCAAGGCATTCTCAATCTGCATCACAAGCAATGCATAAGGCACCATTAACTGAAAGCAACGGAAGTTGTTCCTCACTGAGAATTAGAGTGTAACAGCTCTGAAGCCTCTTATTTGACCAGATGTAAAAATCTAGATAAAATATAAAGATATATATCACTCCAGAGGTCTGAAGATAAGAAAATCCCACAATTAAACCTGATGCTTCTAAATGTGTAATTAACCAAGCAGCAATGGAAGGTAGCGCATTCAAAAAAATTCCACCTCAGTTCCATGCACAGCTCTGTCCATATTTCTGTATGATGCTTGACAAATCATTCTAACTGAATTCTGGTAAGCAGCTACTGTGCAGTACTTCTTCCAGTGGACACAATTTTCACTGCATTTCAATCTTCCACTTTTGACATAAAATAGCCTGACACAACAGAAATCAGAATACACAGTAGTACTGCTCTGGGTACCTCTTGTTCTTCAACCATATAATCTGACTTGGAAGAAAGAAACATAAGCCACAGACAAAAAGCTTCACACTGCTGTTTCTCCACTCATAGATTCCACAGTCAATACAGGAGAAGCTGTCACCTTCTGGGAAGAGAGATGGGGCTAAAAGAAGGAGGCCAGAACTCTCATCAATTGTGAACTTACTGCTGTCACAAGTGAAAGGCTTCCTGTACGTAAAACACTATTCTCTGCAGCAAATTTGTAGACAAGGCTTTGCAACAAACAAGCAGTATTTTAGAGAAAGAAAGAATGCTGATGCTGCTTTGGCTGCCTCTTTACATATTTACATTACATGTGATCTTTAATCCAGCGGCTCTGAACACAAGACTAACCTGTGGCACACTGGCACTCATAGCCATTGGGATGGTCAATACATTTGGCTCCATTGAGACATGGCGTGCTGGAGCAGTCATCTATATCAATCTGACACACAGCACCACTGAATCCTGAAAGACAGACAAAACATGAAAATCCAGATGTAATTTGAAGTAGTTAACCTAAACAGCTGCACAGTCAGGAATTATTTGTTAGCAAATCGTTAAAACCACCCAAATACAAGCTCAGTAAATCTAAACTGCATCATTAAGCACACAGACCAAACCACCAGCCAAAACAGTTTCTATCCTCCAGGTCAAAGGAGCCTCAGCTTGAAAACTGAGATGGCCAAGTCAAACAGAAATAAAGCAGACAGAGCACACATAAGTGGTGTCCACCACTGGACAGTATGCCTGTTGATAAAACCAAGAAGCCATCAATAAAAACTTTCAAATAAACAAAGTAAGTAACTTAAAACGAAACAGCAATGCATAAATCACTAGAGCATTCAGACTAGAATTACAGCAGTGAGGAATGTGGTACAATACAGCACTGTATCTTCCAATACACTTCTTGAAACACAAACTATCAACAGGTTATGTCAGATAATGCCAAACCTTAGGCACTTCAGGAAAAAAGCCAAAACACTTTAGGAATGTTTCTTGGAGGAAGGAACCAAAGGAGGAGCCAGAACATAATTAGTCAGTAAGAACGGATGCAGAGCAGGCTTTTGTCAAGTATATTCTGAACTCAAGACTTTTTTGTAAGCCATCAGGAAAACAAGTGACATTTACACTACAGCTAACATTGATCCTTCAGCTCAGCATTTATCCTTCTTTTTCTAAAGTGGAGACCCAATCCACCTCCTTCCTCATGTAAGCAACAAATTACACCAATAGAAAAATGGGTTCTGTGTAAAAACCTCAAAAAAAAAAGACAAAAAGCACACAGAGGTTCTGATTTTTAAAATGCATTTAGAATTACTCATCTCTACCTCACTGCAGTACCCACAATAACAGAAGTTCATGCTGCTAAGCATCATTTAAGATGAGACATCCAAGAGTATGTTTCTCAACACGTACCTAGTTACAGGCACAATACTATTGCAACCGATACATGTTGCGCTCCAACAGATGCTGCACTAAGAAAACAGAATCTTGCAAGAAATACATCACCTGCAATCCTTCACTGGTTATCTATGCATTTCTTGGTAAGGTGAAGCAGGAAAAGCTTCCAGAAATAAGTACCTACCAGGAGGACAGACACAGAGGAAGCGATTGACTTTATCAAGACATTCTCCATTGTTCACACAGGGATTACTCAGACACTCATCAATATCTTCTTCACAGTGAACACCTTTAAAACCTGCGTTTTAAAAAAAAGGTAAGAAGAGGTGACTGAAGGCCTTAGAAGTGTCTTGGAAGTGTGACTGCCTCTTATACCAGTGCTGAAAGTCAAAGCTTAGATTCATTGCAAGTTTGCAGTATGAACAGAACTTATGAGGTAAGAATATACAGCGAAGGTTAGAAAGGGATGTTGAGAATGTGTATTTTTCACTGTTGCTAAACATGCTAACTTAACCAGTAGTAACAGAAGTTTGTGCTGAATTCACATCTAATATGTTCTTCCACTTGATGAGAAGGGGTTATGTTTAAACACTTTGGAAGTATCAGTATATTTGGGTATACACCAACATAAGGTAAAAGGTAAAGAAACAAACACAGCAGATAATTTTAGCTGAAAACTTCTTAGCAAATGACAGAGTAAAATGAAAGCATTAAGAAGGGTGAAATAATTGGGACTAGAGTTCTACCTTTCAAAATAGATTAGATACTAATAAAAAAATCATTCTAATTTTCATTATATCAGCTGATCACCTGCAGGGGTCACAATTCTTTCATTATATTTGCACCTTTTTCTGTTTTCACCACTTTCTATCAGAAAGCAAAATAGCAGACTACATAGCTCACTGGTACGCTGGACATGTACATTTTACAAGCATGATTTCAATCAAGTAATATTCTTCACAGTTATTCCTTCAGGTCAATAGGAGCTTGCACCATTTCGGGTATTTTAAGCAGAGAAAAGCCCCAAACAGTATCATCCAGAATCACCACCTACATATCTCTCAAAACACAGTCACTCTTTCAAAGTTTGCACCCTCTTTGCTTTCACAAGCATAAGTTTCTGCACATGCACTTTACCAGGTATAGTAACAGATATGTTCACATATACTCCAGCTCAGAATGCTAACGTCCTTTGCTGATGTAGAGATTGGTTTCTTTCTCAGTCCTCTAATTGCTTTCTCCCTCCCACACACAAATGCCAAGTCCTGGCTGGTGCTGCCATAGCAGGCTCTCTCTCACCATTTCATTTAGCCTCACCCCTCTGCAATTTTGTGTTCCACCTCAGCAGAGCTGGCAACCCTCCCTGCGCTCAACCTTCCGATTCCTTCTTCTGCTGCAAACCCCATCTTTGTCAGAAACTCCCATTACCTGGCATACAGAGACACGTGAATCCCCCAATTTTATCCAGGCAGGTGGCATCATTTTGGCATGGATTTGAATGACATTCATTGATGTCCATTTCACAGCGAGGTCCTGTGTAGCCCTTCAAACATTCACAGTGGAAAGAGCCTTCTGTGTTTACACATTTCCCAGCATGTTCACATGGATTGCTATTTGCTGCAAGAAAAATATATATATGTGTGGGTCAAAACCTCTCCTTGAAGCAGGAAAGCTACAGCATTCTTTATTCATGGCCTTTTCCAGTTGTAATTCCTTTCTGGCAAGTAATACTGGGGAAAGACTGTTCAACCTTTTTGAGAAAGGCTATTGTGATTGAAGAAAACATGTGGCAGTTACTTGTCTATCAGAGGTAAAAAGAAAGATTATTGTCATTATCAATGGTCCGTATTACTAATGACAGTTCTGAAGAGGAGAGTATCAACTAGCAGGGATTAGAGAACAAATGATGCTTTCAAGACCTTATCTAGATCATCTTTTATGTTTACTTCACTCCTAAGGCTCACAAAATGCCACTACAGCCACAAAACAACCAAACTAGTTCTTCATGTGCTATCCAAGGCAGATTGAGGAATGAAATTCAAAGTGCTTCTTTCCAGCACTGGTCAAGCATTATTACCTTCATGCATCTAGAAGCACTCACAAAACTATAAGTAAGTCTGTGGGACTTCAGCTAATTCCCCAAAATAGCACAACAGCTTGATATCAGAGAACTACAGCTTTAAAAGCCCACATGGTCACCAGTCTCGGAAGGCATGCAAAAGATCCAGCCATATTCTGGCTGTCAAACAGTTTTGATATATTTCTACTGAGGCAGGAGCTGCAACAACTCCCACAAGAATTGTGGTAATTTCATTGTACACTGCGGTTCTAAGGGTCAGGTTATCACATCTGTTTTCATGCACCCCTCGCACAATGCTGAGGCCCTTTTGCACAATGAATAATGGTTAAGCATCTCGCTGCTTTTCATATTCCAGGGGCTAACAGTTCAAACATGGTCAGCTATCCTGTCTCAGCCCTTTGCCCCAAGTCTCAGACAAGATTTAAAACTCATCTAAAACCACTAAAATGGAAGGAGGAGAGCAGGAAAAGGAGTCACACTTAAGTTGAGAAGCTATGACAAAATTAATATTTTTGCCCTCTTTTTAATTCATAAAGCAAACAATCTAATTCTCTGTTAATGTACTCACTAATAGCAAATAGAAACTCACCCATTGCACATTCGTCCACATCCTCAGTGCAGTCTGCTCCCTTATGGCCTTGAGGACACGTGCAGATGTAGTGTCCATTCACAGGATTGGTATCACACAGAGCACCCTTCTGGCATGGATTGCTAACACATGCATCATCCAAGTGGCACAGCAGACCTGGAGAAGCATCCAAAGAGTTTATCAAAAAAAGTGAGATATAGCAGTCAGACTATGTTACACAATCAAATCCTCTGTCCTGCTATATCAAATAGAAACTCCCGCAGCCAGAAGCTTAAGCAATATTTAACAGGCTTCATCCTATAGACTACCACAGAGATTTCACCATATACTTAAAAACCCCTTACATATAAATGTAGATTCTGTGCCTTCAGAGGTGATTCCAGCACTTCTGGAGCAGTACAATGGCTTACCATTACGAAAATATCCTCCTTGAAGCAGTTAATTATCTCTTTTCTCTCACCAGCATGATGATTTTTCTGACAGCTGAAAACATGGCTGCACATGAAGCTCACATTCTTAATTCAGATATACGGATCACTTATATTTCCAGGTAGTAGTAGTTAGGAGACCTTCGTATTTTGACCTACCCTACAATAGCAAATTTTCCCCTATACCAGTAAGGGCATTCTCACTCACACAGAATAAATTTGCCTTCTAAACTTTTAACTACGATTATCCTAAGTGGCAGAGAGCAAGTCACGCTCATGCATAACCTTTCAGACAAATGCAGGTTCTTCTAAGGGCTACAAAGAGATCTGCTTTCCTTGCAATCTAAACCGTAAGAAGTTTGTCTTCCAGCCTAATACAAATACTTCTTTGTCCCAAGCTACAGGGGTTTTAAAGGTCTTTGGTCATGCATAGCACTTGTTTCCTTTTGTTCTTCCTGGTTTGGTTGCAAAGTGTGTAAAATAAACACACCACTTTAAACAAATGCATAAACTTCAGGAAGTATTTTCTATTAAGTGTCAGACCTATGAAAGTTTTCTGTCCTTACCTGCCTTTCCTTCTGGACAAATGCATGAAAAAGAAGCCACTCGATCAATGCAAGTAGATCCATTAGCACAGGAAGCAGTGAAGCAATCATCAATGTTCTTACTGCAGTCATCCCCACTCCAACCATTGACACAGACGCAGGCATAGCCTCCATTGTGGTTGGTGCAGGTACCTCCATTCTGACAAGCATTGGGCTGGAGCTGACATTCATCAACATCTTCAGTGCAAAACTGGCCTGATGTACAGAAAGAAACAAGTCCAACAGAAGTTCAAACACTCAGACACAAAAAGGTTCTCTGACAGAAAACACAACCAAAGGAAACACTGTAATCCAACTTGATTGACACATTATTTCTAGGACATTCAAGCTTGAAACTTCCAATAACACTGTTATCAAATTACACAAAGACAATAAGCATCCTTAAATGACACCAAAGAAGGAGGTGAACTACAAATAACTCTAAAAAGGCACAGTGTGAGAGCCAGCAGGTAGCCTGTAGTATATGAAAATACACCTGTGAGGATGTAAGAAGAAATAATAAAGGCTGCCTGCAACATAGCCCGAGGGATTATGAAGAGAGAAGATGGCCTCACAAGAAAATCTTGGCCAAAGCAGTGTCAACAGGCCAGCAGCAAAGTAACTCTTGTCAGGAAAACTTAATTATTTTCTCTGTAATTGTGCAATGAAGATTACTTGATAGGGAAGCACAGAACTCTTGACTCTTCTACCTAAAATAATCCTTCCTATACCTTCCCTCAGGTACTTCCACAGACAATGACAAATAGTTTGTGTTTTCTTGGTTGTTCTTTTGGGGGTTTATCTGGTTGTTTGTTTTTTTTTCAGAGACAAAATAAATATTCTAATAAACACTTTAATAACTAAAGATACTGGAGAGAAGAAAACAAATTTACAGTGTTTCAGAGAGTTTTAAGAATAAGACCACTGGACCACTGAGTATGCAATCAATTTCATGGCAGAGCGAATTTCACAGTCACTTCTATGCGAAGCTCTGCAATTCATGTTTACTAAGTATTTATCCAAATCCATCTTGCTTTGACATCTAGATCTGGAGAATTTACCACTTGCAGCACTATTTTAACACTTATTCATCTTCCTAATGAAAGTTACATAGTTTATTTTAACACTGAATTTTTTTAGTGTAAGTTTGAAGTAATTCATTATTTTGAGTTTCTTGAGCAGAAAAAAAAAAACCCTAATGGCTAAGCACTGGGTAATTTCTTCCCAGGCTGCCCACAATTTTCTTTCCAATAAACTATTTCTCTCCTTTCTGTTGCATTAAGAACTCTCTAGCACTGAAGCTTGACAGCGTGCCTTTTTTTAACACTTCCTTATAACTTACTTTTACCACCTTTCCTAAAATGTCGATATGATGCACTTAGCACCAAAAGACCATCTTTATCAGAGAATAAGATTAGATTTGTTTGATGTGACCATTTGTTTTTCCACTGTCTCTAACTGACACCATTAGATCCCTCACTAGCTTGCAGCAGCTTTCCATTATTTGGGTTAAGACTCTTACGTCACTGCGCTGCTACTACCAAGATCCTCCTATTTGTCACCTCCAGCTACCCTATCAGCTGCACACTTACATTTGCCTGGAATTCCCCCATATTCCAAGAATAAGAAATTCAAGAACAGGTCACAGATTTTCCCTGCCAGCGTGCCTGGGATCCAGTTTATTTAGGTTTGCCAATTGAAAAACACTTATTAGATGCTGCTTAAGAGTCACCTTTTTTATTAATGGCCCAGGAGTTCTGATGCAAAAGCGCACACCCATTCACGGAACTGAAACATTTATTTTTGACTAGAACGTAAAAAAGTTCAGTCTTCACCGTCTCCATCGACTATACTCAAATCACGACCCCTTTTGCTTCCAAAGTACTTAAATAAATCGTAGCCTTCAGTCCTGAGAGCCGTGGATTCTTTCCCCTTAGCAGCAAAGAAAATTATTAAGAAAAAAAAAAGTTGCAGAACTGACTTTGTTCTGTGCGAGTGCCCCTTCCTCCAGCAGGACTGCTTCAAAACAAGGATTGTGTCACTTGAAAAAACAGTAATATTTTTAGTAATAACTAGAATAGAGTTTTCAGAATTAACCCTCACTTCCCAGTTTGCTTAGTAAAACGGGGAGAAATTTAACACTTCATATTGCCATCTGCAAAACACAGCACTCTTCATTATGACAAAACAAATCCATGCATTTGTCATAATAGAATTTCTTCATTAGCTTTTGATATTAGCTTATCAGTAGCCAAACTGGAAAAAGAAAGTTATCTCAAACTGGTTCCTAGCAATTGTGCATATCTCGACTCCACATAACTGACTTCCTTTCGAACAAAATTACCAAGACGTTATTTGCTTATTATAAAAGTGATTTTCCTTCATTGCTTGGAGGTGGCCAAACTCAGATCAAAGAACACAGACAAACAGAGAGTATGCACAATCATTTTGCAGAAGCGTTCTTGCAGCATCTACATCCTCCTTTCGATTGCAGCCAATTTCAACCCTATCACTAAAGTGTGGAAGGTTTTCAGTGCTGAAGTTGCCACACTACTCTGGATTGTTATGTCTCTCAAAAAACACTTGCCTTGTGATTGAGTGAATAGAACTCCTGAAATTTGGGGCCTACAGGTATAACAGACAGGGTCTGTAGTGATAGGACAAGGGGTAATGGGTTTAAACTTAAATAGAGGAAGTTCAGGTTAGATACAAGGAAGAAGTTCTCTACTGTGAGGCTGGTGAAGCACTGGAACAGTTTACCCTGAGAAGTGGTAAATGCCCCATCCCTGGCACCGTTCAAGGCCAGGTTGGACAGAGCCTTGGGTGACATGGTTTAGTGTGGGGCACCCCTGCCCATGGCAGGGGATTGGGAAGTAGATGATCTTAGGATCCTTTCCAACCCAAACCATTCTGTGACTCTGCAAATATAATGTTCTGTGGAATTTTTTTTTGGTGGAGGTGGGGGGTGTGCCCATGTTTTGTGGTGGGTTTTATTTTTTTTTTTTTAAGCAAAGATAAGAAAAATAACCCCTCATAAAAAGCCCCTGTGTTTGGTTTTAACTTCCCATTCCAAGTGTCAATTGTTGGTTTTTGTAACACCAACAGCTAGGAGTATTTTAAATATTTTTTCTTCCTAGCACTTATTCTCCCCTGCCAGAAAGGGCATTTTCAAATAACATCACTGATATCCTTGCAGTAAGCCTACGTCCTAGGCTATTCCATATTTCCACACCCTAAACTAAAACAAACTTTTAAAAGGTATATCAGTGTCTCCACAGGAGGAGAAAAAAAAGCAGAGCTTAAACTTCTTCGAGCAATGCAACTGTATTTCAAGACCACACCGCTTGTGAGCTCCTTAAATTTGATCCTCACTTAGCTTCTCTGATTACTAACAGTCTTTTTGCAGCTACCAGATCACAATCATAGATATAATTTAATTATGAATATGAATCAAACAGAGCTTCCTCTTAATGAAGTATGTTTCAAAACCAAAGGAAATGCAAATCAACATGAGGGCTGTAAATGAACTACTAACTATTGCATTTTACTATTGAATATTTCAATGAAAAAACTTGTTATTTCTTGAAATCGTAACTGAAATCCAGATTCAACTTCTGGGCAAAAATACACAAATCAAAACCAACATAAGGCAAACACTGACAGTTAGATTGAAATGCTCCAAGTTCTCAGTCTCATCACCACCATGCAATGTAAGTGCAATAGCTTCTGAAAAATTTTGGAACTATGCTTTAAAATACTATAAATCCCAGTAAAAAGTCCAAGAAATTTCTTCACCAGGGCTGGTGAACAGGCTGAAAATGCTTGGGCCCTTATTGCTGAAGTAGGGCTCAAGTGGCTTGGAAATGCAATCTGTGGCCCAAAGTCTTCCAAAGAGAGAAACAAAGTTTTTTTTCAGATGGTGTGGTCTGATTCTTATTTGGTGGTTTTGAATCTTTAGGCATTAACAATATGCAATTAACTGTCCATATTGTAATTCGTCTACACAAAGTGTTGCAGGGTTTTTTTGTTTGGGATTTTTTCTTGATTGGTTGGTTGGGGTTGTTTGCTGTTTGTTTTGTTGGAGTGTGTGTGCACCCATCCCCCCATCCCATTATGTCCCACCCTCTCCCCCTGCCAAAACCAGCACACACATTTATAAATGGCTTTAAAGAATGCCCTCCCCCAAAGCATCATCATCACTTAATTCTTAGTGGAATTGCAGGATGGCCACCTCTCATTCTCTAAAAAGGGCTGATCTGCCTCCAGTAGAGACTTCAACTCCTTGTGGAAATGACAGAAATAGATTAGTATTTTGGGCAGGTGCTGCCAAGAGAAGATTTGACACTTCCATTGTTAGTGGCCTAGCTCTTCAAGGTATCGTCTGTCCCGAGAGCTTCCTGAATGATTTTTTCACAGCAGAGACAGAAGTCCCTTTCAATGTCAGATATAAACGAGGATTTAAAACTTCTCACTGAATATTCTGCACAAGACTCTTCTCTGCAATATCAGATATAAATCAAATGAAACAGAAGATCTCTGAAACATTTTACTTAAGGGATGCTGGTTTACTTAATTGTATCTGAACCAAGTATATTTATCTGTAGCCATGCACTTGGTAAGTTTGTTTTCTGCTCATAAAGAGTTTTAAGAAGAAACAAGTCTTTCATTCACAGAACTGAAATTCAACTTCCAAGTGCAAACTCCATTATGAATTGTACACTGTAACACACACCTCCAGAACCCCAGTCCTTTGGAATGTCACAACTTCTCCAGCTAAGCATTAATTCATTTAGCTGCAAGGTTCTGTAGGTATTCTTGTGCTTTTGCTAGTTTCAATTATATTGCTGAAACATAGTGAATATAGGGTCAGCTAGTGAAAGCAAGCACAAATACACTATCTGTACAGTATTTTAATGGAAATGTAGAAACATACAAAAAGACAACAAAAAAGGAAACACAGATTAAGAAGCTAATAAAAGCCTAACCTGACCTTGATATTTGCAGAGCCTGGGAAATCAGCAAAATGCCGACTCAGGTTCTAAGTGACCTTGTACAAAGTAAACAGCTAGTCCATGTGGTATTTCAAAATTGAAAACTAGAAGTAGAAAAGGGGAACAGCCTTTGACTCTTAGCACTTTTTGCCCACTACGAAACTAAGTTACTTCCTGCATATTTCCCCTCAAAAAAGCCATTTGGAGTAAGACAGACGTTTGCTGCTTTGATTGCTCCCATTTTCAGACCAGCAGGAATGGGACAGGAACTCCAGGAGCTTCTCTTTAGGCAGACAAAGGATGCAGTGGTTCAAGGGAAGTGGTGGAATCACCCTGGAAGTGTTCAAAAACCATACAGATAAGTACCTCAGTGATATGGTTTAGTGGTGCTCTTGGCAGTCTTGGGGTAATGGTTGGACTTGATGATCTTTAAGGTCTTTTCCAACCTAGTTAATTCTATGATTCTACGACTGTAAGGCCCCTCAAATAGTTGTACCGGATTTCATTGAGGAGAAACAGCCAGCCCTTCTCCTACAGGTCTTTATGTTAAAAAGAAAATAACACCTGATGTATAAAGGTAAGGTAGATAGCACATAAAATGAGTAGAATCCTACACTGAAAAAGTAGAGCATTCACTTGAGCAAGTAAGAAACCAAAACAGTCACCCTGGGAAGCAGCAGACACCTCCAAAAGCTGACCCTGCTGAACCATAGAAGCTTTGCATAAACCCTAATTCCAACTGCGCCGATCCTGCAGCTGAATATAAGACCTTCAGTCAGTTCAGAGGTCTTCATCTTTAGCAGAGCAGCCTTTCCATAAAGGAGAAAGTTTTCTTGGCCTCTTAACAGCTCTCCAGCAGGAACGACTGCTGATGCACAGCTTGAGTACCAAAGGCTAAAGTCTCTGAGAGATCTCACACTAAGTTTAAGCACTAAAAACATTTAGTAGAACAAAGGATGCAAATACCTTCCTGTGCCTTGAAAAATAATTGGTTTCTTGAAAACTGAGCTGGGAAGAGAAAGCAACATCCTTTTTTCTCAAAACCACAACAGCATTGGGCTCGGACTGAACTGGAGGTGAGAATACCTTAAAAGTTTAGTGATACTGGACAGGAAAGATATTCCATGAGAATCACAAACTGGTCCTAAAGGTCTTAGAAGACTCACTGTAAGAGGAGCATCAGGTTACCAGAAGTTCTTATGCCTTCATTCTCTCAGTACTTCACCAGAAGTTTGTCATTTATCCCATACTAGTGGCTGGGGTACACAGGGAAGAGCTCACCAGCTCTCTTGAAAGGGATATCTGGGAATCTATAAACCAGATCTAGACAAATACTCTGAAAGATTAATTTCACAAAGTATTCCAAAGATTGTTGTACGGTTTTTAAATATCATCAGTATAGCTGAAGAAACCACGGCTCATTAGAACTGTTTATATTTCTTCCTCCAAGTTTCAAAGGACTATTAGGTGAGAAGGTGAACAGCATCTTCTTAAGTCTCAGGAACAGACTAAGAGATAAGAAACAGTATTTATACAAATGAACAAACCTACTTGTGGCAGAAGGTTAGCAATGACACACTGCAAGGGACCATGCAGTTTCTTCCCGTCTCTAACCACCCATGTGTACATTCAGGATGCCAGCTGGAAGACTGCATCTGACTGGGGAAAGACATTTCTCTGTCCAGTTCTTTCTTATAACATAAGGAAAGCATCTGCATTGACAGCATAACCCAATGCATCTTGGTCAGTCAGGTCAAAGCTCTACTTCCTCAAGCTGCTGTGTGAGTCTCCTCAGCAAATGGAAAAGTAAAGGAAAAATTGCATGGAACTATATGGCCTTCTAGTAAAATGGTGGTTACAAAAACTACCTTAGCTTCCATGGTTCTGAATTGTGTACATCTAAAAGCATTCAACTGATCTTTAACTCACAGAATTAGCCATATGCCCTGAAAAAAAACCAAAAGTTACAATTTATGAATATGTACAGGCACCGAAACATTTAATTAATGGCCTGGAAGGAGATGAACAGTAGGCAGTGATATGTTTAACAAAATAATACTTATATTATTCAAGGGAAAGCCAGGGAATTACAAACTCACACAACCAAGCAAGGTGGCTGGTAGTGCAACAGCAGACAAGGCTTGATGCACAAATGCCAAGTAAAATACAAAAGCAGACTTGTTGCAGAAGGTTTAGGTTAGGCACTCCTTGAGGAAAGACTTCAGCTTCCCTGGAAGAGTTCAGTGGAGACCACTGCTCAATCACAGCTTTAATCAACAAAATAAACATTGCTGACAAGACATTTAACTACAAGGAAGAATAATGCAAACAGCTGTTGTGCAATAGCTGTGGCATAGCTTCAGTCTAGAATACATTTTGCAGTATTGAAGCCACCACATTTGAATAGACACTGAAAAGGGGTAGAGTTCAGAGTCCTACAGACTGATGGAGAGAAGAATTTTCTAAGAGACTTACAAAGCAATTGTACCCACAAAGGGAGAAAGATGATAAAAAGTATAATACAACAGTTATTGTAGGGAAGATATAGGAAGAAACAGATATTACAAGGAGGTATACAAAAGAAAATATTTGACCATTTGCATAATCTGATTTAATCAACACAAGGTATCTCAAAGTAAAGAAACTCAAACTTCTCTGAAAGAGGCAAAACCTTTATACAGACATGAACATCCAGAGCAATAAACAGATAATACTGAAAGGGATCAAGTGTGATGTCCAGATCACATCTAAATTCCAAACCCTCCAACAAAGCTCCCTGCAAGCAATCCGATGAATACAAACACTGCTTTCAGCTCCAAGAATGGCTTCAGGCACACATAGAATTCAATGGACTACACTGTTTACACCTCCAAAAAGTGACCCCAGTTGTGTGTGTGTTTAATAAAGGTCTTCCCTGCTTAAGTATTACAGCAGCTTCCCCTGAAAACAGGACTGAAGCCAAATATTTTTTACTTTGCAGGAGTTCTCTAACTGAACTGAAGTGAGAGCCACGACAGCTCTCAAAAAAGTGTTCCTTCCTCAGGACCTCACAGCATCTTATTCCTGTTTGAAATACAGGACTACAGCACAGCAAAGCAGTAAGCAGCCATTCCCAAACCTCAGGTGTTGGCTTTTCGGCTTTAATAGATCTATTGTATCTTGGGCAATGTCAAATGCCATCCAAGATATCACAAAATCTAAGAGCTTAATACAGAATTTGAACAATTGAAGATGAAGCTTCCGTTGTAGCGAGAAGAGTAAACATCTGTGTTTATTTTAGGCTAATGTGGAGGAGAAAAGAGTTTAATTTCATAACTGCACTGGGAAGCATATAGTGGAACTAATGGGCTTTTACAAGGGATTTTACAACCACCAAATACAAAACTCTGGGCTTTAAGAGACTTACACATGCCCTGATCCATTAAATAGTGCCTTAAAACACTCCCCACAGGCTACTGGCTAGAGAAGGCAGTTCTGATAGAGCTCTTCAGAGGCAGTAATACAAGTGAACAGAACAAAATTAATTAAAAAATATTAGTGATGCACTAACGACAGACTGTTTTAATATGGAGGTGGTAGGTGAAATGACTGGGGATAGCAGCAGAATAGAGAAGTAACCAAAAGGAAATACACATCACCAAGTTACTTGCCTTTTTGCCCTTTTCTGTACCTCATCTGGAAAATCCAGTGAATCAGGGAAATACCTAACAAGTGGAAAGATCTGCAAGGCAAAAAATGTAATAGCTGGAGCCAAACCTAACAATAAAAGCTTCATATTCTCAAGCTATCTCAGCAGCACATCTTCAGTAATTATCCAAAGACAAATCACCTCATTCCAAGTACAAGAAAAGGGACAGAAACTGCCAGAAACAAGTGGGCTGCAGACAAAACAACTATTACCTATTAGCCTGGTCTCAAAGCACGCATCCATCAACCCAGCCTCACCAGAGTGGTCTAGCCTATTCTGTTTTAGTGCCAGACACATGCAAGATATACTGAAAACTTCAAGACAACTCCATAAGGGATTGCAAAAAGTAATTCCCAGTCTGGAAAGCCACCAAAGGCACAAGGGAAAAGGCAGGAGCATAGTCTAAACTGGATGTTGTAATTTTGTCGTCAGATCAGTTCAGCTATTAACTCCTCAGGTGTTTTATTACAGATACCTCTTGCTGATGGGAAATGGAAAGCAGCACAAAACAAGTGGGAGGTAGTAGCAGGTGTTCCAGAACCTCTACTGTATATAAAGGTCCTGACTAATGGTGTAACTTTTAATGCCACTGACATACATGCTCTGCACAACTCTGGAATCAAGTACCACAAAAGAAACAAACAACATCCAGGATAAAGTTTATGTGTAATGCTTCAAATCATTTGTACATTCAAGCTTAGAGCTGTCAGCTCCAGAGGCTGCTACATGCTCCCTGCTCCCTTTGTATCTGCCAGTTCAAACATGAAAGAAGAAAAAGAATCGTAATCCCTCTTGGCCCCTTTCAGAGAACTGTCTCTTGGAGATACTACTGTATGTAGTGACAGCAAATCACCAGCAAATCATTTGCCAAGTTTGGTGCAGATGGATCTCAATCAGCACCAAAGAGGTTACTATGCTTTTTAGTAAAGTCTGGAAAGGCACCAGAAAGTCTACCAGCGCTACACAACTGGGAAAGATGACTGCGCTTCTCGTGGGAGTCTGACCCAACCTCCTTGTGCTAATACAAAGGTAAAGAGTTCTCCTGGCACATTTTGTATGTGCATACCAATCAGAACCAGAGTGCAACCCCAACAGCATGCTCTGGTAGGCAATAATCAATACCCTACAGAAAATAACAGGATGTAAAACCTCTCATTTAGGAATCTGGCATGTTCAATATTTATGGTCCATGTCATCTACTGTCAGTTAGTTCCTCTACATTTCAAGCCTCTGAAGTATTTCAGCAAGGCAGTATATTTTGAACACTAAGTTAGAATGGCTTATTACCGTTATACTTGGTGATATAGAAGCTGAGGGAAGTGGACTTTGACAAAGAATGTTTTAAAAAAACAAAATACCAGCGCACACAGTCTTGCATTAAATGTTAAGAGATAGCCTTTTGATGTTTATCCTCCCTTCTTAGCAAGGGAGGGTCACATTTGCCAGAGTTTAAGGCTGGGATTTTGAAAGAAAACCAAGGTAGGGAGCAAATATTACTCTAATTAAATACAAATCGAAACCTTAACTCCACCCTTTGAAAATTCCTGCCTAAAGCTCTGCAGAAAAAGTAACCCTTGTGCTAGTGTTTAAGAGCATATGACCAAGCTAACAGCCATTTTAATTAAAAAGCATGGCCTTGCTGCCTGAAGAGCTTTTCTGCTCAGGACAAACATTTGCTTCTTAAGCTAGCTCCCAATGCTGGAGTCAGCTGTCAGCACACTGTGCTTCCCTTGAGACAAAGGTTGCCTAGATTTTAAATTATACAGTTCACTGGAGCCCCCTTTTCAGGGGAAAACAAAGCCTAAGTAAATACAAGTGCCACGAGAGTCTTGCCTTCCCAGCCACAGGGGTAGAAATAACGAAAGGAAGCAAGTAGGCCAAGCCTGCAACTGAAGCACTGTAATGCAGGTCTTCCAAAGCCCACTTGTGTGGACAGTGTGTTCCCCAAACCCAGAAACTCATCCCACAACTCCTGATGCAGCACTTCAGGTACAAACTGTGCATAGGATTCAACTCAACAGAGGATACAAATCTTAATCTCTGCTGTGTGCCACTCCTGAAAGGTGATTTGAGCCAAACAGACTGACAATGATCCTCTAAACACTGCAAGCTTTCACCAATGAAGTAGGAGTCTTTCTCAGTAAAGAAAACCAAAAGCATTTACAGCATTTTATATTATGAATCACTTTGGTACCCAAATTCTCAAGTCACCTTTCTCAACACAAAGGTTAGATCAACAGAGTGAACAAGTGCATTTTAAACAAAGCCTTGTTCCTTTCTATGAATTGTAGTCTGGAATGCCTGAGCAGCCTTGAAATCCTCAGCTGGTTTCACCATGTGCTGTGGAAGGACACTCTAGACTTCCACATGACTCTGCAGCCCTGGACTGCCATTGCTTCCTCTGCATCCGCTCACCCATGAGACTGCTCTGTGAATTTTAATTCCTGATCCCACACACAAAAAAATAAAAAGCAGCTGGACAGGATTTTTTACTAGATTAGTGAGTTAAAGCGGCATGCTCCAACAAATACCAGAGCCAGCTCAGATGAAGGGGAACACTGGCTGGGAGCAGTGAGAGAAGGCAAAGATACCTTCTTCCTCAGACCGCAGCAAGGCCATCAGGCTGGTTTAACTGCTGCAGAACATCAGCATAAATGAGAGCCTTCACAGTAGCACAGTCATTAGCAAGGATTTTTCTCTAATTTTGATTCAAATCACACTTAAAACACACCAAATTCTCTAACCTGCCATGCACAGAAGAACAGACTTGAGTCTTCTACAAAAGCATCCTGACCTATTTCCAAGAAAAGGTGGGCTTCGTTACAAAGCTGCAATATCATGCCTTGAAAGGACCCAACGCACACTCATTCTGACAAAGGATTTAGCCTGGGACAAGATAAAGTCATCCTTAAACAAACAAACAAACAAACAATCAGTTAACACTCGGCAACAGGAAAGATCTGGGCCAGTTTCACCAAAACACATCCAAGATCATCTTGCCAGTTACAAGTTTATGAGGTTGACAATCACTATAACCATATGAAATAGGAGAACTTGGAAGGTGGCAATAACATTAGTGACAGCAGGAACTTCTCATCATTGTTACTGAAAGGCAAGATTTTATCTTTCCGGAAAAAGCAGCAAAATGAGAAAGAGAAGGCAAGTGCTTTAACAAGAAAGGAGTGGTGAGCTCTGAGGACAGGAAATCAGACTGAAAGCAAACAGTGTCTCCAAAGCTGGATTCTCGTGGCAAGCAGAAAAAGCATTTTTTAAAAAACAAAAAAAAAATTGCATAGTCCTATAGTCTAGCCCACCACCTGTCAGGGAATTCCAAGAGGCAGGTGCTTACCAAAAGGAATTGGGACAGATTCTGTTCCAGTAAAGGATGCTTTAATATTACTTTACACAAAACTATTCTTCATCGGCTGCAGTACAATCTCTTGATTTTTCTAGCAAGGAATGGACTCATTTCTCTATGCAAACATACAAACATACCCTATCACCATCCACAGCACAAAGATCAAATAAAGACTGAAACTGCAAGCAGAGCAATTTAAACTTCTCCAAGATGATTTGACAAGTAAGTATCTCAAAGAAGAGGCTGTGGAACCCTTATGAAGGCAACACATCTCCACTGCTGCCTATTGTTTAGAAGATTTAACATCCTTTCATTTTTGGCTGATGCTCACCTAGAAACATGTGCATTTGGGCCTTCCCCCCCCCCCCCCCCCCAAGCAGCACACAATGTCCTCTAACCTCAAGGTCTCACTGGAAAGTTCCGATATCCTGAAGTGTTTGCTCTCACAGTTCAACACTATTGGGCTATAAGCATTTATCAGGAGAGACTTGGAAAGAGTTGTTTGCTCAGCTCTTCCCTCTTCACTTACCTTAGAGATGATTTATAATGTTATAACCACGTTTGTGCAAAGGACAGGCCTGCATTTGCACATTTCCTTATTGCTGAGTAGCTCATTTTTTTATTGTAGTTCACTCCTGTCAGCATCAGCTGCAGTTTCACCTTGAAAAAAAAAGTCATGTCTGTCTCTGAACTATTATTTGCCTTGCCTTAGTGTCACCCTTCATGTCTCCAAGCTGGATGTGTACTGTTATCCTGCATTTTCTTGGTGTCTAATTGAAGATGCAGGAAAGGGACTGAAGTCTATTCAGAGAAACGAGCTTCTCCTAAGAAAACGCTACTGAGATGACAGAGCAGAGTCACTGCTGGGATGACCTGCAGGACATTAGAACAAGAGTCATTCAAATGACTTGCATGGCATTTCTCCACTCACACCACATGGCTGCATTCACTGTTGAGCTGGACAGGGTTTTGGGGCATCATGGGACGTCAATTGCAAGCACATTTATTAGGCAAGGGGAATATTACAGATACAATAAATGAATTCTTAAAGGCCATCTGACCAAGACTGTTTCACTGCACAGGCACCAGAATGGTTATAACTAATACATCCTGTGGATGCACAGAGCTGCTGCCCTACGTATGCCAAGTACTGTCCAGTATGAACATGCATAGCTACTTCTGAAGTTACTTGTGTTTTAGTATGAACACTGAAACCAGCACCATTCACTTCAAACAAGACAATTCAGCTCCCCAAAGCTTCTAACTCTCATTGTACAAACAGCCAAGCTGCTGTTTCCTAAGAAGTGAAGCAACTGTTAGCTCCAAAGTGACCTGATTACTAAATCTAGAAAATCAATGGCCCTGAGAAGCCACCACCTAAAACTACTGCTGTGATGATAACTTTAACTTCAGTATAAACAAAGGAAATTCTCAGAAAGCCCATTCCATTAAATTGTTTTAGAAAGCCATGGGAATACAAGACTTGGCTGTTTTTCCAGGTTTTCACCAAAGAGAAGCACCCTTCATGCATATACGGTTTTCTGAAGAGACGGTGCACACAGAATAAAGACGGCACCGGACTATGCCACAGCACAGGTCTAACAATTTATCCCAATGCTAATCAGAGTCCGTAAGAGCTTCAGAGAGGGAACTGCCACAACATCATTGCAAAGAACTTTAGTGGATAATCAAAGAGACAATCCACCACAAAAACAAACAGAATCACAGCGTGTTACCACCAAGGTCTCTTCCAGATGAGTTGCAGAAGTCATTCTTACCTGAGAGCAGCTATCCACCCAAATCCTGTAAAACAAGCTAAGCTTATGAAGCAAAATAATCCCTTGTAGATTAAATACATGGTACACACTCATGATCCATCATACCCTCTATGCTTCAGGAATAAACCCGAGATTAATTTGCTACTGACAGTTTATAATTTCTGTGGCATGGAACAAGATTTTAGGGGTTACTGAAGGGCTGTTGGCTCCACAACCAAGCTCTCTGCTTTCCTTTGCAGGTTTCACTTTCTAGAGGCTTTAAAGACATATAGGCAGAGAAGCAGTATAGAAGCAAGGGTACTTGCTCATTAAGGAGAGGACTCATTTTCTCCTATTTACATCTAGTTTCAAAGAGCAAGCAGTGGTGAATTTCACTCTTATGTGGTTTTAACTTTGCTTAAGAACATATAATTTTTTTAAGTTAATGAGGGCTCTTAACTGGCAGCCTCCTTTGCAGTTAGTGACAAGTGGTTTATAATGAGAATGATGGCTGCTGAGGAGAAAGGCTAGAATAACATAAACCCCCTGTCTGCAGTATTCAAACTCCTCGCAGTCTACTTGTCTGAACTACATGTGTAGTGCCACTCACTGCAAGATATTCAGGTTTCAAAGATAGTATTTCTTAGAAACAGAGAAAAATGTTCTGGAACTAAGCTTGAACTGCCTTCTCAGGTTCTGAAGGAACTTCAGCACAAGTACCCCCATCTACTTTATGAAAGGAAAAATGAAAACTGAGTCCATACCTCAGTTTTCCAGTTTTAGGGCTGTTGTTGGGTTTTTGTTTTGTTCTGTTTTTCTACCTATGATTTTTGAAAGACGGGCAAAATTATATGCAACTGAAAAAGTGTGCCAGCTAAAAATACCTAGTATGACTAAAAAAAACCACACCAAAACTGGAGGTATTTGTTTATTTTTGAGGTATGGAGACATTTTGTGACTAAATATGACACTGAATTTCCTGTAAGCTGCTTCTTTATATCATGCATAACACTTTCTTGAAATGCGCACTTTCCCCCCCTACAGATTCATTTATGAAGCAAAAGTAGCTGTGCTAGTCAGAGAATTCTAGATAAAAATTAGTCACAGCAGGAAATTAACTGTAGCAAAAATAAAGCTTTCCATACATACACTTCTCTTTCCTCCTTTTCTCCCACCTATGTTTCCTTTCAGATTTGACCTGTTCCTCAGCAGTGTTACTATTACCTACATGAGGATCATTACCCCAGGTTAAAAATATCCCCAAACATATCAACAAAGCACAGCTATATGCACACCTCAGTAATAACAAAGCCATGTTGTGTACTTTTGGAAAACTCATACCCTCTTACAAAGCAATCCAACAAGAAGCGCAGCTCTGATATTGGCACTACACTGCAGCTCATGAACCATGGTACCCGTCTGTCAAACAGACGCGCATAAGCCTGCAATACTGCCTGATGCAATGGGAAATTGCCCTCCATTACAGTGGCCTTGATGCACAGTTTTCTTCAAAGGGCCTCACTGGCATCTGCCCCCCAGACTGCAGAACAAGGCACAGATGTGAGCTGCCTTCAGCTGTATGCAACTCCAGTTGCACACTGGGTGAAGGCCAGAAGTCCTGCATTTGTTTTCCATAGTACGTACCTGTCCATTGCGGTGGGCAGCGGCAGTTGTATGTGTTCACACCATCCACACATATACCCCCATTTTGGCAGTTGTGATTTGGGCAGTCATCAACGTT
The DNA here is from genome assembly GCA_028858755.1 of Ara ararauna. Classification (NCBI taxonomy): domain Eukaryota; kingdom Metazoa; phylum Chordata; class Aves; order Psittaciformes; family Psittacidae; genus Ara; species Ara ararauna. The sequence continues at coordinate 47,712,340 of CM054382.1, forward strand.
GTGCCCGCAGACTCTTCCCTCAAAACCTGGACAAAGCAGAAACACAGCAGACTGAAAGGGGGTTCCAGCCTCTTTTGAAGAGAACTCACCCCTCAATACAGCTTCCCCCCTTTTTTTGTTGAACACTTGCACTGTTAACCTAATCATTGTGAACCTCAAAGTAGCATGCTGACCACAAACTTCATTAAATGCCTCTGCTGACAGTACGCAGGTCAGATTACACAGTTAAAACACTATTGCCACGGATAGATGGCCTAATAGGTTTTCACAACCAGAAAGACAAGATTTTTTTTTTTTTAAGTGACTAATGAGCACTGTCATTCAAAGCAAACTTGGTCAAAAGACCAAGACATTTATTTTACTACCATGTAAGCTCATCAGTGCCCAAATACAGCAGTTAGAGCATGAACCAGGACAAGTTTTTTCCATGGCAAAAAAAGTGCCTGGCATTCACTTTATGAATACCTCAGCATAGTTCACACACCTTAGCTATGCCAAAGAAAGATCTTCTATGCTTTGAAAATGAGCTTCCAAATTCCTGATCTGGACCTCTTCAGCGTTAGACCTAAGCCTGTCAATCAACAAATCAGCCACCACCCAAGCGATACTTATACACCAAGCCCTGACTGAAAAGCAGAAGAAACCAGACATGTTCCTCAATGAAAATCAAGGCTTTTAATGAATGTAGCCACAATGGCAAAATACCCTTGCTAGATCTCCCTCTCCTTTCAAATAAGGAGAAGTGGGGACATTAGGGAAGGGAATCATCAATAATCCATCTTCCCCTCAATTTCCCCTGCTGAATTACTTCATGCTTCATTAAATAAACTTGCCATTTCTGCTGGATGAGAGTGCTGTTTATCAAAACACAAGTGGATGCATGCAAATGTGGATGAAATAAATGATTCCAGAACACACACATTAATTTAAAACAGCAGCTCTGACTCTTTACTGCTTTGGAATGTAATATTAATATGACACAGCCCTCTCATCCAAAATTATGCTTTAACCCCTCTACTTTTGATGCCCTGTTCCAAACACTTCCATAACATCTGTGTCAAGTCACATAGACCCTTCCAAGCAACATCTGGTCCAACGCAGATCATGCTGTGTGGCAGATGAGGCAGACTGTAAAGTTCTGACACAGCTTCTCCAGACTACCATTACTCTCAAGAGACTTGAGATGATTTGTATGCATTCCCACCTCTTAAAGTTCTCCAAAACTATAGGTAAGAGTCAGAAGTAGAGTGCTGTTGCCAAGTTTTAACAAGTGCATTAGCATCTTGCACCAGCACTCTCTCCTTTCAAAGCCCCTCCTACCTTTGCCCAAGATCCTGCAAATATCATGGCAGCAGGGAAGGTTAAAATGAAGAAATATAACATTGTTAGCCTGAGTCCTAATAATCACAACAGCATCCTAGTGGCAAAAGCTGCTGAGGATCAACTACCAAGGAACACAATCAGTATCAGACCAGTATGTTCAAAACTGCATAAAGCTACCACGCACCACTAAAGGCTCAGCTGTAAAACACAGGGGTGCCCTATCAGTTTGCTTTCCAGCTTGTGAGACACCCCACTGACCACAAATGGTACTCAAGTCAGCAATGTGATCAGCATGGAAATACACCCAGAACCACAAACTCAAAAGGTTTATGTTCTTACCACTTCATCTCAGACAATATGAAGACCTACCCTACATTCGAGTACACAAATTCCTGAGAGCAGGGATTTATTTAAAACTATCTTCCTGTACTGCACATAAATTTGGAGCAGCCGAATAATAATGAATAGTAATAAAGCATGGAAGTCGCCTGAATACTAAAAACTCACTGAGCCATTGCACATTTTCATATTTTAACCAGCTATACTATTATCTAAGAGCTGATCCTCAAGCATCTCATGCAGATGTAGGAAACCATTAATCCCACACTAAAAGCTAAAGGACAACATTAGTGACTGTAGATTACAAACAGAAAACAAAAAAAAAGGCAAAGTAGTAAAAGGTTGAAGAGAAATGACCCACAGACAAGTGTGATTAGTCAAAAGACATCTCCAAGGGAAAGGGAATCAGGCAGGGTTGAAATGGTGAAGATGACACAATTTTGAGTGCACACCTGAAGAAAACACACATTTCCTTTTTGGTAACTTCTCAATTCCCAGTCCTCCTTTAAACTTCTCTTACTCTGAAGAATAACTCTGGTTTAGCTTCAGAACATCCAAGGCTGGAAAGGCGTAAGTTTTGTGTCCTCTTCAAGTCCTACTTACACCACAGTACGGCAATCGGCTTAATTTGCAAATTGAACTGCCCTAGCAAAGCCTAGCTTTCATTCTTAAAATTAGTCCTTTAGTCACAGTTGTTTGGATCAATGCATCTACACTGGAGCACAACAAGCATGAAGTTGCTGAGACACGTGAGCTTTTCTGAAGCTGGGTCACAATATGATTTTGCAGTTAAATAACCTGATTCTTCCACAAAGTCAGAGTTCACTGTTTTGAAGTATCTGGACACCTGATGCTGTTTCCTGTTCCCCCCCTGTGCTGGGACTCGCATGTTGTCCTTTGTTTTCTCTTTCCAAGAGAACAGTTTGCAATACATATCCTAACTTTTGCTCCGTATCTCCAAGCGCATCAAACTAAGGAATGAGAACCTCAAGGGGAAAAGTGTTCCCACTAACAGCACGTTGTTCCTCTGCTAGTACACAGACTGATACAAGCAGATATCTTTACTCCTACATCATCTGAAAACTCCACCCCATTCCAGAGCACAATAATCCAATTCCCTCCAAATCTTAATCCTTAGCCTTATTTCAATCTATAAATTATACCTTTCTGCAGGACCAATAAATTATGGGGTCAGGAAATCATACCTCAATGAAAATGTCAAGTTTATTGCCAAACTGACAAGGTATTAGAGATCTCAAGAGTACTAAAACTGACCTATATAATTTCAACACAGAAGCAAGGTTATGCATACCAGGTGCCCAACAGCAGTTGCCTGGATGCAACTCCAACAATTCATCTTCTTGAAATCTATGTGAGATGGGCTCCTCCATGTAGGAGACCCAGCTTACCCAGAGCAGAGAGGCACACACACCATCTGGTACCGTAAGACTGCAGCCATTCAGAACCTCACACCCCACAGGATGCAGCTCATCTCTAAATCTCAGAAAGGAGAGTCTTCCCCACCATGGGAATTTCAGTATTTCAGTACATCTGCTAGACCCCATCCATGATGCTCACCATACAGTGCCGTGTAACGCTCTGCTACAAACTGGCGTGAGGTTACTTCCTCTTCCCAGGAAGTGTTTCAGCTCTCATAAACAGCCTGCTCCAGCCTGACAGATCATTTCCTGAACAAGCCCTTGGAATTCCCTAGGGTCCTTATCTTAGTTAATGGGTAATTATTTTGATGGATAACAATGAATAATCACTTTCCCAGCTAAGAACTTCCTCTATTGACTTGTTTAACATTCCATTATAAGGTTAGTTGCCAAATGAACTCCATTTTTGTCAAATATTTCTAACTACAAGCTCATTCTTATATTTAAGGGAGTTGCTAATGTTTCAGGTTAAGTCTTGCACAAATGGTTGTATTTTGTTTTTTTTTTTTTACTACAACTCTCTATTACGATTGACCTAACAGGCTCACCTGTCTACCACCTAAATCACCAAAGCCCAGAGGAAAAATGATGATGCTAGACAAATGGAAAATATGAAGTTACCTTTCATACAGATGTAATACTTACAGCATATAACTCTTCACTTACACTTGCCCCCAACAGCTGACTTCTAACACACATGACTTCATGAATTACCTAATGCAAAATTTGCTTGTGTAAATCCACAAGTGAAATGGGAACCTGAGAATTTAAAATAGCAGCTTGACTACACTCTACATAATCACCTGTCCTACTGTAGAAAAAGCTGCTCTGACATGTAACTCCAGGTTGGGGAGGGGTGTCACATTTTCAAGCTTTCATTACCATGTATCTATATTTACAAAAAATGAAATTCATTCAAAAGCCAAGAAAACATCCACAAGAAACAAGAACCAGCTTCAGGGCCAGTCCAGGAGTAACCTAATTATGCCTAAATTGCTGCTTGGGCACAATCAGTTTATTTAAAGCAGTTTCACAGATCACAAGATGCAAAATCCTAGCAAAAAACATTTCAGCAGTTCAGCATGTAACTGCCTCCTGCCTCTATGGCCATAATGCTAAGCGATGGTAACATCTTAAGGCAGTCCAGAAAGATGGGCTAGAGCAATTCCATTTATAGTCGCAGTATCATCAGCATTTCTCCAGTTCAGAGAGGCAGTCTAGAGAGGAATTTTTAGTCCATAATCTTGGAACTCTCTTCCAGATGAGGAGGCCATCTTCACATCTTCCCTGGGTGCAACAGACCACCATTTTTCTTCTCTTTCTGTTGACCTTTCCTTCCCAGACAGAACCTTTCCCAACACTTCAGAAATTTTGCTCTGCATGCTGCACTAAGGGGGAAGAAATGGCTGTGTGCCTTGCCTTTATCAAAGGGTTTAATGTAAGCATTTTGGCCTCTCCAACCTCTTCCTTTGCTGTTTTTCAAATGGCTTGTTTAAAAAAAATAAAAATCAAGCCATCAAAACAACATGGCCAACTTAAACAAATACAGGAAACACAGAAGTGAAGGCTCTCAAAGCAGCATTAACACACCCCCACTATAAATGTTGCATAACAAGTCCAAAAAAGCAGCTAATAATCCAAAATGTGTGTGAGCAGTGTAGGTGTATAGCTGTTACTATAGTAACCTCATTTTCATTTCCTGACCATAGCTTAGCCAGCCCACACGCTTGTCTAAGGGAAAATGCGCTCCTACTCAGTCTCGTACTCCTGTAAGAGCATCACGAAAGCTTTCTTATCAGCTTTACAGGATCTGGTCCCTCAAACTTCGCTGTCTTCTCCTCTTCCCCCAACCACACTGCTTCTGCACGAGATCTTGAACTCACTAAACAGATCTGACTAAAAAACTTTTGCATTTCTGATCAAGCCTGTTAATCCTGAGATACTTCATTTACAATTTCATATTAAAAAGATGAAGAACAGAAAAATCAATGAATTCACCAAGAGCAACTGCTAGTTAAGATACAGCATTTTCAAAGACCCTATAGGGTTAAGTGCTGTTTCTTCAAGCATGCCTAGAAATGGCTGATTTCACGCAAAAATAAAGTTGATACATCCCTTCTATTTTAAGATTGACTTTCCCACATTCTTCAAAAGTCACATGCTTGCTCAGAAAACCCAGAAAGTTGTACAGGCACTAACTAAAGGCAATGTACATTTAAAGCCATTTTGAGCAAAAACTTCAAGACAAAGGTCTCCAAAAAGACAGTATTTCTCACAAGTTCTAAATGCTCTTCCTGCACATACCTGCTGCTCCAGATGATCCTCATGAGAATGCAGTCACTCTACATTCATCCTAAACAGTATATGGCAGCTACATCTTTCAGATAAATAACAACAGAGAAATGCTTAAGGGAACAGAGTTTACTTTTCTAGATTACCACACACCAAGTGTTCATGTGCCAAACTGCAATACACTTAAGTAGGAAGTCTAGTCAAAAGCATTTCCAAACAATCAGTTTCCCATGGAGTTGAATTACTCAGTAAAAAAATAATATCAGCCAAAAAAAAAAAAAAAAACAAACCAAAAAAAACCAAACTAACATGCAAAGACAACTAGTACTGCTCTGTGGTCCATACACAAGTGGATGCGGAGGAGGAGGATAGGATGAGACCACCAGGATCCCAACCAGGTGACATATGGTCATTTATAGAGATGGGTCCCTTAGTGACTGGAGGCCAGCTTGACACACAAACCCAATATAGCCCATAACCCTGAGTAAGCATATCGCCCCTGCTGTGGGTGAACTTGGCACTTGAATTCAGGGCAGCTAACAGCATCAGAAAACAAGCAAGCATCGTTTATCTGATGATGTTACAGGACAGAAAGGGTGTGGTGAGTTGGAAAGAATATCTCAAAATTAGGAGGAACTGGAGGAGAAAAGGAAGATAATAGAACCTAGTATTTTTTTAGGGTTAAAGACTGAGAATGAAAGAGACATGTTCATCTTCATTCAAGCACTGAAGTTAACTGTGGCCTTTACTGACCACAAACCTATGCATTCATAGAGGTTCATGGAAATTTGCATTCCAAATGGGCATTAGAGATACTACCCTAATCTTCTTGCATTTATCTCATAGTTCTTACATCTATTTGATTCTCTGCCTTTAACAGGGTTCTGAAGAAATCTGTCATTTCTAGCCTTCTTCCTTTCTTCCCTTCCATGTTACTAAATCCTGACACTTCGAAATTAACTCCTGGCTTGCTGAGATCTCTCCCTTGAACCTTACATTACATGAACATCACACAGAAAATCCAAGCGAAGTCTTCAGACAAATACATCCAGGAATGCAGTGACAAAACCACAAAACCAAGCACTTTGAAGCATCATCATTTACCTGGTAGACAGTTGCACTCAAAAGCGAAGTCACCTGTTTGGTGACAAGTTCCTCCATTCATACAGGGTGATGGGGAACATGGCACATACACGCTTTCACAGCGATGCCCTGTATAGCCTGGCTTGCACTGGCATCTGTATGAACCAGGCAAATTGACACAGGTCCCACCATGTTGACAAAGGCTTGGTGTGGCACATTCATCCACATCTATCTCACACTTCTGGCCCGTGTAGCCAGGCAAACAGATGCAGGAGAACTTATTTCCAGATACAGAACATGTACTTCCATTGGCACAAGGTTGAGATGTACAGGCATCAATCCACTGACAATCCTTCCCTGTAGGATCAAGACAGAGCACTGCATTAATGAAATGTTATTTCTATGGAAAACAGTATATCCTTTATGCTACCTCAACGTGATTAGTGTACTAAATCCTAAACTTATTACAGAAAAAATTATGCCTGCATTTTACAGTGTCATATTTGAAACAAAAAATCAATTTGGGGTTACAGTACGAAGTCATTTTATTTGCAAAGTAGCAGTGAGATATAGAATGTTGTGATTCATAAAAATAACCCCTGACCTGAAATCGTACTACACACTGACAGTCACTCTTCAACGTCCCCTTCAAAAATGAAAAGCGTGAGTTTCCATGCTTCCCCTCAGGCACCAAATTATAATTTTCCCATAGAAAGATTTTGCTGCCAAATTTACTTCACTTTTTCTAGAAGCTAGACTCTGAATTCAAAGCTTAAGAGCCACTCCAGAGCAGCTTCTGCACTCAGTTTTCCCATGTGGACAATGCCACAAGATCTAAATGTCTTTCTGCTTACGTGTAAAGGGTAGGGAGGTTGATTCCCTAACCCCTCTCCCCCTTTGCTTTTTTTGGTCATGAAGTCATTTAGACTTTTTCTCATTTCCTGTGCTGGAGCTACTAATTTTGAGTGTATTACGACTGCCCCAGAACATTCCAGATGGAAGTAATTCTCTAAAGAAGAGAGTCTGGAAGTACAAACGCAGAACCTCACCTGTATAACCTGGAGGACAGACACACTCATATGTGTCTTGGCTCTGGGGATGACAAGTTCCTCCGTGCAGGCAGGGCTGGGACATGTAGCAGAGGTGCGATTCTGAATACTGACAATCCTCTCCCGTGAACCCAGGAGCACATTTGCAGGTAGCCTTTCCTATCAGAGATGTAGTTTCACAAGTTCCCCCATTCTTACAGGTATTGCTTTCACAGGGGTTTCTGTACTGACAGTAGTCTCCAAGAAAGCCTTCTCGACACCTGCAATAGAGAAGAAATTATTCACATTCACCTGAAGCCTTGCCGTCCTGGGAAGATACCAGGAATGAAGCTTCATGACCCCTAAAGTCTTGGAATTTGCCTCAACTAATGGTAACAGTAGCAGACCTAAATGCTAACGTCATAAATGTAACAGGGCATTTCTCTGGGATTGTCCCAAATGAAACCACTGAAAACTTAAGTTCAAATTGTGAAATCACTCATTACAAACTGAAGAAATACTGCATACAGTCAGAGTTGCATCAAACGCAGGACCTTACTCTTGCACTTCCCTTCAAAACTTCAGTAAAAGCCTAGGTGTTAAAAGAACTGCCAAGTAACAATTCCTTGCACCCACTCCCATTTTAATAAGCATTCTTTTTAAGAAGAAGAGGAGTTTAGATAATAGGTATTAACACTAGGTATTATCCATCTTACAAAATATTTATAAACCTTGTACAAATGCAGTGTCTGAAGGGTCTGAGGATCTGTAGCAGATCTTTCTCCACAACAATCCCGCAAGACAGGAATATACTGTTATCCTCAAGTTGATAAGTGCCCCTGGGACTGTGACATGCAGAAGTCTGCACTCAGCTAGCAACGCAAGCTCTGCAGTCAGGTCTCCCACGCCCCTGGCTAGCACCCTAATGACAAGGTCATTGTTCCTCTCTCTCCCACAGAAAAACAAGTATACACACACTATCTACAGCTAGGGCAATATTTTATACAAAGATCTATGACTGCAGAATAATTGGAGCTATTTCTCTCTAACCTAAACTTATGTCAATACAGCCTGACTACACTTGTCAGATGCAATCCATCTTTTAAATGGCCTTTGTACTACAAATTTTCCATTTGACTTCCAGCAATACAGAACCCAGGCAAGCAAGCCTGCAAACCCCACCTTTGTGTCATCCCACAGTTCCATTTTCTTCTTCCAGGTAGCAGAAAGCTGCAACAGTACATGCTAGATAAAAATAACACCTAACACACAAAACAGGAGTGTCCACTTGTACTTTTTCTACGCACAGCTACATGCTTTAACTGGTAAGTAACCCAAAATGCACCCAGCCTGACAGAACATATGTTTTACTGCAAAAATTTAGAGGTGAACATTATATACACTTTGTTCCAGAACAGGATAGGTACAATTATTACATCAGAGAGTTACTCAAATACAAAGGGAAGAGATTCCAACTGCAAAAACCACACAAATCTCTAGCTAGCCCTCAGACGAGAACATAAGAGTAAAAAGACTGCCTTTTAAATATGCACTTTAAAATGTATGGTAGACTGGAAAACAAACAAACAACAAACTCCCACACCTAACTGGATAGGCCTTAAAATTCAGTTTAAAAATCAAAGAATAATCATGAAGCTGTGTTTTAAATAGAATACTACAGGGATCTGCCTTTGTTCCTATGCTATTCAACACTTCTATCAATGAATAACAACAGAAAACATCAATGCTGGTCAAACATGTAGGTAAGAGTGAAGACAAGTTCTTGATAGAAAGTAGTAATACGAACTGCTTAACAAGGCAGTCAGCACATAAAGTGCACTTTAGCATGATGAAGTCGTACATCTAGAAACAAAACATACACAGCATTGTCCCCAAAACAGGAGGCCGATCTGGGAAAGACAGATTTGCTTTGGGGGTTCCTAACAGTCAGCTGAATGTGAAGGTGAATTCCTAGCATAACAGTTTGGCCAGGAATATTTTAGATGTACAAACAGCAAATAGCAGGTAGAAGGTAAATGAGATTATGCTACATCTGATATTTCACTTGGCACAACCATTACATCAGTTCTGGTGTCTGCTCTTGAAGAAGGAAGGGCTTTACTGTACTCAAAGAAGTGAGCAGTAATGGTTAATAGAGAACTCCCGACACAATGAAAAGCTCAGGTGTTTCAGCCTGCTCATCAAAGGGAAAAGGGAAGAAGACAGTTAATCAAAAACTCAGATTTAACCATAATTCCCAATCTAGAAGGTACAGGGATAACAGAACTGAGCATCAGAAGTTCAAGCTAGACAAATTCAAAATAGAAATAGGGTAATATTTTTATCTTCAAACACAGACCTATACACAGTTTCTCAGCAGCAGAAAGAAACAACTGGAACAATGTGTTTAAGGTTATGGTGGAATTTCTCCATCACTCACACTTGTTTAAAAGAACACCAGGATTGTCTGTCTCAGAAAGTGTATGCACACTAGTTCAAACACAGCTACTCAGAGAGGTTATTATCCGAGTTATGCAAGGGGTCATTACTAGATGACCACAACTGTTTTTTCTCATGTTAAAATTTATTAACTAGCTTTAGCCATATGTTTAAAGCAGGAAAGTCATATAATAGATGTGCATAATTGTAATTTACTTTTCCCCACACCCAAATTAGGCTCCTTTCACCATACCTTAATACTTTCAACTTCGTACCCAAGAACAGACATGAAAGAGTTTTTCCAGGGCAAGGCAGGATTAATCAAGTTACAGAAAGTAAATCCTGAGACAATAACATCTGCAGAATGTCCTCTTCCTTTTGTCCCATCCTCACTGTAACAGCTGTCAGTGTGAGGTGCTGCCACGTCACACAAGAGGCAATCTTCGGGTATTCTGGGCCTAAACCATGGCAGTTCTATACGCTTCATTTAACATCCCAAATCCCTCCTTGATATGGGTTAGAAACCGGTCCAAACACCAGCAGGCTACAGCATAGCTTTGTAGAGCTCGATCACATAGAAATCTGGCACCCAGCAAAGACAGCTGTGCCAGAAGCTGGAGAACTGCTTGACTCCCACGGCATTCAAGCCTGCACACGGAGCACTGGCTAGCTCTGCTCCGAGACTGTCTGGCTAACTACAGTTAAATCATGTTTCTGGACATCTATATGCAGCTGATGAATGTGCAGAGTCAAACTGAACTTCAGTCCCAGAAGGCTTAGAAGATTTTGTAATAGGTATTTCTTCTAGTTTTGCCACCACCAGTGATGGGGGTCTTTGGGCAGCTTAGCTTCCTTCAGTATCAGCAGTACACCAAGCTCCCCAGACTAACAGCAGTAGGCACAGGCCACGCACTTGTAGCTCTCTATCATGAAAGAGTGAGCAACAAACCAGAACTTCACAGAACCCCACCAAAGGCACCTCATCAGACAAACAAGAGGTCCTTCAACATCATCCACCACTCCAAAAAATACAAAATTAACCAAAACACACATAAAAGATAAGCCCTAAAGTGCTTTTTCATTGAAATGCTGTAAAGCAAACTAGAAAGTGTAGAACATCTCATGCGCTGTCCACAAGCAAATAAACCACCAAATACACTCCTCTCCCCCTGCAACATACTGGAAGATACATCTAACTGTTGCCCCTAGGTAACTGCAAGGACTGAGCCTGAACACCGACTAAGAGTAGAGCTGGTCTGATTTCAAAGGAAAGATGAGACCTGTGCTCTAAGACAAAACTCACAACCATCACCCACAAATGGCCCAGCATTTTGTACACAAATGTTCTGGTACAAAGTTGAAGAGCACTCCAAGACCAGGCTTGTTCCAGTATTTCAGAGGCTAATCAGAAAAATATGAGGGAGCACTCCAACAGGGAACAGCATAAGCTCTTTCAACTTTGGCTCTTTATATTTGGAAGGACAAAGCCTTACAGAATATGCCAGAGGGAACATGCCTGTATGTGGAAAGATGGTAGGTCAGGTATCCACCATTTTGTTCTCCTCCAGGAGAAGTGCATGGTCAGACAGTTATGCCATTTTCCCCTCCAGCAATCCAGTGTAATCCCTCCTGAATGTTAAGGAACAAAAAACCTACAGTCCAAATTTTCAACCATGTCTCCTGTCATCAACATTTCTAGGCACAAATACTAGTAATTTAGTTCTAAATGTTGGTGTAGACAAAACTGCAAATATTTGCCCCTGATTCATGTTAGGTACCACATTGTGTCTCTAAAAAATAGAGGTAAACACTGAAAAAGCGGGTTCTACGTCCAGACTTCTTTAAAGGATATAATTATCCTCAACAGCAACTCCAGCTTCCCACCACCCCTGCCCTGCTCTCATCCCAACCTACTCTTTCAAGTTTTCTTTAGGAGAAGGGAAAAGGAGAGGAAAAAAAAAAAAAGCCACTTGTCTACAGAGCAGCTTTAAAATTGTAGCAGTTTGTGTCAGCTCCAAATGACACGCTCGGAACAGGAAACCCAATCTTTTCCAAATAAAAGCCACTGTTTCTCCTCAGTTTTCCATCTAACGCTCAAACAGCAACAGGAAGATGAAGTTTGTTCTGGCACTTTCTAGAAGCACATGAGGTCTCTTAACCTCCTTCAACAGGAATTTAATCTTTTAAGAACAAATTTCACATACAACTTAATTCAAATCACGATCACTGAAAGCTAGAGAGTCTGAAATGGGAAAATGTCCTGTGGGCTGCATCAGCTATGCAGCTGCTTCTAATTAAAGCTTCTCCTTTACTCTCTCTGGGCTACTTTCCAGCACAAATACTTTTGAGCTCAGCCCATATTTTTTTTTTCCCCTCCTCCTTCTTGTCTCCAGCCTGCCTTTGCCTTAGCTCAGGCTCTCATGGAGCTAAACAAGAGACAAAAACAAAACAAAGGTATTTATCCAAAGCTGAAGTATCCACAAATCCACAGAGCTGCATTCACTCTAACAACCTAACACTACAAAGTGAAAGTAGAAGACTCACAAAAGCTGCACTTTTGGCTCTTCTGCCACAAAAGCACACTGAAGTTACCTCCTAATACTTGGTTCTCTCTTGCTTTCAAAAGACCTCTGGAAAATGTCTGGTCTGTTGGAAAAACCTCCTCATCTGCTGTGCTATATTTGCTTGGGCATGTTCATAGGACAGTCTCTTCAAATGCACCTTATAGACTGCTTTAACCAGCCTTCCAGATGTTTGATTTTCATGGGAGTTTCCTATTCAGGCCCAGTGATATCATCTGGAGATGCACAGAAGGAAGCAGATGGTTTTAATTTAAAAAGCAAGGGGAAGAATTTCCTAGTAGTTTTGCTTCTCCCCCTTCTCAACCCAACACTCCCTTCACTTTGATTGGAAGATGCTTCAGTGGAGCGGGGGGAAAAATGCAGTCTGATGACTAACGTGAGAAGGGTCTCAGTTATTTCGCTACAGATTTTAACCAGACTTCCCTCTGGCTCCCGGGTTCTGACTCCCACACCTACACCTCCTCTCAGGAGGGAGAACAGGATTCTCTGGTTAGTTTTACAAACGCTCCTTCCCATGTCTTAAGGCTCCCATTTATGCGTCATACTTTGAATGCAAACTATGGGATGGGACGGCCTCTCTGTTCTGCGTTTAAAGCAGTATACTGCTATTGTTTCTAGTCTACAGAAAGTGCTTCTACAGCGAACCACTCCGCAGCACCCTTATCCAAGTCACAGCAGGGAAGGCTCAGTACAGCTTTTTCTGACCATCGGATCTATGAAGAGCTTTTTGGTCTGCACAATAGAAAATTTTAACTGAGTAACTCAGATCACCACTCTGTTCCCAGATTTGAAGCTAAATGTGTGTGTACTCTCCCCTTTCCCCTCTGCTCTTGTCTCAAGGGTCTCCTTTAACTTTTGAAAGGAGACAGAAGGAAACAAGAAAGGGCAGCCCATTCTCAGAAAGGGACAACTTCTGCATTTAGCTTCTTCTGGAAAACTCTCAGGCCTCATCCTGCTATAAGGTTTCCTATGAGTATTCCCCATTGACTGGTCTAGGAGTGATTAGTCTCAAGATAGATCCTGAGAAGATACTTGCCTGCAGTTTCAGAAGCAGTTCTGAAGTCTAAGATCTTGCCTTCAGTCACAGAAGTCTTCTTAAACCCAAGTTAAAATTAATTTATAAAGATCTGGCTAGAAAGAAAGGTAGGTCAAAAACCTGGCAAAGGGGTTGGAGGTAACGGGGTTAAAATTGGGAAAGTAGCCCCTTACCGCCAAGCTGTTACTGCTTGGAGTTTAGCATGCTTTGTGGTCCTTTTGTTGCCATTCTGCAGATAAGAGGTAAAAGCTGTATCATGCAATGTAAATTGTGCAGAGATTTTTGCACATGGTCATAAAAATGCTGCTGACTGAAGAGGCACAGAAGCACACACAGAGCTGCACAAACCATGACAGCTTTGGGCATGAAAGGATGTGCTGAAGGAGACTGCCCTTTGGCATCAGCCTACTTCAGCAGTCTCCTCATCTGACTAAGAACTGCAAACAGGCCACGGTTGCCACTGTCCTTTTCATTTTTATCATTAGGACCAGACAAAAGACACTGATGCTAAAGTAGTACTTTGGTTCATAGAGGTACTGATATCCCTTCTGGAAAAACAATATGCAACAATACTGAGGTCAAAAATCCAATCTTTAAAGCCTGCAAAGCATGAGAAGTATCAAAGCCCAGTTTCCTCTCTAAATCTTGGAGCACACCTACCCCAAACTCCCTTCCTTCTCACTTCTGCTTGTCTCACTGGCACAGTTTTGCTTCTGTTCCCTGTTACTGGGGTACTGGTGGGAAGCTGGGAGATGTCACAGCTGCCAAACAGGGAAACCCACTGCTTCAGAGTCCTGCAGCCCCACATCAAACACAGAGAGAATCCTGCACCCACCTGCAGCAGACTCTTGCACTCAGAAAACAGTGAGCAGTGTTGCTAAAACCTATGCTCTGCCGGTTCTTAAAACAACATAGCAGCCTTCCAGTATCTGAAGGGGGTCTACAAGGATGCTGCAGAGGGACTCTTCATCAGGGACTGTAGCAACAGGACAAGGGGTAATGGGTTTACACTTAAATAGGGGAAGTTCAGGTTAGATATAAGGAAGAAGTTCTTCACTGTGAGGGTGGTGAGGCACTGGAATGGGTTGCCCAGAGAAGTGGTAAATGCTCCATCCCCGGCAGTGTTCAAAGCCAGGCTGGACAAAGCCTTGGGTGACATGGTCTAGTGTGAGGTGTCCCTGCCCACAGCAGGAGGTCAGAACTAGATGATCTTAAGGTCCTTTCCAACCCTAACCCATAGAATCTATGATTCTGTGATTCTATCCATGCCTTCCTAGCCTGCCTGCAACTGCAGAATTACCCTAAGTTAGCAGTGCTATCCCCAGACTCTATAAGCTACTTTCCCAGTTATCTAGCAGCAGGGAGAAGAGAAAGGGTTTTCCTGTGATGCTCACAATTAGCGTTAAGCAACAAGCAACTGCTACCCTGCTTCTCTGCTGGATATGAGAGCATGCAAGAAGACTCCTCCATGCTTAACACCTGAAAGTACAACAGACTGGCTAGAGATGCTGGGGGGACACACATAACAACAACAAACCACCACCACAGTGCAACACAAAGCCAAACCCCAAACTGAACTGCCTTTTGTCAAAGCGGGACGCAGAAAGCTTGCAGGAATGAGTCCTCTTTGTATTACTGCTGCAGATAGACCTTATTCCAAGGAATATGGCTGTATGTCCTCACCATGCTAGTCACTGAATGGGCGCACAAAGATCTCAAACAAAAATTCTGACCTTGGAAGGCTCAAACACAGGAATGTGTAATTTTCCAAATATAAAATCAAGGTCAAAGACGGTCAGTGATTCTATCAAACAGTGCACAAAATTACAGCCATGGACCAGCAGCGTCACCAGGGGAACGGAGCTACTTAAAGGGTGCTTGCAACAGCAGTCTGATAAAGATCCAACTCCAACTTCCTTACAAGGGTCACAATCACCATTCCCAGAACAGAGGCCAGATGCACCACAATAAAGGTCTCTCTTCCACTGGAGTAGATGCTACATGATTTTCTGACAAAGAAAGCTGTTTTGATGCTATGCTGTCACTTGCTGCTTTGCCAAATATCTAGACTAGATGCTTTGCTTATCGATGCTTATGTTACTCATGTTTTACGCATCACATCTTATTATCTCTGATGCAGGTTCTCCCTCAGTTGTTCACCTGTTTCTTACAGACAGCAGTATCAGCTAGATGGACTGACCACACACTAGAACAAACAACTTGGCCCAGAGGAGGTACAGAAAGAGGAAGAGGACCTATTATAACAACTTATTGCCCAGCAGAGGAAGTACTGCAGATAACTTGAGAAAAGTGGAAGGGGTGGAGATTTAGCTAATCAGTGAGTGATCCTCCAAAGCTAGAAGCTAAGGCACTTCCTTTAGTAATAAGCTCAGTTTACTGAACAAAACATTTCTACTCTTAAAGCCATCAAAAATTCAGAAAGTCATTTAGGTTACTACACTAGATAGAAAGTTCCCCTATTCAGAGTTCTTTAGTGCAAGAAAGGAAAAAAAGAAAACAACAGAAAAAAATTAAAACCAAAACAGGATGCTAAGAATCAGCCTACTAAAGGCAGAGTCTCCACAACTGAGGGATTTTTTTTTGCAATTTTTACCTTCCTTTCTGCAAAAAAGTGCTCCTGAGCCAGAACTAGAAAACAGACACAGACTGATCTCTGTATACAGGCCTCTATTAGCCTTTCCAATTACTCTGGCACCTGCAAAGGGACTGAGCCATTACTTGAAGGAGGGGGTGGCTTAAGACCTGCAAGAAGTCTTTGCACAAAAAGGAAGAAGGCAACGTTAGAATTAAAAATAACTCTGTGTGCTTAAAAAAAATAAGCGCGGTCAAAGCTGAGACTGCAATAAGGGAAATGTGTCAAGATCTGGACCGACCTACAAATACTGAACCAACTAATTTTTAATTTATTTTTTTTTTAACAATCTCAAACATAGTTAAGAGGAACATGCAAGTTGGAGAACACATCCTTAGGAAGGCACAAACGGCAGCAACATCAATACCCATCTTGTTTATTACCTCCATTGTGACCCACATTCTTTGGCTCCAGACTAACATGCCTAAATATGCATCAGAAGGGTTACTAACATCACACCATTTCTTGTTTCAGTCTTAAAATACAGGTGAAAAGCAGGAAAAGTTCCAGCTTTCTTTTCACAAAGGCAGCTTGTTTCAATTGACAGCAGTATAAAGACAGGGAAAGGGAAAGACTAGGAAGCAGTAATAGTTAAAAATTTGAATTAAAAAAACCCAACAGGGAATAACAAGTTACATATTTGCCTTTATATGGCCTTTCTGCACATCAGGTATCGATCTGAAACTGAGAAGAACTTCAAATTAGATTATGATTTCCCCTTTGTGTGCCACAGGTGCAATTAAAGTATACTGAGTTTTATGCAACACATTAATAGAAAGATCTAAATGCTGTGGCTAGGGAAGACGGCTGTATAGAAAAGGGTGAAGAGCTGAGCTGTGTGTTAGCCAAGCTAAATCAATAGGACAAAATTCACTAATATTTAAAGAATGTTGGCATTGAGGGATTTAGCATGCTAGAAAATGGCACAACTTACACTGATGAACTAAACAAGGTTTAGAAAATAATCTATTCACTGTAGACGTAGTAAACGAACCCTGCCAAACAAGGAAGGTTTATCTTCTCGCAAAATACCACTTTATTTAAAAAGAAATAACCTAAGCACTGCGATTTGAAAGGTGAACTGCATTTAAATAGACGCTATATCATTCTCCAGATACCACACACCGCCAAAACTCCCGCTGATCAGCTTTCCATGTGGCAGCAAAGTAAAGGCACCACTGAAGAGGGTGCCAACATTTACCAAAATCAATTACGCAATAAAGACAAATGTGGGTGTTCATTTGGGGGTTTTTGTTAGCTTGTTTTTGCAACTCCCATGTATTACTTGCTCTCCAGCATGTAGAAGGGAACTGGCACACTTCAGAGTACAGAGTAGTAAAGAAAAACTTCATAAAACTATTCAAATTGGGTCTAAAGCTCTATAAAGCAAGGCAATTTATAAAATAGAGAGCAAGTTCCAACTTAACTTGTGGGTCTGGAAGCAACATATAGAGTTTACCTCTATGATGGCTTTGGCCTCTCTTCCTAACCTAATGCAAATAAATCAAACTGACTAGATCCAAACCCCAAAATCTGAACAAGAATCCAGATTTCTGACATTATGAAAATCTAGCACATAAAAACTAATGCATTATCATGAAATACCAACTCTGCTAAACCCGAATGCACTGAATGTGTCTGATAAGAAAATATTAACAGTTCACATTTCCTTTCTGGCTAGGACCTGAGTGAGAGACAACTGGCAATTAAATTAGAAATGAAACCAACTTACTTGCAATATCCTGTACCATTCTGATACGGAATGCACTTTCCCTCATTAACACATGGCCTGGAATCATCCATACACTGCAAAGCTGAAAGGAAATGACAGTCAAATCAGTAGCCATACATGTCAAGTCAAAGCTTCATTAGCATATTTTGAGGAATTAAAATCTTATAGTGGAAAATTTTGTATGTCTGGCACAGAAACAAAGACATTATCACAGACTTGAATTTAATCTCTGGCAGCATCACAAGAGCCAGACTGAAAGAAGAATCAAATATAGATTTGTTCATCAGGCAACTAAATGTTTTTAGAATTTCTTTTAGGTAGATTTCCAAAGCAAAGCATGCAGTAGTTTCTACATTCGTGTCAGCACTTGTGTATTTTGGCTTAAATGTCCCCAATTACTACCTTCTGATCAAAATTCTAGACCAAAATTCACCAAAATAAGAGGCAACTACTCCTAAGCCTTCTTTAAAAATATTTTGTCGCAAATCTTTCCTTCTTTTCTACCACCTCTAGGGACACTTGGCACTGAAACAGGGGCATCTGCCCCTCACAGTCTCACCTACTGTACATTTCTAGCAATCCAGAATTTGCTGCAACATCATTTCTGTTGTAGCACTCCAATTTCAGTCTAGATTGTATTTAGGGGTAAGTGAAAACATCAGAGATGTTAAAGACCTTCAGCAAAGAATTTGTTATTTCTAAGGAGGAGATACTCTGTAGCTCAAACTGACATTGTTGGTGTTACATTTTAAAAAAGGCATTAGGTATGATACAGTTCAGGCTGATCAATTTTTATCCAAGTCTACCGGAAGCTCTGGCGGGATCTCTTTCTGATTACCTCTGACAAGCGGTTCGTCTCTTCACAAGGGCCTGAAGGAGCACGCCACAGCTATTTCTGAAGTGAGCAGAAAGGTGAGAAGTATGGAAAAGCTGCAGGAGCGGAAGGCACTCTAGAGCCACAAAAATTTAGCCAGCCGTCCTAGACCACAGCCTGCCATTTGAATAACACCAAACTAGTGGATAAAAGCTCTCGGAACCAGAAGATCTGGGCTCTGTCCTAAACTTACACACATATTGAGAAATCACAAGCTCTTCCCAGCCTCCAGTTCTATCTCCTGGCGCCCAAACACACACACTTCTGTGCCATTATGGAAATAAGATCCATAACCAGTTTTAAAGGCAGCTAGAGGCATCAATGCCATCCAGCCACCTAAATTGCTGGCTTGTGTACCAGCTGCTGAAGGACAGATAGCATTTTTGGGTTTTAAGGATGGCTTTCCTTTCCTCAAGAAGTATTAAATTTTCAATACAAATTCAGCAAGGGGCATCAGGGAAGAAAATGGTCCAAACCACCACCAAAGTTTATGTACTGGCAACTAAGGAATAAGGCTCAGAAACAAAAGAGTTAACTCATCAGTTCCACTAAGCTTTCCCCACAACCAGCCCAAATTCAGTCCAGCAATTAGACCACTTGGAACAGACTCCAGTTACTGCTATCCAGTGCTTGAAGTGTTATTTCTCAATAACCATGGAGCATGCAAACAGGTCACATGCACTATAAGGTACTATAGGAGCATTTCACACTTGCAATCCCTACACAGAATACAGTTAAACTAAAGACAGTTGCCCAAGAAAACTATCAGTATTTCCCACAATATGAGTACAGCTGTTTCTGTTAACTCGATTTCTGAAAAGGGGGCACTTGGATGGCGCTGCTTCTGCAGAGCTCTCAGGAAATGAACAAAATTCCACTCTGAGCCCCTTTCAGATAACCCCTGAGGTCAGGGTTACCAAGCGACAGAAATATTAACACAGATTTTGCATGGCATTCCCTCCCACAGCAGTCAAACACACACTGATTTGCACCTGTTTGAATTTTCACCCCATTTAACGGCAACATCTGCAAGACTTCGACTCCAAATTTCATCTGCTTCTGTCTAACACTACAGCAGCTTGTTTTCACAACAGAGATTAACTCCAGTTAGCATGGTTCTGTTACAGTGTGTTCAAGAGAAATTGCAAAGGAACCTGAAATGATTCAGACTGCTCTTACCACCTATGCTACTCCAGGGAAACGGAGGAAGGTTAAAATGAGCCTTACCACACTTCAGAGAACCAGGAGGGGAAGCAGACTTCATATTCTCATCTTACTACCTTGAATGCTCATTCTTTTCACACCAATCAAGCCAGTAGAGCAAATACTCAGAGGATTATTTCTTTTGTGCCCATGCTTTCAAACACAATTTTGTAAACTCTTCAAGTACTCATGTACCCAGTGAGAACTGAGCAGTCAGTTGATTTTGTAACCCACATAGTAAAAGCTTAACTAGCATTTGGCCAAAAACATGCAGCACAACTGCATGGAAGGGAACAAGAGGATGATGGCTTTCAGGGTCACAGGTACGGATCCAAATCAGTGATTCCTGTTTAGCTCGACAGGCCAAACACAGAGAGAGCAGAGAAGCTTTAGCAAAGTAATGATTAATTTTCTCCTGTTTTTTGACAAATTATTCCTGCCTTGAACTGCTGTTTAGCAGGTCATTAAACCACTACTAGTCCTTAGAATTCTTTAACAGAGGCACACAGTGAATGGGGCAACAAAGGCAGCTAAAACCATATTTTGTATATAGTAATTTACAAGTGAAAGAAGTTGAAAAAAACAAAAGCAAAATTACTCTTTTGTACTCTTTCGGCTTAAGACTAAAACAGGCTGAATAGAAATACACTGAAATGCAACTAAAGCTGAAGTGCATGTAAATGTAACCATATTTTATATTAAAATGAGTATTAAAAAGTAACATGACCACTTCTCTTTAAAGAAAGAAATCACAAGGGAGACTGAAGACTACAGTTCTCACAGTAAAATTAGCACTTCTGTGCGCAAAGCACTGTCTTCCGGTATTTCACGATATCTTCAACAATTTCATAATGCATACAAAAGTGAGGCATTTCTACATGAATTACTTCAAAAGCTACTTTTCTGCTATCCTACCACCTTGTGCTCAGGAGTTAATAGTAGCAGAAACTTTACCTTCTACCTCAGCCACCATTAAAAGTATGTCTCCTTACATCCATTATGTTAACTGGAAACACTTTGGTGTGCACAGCATGAGAGAACACAGCCTTGTCTTGAAAAGATAAGGCCACTTTTCTATAAGCCATATATAGATAGATAGCATCAGCACACTGTCAAGGCTCTGAGTAACAGGCTGCTTTCAACAGTTTTCTTCTGTGTTTTAAAAATCAGCAATGAGGAATTATTTGTTGTTTTCTGGACTTGCTCTAGCTTGCCAAAACTACCGAGGCTATCAGAAGCTGGGTTAGCCCACGTCAAGCATGAACAGCAATATTTCAAGTCCTCGCACTCAGGAGCAGTGGAGGGCTCACTCCAGTATGCCAGCAGGTCTTCAAGGGGAAATCCCACAGCTTTTTCATGTGCTGAACTGCCTCATGATCTTTGTCAGTCCCTTTGGGCTGAATATGGGAATATTGGGAAACACCCCACAATTATCAAAAGGCTGACTTCTTATGAAGTGGGCAGGCCACCACTTACGGAAGGTGGTGGCCCCAATTTCTAGCACGTGCTGTGGCCAAGTTTGAAAAACTTCCTGGATGAGGGCTCTAAGTGCACGTGAGATTAATGTTTTTAGCTATACTACCTAGCCTAGCATCTATACAAATCCTTGCTCATGCCTTTATTTAGAAACAAATACTAACCTGATGTTTAACTAGCCTACCAGAACTATTTCCCAAAGCCAGAGGGGAAAACAAGTAGCCACTGCTGTAAAATGAGCACAAGCAGAAAGCGTTACTCACAGAAACACTATAGGAGCTGCTGCAATTCTCAACATCCAAATCCACCAAAGCTCATGCTGGACTGGAGTACAATTCAAAAAAATTGGAGCACCATTGTTCTTCAGAATGCCAAGATGACAGGGAAGTTGTGATTTGGTTTCTATACTTCACCTACCCACTCTATATTCAGATACTTTCTAGGCTAGAAAATTAAAAGAAATAGTGAAGGATTAAGATTAGAAGATGTGTGAGAGTTCTGCTTTTAAGGGAGAAGGCTGCGACAGGGAAACAAAGCCATAAGCAGAGAAAATCTGAGAGGGCTTTGTTATAAATGCTAAAAGGAAAGTAATTCCAATAAACTCCTCATTCACAAGTTCAGAAAAAGTCAAGCAGAAATAAAAATGCAGAATACCAAAACAATTAATGCTCTGAGGAAGAGACGTTACAAAGCTGGTTTCCTGTTGCTTTGTGGTTGATTATCCTGCATCTAAGAAGGTACAGGGTCTGACCAAAAGTTTTACTTTATATGAGGGGAGAGTAATAGACTGGCAGAGAACATTGCTGAGCTGCTGGTGCAGCTTTCTCCTTGGGAGGACACTATAAGGGCCTCTCTCTCCCCTTTCTGCCCACGAATTTTCCATTAAGTCCATAAAAACTCAATATCTTTCAAGGACACAGACCTCTATCACATTGGCTGAAACCTGCCCATAGGTTCAAATGCTCTCTTGGGGGAGAGGGTGGAAAACAACCTTCCTGAACATAGAAGGAAGGTCAGGCTCAAGATACCTTAAAGACTAGAAAGAAAACTAAAGGACAAAAAAGGTTTTAATAACCTTTATGTAGTCAGTGGATTTCCTGTCTTGACTGACATTAATGAGCAACAGCCTATCATCTCAACTGTGTTACCCATTCTTACATGAAGAGAAAGGAGAAAAAAGGCTTCAAAGCCCTCAAATAGAAGCAACACAGGATGCATGGGGAATCCTCACACAAGCTCAGGCTGTTTGCCAAAGGTGGATCAGCTCTGAAGAGGACAATCATCAGCATGGTCAGAAACACCATGCTACGCTACAAATCAAGGGGTCTCAAATTCCAAGGGAGTGAACAACAGCTTCTGATTCCCTTCAGGAAAAACAGAGCATGAAAAAAGCAGCTAAGAGAAAATGCTGAAACGTGGTGCAATCCTGAAGAAAGAACAGCAGGTCCTCAATGCGCAGAAAAGGAAAAAATCCTTCCACAGCAGCACCTCACAGCACACAAACAGCTGCTGAGAAAGCTGGTAAGGAATAAGAAGCACTGCACATATGGAGAGAAGATAACCAAATTTGGAGGGAAACCACAAAGGACTAATTATGCTATTCACTAACCTCAACAGATTACGGTTCCAGTGAGATTACGTACCAGGGAAGAACCCACTAGTAAATAAGTGCTAGCTGAAAATACAAAAACAGCTTTTTCTTTTTTTCTGAAGAACAGATCATCCCATGGCGGTCACACAGTGGGTTGAGGAAGCAAACTAATATAAATCCTTACAGTGAAAAAATGATAGTGCCTTATATGCAGCTCATATTTAGAAAACACTAACATTTGGCAAATTTAAACAAGCTAATCAGTTTGCACTTCACAGACAGCAGTAGTTAAGGACAAAGCTTGTAGACAAGGCATGGAAATAGTCCGTAAGGTAAAAATGCTTTAATCAGATTATTAAGACATCTCCACTGTTTTTACACACAAAAGCCTGAAACCAACTGGATAGTGCAAAACTCACCAACTGAGAAGCTAAGCAGAGCTCAGAGGAGTGTGAAGGCACTCACCCAACATCCTGTACCTTTTGGGAGAGAAAACTCCAATACCTAAGCTGGTTTCCTATGCTAATTTCTCTAGACCAGCATAAAAAAGAGTGGATTTCAGAAGAACAAGTCTGTATGAAGGAACAACTTTGCTTTAGAAATTCACCAAGTTTTTCTGAATTTGACAATGGTAGTGACAAATCTGACTACATTAAGCTGAGATACACAAACTGCATGCCCCACAATCCCGTTTCTAATCTCTTCCCCAAACACCCAGGAATGAGCAAAAACTACTAGTTGGCCTCCTAAGAACAGAGCTGGGAACTGCTGTGCAAATTCACAGGTACAGCTGAAGTCCTTCTGTCATCAGGGTCTTAGGCCCAGGAAGCTGCAGGAGGACAGTTATTTCTATCAGATGCAGATACAGTTCATGTGACACTGTTCCTGTTGAAAAACTACTGATAAAAGCTCAAGTTATAATACATATCGAGTTCCCGCTGAACTTGTAATAGAGTTCCAAAGTGTCAGTCACCATGTTCTCCATTTCCTTACACAGCAACTGTTCCCCGCCTTCTCCTATTTTCAGTTTTCCCAACAAAGCCAAAACCCCTGAAATCCAGAACAGCCACATAAAGTATTTAGTTAAGGAAAAAAAAAAAAAAAGGAAAAAAGTTTTCAACACAAAAAATGTAGGGAAGGCAATTAAAGAGCCAAAGAGGTATTGGTGTTTCCATGGCAATCTGGCAGACGGGAGCCATGCTCGCGTCTTCTCCCAGGCCTTCCGTCATTCTCCAGCACTAAATCTTTATTAATCTGAGCACTAAGCATTTGCTGCGCAGAAACGCCAGCCCGTCCCTTGTGCTGAGCAGTGCTCCCACAGCCGTCCAGGGGGAGGTCAGAGGAACCAGATGAAGACTTGCTGCATGGAACAAACAGCAGACGCCGTGCCATTTTGAGATACAAAGCTCTTTTTTCATCCTCATAGCAGGCTAAAAAAAGGACTTGTGCCCTAGGAACAGACTATTTTCTAAACAGAACGAACAATTATTTCTGCAGCTCTCAGATGACTGTGTTTAGAACGATATAAGCACTGTTTCTTCTAAAAGGGCACTGACAGCCCTTGACTTCTGCTGGCAAGATAACTTCAGACAGAATTCATAGAATCTAAGAAAATAACCACAAAAGGACTTTTTAAGCACAGATGCTTAGGGAAGCTCTTTTTTCCCCCAATACGGATGACATCTCCCTTTATATGTTCCAAAAGAGGGGTGAGACTTAATCATTGTATCATTTCCCCACTTCACAACCATTAGCCAAAAGTACAAACTTAAAGGAAACGATGTTACATATGGAGTTACATATTGTGACTCTGCTTTTGCTGTTAAGTAAGACTCCCAAGTCAGGAAGACACAGGCTGCCAGAGTCCCACTGCTGCTTTTCACCTACTCCTTGTTTCACGCTCAAGCCCCAGCCACCAGACCCCTCTGTCAGCACAGAGACCACTTTTGAAGATGAAAGAAGATGAATAGGACCAGAGCATACTGAAGAGAATTACCCACCTATTGCAACAGCAGCAAGACACCTTAAAAAGAAAGGGAGGAAGGGAAATAGCTATAGAAGCTGACAAAACCCAAACCCACCCACTGCAAGAGATTCAAATGCCAAATGCCACCAGAGGCATGAGTTCTCTTTTCCCAAGGATTCAAGTCCTGAGAACATCAGCAAGAGGATCTTCACGTATTTCTAATCTAAGTGATGCCCTGCAGGAAGTGATGCGAGTTAGCCAGATTCTCATCACACTCTTCTGAAAGTCTAAATCAGCATCTTTGATAAGAACAAATTTGACAGGCAGTAAAGCCTTCAAAAGATCAAGTAAAACTTGCTCTCCCTTAAGCAAATCCATATCAAGCAGACCAGCACTGTCAGCTTTACCCAAAGTTCTCAAAAGTTTCACTTTTTGAATACTAAAGATCTCACACTGCAGTCCACATCAGCACACTACCTTTGTGCTGCTCTAGATTAAAAATATACTGGAATCTGTTGGAAATACAGGCTGACAGTCAACAGCAGCCCAGCAAAGCTGGGCTTAGCGAAACCCGATTGTTAATTATGACAGTGTGTAATTAGGGTGGGCTTTACTAGCCAGGATTCCTGCTTCCCCCACTGCTATCTGATGAGAAGAGGGACAAGTGTTCACAGCAATTATCAGGAGTATCCTCACCAAAAGTGCAGGTGTTGCTGCCCCACCCCAACTTACTACACCTTCAACTGCAGCCTTGTGCAAAACTAAACGGCTCAACTGGAAAAGCAAGTTGCTACACCATTGGGCTTGCATGATGAGGCAGAGTTGAGTAGTCCAAGCCATAGCGCTTAGTGCATCCAGGAGCCTCCTATTTATTGACCAAGAAGGCTGACATCAGGTACCTGCCCTCTCTTGCACAAGAGCATCAAGACAGTTGAATATGCACCTGAAAAATACCCTTTCAGTGACTTCATCTTTCCCATTAACTGAAGCCACAGCTCCCACTCCCAAGAACCAGAGGCAGGTCAGTATCTCACGAACAACTAGAGTCACTTTCAGTCTAGATTTGTCATCTCTGACAACCAGCCTTTGTTTAGTACTGGGAAGAGACTTCACCCAACCAGCCTTTGTTTAGAACTGGGAAGAGATTTCACCCACAATGCCAAACCCTTCTGCAGCATGGGAAGACCCTGACCAGCTGGGTAGGTATCCCTATCCAGTCAAACAACAAGTGATAGCACAGCTACTTCTCCTCTCAGCCCTGTCAGAGAAAGAACTGGCAGGGCTAGTATTAAGCTGATAAGATGCTGGTATGAAGGTACACGTTAACTAAGTGGACGTGACATTTAGTCTTTGCAAAAAAATGGTATTTCATTGTCTTACTGGACTGTGTAAGCTGTTTCCAGAAATAACAGTGCTACTACGCACCACACCTCTACCCTACCAAGAAAACATAATTCTGAACTTTTAAGGCACCTGCCCTTCAAAGACATTTTATCCTCTCAGTCCCTTTTGAGCAAACCTGACCGAAAGACACTCAGGCAATAGCTGGTTTTTTGTTTGTTTTTTTTTTTTTTTAACTTCAACCATCTTCTTGCAACATATCAGCAAAACCAAATCAGTCAGATTTCAGAGGGGGGTGGAGCAAACAAAAAGAAAAAAGCAACAGCATTTCTCCTGGGAGATAAATACTGACCATTTCAAAGCCAAAACAGATAGACTGATTCACACTATATCCAAAACAGCAGTTGTGGTCAAAATCGCAGACAGCAGCTTCTACTCCTAACCATAACAAAGAATAAAATCACTGAAATTATCAGTGTCTTGCTCAGTCACACACTAAAGAACTTCCACGACCACTTTCTCCCATTGCTGCACTCTTTGCAAGTCATCTGAAGCGCAATCCAGCCTCTCAGCAGGAAAAGGGAAGAAAGAATGATATGTCACACAAGCAGTCCAGGTTGGACGGGGCTTTGAGCAGCCTGGTCTGGTGGAAGGCATCCCTGCCCATGGCAGGGGCTTGGAACCAGATGAGCTTCGAGGTCCTCTCCAACCCAAACCATTCTACAATAATCAGCAACTGCTGGCCCTTGAGAGCTTTAACGTGCTGCAATGCTGCGAGTGCTTTAGGAGCAGGGCTGCTGTTGAGAGATGCATGAAATCCACCAGAACCCAATAGTTAAGGCTGTGGACCGTGTTCTCCAGCCTGGCATGTAAAACATGCTGCGAATGCCAACATGCAACAGGGAACAGTGACAAAAAGCAGCAGTTTCCTCAGAGGCACACACACGGCTTCACGCCTGGACCAATTAACAGTTAAAGCAGAAGGATACGTAGAAATTCCTTCTGTGTGTGCAGGTATGTCCTCAACAAAGAGGCTGGAAGGAACACGACGCATGGGTATTCCGAGCGATGGAAAGCAGTAAACCATTTCCCTCGTATTTTGAAACCAAACCCCTCAAGCACTCGAGCCATTTTTGCAACAGCACATCTATCACTGCCACGCACTGCGGCGAGGGACGGCTAACTTCGCCTCAGCGTTCCGTTACGCGTGAGCTCCCACGGGAGAGCGGCCCCCGCTGCCCCGCACGGAGCCGCAGAGCCCCCCCCCGAGCCCCGGCTTCGTGGGCAGACCCGCACAAACCCCTGCCCGGGTCCGTGGCGCTGCTCGGGGGTCACCGCTCCTCAGGAAGCGGCGGTGGCCCCGCGGGACCACCCCCCGCGATGACACCCTGCGGCGGCCCCGCCGCCCCCCCGCACCAACCAGAGCCGCCGTCGCGGCACGAGGAAGGGGGTCCCGACGCCGGCCTGGCAGCGATGGAGGGAGCACCGGTGCTCCCCGCGGCAACGGGCCAGGCAACGGGCCAGGCAACGGGCAGCCCCTCAGCCTCCCCCGCACCGCCTCAACCCCGCAGGCCCCCACAGCCCCTCGCCGCCGCCCCGTCACTCACCGTACGCGGGTTCGGCGCGGCTGAGCACGGCCAGCACCAGGCCGAGGAAAGCGGCGAGCGCTGGCCCCACTCCACGGGCCATGGCCACGGCCGCTCACGCCGCCACTGGCACGGCGCGGAAGGATCTCCCCGGCCACCGATGGCGCCGACGGCCGCCCCGCGCGGAGGGACACGTCTCAGGCGCGCGCCTCCCGCTTCCTCCGCCGCGCAGAGCCCCGCCCCAACCGACTGCCGCCAGGGGGCGCCCGCCCCGGGAACGCGGGGCGGGGCCAGGACGGGGAGGGGGCTGCGGCGGCGGGGGTCTGGGGCAGGGGAGGGAGGGCGCCACGGCGGGGGGTACTGGGGAGAGCGAAGGAGGGCGCTGGGGCTGGGGGACTGAGGGCAGTGGGGACCGGGGGTGGCGGGCGAGGGCAGGATGTCTCGCCCCTGTAGGGTGGCGATAGCGGTGGCGGGTGCTCACGGGGAGGACAGCGGAGTGTTGCGCCTGAGGTGCTGCCGGGGCGCTGCCCGCCCTGCGTTCAGGCTGGGGCGCAGGCCGCAGCGTTGCCCAAGGGCAGGTACCGGTGGGAAGGGAAGCCCCATGACAGCACCGGCAGGGGGAGGCTCGCCCCGTGGGAAGCAGTGTGGGAGCTTGCCACCCGTCTCGGCCCCGGGCTGCCGGAGCCCGGGACCACACACGGGTTCCCACGGAAGAGGTCTTGGAAGGGCAGCAGCTGAATCCAACCTCAAGATCCCTCCTCGTCCTCAGCCGTCATTTAAAGCGTTAAAAATCCTTCTGCCCTGGCTTCAGCTCTCCACGGACTAAGAGCCCTTTGTGTGCGGTGCTGACATGGCAGACTGGCCCGTGAAGGCAGGATTGTGCTGGGTTTGGGGTAGGGAGGAGGCAATGAATAAACCTCACTGTTTCCCCCCTGTAGTTCACCAGATCCCAGAGCTCCTCACAAGCAGGGAGCTGGATGGTCGGTGCCCTACCACCACCGTGATTTTTACTGGTATGCCAATGCAACCTGAGTGACAAATCCCTTGGCATCCTGCACAGCTTCCCATTGCCGCTCCTACAGCCACTTCTGGGGCAGGCTGATGCCTCACGGCCACATGGCCATCCCGTGGCACTGCTCTTGGCACACCTCCCTTCCTGTAGCTCCTCACCTGCTGAAGTGGAGGCCAGGCCCCCAACATGTCCAAAGCTTTCCACATATAAAATGATGGGTAGTGTTGACCAAAACTTGAGTTAAAATGATCATGAAGCCAAGCTGGGAGTCGAGGGACAAGTAAGAATGTGACTAGAACAAGGAGAACTTGGGGGTGCTCTCCTAAATGAAGCTAATTTGGGAGGAATTCTGTTGTTTCACCAAAAGCTACCATTTCCAGCTCCCCTTGGTGCTGAGCATTACCTATTATCCCTGCCCTTGAAGCGCCTGGTTCTCCACTGTCTGTGTTTTGCTCTAGCTGAGTACAAGTTACTGACCCCCAGCATAGCCACAGTCTCTGAGGTCCCCAGTGCAGCTCTTGGAAGCTGCCATGAGGCCAACCAGCTCCACCTGACACATGAAGCTCATCAGGGGAATCCAGCCCAAATGAGGGAAGGTATCACCTTGCTCCTGCCGGTGCCTTCCTGTGGGAACTTGCTGATTGTTCCCACCTCTCCACTCTGACCCTCCTCTTGTGGGTGCACAGGGGCTCAGCTGTTCACGAGGAAAAGCATCCCGCAGCTTCTCTGTCAGAGAAAAGATGTGAGAGCAGACACCAGCAGGACCTCTACATGACAGAGGCTGGCTGAGGCTGGACCTGGGCTGGCGAAGCAGATTTTGCAGCTGGGAAGGCCAGGCCAGCTTGTTCTGACTAGGCAGGCTGCCTACACCAGGAGGGAATGTGCATGGCAGAGCGGAAAGGGGACAGGGGCACATCCCCATGCCAAAGCTCCTCAGTTCCCCATCATTCCCATGGGTCTGTCATTAAGAAATAAGCTGTTTGCAGAGGAGTTAAAAATACGTTTCAGTGTTGCTTCATCTTATGCACCTCATTCCAGTCCCACTAACACCACTGTATGGAAACAAGCAAAGGTGTTCACATGCAGGCCACCTGCCAGCAGAAGTGACCCTCCAGCCCTGCACCTTGCAATCTCACCCCCACTTTCCCACCAAGAGATGGCCAGCAGCCAGTGCTGGAACTGGAGGGCTCTGGCAAGGTTTTCTATAGTTTCCATCTGGTTTCCTCTATGCCTTGCCCCCTTTACCTACAGAGTGTCTTGCCAAGGGGCAGGAAGTGAGCCCTGGCTGCCTGGAGTGGCAAGAGGAGGTGGGCAGGGTGCTGATGTCTGGCAGAGGCCTGGGTGTGCTCCGGCACTGGAAGCGATGCCAGTTGAGGGATTAGGAGAGCTGAACAGACTCCATATCCACAGCATTGCTAGTTCAACAGCCCCAGCAATTAGCAAAATCCTGGCACTTTGACTGACAAAGGCAGGGAGATCAAGCCCTCTCATGGTAGGAGTCCCACCCTGCAATGATCTCGGTTGCCTGCTGGGAAGAGCAGTAGCATACTCATTTTGACCGCAGAATGTGCAGACTGCTCTCCAGCCCCAGCACTCTACAGGTTTCCTGCCCTGCTGCTTCAAAACCACCCCTTGAGCTGTCACCAGCGACGTCAGGGTCCAGGTCCCCCCATTCAGTAGGGTCCCCCTGGGTGATGCCGAGTGACTGATCTCTGCAGACGTTGATTAAAGGGGGTGAGGGTGTTCTGCACACCACTCAGGGAGGGATAGCAGCTACCCACACCCTACGTGCCTCATTGCTCTGAAACTGAGAGGATGCTGCCAGGCAGAGACGTGCCCTGGGGCTCGCTATGCTCTCCTCAGCTCTCCTGACAGAAAGCAAAATGTATTTAAACACTGAGCTGCTTGTCTGTACCTGGTCAGAGGGTGGTGCAGCACTTCTCCTCTGTCCCTCACCTTGGAGGAGCTGCTGGTTTCACGAGCTTTGCATTGGCTCTCTCAGAATAAATTGTGTTTTCTTGCAATAACCATTCAGTGACATTGCTGCTGGTTCAGGCTCAGCCCACGCCCAAACGCTTGCCTTTCATCCCAGCATTTTACACACCCAGTTAAATGTTGCCTCATTTTTACCTGCCCATGGTCTGAGCATCCTTAGGAAACACTTGAGTCATATATCACAGCTTTTTCTTTTGCAAATAGGAGAGCTGGAACGCCGTTAAAATGGGAGCTGAGGGTGTTTCATAGTCACAGGATGTCAGCAGCCAAGAGGCTTAAGAAAAACAGGAGGGAGAGAGGCGTCCAGTAAAATCCTCAGGGCTGGCAGCCTTGTGCTTGCGTTACAAATAGCTTGTCCTGTAGCTCATCTGCTAACTCTTAACATTCACATGACTCGGCTTACACCACGATTACCTTACCTGACAGCTAGTCTCCTCTTAAAGAGAAGCAGAGAAGTGAAAAGGCATTCCTGCATCAAGCCCTGCAAGAATGTGCCGGGTGCCCTGAGCTGCCTCTGTTGCCCTGCTTAATCGCTTGGGGAATTCATACCCTCTGCCTTCCGTGCCGCTGCCTGAGTTCTCAGCAGCCCCTTGAGTATTTATATTGTAGACAGAGCTGTGTAACTTTTACCAAAGTTGGTCTGATGTACAGGGCGGCCATGAAGCTCCCAAATGCTCCTGGCTCTGGGCATGTGATGGAGCAAGAATTCACTGATTTATGGTCACCCTTCAGGCAGCAGCAGTGCTGTAGTGATGGCTGGCGTGGTGCAATGGCCACAACTTAAGGAAGGGGCAGCTGCTCGGCACTGCTTGGGTCCATCCTTCAGTTGCCTTTTTTGGGTCTGTAGCCATGACCAGCTGCATTGATGAAACCATGCAGCTCTCCCTCTTGACCAGCAGCCATGGGAGAGCTACAGTGGTGATTTGCAGCAGACAAGCACCCCACTCCTCTCCTAGCTCATGTATGGCCCATGCAAGCCACCCCTCTGGGCACCTCTTGCTGTGGGCTGCCCACCCAGGCATGGCCCCAATCACCTGTGATCCCTATGCAGGTAGGGGCACAGGAAAGCCAAACAGAGGCTTCTTTCTACTGCTATGGGACCCAGAGTGCAGCCTCAGTCCCTGGCTGTGCTGTTACAACCCTTCTGGCACTGGGCAGAAGCCTCATGCTGCTCTGTGCAGCCTGCTCCCATCCCATGCTGAGTCGGAGGCCACCCATGTTCCCATGTGAAACACCTTGATGGTCCCCTCCACTCCTGAAGTGGATGCTGGGATCAAGATGCCATCGTAGCTGTAGTCATGGCCATGCATGAGGGACATGTAGGTCCAGGAAGGGTCCTGGGGAGACACACACCACGTCCTGCAGGCTCCAGTCCCATGGGGACCCATGCAGGTCCTGGTGTGGGGAGCTTGGGGTCACCATGACTCCAGCAAGCACATTTAGTTATGTTCCTCTATGCAAATCCTATGTCTGCTGCCATTTTCGGGGGCTGTAGCTGCAGGCAATGGGGAGGGTACACTTTCCACTCTGGGCGCCGTGTTGCAACAGGGCAGGGGAGTCCCGCCTTCAGTGAGCACAGGCGGCATGCCAGGGAAGTGGAGCGTACCGGGGAGCACCCGCAGGGCCGGGGTGATGCTGGTGCGATGCTGGGGGAAGGAAAAGGAAAAGCAGTGGCAGAGGAGGCAGGTTTATCGTCTCTGTGCAGAGTGCCAGGGCTCAGCCACACGGGGGGTTCTGAGCCATGATTCAAAACGACGCTGGGCTCCTCCATGCAGCTGTCAGCCAGAGAAAGCTGCATGGCAGAGGTCTGGCAGCCTGCCGGGGTGGGCAGAGGGAGCGGGGACTCCCCAACTTCTGCTTTATCCCCCCCAGCAGGTTTGCGAGCTCAGGCGTGACTGCAGCCAGCCGGGAGCAGCTATGCAAGACACTGCGAGGCTCAATGCTGAGGGTACAGCCCCAGGCAGACTCCAGGGACCCCTGTGCCTGCAGGGG
The DNA here is from genome assembly GCA_028858755.1 of Ara ararauna. NCBI lineage: Eukaryota > Metazoa > Chordata > Aves > Psittaciformes > Psittacidae > Ara > Ara ararauna. The sequence goes on from CM054382.1 coordinate 47,745,322, forward strand.
CCCCAAACAGCGCACAAGTCAAGGAATAAGGAAGGAGGGGAGGTGGTATGACTGCCTGAGGGGAAGCAGAACCAAGGACATTTGTGGGGAGCTGGTCAGAGGAAGCACAGGCAGAGCACCTGCAGTGGAGAGGTCATACCCCACCTCTCCTGAGGGTTGGCTGCAGGGGCTCAGGAGCAGCCAGTTTCCAGATTCCCCAAAAGCTCAGGCCAACAGGGACAGTAAGGAGGCTGCCAGGGACCAAGCAGTGCCCCACGTCCTGCCTTGTGGTTTGCTGAATGCTTGGTGCTGGGCACGAGCCCAGTTGCATCACCCAGGTCTGGGGGAACAGGAGGATTCAAGGGTGCACTGTGACAGGACACAGTGTTGGCGTGGTGGTAGGGCTACAACGCAAGGAAGGGGCAGCTCCCATGTGGGAGGGCTGGTCCTGGCAGTTGGCTGCCCACAGCCAGCCACCAAGCCGAGCACTCTCTCATCTGAAAAGCCCTCATTTTTAGGCAGCAGAAAACTGACATCCTTCTTTTCCAAAGGTCAGCAGCAGTGCAGCAGAGTAAACCACGAGGAGAGGGCAGAAAGGTAACTTCCAGAGCTCCCCAGCCTGGCTCTGAGGGGCATTCCTCCCTATCTCAGTGTGATTGAGAGCTCCCCAGAGGGACAAGCTGCCATGACCCCACAGTGACTACTGAGAAAGAAAGGACAAGGACTAGGATGCTTGAAGACTGAACTTCAAGCCCTGCTGTCCTGGCCATTGCTGCCCAGGCATTGGGTGCCCCAGAAGGCACTTGCCCTGCTGTAGGGATACTGGCACAGCCCTCTCCGCTGCTGGGACATTCACCCATGTCAAAGCAGCTGCCAGAAACCACCTGGAATCAAACTGCCCAGAGGGAAAGATGCTGAAAGTGGGTTTTTCTTGAAACTTGCCCAAAAGAGGGGTTTGGAAATGCAAGGAGCTGGTTCAAAGTGGGGGAAGCAGCTGGTGCCCAAGCAAACACAGAAACCAAAACCCTGCAGTGCCCCAGCAGCTGCTCCCAGAAGTGGTGGTGGTGCAGAGCATGGCTGCAGCCTGTGCCAGCGAAGACCTAGTTTACATTGGACATGGTGGCTGGAGTGCCCTGCTGTGCTAGCCCTCTCCACAGCGCCATGCCGCACCCATGGCAGGTTTGGCAGCGTCTGGGAACCAGCTCTGCCTGTCTGCTCTTGCTGCTGTGCTTGTCAGACGCTGAGGGAAAACCCAGCCACCCAGTACCAGCATGCCCAGCAGTGAAGCCACCCAGCACAGCCCTGGGGTCCCTCCAGCACAGCCACACACGGTCCTTGCAACAGGCAGTGTCCCCAGTAGCAGCAAAGGGTGCCTGGACATGACCTGCGTCATGGCAGCAGCAAGCACAGCCCAAACCGACAGCTCTTCTGAATGATCACTCTTGTGACAGAGCAGCCCCCGGGGCACCTTGCACCATCTGCTTTTCTTTTGCAGTTGCTGTTCTCTGCCCGTACCCCATGCCAAAGGTTTCCAGGTGGCAATGGACATGCCATGGGGCCAGGGAGAGCCCAGTTCTGTCACCTAACCCCCCAGTGCAGGGGCTCTGGTCCTGCAGAGGTGCCAAGACTTTGCACCCCTCCCAGGTCCTGCTTCCCCCACTGCTCTGCATGTGCCCAAGCTAGAACAAACCCCTTGGGCTCTGCAGGTTGAGGAGACCAGGCACAGGAACTGAGGGGAAGCACAGTGGGGGAACCCAGCAGGCAAAGAGCCTCTGGAGGCAGAGGAGCAGCTCAGGAACAGAAATTAGATAGGTGTTGGGCAGGAGGTGACTGCAGTGAACGCCCTGCTTGGAAGCACCATCGCCACCCAGCTCAGTCACGGAATCCCAGTGGCATGACAGGATGAGGCCAAGCACCACAGCCTTGTGTGGCACAGTCCAGAAGGCCTCGCAGGCACGTCCCGGGTTCAAGAGGAGGCAGCCCAGACCCAGCGAGGCTGCGGGTCTTTGGGGAAGCCAAGGCATTGCAACGAGGCTCTCGGAAGGAACCCCTTGGTCCCTCCCGCTCTGGGCACTGCTCTGCACCGTGCCGGCACTGCCATCTGCAGGCAGCAGCTCCGAGGCCAGCGATGGGCCTCTGCCAGCACCAAATGCACAGCACCAGGACTTCCGAGCAAGCTACGGTCACCCACTCTCAGCAGGGCTGCTCCCTGCTGTGCACCAGCGAGGGGAGCCACGGGTGCTCACCCACCATGTAACACATGGAGAAACCAGCAGCAGCTGCTCCTCCCCTCGGCCCTCAGCAGCCGGACAGAACGCCTACCTCAGGTCTGGCTGCACAGGAGGCACAAACAGCCCGCAGCAAAACAAAACACAGCCTGCAGCTCACCCGCAGAGCACCAGCAGCACCTCTGCCCTGTGAGAGGGAGGACGAGGGGCTCTGTATTTTGAATGTGAAGGGGTTACTTATAAAGCACTCCCTGGAGGCCCATGCTGGCCTGCAGAAGTCTTCCTTGCCTTTCTTCCTCTTTAGGCAAGGGGCATTTGCAGCTCTGCCCTGTTAATGCGGACGCACACCATGGGGGACACATACACTACTCTCAGTTTATTCTGCCTCTCATGTGCCCCATGTGAACAGCATTACCAAAAAGCTGTCCCCATAAACATCTGCCCATGCACTTACAGGGCTCTGCCAGTGCTGAGGCACCTGCCTGCCCTCATGCAACAAGGCACACACACCTGCAGGGAAAGAAACACCTGCTATAACCCAAGTATAGTCTCTCTGCCAGAAAACGGGCAAGAACATGTTTTTCAACCTACTTCTGCCTCCAAAAAGGAGACCTTTATCCCAGGTGGGCCTTTACCATCTTGTGTCCCTGGAAGGAAAGAAAGCATCCTCCGAGATGACAGAAACCAGACACAAGAAACTCCTCACTGCAGAGAGGATTTTTCAGAAGCGTTTATTTCACTGTTGACACTGGGGCTGCAGGAGGCAGCGGCTCACTGAGCTGCCCTTCACTGCAGAAACGTCACTCCCCCCAGTCACAACAATCCACGTAAGGTTGGTGTCTGCTCACCTTCCAGCACCTATGTTACACAGACCTACACCACTGGGACATTCACCTTTTCAGGACACCACTTAAAAGGATTAAAAATAATGATGACAATAAAGCAAGCTACAAAGTAACACTTGGAGGCATCATGCAGATACCTGATTTCGGCTACATGGCAGATCAAATTCGTTACGTTTATTGGTGGACAAGCGCTAAATGCTTCTGTGCCAGTCCAACACTGTGTCAAGCTGGGGAGTGTTCCCAGACAGGCCAACAGCTCTGTTTCCTACCCAGTGGCAGGAAACATTTCCAGGTCACAGTCTGTACTTCCAGAACTACACAAGATTACGTCCTTGTAAGAGGTGCTGGGGAGTCCTGAAACTTTCTTCTGTGACACTGCCTGCCTCCTACCAAGTGGCAGACACTTGAGTGCAGAAGAGTGCCTGAGCTGTGGGGTTTCTTTTTTCCTCTTATTTTTTAAGTGAAAACAACAGCTGACTGTTAAAATGTTATCCTTAGCACAGGTGGACAAAAAAAAACAAAACAAAAAAAAGAATCACATTACTGGAAAGATACATATTGGCCCATAAGAAAGAAGTAGCTCTATACTATTGCCCCGTAATGAGTTTTTCTTCACCTACAATTTTAACTTCCCAAGTGAGGTAGGGAGAGGGTGACCACAGAAAAAAAGGTGGCATTTCCAAAGGATTCCACTGTTTTGAAGTTATCATTTTGAATCCTTCATGTAAAGTTAAAGTGTTCTTTAAGGAAACACTGCCATTTTTTCACAACATTCAGAGTTTCAGGGGTTTTTTTTTGTTGTTGCTTTGGGTGAGAAAAAGAGGGAGAAAGAAAACAAGCATCCCAGAGATGAAATGTTGGCAGTTTTGACACATTTTGGAAGTGATGCAGTTATAAAAGGAAGGAAATAATTAGTGAATCTGCAGATAGAAGGGAAAAACACAGAGGGCTGACAGAGTTTGCACTGTGCCTGCTCCAACAACATTGAATTACACACCCTGTTCATAAGGAAACATACACTCATACACAGCTGTCAGGGGAGGGAAAGTGGACACTTACAAACCTGTAGTTTAATTTTCTATGAATCCGTAACGTAGAAGTCTTCCATTGCCCCTCCTAATACTAGACAGAATGTATTTTAAGGCATAATTTAACATCCATTTCTTCCCAAAGCAATTTAAAGTGTAACAAGCCAAGATGTCAGACACAGAAAACTCAACAATAGCTATTCTGACAGAGGTAAAAGCTATTACATGTACAGTGTAGTATTTACCTTCAAACAGGGAGTCCTGCCTTTGGGGGGGGGGGGGGGGCGGGGGGAGGAAAATAAAAGAAAGAAAAAGAACTGCAGACCCAGATTCTAAAAAAGCAAAGATTGCCAATACAAGGAATGTTCATTAGAGTACAGTTCCCACTAGAGCTACTCAACAGGAGGACATACAACGTGATTATGCTAAACCGAACTGATTGACAGTTCCCAGAGCGTGCCCCCAGGAGGTGGGCAGGACCGTGGGAGGCCAAACTCTCCAGTGCCCTAGTGCAAACTGCCTCAGAGGAAAAGCCTGTAGTCAACAAGCCTTTACACCTATTGTTAGGTTTCACTAAGAGATGTAGTAGTCAAGTGTCACCTAACAATTTCAGGACACTCCCGTTAAGGTGGTGGTCCTGTGCGGATTCTAATGCACATCCCCCATGAACAGTGTCCTGCACACATACACCTGCCAGGCTACTGGCTTTCCCTCTTCCGTGACTGCAACCGGCTCACAGCCACCAGAATCTCACATACACGATCAACATGATAAAAAACACAGCTACAGCCGCAAGTTTGGCATAAGTGGAACGCATGTTCAGATACTTCGCATCCTGACGGTACTTTTTGGACAAACTGGACAGATTGTTGGCCTTGGAATCAAGAGCTGTTAAAGAGAAAGGGCAGAGAAGTTAATCAATATTAAAGCAACCTATGTGTTCCCTAATATTATACTAACTGTATGAGTTTCTCTGAAGCAGCAGCAGTTTCTCTGGGAGTGCAGCAGTTTCACAAGGCAGCATGGCCTGTGCCTGTGTGCAGTGCTCCAGTGCTTGTCCTGCTGGGAAGGAGCCATCCAAGCTACCAAGATGCTCGTCTTACCCAAAAGAAGCACCAGTACCTGCCAGGTGCCTCAGGATGCAACCAATCCAAATGAAACACCCATTGAGTTCACTGCTTTTCTCGGGAGGTTCAGGGATTAGCAAGCCTTTCCCTCCAGTATGCTCTACCCACTGAGCTGATCAAGGGGATAAAGAGCCATATGCCAAATACCAGGAATACCCTGTACCTGAAAGTGCTTCTCCTCGCTGCAAGACTTCCTCGATGTTGGCCACCATAATCCTCTGCACATCCTGCAGCTCTGTGTTGATGGAGCCCAGGTTCCTCCTCGCCCGGCTATCAATGTAGAGCTTCTTGGTTTTCTGGATGTAGGTGTCTGGAACAAGACAGGGGCGATCAGAGGGGATCTCACTTAACACAGAGCAGGCTGGCTGCTGAAGGAGTGGGAGCATTGCTGGGACAGCTAGTAGACTGCATGAAAATATTCACTGGAGCAAGGCCAAGAGACTTAAAGCAGAAAATCTAAATCAAAGGACATTTACAATTTCCCTATCACTTCTCTATTCTCCTGCTTAAAACACCCATTTCTGTAGTGCCAGAAAGAGGTTGAACTGTCAATTCCATCGGCCAAGCTGAAGAGGATTCTGTAGCTGCTGCTCCTCCCAGCAAGAAAGTTCCTAACTAACCACAAGGAGAGGAACCTCACCAAATTCAATGAAGGAATAGGGCCTGGAGACTGTTGGCACCTTCTTGCCATGCTGCTCATCAAACTCCGAATGCAAGTCTTCCAGATACGCAAAAGCCAGTTTCTTGGGGAATGCAGCTTCACACAGGACCAGGTAACACACTCCTTTCTCAATGATGTAGCTAAAAGAACAGCAGACAGAACATTAATTAATCAATTCTGAACCTAGCCTATCAAACACCACCCTGCATACCTTTATTCCCATGACGCAATGAGAACTGGGTACAGGTGTCAACCTTCCTACAAAGTAATGGCTTATTTCTGCTTTACCCAAAATAAATTCTCTTGTACCCTCAGACCCTATACCCACACCAACAGCCCTGAAATCTGTCTTCACTTGAACAAAAGTTGGCCTGTGAATATCATTAGGTTAAGAAAATACCAGCAATGAGACTTACAATTTTGGAGTAAAAAAGGGAGGAATCCACCCTCCTGTTTTCAGGAGGATGGCAGCCCCAGAAAGTTTGCCAGCAGAACAGATGGGAAGGTGGCCAACACAGCTCTAAGACAATGCAGCACAGCCAAGTACCTGAGGCCCACATATGGGAAGGTCTACCCTGAGGTCAGGACACAAGAATTTGGGCTCAACATGCTAAAAAGCCACCCAGTGACTGCCACCTCCTGCTTTCTATTTTGGGGGAAAGGAGGTACCGTTCCCTCCAACACCAGCCTGTTGCTATCCACATGCATGACCTCACAGGCAAAATACTGCTGCTAGCTGGATTCTGGTGACCTCCCCTACAGGTTTGCCATAGGTAAGTATGACTGCGCTAGCTGTTCTTCGGCTGCAATGTTAAGAGCCCCAGAACATGCATGGAAGCATGTTACTGGGTAATGCTGTTTCATCTATCCTGTAGAGCTGAATTCAGAGAGGTCCTCTTCTCCTCCTCCCACCACCCCCATCCCCATCTAATTTTTACTTGCTCACAAAGGCTTAGTGCTGACCTTGTTTCAATGTGAGCTCCACTGCCTCTCTCAGCACTGAGAATAGAGGCTTTCCATTACAGAATCATAGAATAGTTAAGTTTGGAAGAGACCTTAAAGCCAATCTAGTTCCAACCCTCCCCCACCATAGGCAGGGAATTCCACTAAAAAGCCTACTGAAATAAGGGATAAGATAGAACTAATCTTGAGATTGTTTAGGCTTTGCTACAACTCTCTGCTGCTACACATTCCCAACTACATTTTTCACTTAATTTAACCAACAGAAAAATAAAGGCAATCATATTTCCACCAAAATCAAGGGAGTGGAGGCAGTAGATAGCCCTGCCTACACTTCTGAATGTGTATCTATTATTTAAGGTGGAATTTAAATGCTTTTATGTTACCTTCCTTTGACTTTCTGCATAATGCCATTATGTAGCAGACTAGTTAGCATAAAGATTAACAGTGTATTAAAGAATTGACGCAGTCCCAAGGGCATTGTAGTCAAATAAGTAGCTTAAAATTTTCTTAATAGCCACACCAGGCTTACAAAACAACTTCCTCCCCCTCCCCACTGTTTTTCCAAATACCCCAACAGGTACAGGTCCTTCAAATTAGCCATCCTCAAGCTGTTTCTGGGGACAGAAGTATCCATTTCTCCTGCCTCTATATGGCTCCTGTAAATCCTGCCAGCCTTCAAATAACACAGCCTTCAACACCCCTACCAGAAGCAAGAAACTTCAGTTACTTAAATCTATTCCACAAGTGTGTCCCCATAAGCACATCCTTCCATTCCCGCAGTTTGGACTGCATCAGTGTGTAAGACTAATCCTACAGTACATCATGCCTCTGTTCTGCCCTTACCCTTAAAGACCTGCTTGACTGCTTGGAGTTGCTACAAGTCATCACCCAGAGCTTGATTTGAACAGCAAGACCCAAAAACATCTTAAGAAATATGGAAAACTTGTGTCAGATAGGAATCCCAACAGTATTGCCTCAGAGCTGGAGTACCACTTCCAAGATGACAGCAGCCTGAGGAACCTGCCCTGCTCTTTTGGTACAGCTGCATTACCTCTACTCGGGCCAGCTGGTGCTGCCTGGAGCTCTGCAGCTGTATTTCCCACTTGTTTTTCCCTGAAAATGTGTTGGATTTAAAGTCAACCTGTCAGCACCACAGAGAGCAAGCACACCTTATTCTGTCCTGGACTCAGACAATTCTGTCAATGTCAGTTCAACATCAGAGGAGAGTTCCTGCACAGCTGGGCAGTTTTACTCTTTGTGCCTGCCTCTGGGCTTCAGCACAGCACCCAATCATGCTGACTGCCCAGCAGTGTATGCTGCCCTTGCCATTGCTAACTCCTGTACTCCCAATATGCTTCTTACAATTATCTTGGACATTTTCAGCAAGAAAAGCTTTATCCTGGTAATAGTGGCAAAGGCCAAGGGTTGTCCTTCGTGTGACAGGTAAGAGCCACTTCAGCCATTAATGAGCCAAAGGTCAACTAGTGACTGACAGCACCGCAGACTCCATCAGTGTTTCTGCACCTGCACAGCCATGTGCAGAAGTGAGAGAATGCTGAAACTGAAAGTGTGACACAGCTTTTGGAGCCAGTCTAAACATTACATTTGAAAGAAATCACCTCAGTAATTTCAGTGGTCATAGTTTAAGCTTCACATTTCAGCAAGAATAGGCTCTTCTCCAAATGACCAAGCTAAAAACATTCAACACCACCTCAGCAAGTTCAGCAACATCCTGACCCACACTTGTAACTCTTCACTGCAAAATACTCTGTCCTGTTTTGTGCTGCCCTCAGCAGTCAGAGCTCTGATTTGGCAGAAAAGATGGTATGCTGCGTTAACGAACAGCACGGTCATCAGTCAGCATTATTTTTACACTAAATCTCAAACTTCCCTGTTTCCTCCCCTTCCTGCAATGTTCTCACAGTTTGAGGATGTTTTCTGATCTGAAAGTATTCTTTTCATATAGGTCCTGCCTTAATGTCCCACCTTAAAGGACGCAGCAGCTGAGTGCTTTGCAGCAGCAGCTGTCAATTATCTGTGAAACCCCATCTAGGGACTAACACAACACAGAAGGAGAAATGCTCCTTTCCCCACCTACCAGCCAGGTAACCTTTAGTGGTTAACCAGCTGGCAAAACATGAGCTTGTCACCAGAATTGGTGACATTGCAGCCACCATTAAGAAGCTTTGATTTCCTTGGCACTGCCAGGTAGTGCAGCCTTCTCAGACATCACTCTTCTCGTATCACGGAAGCAATACAAGAAGGGATTTACTAGGATCTGCACAGACACTTTTGCAAGGCTTCGCTGCCAGTTAGAGCTACACCCATGCAGTGCCATGGAAACATTTAAAATGGGAGTGCTTTTAAATTCTAGAAAGTTTTAACTTCTAGAAAGAAGGTGATGCAGAGCAGCACTTTCCAGTTAACTCTGGAGGCCACACCCAAACCCAACAGGAGATAGGGATGGCCAGACTATTTTAATCAGTGCCATCCTTTGACCACTATAACTTCCTATCAAAGGCAACCAGAAGATAAGACAAAAAAGCCCAACCAACCAAAAAAATTAAAAAAAAATTGTCACAATTATTGTATGTAAGCCAGCCACAAGAAAAGTTACTCTTAAAACCTTGTAGCTGTTGCCAAAGATCACCCCTTCAAAAAACTCCCCTTCCTCTCTTTTCATGTCACTAAATCTCACAAGAAAGAGACAGGGCAGGAGATTTGCTAAACCGCCCATGACACAGAAACAGAGACCTAAAGCCAGCCTTGCCCTGCATTCAAAGGCTGTGTCCCACTCACGCAGCTGTAAACACACACCTGGTCACCAGGGTTGGGAATTGAGAAGAGGGATCCTGCTGCCAGCAAATCTTGCTGGCAAAACTGGACAACTCTGCCTCGGTGCTCTCACGTGTCACCCGATTTCAGAGACTTCTAACAATTATTTCTGCTAATATGGGAATTCTGATTCTTGACAAGATCTTGGGCTTTATTAAGTTCTCAAGCAATATTCTGCTAGGTAACTGCGTATCACGTGAGGAAGCATTTCCTTTCTCAAACAGGAGCTTGCTCTCCTGCTTTTCACACCCAACACATTTGGCAACAGTCAGACTGAACCTACAAGATGAGAGAAAAAAGTCTGTCAGCTATTAAGGCAATAATTTAAAAAAAACAGATATGGTCCATGTAATTGTAACACATGAAGCTAACGCATGAAAAGGTAAACTCTCACATGAGACAGAGGGGAAAGGCCTTATTGCAGAGGAGCTCACAGTGGTACTGCCAGGCTGCTTTTACTACAGACACCTCTCTTTAGAAAAGGCCAAACACAAGAGGTACAGAAGACACTCTGAAGTTACCTCAGAAGGTGCAAGCAAGCAGAAAAACCTTAAATGAAGCAGAAACTACACTGCCTTTCAGCAACCTTTCAGGTAGTCGAATAACTCACCCACTCTCAGGCAGTCCAGTTTCTAACAAATCCTCACCCTGACCTAGAAGTACCTTCACATATTTCCACCATGGTGGCAGGAGCCCATTCCCCATCACACCCACAGACACTTACTGGAAAGCCATGGCTCCTGCTTCCAGAGTACATCTCGTGGGGGACTGCTCGTTCAGCTTGCGGAAGAGCTGCTTCGCTTGGCTCTGGTACTGCTGCAGATCGCGACCTGACTGAGAAGGGAGAACACGCTGTTAGGAGCGACTGCTGCCAGGAAAACACCCCCACCCGCAGTCAGCGGGGGGCACGGCTGTCTCATCCCGAGGAGAAAGCACAGCCCACCAGCACAGAAGCTGCTCTACAACCACCACCCGCGACCACCGGGCGGGGAACGCTTGTGCAAGGGCTACAAGCACGGACCACCCCCCCGCTCGCCCCTCACCAGGCCGAGGCCCCCGCCGCACACCCCGCGGCCCCACCTGCTCGTCCTCCTGCATGGAGGCAGCCAGCGGGAGCCCGTCCGCCACGCGGGCGATCATGGTGAGCAGCACCATCTCCGCGGCGCGCTGCGGCCCGCCCGGCCCTGCCACGGAGCTGCGCGGAAACTGCCGCTGCCACGTCCGGTCCCGCCGCCGCCCGCCGCACGGATACTTCCGGCCGCCGCGGCAGCCACGCAGCTCCACCACCAGGGGGCCGCAGCGGGGGAGGGAGGCGCGGCGGAGCGGGGCGTGGCTACGCGCCCCTGACCACGCCCCCTCCGGGCGGACACGCCTCCCTACAGGGAACCCCGCCCACATTCAAGCCACGCCCCCTCCCCCCACAGGTGGCTCCGCCCCATCGAGTCCCTCACAGTGATTTAGCCCCGCCCCGCAGCGCCCCGCCCGCTCGCACGTGACGCGCCCCCCGCCGGGGTGGGGTGGCGGCGCAGGCGGCGGCGGCGGCCCGGTGGGCGCGCGCCAGGCCGGCAGCCATGGCGGCGGCGGCGGAGCGGAGCCGCCTCAGCTTCCCGGGCGGCACCGGGGCCCTGGGGCGGCCCGTGCCTATGAACCTCTTCGCTACCTGGGAGATCGACGGTTCCAGCCCTAGCTGCGTACCCAGGTAACGGCGGGCGGACCCTTCCCTTCAGCCGGCAGCCCCCGGGGCTGGGCTCGGGCCTCTCTGACACGCCGCGGGTCGCAGGTCGGAGGCCCGCACGTCCAGCCGTGAGGCCCCGGGGGGGCTGCTCCCGCAGTCCCCCCTTTCCGCTCAGCTTTGCGGCTCTTCTCTCTTTTTTAGGGTCCCTTTCCTCCGCTTTGGGGCGTCTCCCCGCCCCTCAGCTTGACCACAGCGGTGGGCGGGGCTCCCCGCACACCTTCGGTGGGTTTTGGGGTGGGTGGACAGTGCAAGGACCCCCCCCACTCTAAAAAGGGGGGCTGGGGAGGGCTGCTGCCCTCTGTCAGGTCTGTGGAGGGTCGTCCTCACAGGTTTGAGTGGCCCTCCAAAAAACCTGGCGTGGGCTATGTGTTGATGGCAAGGTTTGGCGCGTCAGGTGCCTTCTCACACCAGTGCTCCCCGTGCCTCACCATCCCACGTGGGGTGTCCTGTTAACGGGGACCTTGCCTAGTAAATGCCTCCGAGCAGGCATCAGATTTATCTTCTGCTGTTTTTTCACCCGCTCCCAGTCTCAAATCTTTCCCCGCCTCTGGTGTCTGTGTATAAACACGTGGATGTGATCCTTGCGTGTGACTTTTTTTTTTTTAGCCCACATGGGAAGGATCCTTTTAGCTTCTACAAAATTAGCACTCTCAGAGTCTGGCTTTTGAGGATATAAACGTGCTAAAGCTGAATCTTCCAAGCGCTGCTTTCTTTTTTAATGGGGATGCAGCAAGCAAGCAGAAAGGGAGCAGAGTCATCAGGCTGACCTCACAAGAATGTAATGTTTTGCAAGCTTTACGAACTCCCCCAAATTCCTGTCTTCTGCTCCATCTAAATAGCAGGTTGGACTTGATGGCCACGTCCCAGTCTTGCAGTGCTAACAGCTTGCTTGTGGGACTGGTAGCTGTCTTAGCTTAAACATTACCCACAGTCATAGTGCTTTGACATCGTGGGCAGACAGATAGTGTGGGGTAGAAGAAAACCCAAGTCTGGCAGTTGCAGATGATTTTGGTGTATAACAGCTTATCTGTGCTGACAGTGCCTTGGAGTATCTGTCAGGCAGCAACTTTCTCAGCTTGTGTCTTTTTTAGCTTTATCTGCGGTGGGAGGTCTTGGAAGAAGAATAGCAGCAAGGGGAATGTGCCCCTCTATGAAGTCCTTTTGCCATGGAAGGAGCTGCCTGTACGGGAAGAGCTGGAGGAGCAGATGGTGCTTTTTGATTTTTGTGCTAGATTCCAGTGTGATTCGTATTGACCCTGCTGGTGTGCAGAGGACATGGAGGCCCTGTTGTAGTGCTGTTTTGAAAACTGTCTCCACCGTACCTCTTGACTGCGGGGAGGTGCTTGGGTTCCCATTTCATCCAACCTCATTACAATGGCTGTTAAACTGAAATAAAAAAACCCCAAAGAAACAAATGTCAGTCCCTGCCAAGGACTTCTTGTTCTGCATTATCATTTATGCTGATACTTGCAGATCTGAAAAGAAGCTCACAGCATAGCTTGCTAGTTTGCAGATATGTAGATGACCAGAAAATACGGTGTTGGAACACCGTCCCTGGCTTGTTATGGTAGAGGATGGGTGCATCTGCGCAGGACTTGGCATTTAGTGTGAGTCCCGGGTACTGGAATTGCAGCAGATTTCTGACAGCTGGTCAAGGTGCCTAGAGGAATCTGGGTGATGCAAGGACATGTGGATATCTGGGCAGGTGGGACAGAACTGGGGCTTGAGAGGAAAATTTTGGAGTCACCGGGGCAAGCTGTGAAGCAGGAGCAGATGAAAGTGCTCGGAATGCATGTCCTGGGGCCTTAAGCATCATCTGGGGCAAATGGGACCTTCTAGGAGCATACCTTTTGTACGAAGTAATTTGTGTGTAGCGTGGGTCCCTCTGTTTTCAGCCCTGTTCTTGCTGTCGTCTTTGCTTGTTGTTCCTGGGTTTTCTTTTCTCCTAGAGCCTGGGCGGGAGGAAGAGTGAACATCAGCTGCCTTATCTGCTGCTGACCAAATGAGCAGGTCTTTCCATAGCCCTGCTGGATGTGAACTAACTCAAGTGGGCTGGGCAAGTGTGCAAGGGCTGCATATGCTGTGCAGTGTATGGCAGGTCTGTAGTTGTGGCTGTGGTTGCCAAATGATTTTTGTAAATCTGAAGTGAAGCGGGGAGCAGCTGAGGTTGCAGTTTCTGCAGCAGTGTTAGTCTGTTTGCATGGTAAGGTGTGTGCTGCATGCTGCATGTGCTGGGCAAACTGAATTCTGTAGCAGCAGTGAGGGTGCAGAGCTTGAAGGCTCAATTCTGTTGTTTCTGTTAGGGTTTAACATCGTGTCTTGTGATGCTACATTGGGTCTATGCTTTGCATTTCATTAGAGGCTTTGCAGCAAACCTCTCTGTCAGAGAAGGCTGGAGTTTGAGCGCCTTTAAGATATACTACTGCCTCTGTATTTTAAGTTCATATTGTAATGATTTCTCTTGTACCACAACAGCATTTAAGATTATTTGTATTGAAGTGAGAGGGACTGGGATGAAAACTGTTCTGCGGGGAAAACAATATTCAAAATGAGGTTGTTGAGGCAGCCATCTGTTGGGACATGAGAGGAGGATGTAGAAGAGAGCGGGCCTTGGTGTGTGGTCAAGTACTGTGAAATTGCCGTGGTCCCTTCAGAGATTTCAACCAGTTGCAAGTTCCCCTGAGGGCTTTTGTTGACGTGGCATCTCCCTAGTTGAGAAGAGGCCTAAGCTTGTCAGAAAGTCAGAGGATTCATGAAAGAGAGGCATATGCTTGGGGAGGGAGTGTTAATTTCTTCCCTTTTCTTTTTGGTACAATAAATCTTTCCCCATTCCTGAACAGTTTCTACTACAGGCAGCTGGAGCAGGAGGGGCTGGGTGGACACAGTGCCTGGAGCAGGCTGTGCCTGCATTGCCATGTATTAGGTGAGTGTTGAGGTGGAGGTCCTCATGTGAGTGAGGTGTACTCTTCCCAGGTGATGACCAAGAACTGGACTGTGGGAGGGAGAGCTCTAAAGCATGGCCCTTCAGCACATTCTTCTTTGGTGGGTGATTTACTAAAGCCCATTCAGCTTGGGTGGGGTGTCACTAAAATCTGGAAGGCTGCCTGGGCGCATCCGTGGAGTTCCTGTGTGTGAAAAGGCTGTGTCTAAACTTGAGGGGGAATAATAGTGACGAGTTATAGTGTTGTCCTGCAATCTTCTGTTTTGAGTGCAACACAAGGTCAGGTGGTGTTTTGCAGTTGTACTGGTCTCCCTTTCTCTTCTGCCATTTGCAGAAATGATTTTCTGATTTCTTTCTTCAGCACATGTAGCTCCCGCGGGTTTTGACCATAGTGCTGCTGAAATGCAAGTACTTTCTTTTAGTCATCCCAGAAATGTGACTCAAACTGTCTCACTATTTGGGTGTAACCACTACATACCAGAGGGGAGAGATGCCTACCTTTTCCTGCTGTTTCTTCTGTGCGTTGAAATCTTTTCCTTTGAGGAAGATTACATTAAGTAAAGTTCTCCTTACCACCTGTAAAACTGAGTAATCTTCTTGCTGCATGGCCGCGGAGAATCAACGCTTTTCCTCTCAGTTCTTCACACTGAAGTGTTCTGTGGATTTTTTTTTTTCCTGCCTTTCTAATCTCTTGATGAATGTGTGGTGTGAATGGCATGGCGCAGCACCATCCCGTCTTGAAGGAGCCTCGTGAGGAGACAGCACCATGGGGAGGCTACTCAGGGGAAAACTAGTCTTGGAGGAAGAGTTCTGTTGAAAGGGGGTCTGCTGGAGCAAGAGGAGGTAAGAGTTGGTGCTTCCATCAAGAATAGGTTTTGGTTTAGGCTACTGCCTTAATTGTCACATACTTGAAAAAGTTCCTGCTAAGCTTTGAACTGTAAAATGAAGCTGAATGTATTGGGCCTGAACTGCACATAGAGCATGTGTGACCTGGTGTCCCTTTGGGATGTGAAGGAAGGCTGTGGAACAGACCTAGGAAAAGATGGTGTTGGAGATCCAAGGTTGTTGACTGAGCATTGCCTGAGAATTTCAGATTTCTGCTTGTCTCTGTAGCTTGCGTGCTGGGTGAGGAAACATGAAGGGAATCTGTATGCATCTTCTGGACTTGAACAGGAGGTTGCTGGTGCAGGGACGTTACTGCTTTGGGTGTGCTGGGATGCCCTTGCACTATGCCATGCCTTTCACACATGTCCGGCTGTTGACATACCCCAGGGTGATGGAAACTGATTGGAGTGAGGCTATGGGTTCACAGCAGCTGAGTGAATCCTGCCCGTTTGCTCATGCCCTGGGCTATGTGCTGCTCTCCCTGTGCCAGCTCCCATCTTCTACTGATCTGTCAGTTTCCTGTAGGTTAATGAGTTGCAGTGGTTTGCAGAGGAGTCTGTGAGCATGTAAGTGTAATGGCACAGAGAGGTGACCACAATAGACCACTGGACCATCAGTGAGGGCGGCAGGGTCATTGCAGCATTCTACGTGTTTGCACCTGTACATGTTATTGGTTCTGTCTCCCAGCTGAGTGCTGAGAGGGTTGTGACCTGCGTGAAGTTCATTGCTGGCTCTTTTCTGTGAGGGTTTGCTGCAAATGTGCTCAGAGAGGAGAGGCTTTGCCTTTTGGTATGAAGGATGTGTGCCTACACTGGGAATGGGCACTTTTCTTGGCCAGTGAGAGCATGTTCTGACCTGGCTTGAGCGATGGCATCTACATGCTATATTGGCAGAGAAAGGTGGGCAACTTGCTAAAGTAGTAATTATGATCAGGTGATGCTACATAATTAAAAACACTGATTAATTCGGGGAGGGAGAGATGCCAATTTAAATGTATCTTAACCTCTTGATCTCTTGGTAAGCTAACATTTAGGAGAGAATAACTCAGGTTAACTGCTGGCACATTCATTGGGAGCTGACTAGCTTTTCGGTACATTTGGAACTAGGCAAATGTCTAATTACTCAGATGACTAGGTACATTTCAGAAGTGCTTATTTGGAGGCTTTGTTTTGACTTTGAATGGCATGGAGTGGCTAAATGTTACCACTGAAGGCAACTGAACACAAATGATCGCACAGGATAGGCTTTGAAACAATTGCTAAGCCAGTATTGAACATTTGACATGCATGAGAAAAAGCATCTGCAACTGAGCAATGGAGATGAAATGCTTGGGGTAAAGTGCAGTGGCTAAAACCAACCCTTTGATTCTTAGAGAGCCTGTTTCTCCTCCTTCATCTTTGTAGAAGAGATCAAGACCAAAATAACATTACTTTGGGCAAGATCAGTTGATCCCTTAGTGCTCCTCATGCAGACCCTATCACAGTGATTACTAAGTTTGTCATGTTGTATGATACTGCCGTATATAACTTGGACTCTTGTATTCAGTGGAAATAATGTTCTGTCTAGAGGCTGAGTGGTTTGTTGGAGTCAAACTTCTAGTTAGACCTATTTTGAATCATCTTTTAGCTGATGTAAGCAGAAGCTTGTGTATGTCAAGAGCAGTTCTGAAAAAGTCTTAAAATCTCAAAGCTGCTAGTGAAAGGTCTCTGAATGGGATTGTGCATGGTTTTTATCTGGACACTCTGCACATGCCCAGTGCAGAAGGGCATTAGGAGTGGAAGGAAAGGGCTGCTCTTTTGAAGGGTCTCTTTCCTTGCCTTCCATCAAGTGAAGGTGCCCAAGGGACCTTCCCATTGTGTTCCCTGGCGGGTCTGGCCCGAGCTCCTGCAGCCCTGTGTGGCAGGAGGGGACCCTGCAGCTGCTTATCCAGGAAATAAAAGCTCTGTTGAATGGAGCTGTTGATACTCCACCTTTCATCATCTCTTAGCAGGCAGATGATATCTGTGGCAAGTGTCTGGCTATATCAAATTAGCTATGAAATGATTTGCATAATTAATCAACCAGCAACAAAACATCCCTCTTCTCTGCCAAGAAAAGCAAAGCAACAACTCAGCTGTTAAAAGAGGCCATTCTGTTTCTTGCAACCCTTAATCTTTCTTTTTGCAGGAGCAACTCGTGCTTTGGCCTCGCGCAGGAAGCTGGCCCTGCTCACTGCCTTCATTTGCGTCACATCTTGGTAGCTTTTTCCAGTTCTTTTGGGACAAATTTTGCCACCGTTATGGTGACCTTCTAGGGAGGGTATTTCCTATGGAATTGGTGGCTGGCTGCCAGACAACTCGGTATTGCCAGGTCCTCCAGTTGCTTTTGCCTTTCCATTAACTTACTAAAGAGTGAAAATCGTCTGGACCCATAGTGCTCCTTCAGAACTGCTCCATTTCCCTGGGAAGTTTGGGAGCAGTAGGACAGAGGGGGAGCAGGGAGCCTCCCAGATCATGTAACTGCAAGTGAACAGGAACTGGTCACTGTATCTTATTTTTCTTGTGTTTCTACCTCCCTATAAGCCAGCAATATAAATATGAACCTTTGTAGTCCTCCTGTGTGTCCTTGCTTGGTTGAAGACCGCCACTTCCCAAACAGGGCTGGGGGAGTTTTAGTCTGAATGGATCCTAATGTGCAGATGATAAGAAGCTTAACTGTCAAATTGAATGTGATAGCATGAAGCTCCTCTCATAGTGAGGTTTAATTGGATTATGGTACTGTACAGTGATGTGGGGGCTTGCAGGGCATGCAGCCAGCTTCACAAGGAGAGAGTGGATCCTTGCTAATCACTCATTTGTTTAAAACAATGAATGGCCTAGAGAGCTATGATGGGCATGCTGCAGCCAGTGGCCCTGGAGGAGGGATTTCTCAAGTCTGAGGGTGGCTGATAACTACTGCACATGAAGACCCTGTCCTTGGGTCAGTGCAACTGTAGTAGAGGGTCTGCAGACCAACCTGGTGAGCCTGAGTCTGGGGAAGGAGATGAGCTCCTGTGTTTGGAAAAGTGGGTGCAGTGGGCTCTGTTGTTGCATGCTGGAGTCTCGAACCCATTTGCTCCTGGGGACCCACCTTAGCCTTTCCTGAAGCGCTTTGTGTGGCTGTGTCACTTATTGTGAGCTGTGCCTTACTTCTGAAGTTGCCTGCTTGTTCCTTCTCATGTAGCAGCTGGGAGCCTGCAGGCCAGTCTGGCTTCCAGTGCAGTTTCTTGCAGGGCAGTAAGTATTTTGATCAAGAGCTCAAATGCCAGTGTTGGACCTCCCCTGCTCCAGTGAGAAAGCAATCTAATTTTTAAAGTGTGCTGCAAAAATAAACATCAGAGCAGCTTGTAGGCTGTGCAGTTTGCTTAAGTGAAGGCTCTCATGCATACAAACCAGAGCAGGGGTCTGCAAGCTATGAAGTGTGCTACTGCTTGCCTGGCTTGGGGTGGTACATGGTGGCTGCTGCACCTCTACAGTGACCATGGTTTGGTGCAGGTCCTGGCAGCTGTGTGCTTTATGGGAGTTCTTTCTTCCTGAACTGCTGAGAGGCTGTTCTTGGGAAGTTTTGCACTGAAAATAAGAGTGTGTGTTTATATTTCAAAAGAGTTTGAAATCTGCATGATGGCTCAGATCTTATTTCAGGAGAGTTGTCAAGGAAAATGGCATTTGTTCTCCTCTAAGCAGGCAAAAATATCAACTTTGATGTTGTGTGCTGTGTGCATAGGCTCTGTGCTGGTTTGGAGGGATAACTGTCTTACAGATGTTTGAATGTGTTGGGAAATGCCTCAAAGAATGGTGTGTGCTATTTGGGCAGGGATCAGCGCCTGGATGCTGGGAGGTTTTGATCAACTCGACGTGTTTCCTGCTTTGCTGTTGCTGGGAAATGGTCATTTTGCAACCTTTTCCTCAGTGCTCTAAGATGTGTGCAGCCTCCTGGGCCTTGGGGAGGTAGTTTCTTTTGTTCCACAAAGGAAAATAAAGAACAAACCTGGTGATTCAGGATGGACTTTTTTTAAGTGT
Organism: Ara ararauna; assembly: GCA_028858755.1. Taxonomy (NCBI): domain Eukaryota; kingdom Metazoa; phylum Chordata; class Aves; order Psittaciformes; family Psittacidae; genus Ara; species Ara ararauna. The sequence goes on from CM054382.1 coordinate 47,764,586, forward strand.
GTGTTTCTGGGGCTGGGGAGAGCTGGAGGTTTGAAGGTGTAGGGCTGTAAAGCCAAGTTGTATGTCTATGTGCAAGGTGCAGTGAAACGTGTTTTCACTGCTCAGCAAAGTAATTTGCTCTTAAGAATCTTCTGCAGAAAGCCACTGTCTCCTTCCATCAGATCCCTTTGCTCTGTTAAACTTGACTGTTCAAAAATCCTTCCCTGCTCTTTACTTTTCTACAAAAGCACTGCAGTGTGGGGGCTTGGAGGTGCTCCTTGCTGCTGGTAAGTAAATGTCATGTGCAGGAGGGAGATTTCTAAGGGGATCTTTACCCTTGCAGGTAGAGGGCTGCAGATGAAGTCATGGGAAAACCATGGAGCTCATAATGTAGTTCTGCCCTATGTTTCAAGGGTTTCTAGTGCAGGGTTCTCATTAATGGCCAAAGTGAGCTGCAGTTTGCGCACACGCTTGTCTGATATGTGTTTCCCAACAGGCACTAGGCTGGATCTAGATACAGAGCAGAGAATAACCCCCACTGAGAGATTCTTAGGAAGCCTTATCTATATATAGTCTATATAAGTCTGTATCCTCTTTCGGCTTAGAGGACAATCTCTGCCTGGGGAATGTGGTTAATGCAGATATACCTCAGCTTCTGAGAACCAGGCACATGTCCACAAGTATCGCATCTGCCGCGCCCTGTGTGAGTGAGTGATCCCTTGCGTGCTCTGGCTCCTGCTGCGGTGGTTTGCATGGGGGAATTCTCTGCCCAGGGCCCAGCTGCACCACCCCGTGCCATGATCCTGCTGTTGTGGCAAGCTGGTGACATGCTCCTGTGGCCAGCCAGGCTCATCCTCTGTGGGAGCACGCGGCAGTATTGAGCATGGGGAACAGCTGCGAAGGCTGTGGCACGTCGTTCGTGTGGAGCTGCTGGTGCTGGCACCTTTGGACATGTTGTCTGTTGGGTGCTCTCATAGAGGCTGTGAGATCATAGCTTGGCAGTGGCTTGTCATGAAACAGCTCTTGTAGGGTTTTTATGCCAGTACAATTTGCTTTCTTGCAGCTGCTTGCCAGGGTGTACCGTGAGAGGAACCTGTACATACATACTACTGCTTTTGGAATGGGAAACAGCTTGCAGTGCTCAGCCCACCTGGTTCACCCTAACGCAGGGAAATACATAGCAGGTGGCTTAGATCAGCCCTGGGAACACACAGGGAGGTGAACAAGGCTCGTCTTTCACAGCAGTGTGGTCTCCTATTAATTTATGTACAGGTGCAGTTTCACAATTAGGATGTGAGGCCATTCTGACTCAGGCTTCCTTTACCTATGATAAGTGACTTTTTCTAACTGGTGCACCACTGGATTTTGTAGATGTCCTGCCAGCTGCTGAAGGCCAGTTTCAGAGGAACACAGCCTTCTCTCTGCTGCAGTTTGCTGCCCATCTACTAATTTTGCAGCACATCCTGAAACCAAAGAAGTGAGACCCTGGGGAGCCTTGTATCAGCTTGAAATGTCACTCTGTGAACAGCTTCTGAGGTTCTGTTGGACCTGCTGGAGGCATGGCTTCTCTTTGGATGCATTTGGCTCTGGAATTGTGGGTCTAGGCCTTTGTTTTTAACAAAGGAGCTCCATTTTTTACTTTGGAGAGGCTGATTACCTTCCCTTTTAGGGAGTTTATCTGGCAGCATAACTCTTAACCCTGTTGAGGCTGGACCCTTGACAAGACATGCTGTCTTTCCTGAGACCATGAAAGTCGCAGGGCTGTTGGAGGACATTTCCTCACACGCATTTTTACAAATATAGCAGGATCGTTTGAGGTCACTCAGTCTTGAGTTTCTTCAGGGAGAGCCTGCTCAGCTGGAGGCTGTGCCAAAGCTGGATTTGACTGCCTCTGGAGGGGCTGTTCTGAAAATGGGTGTCATTAACATGGGGTCTCATCTCAAGAGAATCCTGTAAGCTTTCCAGCTTGTCAGATATGCATGCAGTCTTTATTTCACCTTGACACATGTGTCCTGATTTCACTGCTGCTTCAGCTGTGTGAACTCATGGGTTTGTAATGGGGACGGAGACATTGCCTTTCTCAGCAGAGCAATTGTAGTATCCTTTTCCTGACTGTAGGGAGCCAACATCAGGGTGCTCTATCTTTTACTGTTCCATCTGTGTGATGGGTAGTTATGGGTGTAAGACACAAGCATTTACCAGTCCTCTGCCTGTTACAGCCAAGCTCCAATAGCTTGCTCACTGAAGGACTCTTTCTCAGACACGCATAGGGGTGTATACACTGGCCTTACACTTCAGGTAAGGCTATAGCTAGCGCTTACCAGCTCCTCAGAGGCTGATGTGTCTGATGGCTCTTTGTAACCTACCTGCTTAGGCTTCTGCTTGTCAGCACCTTCTGCCTTGTGCCAGTGCAAGCATTTTGGAGTACACATAGTAAAGTGAACCAGGGTAGAGGTGAGGAGGTGGGTTGTTTAAGTTGGATCAGTCCTCTGCTTTGCTTTGCTGCATGATGGTCCAAATGGTTGTGCAGGCAGAGCATGGGGATGAAGGACAGAGCAGGTAACCTATTTAATCCGGTGCTGCTGCTGGAAGGTCATCAAGTGGAAGTAATAAGTGGACCCGCATGCTCCCAATGTACGCACCACATTTCTAATTTAGCAGAGCTTCTCTTTAGGCTTCGTAAATGACTTAATGACTGTGGGAGGAGAAGTCCAGCCCCTTGTTTAGAGGCATGTGTTCAGCTGCTTGCTAGAAACCCTGGGTGGTCTGGAGCCTTGTGTGTGTTCTGCAACTTGGGACTGCTGTTGTGAGAGCTGAAGAGTGGGTCGAGGGGAAGAAATGGTTGGAGTGAAGGTGGTCTTTCCTTCTTTTGGGCTCTAAGGGGAGGTCTCTTGTGGAAAGAATGTTTTGGGAGCTAGGCTTTTTGCAAGAGAATTGTCAGACAGGCACTTCCTAACTTGAATAATTGACAGTGTAACCAAAGCTGCTGGAGATTGTTGGGGATGTAACTGAATCTTTCACACCGATTCTTATGCAAATTCAAACATGTGCTCCTGGTTTCTAATGGGACACCTACAAATATAACTGGCTTCATTCAGAAGTCTATGTCTATGCACTGGATCTGTAATTGCCAGTGACTTTATAGTAAGAGCTTAACTTGCAGAGCTGCATCTGAAACAGTTCCTCAGTGCTGCTGTTACCTGTACACATGAAGTTTAGATTAGATTGTAAAATCTGTAGATTTTACATAGGTGACTTGTGGAGGTTCTGGCACATGGCTTGGTGTTTGGTGCTGAAACTGCCCATTGTCATACTGATGTGATTCAGTAGCGAAATGAGCTTGAACGCTTAAGTGCTGTTGTCTTTGCTGATGCATTAGGGCTCATTAAAGGTAAATTAAATGGCCTTGAGTTTGCCAGAAAATAATTTGGTGCATGTAACACTGAGTGCAAATAATCTTAAGTTTCTATGGAGTAAATCTACAACTGTGAGTTGATGAGCACATTTCATAAGTATCATTTTGGGCTCCTGAGGGACATTGGTGTCTGCAACCTCTTGGCATAGTTTCAAACTTAGCTTTGGGTTTCTTTTTTCATAAATGTGCCACATGGTAATGGAGTAGTTGGTCAAAACCATGTGGGCTTAATTTCTTTAAAATATAAACAGCCTAGAAATGTTTATGTACAAAATATCCAGGCAGTGACTGTAAGCATTTCCATGTTTCTACAAGAAATTAAGATAATTATATAATAAGCAAAGATTCATATGGCTTAACTTGTCTCCCATCTGGCATTAGTTAAATTGGTGTTTTCATCTACATGACCTCTTGGAGTGGGGAGAGACTACGAAAATAGAAAACATGGCTGAAAAAGACCTTCTAGGTCATCTGCTAGCCTATGTAAAGGCTGGAGCAGCTCCACTGAGCTACCTCTGACCGCTGCTTTGGGGAGTGACTATTCGCCCTCTGCCATGGTCCGTGTTACTGGATAGGTATTGCAGGAGTTTTAGAACTGTTGGTTTTAGTTGACCGACGAGTTGCTTGTCCTTTATGCAGCCCTTCCCCAGTGTTTAAATTTATGTTCAGACTAAACAGATTAACTACAGCAGGAAGAACTTCCTTCTTAGAAGAAAGCTATTGTTACAGCATCACTTATAAACCTCTAGTGCTTCTAATTCTGGTCTCCTCCCATGGCCCTTTCCACCCTTCCACCTGCCTGCTGCAAGGTCTGCTCTGAGTTTCTTGGGGTTGTCCTACAGCCTTCCTCCATGGTCTCTCCCTCTCAGATGGGCAGTTTTCAGTATCAAAAGGATCCTTCCAAAATGTCCTCTTTCATGAAAATACACCTGCATGCTTTCTAACTCGTTGAAAGATGATATGCTGCTTTCCTGATCAAGTTGCACCTTCTGCCTTAAAATGAAGGATTTGCAAGGAAAGCTGAGAACTGCAAGAACTGGATCATATATATTTTATGTTGCTAGTGACTTGCTAGGGACTGAACTCCCTTTTATTTGCTCTTCTACTTTCTCCCTATGCTGCACTCAAATGTGTCAGAATTTAAGGTGCTCCGATTTCTCTTTCAGGCTGGTGGGATCTGTATCTTTTTTTCTGCCAGGGTTCAGCTTTATTTTGCTTAACAGAGTTGAAGACTATTAATGTAGGCTTTATTCTTGCTTTACAAATAGCCTTTGAGTGTCTCCAGGTACTTGGATAAGCTTTGCCTGCTCATGTTCAGTGCCAGTGAGGATCTGAGACAGCTGCTTGCAGATACCGAAGGAGGTTAGAAGATTTTTTTTTTTTCCCTTACAACATGTAGCCTTCAGTGGCTCATGTGTAAAGCTGCTCACGGAGACAAAACTCTGGTTGTTCTTTACCCTTGGTCCATGGTGGTGTGCTTGAGGATCAGCAGGCTGGCCAGTGCTCAGTTCAAGCAAGTAGGTAGGGATTTTTCCAGGGAGAAGGGATTTCAGAGGTGGATTCCCTCAGTTCAGCCTTCAGTCAGCATGTTCCAGTTTTTCTGACATGTGAATGGCAGGTCCTGCTGGGCGTACTTACAAAAACGTTTATAATAAGCTTTTACTGTTCATTCAATTGTTTCCTTGTTCCAGGATCATGACCTAAATGTACATGCAGCCTGGCAGTGCTGAGCAGTGCTGTTTATATTCCTGCTGCACCTGCATTCAAGGCCAGCTTTCTAGTGCTGGTCCCTTGAGTGTGGAGGGTGCTCAGCTTTTCTTGATGTCCTGCACCGATGCTGATGGTGCTGTGTTTGAAGATGCATCTGCCTTGTCTGGGTTTCGAACACTCAGGTTCATTGTGCAGCACTGCTCTCCTGCAGGTCTGAGCAGCCTGGTTCCTGGTGTTCCTGCCTTTGTACAGCACTTGCATTCAGGAGGATCTCTGCATGAAAAGCCCTGTTGCACCCAGGTGTGCTTGTGTACAGGCTCTGGGCCAGAGATGGGTTGTGAGTAGGTTTAGCTCGACCTCACCAGTATCCCAGCCGTGTGCTGCCTTCGCTTTCTTGCAGTATTTACTTCCCCGCTGACTTCTCTCAGCGTTGCCACAGGCCACTGTTGTGGTTTTGAGCTGTGAAAGCAGTGCGTAGTGCTTGACTTCTCAGCTGACTTGGAGTCAGTGCACACTTCCCTGCAGAATGGTTCCCTGCAAAACTCTCTGGTAAATATTGGTAAATTCACCCAGTTTTTCACAAGGCTTCTGGCAAGGTGGGGAAAAGGTGCTTTGTATATTGTGTACTTTTTAAGTACTGTGTAACTGACTGTGGTAGTAAAGCAAATAACAGCATAGGAACCCTGCTTTGCTTAGCTTTGGCTAGCAGCGTGCTGGATGCTTGTGTGTGTTTGTGTAAGGCTGCCACCATGGTGAGCTCTCAAATGTAGCTTTTGGTTTAGGACAACCAAAAGATGATTTCACTCTTCTTTTCTTTACTTCCACTTGGGTTTTGTATTTCTCCCTGGTGGTGGTCAGATTTGCTGATGGTTCATATTTTAGCTGGGAAGAATGCCCCTTGTTGGGATTCTGGTATGTATGTATACAATCAAAAATGTTGAGTGGGCTGGGAATAGCTTCCAGCAAAGCTGTATCAGTTTCTTGGAGCTCTTTTGTTCAGTAAAAATTCCTTTCTTTTCTCTCCCCCTTCCCATCCCCCTGACAGCCCACCTCTTTTCTATAAGGACATGCTGAGGTATAATTCACAATGGTGTGACTGAAGTGAAATATGCACAGCTGCAAATGCATTTTTAAATGATACTTCATTGTTAAGGCATCTCTCTGAACAGGTTTGCAGTTTCAGTAGCCATGAGAATGTGTTAACAAAGAGGTTTTTGTTGAAAACACTTGACTTCCATTTTTATCAAGCTCTGAGAATGTTTTGACCACTCACTAGTTTTTGAGTGCAGATAGGAAAGATGTGGAGCAGGGTAGATTCATGGTGAGGAAATACATATGTCCCCCTTGGAAAAGGAGTTTTCCTTTGCTCTCCCTGCATGGTGTTGCAGAAATCATGAGACAGCTAGAGTACAATAAAGTACCCATTAGATTAAAGTTTTATTGATTTGAATAATCAATAAAATACTAAGTTTGAAGCATCAGGAATATCCTGTCTTGCGTGCTGCATCTCTCCTCTACCTTCCCACTGAATGGAGAAATTTTACAACTCTCTTTCCTCTTTGGATCCATCAGACTTGATGCTTTTGTGATCTCTTGCCTTTATGGTGCATAACAAGGCCCAGCAGCTGGAAGCTGCAGACATGTAGTGTTCTGATGCACTAACTATGGCCCAGTGCTGCCAGGATTTGGTATGGGGCTGGCTGAATCACAGACATATGAAGAGCCAACATCTGTTTAGAGGTAAGTTGAAATAGATTTATTAACTTCCAGGGCATCACAGAAGGCTTGTACCTGTTTAAAGACAGAATTTGGTGTAGCTTAGGGTGGAGGATTCAACAGTTCATGTTGCCTCCCACAGTTGCTGTCTCCTGAACAGGCTCCTTTTCTAGCTTTTATTTCTCTGTTTTCTGTCCTCTGACGGCAGACTGCTGACAACCTCTTGGGTTATCTTGGTTCCAAAATTATCACCAGATCTTCCAAGCTATTGCATGAGTAACACTGGGCTTTTCTCCTGTGAGTGAATTCACACTCTCCACCAGCTCTCCAAGAAGACCTGCTCCGAGTAGAAGCTAATCTGTGTTTGAGATGGTATACCTGCAAACAGAAGACCCTGCTGAGTATCAGTCATGGGGGGCCATCAGTCTCTCTGGAGTGTTCTTGCTGAGTCAGGTGTGAAAACAGAGAAATGGCTTGGTAATTCATAGTTACATGAACATTTATATGTGATCAAAATTCTCATATTTGACATATGAAAATCTCTTTGTGAAACAGTTGCAGCCTGAACTCTCCTTGGCTCAGTGTTTCTCTTCAGCCAGTTTCAAGGTGCTTGCTGTAAGCTGATGAGCTGACCTTTGCTTCACAGTGAAGCAAAGGAAATGAAGGCTCAAAATAAACACCTGGAGAGTGGTAGCAAATCTACGCTGGCTCTCTGGAGAGCTCGGGCTCACCAGGCTTGTGGGAGCCTCAAGACCACTTTTCTTATTCTCGCTGTAGGGATATATGTTTTCTTCAGAGACATGGATTTGACTTCCTTAGTACTATCATACTAAACTATGGCCTGGGAGACTTCTTGCAAATTGCATGCAGAATCTTGGAATGGGAGGCATTATTCTACTGTTTGTAAGATGTGAAAAGGTAGGGATGGCCCCTCTCATCATGGCTACAGAGTAAATACCCAGGCTGCAAAGGAAAATAGCATAAGCGATGGTGGATTTCTATTGCCCTGTAACAGATGGGCAGAGAGAAAAGGGTATAATGTAATGAATTTCTTGCATCATTGTTTTAAATCTCAGCTGAATCTGCCAGATGTGGAACAATCAACAGTTTTAGAGAATGTAGGGTTTTTTTAGCAGATCATTTGTGTGTTAGTGTATTTGAGGCTACAGTATGAAGATACAATGTACATAAGCGCATTTCATGTGTAACTAGCCCCAGTGCAAAATTTAATGGAGTTGGTATTAGTTGTAGTCATGTGAGAAAATCAGAGGTTGAATATGGTCCTCTGAGTGAGGAGGCATAAAATTAAGGATAAATTCCATCCCGAGGGTTGAAAAATTTCATGGTACCTGTCTCTATCTCATCCGCACTGATGATCATTTCTGTTCCAGAAACAGTTGAGGCTCTTTGATAATCTGAGTACATGCACCTGGTTTTGGAATGCTCTTTGTCTCATCCATAAACAGGAGCACCAACCCCAGAATGATGCTGATACCTATTCGTTGCTCTTAGCATTGCTGTCATGTTAGTGTTAGCTGATGGTATCAGGCAAGGGTATTAGAAGAGAATGTTTTCAGGGAGCCAAGACTGGTCTGGCTGTAGAGTTTGGTCTTTATGAGTGATCTAATAGTGTTGTACTATTTACAAATGGAGTCACTATCTAAATGCTGCATAGGCTCCTTGGTATTCGCTCCCAGCAGTGAATCTTAATGCCCTGCTGAGGAAGAGCCGACTCATATCCAGTCTCTGCTTGTTCATGCCTCGTTTACCTCCATCTGCTTATTTTGTAGAGCGCCTATGGTTTATCTTGATAAATCTGGGTTCAGTGGGAACACGTAGGCCTGATTAAAGGTTTTGGGGACTGAATGGATTATGATTGCTATAAATCACTTTTTGGTTTATTGCTTATATTCAGCATTAAAAATCTTATGGGGGGATCTGGAACAAGTTCTGAGTGGTGGAGACCCGCATCTTGTGTTTTGCTAGTTTACACAGGTCACTGTGATATATTAAATATTCTTGGCACATTGAACTAACAAATTCAGGCATTTATTTTGTTTTGCTGCTTCCTTATTGTTTTCATGAGTGAAATATCACCAGCAATGATGTTAAAGGCATGTATTATTCAAATAATACCGAACCTCTGCTTTCCAGCTCAAATTTTGACAGCTGTTGAAGAGGTTTAGAGTATTAAGGAAATGCAGATGTTCCGCCACAGCAACTCACTGTGTTCTGCCTCCCACTGCAGATGTTCAGCTTTGGTGGTTCTTCTGAGCTCCTTTAGTAAAAAATGTGGTTCCTTTTATCCCAATAAACTTAAAGATGATGTCAGCTTTCAGAAAAGAGGGTAAGCAAAGTCTGAGTTGCCAGGTTTTCTCCCTTTTCTATGAGAAATGCAGTGAAATCTTAGTTACAAGGGTTTTTACAGAAAAGAAAACAAATAGAAAACCTTGTGGTGAGTTATTTCCAAACAAGTGCTCTCTTTTCAAGTAGCAGCTCTTTAAACTAGAGCATACAGAGTATATTTAGATGTGAAGAGAGAGACTGTGGGGTAGGATGTATTTTTAAAGTGTTACTGAGAGATATTCTGAGATCACCTGGAGATTGGGAGTTTTCCTAAGGGAAGCTGCTCTTACTGAGAGGGGATCAGCAGTGTTATACAGCCCTGTTGCAAAGTCTGGAAATGCATCTCCTGGCCATTCCCCAGGCCCTGAGGACAGCCTGATGGTGCACGTTCCTTCCTGTTCAGGTATCTCCACAGAGTGAGGGTAGATGTTTCATGCAGTCCCTGTCAATACAAAATCTGCTGCTGCTTCACTGTAAAGTAACCTCCACGAGTCAGCCTTGAAGATAAGGGATCCCGATTTTTGTTCTAATGTGCAGTTCTGATGGATTCTGTAGTTTTCAAGGTCTTTGATGGGTAGCTTTTGTTAGGCTTGACAGCAGGCACTGCATTTTCTGTAAGTCTTTTCAGTCCAGTTTGGCTGGGTTTGGAGGTTGAAATACTGCTCCTGGCTAGTGCTGAAGTTCTATCCCTTGCAGTAGTGGTGGTAGTTTCCCTGCAGTCATCTCATGCCTGCATGAACCTGCGTAATGTGATTAACTACTTGGCTTTTAGAATCTCACTAGATCCCTTATTTGTGTTCTTTGATGATTTCCTTCTTGGCTTCTCTGTGCTCTTAGGAGCACTCCAGCAGACAGTGTGCTACAAATAAGCAAGCTCTGCCCAGAATATTTGATGGGAGAAATGCAAGGGTTGGGTGTTGGAGCACAATGGAGCTTTAGCCAAAGACATCAAGAGGCATTTCTTTACTTTCAGGGAGTGCTGAGTGCGTTTGCATTTTCAGGCCTTTTTTGACTACTGTTAATACTGCAGAGTTCCTCCCAATTTGTCCCTTACTTTCTGGGGAGATGCATCTGCAAGGGATAGTATGTTCCAGCTGGTTTACCCTCGATGTTTTGTTCCAGTTTGAGGGGTGTTAAACCAGTGTTTCCAGCATGTTTAATGCTGAATAGAGTTCCCCAGATGTAATGGCAGGATCTGAAGTTCTTTGTGAATTATATTTAGCACTGATGGAGGCTGCTTTGTCAGCTGTGTTTTATTGCCTTGTAAAAACTGGCACTGTTCAAATCTAAATAAATGCTTCTGGGAAAGAACCTTCCTTTTATAACTGTTTTAATGTGCTTGATTTGGAAACATCCTTTGAGCTGTGGCCAAAGAGCAGATCAGTTGTCATTGTTGCAGTTCTCTGTTGGAAGTACCTGTGCAGAGATGAGCTGGTGCTGTGTGCCGAACAGCCGAGGTGCTGCAAGCATTACACAGGGTGTGTGGTACAGCTGCAGAAATTGCTCTTTATGGAGCTGGTGGTTCTCCTAACCTCTCTTATGACCTACTGTTGAATACATAGAGGTTTGGACTTGCAACTTTCCCTTTACTCCTCCTTCCCTGTAGTTCAGATTGCTAGTGTTGTATTTTTGGATCCTTTGTGTGCTGGAAACCTACTTTGGGGTGCTAAATAGTTCTGTGTTTGAGGCATGATGAGAATTGTGCAAAAAAAAAACAATGTTTCAAACTTACGTAATGAATTCCGATATTTCTTTGACTGTCATCCCATTCACCTGGCATTGAACATGGGGCAAATAAAGGAAGAGCATAGACCATTGGCTTTGTGAGGTTTTGGGGTGTATATGCCAATCTGGAAAAAGGCCAGAATAGCAGGATTTGACTGACTTGCAGCAGTGAGAAAGGCACTGGGATCTGTGGAGTGTTCTAGTCTGAAAAGCAAGCCCGCCAGCAAGATGCTTTGCATATTTGATTGCTGCGCTGGCTAATACCAAACGTATCATCAAAGTTCACAAATGCTTTTTCCTGCTGCTGGCTGCTCTGCCTTTACTCTTACTGGACATGTTGGGTTCTCAGTAAAAAAGCAAGCAGCCATTTGAGGGTCTAAAGTATGCTTGTGTGGTTCTCCCATCTTGTTTGTTTTGGGCCATATTGCAAACTTCATGAAAAAACCCTGTTCATCTGGCACTCCGTGCAACTGGTTTAAATCAAGGTTACAGAATGGCGGTTTGTTAGGAATGCAGGGACACCTGCCCTGGCTATGCTGCCCTGGGTCTAAATGGGTCAGCAAGGGAAAAGCAAACTTAAAAACAAACACACAAACCCACCCCCAAAATTCCTTTTAAAAGAACTCCTACAACAGTTCTCGAAGTCTCTTTATTCAGAGTGGTGTAAGGTGGTTGTGTTTCAGACAAGCACCAAGTCTTAAGAATTACATGCCGTCAGGATCTTGGCTTTGACTGGGAGGACCTCATGTCTGACTTGATTGTGGACTGGGAAGCATTTGGAGATGGTTGAGTGAGAAGTAATTTAATGTGACCCGTGGCGTAAGCCTGTATGGCCTCTGGAGTGGCAGGCTGTTGAGCTTGCCTCTGCATCAGAAGGTGTCGTGGAAGCTGTTAAAAGCGTAGAGGAGAAAGCAGAGATGGCAAATCGCTCATGTCCTTAGAGCAAGCTCAGATTTAGGTACAGCAAGAAGCCATCTATTTCTCCTTGACTGCTTTCTTAGCTGAAGGCTTCCTAGTCCTGATTTCTTATGATGAGGAGATCACAGTGACAGGTAACCTGAGCAGAACTGAGCTCTTCATTACAACCTCTTCTGACATGAGCCTGAAGTCGAGGCATAGTTGGTTTTTTTTTTTTTTTAACCCTCTAGATGCGTGCCTCTGATGTCTAATTTACAGACAAAGGGGAAGATCAGGATATTTCTGGCTGAGTCCTGGCCTCTAATGATTGGCAGACCGTAGGGACAATATGTGCTGTGGCTGGGACTGTGGTGTCTCCCCGGGTACCAAGTGGCTAACAGATACACAGAGCACAGCACCACGTGGCACAGCAGCTAGTGTTCTGAAAGCAGTGAGTGCAGGAGTGCTTGGAGACCTGTGCTTCCTGCTATCAAGAAGAAAATCCTAAATACCAAACCAGACTGGCCAGGGCAGGACCTCCCTCTGAATCTGCCTGCACCAAGATGCGCACCGACTTCTCACTGCCAAGTGTACACACACTTGGGATGGGGCAGGGGAGCTGCTGGGGAAGTAGTTGTTTGGAGAACATTGTTCTTCACAGAGTGGTGAAGGAGGATTTGCCATCAGTCTGCTCTGAAGGGGCGTGAGGAGGAACAAGCATGCTGTTGGAGATGGTCTCATTTGTTGCATGGTCACGGAGGAGCTGGTCATATGCAGGCTGTGACATCCCTAGTTGCTGTGGAGATGTTACCACTCCCAACCTGATGCTCCTGCTGGTGTTTAGGGATGTTGTGCCTCAGGGTTGAAGCATGAATGTGATGGAGGAGAGAACCAGACAGAGTGACGGCTACTGTCCAGGCTAGGCACAACTTAGAGAAAATATGTGCCTTGACACATTTCCTTTAACCTTTTCACCTCACTGACTGATGCGTGTAGCAGACCTAGCTACCACTGCAAGGATTTCCTCAGGTATGTGTTGGAAGGCTGGATGCTGTCTTTGTTCTTGCAGCTGGCTGCAACACTGTCAGCTTGGAAGGGGGATGCTGGTACAAATGAAGGCAGAAATGTGCTGTTCCATGCTCTGCAGCAAGCTGCAGATGAATCAGGAGCTCTTTGGCTCTGGTCCTCATCTCTGGCTACTTTGTGCAGCTTCCACTAGTCCCTGAGAGTTCAGGGGCAGATGGGAATGGCTCCTCTCAGGCAGGGAGAGCATTCCTGTAGCGTGCCTGGAATAGCTGATCCTGGTGTGTGACAAGTGCTGCTGTCTGGGGCAGGGGGCCATCGAAGAGAAGACAGGTTGCATAAAGAAGGCATGCAAAGGAGGGGAGGACTGCTGTATTTGTTCCAGCTGTAAAGGTCTCTCCCCTTCATCCCCTACCCCTCTGATTTGTTTTTGCATTCCTCTTTCCAGAATCTCCTTTTTGTTTCATTCGTGTTTATGCTTCTTTGCAAATCTGTAAAGCATGTGGTGGGAACTGCTCTCTATGCTGGCTGTCTCATATAAGCTTAGTGGGTTGTGCTTTTATTTTGCTGCTGGCTGGATGAGAAATGAAGCTGTAGCTACAAAAATGGCTTGACCAGCCCACGTCCTAAGGTTTCCCCTCCCTGACATGCGCTGCTTTGACTGCTCCCATTAAGTGCTCAAATAGGAGACTGGCATTTCAGTGCTGTCTGCATGAGAGGCTGTACTGCAGTGCAAGGGTGTTCTATGCCAGCTTGTTAAACCCATAGTTACCACTGGACTTTGATCAGATGGATGTGACTATGCCTGGTCTGTCTCCATCCTTGGTTGTGGTGCCTCTGGTTACTCCAGCTACTACTAAATTAATACAATAAATATCAGATGTGTTTGTGTCATCTGTAATGTAGAAATTGTGATGCTGATGGTCTGTCAAAGGAGCCTTAACTATGAATTGGCTTTTCATTATTTGCTGACTTTAGTCTTTAAAGCTAATAAACCACCTTCCTAATGCCTCAAAACATTAAAAACATTGATCAAACCTAATCCATCAGTACCATAGGTTCTTTCATTGATGCTCACTTTGGTATCAGGATACTGTGCAGTCCTGGTGTCTTGGTGCTAGCTTTGAAAGAGACAAGCCAGGAGAGGCGTATTTAACTAGACCTGTTCCTGTGCTTGCCTTTTCAGGCAGCATAGTGTGAAAACATAGGTGATTTTGCCTAACTCCTTTGCACTCCATTGCCTATCTGAGAAACAGAACTAGTCCGTTTATGGTTTGTTGGTGGTTTTTTTTAGTGAGAAGCTCAATGTATAGCAACGTGTACAAAAACTGAGGTGCTGCATGAGGCCAATGGACCTGTGAAGAGAGCTGCTTCTGCTTTCACTGAAAACCCCTTAAGGGGGCAGGTAGCTGCTGTTTCTCTGTAGCACTTTTCAGAGCATGTACCTGGAAGTGAGCAGTTGGTGTCAGACTGGCTGTTTTCCTGCCAGTGTGACTTGGACTACATGGGGTCTTGGCCAGGTAGTCAGAGCATGATGTGACACAACTGCCAGCTTGCACAGAAGTTTTGCTTGGCTACCTGAAGAGTATGTGGAGCTGTGAAGGTTTAGCTTTAACCCTTGTGGGTTTCACCAGCATTGCTGCGCCTCAGTAGTGTGCTTTCCTTTCCAGACTACCAAACTGCTATGAAATGAGAAGTGCCAATGGAATATGTAAGCTCTTTTGTTTTGTGAAACAAAGTTATTTGGCTTGGAGGGATCCTGATCCTTTCCTGCCTTGGGTGAGTCCTCTAGAGCCGGCCAGCAATGCCTTGTCCCACTGAAGGAAGACATCTCTTAGCATATTCCATGTTGGATTGGTGTATCTAATCTCAGGAGTCCTTTAATCCTTGGTCATATTAACTGCATGCTGTTCCTCAAATAGCAGATGTGCCCCTGCAGAATTCTGGGGTCTGCTAAAAATGATGCAGGTCTGCAAAATTTTGAAATCCCCGCTGCTTTTGCATGCTCAGTTTGGAGGAGGAATATTTGTAATATATTTGAAGTGAGCAGGATGGTATTTCAGCTGTGAAAGGACAGTGTCTGGCTCTGTGTATGTGTCCTTGTGTGGTCCTGGGTAGAGCCTGTTGTGTAAAATAACTTGCAATCCTCTTACCTGTCTGAACAAGACCTGCTTGCTATGGCATTTCTATGGATCTTAGTCTGTAGAATCTTGAAAGCTTAATTCTCTGTATTAAACCTGGGAAGATGATTTCAAGATGTTTGAGAAGAAGAAGAATTAAAACACTTGTTCTGCAACTGTTTCCTGGCTTCTTAAAGCTTACGTGAATGGATCCATAGCCAGAACGGCTCTCTGAAGGTTACCATTTAACTTTTTGGTAAGTGTGAAGGAAGGAGAAGAAAGCAGAGATTAGTACAGGACTCATGTTTCTTTGCAAGTTAGTTTGTTTCTGGTATGGCGGAAACTGGGGTGCTTCACCTTTGCCTCCTTATTTAGTTTCTTCCTGCCTCAGAGTTTACCTGAGGATGGGACCATTTTGAGGGAATTATCTTATAAGCTTTGGAAAGTGAAGAAGTGCTCTTCCTGCAGCTTCTATCATTGCTACGCTTGCGGGGAGGTCCTGCTCTGATGCTTCAGTGACATTAGAGGACAGCTTTTCTCCCCGAGCTAATTCTGCTAGGCCAGCGCAGAGGCCTGCCTTTTAAGTGCAGCAGAACACATCCTTGTGTTCTGTTCTTCCTGGGCATGTGTGAAACAGGCATAAGGAACTGCTTGCATGGTTGGTTGGTCGTGTGCTGCATACATTCATACCTTACTTAAGCAGCTGTCTCTGAAAAATGCCTCTCCTGCGCAGACACCCTGTAGCTATGTGCAGAATGGCTCTGTTTGTCTGAGCAAGCATGTATGCAGGCGAGTTTCTTCCTCCACTTCTTTAAGTGGCTCACAAATTATTTTGGGACTGACTTGGATGTGAAGTGTCAGCTTAGAGGAAAACACTCAAAGTTGATGTTGAAAGCATTGGGGTAGGAGCCTGCTAGCTGTCCTGAAATGCTGAAGTAATTTGGGTGAGGTGAAACTGTCCAGTGACGAAACAGAAATCGGTTCCTTCCTGATAGCCATCAGCTGATTGAGGTTTACAAACCTCAGAGGAGAGTGCTTCTGGCGTGAAACTTTTTCTCTAGGAACAATCTCTTCACAGCTTTTAACCTGGCCAAAAGGTGTCTGTGTTGTGCGTTGTAGAGTCTTCCTGCCCCAGCTCGTCTTGCAGGTGGAGGCCCCTCTAGGTGTGGATGCATCTGTTATTAGCTGTTATTATTCTCAACTTCTGTGGGGCTTAATTAAAATACAGGTCTTTAATTTTTAATTTTTCCTTCCTGTTGATGTGACTGTCTCTGCGTGAGCAAGGTCTCCGTGCAATTACTGTGCTCCCTGTGGAGACAGAGACATTTAATTTGGTGAGCCAGACTCTTTCTTGCAAGGGTTTATTTTCCTGATCTTCCTACTCAGAGGGAAGTAAGAGCATGACATCCAATGAGTAAAGAATGCAGCACTTTATTTGGTTGTTCTGGGCATGTTTTCTGGGTCTTGGTTACCAAAATGCTATGTTCTTTGCAGATAATTGTCTCTTTCGGCAAAGAGCTTGTGATGAAGTTATTTACCACAACTTGCATTAGCAGGGTGAGTTGAAACCATTGGGTCAAGTCCAGCTTTCCTCTTTAAAACTGTGTTCTTGCAGCAGTGGTGTAAAAAGATGAAGAGTTTTATTCTTGTAGAATGCATTAAGCTGTCTCATGATTTGTTAACCTGAGAACAGGGTCAGGCCAGTACCTTGTGCCTCCTCACTATAGGAAGTGGTATGTGTGACTGGAGGGGACTCAAGTTCTGCAGTAGGCACTGCCTGCTACTGTGTGGGACCCAGCTGTGCCCCTAGCAGGGAGATCTGCTATGAACCTTCAGAACGGGTGGAAATTGTGGCTCTCAGATTTCTATTGCCCTTATTTAACACTGCTTCCTCTAACTTAGCACTTCTGCTAGCCTAAATCCCCATGTGCAACCATAGGTCGCCACTGAAACAAACATCCAAAGAAAGGGTTTGTCTGCGCCTCCTGTATTGCAGTCCCAGGCTTTTTTTAGACTGCTTAAAATACTTCAGGCTCTTTCAGCTCCAGACTTGAGGCTTCCTCAGTTCTCCTTGTGGATGTGTGTGCTAGGTTCTTTTCCCTGTGTTCATGGAGATTCTGTATATATGTATTAGATATTTCTAAATGTAGCCATGTTCTCTTTTCAGATCTTTCCAGATCCTCCTGTGTCTGTCCTGTTTTTCTTACCAATGTTTAATCTTAGCAGGCTCATTGATAGAAATATTTTGTGAGACAAGGCCTCTTCCTGATCCGTGAGAATTGATGGAAGTACAGCAAAACCTAGGCAAGAGATAAATGTAGGGAAGGAGATGCTGCTGTTATCAGAGGCAGTTATGGCAGACAAATCCTTGCTGTACCTGTGGGTGCAGTTCAGGATTCTTGTGCTGGCAGCAGGGGTACCACCCTGGCTCTGGATGCAGTGACATGCTTAGAATATGCCTTTTCATGATTATTTGAGTAAGGTATGGCCCCTTTCTGCCACATATCCTGTAGGTTGCTTTGATTTGTAAGCTACAAACTTAGACTGAAGACCCAGAACAATAAGTGTGCTGAGGATAAGAGTGATTTGGTGGGGTTTAAACTCGGATTTTCATTCCTTTTCCCCACCCCCAGTGGAGAATATAAACATTAATTGTTTTGTGTGAGAAGTGCCTTTTAGTACCAGCAGCACAGCAATGTGGAATAAAGAAAGCAGATGCGTCCCTTGTCTTTCTTTAACTGCTTTTGTTTTTCTGATCACTGTAAAGAAGGCTCTTAATTTTTTTTTTTTTTTTTTTTCCAAGCAGCAAGTGCTCCACAGGGCTTGATCAAAGCTCATAAATGATGAATTGAAGGAACGCCTGGCAGAGAACAGAACGCCCTCCTTGTGCTCGGCTGTGTGTGCTGAGAATACCATTGTTTCTTCCTGTACCTTTTTCATCCTCGAGCTTGGGGCTGGAGAGAAAAGGCCATTGTTGCTTGCCTGTCTGCCAAGACAATGCCAGTGTGTTGTCCTACCTCTGCTCTCAGCACCTGACCCGCCGAGCAGTGTGGGTTTTGGCAAGCCAAGTGCAATTGTCCTCCAGCTACAGCATTAGAGAGAAAACAAATGGCATCACAGCCTCTTTCCTCTAGATCCTGGCCTGGCTGCTTCGTGGCAGCAGCCACATGCATCTGTGCCTGCTGTTTCGTTCAAGATGCAGGGGGAAAAGCCATCAGCCTCTCCTACGTTCCAGGTTGAGGGGATGCAGCTTCACATGACTTCCAGTTCACAGGGACATGTTTGCAGTTGAATGCACTGGCCCGTGCTCTGTTGCTTCTGCAGGTGCCTGCTTCAGTCAGGGAAGGCTGTGGCTGTGGCTGTAAGCATGCTTGCCTTTCCAAGCTGTCCTTCCTGCTTCTGCTGACCCTCCTCTGGCACCCAGCACCCCCAGGATGTGCTCTATAGCACATTTCTCTCGATGACACTGTGCACAGCTGCTGGTGGTGTGACAGAGGGAATGGAGGCCCAGGCATACCCAGGTTTTCCAACTTCCTTGTAATTTCTGTAGCATCCCCAGCTGCATATCTCGTGATGCAAAACTCTGCAACAGAGAGAGCCTTTGGATCTCTTGGTTATTTGGGGGGCTGATGGCAAGCACCAGTGCTTTGCAAGTGAGCAGGGAGAGCTGGTAGCATGGGCTGGGGTGGAAGAGAGACTGGCAAGGGTAGGCTTGGAGAGTTGCTTGTATGAAGACCGTAACAGCTGACCTACTATTCCCTGTTCCTAGCCCTGTGTGAGCGGGCAGAGCCACTGATGTTTCTGGATGAGGCAGGCAGCATTTGCTTCAACATCTGCCTCTGCTCCTGTCAGAAAGAGCCTTTAGCTGCGTGTCTCCTGCAATTTTTCACCCAGACTGATTGTGGCTACCTTTAGGCATTGCAGCAAAGCAACGTTTCAGCTTTCCTCTGTGATGGAGGGGGTGGTAGAGGTGCAAGTCACCCTTTCTGTGGTGACTTGTTGGGTTCCTGGCACCAGTGTAGGGTCCTGTAGTTTAAGTGCAGGCTTCAGTCAATGGCACTTGTGCTACTGCTCCCTGGGCATATACCAAAATCCAGTGTTGGCTCTTCTTCCCTTCCCATCTATTGCAGGCCCCTTCATGAACAGCCCTGATGTTAGACTTCATCTGGGAGAAAGCTGTGCAGTGGGTTTCCAAGAAGCCATGCTGAGGCATGCTAACATCCCATGGCAGAGGCCAAAGATGCCCATGCCATGGGATGGGGACCTGACACAGAGGCAGTGCTGGCTCGTGGCCAGTGTGACAGATGATGTCTGGTCACTAGAGCCAAGCCGGCAACTTCCCCTGGCCTCTGCTTGCCTCAAGCTGAGCTGTTTTTGCTTCAGGATTATCTTCCCTTAAGTTTGTTTCTAGGCATGCCTTCTTAATTACACCAGCTGGTGGCAACTTCTGTGGGATTGTGACAGTACCATGGTCCCATTGCCTCAGAGCCTTAACTCAGCTGCGCCTAGTCCGAGCTTTATCCCCTCCCAAGCTCTCTGTGCTGGAAGGCAGAAGTGCAAACAGCTTTAACCAGAACAATGTAGCATTGCCAGGGTAAAGAATGTGATTTACTTGCATATGTGTGACATGTGAACCTGAGGGCCAGAGGCCACCGCTTGAGTTCTCTCCCTCTTTCTTTTCTTTTTTTCCTTTCCCATTAGGGATGCCTGAGCCACTTCCTAGCACTTTTGTCTGGCGGTGAGGAGGAGAATGTGTGGGTCGACAAGAGGAAGTGGGAATGAGATCTTTGAGAGCCAGGAATCTGAAACTGAAAAAGCCAACAACCTAGGAAAGCTTTGTAGATAAGTTTAAAATCAGACTGACCCAGTGCTTTTATATTCCCGGAATTTAATTCTTCTGACCCTAAAGCTTTTGGTCAGACTGGGAGCAAGAGTTCCCAGCTGTGGTTGGTGGAAGTCTGTGCTGTAACTGTGAGGTGCTCTCATGTGGCCATGGGTTGTGTCAAACAGAGAGGTGTACCTTAGGTCCATCTCCTTGTGTTTGTGAAAAGTTGGAGGAATTCGGCCTGAAAAGCCAGCAAAGGCCTCACATATTTCTGCTGTCTTTATGTCTTTCTCAGTGTGTGGCTTGTGTCCAGAGCCTGTTCACCCTCAAGCTGGGATACTGCTGTGTGTAAAAGCTGTTAGAGTTTTTCCTTTTTCAGGCATGATTGTAACTGTTTCTCTTCTGTTCCTGTTTGCAGGTTATGCAGCTTGACATTAAAGAAACTGGTAGTCTTAAAGGAATTGGATAAGGAGCTTATTTCTGGGGTCATTGCTGTCAAAATGCAGGTAATTGCTGCTCAGTTCTAAGAATTAAATGTCCGGGGCTAAAAGTACTGGCAGATGCCTAAACTGAGCTTCACCTCCATGTGAGGGTCCGTTGCAGCCACAGGCTTCTTCCCAAGTACATCAGGGCATTCTGGTTGTGTGGAGAGTCTCTTCTCATCCATATTCTCATATTCATACTGTATTTCACTGTTGTAACCAAAGACTGTTGTTCACTGAGGGCTCAGCATAAGCTTATCTGTATGTAAAAATGCTTTTTACAGATCATATGCTGTCACCTCTTCTTCCTGAGCTGTCACTAAATTCCAAACTTGGTTCTCTGTTTAACATGCTTCAGCTCACTTTAGGGCTGGACATCTTGATAACTTGGTCTTGGAGTGTGGGCTTTTCTCTGCTGATGGGCAGCTCTGCTATCAAGTCCAAGTCATTTTGTAGCCAGGTGCTTGTCAGTGAACTTGTAGGGTGCCTGTACATTTTAATTTGTTTCCATAAAATACAGCTGTCATCCTAGGTACATAACCCACTTTGCAGCATACATTTGTGCCATTTAATTAGGTGCCTACATGTAGGTCACATTGCCTGGAGGCAGGCTAGGAAGGAAGGGGACTCTGTTCCACCGTTGGCGTCACAGCATCAGTTTGACTCGCATGTCCCCAGCACTGCAAATGCTGAAGTACTTAATGAGTAAAAGCCTAGCAGACCTCTAAGTAGAAAAATACCATTAATCGCGCTGAAAAGCTGCTTTTCAAATAAAAAAAAAAAAAACCAAGAAAATCCCTGCAGAAAGCTGGTTGTGTCAGAGCGCACAAAATGTAGCTTGGAAGGTGAAATCATGAAGGCTTTATGGTGCAAGAACGTGCAGCTGAGGATTTAACTGGCTTTTCTCATCTCAAGTGGTCCAGCTGGGGTAAAAAATGTCCCTCTGTTGGAGGGGCTTTATACAGCTACAGCAGGGAGCAGAAAGGCAGGGGATTGTTTCACACACCTGGATTCATGGGAATCCTAGGAACAGCACAGGTGTGGGTTTCCAGGCTGTCAGGTATTGCTTATCAGGGCTGAAAGCTTTCCTTATGTCTATACTCAGAGATGCTGGATGCGTCACTGTAAGGGCCTGAGGCTTGTCAGTGAATGATCTACGTCCAGAGCATGTCAGATTTGGGTTGGAGAATTCAGTAGCTTTTACTAGAGCAAAACCTTTTCCTGTCCAGGTTACTGCTGACTGCTTACACTTTTTATGGGTGAAAGCTTGTCCTCGACTTGGAAGTCCATAGGGAGTTTTAACACGTGGGACTTTATTTTGGGTACATGTTGTGATCTGCCTTGCTACAGTAATTCAGATGCTGGTACTTGAGCAGTTCTGCAGTCCTCTCTATACCAGGGCCTATCTCTGAAGAACTGGTAGGCAGAAGGACTTGCCCTGTTTGGGGTATTCATCTGCCAAGTCCCAGGCTGCAGTTTGCATTCTTATTTTGCCCTTCCTGTGTCTGTCCAGTTGACTTGGAGGTAACAGTGGCTGGAATGACCACTGTCCCAGAGAGTGCTCACCTTGGGCGTCCCTTGTGCACCCGTATTTCTTTGTGATGTGCTATTTAATGGTGGGTAAGCAGCACTGCAGCTATCTCAGATACAGGTAAATTTGAGGCCCTGTTAATGAAAGTCCTTTTGTAGCTTGCAGGTTATGATGATAATGCTGACAAGCTCTTTCAGGGACACTTAATTTGGCAGCACTCAGGTTTCTGACATGGCTATTGTTTGAGCCTGGTGATACTGGATCATCGAATATATATATGATCTCTGTCAGATGACTCAATGCCTTTGTATGGGGAATTGCAAGAGAGGTGTCAGACACCAGAATCCTTCCAGAGGGGGTGACTGAATACAGACCTAATGAGAACATCTTACCTGCATTTCCCATGTCTCCTTGCAGCCTCTGCAGCAGTGATGTTCAAAGAACTGGCAACTGTTGCCAGTTTTCCTGAGCTGTTGCTCTGTTTATCCGCTGCAGTCTTTTAAAAGCAGCTATATTTGGTATTTCATTAGATTTCAAGTTGCATAACAAGTAAAGCAAGATTTCTGCTATGAGGAGCTTTGCACCAATGGAACAGATGCCGCTATTGCCAGCGGCGGGGCTAGCTGTGCTTTACTGCACGCGTGCTGCTCTGCCTGGGGGGAGCCTTTCAGTTTCTTTCTCTTCTCTGCTTTGTCCTCTGCTCCGCTGGAGCTTAGGCACCTCTCCTATTCCACAGAGAAGCTGGTGCTGGGTTGTGCAGCAGCTGAGGCACTGCTGCAAATCCCAGTGCTTGCTCTGGCTGCCTGAGCGACGCATTTGGGGACAAAGGGATTTAAGTAAGTCTCTGCTTCTCTCTCATTTCAGGATGCTGTTTGAGGCTGATATGGGCAGACCAGATTTTCCTTTGGAGGTAGCTGGGGAAGTGTTTACCCTTTTATTCTTTGGTTTCCCAGATGCTGCTTTTTTGAGAGCTACAGTTCTGTGTTTCTGGGATCAGCCTGTCTGGACAAAGCCAGATCTGCAGCCTCAGCAGAACATTGAGCCAGGGACCTCTGAAACTTGCCACTGTGTTAGAACAGTGCAGAAGAATTTGCTAGGCAGCAGTCTGTCTTGCTTTCCTGCTAGTTTTCCCTAAAACAGTCCCTGAAATGAAATGCTCACACGTGAAGTTGCCCAGTAATTCAGTTAGTGTACAGCATCCCAAACACTGTGTTGATTTGGAGTTGCCCTATAATATGATCAGGTCTCCAGACTCTGCTGTTTAGTGAATTTTTTTCTTTTATAACCTCTAATACAGTTGTTTAAACTGGTAAAAATCTCCACTTTCCCTAAGGAGGGGTGTGTGCACAAAAAGAAATGAGCAGTCTGTCACAGCTAGTGCCAGAGATTTAAGCATGATGCTGCAGCCTCCAAACCCAGGAGGAGATGAGCCTTGTACCTATTGGCTGAAGAAAAATTACGAGACTTGAACTTGAGGGGTGAGGGTTGTCTCACAGCTTTTGAATGCTGGGGTTTGGCAGAACAGAAGCTTCTTTGTTGCAGTTGGGGACAGTAAATATGCCCAAATCTTTGGTAGGCAAATATCTCCCTTTCATGTCATTAATATTTCACAGAAGTGCAAGGTCAGACCCACCTGTTCACTTGCTCTGTGGTAGTCCCTGACAGGGTTTCCTGGTTTTCAGTAACTAGGGCTTGGGTGGGATGTAAGGGCTGGCTTCTGGGGAATTCACCCGATGGACTCTTGTTTCTGTACAGGGCTCCAAGCGCATCCTGCGATCTCACGAGATTGTATTGCCCCCGAGTGGACATGTGGAGACGGAGCTTGCGCTGACCTTCTCGCTGCAGGTGAAGTGGGATGTGGCTTTGGGGCAGGTGTGCTTGCTGGACTTGCTGCTTTGCAGTGAGCAGAAGTGCGTTGTGGGTCTGAGGTGAAGATCCTTCTAGTGCTGCTGAGATGCTTGTTCTTAAGGCAATTGCAGCCATTTCTGAAGAACTATATGAGCTCTTTTGGCTTGTCTCTGGGCAGCCAGCTGTGGGGAATTGGAGCACAAATAGGCCAGGTGACTCTAGGATCTAGGAACAGGGAAGCCCACTAGGAAAACTGCTGTATAAACTCTTAGAATTGTTCTTGGTGCCAACCGTGCATTGTTTAAGGAGATCTCTAATCCTGAGTTGTTGAGGGGGAGCAGACAAGTTAAACACTAGCTGCAATTTACATGTCCTGAGTGCAACAACACAAATTTGTCTGAGTTGCCTCTCAGCATTGGGGGCATGGAAAAGGGTGCTGGTTCACAGTGTTAGGGGATCTTCCTTGTTGTGCATCCTGTGTTTATAGCCCAGGAACATGAAGACTTTGCAGTCTGTCCTCTTCATGTTATGGCTGTAGCAGGAACTGGAGCAGAGCAGGATGGCTCTTTCTTGCCTTAAGTTGACTTCTTTATGAATAGGTACTGGAGGGTGACAGCCATGGGAGGTGGCATGGTATATCAGGCTGATGGAAAGCAGTAGTTGGAATGGGACAGGTGAACCTCTGATTTGGAGTTGCCAAAGGAAGCACCATTTGGGTGAAGCAATAGCAGTATGCAGACAGTTACTCCTGATTTTAAAGTCATAGCAATAGGTGGGAATTGGAGCAACTGCATTTTATTGGTTCCATTTTTCCTCAAAGCATGCTGCCCTCATGCTGCCTCCTGAGCAGGGAAATAAGGTAAATAGAGGCAGGCTTGCTGCAAGCAAGAGGGAAGATCCTGCATGCATAGAGCATATTTGGATTATCTGTAGTTTGGGACTGTTGGTTATATCAAGGTCAAGAGTTTGATCTTGTAAGGAGAAAGCCTCAGGCGAGACACTGTGGTGGTTACCCAGACCTATGCAGACTTGAAGCAGCTAAGATTTCATTGCAGATGGATGATAACCCTACAGCTGCCCAGGCTGATACACAGATGGCTGATGCTTTGGGTTCTGTCCTGATGCAGCCCACAGACTGTGGTAACTGCAGCATTGCATCCTCTCCTTTGTGAACAGGAATAAAAAAGCCACGTGCCAGGAATATGTATGCTTGGCTCCTGGGGCTGCAGCTTTCTATGGTTGGGAGGAGAGCTGCAAGATGAGCCACGTCTCCCTTTGCCAGACCTGTATCAGTAAGGAGCAAGTGTTTCTGCTGATCTTTTTGGAATTAATTGGGAATATGTTTGGTTGTTTTAATTTGGCTTTTTTTTTTTTTTTTCCCCCCCCTGAAACTCAGAGCAGTGCTGCAGTAGGATGCAGAACACTGCCTTTAACTTGATTTTCCCTGGAGGGGCTGGGAATTGAGCCAGAATAATAGGGGAGAGCGATGTCCGTGACACTGAGCCTTCAGAGTAGGTGAATAAGCATAATGCAGGGATGTGATGCTGGTCTCTGACTGCAGGAAAGATTGGTGGTCTTGGATGCACTGAGGTCTGGGAAGCCTTCCTGAAGTGGCACAGCAGGATTTTTATGACAACTTTTATGCTTTCTTAATTGGATGATGGCTGGAAGCTACTTCTGGCTAGCAACTGCAGTTTAAACCAGATTATGGTCTGAATTTAGTGCCTGGGATATATTTGGGAGTGGTGACGGGCCGCAAAGTAAAAGCATGTGGATGTCACAGAACAAGAAGGTCTTGGTGTCTTCCAGCCGCCAGTATCTCCATACTGTACTGTCAGCTCTTCAAACCTTACTTTATGCTAGCTGTCTGGATTTGCAGCCCCTTTTATCTTCACAGTTGCCACCTTCTCAGCTGCTTTTCCTGGGTGAAATCCTTGTCCTTTGCACAGAGCATTTTCTTGTTAGAGCTAAGCTGGAAAGGTGGCAGTGCTGGCTGGCATAATAGCAAGCAACCCATTGTGTCTGGCAGGCCTCTGCTCAAACAGAAGGGAGGAGTTTCCTGTTGCTCTGTTACACAGCTGGGGTAAGACTGGAGTTAGTGATGTTAAGTGATCCTGTTTCACCTTACCTGCTAGAACAAGAGCTAGACCAGCGGTAGGCTTTCTGGCAGGTGAGCTACCATCACCCTTACTGCTGGCATGCCTGCTTCTCTGGACCCTCTGTGAGTTTCACAGGATCAAGTGAAATTCCCCAGATTATTCCAAGCACAACATCCCAGCTTTCCGGAGCACTTAATTCCTGTGTTTAATCTAATAACTTTTTCCAGAGGGAAAGGATTACGTCACTGGGGCTTCAGAAAGAATGTCTTGCCCTCATTCTCGTTATTCTGATGTTTGTGATGGTCCCTTCTTCACACCCCTCTGAGGTGCTTTAGGGCACTTGGTGCTTCCTCTAAAAGCCTTGTTTTCAAATGTTTTGAGTCAAACTGTTTTCCTCTCCAGTCTCTGTCACAATTGACAGTTACTGAAATGTTTTCGTTGAAACTCTTCTGTAGAATTGCTAAGTCATGGCTGGTGTTTAAAATAGCTTGTCTGTGCTATGAAAACGGCTCAGCTTTTCTTCTAGAGGCTTTTAACAAAGGAGCTGAGTGGCCTGAGGCTCTGTGCTCATCAGAGGTGGCCAAGCAGCACACCTTTGAGAAACAGAAACTTGCACAGGTGTGGACTTGAGCCATCCAGTTTAATCCCTGAAAGTCAAGCTGGCCTGGGACCAAGTGTGACTTTGGACCTTAGTTGCAGGCTCGTACTTAAGCAGCCTTGGCGTGGCCCAAATGCTTTGAGCTGAGAGCAGGGCGTCCCTCTCCCCTGCTGCCCTTCCAACATGTGGAATCGCCCCAGAGGCAAGGAGGTGGTAGATTTGAACGCAAAAGTTGCCTTTGGCTTTTTGAGCTCCTCTTGTCCCTTCCACCTAATAACTTTCTTCCCTCCTTGTCTGGGGACGTTGCATGTCTGTAGAGTCACAGGCTCCATTTTTGGTTGCAGGTGTGTTTTGAGGTTGTCTTTTAATTATGTGGACTCCTGTTCCTCTCTTCTGCAGGGCCACTGCCTTGTGCAGTGCACAGGAGATCTGCTCTTGCAGAGCAATCAGTTAATTAGTATTCTGCTTGCTTGTGTGGCCACAGCTTCCAGCTCTCTGCATAGCAGCCAGGCTTGCCCTGGACAATAAATTCTATCTCTGGGTTTCTGGTGGCACTCAGCATTTGTATTTATCACATGTTTTGATGGGCAGTAACTTATTTTCATAATGTCCCAAGGAGAAAAAAATATGTAGGTCTTTGCCTGCAAAAGAAGCATCCTTCACTTGGGAATGTCCCAGTTGAGAACCCTGCAAGTAGGTTCTACTGTCTGTAGGTTACTTTAGTGCTGTGTATTTTGTATATTTGGAGCATGTGTACCATTCACCTCTGGGGATGAGACTGGTCAGATGGCTGCTGTAATCTTCTCTTGAGGATTGCTCTTCCATGGCATGGCTTCTTTCCCTGGGGATGGCCAGCGCTCTGGCAAGTGCCCTGGCAGAAAGCAAGACCTGACTGCATTAATACACTGTGCAGGTGAGCAGGGCAAGCTGAGATAGCATGGTTAACCTCATGCTTTGCTGAAAGTCTCTGCTTGACTTCACAGTCGAGGAGAGTTTTGGGAAGTTTTTTTGGGATATATACAACCAAATATATTTTCTTGTATGGAACATGTATTGGAAGGATTTATGTCTTTGCAATGTGGCCTGGCAGGGGGGTTCTTGATGTAATTACTTAAAATACAACCATTTTGAGCATTAGAAGTTTGAATGTGTTAATGTTGGAAGATGCTGACAGTTGCAAGAGCTGTGTGGCTGGAGAGAATTATTGCGTGATCATGTAGGTCTCCATGCTTTAACAAAAGAGGCATCAGCAAATCCTTGTCTTCTCCATAGCTTTGCTACTCTTTGCTTGCCATTCAGAGTGCAGTAGGTTCTTAATGTGTGAAGTGGAGGGTCCAACACTGAGCAGTGGCCTTGTGCTGGAGGGAAGGGTGTCCTACCAAGAGTGTGGGGGTCCATGCCACTGCATGCTGCCTGCTGATTGTGCAAGGGCATCCTGTGCACCAGGTGGCACCTCTGGGGCTCCAGTTCTGGGCAGCCTCAATTCAGCTGTTGAGGGAAGTGTCTCCTGGAGACTGCTTTTCTCATTGGAACAGGGATTGGGCTCAGCCTTTCCCAAATTGAACATCTCTGAGCCCCTGGGTTGTGTCTTTGTTGTGCTTGGCTGGGGAAATGAAAGCCCAGACCTGAGCTGTTTGGGCAGAGATGAAGGCTTCCTTGGAATAATGAAGGATTGTCCACTGAGTGTCAGTTAGCTGCAGGCACTTCTAAAAGCCCTGGGGCTAATCCCTAGAAATGGAATTTACTTGTGGAGCAGGCATCTTGAGAGATAACATCAAGAGACATAATAAAGTTTTCCTTTGT
Source organism: Ara ararauna (assembly GCA_028858755.1). Taxonomy (NCBI): domain Eukaryota; kingdom Metazoa; phylum Chordata; class Aves; order Psittaciformes; family Psittacidae; genus Ara; species Ara ararauna. Next base: position 47,792,703 of record CM054382.1, read on the forward strand.
GTTCCCAACTGCAGTACCCTCACTTCTTGAAGAGAGAAGGCAACAAGCTTCAGATCATGCTGCAGCGGCGGAAGCGATACAAGAACCGAACCATTTTAGGCTACAAAACTCTGGCTGTGGGGTCTATCAACATGGCTGAGGTGAGCAGAATTTGGCATGATCTCTTTTTACAAAGGTAGATGTTTTCCCTTCTATTTAGACCCAGTGTTGTGACTTTCCTCATTGAGTAGTACCTCGTGGGATTTCATATAGCTGTTTTAATAACTGCAGTCAGTATTTAGTGGACAGTATTTTAAACAGATTTTACCACTGAGTGATAATATTGGACATTTTCTGGATAGTGTATTGAGAGCTAAAGCTTTCACAAAACTAGCTTATTACCTTGTGAAGATTTTGTTGTGTATTGGGGTTTTTTTTAGAGTTACAAGCTCCAGATCATAAGTGCAGAACAAGACAGACAGGGTCACTCAGGCAAGCCTTCCAACCCTAAGAAATGCTAAAGTTAAAGCAAGGTTCGCTGTGCTTCTCCGTGCTACTGTGTGAAAGTTAAGGATAAAGTACTTTCATTTTGCTTGAAACGCACTTTGCAGTTCTTATTTCATGACTTGGTAATTTAGGTGGAGCTCTATTCATGAGAGGTAAATGATAAAATTTTCAGATTTACATCTGAAAATTGATGCTGGAATCAAGTGTGAATAAATTATTCATTAAGGCTTTCTGAACGGCTTAGCTCCATGCTTCATTATTTCATGCCCTGTTTAATAGCTGCTGTTTCTGTTTCTGAGTATTTAGAGATGGACTTAGCAGCAGCAAGTTCAGGATAACACCAGTATTGTTCACAGAACACAGTCTGATGAAACAGTCATTTCCATCAAAAGTAAACTAATGTTATGCTGTGGTGACTTTTTACTACACTAAATAATTAATTATAAAGGCCACTCCTTGCGTGTGAGTTCAGCTTCCCTTAGACTTGCAGTAGATGGTGAACTCGCCATTTGACCTGGACAAATTCCGATGCGTAGCTGTGTTGTAGCTGATGTTTTTCGTGTACCATGTTTGATTTGTTTAAGACTAGAAGTTAAATGCTGCTGTAAGGCAGAAAACATGGCTTCATTAATTAGACCCATCAATGAACCGGTAAGTGTTGGGCTCTTGCTGCTGCTGCATGTGGTTTTTCTTAGGCCTTTTTGTAATGTCAGCTGACTGAGGTTAGAAGGTAAAAAATTTTCAAAGGTGGGCTGTGTTAGGGCATAGCTACTCTCCAGCTCATCTGGGCTATTTCTGAAATAGAAGACTTGAGGAAAACAAGTTTTACAAGCCCACCATTGTTTGCAGTTTGTGGTGTGATGACCCCCAACAGCACTGACACATTTCTTAAAAACAGCATTCTCTTAGCTGTTGAAACAAAGCAATAAATTGGAGCTGTGAGTCTGAGCAGAGTTTAAGAGCAGGGGGGTATTTGTTCCTCATCAGCCTAGGTCTTTTTAAAGCTACACAAGGAGCTGACAAAGCAGCCTGGTGTATGTTATAAAGCTGAGGTACAGGCATGGGGATGCACTTTTGGACTCCAGTGAGGCAAGAGAAGGACGTAAGCCTTAGGTTCTGCTAAGATCTGTGTTAGTGTCAAATGGAGGAGAAACCCACACTGAGATGTCCCTCTGCCTTGACCGTTTGTCTTGTTTTTCATGACCCACTGCTTCATTATCCTGGGGTGGCCAGCTGCTCTGCGATTCAGGTGCCAGCTCTCTGGAGACGGGTTTTTTGCTTTAGGAAGCGCTTTGCATCTGTATCTCGCCATTATTTTTGCCTTTAATGGCTGTTCTGATGGGCTTTAACACAAAATGAAGTTCCTTCATTAGGTATTCAGAAGGTTGGTAACCAGATAATTCAAATCAGTACTGTACCATGGAAGCAAATACATAGTAATGAGGTTTCAAGTATTGTGCTTCAAGCATGAGCTAATCAACTGTCAAGCTCAGAATGCTTTTTGCTTCCTTCCATTGCTTCAATTAGTGTCAAAATCTCAACTAGCATTGAATATTGCTTGCAAGTGGCTCCTGCAGTTGCAGGGTGTTGACTCGCTTCTGTACTTGGAAATGTGGAGTAACTCTATTAACATAAATCTCTCATAGTATGCAAATTATGCAAGTTTAAATACATTTAAAGGCCAATTTGTACCACTTCATTCCTGTCCCAGGTCATGCAGCACCCAACAGAAGGTGGCCAAGTTCTAAGCCTTTTCAGCAACATCAAAGAGGCTGCAGTGAAGGTAGCAGAAATCTGGATCTTCTCCTTGTCAAGTCAGCCAATTGACCATGAAGACAGCACAATGCAGGCCAGCCAGAAAATCAAGTCTACGGGTAAGAGTACAGCCACATGCTCTGAGGACCACTGTTTTCCTGAACTAGCTGGAGTTAAGCCCCACCTGAGCTTAGATGCTTTCTGGGCCAAGTAAGAACTGGTTTGCACAAGTTGCTGTGTCTATAACTGATTAATGCAAAGAAAATTAACTTTAAAAACCTGTTGCTAAGTCAGTAGAGAGTGTGACAGGAGTGAGGGATTGAATTGTCAAAGCTTCTCCTGCATACCACAGCAGGCCTGAGCAAGGGTTAGTTGTGTTCTCACTGGTGCTCTTCCAGCATTACTGGTGGGTGTGCTGAGAACCTGTAGCTTCTCACCTGGCTAAAGGTGTTGTATTCAGGAGATTTGCATTTAAGATACTCTTCCAACTTCTTTTTCCTTTGAGTACTCTACAGTAAATCTCATTAACTTAGATGAGACCAGCAAACTTGCAACATGTTATACTGTGGACTTATGGCCTGGTTTGATGAATGTAAATCTGTGGTGGTGTGCACCATTTAGGGAAGTTATTGGGTTTCTGCTTGTGGTGCTAGTCTTCTCACTGCTGGAAGAGTGACCTGTTGAAGATAGTGCACGCAGGTGCTTGTGTGTGTTGCTTGAGGTCAGGCAGATCACCTGAAGTCTCCTTTCAATAAAGGATTTAGACTCTCCTGGCATGTCTTACTTGCTCCTTTAAGTCAGTTATGCCCATGCCAGAGGGAAAAGTTATCTGCTTTGTGGAGAAACCTCTTTATTTGCTGCTGTCTACCAGGTTGTTCTTTCCAGGGTAGAAGGAGATGGTGTTTCAAGAAGCCTTATCTGTATGCTTGTCCTTACTTCCTATCGAATGTGTTTCTCCTTATTCCTTACCTGCAGATGGTTCCCATAGAATCATAGAATAGTTAGGGTTGGAAAGGAGCTTAAGATCATCTGTTTCCAACCCACCTGCCCTGGGCAGGGACACCTTAACCTAGACAATGTTGCCCAAGGCTCTGTCCAGCCTGGCCTTGAGCACTGCCAGGGATGGGGCATTTACTACTTCTTTGGGCACCCTGTTCCAGTGCCATCTCACTGGTTCTAGTACAGATAGAAGATAGACCAACAGGCATCTCCTTGTGTGTCTCCTTTCTCAATTTGTGACTGTTAGTTGGCCTTCTCTGCTTCTGAGATGAGACACTTGCCTTAAAGGAGTTTCACTGGATCTCTCCCCTCTTTCCTTCCCTTTCAGACAACTATTCCGAGGAAGAGTACGAGAGCTTCTCTTCTGAGCAGGAGGCCAGTGATGATGCTGTACAGGGCCAGGTACTGTCTAGGGCATGGCTTCTCCCTGTGAGGGCTTCAGTGTAGTATGTACACTCTTGACTCATGCTTGTAACTAAAAGCCTATTTAACTAAACCATGACAGCACAGGACTGTCACCAAGTGTTCAGCTGTAGTGGCCAAAGGACTGCACAGTAACCCATTTCTTCCACCATGCTGTTATTTATCTGTTCACATGTTTGGACTTGAGCTCCCTTTAAATAGTAAACATTAGCATCTTTGTGTATTTCTCAGCTTAATGGTCAAGGCATCAGTTAATTGCTCTGTAATACTGATTGGATTTCTAGAGCCCAGCTAGATCCCCAGCTGTAATTAAAGGGCCAGTGGGGTCTGAGTCAGTCTTTAGTCTTTAATACCTTATATAAAATAGGTCCTTATGAAGAACCCTCTGGCTTAGATATGAGATGCTTTCAAGTTTGGGTCTTACTTGCCTTCATACTCTGGCATTACCTGCCTTCCACCTCTTGGAGGGTACTGAGAGAGATACCCCCTGAAATGCGGGGCTGTGACTATCATTGTTCCTTGAATGTAGAACTAGGTCTGTTTTTCTTCTCTAAGCTGTTATTCCTGGCTCTCTGCAGACCTGGTTCCCTTCTTTTTCCCTTTTCCATCGTAACTGCAATTAAGGCAAATGCTGAATGCCTGGAAGACAAAGCAGCACGGTCATCTTAATAGAGGGAACATTTTTAACACATAAATGTTCATGTGTCTCCAAATCACGAAGGTAACCCAGGAATCCTCTTTCTGTTCAGGATTTGGATGATGATGAGTACGAGCTGGGGAAGCCCAAGAAGCAGCGGAGATCGATAGTAAGAACGACGTCCATAACCAGGGTCGGTGGAAATTAGTTTTACTAACACTGATGGGGTTTGGCCAGGATGCACAGTGCATGTGGCTTATGGGAGCAGCAGTACTAGACATGCTGGCCTAGCAGAGAGCTTGGGGGCATGGTCATAGCATGTGAAGAGCTGGCAAAAACAGCAGGTTCAGAGAGTGGGGCCATCCAAGATGTGTCTTTGTGCTGTCTTGAGTGTCCTTTGGCTGCAAGGTTAGGAAGCTCCAAAAATCATGTAAGTGTATGAAATTAATTTCCACTCCCATGAAGAAGTCAGTGCAGGATCCACACTCATGTGACTCACAAAAGTAGCTTTAAGTGAAGGGAAGCTCTTCTGTTTGTGCTGTTCATGGATGAGGCCAGTGGGAAGGTTTCAGAATGAAGTAGATTAGTCAGGGGCTGGAGCTTGACAGGTGAACCTGAGGTAGTGCCTGGGGTGCTGCAGCAGAAGGGGCTTGATATTGAGGGCTTTGGCAAGTTGCATGCATCTGTCCAGCCTCTTTAAGCAAGCATGCATATGCCTGTAAAGCTCATACCTTGTGTGGAGCAGTGACTTGTGCTTGACCATGCCATAACAGTGTTTTGCTTGCACAAGTGTGCTTGAAGTCTGTGGTGACAGTAACTCAGAATTGCTGAGGTAGTATAGGTTTCTTTTTGCACTTAGGAGTAAGTTTGGAGATCATCCTGCCTCCCATGAGGCTATTTCTGAAATCTGTTTTGATAATCTCTGAAATAAACCGTATTTTGACCTGAATCTGACACTAAAAAGATACTCTGAGACCAGGAGCATGCTGGTTCATATCCTTGGTGTCCTTAATGTTATTTTCAGGAGTCAGTGACCAGCCAGGGCAAAGTGGACCACTTGGTTCTTAAGCAACTTTCTCATAATAAGAATAATGTCTTTCTAGCCCTGACCTCTGAACTGATACTGAATCTCCAGTGTGCAGGGCTGATGCAAAACTGGGTTTAGTGGCCTGGTCCCAGCCATTTTCTCCTTCCTTTCCTCCTGACACAGGGGTGCCACCTCTGTACCAGCCCGTCTCATCTTTTCTTCAGAGTGTGCATATTAGGTATGTCAGTGCAGGAGATCTGGCAGATAAAATGATTTATCTCCTGTGTCCAACCAAGAGTAGTCAGAGTCAGGTGATCTATATTGCTTGGTGGAGTGTGATCTGGTTTGTTGTAGTGTAGGAAAGAAAGTTTATAGTAGATGTGGAAAAGCCAATTTCAATGTAAGAACAGCAGAGACTTGGTTTGTGATGTCGGCAGTTACTTGATTTGAAGCAGCAGCTACAGCACCAGTGTCAGATGTGTCTGGGCTTTTTGCAGACTGGGAGAAAAAAGTTCACTTAACACTTTACTTATGTGAAAGTGTCTTTGACTTGCAGCAACAAAACTTCAAGCAGAAGGTTGTGGCATTGCTGAAGAGGTTTAAAGTGTCTGATGAGGTAAGTAATTCATTCTGTAAGCCTTCCTGTCTTGTATGTTGCCCTCTGCTTGGTGCATCTCGCTTTAGTCTTCAGGAACACTCTTCTGGTTCCCCCTAGTTCCCTTCATTTTGTTTTCACATCTGCAGTGGACATGACCTTTCCTTACACCCGGGCCTTGCATGGAGGCTTGAGGGCCAACTTTAAAATGTCATCAAACATTTTCTAGATCAAGTTTTATCAAAAGCAGATTTTGGCAGCTGTGTATGTGCCCATTAGTTTTGCAAACTGGTTTGAAATTATCTTTGACCCTTTCAAAGACAAGTATACAAGGAGTATATTGTTTGTGAAGTTAAATTCCAGCCAGTTTGATCATCTTAATAGAAAAGCTGGGCAAGACATGAAAAACTTGGATAGGGAACATGGGTTCACAGGAGAGTCAGTGATCTGGTCAGAGCTGAGATCCAAAACCCAAGAAACCTGTATGACATTAACTATCTAATACAAAACCAGTTAACATCTCAATTGGCTGTATGGCTGTGTGCTGATTTTGTGGCTTGTGGGAGAGAGCAAGTAATTCCTCATGCTTCCTTATGCTTCCAGACAGTCCTGTTAGCTTTGCTGTTCTTCCCAAGTTAGCTCAGCAGAGTCAGCACCCTGTGCACAGCTGCCTGCTTACTCTGGTGTATATGGGAAGCAACCTGTGGAAGTTTTGTGCAAATACCTGTTCTCATGGGCTTTGCATGTTGGTCCAGCTGATGCTTGTCCAGGTTGCAGGCGCCTCCTGTGGACATTTTTGTCATTTCTACCTTCTTGGTTATCAAATCAGGTGTGATGGCAACTTTTTCAATAAAACCTGAGACTGTTGGGAGTACTGCATTTCTGATCTTGTTCTCAGAAAACTGGGACTCCATTAGGGGTCTTTTCAAAGCCTTGTTTATAGAAGGGGGTTGAATAATACATATAATCTGTGGTTAATAGTTTGTTTGTGGATGCTTAGTCCAATAGGTAACTTCTGCTTAACCAGGTGCTGACAAGCTTCACCCAAAGCAAAGGCTTCTCATATGCTTAATGTTTCTGTTGGATATAATATCCTTGCACTATGAACAGAATCTTGCTCCCAAGTCTGGTGTGCTGCATTCCTCGGGGCAGCTCAGGTGACATGGGATCAGTCTGGCTCCTACCTGAGTCAGCAATGCCTGCTTTTGTCCTGTGTGTAGGTTCTGGATTCAGAGCAGGACCCAGCAGAGCATGTTCCAGAGGTGGAGGAGGACTTGGACCTTCTGTATGACACGCTGGATATAGAGAACCCCAGTGACAGCGGGCCAGAAATGGAGGATGATGACAGTGTCTTGAGCACTCCAAAGCCAAAGTTAAAGTAAGTGTGGGGAGGCTGATGCTGGGCCAGAGAGAGACTATGTGCAGTGTCAGCACAGATCAGGTGTTCTTTCTATTCCCATTCCTCCATCCTGGTTCGTTTTTTTTTCCTTATCTTGACCTGGTCTTGGAGCCCTGGTGTGTGCTGTTACAATGTGAATTGCTGCTTGTGAGCTGGAGGTAGTGTGGGGGGGTCTGACTGCCTTTTAGTCTCGTCTCTTCCTTGTTTCTTGTGCAGATGTTTTGCTTGCCTGCTACCTGAGCACAAGGGTAGGAGTTGCTGACTGGAAGGCAGTAGAATTGAAGAGGTGGTAGGAACAGCCAGGAAATCTGTGCTAAGGCAGAAGGAGACCTGTTTGGAAGCTGCAGAAATAGAGGCAGGCATGGACAAAGCAGACTGTGTCTTTCTGGAAAAGCTGATAAGACCCTCTATGGAAAGAGGGTCTTTGCAGGCATTAAGGAAGCAGAACTATGCGAAACAAAGGAGCCTCTCGAGCCCAAGGGGACTGACTACAGCACGCATAGATCCGTGCAGGCATATTCTGAACCAGCTTTTGTGGACACTGACGTATGGGTAATCATAGCACTGTGGAGCTGAGCCAGGGATCACTGGCTCTGGGTGTTAAGCAGACACAGAACCCCAAGCTGACAGAGCTGTGTCACATTGCTGCCTAATAAAGACTGAAAACATGACTGAGCTGCACTCATGCTTCTGACTGGCATGTGGTTGCATGCTCAGGCCTTCAGTGTTGTGGTGGCTCTAAAGCAAAGCCTACCACAGCAGTTGGTCAATACAGTATCTGTAAATTCCAGGTAATTACCAGCTGTCATAATCCTAATTAATGTTGAATAACCTAATTGGGCTAAGAATAGATTTGAGACTGGAACGACTTTTTCTGTATAAGCAAGCCAGAAGATGTCAAGGAAATGCTGGGGCAGCAGTGGTAAGTGATGGAGCTCCTGGCTTTAAAGGCATTTGGAGCTTGATCCAATGAATTGCAAGTTGGTGGACCCTACCTTGAAGGGATTTGAAAGTAGATAAGGTAAGCATATGCTTTGAAACAAGCCAGAATGTTGTACTGTACACACTGAGAGCTCATGTCCTATTCCCTGGAGCTAGCTGTTCTGGGATATGTGATTACAGGAATATTACTGGAATAAGAGCTTACTATGTCTGGTCCTGAGGAGACACTTTGTGGTTTGCTGTGTCCAGTTCTTGTGTTCATATCTTGAAAGGATGTGATAAATGCTGATGCTTGTAAGCAGGTTTTTCCTGCAACCAGAACAGAAAAAAAAAATCAGTTCCTTAAATTATAATTGAGTCTCGTAGCTGGTGTGATGAGCTACCTTTTTACATGGAAGGACAATCTGGTTGTGTGTGCTACCTTATCTTCCTGAGCGACTGTGTAATCGGATCATGGGGCTGGCAGCCAAATCCAGATGCAAGCTGGAAATAAAATGTGTAGCACCAGGAGTCGCTTATCCACAGGAGCAGAGTATCTGTGTGGGGCAGTAACTCTATTTGCTGTATTTCAGTCAGGAGTTAGACTCAGTCTAGGCTGGCATGTAGTTCAGTCAGCATTTGCAAAGCTGAAACAAGAATTGCAGTGTGAAACTTTGCACCTTGTGCTTGGGGTAGTGAGGGCATAACTGCTCCTGTGGAGTGATTGTGCAATTCTGTTCTACTATGGGAAAAAGCTGGCCCTGCATGCCCACTGTGGATTTTCTGCTGGTTGGTGTGTAGTCTGGGGGCATGCAAGTATTCCTAGGAAGGGCTTTATAAGTATGATGTGCTGCATGACAGGTGACACGTTGGATCCATTAGATGGAAGTCTTATCAGTTAGTGTCAGGGCTAAGCAGAGGTCCGTGGACTTTCTGGCTTCTCTTGCTGTCCTGGAGGCCTCCATATCCTTTCAGAAGTAGCCTATAAATTTTACTGGAGCCACTGCGGAGCAGTGAGACACCCTGGGAACAGTCACATTGCTTTGCTGTGAATGTGGTGGACTTCCTCTTGTTGGTGGTTTTGATAATAAGAAACTGGTTTTTCTTTCTGTATTCAGACCTTATTTTGAAGGACTGTCACACTCCAGCTCTCAGACAGAAATTGGTAGCATCCACAGCATCAAGAGCCAGAGAGAGCCCTCAAGTCCTGTAAGTCATGTTTCATGAAGCTTATCTAGCTGCAGGTAATATAGCAGACTTGCACTGTTCTCTGTTTGCATGTGTAAATTAAAGCACCATCTCTGACTTCCTCCAGAGGCTTGAATGCAGAGATATGAATTTTCTGCTAAGAAGACATGGAGGGGGGGTATGTGTGGGGTTTTGGGATTTTGGGTTGGTTTTTTTTTTGGTTGTGGTTTTGTTGTTGTGGGGCTTTTGTTTTTATTTGAGGGTTTTTTTAATGTGGTGGTGTTTTTGGTTTTTTGTTTTTTTTTTTTTTTTTGGTGGTGGTTTTTGTTTTGTTTGTTTGGGGTTCTGTTTTAAGCAGCAATTGTATTAACTCAAGGGGGACGTCTTTAGGTTATGTATTGAGTACCTGCTAGCAGTATGAATAGCTCCCGTTTCACATGTACTTGAAGTGTCTGCCAGGATGGGAGATGTTGCCTGGGAGGTTTAGGTACTCCTTGACACTGTTGGAGAAGGGTTTAACTTACTGCTGTTGGGGTACTTTTCATGCTGCCTGGGAGCAAACGCTGAGGGGCAGCTCAGCCCGTTTTCCATCTCCTCATGGGTGGGCATGTTAGGCTCATAGAATATCAGTCTTATTCCAGGGCACTTCGTTCCCTCTACTGTGTATCAGCTACTGCTTTACCCATCCCACACGGATGTGTTTGTTCCTGGTGTGACCAGGAAGCACTCCTGGTCATCCTGCAGAGCTGTTTAGTGTTTACACAGAGAAGTGTGTCTTTTTAACAGCCTGATCCAGAGAGCATGGCTGAAAGCTGTGCTGGTGCCATACCTCCTAATGATTTTTCTCCTCTCAAGCAGGTAGAAGTGCCTGAAAAGACAAAGAGTCTTGGAACCAAACATGCAGGCGACAGTATTTCTGACACTGTCTCTTATGTAAGTTGAAAAGACACTTGTTAGTGTAACTCCTGACAGTTCAGGTGTCAGCTGTGAACTGCATTCTGTGCCATGTGTCAGTCTGTCCATATAGTTGTGTATGCAACACAGTTTAGTATCATTAGCTGCAGTGAAGATAATGCTCAGCTCTTCTCTTGACCTTATTGTTGGAGATTCTTGTCTCTCAGTGTTTTGAAACTGAAATGCTGTACATGGTCTTCTGTTGATACAGCCTTTCTCTTGGTTTGAGTAAAGCTGCCCCGAAGTATGTTACTGAGCATGTGCATTGTCCTGAAAAATATTCATTTTATCAGACAGAAGTATTACTTAAAGCTGAATCGGCAGAAATTGAGCTGATCCTGGGATAAAAATTGCAAAGCTCAAGTTGCTCTACTGTGGATATGCAGTTTGTAACATTTCTCCCTCTGCTAGTTCATTTGGGTAAGCTGAATTAATCTACATTTCAGGAGAAGACATGTCTCTGACTTTGAGCTGGAAGAGTACCTATTCCACATAGCATATCTAGGTACTTTTTCTACCTCTATCTCACTTGTGAGGCAGAGCTGAGATCTGGGAGCCCTAGATAGCCAGTGTTGGCTTCTCCCCTTGGCAGTGAGTAGCATGTCTGGAAGAGGAAGGCTGAATGTGCCCCAGACAGAGCTAAGCTGGTGCACCTCCTGCTAGCCCTTGTGGTAGTGAGACAGAGGGGAGGGTTTGTTCCTGATTAATTGGTTCCCTGTGTTTTTGCAGGAGCCTAACCAGCAAGCTGAGGTCCCCGAAGCTGAACTTCCCACACCAGATGTGTTTGTTGAGAAGCTCCCACCCAGCGGGAAGATCACCAAGACCGAGTCCCTCATTATCCCATCCACCAGGTAGAGTGGTGACACAGCACTGCGCCTGCTGCTCAGCAGCTCATGGCTAACGTTTGTTCATGATGGCCTTAAGCCGTTGATTGCAAGGACGCCCTCCTTGTGTTCAAGCACTTAAGTGATGGATCTTGGGCACTTAATAAATGAATGCTCAGAAATCTGAAGGGCAGCATTGCTCTGAGGCTGCTCATGTTTCCTTTGTTGTACCTACTCCATGTCCAAGGAAGTTTTTGTGGAACTCTGGAGCTGCTAAGTCAATGTCTAATGCAGATTTTTGGCCTTAAGGGTGGTTGTCAAGTCTAACTTATGTCCTATTGAACTTTCCCGAATTGGGTAGTAAATATGGGCTTCAGCAACCCCACCATATTGTTTCTCCAGTTATATACAAGCGGATAGATGTTCTTTTGAAGAAGTATTTCTGTGCTGCTTTTGGATGTGCGACCGCTGTTTGCTTGGCTGGATCCTGTTATGCTTGTGTAGCAATAGCAGGGTGGCAGTGTGGGTCTTAGCATGGGCTGTGGAAGTCTGCCTGGGACTCCTGGGATCAGGCTTTGTAACTGTACTGTGTGCTGTGCACTATCCGAGGCAGAATTAGCGAACAGATCTTAAGCTGACTCAGATCTAGGTGCATGATTCCCTAATACCTCCCTCACATTGTTGAGGTTGCCAGACTGGGTGATCTGGGATTTGGGGGATGTATATATCATACAAGCCCGGTCTGGAATGCAAGCACATCTCTCTAGCAGGTCTGAAGGGAAGCAGACTGGACGTCGGGGAAGGAGTACATCTCTGAAGGAGAGGCAGCCCGTGAGGCCACAGAACGAGAGAGCGAACAGTCTGGACAATGAACGCTCTCCAGACACCCGGCACCACTTACAGGTGTGGAAAAGATTGCTGTCTCTCCAGCCACTCATAGTTTTTCTTCTTCTCCAACTGTCTCTTGTGGTTCCTTTCCTTCCGGCCCAAGTGCCGTCCCTGCTGGAAAAGATCTGGGCCCTGCAGCTTCAGGAAAGAGGGTATTTGTCTTGGCTGATATCGTACCTTACATCTTGTCCTGGGTTCAGCTTAAACCGTGACAATTCGGTCTGCTGGGTTTTGCCAGCTTATTGCTTTGTCAGCCCACCATAAACTGAAAACACTGGAACAGGTTGTTATGATGAGAAATTAACAGGGCTGTGTTGAGGAATGACTCCTTTGAAATAAGGCACATTGCTAGGGATTTCAAAAGGGGACTGACTTGTGCAGAGCATATGTGCCATTCTTTTGTTAGCTGTGGGACACACTTGATCCCCTTCTTGAAGGAGATCGTTCCTATCTTCTATGAATCCAAAATTCCTTGTGCTGCTGTTGGTATGAAGTGATGTAAGTAAAAGTGAATGGCAGAAAGAGTAATGGCCAATGAAACCAAGGTGGCTAATAAAAAGGGCCTGCAGGGGAGCTGGCCATGCATAGCCACCTCTTACGAACTGCAAGGGCTCGAGCTGGTGGCTTGACCATTAGAGCTGACGTCTCCTACTGTTCTCCTCTCTGTGTCTTTATTTCCAGATCCCCAGGAAAACAGTGTATGACCAACTAAATCACATCCTGGTTTCCGATGACCAGCTGCCAGAAAACATTATTCTTGTCAACACTTCTGACTGGCAAGGCCAGGTAAAGGCACAAGATGTTACCTGAAGCACAGTTCTCCTTCACTGTTCCTCCTCAGGAATGGACAGGCCTTGAGCTCTACCACTAACCAAGTAGGTTCTGCTGCTTGGTTGGAAGAGCAGTGGTGGTGCGTGGGGGCTGGCAGCATACTAAGTGTTCAGTGCCTACAGATTGGATTTCATTTGACCAGGAGATGCTGTGGATCTTGTAAAGCTTTACCACCTGAGTCTTCCAACAGAATTGTTTTGGTTTTCTTCTCTTCCATGAAATGCTGTTCCTTCTGGTTAGCAGCACGCTGGGAATGGCTAGACCTTTGCACTCAAGCGCCTACTTCTCAACTGTGGTAGTCTGGGACAAAGGAAGCAGGGAGGACTGACCTGTGGTTTAGGCTAAGATTTCTAGGCACAGGTGGTGAACACAGGAGGAAGTATTTCAGGTCAGCTCTGTTGCCTTGCACACACGCTTGTGATTCCTGGCTGCTGGTATGTCACCCTGTTTTTCTGGCTGAGTGATAGTTGTATAAGGAGAACTCTAAGCAGTCCTTTCTTGTGCTGTCAACATGGGGTGGTTTGTTACAGGTTTGGAATGGTTTTGCTCCTTTGGAACCTTAGTCTGGAAAAGTAATAAGATATACATGGAAGAGGACCAATAAACATATGCAGGGTGACTGTGGCTTGTAGAACTTATGCCAGGCTCATAGAGTTACATTGTCTGGTTTGGCTTTCTGCTTCTGGAAGAACTAGGGTCTCAATGTTTGATGGAGCAAAAATACCAGCTGAGCTACTGGTTCTTGTTTCTCCATACTTGGAAGGAAGAGAAATGCTTTCTGGAGAAGGACATCAGTCATTGTAGGTCATCTTCCAGGAGTTCTAGCAGCTTTTGTGCTTGCAGTACCAGAGGACATGAAGGTAGCGTTCGTTGGCTGGAGTGTACAGATTAATGGTGCAGATTTTGGAAGCGTGAGGCAGTTGCTGAGTTTCATCAATATTACGTCCATATATACCTGAGGTCTGTGTTAACTTGTTCGCTTTAACTGGTTTGCCATTAGCTGCACGGAGAGGAAACAGTCTCATGAGGTGCGCATGTGTTGGTAGAGCTGTTCCCTTTTTTGTGCCTGAGGGTGGACAGAGCATTGCATTTGTTTTAAGTCCTTCTGAAATTGGAGAGAAATGCAACTGCAGTTCCAGAAGCAGGTGAGTAGACAGCATCTGCTGTTACGCAGTGCTGTCTGCTAGGTGCGTGACCTGTTGCTGCCCTGCTCTCTGCAGCCGTAAACTATTACTGTTACAGAGTTGTCATTGCTGTGTTTTGGATACAGTGTTAGTGTTTGTCAAGAAGGTGCAATGTTTCCATTTCCTAGAGGTAGAGCTTTCCTTTAGCTGATGTACGAAGATGAGGTATTTGGGAAATAGCCATATGACTTACAAATTGGACATGGTGAAAGTGCCCATGCTTGGGTGTGAGAATACCTAGGAGGCTGGGGAAGGCAGATTTTCTTCTTGTGACAAGCTGTACCAAAAAAAAAAAGGACTATAAAATATGCTGTTCTCTCTTCAGTATCTATCAGATGTCTTGCAAAAGCATACCTTGCCAGTGGTCTGCACATGCTCTCCAGCGGATATTCAGGCAGCTTTCAGCACTATTGTCTCCAGGATACAGAGATAGTAAGTTTTCACTTTGCTTGTGTGATTTGTTGAGTCTCAGCTGTAAAAGCCTCTCAGCTCCTGTGCCCCAGTGCTCAGGGAGTTCTCCATCCAATAGCTGTGAAATACTTCTCCCTTCCAATACTTCTCCCCAGTCTACTCCCCTGAAGTCAGACTTGTGTGACTCTTCATCACTCGCCAGCCCTGCACACTGTTGCTATTCTGCCATGTGTGTGAAGGTACAGTTCTTTCATTGACACCATTGATTTTAAAAGATGGTGCTTTGGAGGCTGCCTCATGGGTTAGATCTAATAAGGAGTAAAGCATACAAAGCTAATACATAGGTTTTTAAATAGATCTTCCCACACACCCCCATGGTAATTCCCAGATTAATTCCTCAAGGTATTCATTAGATACCTACTAAGGGCTGTAGGTACCTAAGTATGTTCTCTGACACAGCAGTTAGTTGCAGAAAGTACATTCTAACCTAGATAGTTGAGTCCAGCCCTTCAGGTTATCCAAACATGTGAAAGAAGGACCAAGGAGGCCAATTAAGAAAGTGTTGAACAATGTTGCATTTTATTAATAATGTTTGAAGCTGCTGATAATCACTGTGATACTGCGTTGTGTATTCTGCTCTTCTGCTGTAGTTGCTATTAAACAGGTTTGTTTACTTGTTCTGAAATGTCTGGTTGGAAGCACAATTATGAATGTTTCCTCTTTTTCTGTCTAGCTGTAACTGCAATTCACAGCCTCCAAACCCAATTAAAATTGCAGTCGCCGGAGCCCAGAATTACCTCAGTGCTGTATTGAGGCTCTTTGTAGAGCAGCTGTCTCACAAAACCCCAGACTGGCTTGGCTACATGAGATTTTTGATCATCCCTCT
Organism: Ara ararauna; assembly: GCA_028858755.1. Classification (NCBI taxonomy): domain Eukaryota; kingdom Metazoa; phylum Chordata; class Aves; order Psittaciformes; family Psittacidae; genus Ara; species Ara ararauna. Next base: position 47,808,111 of record CM054382.1, read on the forward strand.
AGGTAAATAAGGATCAATTTTTCTTCTTAGAAAGATGAACGGGTTAAATGGGATGTGTTCCCTCAGGAAAAGCCTTTGTGGAAGCTTTGTCTTGGTATATGGCTGTTAAATGAGGCAAACGTCATGCTGTCATAGTATTGTGTAATGCTTGTATTGCTGCTTTGGCATGAGTGAATTCCATCTTTACTTTCTTGATGACAACGTCTGCTTGTAAGCATTTAGTTTGAAGCAAGGGGTTGAATACTCCTCCCATAAAGGGAGGCTCCTATATGTATTTTAATCACAGTACAATGAATGCACAGAGTAACGTTGTAGAAGCTCTTTCCCTGTCTGAAATCTTAAATTCATTGGGCGCTGTGTTTCCCAGAACAATAACTGTTCTGGCTTCTCTGAGGCTGACACAATGAATGTTTATGAAGGAAGGGGGTTTGAACATTTTTAAAGGCTGTGAAACTGCTGAGAGATTAAATTATTCAAATTACGTGTGTCTTTTGACCTTTCCTTTACGTGTTGTTCTCCTCAGGTTTTTCCCTCAGTTTTCCAGCACCTTATCTCTGTCTTTCCAGCAGTCAACAAGCCTGCCTGGCTGGAAAGTTAGCTTGGACTGTGTGTGTTGGGGGAAGCTGAGTGGACTGATGATAACATCAGGGGTCTTGTAGTAGTTAGAAATGTGAGGAATGTTGTAGCAGTGAGGCCAGGGAAGCCAGGCAGTCACTGATGCTTGTCAGTGGGGGTATGTGAGCAGTGTTGGTGGTGTAAGGGCGTGATGTCAGAAGCCAGTCTAGTCCGAGGCTTGGATTGTGTGAATGTGGGACTTGGGTTATGGTGTTTGAAAAGCACTTTCTCTCAGTATTTTCCAAGTCGTCTAGGTTTGTGACCAGCTCATGGCAGTTGCTGTAGGAGTCAGAAGCTGCTGCCAGGCACCACGAACAGTGCAGTTAGGCTGTTGATTTGCAGAACTCAGATGAAAAATGCAGAGGGACAGAGCCAAATCCTTCAGAAAGGAAGGCATTTCGTTTCCAGAGCAGTTGGCAGAAAGAGAAAAGAGACCCCCTTAGGGGGTAAAAACAAAATAAATATTTCTGCAAGGTTAAATGTGCTTTGAATGAGAGTCTGTTTGACCAAGGGCTTTGGTCCTTGCATGCTGTCTCCTGGCCTCAGAAGAAGAGTTTTCTGTCCTGCAGTCTTTAATGGTCTGAAAATATTCTCTCTTTGAAAGTGAAATACAAGATGTAGCTATTGTGTCTTTTGTGTTGTTTTTTTAAAACTTAAAACTTTCTTTCAGCATTTAAAAAAAAAAAAAAGATTACCAAAGCACTTTGTTAATGGAACTGCTTCAGAATGGTGAATGCTTTTTAAATGTACTTTAAATATAGAAACTTCTCTAACAGGACCTTTTTCATAGAAGTCTGCAGTATTTCCTGATTGGACCAAGTGCTTATTTCTGGCCAGCTTTCTGGCAGTTCATAAAAGTGATTGAGGAGCAGCCTCTCTTTTCTGACAATTAAAAAAGCACCAAAGACAGAATGGTGACTGTGCCAGAAATGTCTAAAGGGAAAAGATTTCCTACTGTTAGCAGCACCTACGAAGTAGGAATGGCAGAGTCTTTCCTAAGATGGTGTTACATGCTTAGTTCACAACTACATGCTGCAAAGTATTTTATTAACAATTAGAAATGCTCAGTGTCTGTAAGCATCCATGCTGGGAGATTCACTCCTGCTTCTGATTCTGTGGCTGAAGGACTCCTTTGATGCCCAAACCAGCATATAAACAACTGAAAAGGGGCAAATAAAATAAAAGGTTGGGGGTAATTTTGGCTGTTTGGGGTTTTTTTAGCATCTTCGTTAGCTCCCAAGGATGGAACTTCTTGGGGACCTCAAAGTCCCCAAGCACGTGGTCAGTATGTGCTTCCAGCTGCGTCTGCCACATGCAGTGTGTTTTCCCAGTATGTGGGAAGGCTTTTCCAGTGCATGGTGCAGAGCTGTTCCATGTGCACTGTTTCAAACTCCACTGAAAAACAAATGATGGGTCTGAAAGTAGCCATGATAAGTGGGGTCCAGGAAAGAACTTAGACCACAGTCTCTAATGACATCGAGGAGAGTTCAGAGAGACCTGCTTGAACCCTTTCTGGAAGTCTGGAAATTAGCCCTGTTCCGGAGGCCTGAGAAGATAGTGGGATTTTTCTACCATGAGCTTTACTGGAGGGTGGGGAGTATAGTTAAGCAACTGGGTCTTCTTGGAAGGAGCTGTCAGGTTACCAGTTACCAGCTGACGACTCAACTGGAATTCTCTGGAAGTTTGGCTTGATGTGGGAACTTTGTATGCAGGAAGGATAAAAATGAGCTGATTGGTAGGAACTCTGAGGCTACTTCATGGCTGGTTGCAAATGTACAGGACTTATGCTGAGCGTGACTGAATTACGGAGACTGGAAAGTGCAACTCTTCTCATGTGTTGAAAAGAGCGGAAGGGGTAGTTGAAAAGTGGGTTGTATGGTCTGGGGACGTGTGGCCTAAACTGCAGGTGGGAAATTTTTACAATCTCCCAAGGCAGAGTTTGTCACTTAAATGCCTTCCATGTCCTGCTCAATGTAAGTATAAAGTCAGGTTTCCGTCCAGGGCTGCAAGCTGGAGGCTGGGAACACAAACTTCATGCAAGGAAGTCTTTCCGTGTTCATAGAGGAGCCATAAGGCTTAGCTAGAGCAAGCAGGGACCTGATGCATATGCCAACATTCACTGGGGGACTCTAATCCTTGGGCTCTGCTTTCTGTTTTGAATTCCAACTTATTTATTGAACTTTCAGCCCTTTTTCACCAGTTACACAAGCCTCCCTGGGTTGTTTTTCCTGGTTGGAAACAATTGCCTCTTCTTGGTTTTGTAAAATAGATGTGGTGTGCAAATGGTGTATGGAGGTATTGTAAAACAGATGTGGTATGCAAATGGTATTTGGAGGAAGGGGTCTGACTCCTTTTCCAGAGGTGCCCTGGCTGCGGTGCAGACTGTGGTCAGGAAGAGCTGCTGGGAAAGCCCTTTGCAAAGCTGAGAGGCTGAGAGGGAGAGCTATAGGGCATCCATGTCTTCCTGATCGTTTATTTCATTGGCAGTTTCCCAGTCCTGTTTTCTTTGGCTTTTTAAAATTTAATTTGGCGGGGGAAAGAGGGAGATGTCACAGAAAGATATCGATGGTGTTGAAGCAGTCTCTCTGCTGGGAAGTTTATTTGCGTGCTCTTGTAAAGCTAAGCTGGACTAAATTACTTGGCTATTATGGAAGAAATTTATTTCTGGGGTGTCTAGCGTAGTTTTGATTTTGATTTTGGAATTTAATTCCTTACAGATAAAAGAACACAATGTTTGGGGCTGGGAAGAACAGCTGTCATGTTTTCCTTTCTTTCTTAGGCTCTCATCCAGTGGCCAAATACCTGGGGTCTGTAGATTATAGATACAACAACTTCTTCCAAGATCTAGCCTGGAGGGATCTGTTCAACAAACTTGAAGCACAGACCACTGGTAAGACCATGTGTCTGTGTGTGGCCTGTGTGGGATGAAAGGCTTGAATGAGTAATTTCAGCAAATGTCAAGTAAATACAAGAGGAAGCAGACAAAGGTTTTTGTTCCTCTTGTCTCCCCTCTCCACCACATTCCCTTTTCAGATGCTGACCTTTGTATGTCCTCCATGTGGTGGTTTGCAAACAGTTGGTGGCTCCCAGAGGCATTAGCTGCCTCTGAATCATGCTGTTTTTACCTACCTCAGGTTTGTTTTTTGATGTGGAGGTCTCATTACCAAGTTTAGTACACTGCTTTCTTTGGCCTTTCACAAACTGTCTTGCCGGAAAGGTTTGGAAAACTGGAAACTCTTGGAAGATTATCTCCTGTCAGTTGTGTGTGAGGATGACCTTGACATCTCAAAAGTCTGCTGGCAGGATCTTTCTTATTAAAACATAATTTTATTCTTCACCAGTGTTGTAAAAAGTGGGAGCTGCTCTAGGTCAGATCAACAAGTTCCTGTTCTAATCTGAGTCTGTTCTAGGCCAGGATAAAGCCTCACAGTGTTAGTGTACTAATTTACTTAAAATTAATGCTTACAGTTTTTCCATCCATTCCTTCAAGGACAGAAAGAAACAGGAGAAAGGAAGATTTGTATCTGACATTTAGGGCTACGTGAAGGCTTGAGACTTGACTGAGGAGCGATGCCCTCATGGCAGCATATCCCATACAGAAATTTCACTAGAAGGAAAAAGCTTTGGAGATTTTGGATCACCAGGCATGTGGGGAGGTTGTAGTGTGGTTCTCCTGTTGGAATTGCCGAGTGCCTGGAGCTCCTGGGATGCTCTTAGAAGTCCTCTAGCCATAAGAGGAGGCTAGAGAGACCTCTTCACAGGTGATTGTTCAGAGCTTTTTCCAGCAAATGGGCATTTGGCTGGATAAGTCCTTGGGCAGCCTGTTACAAAGGTGAAGTTTTAGCCTTGCTTGAAGCAAGGTGCTAGACTAGAGGTCTCCTGGTGTGCCGTCTAACCTATGCTTTCCTTTGATTCTAAGCTTGTGGAGGAGCAGATGACTGGAACTGGTTTCTTTTCATTCCCTGCTGCACTTGGAAATGCAGACAGATGTCAATATAGACTTATTTTTTGTGTCTGGGTTAGGAATACTTCATTATCTATACAAATCCAGCTTGAGAGCTGTATCTGTTCCTTAGTTGCTTGTATGCTGCAGCCCTTATTTATTTGCCTGACTGCTATGAGGAAAATTCAGCCTCATTTTTGTGTAGTCCAGACCTTTTAGGTTCTCCATTTTCATCTGTGCAGCGAGAATTACACTTAAACACTGTAATGGCATGTGTTGATACGGTGAAGAATCCTGATTCTTCACAGTTCACTGTTCAAATTCAAAGAGTTTGAGTTAAAATGTCTATTAAGGTATGGAAGTGATATGTGCGTGGTGATACTCACTTGCATTCCCTTGATCTCACATTTGTGGCTCTTTGTTTGAAACCAAAGAAATATGGAAGGCATTTAGGAAATGTTTTCCTGTCAACTTGAATTAAACACAGTCCCACAGATCTGAAGCATTCTTGCTGCTACACATGTGATCTTTGTGCTCTTCCTACCCTTCTGTGGCTTTCAGTCTTTCCAGTTAACTCAGCAAGGCCGTAAGTTCATTAGGAAATCAGGTAACTCGAATACTGGTGTGAGCAGAGCAGCTCACCAAGGCCCTGGAAGAGATGGCTAGGCATGTTCTTCAGCAGATACCTACAGTCAAGGTGTAAAAAGTCTAAAACTGACTCTGGGCAGGTACACACTTTCCAAAAAAAAAAAAGGCACTTTAACAATTTAAAATAACCATAGTACTTCAGTCAATAATGATGTGTACAGATGTCTGTGAATCCAGTGTGCCTTCCTAATGTTTTTACCTTGGTGCTCTTGTAGGATGTTTGCTTTTGGTCAGACTACCATGCTCTGGGGTAGACTGCAGAGCTTCCTTCGGAAGATGAACTGCTGGCTGGGTACCATCTGTCCTCCATTTGCTTGGCTGAGCAAATGGAGGACAGTGCTGGTGATGGTCTGTGAAGTCACTTAAATTACTTTCTCTCTTTGTTCTATTGCAGTTCAAGAAACACCTGATGTTGTCTCCCGGATAACGCAGTATATAGCAGGGGCAAATTGTGCCCACCAGTTGCCCATTGCTGAAGCAATGCTGACATACAAGCAGAAAAGGTATGTCACTAACATAATACTTACTCTCCAGGGTGAACATCAAGTTGAAAGCAAATGCTTTTCTCATCTTGTGTTCCAGCAGTCTTAAAGTCACTCCAAATTGCAAACACCTTAGGAGCCTTACAGTAGCCTGCACCCAGTGGTATGTCTCATTTAGAGAACAGTGAATCTACAGCAGTGTAGTTATTTTAAGTGCAGTGATTTCTTTGAAGACATGAGAGGTTTGGGGAAGTGGGGACGAGGCAGGATGGGGGAATGGACAGATTATATCTGCTTAGGTTCCAGAGATCTCTTACCACAGAGACGTTGGGTCAGTAAGACTGGACAGTGCATTCTCACCCAAAGTACCTTCCATGATATCTGGCCTTTTTACATTGGTGTTGAAGGAACTGAAACACATTCTTTTTAGAGTGTAAATAGCAGAGCTTCTCACAGGAGAGACAAATTTCCTTGTTGATTGGCAGTTGCAGACTACCAGGATTCCTACTGGGGAGGGCTGACATTCACCAGGTTTTATTTCAGCTTCTCTTAAGGGATAAACATCCTTAGGAGGGAGGATTGGGGTCTGAAAACAAGGTTTCAGAATGTAGAGCTTCATGTGGCCGTGGTCCAGGAAGAAGAGTAATTGTCACTGAAGGGCAGAAATGCATTGTTTCTGAGGCATAGATGAGAGTAATAGACTCCAGCTTACATCCCAATTATTTCTGAGAGCAGGACAAAGGACTAGCAATCATTTAAGGACTAGCAATCTCCTGTGAGACATGGATGCTGTTAATTGTTAATTACTACCCTTCCCATGCTATAGCTGATCTTTCGTTTTTGGTCCGTTAACATCCCCCATTGGTGCCTCCTTTGTGTAAGAACTGGAAGGAATTAAAGGTGTGGATAGAGTTACTTTTTTCCACTATTTTTGGAAATGCTCATTGTGTATTAATTTTTCATTCCTGTGTCTGCTCTACATTACTTTGCTGAAATAATTCAGTAACATTTAGCCCATTCTTCATGCTCTCCTAGGGAAAATATTTCCAGACTGACTAGTTCATTAAGAAGAGTGCACATTTTTCATGTGTTTGTGAACTTCTGTGATGTTAACCTGATAAAGGTGATGTTTGGAGAGCCACAGGGTTACTTGAGGCATTTAGCTTCAAGCTTTCATTTTGTTTTTGGTGTGAAGACTTAACCTTAGTTACCAGCACAGAGTTCAGACACCCTTAGTGCAGTGTGAATCCATTCTGATGGCTGCCTTGTTCTTTCTCCACATCCTTTAGTTACTAGGTTCTGCACTGCTCTCCACTGCCTTCTCCATTCTGTTATAGGTTCACTTTTGTCATTAACACACATTTAATCATTTTCAGTTTCTAATGTGCTTCAAAACCTCAGTTTGGTACTTTGTTGAAAAACTCTGAAATGTACTTCAGCAACACACAGCATTTAGCTCCCTAGCAGTGTGTATGACTACTCAACCAAGCTGGGGTGACGACCCATTTGGGTTTTAGACCCTTTGGACTTGGTGGTACCATATCTGAAGCTGTCAATAGACTTAAATCAGGATCAGCCACTGCAGATGGTTACTTGGAAGAGAGATTGCTGAGACTTGTAGTGAGGCTCGTGGCACAGCCTACAGTATCTGTTAGTATCTGTTGTGTCCACTTTAAAGTAATTTCTGCTTTCAGCTAAGTACCCTATGAGCAAACTGGAGAGTGTGTTAGAGGAACACGCTCTCCCGTGGCAGTTACCTCCCCGTGTGGCTTTCTTCAGAAATGCAGCTCTCTGTCATTGCCAGCAGTTTAGGGAGTGTATTGTGACGAACAGCACTGAAATTGTGTCTCCATTAGCACAATTGAATTAATGCATCACTTTGCTGTAAGTATAATAACGTATTTATCTCTTTCTTTGGTTGCTTTCTGAAAAGGAAAAAGAGCTTTCATTTTGATTTTACTTTAAGGTATCGGTTCCTTTTAGGTTCCCTCTCCTATCTCCTGCCTCTTTTCCCCAATGAACTTGTCTTTTGAGCCTTGTTTAACAGTTCCTGCGAGTCTGGGATGCACAATTTGTACTTTAGATTAAATTCTGCTTGCTGCTTTGAAACTGTGGCATCTGCTGGCAGAACATGTTGTTGACAATGACTGCTCTGCCTTTGGACCACACATATATGTTCCCGGGATGTAGATTGAATGGAAATGAAGGGGTTATTGAGAAAGAGTAGCTCTGAGCAGTAAAACACAGAGAAGGCAAGGGTTTTTTTTTTCTTCCTTTCTTCCAAGTCATCAGAGTATATAGTGTAGCTCCAGAAGGATCAGAACTGAGCAAAGGCTTTTCAGTTCCTGTCTGTTGTAATTGGAGTGCTGTAGATGGCACTCGGTGGCTCAGGGTGGGATTCAGCTGTGCAGTGTCTTAAGTGCAGACCAGCAAATCTTCTTCCTCTAGTCTAAAAAATTGAAGATTAGTCTCTTACTGGCAGGCTATGGGACTTCTCTGAGCTTAAGAAAGAGGAGACAGATCTATGCTAGCAGTGGAGTTGTGCTCTCTGAGCTGCCTCCAAGACCCCCCTGCTCTGCAGGGTCCTCTACTTCAAATCATAGGATTATTGAACATTGTTTATTTTGTCCTCAGTTCACAAAACTACTGCAGCTCCCTCTCCCTCAAGGCCAGAGGTGAGTGCTGTCTCCGAGGCCAGCTTTCAAAGCAGTGGTCTGTGTAGAAACAGCAGCGGTACCTACAAATTCATTGCAAGACAAATCTCCCAGTATTCTAGCATTTGCTCTGTTAAACAAGCCCAAGTGGTCCAAGGAAAGCCAAGACAACCTTTAGGACATAGCTGTGTGTGATGAGCTGCTTTACAACTTTATTGCCAGCTATCCCTACTTCGACTTACCTCTGCTCTCCTTCTTGTCCCTTTGTTCTGTTTGTCATGGCGAAAGGTTGGCGCATGTACTGCCTGTGATGGACTGCAGTGGTGTGAAAGCTTTGTCCATTCTTTTGGAGCATCTGCTGACCTTACCTGAAATAAAGGGGGCTGTCAATGAGGAAGGGGTTCAGAAAGGAAATGCATTGCCATTTTAGCTGCTCTGCGTTACATTGGGTGACTGAGTTTGTCTGTGAGCACTGGGAGAATTACTGAATTGTCAAGAGAACTGCAGTCTGGGCAATATCTGGGGAGCTGAGACTGTAGTGGCAGAGGTGGCCCTCTCACTAGGAGGAGAGTATCATTGATGCTGATATCTCTCTGCATTGCTTTCAGGAATGAAACCCTGTGATATTTCTGCTCTGAGACTTGACAGACACTCCTTCCCAATGTGGCTGGATTTCTAATCAGTTCTGTGAACCTGGGCTGGTGTCACCCACTATAATTCAGTGTCCAGCACAGCTCATGGCATGTGGCTTCTGGATAGCCCTTGCACAAATCTGAGGAGCAGCATGGCTGTTGGAAATGAAAGCACTCCTTGCTTGTCAGGGCAAGGGCTGGGTCATTTCCTACCTAGTTACACATTCACTAAGCTCTTCACTCTCCTGTTTTGTAGAGCACTTCCTCAGTTCTTGCTCCCTGGAGCATAAGTGCCTTGCATTGGGGAGTTCCTGGGGAGCAGGAAATGGTGTAACCCTGTTTTCTGCCTGCTGTGTGTCTCTGAGGCTCTGCAAGACAGCAGCTAGCCACAGTCCAGTCATTTCTCTTGAGTGCTGCTTCTAGAACACACCCTGTAGCAGTTGCTGAACATGGACACAGATGGTGAAGATGGATCCTGTCCCTTCTCTGGCTCAGCAGTGCCCATATCATCTGGCCGGTTGCTGCATGAACCTCTTTGGGCAGCTGGTGGTAACATAACAGGAGTTTACTTGTGCCCTTTTCCTGGCAGAGCAGTGCGTCAGGGAAGAGTGAAAGCTCACGAAATGCTGGATGTCCTGTTGAGTTATGTCCAGCCAGCTGCAGGAACGAGAAGAGTGCTGGATGGGAGTGTCATGAGGAAGCAGAGAAATTACTTGCCTGATGTGTCATGGGGACCTGGAGTTATTCTGTCCCACTGGAGAGTTTGATCACTGGAGACTTGTGGAGCAGGGACAGTGTTAGCCAGCAGACGGCTGTAGTTGCCCAGTGGGAAAGAAAGATGCTTCATACCAAAGATGATTCTTGGAGAGCTGTTGGTAGTGCCTGGCCTGAAGTGGCTTAGAGGCCTGTTAGTCCTTCAGTAAAAGTCCCCTCTTTCCTGTTGCACCCCTGCAGCACTTGCCTGGAATAAAGGTAGTACTTGAGACGCTCCTGCAAGGAAATCTGGTTTGGGTGGCTGAAATTTTAAATAAAATCTTATGAAAAGGTTAATAACTGGCGTAACTGCTGTGACTGTTCAGTCCATCTTACTGTAATACCTGAGTGCTTTGTAGCTCAATTTGTACTTTGTCCTAGAAGTGTGAGAGATTATTCCTTCTCTTTGTCAGGTGGGTGACTCCTGGTGGTGCAGTGCCTTATTCTTCCCAGGAGTCCTAAAACATAAATCTGGCTATCTGCCTTTGTTCAATCTGAATTAATTTCTTGTTGTAGGGAGGGAACCTGCAAGTCCATTTCTGGACAGTTTCCCTTTCAAGGACTGACTGCAGGTGGATGGATTTTGCACAAGCAAAAACACTGATTAGACAGCTCCTGATTCCAGATAAGGGCTTTTTGTCTAGTCTGTGTGCATAGGTCTGGTTTTTGGTTTTCTTCAGAATGTGTTTGTGGGTTGTTGTTTTTTCTTTTCCCCAGAATTACAAAAGTGAGGTATCGATAACACTGTTAAACATCACAAACCACAGTCAGGCCTGGCTTTAAATTACCGCTGAGATACCAGGGCCTGCAGAAGCCCTATGGATAAAATTAATGCCTTGGACGTGGCTGCGGGGGTAGAAGATCTCACAGGGAATTTGTGCAGCCTAGGTATGAGGGGGGGAGACTGCCTTATCAGAGACAGGGGGTATTTTAATTGCAGGGCTGTGGTAGGAGGAATAGAAGAGACCATCACAGAGGTGAAAGGATTCCTGATTAATATTTTGGGATCCCGAAGAACAAGAATCAGGAAAGAGCATGAAAGAATGGGTGAAGAAACAAGCATGGTCATCTCATCTTTCCTCCACATGAAGAGCAGCTGCTTTGATAAACTGTGTTTTCAGAGGCACATGAACAAGAACAGAGTTCCAGAGATGTGTGACAGGACTAGACTAGCTGAGCTGAAATCCAGCTGGATTGCTTCAAGAACCGTCTGGGCATCATTGTGAGCTGTGATAAACGGTGACTGAGCAAATTATTTATTTCAGAATTGTCCCTGAGCTCTCCTCAGTGGGAGTCTCAGCTCCCAGGGGAACAAAAATGAGTTTTCTGCTGGAGTTGGGCATGGTTTGCTTTTGAGAGCTCGGAGCAAAGCTATCCAGTAGCTGGGGTGACTTAGGAGACTATTGCGCTTCCCTCACTTGGTCAGCGGGACTCGCTTCTGCCTGCTTCTCAGCCCTTGAAGCTGAAGAAATGGGAAGAAAGCTGTTCTGTTCTGTGCTTCTCCCAACAGCTCTGCATGTTTCTTGTTTCCCTTTGCAAAACTGGAGCTGGAAGTGTTGTGTTTGTAGGAGATGTATTGCTGGGGAGCCTGCAGCCGTGTTTGGAAAGATGTGACCTTTCTGGCTTCTGTCAGAGAACTGGGGACTTGGTCATTTTGTCACGTGCTTTGGGGGAAGAATGAAGGTGCAGTGCCTGGTGTTGTGAGGTAGGAAGGGAACAAAGCCCCTGGCTTTCTTTGCCTTAGGGATAAGTAAGCAGAGCTGAGACAAAGAGAGGCTGTTTACACAAGCCTGCTCTGCTTTGGACCAGGAAGGAGCTCTGGCTTGGTCGTGTTTGCTGCAGTTCTATGCCATTCTTTCCATAGGACTTAGAGGAAACTGTGTTAATCGCATAATGGTTAGCAACCTTTGTGCATTTGAAGCATTTCTGGTCTGTGCTGGAAACAGCACAGAAATACCTGCTTTCCTGAAGTGTTTGTGCTGTACCCAGCAATATTCTGGATGAAGGAAATGCTGGATGGTCTTTTGTTGCCGTGCTTCAAGCTCGGAGGGATGCACAAGAGAAACATGAGAATTCTCAGTGTTTGTCTGCTTCCTACTTGTTTCCTGTGCTTGGCCACTGAGAAATGTTGTGTGTCTTGCCAGTGTAGTCACTTCTACTGCTGAACCGTAATTCGTGGATATGCTCCTGCAGTCCTCTCCTCACACTGCGGGTCCCTTCATCTCTGTGCCCTTGAAGCAAGCAGAGGGACTGCAGGCCCCCCCCAGCCCGCCTGCATCCTCACTCAGATCTTCCCCCTCTTGTCTTTGGTGGGTCTCTCCCTCATTCCTGCTAGGTTTGACTGTGGCTTTTGTTGCTGGCCCTTTTCCACCCTCTGGCTTCTGAATCTTGGGCAGGGCCAGAGCAGGAAGGGCTGATGCCTTCCTGCTTCCAAAACATGTGTGGTGTTGTCTTCAGTTGTTTCTGGGACATGGTGTGCATTTTGTTTGGTTTGGTTTAGCTGTTTGCTGTTCTCGAGTTGATGTCCTGATACACCCAGTGTGCTCTGGTGCCCAGCCTCTCTAGTGTGCCCATCTAGGGAACTACAAGCTCCCAGTGGCGGGGAACATGTATCTGTGTGCATGAGTTTGTGTGTACACGTACTTGCTAGTGCTATACAAATAACCACGTGTCACAGCTTGTAACCCTGTGGCAGGCTAACTGCTTTAGCGATGCTGGGATATGCAAGGTATGGCACATGACTCCAAAGGTGGGACACGTGAAGGCCATGCGTGCAGAGCGCTTCAGGTACTAGTAAGTAACACACAGTTCTCAGTGTTGTTGTGGCACAGATCCATTTACTTGCAGTAGGAGGTTGTGTGTCTGTAATGACTGCAATGCCATTAAAGCATGTTTCTCTGTCAAGCGTGAGGGAGGGAGGAAGAGACCTTTCCCCCGAGAGATGTGCCGCAAGCTGCGTGCTCTTCCCCCCCCCATGCAGATAGCGTGCTGGCAAGGGGCCTTGAGAGGAGACATTGGACTGGCGCTTGCATACTGTCCGTCCCTGCTGCATGCTTGAATGCAACATATGAAGTGAGTATTGTGTCCAGTGAGGAAGCAAGCTGCTAACAACTCTTTTCTGTTTGCCTTTAGCCCTGATGAAGAATCTTCGCAGAAGTTCATTCCCTTTGTCGGGGTGAGTTTTGTCTTAGTTACACTGTCTCAAGCCAGCTAGAATATGTCCGCAGGTGTTAACCTAAATACATCAGGTTTCTGGGGTAGAGCAGGAGCAGTGGGTGCTCTAAGGTAGAGTGTCAGCATGAGCACCTGATAGTTGATGCATCTGCCTGGAATGCAAGCAAGCTTCTACAATCCCTCAACAAAGTACGCAGTAGATTTTGCTTTCCTGGCAGCTGGCTCTGGGCAGCTCTGTGCTGCATGCCTGCAGGCACTGAAGCAGGCACCATACCCTTGCTCATTCAATACAGAGAGGAAAGTGTGAAGCTGAAGTGCTCTGATCCACAACCTGTCTTTTGCTGCAGACCAAAGCACCTACATGGTGGAGGATTGCTGCTGGGCTGCATGTGGAGAAAGGTGGTGTGTTCCCGGAAACCTGATGTCAATATTGCTATGCCCAGTATCTCCCTGGGTGATGGATTTGGCCAAATTTGCTATTTCAGTGTCAGTCTTCTGTATGTTTGTCATGAATAGTCTCCAGTCCTCATCCACTTCTGGGAAGTAGAGAGTACTTCCCACCAGGAAGATCATTTTATACCACTGTTAAGTTTGAGACTTGGGCAGTAGCTGTTCAATGAATTTCATTATGTGAATATGTGTTTGGGATAGCAGTCCCTGGCTTTTCCTCCTGTCATTATCATTAAATATTCCCAACTCAGGTGGCTAAGTACAGAGTATGTAGGCAGGAGTGTGTTTGTGTTTCTGTCAGTGTGTTTTGTGCACTGTATACTTTGCCTTTTATAGCTTTCTTCCCCCCCAGAAAGCCAAACATATCATGGGCTGCATCCAAAGGAGCATGACCAGTAGGTCGAAGGAGGTGATCCTGCCCTCTACTCTGCTCTTGTGAGACCTCACTTGGAGTATTGTGTACAGTTCTGGTGTCCTCAACATAAAAAGGACATGGAACTGTTGGAACAAGTCCAGAGGAGGGCCATGAGGACGGTCAGAGGACTGGAGCACCTCCCGTATGAAGATAGGCTGAGAGAGTTGAGGCTGTTCAGCCTGGAGAAGAGAAGGCTGCATGGAGACCTCATAGCAGCCTTCCAGTATCTGAAGGGGGCCTATAGGGATGCTGAGGAGGGACTCTTCATGAGGAACTGTAGTGATAGGACAAGGGGTAATGGGTTCAAACTTAAACAGGGGAAGTTTAGATTGGATATGAGGAAGAAGTTCTTTACTGTAAGGTTGGTGAGGCACTGGAATGGGTTGCCCAGGGAAGCTGTGAATGCTCCATCCCCAGTGATGTTCAAGGCTGGACTGGACATAGCCTTGGGTGGCATGGTTTAGTGTGAGGTGTCCCTGCCCATGGCAGGGGGCTGGAACTAGATGATCTGAAGGTCCTTTCCAACCCTAACTATTCTATGATTCTATTCTATTTGATCATGCTCTTCAATTCATTAAATTTTAGGTATAAAGTCATTGACTTGTGGCCAAAAGGATTTTTCCTGACTGCTCTTCAGCTACTGGATGACCTCTTCACAGTTTTTGCTGCTCTTTTGTAGCTTCTCTTTCTTGCATGCTGGCTGTCTTGTTCTCCCTCCTCTGTGTTAAGCTGACTTGTGTGCATTCCCATTAGTATCCCTGTTAGTGCATCAGAGCTAATCTGAAATCCTGGGGTGTTTAAAGAGCTCAGTCTCTCTTGCCCTCAGGCTGACTGTGCTTTCACTCTGGTGTCTCTTCAGAGTGAGAGTCTCTCTCTGTCCTGTTCCCGAGATGATGACCTACTTTTGTTTGCTGAAGGAAAGATGTCTTCTGCAAAAGCGGAGATGCATCTTCCTGATTTGTTCTCTGCTAATCAGCTTTGCTGTGACCTTGCCCATCCTGTGAACTGCGATTGCTGGTGAAAAACTGGTTATGAAACAGCAGTTTCACCTTTCCTAGTAACAGGAAAAACTCAGAAGAGTGTGGAAGCTCCTGGATTTGTCTCACAATAGCTGCTAGGCTCTGCAATGCCTTTCTCTGTGGCCTAGTTCGATGCTATGTGCAAGAAAATGGGGCTCAATGTTTGTCCAGTTGCTCTAAAACATTAGCAGTGCATTTCCAGTCTGGATTTGATGTCTCAAAGTGGCAAGAGTGAAGAGCTCTGTTGTGTGCATAATGCTGCCAACTCCCAACAAAACTTGTCTTGAAAGCACAGACTGGTTTTGTGTCATCTGGTGGTGAGGGGCAAATTAGTGCTGCTTATTCTTGCTTCTAAAGTGTTCCTGACATAGGAATTCCCCATGAGACACATCTGAAGAGACTCTGAAAGGCCAGTTGCAGGTGTCTCACAAAGTCTGAGGGTGAACATGGAAGCCCTTTCCCTCAGCTGCAGTCTGCTGGAGCTGTTGGTGAAGGAGGAACAGGAGGTAGTGACATTTGGTTTTGTGACTCCTGATGTTTGCTGGTCTCTTGGCTTTTAGAGTGCAAAACCTGATGTCTTGCAGCTGGGTTGCACAGTCTGTGACCCAAGAGCAAGCAGGGCAGTGCTATGCTGCTCAGCTGGGGTCTGGAGTGGTGGGAATGGAGCCTCACAAGGGGGCCCATTTGGATGTGAAAGCCTGAGTCTGGTGGTGAGACAGCACAGTTGTGCGCCTGTGTTGTGCCAACAGCCAGTTGCCAGGGAGGGGACTTAACAGGGTGCGCCCCCTTCCTGAAGGCAAAGGAGGCTGGCTGCTACAGCATTCCTGGATGGTGGCATTGCTGGGACTGCAGCAGTCTCCAGTGCTTTCCTGAATGGAGGGAAAGGAAAGTATTTAACCTTTTCTTCCTTCCATGGGTCTGACCCAAGTGTCTTTAGTCAGTCAGCAAGGAGGAAAAGGCCAGAGAGATTTCCTGTCTGGCTTGCAGATCGAGGTGACTGTGGGCAGTTTTCTCTGTTGCTTGTTCTTCCCCTAACTTCTGCATCACCTCGTCTTGCTCACAGCTAGTTACAATGTGTGAAACATCCTCCTGGGGATTAACACGTACAGCACAAATGGCTGCTGAACTCCAGAACCTGATTTGTTGTCCTTTGGATGGAGACTGGCCAAACTGAGCTGCAGCCTCCTTCTCCCAAACCAGTGTCCCCTCAGGGAGCCTCTGCACTCACTGCTGAGTTCACTATGGCTTTTTCAAGACTGGAAGAAACAGAATCCACCGGAGAGCCTGGCACCTCTCCAGGATCTGGTGTTGAGCATACACCCTGCCCCCGACTCCAAACTGTGCAAAGGTTTTGGCTTCTAATGATTAGGTCCTTTTACTTGATCCTATAGCACAGAAATGTGCTCCCTAGAGGTGTGGTCTAGGTATGGTCATGTCTGAACTTAACAATCTTCCGTTTTCAAGCTAAAATAGACTGTACGACGTCATTTTTTATTTAGAAACAGGTTTTATTGGCTTGAGATGCCTTTGCAGCTCTTTCCCATTTGTCAGCATTTATACAGGTAGACATTACTACTCAATACAAGTTTCTTAAGGACCTTAAGAAGGATCTCTCCTCTGCAGTGTTGAGAGTAATGATCCCTGTGCACTGTACAGATGATTGCTACAGGAGGTCCCTGCTTTTATATCACCAAGGGTCATTGTATCTTTCTAGGCATAGTGTGTCCTTGGAAGCTTGTGTTTTGTAGCGTGCTCTGTTCCACAAATGATTGCCCATGGCGTTTATCATTAACCTAGCTGGTGGTTGACCATATCAGAACACATTTGTATCCTTATTACAATGAGATTGGGATCAATATGACCTGTCCATGTGGTGGTTTATCCATGTCTATGCCCAGAGGCTTTGCTGTGAGCTCTGTCTTCTTTGCTAGACACTTCCCCTGTTTAGGGATCAGAAAACTCTGATCAGAAAGTGTACTTTGCTTTCGTGGTTTCCTAACAAACCCCAGCTATGCTGCACCCTAGAAGTGGCTGCACTGGTGTGGAAGCAATACGTCTGTAATTAGCAGGTGTATCAAAGCAATGCTAGGGGGATATTTATGTTCCTTTCTCCTCCCTGCACTATTCCCACAGGTGTCACAGGCAGGCATGGTAGTTGCCATAGCTTGGAGCTGGCAATGGGCTATTCAGAGCTGTGCAGATCTATAACAGCTCTACAGGCTCTGTGCTGTCTTTTGTATAGGTCAGGGAAGGGTTGTGAGCTGGTACTGCTTGGCTGGACACTGCTGGGACCTGCCTGGCTCTTAAACTTCACTTTTTAACATACTTTAACACTACTCTGACTGCAGGGACAATGCCAGCGGGCTGTAGACATGAGCTTGGTTTGGGGATTCCTGAAGTTCAGGGGTCTCATGTTTTACAGAGATCTTCTGTTTTGCTCTCTCTAGGTGGTGAAGGTTGGAATAGTGGAACAATCTTCTGCAACGTCAGGTAACAAGTGTCTTGTGTGTGCTCTGTGTCGTACAGGTGGTGGGAGCCTGACTTCACAGGCTGAACAAATTCGTCCATTGCTGACTTCTTGAAGTTTTGTAAGGGGGAATTGGGTCTCACTACCTCCCAGTTCCATTGCCTTGAATCCCAGCAGCTGTCTGCAGAAAGAGAGGCCTCTCTCTTGAGAGAAGCCCTTTCTATTGTTGTTTTACAAGGAGCTTCAGGCCAGCTGAAATCCCCACACTCTCATCCAGGGGAGTTCCACTTATACATGTACGAACACCAATTGTTCTTATGTGTGTTCTCAAAGGGGTGCAATCACTGCTGTGGTTATTTGAGGTTTCTGCTCCAAACCGGCGAGGCAGTTCGTTGGAAGTTCATGCCTGTCTCCTTATATGTCCTACACAGTTAGGGCTCAAGTGCCTAATAAAATCAGTCTCAAACATGTGCCTAACACTGGGAACTCTGGGATAGACAACCAGTTCACCAATCGGACAACAAATTTAGGCACTTTTTTTTTAATGGGGGAGTGCAAAGCTGAGGTACACACTACTGTGTGCTTGCTTACACACATGGACATGAGGTAGTGCCGTTCTGTCAATGTTTTCTCCTTCTTCAAATGCAGTTCTCGTCAGGAATATTTTTTCCCTTATCTGTTGGGATTGTTTTACATTGCTTCACTATTAAACCCAGATTCCTGTGGCCTGGGTTACACGTAGGTTTCTTGGTGAAGGCAGCCCTTTTGTGGGTTACTCTGGGGGAGCCCAGAGGAGTGTGAATGTCTGTGCCTGCCTCTTACCCAAACGTAGAAAGTCCCACAGTTTAAGTGTGGAGGCAGTCAGAAGTGATGGACTAGCTGATCTCTGGATTGAGTCTGCACAAAACCTGTGCAGCAGAAGCATGGGCAAAGGGACTGAGCTGTCCCGGTGTGCATGTGTTGTGCTGTGCGATGATCCCAGACAAACAGTTTGACTTCTTTTCTGCAAGGTGACTCTGATGACGCAGCTCCCTCAAGCTCCAGTGTCCTTTCTTCTACCCCACCTTCTGTGTCACCTGCTGTGAAAGAAGCCTCTCCCACACCACCTTCCTCACCATCTGTCACAGGCAGCTTCTCGTCCTCAAGGTAAAGCATATTTTATCTCTTTACAGCTCCCTTGGCTGTCTTAACTGACATGTATGTGAGAGAGGTAAAGTTTTGTAAAGGAAAACCCATAGGTCTGCTGTCTTCCTCCCTAGCAAACACTTGAAGTTGTCACCTTTCACCTTCATCTCTTTTATCCCTGGAGTGACTGTGTCTTTGCTGGCTGACAAGGAGCTGGGGAGGGCAGAGGGGATCTTGCACCTGATGGAAAGGCTGCACTTCTCAAGGGCAAACACATTTGAACCAGAAAGGGGGGTCTTGTTTCTGATAGCCTGGCAGAAACCCTGATTCTGATGAGCCATTGTGGCAGCCTGTTTGGGAAGGTTTATATTCTCCATCTGTTGGTATTTTTTCTTTGAGACTGGATTCTCTTAGGGAGATATGTAGCGAAAGAAAATACTGATCCTAATATATGTGGGTGCTAGCTTAATTCCTCATGATTCTTGTGTTTTTAAGTACCAAGTGAGTAGAAGGTCAGAGTGACTCTGTTAAAGAAGCAGGCTTTTTGTGTGCGAGGGGAGAGCTGACAGCTGTAAGATAGCTTAGTGGAATTGCAGTTCCCATTCATGTGTGTGCCTGAAAGCATATCACAGCAGCAGAAAGACAGCACCTGGAGGCAATGTGAAGCTCTGGCTTAGCTAAAATTTTTAGGGGTGAAGGGAGGAAACCCCTATAAAACTACCAGTAAAGAATTGCCCTGGCCAGGACTCTCATTTTGTTGGCATGCAAAACATTGGTGTAGCTGTCTTTAATGTTTTATGTGCAGTTCTGGTACTTGGAAGCAGATGGTGAAGTTAAAGGTTCTGGGGAGTTAAGAGGATCAAGGGGACAGAGCAGCAGCCTTGTGAGGGGAGACTAAAAATGATGGACTCCATTAGGGGGAAAGGGACGAAAGAGGTAAGCCTCTCAAGTTTTGCAAAATCACAGTGGTGGTGGGTTTGTTGAGTATTGATCTGTCATTCACCAAACCTGTGGTACAGGACCTGGGGGCACACAGCAGCACTGTCAAGAGGTCAACTAAAAGGGAGAAAGGAAGGGACTTCCGCACACAGCTGGAAAGGCATGTTGGGACCATGTCTGCCTGAGCTAATTCAGTGGCAGCTGGATCAGCAGATCAAAAAGGAGTTAGGCAAATTCATGCATAGCAGGTCCATTAACAGCTACTACAGGATGATTCAGGAGTGTCTCCTCTAACATCCCTAATCCTTTTTTCAGGCTGACAAAGTGTAAGAAAATGCTCTGCAGTTAGAGACTGGGCTCTTATGCTGTCCCTAAGCAGCACCTCCTGTTGTCCCTGCTGGAGACAGAATGGGGACCTTTAACCTCTGACTTCTTAAACTGGCTTAAGAGAGTTCCGTTTTAACAAGAGGAAATGGAAATGTGGAAGTCCCAGTTTAGCGGGTGCCCAGCAACCAGAAGGTGTTAATGGCTGTTTGCCTGTGCCAGGATGCCCAGTTCCCCACGTCATTCCTGTTGGTGTGGTTTGGTGCCAGGAGAGTCCTGTGCCCCAGGCTGGTCTCAGCAGCTGGCTGGCAGTGCAGAGAGCTGGGGACTATGCTGGCTCAGAAGAGCCGAGCTGCCTTCTTAAATGTGAGCTCTGGGGCGGCTTTCCAAAGGTGGAAGTGGTTTGGGAACCCATCCCCCCAAGACTGTAGGCTATTAAAGTTGTGAACCATGGATATGATACATCTGAAGTTGACACCCTGGTTCTGGTACCTTTTGGTTTCATGCTGTGTGGTAAAATTGACAAGAAATGGGGAAGTTGAGGTTCAGCTCCACTGATCTATATGTGGCAGCATGGGGTAGAGGTTGACCCAGACTGAAAGATTAGGCCACATGTTGTAACTGGGAATGGAACAGCAAATCCTGCCTGGACATAGTGAACATTAGGATGCTTTGTGTTTACAACTGAGATGAGAAGTGTGATGCAAAGGTGCCTTAAAATCCAAAGCTGCATCTCTAAAACATTATCCTTAAATAATCTCACTTCTGAAATTACCCTGAGAACTCCAAACCTGGTTTTGGTGATCAAAGATGAACTCTGCAGTCTGGCTTTCAGGTGAATGGCAAAGAAAAGGAAATTATTTGCAGAGAGGTCTTTAATTATGGAATGTCCTTGTTGTACCTTGAGAGTTTCTCATTAGACAGGCAGTGTAAAGGATGCATATTTCATTCAAAATCATGAATTCCTCTTCCTTAACAATTGCCATTTCTCAAACAGGGGATACAGACTGGTAGGTGCATTCACTTAGTTTTTTATCTAGTACTTCCCTATTCAGCACTCTGCATTGTGTAGGAAGAAGCGTAGGCTGTCAGCCATAGGTCTGCTGAATGATAAACCCCTGCTCTACTTGGGGTTAGCCAGTGAGAAGCAGGTAAAGGGTGGAATTTCCCAGGCTGCTCATCTTCATTTTTCTGGCTCAGGCAAGGCTGGTAGTATGTTTTGGTGATGCACGTCTGTTACCACATGATGCATGGCAGGTTTCAATAGCAGATCACATCCTGAAACCTGCCATTGTTTAACAAACATCACAGGACCTGCAGAGCTTTTTCCAGCTCTGGAATTCCCTAGCACGCAGCAGGGCTGCAGGGCAGATCGCCCCATACCAACTTCGTTACAGGGACCTGGGGAGAGCAGGGATCCTGTGTGACTTGGTGGAGCATCTGGACAGGAAGGGAAGCAGCCGGTGACAGGGAGAACTCACGAGCATAGGAGGTGAAAGCAAGACAGGGTGATTGAGAGCTGAGTGCCTAATGTTGAGAGACCCACCAGCTCTTTGTTCACCCCAGTTCAGAGCTGATTTTGGCCATGCTGTGCCTGGCCAGTCACTCATTGGTGGTCAGGAGGCAGCAGGAAGGTGCTTACAGCCTCTTTCCCACTCAAGGACTGCAAGTGATCTGGGCCACCTCAGTGGCCATGTTTGTAAGCTGAGTCATTGAACTCAGCATCATGTTAGGAAACTTTCCCACTGCTCCATCCTTATGGCTGTGCAGTAGGTCAGCTTGTCTCAGTTCATTTCAGTTCTGTGCTGCCAAACTGAAACCACCATGTAATGTGACTCTGTAATGTAATCACTCAGTGGTGATTTCCTGTGTTTTTGTGATTATTTGGTATCACTGTGAAATGCTGCTACCTGATTTCCCGGAGAGCCAG
The DNA here is from genome assembly GCA_028858755.1 of Ara ararauna. NCBI lineage: Eukaryota > Metazoa > Chordata > Aves > Psittaciformes > Psittacidae > Ara > Ara ararauna. The sequence goes on from CM054382.1 coordinate 47,829,681, forward strand.
GTGCTTGTCCTCTGAGCAACTGTTCTGAAACACACAGACGGGGGGAGCTCTGCTGAGTGCTGCACAGAAATTACCTTCTTCTCTTGTTTTCCAGCCAGAGCATTGGTGCTGAGCTGATGGGCCTGCAGGTGGATTACTGGATTGCAGCCCCACCCGTGGACAGAAAGAGAGACCCAGAGAAGAAGGACCCCTCTGCTACCAAAAACACACTGAAATGCACTTTCCGGTCCCTCCAGGTCAGCAGGTTACCTGCCAGCGGTGAGATTGCCACCACTCCAACGATGTCTATGACTGTTGTGACAAAAGAGAAGAACAAGAAAGGTAAAGTGATCCATTTACTGTTGCCAAAGGCCAAGAGTGCAATGCTGCTCTCCCTGTTCTGCTGCTCCAGGGCTGCCTGACTTGTCAGTCCTGCATTATAGCGCCTTAGTCATGGTTTTATCCCCAAAATCCTAGTCTGTCTGTAGATGAGAAGTGGCTGAATAAGGTGATAGTCTGAAAGGGTGTTTCCTCTTTGTGCTGTAAAAGGGATGAGTTCACCCTCATAGCTGAACAGCTGAGATGGTATAGCTCAAGAGAACCAAGGTGGGGACAGAGCAGGAACACCTGTGGGTGGTGGTTCAGAAAGCCAGGAGGCGTGCTGCTCTGAACATCTTCCCTGTGTTCCTTGTGAGCTTGCTGATGCTGGTTTGCAGTGTTGGATTAGGTATACGGCAGCTTTTGCCCTGACCGCAAGAGTCAGGGCAGACTTCTACCTGTACAGGTCCATGCTCTGGTCTCTCCTCTGCCTCATGGCAGAGGTGCAGGACAGTGTGCATCCCATCATATTGCAGCATATGGCAGCAGCCCCAGCAAAGATGTTTTGCTGGATTTGATGTGGTATCCTTGTGTTAGAATACCACTGTCACAGCTGGACAAACGCATCAGCCAGACCCACCAAGCCATTGCTAGGTGTGCTTGTGCATAGAAGAGGTGGTGTCACTCAGCAGGATTGTAGCAATATAAGCTCTTCTACGGGAGCTTTTACATTCTTGTACAGAGTGCTCCGTGGGACAAAATGAGGTAGAAGAGGAATGCTTTCAGCACAGAGCCTGATGTTAACCTTTTCAATTTTTAATCTTCTGCTTTTAAAGTCTATTTTCTCAAAACAAACAAAAGGCATTTAAAATGTTGTCAATCCTGTATTTGCTCCTGGCCTTGGTAATAGTGAAACGTAGTGAAAATTGAGAGCACCTCTGCAGTCAAGTGTTTTCAGGGAAGCAGCAAGGCAGTGCTGCACTTACATTCAACTGCCAGTAGCTGTCCTTCGCAACATCTTTCTGCCTATGGGACTGGGAATCATTCTTGGTGGAAGCCTGGGTTTTGGGGGTCTCAAAGAAGGCTGGCGGAGCCTCCTGGACCGATGGCTGCAGGACATGGGTGCATAACCCTACAGCCAGGACACTATGGGCAACATAGCTGTGGCACTGCTGGCACCAGAGCTCCCACCACTGACCACATCCTTTTTAAGTGGCATGCAGGAGAAGCAGTCCTGAGACACTCAAAATGTTCTTAAGTGGGGCTGGCCCAGCCTGGAGCAGTGATGTTCAACATCACCAGCTTTTGTGGAGTCAGTTTATACATCTTTGCTCATGTGTCTGGATAATTCTCGGGGAACTGGACCCTTTTTTGGCTCTCCTAATGCTTACGCTCTCCACCAGCCGCCCATAGTTTAGTCCCTCTTGCTCTCCAGGTGTCTGTTGGTGCAGCAGACCTGCCTGCAGAGAGAGGGAGGCTGGAGCGCAGCATTGCCCGTCAGCGTGTGCAGTATGTGGGACTGTCCCTAGGTGGTGCAGCCGCCCGGCAGATCCCTCACCCAGCGCAGGGCGCAGACTGGGCACAGGTACAGATGCTGCTGTTTTCCCTGGTGTCCCAACAGAGCAGCAGGAGTTACGCTGAAGATGCCCTTTCGAGCCTGGGTCATGAGCTGGGAATGCTTCATATGGGGACACTTAGGACTTAAGATGTCCATGTGCACAGGTAATGGTGCTGAGCACTGACACAGTCAAACTCTTGCTAAACAGGGATGTTTTCAGGAGTTAAAATTAGAGCTAGAATTTTCAGACATGAATGTTTAAATGCAAAAACCCAAACAAGTCTTGCCTGAGAGCGGCAGAGATTCACTGTGTGCTGGTTTGATTTTCTTCCAGTGATGTTTTTGCCCAAGAAAACAAAAGACAAGGAGGTTGAGTCAAAGAGCCAGTGTATTGAAGGAATCAGCAGGTTGATTTGCACAGCAAAACATCAGCAGAACATGCTGCGCGGTAAGTGCAGTGATTGCATCCTGTCGGGTTCTGGGGCAAGTCTCATGCTAGCATTGTCCTACAGGCAAAGGGCTGACCTGCTGTCCTGCCCTTACACCCTGGAGCCAACGTAAAGGGGGTGTTCTGGGGAATGGGTTTGGATGTGTCTGGCATAGGGGAATGCTTTAATAGGTCTTTGATGTGGGAATATCTTCCCTTGCCCAGAAACTCCTCTGAATCCATGCCCTGGCTGTGGACAATGGCTGGGCCAGGCTTCATTCCCCTCCCTGTCATTCTCTGCCTTGCATGTCTGGTGCAAGTAATGGTGGAGAGCAGTGGGAGTGCTGCTGCTCCTCTGGTCAGGATTGTGGGACAGAAGCTCACTGTAGCAGGACTCACATATGCATCTTGCAAACAGACATAAAGGGGCTGTCACTGGAGCTGTGCCACCAGTATCAAAACTATCCCTGTAGCCTATTCAGTCGATAATCACCACCACTGTTCACAGCAGAGGGATCTGCTTAGGTCACCTCCTTAATCCTGGCTCAGTCCCTGTGAGATTGGTGAGTGTTGAGGGGTGGCCACAGAACACGTGGCTCCTCTTTAGAAGATGTGGATCTGGTTAGAAGTGCCAGTGATGAGAGACTGATGTTCAACTCTTACAGAGTGCATTTGCCCGTAAAAGAAAATGAAGTGTGTTTGGGAAATTCAGGAAATCAAATCAGGTGACACTGAAATCAGCAGTCTCGGAGAGCTCCAGTGCCAGTGAGCGATGCTGGAACAACAGTCTGAGCTGTTCTCCCCAAACCTGGTCTGCTATGGAGCCTTTCTCCCTAATGTGTGCAGCTATTTACAGTGGTGGGGTGGCCAGGCTGAGCAGCATGTAGCCTGGGCCCAGAACGTGGCCAGGCTTCCCTCTGCTGACTGCAGGGAGGTTTCTAGCAAAGCCGTTTCATGTTGCCCACTTCTGCTCAGTGTTTCCTAACTCTCCTCTCTTTTCACCATCCCCTGCAGTCCTCATCGATGGGGTGGAATGGAACGACGTCAAGTTCTTTCAGCTAGCAGCACAGTGGTCCTCTCATGTCAAGCACTTTCCCATCTGTGTATTTGGACACTCCAAATCTAACTTCTAGCCGTGCTCGGCAGAGGGACCTTCTGTCTGTCCCGGGACTGCACACCAGGAGCCAGGAATTGTGTGCCAACTCTGACTCACGTCTCTCTGCCCTCTCCTGCAGAATTAATTACAGATGTGCTTGGATTACTTTCGAATTACTTTTTTCTATTAACTCTTAAGTTTACTACAAGGGAAGGAAACCCCTTTAAACAAAGGCAAAAAAACCCAGTCTTAAATATAGATATGCTGACAACATGAAGTTGTGGAGGAGTTGGCAGGAGCAGGCAACCTGCCCAAGAACACCTACCACTTACAAGCAGATAGCTGAATAACTGCACTGCTTATTAACCTGAGACCTCATTGGTGTGAGTGGTCTGGGGGAGCCATGGATCAGCTCGAGTGGATTTTGTGGAAGATCATGTGGTGCATTTGGCCCCCTCCCATTTCTTTCCAGGAAAAAAAAAATGGCCATTCTTTTTTCCTGCTGCCAAAGGATGAGAGATCAGCAAGTCTGGAGGGAGTTCAACTGTCCAGCTTGAGAAACAAACCACTTGCATAGCTAGAGAGGTCTGGGGAGGAGATCTCCAAGTCTGCCATGGGGACAGGCAGGTGTTTGTGCTGAAGTGATGCCTGAGGAGAGTTGGACAGGAACCGGAATTAGAGAAACACTATGTGTAAGGAAACTCCAGTGTCCCAGGTCTGTGACAATGACCAAACCGAGCCAGTCACGATGCCCCCGCAGCTGGCTGTACAGCTGTGGGATGCCACCACGTCAGTGGGGTCGCTGCTATTTACATACACCGATTATTTACCTGTCAATAAAACCTCGTCCAGCCTCTAAAGGGAAAGGATTTTTTTAACAGCTGCAAATTTATTTTTAATGCTTTCTAAAAAAATAATAATAATTAAAAAAAAAAGAGGGGGGAAATAAGTTGCCAAAAAAACAAACCCAGGAAGATGAGCCGTTGTCTGTGATGTGATACATCACTGTCCTGGCTGGCCTGGGAGCCAGCCAGGAGCTCTGCATGTCCAGCTGCCTTCCTGTCCATCTGTCAACCTGCACACATGAGGTAGCATGGGCTGCTTTATCTGCTGCCTTTGTCCTGCCCTGACTGCACTGTGCTTCCCAGTTCCTGCTGCCATCTCCCTCATGCACGTCTCCAGGCTGGGTGCAGACTGCCTGGCTTCAGGGCCACTGCAAGAGTGTGTTTTCACCATGCCCTTGAACCACACAGGACCTTTCCTCATAGGGACTGAGAGACTTTAACAAAAAAGAAGGGTGCTGGGGGTATGCAGTCTCCCACGGGCTGTTCTGTTGATGGATGTTGTCCTTACCTTCTGCTTTCTGAGTATTCCTCCCCACAGGAATTTCTTTGCTGATTGCATCCCTTCCCCAGCAGGATATGCTTTTACCCTGGAATAGCATTGCCTATGGGGTGGGGCTCTGCCTAGGGGTTTCAATCGCCTGGTGTAGTGGAAGCTGTAACTGAGACATGAGAGGATGAAGTCAGCCAGGTTCTCTGCCTGCCTCAGGCAGCAAGACATCCTGTGAGATGGAGGAGTGACATTCTTGGGTGTCTTGCACCATTGGCTTGGCTTTGGCTGCACTTGTGTTCATCTTGTGCACCTCGCTGATGCCAGGGTTGCTTGAGGTGCTGAGACAAGGAGTCAGTGTAACAAGTCATAGGTCTTGGCAGCTCCGGGTCCTGCAGATGTGGCCTTCTGCTCTCCAGGCCTCCTGGGGCATGCCTAGGAGGGTTTGGAAGCAGATGGGATCTGGAGAGAACAGTGTGCTTGCTGTGTGGAAGAACAGACACCTCTGGTGTATCGGGGTAAGGGACTGAAGTTTTTGGTTGGGTCCTTTTGGGTCCCACCCTAGCGGGCAGGCCAGGCTCTGTGAACATTTCCAGAAGGCACTTTCTGGGGGCAGTGATGCTTCTGAACCTTTTTTTTCCCCTCCTCCCTTCCCTGTCTGATCCGGGTTTTAACGGCTTGGGGGGCCTGCTTTACCCTGCCTGGCAGGTCTTGCTCTACACAGGGGCCACCCAGGTTCTTTCAGGCAGGACAGTGGTGGTGTGCTCTGTTGGTGATGAGGAGCAAGGGATTATTAGGCGAGACGATGGTCCCTGCTGGATCTAGTGCCTATTGCAGCTCACAGCGCGGGCTGCTTCACCAACTCTGATATCATTAAACCCATTCACAGCACAAGTGCAACCTACTTGGCCAGGGACTGGGTATTCCCTTCAAAGCACGCTGTGGAGGAGGACATGGACCCATGCCTGGTGGCACACTGCTGGGCAGGACAGACTGTCTAGTTGCAGTAGTGTGTTTCTTCCCGCAGGCAGGTGTGCCTGCCGTCTGCTAGCTCTTGGCTGTAACTCGGATGTCGTCATGTCCCTCAGTTCATGTGTTTTCGGTTGACCTGAGCTGGTGCTATGGGACAGTATAGTGCTGCCTAGCAGCGGTGGCATGGGAGATGGTGTATAAGCACATCACTTCTTTTTCTTTATTGAGGCTGTGGCATTGGGGAAAAAAGAAGCTTTTTAAAGAAAATTAGTGTGTGATTTCTTCCTCGAGTCTCACGCTGGTGTGACAGGAGTGGTTGGGCTGGGTTCCAGTGCCAGGACCCGCATGCAGCCTGGGCAGCTCTCAGTAGCAGAGCATGATACTGCTGCAGAGGTGGGGTGGAATGACCGACTGCAATAACTTTGTTTACTGGGGGGGTAAGGGGGGAACAATCACTGTGCTCCTCTTTGTATTTCAACCTACTGTAAAGAAACAAATGGTAGCTAGGACAGGATTTCCAGGGTCCTGCCTGTCAAGTGTGTGTTGCCCTATTTTACGCTCTGTGTGTGTATGTGTGAGAGAAACACTTCTGCTCGTTGCATTTCATGTTGGTTTGTGTTTTGTTCTAACTTTATACAAGTGAATTCACCAGGAAACTCTGTATGCCTGAGGCCTGAGGGCTTGCTCTCCGCGGGGCTCCTCCCCTGTGGAGAGCTGCCATTGCTCTGAAATGCCTCTGTAACATGCAAGGGAACATCCCGGCCCCTCAGCCTTGTCCTCCTGAAGTCCAGCTGTGTGCTTTGGGAATGGCTGTGGCATTTCCCTGCAGTGGAGGCAAGGGCTGGCATGTGAGTTTGGTGGTGCTGCTCCAGTCAGGGTGCTGTGCCTCTGTTACTTCTCCTGTACTGTGTGGAGCCACTTTGTGCAGCTGTTTCTGTCCCTGACTGGAGGTTTCTGTCTCTAAGGAAAAGGAGTGTCAAAGCATGCATGTGGCTCAGGCCATTTTGGGATCTTGGGCCTTCCACCCTCCCAGCTTCCCCAACAATTTCCTGGGGAGCCTGCCAAGATCCAGCCCCACCAGCCAGAAAGAGGTGCCTGCAGAGCTGCAACAGCATGGTCAGGGTAGATGGCTGTGTGCGGGTTGGCAAGTGCGGAAGGGTGGCTTAGAGCAGGGGCAGCACTGCCCTGCTTCCCGTTCTTTAGAGTTCTGGTGAGGAAGGTGCAACTCGAACAAAGAAACGCCATGGCATAGGCAGGGCTTGCTTTGGAACCACGCCATCTAACAGTGAAGGCAGGGGCTGGAGCGGCAGCCTCTGAGCTGATCTCTGGCTGGGAGGCGCTTTGGAGGCAGTGGCCCCTGGTCTCCCTGTCCCTTTGTGTCCAAGAGCTCGCATCTCCTGCTTCCCTGGCTGTGGGTTCTCAAAGCAGCCGGTTTCTTTTCCAGCTGCTGTTGGGTGAAGGGCCCTCACCTCCCTCGGAGGCAAGGTCTCAGGAGCGGGCTCACTGGTGCGCTGGGCTCTGCAGCGCTGACCTAATTTAACAGCACTGGTGAGCAGATGAAAGATGGAAGGGTTTTGTGGCGTCATGTTGCACCTTGAGTGCTTCCTGCTCCTCCAGGCTGAGTTTCCTGGAGACAAAGGCTGGACCCCAGCCCTGCCAGTGTTCAGTCAGGGCCGGCTCTCCTGCGGCGCTGCCGCCTTGATGCCTTGGGTGGCTGTTTTTAACTCAGTGCTGCAGTTCCCATCCAGTTCAGTAGTTCCCGTTTACAACTCAGCAGTAACTGCAGAGCCCTTTTTAATTACCTGTGAGTTTGGGGAGAGCCACTGTCTCTTTGGCTGTGCTTTGCTGCTGTAATTAGTACATGCTTGTGGCTTTATCCTGCAGAGAGGGCAGGGGTAGGTGGCTGAGAGGTTTCTGTGGCTGGAAGAGATGTGCCAGTTTGCTTTCCATCATCAAACTAGGCTGAGAACCCCACTGCTTGGTGCTTAAGCTGCGATGGCAGCACAGGCCCCATTGTGTTTCTCACCAGCAGTGTGTTGGAGAGAGCACTGGAGAGCTGCTGTGGAGGGTATTGCATCTGGCACCTCCATGTTTAAGAAAAGCCTGGCAAGAGGTAGCAGGGCTGGTGGCCTTCTCCTGATGCTTGGTGTGCCAAGGAATTGGGAAGGCTGGAATTAGGGCAGTCCCACTGGGCAGCAGTAAAGGGTTGGGAGCCCTGGAGCTTTCCTGAAGCTATGTTGGATACAGTGCCTGTGTGCCCTTCGTTCAGGGAGTTTTGATGTCAGCAGATAGCTGTGTGGTGGCATTTTAGTGTGGCACTCTCTCTGGGCTTATCTAGCAGGGACAAGGCCAGAAATGAGCAGGAGCATCTCCTGGAGCCTCTTCAGTGGGGTTCTCATGGGAGATGCTTCTGCAGAGTGACTTTGCTGCTTTGGGACAGACTGGGGGAGATGGGGACATGCCAGCTTGGAAAGCAGCAGGTCACTAGTTTCCTTAAGGAAGAGCACTGGAATGGGGCTACATCCAGTCAGCTGCTGCTCTGTGCCTTTGGCCAGGGTATTGCAGAGCATTGTCTGTATGTAGACGTGGGGAAGCACCTTGTAAGCATGGGTACTGGGGCTGCGTGCTAACAGCCTTGTCCAGGCTGCAGTGTACAAGGGGACGTTACCACTTTGTAGATTCCCAAGTTGTCCATCTGTTTCATTGTTGTATTGTTTGGGTTCTAGGTTGTTGGTTTTGGGTTTTGGCTTTTTTTTTTTTTTTTAAATGAAGACAGATAAAATGTAAATAGCCTTTGGTTTTTTGGTTGGTTGGTCTTTTTTTCTTGGAACAAACTGCAACGTGCTCGACCTCGTCAACTATTTTATGGTACTAATGCAACACTAATAAAACTGGACATGAAAGCACACACCTGTCCCTTGAGTCATCTCTCAACAGGGACTCTGTTATGAATGGGGCAGAAGAAGACAGAGGCCTGGCTCTCTGGCATGAGGGGATTTCCTGTGTTATGTATGCTGCTGCCCAGCAGCACTTCCAGGACAGAGCTGGTGGATTGGTGCTGCCCTCTTCCCTGCCCCTGATGCTGCTTCTTCCAGAGGGACCTGCTTGTCTTCTGTAGCTCTTTGGGCCTGGTCCTTAACCCCTCGCAGCAAGGAGCGATCAGGCTGATGCCTATTTCTGGGCTCTGCTGCATGGGCACAGTGGTGTTAGGGTGCTGAGTGGGGTCTCAGTGGGGGAAGATGGAGGCTGCAGTAGCCTGAAGCTGCAATGGGAGAGTGATGGGGATGTGTGGGGTGGCAAGCACCTGGGCTTTGTGCTGTGGAGTGGGAAGGTGAGAGAGGAAGGAAAGGGAAGAGCTAAGCAGGTGGTTTGAGGCAGAAAGGTTTTTGGGAAATGGGCCCATGGTTGTGGTCCCCAGGATACAGCACGTGGGAATGTGGAGCTGGAGCAGCCTGCATCCCAGTGCTCCCCTGGCCGAAGGTGGAGGCAGGAGCATGGCTGCTGATGGAGCAAGGGGTGAAGGAAGATCCTCCTAGCAGGATAGGCTGCTCTCAAAGCATACAGGTCTTGATGGATGTCTCAGCTTCTCCACATGGCCTGGCCAGGCTTGCAGGTGAATTTATCCCTGAGCCCTTTGCTGCAGTGGGGGTCACAAGTCCCACCCAGGTGGCACTGAGCAGAGATTGGGTAATTCCAGGCAGAAGGAAAGAGCATAGGTTGCAAGGGAGCAAATTTGGGACTCTTCATTAATGACTGTAGTGGTAGGATGAAGGGGTAATGGGTTCAAACTTAAACAGGGGAAGTTTAGATTGGATATAAGGAGGAAGTTCTTTACTGTAAGGGTGGTGAGGCACTGAAATGGGTTGCCCAGGGAAGCTGTGAATACTCCATTGCTGGTGGTGTTCAAGGCCAGGTTGGACATAGCCTTGGGTGGCATGGTTTAGTGTGAGGTGTCCCTTCCCCTGGCAGGGGGGTTGGAACTAGATAATCTTAAGGTCCTTTCCAACCCTAACTGTTGTATGATTCTATTACTTCAGTGCAGGGACAGCAGCAAAAGCCATGGAGAAGGCCTGGCTGCTGGCATGTTGGGGGGAGCACTGTGGGACTGCTAGGGGAGACAAATGTGTGAAGGCTGTTTGGGCTGTGTATTTTTGCACAGGTAAACTTGCACTGAGGGCCCAGCTGTATGGAAGAGGTGCAGTGTGAGCTCTGCCTCTTAGACCCTTTGGAAGAGCCCGCCTTGGCATGTCGAGGGTGCAAGCAGAGGGGACCAGGGTGGTCAGAAGGCTTGGGTGCTGGAGGGAGAGCGGGGGAGCAGTCTTGCGTCATTGAGGAGCATACAAGAGCGATCCACGCCTAGCCAAAAGACCTGGTGGGAGCATGGGCACACTCCCCTGTTTTCTGGAAGGGAGGAGAAGGAAATCAGAGCTGGGTGGAGCAAGGATGGTTCAGGGCTGGGGTGTGCCAGGTCGTATGTGATGGGACTACAAAGCCTCCCTCACACATACGTGCTGGGACAAACGCATTTCTGCCAGGCAGCCCCGAACTGGGCTCTCAAAGCAATGGTGTCTGTCTTTTGCAGGTCTTGGCTTTTCCCAGCAGAGGTGCACCTTTGCTGGCACAAGAGGTCTCAGATGCAAGTGGCGCCCTGTCAGGATGCACCAGAAGTCCTCCTGAAAGACTGGGTTTGCCACAGTGGCAGCTGGTAGCACCTGTGGGAATGCAGTTTGGAGGTGGGAGATGGAGTGCTGCAACTGCCTGTTCTTTCCCAGGCTGTGGCAGCCGCTGCCATCTCCCCTTCCTCCCATTGCTCAATGCCCCGGCAGTGCCCACAGTCATTGCTTAACCTGGAAGAGGAACAGCAGGGAAGTTCAACATGTTTTTGTTCCTATCATTTAAAACACAGTTTAACATCTGGAAAGAGCAGTCAGTGCTATGTGACCAACCACTTCTTCACGTGCAACGGCCGAGTGCCCCATGATGTGACTTGCAAATATTTATTCTGGACAATATTTCTGTGTCCTACTGAATTATTTTCTGCTCTGCAGAACGGTTGCAGCAGCAGCCTGGGCAGAGCCGGCCCTCGTGTCCTGTGGCATTCCTGAGGGCTGTGCTGGCTCCAAAAGGAATTATCACAGTGGTACCCCCCAGCGCACCAAAGTTTTTTGGCTGGCCGATGTTCACTCCCACAAGTGCTTTCCTCGCTTGGCTGTGCTCCTTGCACACATTACAAACATGAAGACAGAGCCCAGTGCCCTACCGGCATCCAAGGACTGTCAGAGATTCGGGGCTTGGTTGGGTATTTTGCCTCTTTCTGAAACACAAAGTGAATTTTAACAAAAATGCATCAAGTCTACGTATTTTAGCAGATGTCAAGGTTTTGGATGGTCTTGTATAGCTGTTTCAGGACGTTATGAGAAGCTGGGTTGAGAGCACAAGCTGTGGCCATGCCTATCCTTGTCAAGGGTACGACTGTTTCGACCGTTAACCACTTACTCCAGCAAAGAGTTTCATAACATATTATTTAGCCGTTGTGACCTGTCTGAGGAGGGGCCCTGCGCAGACATCTGGCTCAGCAACACCAGGTGATTCTTCAGTTCTGCACTGGAGCTGAGGAGCAAGAGCGCTCACCCTGCTGTGCCCAAGAGGCCGGCAGCACCCCAGGTCTGCCTGTGCTGGCTATTGAAGGTGTAGGTTTGTGTTGGGGCGTGAGCTGGCCGCGGGTGTGCACAAGGATGGCTGTGTCCACGGAGTGGCCCGTTCCTGCCTGGGGGGGTGATGGCCTGTGCTGGTTCAGTGTGTATGAGGAAGACTGTGTGTGTGTGAGCGAGGACAGGCGAGGTACCGTCTGTACATGGAGCCTGTGTGTGAAGACAGGTGGTGTGTGTGCAAGAAGGGCTTTGAGAAGTGGCAGACGTGTGTGTGCAAGGTGTGTGTGTGAGGAGGGCTGCGGGTACAGTCGGGTCTGCGTGTGAGTAGGGCACAGCCTGCGTGCAGAGCTGTGTGTGCGGACGGACGCGGGCGCACAGGTGCTGCCTGAGCGTGTGTGCCAGGCTCTACCTGGGGACAGGCGCTGTGTGCGTACGTGAGGAGGGCTCAGGCCGTGCGGCGGAGGCAGTGTCAGGACAGCGGCACCGCGCGCGGCGGTGAGAGCAGCGGCGCTCCTACGTGTGTGTGCGCGGACGGGCTCTGCCCGCCCGCAGGCCCCGTCCCTCCCGCCGGGCGCAGGCCGCGGAGCACCGCCCTCACACGCTACGGGCTGGGCGGCGGGGCCGGCTCCTGCTCCTTCCCCCTCCCTCCCGCCGCCGGGCCCCTCTCTGCCGGGGGCCGCCGCCCCGCCCTCCGCCTCCCTCCCTCTCTCCCTTCTTGTCGGCCGGGCGGCAGCCGGCGCGGCCCCTTTAATTCCCCCGCTCCCCTCCCCCGCCCGGCCGCTTCAGCCTCCATTTTCCAGCGGATCCGGCACCTGGAGGCGGCAGCGGGAGCGGCCCGCGCTCCGCACCGGCCCCGTCCCGGGCATGGCCGCCAACATGTACCGGGTCGGAGGTAAGCGTCCCGGGGGCCCCGGCCCCGCCGCGCCCCGCGCCTCCCTCCCCTCGCTCGCTCCCGCGTGCGAGCGGCGCCTCAGGGGCCCGGCGGGCCGCGGCGGCGGGGCAGGCCCGGGGCGGGGCGGCGGCAGGCCGGGGTTCAAACGGCACCTGGGGCGGGCCGGGGCCCGGGGGCAGCCAGGGAGGGAGGGAGGGGGCTGTAGCGGGGCGCGGAGCCTCCCGAGGGGCGGGCGGTGCGGGTGCGGGGCTGGGGCCTGGTGCGATGTGGGGTGAGGGGAGGCCCGGAGTGGGGTTAAACGGGGTGAAGGGCTGCCGCGGGGAGCCCTTGTGCGGGCTGTGGGGCGCGGAGCGGGGCGGGACGTGCGGTGTGTTTAGGGGGATGCGGGGTGCAGCGGGGAAGGCTGAGGTGAGGGGTGAGGAGCAGCCATGTGGGGCCGTGTGAGGGTGCGGGGAGATGGGGCATGCACGGCGCGGGGCTGAGGGTGTGGGGGGACTCGGGCAGACCCGGCCTAGGGCACGGTGAGGTGGGTTAGCAGGGCTGGGGCGGTGCGGGACAGCGAGAGCCGAGAGGCCGCTGGGAAGCGGCGTCGGGACGGGCACTGGGATGGGGGCTGGGGTGGCGGGGCTGTTTCGATGGGGGTCATGCGAGGTTGTAGGGGTGGGGACCAAGGAGGAGTTGCTGAGATAAGGAGCACAAAGATGGGCAGAGACCGCTGGTAGAGCAGGGGACTGGTGCGAGGCACGTCCTGCAGATCTTGGCCTCCTCTTCCTCACTTGCTGTTTTGTTGTATGCTTTCCCATTAGTCTTCTATTCAGGGTTGCTCTCCTGTCTAAGTGTCCTTTGTTTAGACTCACGTGAAGAGAAAGGAGAGGCAACAGGCTTTGGGACTGTATTTTATGAAATACAAACTGGGGGTGGTCTGGCATGAATTTGTGCTCGGCCATTTTCCTTCATAAAAGCTGTTCTGTGGAGCTTCCTTCTCCTTAGCATGGTAGGATGTGCAGGAAGATGTTTCCGTGGGCTTCTCTGCTGCTCAAAATGCCCCGTTTCTTGTGGAGGTCTGTAAAACCAGCGTAAAGTAAACAAGGAAAAAAATACAGCAAAGGTGGCCAAGCCATCCTGTCTGGCTGCTCTCCATCAACAACTTTCCGCTCTTTGGGCCTACCCTTACTTTGTGCTCTGAAAAATACCACTTCTTTTGTCAAGCTTGTACTTTTTTTTTCTGGTTGCACTTGGTTTTCATAGAGGAATAAGGTGTGCCTCTTGACTGCCCTGGCTTTGCTTCCTGGGTTGCTACAAGCTGCACGTGTGCATGTAGGGTTATGTTGGTTTGGAGGTGTTGAGAGTAGAAAGACAAAGGTCAAGATGAGTTGTGAAGATTTACAGCTTGGTTCCTGGTGTGACTGGTAAAGAGTATCGTTTCCTGGAAATTGCTGATTGGCATTTAATGTTACAGGTGCCTGTCTTGCATGGAATGTCATCTCTAGTATCTCACGTGGCAAAATCTGTACTGTGCACCCTGTGGGTGGTGGGAAGGGGCCTCTGGAGATCACTTGGCTGACCTCCTGTTAGAAGCTGTGCCATCAAAGCAGGGTGTTCAGGGCTGTGTCTAGCCTGGTTCTGAATATCTCATAAGGATGGCGATGCCACCCCTACTTTGGGTCATGCCCAGTGTTTGGCCATGCTTATGGCAAATATTTGTTTTCCTGGATTTCCTCTTGTTCCAGCTGGTGTCTCTTATCCCTCATTCTATCCCTGCACATTTCTTAGAGGAGCCTGGCCCAGTCTGCACAACACCTCTGACTCAGTAGTTACAGACAGCAGTAACATCTCCCCTAAATCTTCTCTTTCCCGATCTGAACTAACCTGCCTCTGCCTTTCATTGACCATCCCGTGCTCCAGCACTGACTGCTTCGGTGGCCTCTGCTGGCCTTCTTTTTGTATGTCACTTGTGCTGGGGAGCCCAAGTTGGACCCAGCTCTCCAGTGGTCTTAGGAGTGCTCACCAGAGGGACAGGATGCATTCCCTCACCCTCCTGGTTCCACTCCTGCTAATATAGCCACGCTGGCTGCCCTCCCTGCAAGGGTGGGCTGCTGGCTCCTGGGCAATTTGTTGTTCTACCAAGTGCCTTACTGCAGAGATGCTACATCAACACCGTGTACCGTCGTAGGGAGTTACCCCACTCCAGATGTGAGGCTCTGCTCTAGCTGTAGTTGAACTTCCTGAGGTTTTTGTCATCCTGTTTTCCAGCTTGTTGAAGCCTTTCTGAATATTAGCCCACCCTCCAGCATGTAGTACACTTCCCCAAGTCCCCAGACTTGTAGACAGTGTACTCTTGTCTCTATCTAGGTAATTAAAAACCTTCTAAGCAGGGCTGGGTCCAGTATTGATCCATGTTGGGTACCTTTCCTAGAATAGTTAGGGTTGGAAAGGACCTTAAGATCATCTAGTTCCACCCCCCTGCCAGGGGCAGGGACACCTCCCACCAAACCATGCCACCCAAGGCTATGTCCAACCTGGCCTTGAACACTGCCAGGTTTGGAGCATTCACAGCTTCCCTGAGCAGCCCATTCCAGTGCCTCACCGCCCTTACAGTAAAGAACTTCTTCCTCATATCCAATCTAAACATCCCCTGTTTAAGTTTGAACCCATTACCCCTTGTCCTATCACTACAGTCCCTAATGAAGAGTCTCTCCCCAGTGTCTCTATAGGCCCCCTTCAGATATTGGAAGGCTGCTGCGAGGTCTCCACACAGCCTTCTCTTCACCAGGCACAACAGCCCCAACTTTCTCAGCCTGCCTTCATACACGACGTGCTCCAGTCCCCTGATCATCCTCATGGCCCTCCTCTGGACTTGTTCCACCACTTCCATGTCCTTTTTATGTTGAGGACACCAGAACTGCCCACAACACTCCAAGTGAGGTCTCACAAGAGCAGAGTAGAGGGGCAGGATCACCTTCCTTGACCTGCTGGTCATGCTCCTTTTGATGCAGCCCAGGATACGGTTGGCTTTCTGGGCTGCAAGCGCACACTGCCTGCTCATGTTCATTTTCTCATCGACTAACACCCCCAAGTCTGGTTCATAACCAGAGGGATGCCGTTAGTAACCAGCAGTCAAGTGAGGGTTGTAATGGCTGATCACAGTCCTTCGAGCCTGGCATTCCAGACAGTTTTCCTGCCACCTTTATTATCCCATTATCCAGGCCACACCTCAGCACTTTGGTTCGAAGAATGCGACCGGAGACACTAGCATGGTCTTTTACATGAAGTCAAGGTGTCCAGCATCCACTGCTCTCCCCTCATCACAGAGCCAGTCTTTTTATCCTGGCAGGGGAGTCAAGTTAGTCAGGTGTGATTTGCCTTTGGTATATCCATTTTGTTTGGTCTTAGGCACCTTCTTGTCCTTCCTGTACTTGGAAAAGGTGTCCAAGATTTGCTCTGTAACCTTTCTGGACAGAGGGCAAGGCAGCTGGCTGGTAGCCAGGGTTACAGTGCTCCGTTATTGTACATATGGATGAAGTCTTGATTTGACATATTACCAAGATCAACATATGGATGCATGCAGCTGTTTCTGTATTAGCGCTGTGTTCAGTCTGAGCCAGAGGAGTTTGTATTATTGAATTGTTTCTGACCTCTGGTGCTGGTATGTCCCACTAATGGTTTTGTGCACTGAAGTTGTGTGTGAACTCCAGGGCAGGATTAAATCCTGAATGGGATTTGTGCGTAGTCATTTCATACACTTCCCACTGGAAGATAAACATTCAGCAGATAATCTGTTATTATTCTTGTGGCTGCCGAATTGTGTTGTATGAACTCCAGGCCTAACAGCGGCCAAAAGCAGCTTGCTCACAATGGATCAATAATGCTTTTAGAGGTATGTGTTGACTCAGAAAAGGTGGTCATCGCTTTTGGCCCGGTCATGAATACCATGAATATTTGTTTTCAGAAGCCAGAAGGTGGATTGCGCTTGTCTGAAAAAGACTGATTTTAAATGCATAGTTGACAGCTCTTCCAGAGGACGTGGAATGTCTTGCTGTCTTTTAATGTTGTTCCTAGATAGAGGAGCTGAGGAGCCTGTGCTATGGGGGCAGAAGGTGGCATGCAAGTCTTCTCCTTTGTATTGTGTAGCAGAGTGAGCGTGCTTGGGGAAGTTAGGAGCTGCTACTTGAATTGTTGTTAAGCCTCTGTGGGTAAGTTGACTGATGGCATTGAGTTGCTTAGAGAAAGCAACTGGTTCTTTTGTCAGGTTTCAACTGGTACATTTCTGATGGGGAGAGGGTTGGTTTGCAATACAAACTGGACTCATAACCTGCATGGTTCATGGAGGATGTGAAACTGGTTTTAAATGTGCAAGGAAGATGCCAGGTATCAAATTCCAAAATGCACTTTGGTATCTTACTCATTGTCCAGAAGGAAATCCCAGAGTTGCCTGCCTCCAGTGTAACAGAAATGGAGATTTTCTTAACAGCTGCTATACAGCCGTGAAATAAATGGCAGCATGATGAGAGTGGGCTGCTTTTGCTTGGAAGGAGTTGTGGTGGGCTGGCCTGCCGCTTCATGGAGCGGCCTGGCAGTCTGCACGATCACAGACCTTATGGGAATGTTGGATAAACACCAGATCTGAGAAGCTTGGGACCTCTGAGCTGGAATTTGGGGCCTCTGATGAAAAAATGCACGTGGGAGAGAGATGTTCATTGTTCTAGCTAGTGCCAGGCTCCCCTTTCAGGAGTGTGCTGTGTCAGCTGCCTGGAAGAGAACAGGTCATCTCCTATCAAGAGACTTTCCAGCAGCTATTCTGTCTCCACCTTCTCTGGGAGAGTTTAATTGTACCATGAGTATTTCTTTAGTAGCAGTAATTGATTGAGCCCCACTGCAAGTTTGTGCCCCTATGGCATTCCCCTGATTCAGTGAAACAATGATTTTTGCATTTCCATCTTGCACTGATTTGAGAAACTTAAATTTTTCCACCTTCCCTCCTCCTCACTCTTTGTTTTTTCCTGGATTATTTTTAATCTGCATCAGCTACCCGATCTGGTTCACTGTGGGACTGTGTGAACAGCTGAATGGGCTTTGTGGGAGTTCTGGGAACAAGGGAATGGGGAAAGAAAGGAGAGGAAGGATGGAGGAAGAACTCCTGAAGCCGGCACTTTTGCTGAGACAAGTGTCAGTTTATGCTTTTAGATGAAAAGCCTTTTATATGTTCTTGACTTGTAAGAGTTACCCTCTTGTTTGAGAGCGTTCTCAGCCACAAAATTATCACGGCTCTTGAGTCTGGTATGTTTAAGGTATATGGCATTGGGAAATGTGATCACAGGTCAGTCATGCACGTATGTATTAGCTGCATCTAACACGTTTAAAGCAGATGAAAGGACCCCACAGCGCCTGGCACGGGCACCTAAGATTCCCAGCAGTGTTCTTCCAGTGCCCTGGAGACTGAAGCTCCACAACTTACTTGGTGGTGTTATTCTTGCTGATTAGATTAGACCTGGTGTTGGTGTTCCTGTGTGTGCTGCAGTCATACTTCTTATTGCAGCGTAGCCAGCCCCAGAGTTTTTAAGAATGGCAGGATGACATCACCTCTCTGTTGCTACAGGGTGTTATTAATGTGTGGCTGAAGACCACGATTTGACCTGCCCCCATCCTGTTACGTATCCCTGTTTGGCATCCAGACTCTCATGGCAGCTTAGGGCTCTTGACATCCAAACTGCTGCCAGGGAACTGTGAGCAGATGGGTGCATTGGCCCTCTTGACATCACAGTGATGTCAGCAACAATCTCTGCTTTTTCTGATGAAGACCTGAGGTACGGACTTTCTAGGGAAGCTCACATGGAAGCATGTTGTTGAGTCCAGATCTGGAACCTGTAATTCAGATTATTTAACTTCGGGGCATGTGTAAACCCTCTCCTGTTGCCTTGCTTTGTTATCAGGGTGGATGTATTTTGGGTTGGAGGTGGGGGTACTGTGGGATAATTCTGTTTTGGTTGTGTTTGGTGGTAGTGGTTTTTTATTAGTAGTGCTATTTTTTTTTCATTAACTTTCAGCTGAAGAGCAGTATTTGAAGGTAACCTGAGCTGAGAGTGGGTTTAGTGGAGAGAGGTATTAAATAAACAATAAAGGTAATAAAAATGAGAGTTAATTCTTGCAACTTACTAATATGTTTATGTAGTCATCTGCCCTAATAAATTTAGGACAACTTTTAGCTTATCATCTTTCAGCAACAGCCAGGCAGTGGGTTTCTTAATCTTTTCCTTTCATTGTTTGTAGTTATGCAAGTTTATCTTCTTGTGGTTTACAGTTTTCCTTTCCTTCCCCCTCTCCTCCATATCGGACTGCTTCAGCATTTATTAGCCTTTAATTGGGAAGTGGTGCATAGTGGGGAGTGTGTTGTCAGCCAGCTCAGGTGTGTCTGGGGGCTAAACCTGTAACTATGGTATTGATGCACATTCTATGGATTTGTAATAGCTCTCAAGCTGTTTGCAGCTGGCAAATTGGAGAGAAAGCACTAAACTTGCTTCTGCCAGAGGCAGGAAAATCAGGCCACCCCTTCCTTATTCCCCAGGAGGGTGGTGCTCACCTACTGCCTCGTCTCACTTTCCTTGGCTGCCTCTTTGGCCACACTGGTGTCGCTGGCCCTTTAGAAGGTCTGCCGAGCAATGGGGGCAGTTTTCTGCTGGGTTAGTGAGTTTAAGCGGTTTCCTGTGCCAGGGTGGCTGCTGGGAGGGCTGGGATGGGGGCACAGCCTGCGCTGCGTGGGGGGCACTGGCAGTGGTTTGGTGGGCTTGCATCCTGTCAGAGCCCAGCCGGTCATCTTTGTGTGTTTTGCCTTTCAGTGATGGTGAATGAAGAGCACTTGATAAGAAATTGTGGAAAAGGGACTTTTAAACTCTTTAAGGATCTTCTTTTGTTTAACTAGTGAGATTTTTGGGTGAATGTGGGAGATTGTCCTTTCACTGGTTGTTTTTCTAGCAACTTCTGATGTTTAAATATCCTAACTTTAAATAACTATAGAGTCTCAGTCTCTCTTGAAAGTATGGATATGAACTGTTGGAGGTCACCTCCTTCTAGTTCTGCAGATCTTCTGGCAACAAGTCATCTGTTAAGTCGGTGTTATTTCTGCACCAAGCAAGGAGTTTTTACACCATGTCTTACTGCTTTGCAAGATCATTATTTTTTAAATCCTCAAATAGGGAAGTTACCAAGCCTCCAGCTGCTTTGCCTGCATTTCCCATGAGGTTTAGATAACTGGAACTGTTAGGAAAGGTGCTCTTGTAAGATGTTATGGTTCTAGGTCTTTATTATCTCAGAGCTCTCTGCTGTAGATATAATATACAAAGGGGCCCTGCTTCAGAGAGTTTCTTAGAGTCTGTTATGATTCCTCCTCTCCTCTTTACTTGTAAAACTGAATTTAGAAGGACCAGTGAAGGACCTCCGAAGCACCAGTGAGGCTTTCAGGCAGTGTGGCCCAGCCCAGGAGGAAGCATGCACATGTTCTCCTTTTCCAGTTCTTTGGCTGGATCATCTTTAGGAAGAAGTATTCCTGAGGCAATTTTTACTTGACATTGATCAATGAAGTAAAACGAAGAAGTTAGTTGGCAGCTTTAAAGTGAGTTTGCAAGTGAAAGCAAAAATGTAGGCTTCTCCAGTCTTTTACATGTGTGCTACTCGCAAGCTGTTTAGCCTTCCTAGCGCCTTGGATTTCACAGCTCTGGTGCTGTGCGGTGCCAGATCACCAATCCTGATCTGTGGCAAATGATCATGGTAGTGTTTCTGTTAAATTGTGCATGATGTGCTCTGGTTAATTTGGGGACTTCATGCCTTTATACAAGATGTAGGAGGACAGACGATACTTGACT
Organism: Ara ararauna; assembly: GCA_028858755.1. Taxonomy (NCBI): domain Eukaryota; kingdom Metazoa; phylum Chordata; class Aves; order Psittaciformes; family Psittacidae; genus Ara; species Ara ararauna. Next base: position 47,849,762 of record CM054382.1, read on the forward strand.
AAGCATAAAGTTAGTGTGTTGTGAGCAGATGATGCCTGATTTAGCACAGAGCTTGTCCTTACAGAGTTAAGTTGTCAACATCTGAGCAAATTTGAAGCAGCCAAGCGAGACTGTTTCTGTGGATGTTTCTTTAGGTAGAGGTGTAGATGTAAGGTACGCCTACTCGCAGGCGCTGGTTACTGTCCTCACGTTGGTTCCTTAGCTGGGCTTGCACAGCTTGGTGTGGTTGTGCAGTGAAGCACATCTGGGAATTTTTTTGATTGGGAGGCAGTTTTTTGACCGGGGTGTGTTCCTAATCAGGTTTCCCACGTGTGTGCTTGCCTCCTCCATCCAAGGACAAGATGTCACAACTTGAGGGGGTGATATGAGAGGGTGGGGGATGAATCAGCCTCACTGGCACTCTTGTTTGAAGAAACATCTGCAAAACTATGGCAGGAGTTTATACTTCATCCATGTTTTACATTGTGAAGTCATGATGGTTTTGGTCTGGCACTGAAACCCCTATCTCTGGACTTAATATACTGTCATACCACGGCCCCAGAAGTTAATTCACATTGACTAATGAAGTGCAACATTGTACTGAAACCAACCAGCCCAAAGGAAAAAAAAACCCACTACTTTTTTGTTGTTGTTTAGTTTGTTTTGCTATCTTTGAGGTATTTGCAGGGAACGTGAAGCTGGTTTCTTGTCATCTTTGATGTTGCCTAGATATCTTGTGGAAAAATAATGTTTTTCTTATCTGTCCTTAGCAATGAGAATTACAACGGAGCAGGCTGTTCTCTTGGCTGCTAGAGAAGACTGCTAGGGTGCAGTTTGAGGATATTCCTCCCCTATGTCTGTTCCTTCTTACCCCTGTGATTCAAGAAGTTCTCGTCTTACTAATTTCTCCATCTGCTCAAGTGTTTCTCTGTTTCTTCTGTAAATTAGACCATCCTGGTCTTCCCTTACAGCCCACCTTAGGGGAAAGGTTTTTGGTTTTTTTAAGAACTGTGTGGACTATTTCCACGGGCTGGCTCATGGTATTGTCCCACAAAGAGTTGTACTGATGCAGCTGAAATTACGTACGCTCACAACTTTGCTACAGCACAAAATGTTTGTATATAGCTACATTCTTGGGAGCTGAAGTGGCAGAAGAGCTGTGTGTCGAGAGGTCTTTGCATCATGCTTAGATAGCCCATGTAAAGCAGACAATAACAAAATGGTTCTTCAGGAATGTTTCTTGTATGCTTGTCCTACGGGAAGCTTGAAAGAGGTGACTTAGTAAACCTAAAGGGTCAGAGCCACATACAAATGTGCCTCAGTTACAGCTGAGGTATGGGGAGTGGATTAATTGAAATGGGTTTCCTTGTACTGCCATATAATTGATTTCTAGCAGCAGAATTGCTTCTTTTTCCTCAGGGTAGTACTTTGGAAGCTTAATTTTGTTTCCAGGGTTCTCACAAATTCTCTTTTCAAGTCTTGTTTGTACACAATCTCCCTACCTTTCCTTTAAGCTGGCATCACTTAGCAGTTACTTCAGCATGGCATAGTTCTTGTCTAAGAAGAATGACCCATGAAGTACAGCTGACACCCATCAGCTCTTCTTCACAACAACCAGCAGGTTACTGTTCTTTAGTTTTTTCCACGGATTTTCTGCAACTGAAAACAGTTAACAGGGCTGTGAGGAACAGAAATAAGGATGTTGAATTTGTCTAAAATTTGTGTTTTCTTCCATGGGGTGGTTCTTCCCCTTCTTTTCCAACTCCTTTGTAATTTTGCTCTTTTACTGGGAAAGATACTGTATGAACGCAGTGTCTCATCCAGAGCTGAGATCTTGACTCTATAGACTGTTGCTGCTAGGCAGAATACCCGCCTTCTTCCCCAGCATACATGGGAACATATGTGGTCATAATGAATCAGATAAGAAGTTAATCGAGCCCAACACCTGCCTTGAACAGAACTGACGGAAGAGGTGTTGGGAGGTTCATAAGAAAGCAAGCTCTTTTGATAATTCCCCCAGACACTGTGGGATCTCCAGTGATTTGCTTTAAAACCTAGTCTGTTAATTGTTTCTGAAGTGGGAACCATTTCATATCTCTAATTGTCTGTCTTACTGTCTCACTTTCTCTTGTAGTTATAGTATCTGTGTTTTTAAGATAGGGAACAGTGATCGGAACTTAATTATCTTTGAGACTTCTGTCCCTCTGTGAAATGTTTTTAACAAAGGGTTCAGGCATTAATAGGGAAGAACTAATGGATGGATAATGGAGTTGCATAAACCTTGTTTCACTAAGAATCAGGAAGAAAAATTCTGTGAGGTAGCTGGACAGGAATTTTGCTTCCCCCTTTGACATGACAGGAAACAAAGAAGACCTTTGGGAAGTTCCAAATCACTTAATGTTTCAGAGTTTAAACTGGATCAAGCAGCTGTTAGGTTGTCCAAGCAAATTGCATGTCATTAACTTAGATGGGTTTTTTTTCCTCCAGAGAAGGGTAAAGAATATTTTTCTTAGCTTGAGTAGAGTTCTATGTGGTAGACCTTTGGGGTTTTGTTTGTAACCGTTACAGGTTCTTCCTAGATTTGGTGTGCCATTTTTGTTCTGTTGTTTTGGTTTTGGTAGGTTTTTCTTGTCGCATCTCTTCCTACATGAGTAGAGCTTACACTGATAAAAGTTTGTATCAGCTTTTTTGTAGGTCTGTGCATAGTCTGTAGTCCTGTTACATAGCCCTGGCCATGAGGTGCTTCTACTTAAGGGCTGTGGTTTGGGGAGTATTGAACCTGGATTTTTGGAGGCAAGTCAGAAAATGATGTGTAGGTTTCATCTCAAAACAGGCAAGTTATTTTGGCTGCCCCTTTCTAGGTACAAGTTCTATACATTTGCAAGAAAATGTGAACATTTCATTTACCATATGAATGTGTAGATAATCTTTGATCAAGAAAAAGGAGCAAAGCTAGCTTGAGTTAACTGGGGTACCTCAGCCTGTCCTCACGAAATTTTAATGATGGTTTGCTGTTAACTGCATGGAGATTTTTTGCAGGAGACAGTGCTTGCTTTTGCCATGTCCCTCAGTAAGTGGCTATAGGTATTTCAGATGCTGTGTGCTTGGCTTGTTCATTCCCCCTCCTTTTTTAAGGAGCTGAACGGCAGTAGGGGTGTGTTGCCCATAGCACAGCAAGCTGAGGACAGGGCAGCATGTATCCTGTCTGTACAGTAGCCACAGATATTGCTGTCCAGTAAATACAAGTTGAACTTGTGCTGACAGTATATTTTTAATACCTTTGATCTGTGAAATTGTAAATACTTGGTTCATGTATACCACCAGGTGTATTGGACCTCATAGCAACAGAAACAACTGTTTCAGTTTTGCATTTCTGGTAGTGAAAATACTGAGCTGGTAAGGCATTCTTTCTTGAAATTCTATCTGTTCTGTATCTAAACATTTCATCAGGTGACATCTGCTGTGAGTGTTGCTGTGCTTTGAACAGCCCAGAAGGCAATGGGACTTGGGCTCTGCCAAGTGAGAGTGCTTGACTTGTTGGCTGAAAGCAGTGTAGCCCCTCCAGCTTCCTTTTACACAAGAACATGGATCAGGAGGGATTGTATTATCCAAAATGTAAAGTGATTGACAGATTCAGGACCAAGCTACTGAATAATTTGAAAACTGGAGCTTACTGAAAGAAACTGGCCCAGAGTTGAACTGGAAACCCAGAGTATGAGGAGGCATGTATTTCCCATAAGAGAAGACATAAAGTAAGCAGGTCATCTTAAGTTTATGCACTCTCTTGATGCTCATCTTTAATTCAGGGCAGTAGCTTTGTGGTTTGGGACAGAGGAAATATTTGCAACTGTGAAGTTGCGTCTTTATCACATGTCTGGAAATGCACATTCTGCCCATCAGTGGTAGTGAGCGTGAGAAGAGGAAGGCTTCAGCCTTCCTTGTGTCACAGGTACATCTGTAGGCTGATGCTGTATGCAGTGTGTAGGACTTTCTGGAGGTAAGGTGGGGAGTATTCAGCAAGGTCAGTCCTCAGTGCTTGTAGCTTGAAAGGCAGATGTAAGTTGGGAAGGATAAAAATACTTTTGGGCATTTTTGCAACTTGATCGCCTAAAAGCCCATAAGGTTATTAGGTAGCTCAGACATGTCTAATCTTCTAAACATATGACCTCTAGGCAGTGTGTGTTCTTTCTTTTGCAGTACCTCCTCCTGATTTTCTTTTCCATGGACCGATGTAGACTTAATCAACAGCTTGAAGAGGGCAGAGGGGGAAGCTTTTTTGCAGTGATGTCTTAAAAGGATATGAGAGCAAAAAGAAAGTTTGTTTACTGCTAATTGAGAACAATTGTTTTACTGCCTTTGTGGAAAATTTCTGTAGGCTGTCATTCTGTTGCAAGTATGCTCCTTTCTGTGTCTTCCAGCAGTTCAGTACCTGTGTAATACAGCATCACTTTCTAGTAAGTTATGCATTTTTCTCACCTTCAGGAAAAAAATATTATGAGATAAAAGGGTTTTGGGGTAAATTTATGTATGGAGGTACTTCTACCGTATAATACTGTAGGCAAAAGGAAGAAAAACATCTTGAGTTTTAGAAGGTTATGATATGTGTGATGATCCCTACTATCTTATGGTATTGCCACGATCCTCAGTCATTGTTTTAGCCTGATCACAGATTATTCTGTAATGTGCATGAGTGATGCTGTTAATTACAGTGATGTGAATGCATGGCTGATTAATTCAGGGACTGTGAGTTTAAGCTGCAAGCTGTTGTGAAGGTATGGGATTGAATTGCCAGCCTGAGCCAACCTTTGTTCAGGCAGTTTGGTGGTAAGGGGTGAGCTTCATGTGTTTTATGGTGGTTGTGGGGCTACGGAGTGGATAGGCTAGTCCTTTTCTTCGATTGTGTAAGTAGGAAAGCAAATAAATTAGCAAGGATTGCTAATTGAAGGGTCTGACTTGCTTTGCTTGCTATGAGGCTCTACTTTTCTGTCCCTAGACCTTACATTTCGTTTTAGTGTACTCTTTCCTTCCTGTTCTGTGACAGTTTCTTCCTATTGTTTAGAGGTCTGTTAATTTTATCTCTTTCCCTATCCTCTGTTTTAGCTGAGGGCACAAAGACTCAGGCACTTGTGCACATACAGGATGTCCCCCATTGTAAACTGCATTGCTGGGACACTGTAGAGGGTTTCTGTTACCCAGTGCATCTGTGTGTGTAGCCAGTTGTAGCTACTGTCCTGAAAGCAAAAGGAATAGGATTAGCTGGGTAGGCAGTATGAGAAGGATGCTCTTCCATGGTATAGGGAGGAAGCTGGAGATGAAGGGGAACTGCAGCTCGTGGGGAAAGGTGTTATGGAGTGTAGGAGTCAGTGGAGCATGGTTTGGGTATCCTTTAAACCTGGTGTGCTGGAAACCAACCTTCATGTGTTTGTTGCTTGTGGAATAAATTTAAGAGTGCTCTCCCCTGCTAAGGCATCATTTTGGAGAGTGGTTTGTTGAACTTGAAATTTCCTTGTTACATGTGTGGAACAGTGAGTAATTCAAGCATTTCTCTGTGCAGGATAGCATTTTAATTTTAGTTAAAGTATTTAAAATATCTATGAAAAATGCAAATTACTCCCCTCTGATCTGCTCGCATTCTGGGTTCTGTGATTTGCAGGGCACTCTGCTTTACTTGCAGAGAGGAAGAAACCCTTTTCTAGGTAATTTGAGTAATGGGAAATAGGTCTTCATTAGTTGCATAGCTACTGGTGATACGCTTAACATAGTTGTGGCATTAGTCTAAAATATGGATGAGATGTACTAGGCTGTGCGTTTGTGACATGATGAAGTCATCAGGCATTGGTCTATGTATGCACCTCCACACTGTGTCATGTGTCAGCTCTTGAAGCATCCCGTGGGACAACTTCGGTTCTGCAGCAAGCAGTTGACTGTTTTGTGTGAGCTTTGTTTGCGGTTGCTGATCACAGAGTGTGGGTTTGGGGATGTTCGTCTGCCGAGCAAAACAAATGTTTTTGGGGTTTTATTATTCAAAACTATTGGATGCCACCGTGAGCTGTTCTTTGGAAACCAGTCATCTGTGATAAGCTTTCTTTAAATCCGTGCCAGATTCTACAATCAATAAGCATTACATGAAAAAAGGATTTTATGTTCACTTGGGGTAGAAAATGTGTCTGTGAGAAAATATGCACATATATGCATGCAAAAAAGCTCTTAGTCACCTGAAATCCATAGAATTAACAAGATTGTATTTTCAAGGAAGAGATTAACATTTCCTTTTAATTTTTAGTCACAGTGTTCACAAACGTAAGATTTTTGCATCAGCCTCATCTGAACTACCTGAGGTGAGGGTTAGCGGGTTGTCTTGGGAGTAAGAGGGCTGGAGGGAAGGAACTCATCCTTTCTTCAGGAGGTGGAGCCTTGAGAAGTGGCCAGTGAGCATGGGGGTGCCTCAAAGCTTCCACATCCTCCACTGCAGTACCTTTGTTGTGTCGTGGATGGTTCTGTTGTGGGGGAAGAAGATTTTCCTTTACTTTGCTGATCTGTAAATTGCTTAATGCCAGTCACTGTTGTTTCAGTCAGCAGTTGTTATTGCTGATGGTACGCAATATCTGTTTGGTTTTGGGACTTCTGGTAGAGTTGGTCATAGTAATGTTGAGCCTGTTGTTTCCCATTTGGTTCTTGGGAGTGGAAATTTAGGATCTGGTTACTGGGGTTTTTTTAACCATTTCTGGAAACTTTGCTTTCTATAAACCAGATGTCCAATCTGAATTCCTTAGATGAGACCATTTTCCAGCCTAAAGCTGCAGGGAATTGATATTTAGAAAGACCCAACTCTGGGAGTTGGGAGGGGAGTTTTGGAGTCACTCACATGCATGTTAACGTGCGTGAAGATGGCTGATGATCAGTCTGAGAAGTGTGGAGCACTGAATGCACTAAATTATATATATAAAAAAAATAGTGTTTCTATGCTTTATTACCCCTGGTTACAGTATGCATGGTTAGATGACTCCAGGTGTGCACTGTTTGAGGGCTGGCATCACACACAGCCTTGTCACTCACAACTTAAAAGGCCGTGTTGACACTTCATTGCAAGGTGTCCTTGCAACTCGTGGCACATGACGCAGGTTTTGGGAAGACAAGAGCTTGGAAGCGTTGTTATCGCTGTTGGGATTATACCCCCTGGGATTTGCAACAGGTGACCTCTCTCCCAAGGCACGCCAGCCCTGTTGAGGGAACATGAAGACACTTGAGTTGTTGGCAGGTCATGCAAGCTGCAGTTCCTGCTGGGTCACTGCGCCAGCGGTTGCTGTTGTGCTCCTGTGTCACACATAGTGGGTAGCTTGGCATGTTAACTCCAGGGACACCTATAGATAACAGGAGCTAAAGTAGTAGTCTCAGAAGATTGGTGCCAAGAGCTTGAGCAGCTCCACCTGAGGAATTTGAAGGGCTGCTGCAGGATGTGAAGGGTGAATGTTCTGGTACCTCCCTGGACACCCTGAGGATAAGAGGGGAATGGTTAACTCGTGGTGCAGCTCTTCAGGAGCAGCGGTGTCCTCCTTCCTCTGAGCTGGGGAGATGTTTAGAATATCTCTGATACTGACTGCCCTTTTAACAAGCATTTTGAGGTTTGTGCTAACAGTGTCAGTAATTGTCTCTGTTTACAAAAGGTGAGCTCTGCTAAAAACCCGTTCATTGCTGGAGCTCATGCTAATGTCTTCATTGCAGAACATACCTTAGTCATGCCCAGGGGCTGTGGTCCTTTCCACTGTGTTCTGACTCCAAACAATAATGAGCTGGGAAATCTGAAGGGAAGTAGTCTTGAATTTAGTAAATAGTCTTGAAGGAATTGTTGTTAGATATGTATGCAAGGTCAGCATCCGAGGGTTCATGGCTGCCTGCAGGGAGGTGAATTCAGCCCTTTTTTTTTTGCCTCACTTAAGGCTTAGAGTTTGGCTTCTGGAGTAAGTGTAAAAGACCAGGAAGTAGAGAGAAAGATAAAGGAGAAAGAAAGAATGAAACTCTTTGTGCTCTTAAGTAAATGGGCAATATGTGTAAGCCAAGCTGGAGTGGAAAGGGAAAGATCACGTGTATTGCTGGTGAGAAGTGGTTGGATTTTGATAAGAAGGGGAAGCAAGTAAAGACAACAGTGTGATCGAAGTGGAAACAATCTGATCAGAGAGAATGAAGATCATATGATTTGCTTTCAAGGCTGATGGTAGATCATAGTTTTTTTTTTTTTCTCTGAAAGTGAGTTTATTGCCTTCAGATTGCACTAATGAATGTTGCTTATTCTGGCGTGGGGGTTTTATTTCCTTTCTTAAAATCCTGGATTTGGTAGGAACATTTGAAATACTGGTTGTGCCAAGAAATGAATTTGCTGTGATGTCTCTAGCAGGTATGCATAGGAGGTTTTGATTCAATTTTTTTAGCAGTTCATATTTTAAAGAGCTTTTTTCTTTTTGTCAGATTATGTCTACTTTGAGAATTCTTCAAGTAACCCATATTTGATACGAAGAATAGAAGAGCTCAATAAGGTAAACAAGTTTTTCCATCAAGTCTTTGAAGTTAATTGAATTTATCATCTGTTTGATTTGATTAAAATCAAAACAATTCTTTAGCAGTTCTCTGGTAATTAGAAGCTTGAAAATACTTTTGTTCTAATAGTTTTCTGGAATGCTTTGAGACCTGCTGGATTGTTCTCCTTTGGTATGAAAGGACTGCGTGTCAGTGGTAGGTCATTCTCAAGGTGGTTATGCCCACCTGTAGGGCAGGAGATTTCTGCAGTTCTTGAATCCTGTGCCAGGATCATGTGATATGAAGATAATGGTTTGCCTAGAAGATGGAGAGTTTTGTAATTTGATCTTTCTTGGGGAGACTTGTTCAACAGGAAGGTTGGGAGCTATTATCTGCTTCCTCAGACTCTGCTGGTTGTCTTTGGGCCGGTGTATCATTTCATCTGCCAGATTTCCTTTTTATTGTATCTAAAAGGGAAGCATGGTAGCTTGTGTGTGGGAAGCCAGCTGAAGTCCTCGATGCTAAAATTTTACCTGTATAAGGGGTAGAGGAGAGTGTTCTGAAGTTGTTAGCTGTATTCTAAACATGCTGCTTTCTCAGGTTTAGTACCAGTGTGTCCACTGCAGCCTCTCCGTGCCCCCAAAGGAATATGCCATCACTGGTTTGGATTTAAATTTAAATTAACTGACTAAAATCAGGTCTTTTTCTTCAGCCACCAGAGATGGAAAACCGGGTCTTTCTGAACTAGCTACTTGGAAGAGAAAATGCATCAATATAATTACAAAGAAAGAATGTGAAGGCTAGGATATCATTGTAGCCCCTGCTTTTTAGCGAAGGTCTTTTACATAAATACTTCCGTCTCTCCTCCATTAATGAAGCAAGATCAAGTTCTTAAAATGTTCTCAGTGAATCCATAGCCATGAGGGTATTGATAGCTGTATTCCACCAGTTATAGGGTGCTTATCACTTTCTAGGAAAGAGTTGTTTTCCCGTCTTCTTTCCTTCTTCATTTTCCCCCCCTTTGAAAAAAAGAACTTTCAGCCTGGGTCTCTCACCTTGGTGCAACTCTTGCTTGAGCTGTACTTTCCCTGATTCATACTTTGAAGTAAGTCTTTCAGGTTGAAGTGAATTGTGTCTTGAGTTGCGTTTTTTTTTTCAATGAGTGTAAATGAAGTTTGGCAATTCAATGAAATACAGAATTCTACAATGCAGCTATCTGTGTTTTAACAAGATGGCTCCTGCCTTTGTGTTTTAGTTCCTCAAAATTCAAAAGTTCTGAATTATTTAACAGAAAAGGGTAGAAGCTCCTCAGGCTCTGTACCAAAAACTGTTAGGCTGCAAGGGCAAATATTTGTATCCACTGTTGTGGGGTTGGTTTGTTTGGGATTTTTTCCCTCCTTTTCTTTCTTTGTGCTAGGAAAACCAATAGTATAAAAGATGGAACATTTCCTTCATTCACATCTTAGCCTCCAGCTTCTAGTTTCTGAAGCCCAGTGCCGTCATCATGGTTTTCAAGGCCTCTTCAGTTGTAGGATACAACTCCTTGAAGCTACATTGTAATTATTTGCCGATTTATTTTAGAGGCTGTAGATTGGCTGTTAGGCACCGGTAGGTGTATTTTCCCCAGAGTTTGTAGAAATGCACTTTCACAGTTTGGCAAGTGCCATCTTAAAGTGATTGATGTTCACATTTTCAAAGTTTTAAGAAAAAAAATCCCAAACCTTTCAAAAATTCAGACCTTTTTGTGTGTTGTCAATGCTTTAGAGTTTATTTCCTGGTGCAGCTTCCTTGGTTCTCCTTTTTGAATGTTTTTTTGTGTTGGTCATTGTTTAGCTCACCAGTGCTGTCAGGGAAAGAAAACCTTTTGTGAAAGTAATAATGGCTGGGTTCTGTTGCTTTCCTGCAGTCCAACAGAGTTTGGAGAACAGCCTGAACATGAATTCTGTTGTCACGTTTCACACTTTTTTTTTTATTAGGATTTTAAAAATGCTTTTGAATTCTACTTAAAGTAGGCGTTACCTGAAAAGTAGCAAAGTGGCATGTAAATATGTTGTAACTGCAGGTAAGTGGTATTTCTTGCCCCTTGAAACATCCGTAACTGAAACATCTGTAGCTGCTGAAAATGGTGATCCCACAGAAACAATTTGGAGGAAAAGGCCGAACTTTGTTTCCCTACCCTGGAATGGATCACATCAGAGTCTCTGTGTTGTTAGATTAAGTGTGTGCAGGTGGAGAGTGCTAGAAGGTAAAAGGTACAAGAGCTGTGTAGCTCTTGTACAAAATTCCACATTATGATATTTGTAGTTTGGTGCGCATACAGTTCAGTTCCTGATTTGTGCTCAATTTTTCTCTTTTCCTGTTTCAGACTGCCAATGGAAATGTGGAAGCAAAGGTGGTATGCTTCTACAGAAGAAGAGACATATCAAGTACACTGATTGTATTGGCAGACAAACATGCAAGTAAGCTTGTTTGTGTTCAGATTTCTACACAAAATTACCAAACTCTGATAGAACTTTAATTACAAGTATCAGTATTATTAAGTGTCCTTACTATTCTCAGACAGGACATAAGTTTTCAGTTAGGGCTGAGTAAAGTCATCCTACTCGCTTCACAGAAGTAAATTTCTTCATTTTGGGGGTGGGAAGTATTCTCCCTGTCTCATATATTACGTCTAGTAATTTGGTTTGATTAGTAGATTAAAAAAGAAACAAAACAAACAACCTCGCAAAAAACCAACTCAGACTTTTTTTATAAGTAGATAGACTGATCATAGGAAACCAACTTGAAACTTGGATAACAGAAATTCTCTTTAAATTCCGACATTAATATTTTTTGTAGTGACATAACTGTTGTCTGAATATACTAAGTATGTGCACTTTAAAAGCACTGAATTTCAGGATGTGCTTTCAGTATTTTGACTATTTCACGTCCTTTTATTAGGAAAAAGAATGGCTGTGCTGAGAGGAGACTTGAAAACTTCTTTTGAATGCCATAGTTACTTAAAAAATAAATTAAAAAGCTTGAAATTGAACTATCATAAAATTCAGGGAGCTATTCGTGCTACCTTGCATCAGCCCCCCTTGCCTGTGTGCCATGTAATTAGTTTCTTGGGTTTTATTATTTTTTTGAATATTTTGTTAACTTACGTTGGCATTTACTCCTCTCCTGAGATCAGAGACATGTGAGATACCTCGCTGAGTAAAGATGGAAATTTAGTTCTCAACAAAAACTTAGTGTTACGATTCTCTTCCAGTTATAGAAGCAGTTTTAAAATGCTAGAAAGTGCATGCAAAAAACAGTTCTGTGTCAGTACAGATTAGATGCTTACCTACATAAATCTGTAAGGCAATATACTGCAAAAAAAATTTGGATGGTTTAAAAAAACCCCACAAATTCCACCCCCAATAACTAAGCAGCTGCTGTAGATCTGTACATTATAAATTAGAAAGGAGGAGAGCGGGGTATACTAGTTGGCTCTCATGGAGAGTATCTGTCTTCAGAGAAGAAATAGTGACGTTGGGCACTTGATCTGGGGTGCTTCCAGCCTGTTTGACTCCATTTTAGTTGCAATGAGAATTAGATTTAGTTTCATTACACCTTCCTCTGCCAATTCATCACCTCTTTTGTTCCATCCTTCCAAAATGATGGATGCAGTACTAACAAAACAGTTATGAAACCAGACATGTTTAAAGGGGCAAAAAGACTAAGCGGGTGGAGTTACTAAACTGTTTTACTTGCAGTAGTGGAGTTGAGATTGCTTAAAATTTATCAAAAAGCGTGGACAACCATATCAATCCTTGTAATTCAAGGCACATACATTAACGAAAAAGAAGCAGTCAGATCTGGGCATATCAATATTATGACTTGGCTGCCAAGCAGCATTGTTTTTTAGTGTGTTACTTGGTGTACATATGAATAGACTGATGTATATGTAATGGAGATTTACATAGTTGGACCGTATGGGGATTGATTAAATCAGACACTCAGTTTTAACAATATTATGTCTTGCTATGTTCTCAGTGCTCTTGTGCCATCGGGGAAAACATGCAGCAAAACTAGCCCCTTGTTGATAAATTTCAATGTTCTGTCTTGTAGATTCAAGTCCAAATAAGTACCTCCATTGCAACCATACCCTGGGAGAAAAGTCACATAGCACTGAGATGAGATTTGGCTAGGTTGCAGAGCTGTGATAGCAAAGCTTTTTTGGTATCTCTTCAGTGCACAGTACTCATTTTATCAGAGAATGCTGAAGCTTAGTAGGAGCTTCACCATAAACATGACTATTTATTCCTTAATCTGAGTCTCACTTCACTAGATTTAGTAAAGGAAGCAGGTAGGAACGATTCAAAGAAACACATGTCTGAGACTGAAGGTGGAAAGTATTTGAACTCATATAAATGCTCTTTGAACCCGCAAAGGCTGATTTTTTTTTTTTTGATAAGAAATTGAAGGGTTTCTTTTAATGCTAACAAATAATTGTTCATATTCATAGGTGTTTGAAAGACAGTAAAATTCTGCTATAGCATAATCCTATCATACAACCACCAGAGACAACTGAGGCTGTCTCTTAGTGTAAATTTCATTAGTAACTAACATTTTTTTCCAGTATGTTTCTATTGCAGAATAAAATTGCTTCTAAATGGCTTTCATTTATTTAGATAGATGTGCTGTTGTGTGGCTTCCGTTCTTCTTACAGAGGGAGAAGAGAATAAAATTAAGCTTTTGGGCAGCGTTAGTTCTTTATTCTGAAAAAAAATACCATCTACAACCTGCGTGATATAATGAAATTGAATTTTGTGGATGTTAAGATTCTAGTACAGATATCGGCACTGTCACTGACTTTGAGTTCATTTCCATAAAGTCTCCTGTTGCCTCATTTTGATGCATTTGCAGTAGATGTACGTATCTGCATCGCTGATCTTTTAACTGCCTTTGTTCAGCTGATTAATGGAGCATTCTGACTGCAGACATTTCTGGATTCACACAGTCTTCTGTTTAAGATGCCTTTATTTTAGACCTACTGTTGAGATCAGTGCCGTGAGAGACCAAGTAATGGCAAGATATGGGCAGAGCATGAATGGGAAAAAAGTATATGTTTATTTCGTAGTAAAGAAAGGAAAAAGATGTGATTGTGAAATGAATGCTGCAAGATTTAAAGGGGAAACAAAAAACCAAAGCAAAACCCATTTATCCCTTAGCTTGTATAGTCCATCAGATATCTGAAACAGACAAGTCTGAGATACCTTGTCTTTTCTCATAATTCTTTATAAAGAGAAATGAGGCGGAAACACCTTATCCTATAGTTGGTGACTGTAAATTAGCACCTGATGTATGCAACCTGATTCTTGGATTTGATCTGTGATCTTACTATTTTTATCATATCATATAAAGCTTGTCTGGGCTGTCCTATAAATCTTTCAGCCTTATAAAGGCTTCCATACATTGTTAGCTCTTTTTATTTGTAAAAATAGTGACCTCTTTAATGACCTCACAAATTATTCTAGGGAATTTCTCCACCTCTTTCTGAAATGAACCTGCTTCACCAGTAGGAGACTGTTCAGTGTTCTTGCCCAGAGACTTTGTAGTGGTTTAAGGTAAATGTTATATGCAAACAAGATTGCAGGCAGAACTTGAGGGAAGAGAGGTAATAAAGATGGTTTACTCCTCAAGCGACTGTTGGATGCTGTGACTATGTATTTTTTATATATATATAGTTTCTATATAATGTCTTATATAATTAACTTAAAAGTATTCCAACAGCAGGAATACAACCTTCTATTCTCCCTTCTAACAATCCACCCCCAACCATCTCCAGATGGTTGTGATCTGTCTTATGACCGCGGTTTTTGCTTCATTGAAAACGTTTATCCTGATTTGTAAAACAATGAGTGACTAGCTGGTAGTGGTTGGAGAACTGATAAGTTAGTGCTGGCCAGTTTGGTGGGTTTATGGTTAGTTTTCAGCAGCTGATGTTTGAGTGCCAGGCACACATGGCAGCATGGTTTTTCTAAGTGCTGAAGGTTCTAAAAATATGTCTTGCTGCAGTGACGTGCCATTGCTCAATCAGTCTGTGAGACCTCTGTGCCTAAACAGGTAGGGGGGCTGTAGAATTTGGGGGTTGTTTGGGTTTTGTTGTGTTTTAACTTTAGGTAACACCAGTCTAAATGCAGCTTGGCAATAGCTTCACAGATTAGTTCTTTTTATTTCTTTCTTTCATTTTATTCCCCTTCTCTATTTTCTCCCAGCACCACATATGCAGATTTAAGAGGAGTCAAATTCATTCATCCACTATTGACGCTTTGGCTCTGTTGTTGCTGAGAGGAGGAAACTGTTTTTTCTCTTCTAGGGCTAGTGCAGTGAGGAAAGATGAGCTAAGTGCCCCAGATGGTGTCTGTTTGCTCTGTATGCTACCTGTAATCGCAGCCATAGCTGCAAAAGATGGTCACAAGACGTTTTGGAAGGGATTGTAGTGTGATGTCTTGATAATGTAGCAAATTCCTTCTGAGAGGTTATAAGTATTTCTATTAGTTAAAACTTTCATTATATTTTCTATAGCTAGGAATCAATATCTGGGTTTTTTTTGTAGCTTTGAAAATTAACAAGGCTGAGGCTTAACACAGACCATTTGAAACTGGACCTGGGAAAAGGAGCTCCATTGCTGGCGATGTTCAAGGCTGGGTTGGACAGAGCCTTGGGTGGCATGGTTTAGTGGGAGGTGTCCCTGCCCATGGCAGAGGGGTTGGAACTAGATGATCTTCAGGTCCTTTCCAACCCTAACTATTCTATGATTCTATGAATGTGGTGTTACATTGTTCATTTCGTCATATGCAACACTTCTGTAATGTCCTTCCAGGCTGTGTAGTTGAGCTGTTTAAGCTTTAAGTCGATGCTTCCTTTGCTTCCAGAGGAATTGTTACGCCCGTCACTGCCGCTGGCTTTATTGCATTTCCCAATGTTTTGACCCTATTCTTTTTTTTATTTTCTCTTTACATTTTTTGTTAGTGATAACCATGCTAACTAATTCTCCTGTGACAGTCTTTTGAGACTGCCTCCCAAGCTGGACAACCTGCTGTGCTCTCTAAACCTGATTTCTGTATCTTGTTTGCCTTTGTATGTTTCCAAATTCTGCCTTATAGCTACTTGTACGACACCCAGAATGCAGAGGAAGGGCTGGTGCTTTCTACCTCCGTTGTAGAGCCCAATCTGATCTATAGCAAATTGCTATTCTTTCTAGTGTCTAGCAAATATTGATGTTTAATTTCACATCTCACACACCCAGCCATTTTAAATTACACTTACTGCCTCTTGGGTTTCTTCTGTCAACTCCGAGTTTACTCTTAATTATTTTTCCCCATACATGTTAGTTTTCACATGAGTCTTGCTGTTTGTGTCCAATCTGCCCGTCTCTTGTTCCCAGTATAAGTCATCTTCAAGCTTTGTTTAATGCGCTATTAATGATTCTATCATCAAATATCAAATAATACTTAATCTAATACACTCCTTGCAGCATTCCACTGGCTACTTCTGCATG
Organism: Ara ararauna; assembly: GCA_028858755.1. Taxonomy (NCBI): domain Eukaryota; kingdom Metazoa; phylum Chordata; class Aves; order Psittaciformes; family Psittacidae; genus Ara; species Ara ararauna. The sequence continues at coordinate 47,865,783 of CM054382.1, forward strand.
GCTGATATATTACTGTTTGTATTAAGACTAAATGTTTAGTTTTAAATCTGCACAAGCACATCTATCTAGCAGAGAGATTAAATTTGAAGTAGAGGTTTGTGAGAGGATTGAAGTCCCAATATACTGCACCTTCTGTATTCCCATGCCATTTATTCTGCAGTACTGTAAAAAATGCAAAGTCTTTCTGAAAAGATTTCTTATGTATATTTTTATATTTTTTTAAGACCATGGTCCTTATTTCTCAGGGCCTATACTGGATTCAGTCCTGTATTGTCTCCATCTTCCCGTGGTTCCAAAAGTATTTACTAGGTTCTTTCTCTTCAGTACTAGATCATGGCTGTGAAAAAGGAGGGAAGATGCTTGTGTAGATTTGTTTGTGTCATTTCTTGAAATACTCCTGTCTTTGGAAACTGACAATTTTATCTCTGAGTGTCGGGGAGTTGTTTGTTACCTGTAGAAATGTCTTTAATGTTTTTAAGAAGAAAAGTATTGTGCATTTTTATTTTGAAAGGCTGTGCATAGCAGAGCTTGCATAAGAAGAAAACGCATGCTTCCCACCCTCCTTATTTTATTACAAAAGCTAGACACATAAATAAAACACGAGTTGGAAGATGAGCCTAACTGAATGGATGCAGTTCCCAAGGTTAGCTTGGTTGTGCTGTGTGGTTTCATTTTGCTTAGAGATTTGATTGGCGCAAAGTGGTTGCTATATATGTTTTTTCTTTAAATGTAATAAAAAAACCCCACTTTAGGTTATTAAATATACTGAAGATATTAAGTATTTTAGGTTGCTCCGTATAGTATTTTTCTTGCATTACACCATGCACTACTGTCATTATCCAAACCTGTTGTAAGTGCGGGCGTGAATGCCTTTTCATTTGTGTATCCTTCAGTTTTAAGGCAAGCTACCTTGGAACTTAAACTGACTTGTTTGTGGATTACTGCTGGTATATTTATAGTGTAGGTCAGCAGCCACAATATTAATTTTCAACTAAACCAGAATCCACTTCAGTAAATAAATTGCAGAACCATGAAACTGTGGCACAAATGTAAATTTGGTGTTCTAGTTCCTAGGAAAATAGCTCACGTGGTGTAAGAGCTATTGTATGTTGCAGTCAGGTTTAATTATGCTACTATTTTTTTTCCTTCCTTTCTGGAGCAGCTTACCTGAGGGGCATATAAACAATAGGTCTTTTTCCAGGACAGTAAAACAGTGATAAACTGTGGGGAACCTGAAGGGTACATAATTTTGTCACCCCCTTCAGTGTAATGGTGGCCTGTTTAAAACTGAGTGCAGTTTTAGTGTTTTATAAAATGGAGATCTCTCCTTTCTGTTTGCTTTATTTTAGAATAACTGTGAGGATTATAGTTAACTAATCTTAAGGATATATAAATCATAACTGTGCCTAACTATGTTTCTGACTAGAAATGTTTCTTGGCAACAACTGTTGGATTAAGCTGCAGGCATAAGTCTGCTCTTTGAGAGTACTCCTGCCATAAAATTAGAGTTTTACAGTTCATGCATGAGACTTTACAGCTCATTCTATTACAGTCTGGGAAACTTTGCTGTTTCTTTCAATGGTTTCAGAAAATACAGTAACTGCCTTAATTTCTTAGGGGAGGAGAAAGCTTGGTGTTTTCTTTTGAAGTCCTTCATCGTGAAGAAGCTTTGCACATTTTTTCTGGGGGGTGGGGGGTTGGAGTTTTTTTGAGGGGAGTATTTTGCCTTTTACAGCTTTGTCTTACATAATTGAGAGGATACTTGCTAATGAGCACAAAATATAGTAACAGTTTATTTCTTACAAGAAAGGTGCCTCGAGATATTTTGGATCAGTTGTGTATTGGTGTGGATGTGATTTCATATATTTATTTATGGCATTCATTTAAAAACTGATTGGATGGAGCTTGGATAGCTCAAAGCCAGACATGGTGGATCTGGACCCCAGAATAAAGCAAGCTTTTGAAATGCAGCAGCACGGCATTCAAATGTGTGTGGTATGGTAGGGTAGAGTGGCTTGGAAGACTGGCCTTAGGCATTTGTCTTGTGCTGTGGTCTTTTGGCTGTGGTTGGGGTAAAGAGAATAAAATACGCTAAATAAATAAACTAACCTTTTCAGGGGGCATTTCCTGCAAAAGCTGTTGAAGTCAGGATGAAAGAGTCTGTGGTATCCTAAAAGAGGAGTAGGGTATAAGATAGCTGATGCTTGGCGAGAGGAAAGACATTGCTTTTACTGCCTCAGTTGCCGTGTGTTAGCTTCTTCCTGATGAATCTGTCAGAGCAGTGATGGGGTCTCCAAGAACAGCTCTTCTCAGAGCTTGTCTGTTGGTAGCAGATAGAATCATAAAATAGTATGCGACTTTCAGCTTGGTGTGCCAGTATGAGCTGTGTGTACCTGGAATGCTTTGATGCCAGTGCAGTTCTTTGCAGGCAACTTTAAAGGATTTATACTAATTATCTCATTATTCACTTGGCTGAAATGTGGATTCAGATGAAGTTAGATTTAATCTAATAAATGTGAATTTTTTAGCAAAGGTTTTGGAGCAACTCATCCTGTTTGGCTCAGAATAAATACTTGCACTGTTCTTGATGATCAATTTTGTCTCTTTGTAACTAGGAGAAATGGAAGAAGAGATGGAAAATCCAGAAATGGTTGATTTACCAGAGAAACAGAAGCATCAACTACGACATCGTGAGTTGTTTCTCTCACGACAGCTGGAATCTCTGCCAGCCACACACATCAGGTAATGACTACTTTCTTCCACTACATTATTATTGTTGTTATTGTTATTAAAGTGTTCTTCAGTGTAAGATTAAATTATGTTTACAACTATAGTAATACCATTTAGTGAATCACATGAGCATTTAAGATGTTTTTTCATAAAATGTGTTTCTTTTTTTTTAGAGGCAAATGCAGCGTTACTCTGTTAAATGAGACAGAGTCCCTTAAATCATATCTGGAACGTGAGGTATGGACCATTTTCTGAATTGTCAACCTTGAACAGTTTATTCTGACACAGTCTGTGATTGGTGACTTTTTGCAGGTTTTCTAAAAGAAGCTGGTTCTTTTTATTTCTACACATACTGGGCATTGACAGTGGGAAGCTTTACGCTTCCTTCATTCTTCTATAAACCTCTGTGGACCTAGAGGCCAGACCTGTTGCTTACATCCTTGTAACTTCAGGCTGCCTGTCCTTCTGTAAAGAGAGCCTTACTTGCTCCTCTCAGCCTCAGAATTCAAACCTGAAGCCTAATGCCCAAGATGAGACAGGGTGGGTGATACAGAAACTGAATACATCTGCAAGCATTAGATTTGCGTTTGAAAACATTAAAATGTTATACAACAGAGGAAATCTTGTAATTAAAACCAGTAGGGTAACAGTCATCACTAGCCTTTAAGAAACAAGAAGAAAATGGATCATTTTTTTTGCAAGGAACATACTGTCGTCTCTGTCTCATAGTTGGCCTTTCTTTTAAAATCACTTTTTAGCTTTCTTTAGTATTTATTTAAGCATAAGATTAATTAAATCTGATATTCTGGTTTAAGAGAATTTTAAACAAAGCACAGAGATTAAATAGTCAGGTTTCTCTTTGGAATGTGAAACCAGAAACATCTCAAGTCTGTTCAGGGCTGCCAAATGGCAGTGCATCAAACAAGGGACATTGTATTCAGAAATGTTTGTAACCAGCTAGCAGCTCAGGATATGCCACTTTGAATGAAAAAGTTAAACTGAAATTATTTTTGATTTGCTAGTATCCAACTTTTAAGTAGTGTTTATTTTCAATTTCTCCCAACACATTTTTATTACCGCTAATGATACAGGTGGGTACCTTGAGACAGAGAAGGGAGCTGGCTTCCTCTAATCATGCAACTGCTTGGTTGCATATGTAGGAATAGAAAGAGATTTCTCTTTTTTTCATCCTTTTGAACTCTGAAAATGCAAGATGAGTGATGCGGGTTATTTTTTAAAACTCTGTAAGTAGAGCTTTCACAGAATGAGAGAGTTCCCTGAATGTGTCCTGTCACTTAACATGGTATTTTGCTGTGGTGCAAACTAACTTGGACAGATGGTAAAGAAATTGAAAGCTCAGGAACACAAATGTGCTTGGGTGGAGGGTGAAGAGATTAAGAAAGAGATAGTTGTTGTCTGGTGAATTCCTAGCCCTGAATGGTATTGATATGAACTGTTTCTTTCCTCTGTCCCTGTTCTTAATCCATTCTTTGCTTCCAAAATGTTTCAGGATTTGCTTTGTTCTGTTGTTGGGTTTGGGGTTTTTTTGTTTGGTTTGTTTTTTTTTGTTTGTTTGGGTTTTTTTTTTAACATGGCTTTTGTCAATAGAGCCTAAGCAGTTTTAGGGAATTTGTTGTTTGATTTCTTGTATGTTATGACCACTAGAAGTAGGGTTTCGGCCCGAGGCTGTCTGCCTCAAAGGAGGTTAAACATGTAGATGGAAAATTTTAAGGAGATAGTAAGCATAGCAAAAATACATTTGTGTTATCTGTTTTCCTCTTTCCACCCTTTCTCTGTCATTTTCCTCAGGAAGATTGCTCCATTACATTTGGAGAGCAGGCTGAAGGGGACCAGCATTGACATTTTTACTGTGCCTGGCAAAATTGGGTTTGTAGAAGGAGTGAGAAATGGGAAGAAAAAGAGAAAAAGCAACTGGAAAACCTGAATTTCCTGTAGATACTGAATTCCCATGGAAATCAAGAGAAGGGCATAGCCAGTTATGGCAAAAGCATTTGATTACTCTGTTCTGGAGGAAACTATATGTACCATCAGTTTTACTGCTCTGCTCAGATATATCCAGAGACTTGTGTGAATTTTGCCTGCTGGGCACATGTCTGACATTTCCATTCCTTTTGGTATCCCCTCTAAAAATAAAGTGCTCTCTAGTTAAAATACATTTGCCCCCTCACCCACACTGACTTAATGAAAAGAAGTTTGCAAGCTGTTATGAAATAACCATTATTTCTGTACTGTACTTTGACTTTGAGCCTGTTTTCTTTCTCTGGTTCTTCTGCAGTTTCTTTGTGGCTTTGCTTCTTGGCTATAGCTTAAGTGGCCTAGGGGTTTGGGTAGGGAAGCTCTGAGATTGTGTGTCTAACACTTTGGAGAAGTAGAAAGTCATGGTTTAATTTTAACACTTGGCAGGTCACTTTAATCTTTCCAAACATGTTGGGTGTTGTCTGGGATCTGAAATTAGAAGAGAGAAGTCTTTTTCTTCACTGTTGCAACCTCAGCATATGCAGTTCTGACAGCTGAAATGAACATGGAGGATTTTGAAGAGCCATGTTATTTTGTCGTGAACATCACTCTTCTTGTGAAATCCTTCTGAAAAATTGTTCTTATTGCATAGTGGTGACTGGGAGTTCACACGTGCGAGAGTATGCAAGGATCTGCTTTGTTCCTTAAATTATAGTTTGCATTGGCGCTCTACTGACAGTTAATAATGTTTTCAGACATCCCGCTCGTTGCGTGAACTGAATTTCATGCTTTTATGGAAGAAGATGGCACTGGGATTGCATTCCATCTGGGGATTACAGCCTGTTCTTGTATTCATGTTTAGCCCTTAAACTTTAGTCTTTCCTCAGTTGAGGAGGCTCTGGTTGGGGAGAAGAGCTGAGAGGCTTTTATTTTTTTCATAGGACATGCTTGGTTCAAGACAAAACTGGGCAAAGTACAAGAATATAACCTGAGACTGGTAGAGAAGGATGGAGTTTATTTTGTAGAGACAATTCATAGTGATAATCAATAAAAAAGAAGCAGTAGGGCATCTCACAGTCAAATACCATAGGAGAAAACCCCTCCACAATGAATGACTTTCCCTGGTAGAGAAAGACTTAACTTAATTGGCCTTTCTTGGGGCCCAATGTGTTGTTTATACTACAGTATTTGGTTTGCGTATTTGCTGGGCATCATGCCTGAAATGCATTAATGTTGCACTGCATATACTTCGTCCTAGAGTTGGGTATTTTAATGCTGAATAAATAAAAGGCTATATTTATAAGCTGGAGTCTTGTGAGACAAAAGCTTTACCTACATTTTTTTTATGCAATGATACATTCTCAAAATATTGTAATATCTTGAACTTTGTATATGACAGAGAGCAAGAGACCCAGATTTCTTTGCACAGCCATAATATAAATTACTTTTCATATACTCTGAAGCTCCCTTCTATCTGTAAGTAGATTTGAGCCTGGTGCCTGTTGGGAGTAGGAGTCAAAAATGTCATTTAGGATGCAACCAAATCCCCCCTCCTCAAACCCACTCACAGACAACCGTTCCAGTTGCCTTGGCTGGGTGCTGGAACAGCATTTCGCAAACTTCTATTCTGTTAATTGTGACGTAACTTGAGATTGTTCCTGCCCTTGGAGTGCATGTTTTCGTGGTGGGGAAGTGGCATGTTTTTTTGCTGGAGGAGAGTGCTGTGAGTTCCTGTCTTGTCTCTTGTGCTGTGCTGCATAGCTGGTAGCTTTCATGCAGTAGCTTTCTTAGGTAGCAAAGCAGGTTTGGCTTGCTTGCTTGGCTCTCTTGGCTTTTTTCCTCCCTTCTAAAGATGATGATCTCTGCCCAGAAAAATGACAATTTTTATTAAAATTGGAGCGGAAAACAGAGTTACCATGTTTAACACTCTGTAATTGTAACATGCTGTAATTGGATGCTGGATGCATTAGGCATGTAAAGAAAACATGAGAAACCTTACCGTTGTGATACCAGTCGTGGATTAATGGGTGTAATGTGCAGGGCTGGGGAACAGAACTAGTATGTACCTTAGAAGCCTTAGCCTGCAGAATTTTTGCCATGTTACTGGGGAAGCTCACAGTGATTCTTCCTTTTTCGGGCTTTGTATAACAGATTGGGAGACTCTTTTCCCTTGCCACCTCTTCATGAAGATGAACAGGGCTTGAGACTGATGCTGGTTTTGTCCTCATTTTTGTTGCATGCAGTTGACACATACCAAATATAGGGAAAGGGAAAATGAGGTGAGCATGAAATGAGATGTTTAAACAGGGTGCCTGCTATTGACACAAATATGGGGAAAAAGAAAATGAGGCAGAAACCTGATATGTGAAAAGTGGTGCAACACATAACCCAGTGTTTCTCTTCAAAAACACTTTTCTTTCCTGGTCATAGTGTTGCTGTGGACAGAGGTTATGAAAGGTCTTTTATTTCATGACCTGTCAGAGCTCTCTTCCTGCCCTGTATCCCCACTATGCATTCATGGAGCATACCTGGTCTCCAGTGTGTTACTCCATAGCTACAATTAAGTACTTATCCATGCAGAAAAGTTAAATTACTTGTATTGTGCACTTTTAAGTAGTTAAAGTTTTGGCTGTTTTCTTTCTTCACCTTGGCAGGACATTCTTGTTCTGGTATGAATTCTTGCTTTAATTTTACACACCCAGGTAACAAAGGCCGAGCAGCTCTTTTAGCTTTTTCCTCTGTTTAAACAAAAGCAGCAAATTAGTGTGTTGCCACCTGCAGCTGATTACTGCTGCTGCCAAATCTGCTGTCCTTCTCTCAGTAATAAGCTGAAGGAGACATGGTGATTTAAGCTTAGATGGAGGTGGACAAGAAATTGGTCAGCAGTGCATCTCTGTGACAAGGAAAGCAAAGTACATTCTGGTCTAGTTTAGCAGGAGTGTAGTGAGCAGATGGAGGGAAGAGTTTCATCCCCTCAGTTCATCACTTCTGAGACCACTTCTGGAGTGCTGTGTCCAGCTTTGGGCATTCCAGCAGGAGAGAGATATTGACATACTGGAGCAAGTCCAGTAGAGGCCACAGAGGTTGTCTGGAGCTTTGTGTCTATGGAGTGTTTCATTGGTAACACTCTGAAGTTATGCATTAGCTTGTACCAGTATTTTTGTGCAGATAAGTCACTAGCATCTCGTACTGCTATTTTGGTATATGAGAAAGTGCAATTTTGTGTTCTGAAACAGCTGGTATTACTAAAAATTATCTCTGGCCTTTCTGAGACTCATTTGTGCAAGAGGAGCTTTGTTCAGCTTCAAAGACTGTATATTAAGGAAATGGCTGGGTTTAAGGGAGAGCTGTTACGCTTAGAAAGTGGCAGCGTTTAATGTGGGGTTTTAAAACCAGTGGTTCATTTATTGTTTCTTCACCCAATTTTAAAATCTATATATAGGTAATCAATCTCGAAATGTAAAAGCTTTCTAGTATGTATACAAAGCTGAAAGTAAAACGCTAATAATACTCTTTACTTCTTTTCTTTTCAGGATTTCTTCTTTTATTCACTAGTATATGATCCTCAACAAAAGACCCTACTCGCTGATAAAGGAGAGATCCGAGTTGGAAACAGATACCAGGCAGATATAACAGACTTACTAAAAGAGGGTAATTTCCGTAATTTATCTCAGTTGTTGAATGTGGCCACTTTTGTGTGTGCAGCCTGCAGAGGTGTGGGATGTGGAGGTTTCCACTGCCAGGTCATGTGTACAGCAACAGCCTGGTTTGTTGGTGACTGAAGCTGTTGCCCACTAAACACAATTAGTTATGTCTCAAACCAGTCTTTAAGTGGCTATTTGTCCAAATCATAAAAATTGCTGAAACAAATTGAATTAATTGGCTCTCTCAGAGCTTGTACTCTTCTAGTAAGAGATTTCAGAATTTCCATGGGAAACAAAAATTTCCATTGCAACTATAAAGCCTTTTGTGTTTTTAATAAAGCCTCACTTCCCTATCAGTGTCCCTCCTAAATTACTGCCAGTTAAATGCTGTCTCCCCTCATCAATTTGCCTGTTAGCTGCAGGGTGCCTTTTCCTCGGAGCCCTCTCTCCCCATCCCTAGTGTTGGCTGCCAGCCTAGACTTCTCACCTGCAAAACAGGCAGGAGGAAGAATTTGCTGGCCTGTATGTGTTCTGAGACCTCCGCCTGCTCCCACTGTGTCACTGAGCAGTAAGACCACGAGGACCCTGGCCCAAGGAAGAGGGAGTAGTAGTATTACCAGATAGTAACTAACTGGATTTGTCATTGCACTACCCTACAGATCCAAAAGTGGGTGGAGAAACTGAGAGGGATGAGGAATATTGGTGTCTAATTGCTCCTTTCTGAGACCCATGTAGTGCATGGGGAAAGGTCTGTTGGGATGCTCCTCCTAAGAGAGCAGAAGTTGTGGCCGATGTTGGAAAGACATTCTCCTGGCTGTGTGGGAAGAGATGTGAAAGCAGTGAGATGCTTCTGTCTTTGCTTAGGAGCTTTGGTGATACTGTTAGGCTCATGTTAGAACAGGCAAACAGATTGGTCAGGACTCTTGTTTAGCTTGTCTATGAAACTGGTATTTATTCAGCAGCTGAGCAAGCCTCCTGAGTGAGGATGAACTAACTTGAAAGGCATTCTCTTCCTTCAGCGAGCCAGCAGTCTTCAGAGAAGGATAATCTCCGGATGTTTTGAAGGGATCAGAAAAAAAAAATAATAATAAAAAAAATCTCAATAGCTCCTATATTTTTTTAAGGTGTTTTGGTTTGTGTAGAGTCAGGAATATAAAAGCAAGAGTCTGATGCCATGATTTCCCCCTTAGCAGCTGATGCAAATTGAAACCCAGCTACTCTTTTTGCCTGCTTGAAGCAGATGGAAGGGTGTTCTGAAGCTGCTGCAGGATAAAGGAGAAAGAGTAGCTGAGCAAATGGGCAGAAGGGGGACTGTCTAGTCAGGAGAAGAATGTATTCTGTTTCCTATTACATGCGTCATTTAAATCAGTGCTTAAAAATCTGATTGTCTGATGCAGATGAGGTGTGTTGCTGTGCCTGCCAAACTCAAATTGTCATAGCAAATAAATGAATGAATTTTTTACAGTGGCTGGTTAAAGCAGAGTAACTGAAACAGGTTAGCAGTTAAATTATTATGAGATAAAAAAAATCAGAAAGTTGTTCTATTTTAAAACATCCATACCAAGCATTTCTGGTTTGCTTTTCAACCAGGTGAGGATGATGGAAGAGATCAGTCAAAACTTGAAACAAAAGTTTGGGAAGCTTTTAACCCGCTAGTAGACAAGCAGATAGACCAGTTCCTGGTGGTAGCACGGTAAGAGCATTCTAACGCTCCTTTCAATAAGTAAATGTTAATAACTCTTTCAAGCACTTTTTATGTTCTTTATGCTTTATTAGTATGCATGCTGGTTTCAGTTGCTTTATTCACTTGCTCCATTTTGAAATGATGGATACTTACATGCCTTCTTGGGAACTGGCATGGCTACTCAGATTTACAGCTTAATCACTTCCATAAAAGAATAGCAAATGGCATGTAAAAACTTTCCTTTACTTGGTGAGGTTTTTCAAATACTTCAGCCAGCATGCGGAAGGTTTAGTGAATTAGATTCTTGACAGTTTATTATTCTGTTTCCTCCCTTTTTTAAATCTAGTGACATTTTAACATCTAGTAATAGTTTGCTAAGAAGTCTGGTAAAGTGTTTTTCATGGAGCATGGAAGCTTTTTAATGCTTAGATTCCAATAGGTAGGTGCAATAAAGTAAAAAAAAAAACCCTGCAAATCTGTACAGATGGTGAAATGTGTGTTTTCATTTAAGCCCAATGCAATCTTTATTGATCAACTTTTCCTTTTAAAAATGTTCTTGAGCTTTTTCATGGGTATGCATTTATATGAACAGAAGCCAGTACTAAATTTTTTGCTCTTCTAAAAATTGGTGATTGAATGATTTGTGGAGGGGAGAAAAAAACTAAAAGAAAGGTAACACTCCAAATTCCATGTCTTATAGGTATGTTTGTAGGACTGCATGGGAGGAAAGTGTTGTGTGTAGATGGCTAGTTGGACCTTTCTGCTGGTTGTAGTCAGTGGAACAAGTTATTGGATATGGTTAGGAAAGGGATGTGTGAAGTTACAAGCTGCTAGTAGTATCTTGTTTGCTATTCTTAATGGTTCTGTTCATTGGCTGTTCTGTCTGATAGATGTGGACTCTGACCTGCAGGGCAACCTACTTCAGCCAAGGCCTTTAGCCCTGGAAAAGAGTTAAACCTGTATTTCAGATACTGTGTTAAATTGGGCCCTAGTTCTGTCCACGTTTTGGTTCTTAGTTTTTCCCTTCTTGAGTTACCATGCTTTTGAAATTTCTCCTGAAGTTTCCCAAGTGTGTGGCATTGCTGTGCCTGGTGTGGGGTAAGTCGATGAGATGCTTGCCAGGGAGGCAGCCCTAGAGCTTGTGTGTAACAGTCTGCCTGACCGAGCCCTCCAGTTCTGGTTGAAGCTTCTAGATGATGCAGTGAGGTTGCGTTTGTATCAAATAGCAGAACCATGTGTTCAACATGCTGAATGACACAAGCTGGGGGAAATACTGAGGAAAAATAAAAAAGAATTGATGTACATGAAGGACCGTGTGAAATGCAGTGTTTTAAGTACTCAAGATGAAAAGTGTGTGTATACTCAGAAATACACACACGCAGCGATTCTTCTACGTACTTTGAAGGTAAAGTTTGCCATAAAGCTTGCCATTATGATGAACTTTAGCCAAAATTTAAAAAAAAAAAAAAAAGTTAATATGAATTGTAGCACTTAAAACCCTCTGTGTGGCTGCTTGGGCCTTGGGTGAGAGTCCAGTAACAGGGAGCCAGGAGGGAAACCAGGCTGGCTGAAATTAAAATTCAGCCACAGTCCACATTGAAGAAAATCTCACAGTTCAGAATCCATCAGTGTATTTTTGCCATTGGTTAAATATGGGCTTTTTGTTGTGTAGACTCTTTTAAGGTTCGTAAAGTTCATAGTGTTCCGGCTACACTAAGGAATCACTATAGAATTTAGGCTCTTGGAAGTTTTACTGTGCTGCTTACATGATATATTGCTGTTTCCCTTGACCTGCGTCAACAGTAAAGTCAAACTGGTTGAACTAAATGATTTATCTGCAACAGATTAATTCTACTTGATTGGATGAACATAGGAAAGTGGATGAAAATGGTGGGAGGATCATCTCCATGAGCAGTGTGGAACAAATAGATGGAATGATGGGGAGAGCTGGAATATCCCCAGCAAAGGGTATTCCTGCTTCTTAAGAGACCCTTCTTGACAAGGCTATGTTTTCACAGTTGCTTCTAATCAAGTGAAATACAGGACACCACCAAAATGCTAAGATCTTTGTTTTCTGGGTTAATTTGCAGCAGGATTAATTCAAATTGCCTCTGAGCCGCACAGTGCTCTGGTGTTGGTGTGAGGAAGACGCAGCAGGAAGTGAGAGGGTAGAAGTGCCCGCTGAATGGGTTTTTTCAAGTGGGTTGGTTTAGTGTGACTGTAGAGCTGCTTTGTGATGGGGGTTTCCACTGTGTGTAGGCTTTAGAGATGAGGCTGCTTTTAGTGGTTCTTTCTGACTGTTGACTGCTGCCCACTGGGTTTGCTGATGCAGCCGCTTGAAGATGCATGCTGTAATGAGGTTCACTAAGGAGATCAGTATAAAAATTGCTTCTACCCAGAATCAGCAAAGTGGTCCAGTTTATAATAAGATGCCAGTGACACACACACAAAAAGTACCAGTTCAGCTAGAGCTGAGGGTAGAGAAGTTGTGAAGCAGGATGGGGATGGTGACTGGAAGGCCAGGGAGAGGGCGAAGTGTGAATCTCCACAGAAACCTTGAGTGGGGGAGTTTGGTTTCTATTTTAGCCAAACTTAAATATTTAATGACAACTACTGCTTAAGCATTTACCTTTCCTGCTCTTGTGCTGCTGAGCACTAGTTTGTTCCTCTGTGTGCTCAACTAATTTGAGGAAGTGATACAAGGGGAGACGAAAACCCAGCCCACTTGGTTTTTGCTGTAGTTGCTCAGAGGAATTCAGCTCCAGTTTACTGTGCAGGAGCACAGGTGTTTCACCTATGTGGTGGAGCAAGCAGTGAAGAGAGTAGGAGTTGCTGGAGCTGATTTTCCTGTTGAAGGTTTCTCCAACTTAATTTCTTTAGGAATAAGATTAGGAGCATCATGGGGATTGTGACCTCAGATGCAGGAATGGCTTGCCTTGGGAAGTATTTGAGAATTGCTGTATTCTTATGCAGGCTATCTAATATATATTTATTATTCAATATTAAGTTGTAAAATAAATATTATTTTTAACTTTATGGAAACTTTCAGGAACAAGCTTGTGTTACTGCATTTTTTCTGTCTGATCTTGGCATCTCTCTCTACCTCTGGATAACCCAGCACTGCTCTTGCTGTTGTGGAACAGACTTTGCTGTTCATAAAGGTTGCTTGTGCTTAGTTTCTGTTAAAGCTTAAGTCTGTTGAGAGATAAGGCATAAGAGAGTACTTCAAAACTTCCCCATTTATGATCCTTGAGTCTTTCACTGTTTCCCCTCCTAGGCCTAAGCCTCTTTGGTCATATGAACTGAGTAAAGTGTTCGTAATAACAAACCACATCTGAAGAGAATGGTCAGTGTCTCAGAACTGTGCTAAACCATGTAATCTTGTTAGTGAGAAATGGAATCTGCTGATCTCAAAGAGCGTTGGTTGTGTGTTTACATTTATGCTTGTTTTGCATTAAAGTTAGTGCTCCGTTTAATTTCTTTCAGGTCTGTTGGTACGTTTGCCCGAGCACTAGATTGCAGTAGTTCTGTCAGACAGCCGAGTTTGCACATGAGCGCTGCAGCAGCCTCTAGGGACATCACACTGGTAAGATCTTTTTTAAGAGGACTGTAAGTTTTTGAGAAATGCAAAATACTCACCTCAGCAATAACAGTTGGCAAAAAGAGGAGCAGATGGATTGTAATTGTGGCCTGCTGTGAAGCAGATCCTGTCTTTGTAAAGGAACCCTTTATTTACATATGGAGTAACTTTTTCTGGCCTTGTGCCTCCTATGATCCATCATGGATAAGTCTAGGAGCTATTTTTTTTTGTTCTGTTTTATTAAAATGTTCTGAGGACATGCTTCACAGCCCGTCTCTGGCATGGGCTTAGTAGCTGTCCTAAGAAGCATGCAAATCTGCCTGCCTGCAGTGTTGTAATGCCAGAAGCCACTCCTCATCACTTCCCCAGCACCAGACTGTCATTGGCATCCTTGGGCAAGATTGTCTGGGGGAAGAGCTTGTGGTCAGATAAGAAATTTCAGTTGATCCAGTTCTTCTCTTCAGTGAGCTGTATTTTAGTGTACATGAGGAGTGGTGACATTGTTAATATTTTATAATCATAAATTATTCTGAGTATATACAGGAAAGGAAAAACTTGAACTTCTGTGCTAGTTTAATGAAAATTTGAATAAAATTTATGAAGTCTCCAGAGAACTGTTATCAAAGCCTCACCTCATAACTGGAGTAATGTGAAATCATATATAGAATAAGTTCTAGGATAGAGCACTGCAGATCAATTATGCACATGCACAAAACTGGTATGAGGAAAGGCAAATGGCATCCTGATTAAAGCTGCAGAAATCAGGAAATAAAGCCAAAATTTCATTTACTAATACCAATTCCTCCCTCGCAACATGTTCTCAGCCGTTGTAAATCACAAGTTGCAGACAGTCATAGCTGAGCTTTCTGAGGAGTAATTGCTCATGGGAGCAATTCTTTTTTCCTACTCGGCTATGATGTGTGACTTGACTTGAATCTTCTGGGGATTTCTGGCCATTGAAGAGACTTTATGCCTGTGCTGCTGCACTTAATTATTTTTCTCATATGCTATTTTTGTGGGTTATTTGACAATAATGAGCTCTTGGACCTCTATCTTCATGTCACATGTGTGGATGGTACCTAACAGGGCCTGCTCAGTCCTGGGGTGAATGGGTCCCTATCCTGTGTATTTTCTTAAATACACAGGATAGTGCATTTAATAATAATACACACCTTAAGTGCTAAAGTGGTGGTGCTGGTGAATAGCTAAGTAGGGATTATTGATATGCCACAAAAACCCACTGTTGTTAGTGAACATTAGACTTGTACGCTGACAATTGCAGGGAGCCTAAGGTTGGAACAAGTTTTTATTGACTTTGTGTTAGGTATACAACGCTGCACCCTCAAATCTTTGGTGCAGAATTTTTGTTATTACTGTTTCACCATTGAGCATTTTCTCCCCTAGATGCTTGCCCTGACATTTATCTTTTCTCTTTTACAACTATGTAGTTCCATGCTATGGACACTTTGCACAAAAATGTCTATGACATTTCCAAGGCAATCTCTGCGCTTGTACCACAAGGTGGGCCAGTCCTGTGCAGAGATGAGATGGAGGAGTGGTCTGCTTCAGAGGCAAACCTCTTTGAGGAAGCACTAGAAAAATATGGAAAAGATTTCACTGACATTCAGCAAGATTTTGTAAGTATACAAAATGAGGGGCCACATGGTGACCAGTTCTAATCAGTGACAGAGCTGGCTTACAGCTTGTCTAAATTGTGCTGGTTTTCTTCATGTTGAAGAAGAGGGCTTTGAACTGGAGCATGTGTCATGCTATATATTGGGGAAAGGAAGAGCTCATGCTGATGACAGCCTGTTATACAGTCAGAATCTCAAATCACAGATGATAGCTTTTCCTTTAGAGACATTAATTTAAAATCATCTGCTCCACTACAGCTGAGGAAGGATTTAGGAAAGTGTTGTGGCAGCCTAGCTGCTGTAGGTTTATTTGTGTTTGAAGGAGAATAAGTATTGGGCCTTCTGAAACATGAAAATTTAGTCACTTATTATAATGAGAGTTCAGAAAGGGCCTTTTGATATTTTAAGAAGAGATCTTGGGCATCAAAGGGAAGTGTCCTGTTGTTTGTCCAAAGCTCTACCCTAGATGCTCAGCATGCAGATTGAATGGAGCAAAGTAAAGAGAGCCAAGTTTCACTGTATTGCTGTTTGAGTCCTCTGGAACAAAACAAGTAGTTTTAGTGTTTCTTGTCCCATACTCTAATCTTTTAGACAGAGAGACTTGGAAATACCACAATACACTGGTCCTGAAATCCTCATGCTTCTCACACAGAGAACAGAGCTGGCAGGGCACAATTCTGTTAGTAGTTGTTACCTTATTTTAATGGGCAAACTCCATAGAAGCTAAGCAGATCAGAATTGTGATGGTGTTGCTGTGACTCTTGCTCGAGTCTTTGCTGCTCAGAGAGTGTCTGAGCCAGCGGGATTCCTTTCACATTGTGCCTCTCAAATTATTTACTGTGGAGCCAATGCAGCATGAAGATTTACCTGTAACCTGCTCTACTTCTACACTGAACGAACTCTTTTGAAAGGGCATTTAATTTAACATGGGTCCCATGTGCATCTAATGCCCTTAAGAGGTTCAGACTGTCTTTTTTTGTTAGGAGGGTTAGTAGTTGCAAGACTCTGCTAGAAACTGTCAAAGGAATCATGTGAATTTTCAGCGAGGCTGTGTGCCAGTTCCCTGCAATGACTGCTGTTTTTTCTTTATGTCCCTAGCTCCCATGGAAGTCCTTAACAAGCATAATAGAATATTACTATATGTGGAAAACTACAGACAGATACGTTCAGCAGGTAAGAGAGTCAGAATCACGTATTTCTTTCTAATGGAAGATGTTTTCCTTGCCTTTGAAACAAAACGTTTTTCATTCTCCCTTTTGGGGTTCAGCTTTTCCAATAGGTGGGTTATGTAACGATCTGAAGCACTGAGCAATCTCTTTTGTCACTAAATTCATCAGCCATTCTGTGGATGCGGACATGTAGCATTGGCATTTGTGCTTTCTTTTCATGTTTGCTTCCACTTTATTTGTTTGGAGCTTTCAAATGTCTGTTTAGGAATTCAGCAGTTTGAGGAAAGGAATACAGTCAATTTCTGCCCATAGAGTTCAAGATCAGCATTAAATTCAGTTTTGACTTCTTAGGGGCTGGGCAGTGATGTACAGCAGGCACCCATGCCTATTCTCCATCTCTGCCTGCCCATGACTGATTCAGGTGCACAGAGGCTCCTCCATGTTAAGCACTGCGAGTAAAGTATTTGTCTGGAAAGCATTGATAGCTCAAATTCCCAGACTCGTTATACTTGAGAATCAACTTTTGATTAGTGTTTACAATCATTTTTATCTCTATTTGTTTAAATACAAAGGCTGCTTGGTTCCTTAAAGAAAGCACAATGCAAGCAGCATGCAAAATGTTGCAGACTAGTAGATGCTACTTATAATATTTAATGGGAAAATTAATTAAAAGAATGGAGGAACATATCATTATAATTATTAGTTTTATGTTTAAGCATCTATTTGAAGTATTAGAAAAAACAGAATTACAAAAATGTCCAGCCTTAACTTGCTTCATTGGAAATTCAGCCTATGATAAAGAGAAGATGCCTGAGGCATTGGCTAGTATTCAGCATGTGCTATGTTTGGGCACCTTGGTGTGCAGTGTGATTTTTACCTTTTTCTTTGTGATTGGAACACTCTTTAAATTACAGACGGATCTTCTAGGCAAATGAGAACTCTTTTTTGCATCAGTTTTATATTTTTTATTAACAGCATCCTCATTCCAGTATTTCCCCAAATTCATTTGTTGGTATAAACTTTTGCTTCCGGTAAAAGAATAGGTGGTAGGACAGTGGGATGGTGATGGAAGCTGGCATGGTGGGGAAAAACGTGTTGGAGAAATGAGGTCATGGTCTTTCCTTCACCATCAAACTGTGTGTTGTTGATATAGTGAGTGCTGCTATACTCTCTGACTACAGATGTTTAGGAGATGTACTCAGCTGGTTCTACAATCAATATTTGCACTGAGAAGAATCCATTTATCTTCTTTCCTGCATATTAGTCATAAAAATCCATCTAGCAACATGGTAGGTATCCGAAAAAGTGAGAACTTATGTGCTGGGAAGGCAGAACAACTGGAGAAACTGCCTTGATTAGGAAGTGGTTAAATTCTTTTGCTTCTTCCACTTTCTTGAACTTTCTTCTACATAGACAGAATTGGAGAGGGAATAGTTGCATGAAAAACCTTGATTATTTATTCTTGCAGCAATTAAAAAACTCAACAAACCCACAATTTCTCTACTGTTTTGTAATATTCGTATGTAGTGGGTTTTCTGTCATGGTTGTATTGTATCTTACGTATTCTGCCCAGTAGTTCCAGGGAGTGGGATTTGGGGAAAACTTCCATTTAGAGGCTTTACACTTAGGAGATGGTACGAGTGTAAGCAGAACAGGTAGAAATTGCAGTACAGAGATATCACATCAGTTAAGTCTGAACTGAGCTGAAGACCTCATCTCAAATTCCCAGGTTGTACAAGCAAATAATACTATTAAACATTTATAAAAAGCATGGGAGAGCTATCTATATATAACCACAAAGAAAGCATAGGAAGTTGTATTACCTTTATATTTTACTTCATGTGTGCAGAGTCTTTGGCAAAGCACATCCCTCACCACTTTTTCCATCTGTTTCTTCATAGTGTTTTGTCTGTGTAGATTCCTTCCTGACTCGAGTACCACAAAATTATTCTGGGGCTAAAAGCATTTTTATACATGAATATGCTAAGTAAGGATACGAAAAGTGTGTATCCCAAATTGTTTCGCTTTGACTTGTCCTCCTTCTAGGAGGATGATTAAATTATATTCCAAGGCTATATGCTATTGTCTTTAAAAAAAAAATTGGTGACTTGCTCATTCCTGTAGAATCTTTGGCTGAATTAACAAAAAAATGTCCGTTTATACTGTCTGTTCCTCAGAATTACGCAACATAATAATGAAGTTCTTTGTCATCAGCCAATTGCCTCTTTTGATGAAAAACAGTTAGTTGGGAACTGCTTACATCCTTCTGTATTTCCTTTGAGATTTTCTTGGACTGAGTAAGCATTGCTGTAATCCTGAAGCAGAATTCATCTGTTTCTTGACATTGGGGAAGCTAAATTTTTAGATGATTTCAACAGAATACCATTTCTTGGAATTGAACAACAAGGTATATGTATGTTGGTGTACCTAAGATCAAAAGGCTTAATACAGCACTTGCTTGTCTTGTGAGTAAGATACTGTGATTGAGCATTTTGGAGCATGCACTTGGATCTCTTATCCAGTAATTTTTATTTGGCTTCAGCTATATCACGTTTTTAAAGGTTACCCAAGGTAATTAAGAGATATGCTGACCCTCTAAGAACAGAACTGCTAGAAGGATGAATTCTACTGCAGTGTCAACGCTGAATTTGTGGTCTGATGCAGGCTTGTGAATGTCTGTCCAAAGTGATCCCAAGAGTTGTCCTGTCAAAGACACCCTTTCAGAGTTCTCTCGAAGAAAACAGGAGATGCATTCCAAATTCAGTATCCCATGCCTCCTTTGAATGTTTCCTTTTCGTGAGACAGATTTCCTGAGTCAGTTCACAAGAGTATATATTTCTGATTCAGAAATGTTTGAAGTGGCATCCACTGGGTAACTGCTTTTTGGGGACTTCCCCCAGAGATGTAAAAACTCTTTCAGAGTTGATGTGATGTTTGGGTATGCCTATGTTTTGATCCAAAGTAAAAGTTGAGTTCTTACATAGTTCTGAATTCCAGGGTGATTTTTGATTTCCCTCCACTCCCGGCCCCCCACCCCCATTTTTAAATTCTTCTACTGTTTTCATATCATGAGTGGAAGTTCTGAAAGCTTCAAAACATAACTCTTTATAGCTGTTGAGATGCAGTTGAGAAGAGCGTGAGACATGGCAGTTAGCAGTGGCAGATGACTGAGTTAGTCACATGCTTTTAGGGAATTGAAGGCTTTATTTTACTTTTTGATTTTTTGTTTGTGCCTGAGGACTGTGTAACCTGAGGGGAAATATTATCGGTCTCTGCTGTGCTATTTTTTTATTGGAAAAGTCAAGGAATAGACAATCAGTTTTAAGGTATGTATAGTGTTGAGAAGATACTAGAGAAAGTGGAAGTGCCCTTATATTTGGCTACATGAGGTAGGGAGCTTAAATAAAGGAGGGAGCTCTGGGTAAATCTTGATGTGGATAGGAAACATCCTTATTAAGGGAAGCAAGCTGCCTTGTACCTAGCCAGGAGCTGAGAGTGACATCTTAATGTACTAGCCTTCATGAAGTTCTGTGTGCTAGCAAAGTAGAAACAACATCAAAGAAGTGATTTTCCACATACGTAGTGCATTTTATCCCCAAACACCTCCTACACTAACATTGGAATTATGGCAGTTTTGGCAAGCAAGAGACAGAGACCGTAGGTACCACACATCAGTGCTTAGATGTGTTGCTAGAGCACAGGCAGCTAGAAACACTTCTTTCAAATGCTCATGGACTAGCTAACTTTTCTGTCCCATCTCCCCTGCTCCCCAGCAGCGCTTGCATATTCAGAGTTCTGGAAAAGAATAGACTATGTGAAATTTCTCCTCTAAATCCAGAAAATTAGATTAATCTTCCCTATCATAAAGGCTTAATGTTTAAGAATGTTTGAGGTGTTCCTGTGCTGTTTACCAACCCAACTCTTGTGTTGCAGTCCTTCAAACATCCCTTGCATTTCTGGGTTTATTCTGTGATATGCTCTTTATAAATGTTCACTCTTTCTAAAATGGCCACAAACAAGCTTAGTGGGTAGAATGAAAGATACCAAATCTAGGGAGAGGATATATAGAGGACAGATGTTTGTACTAACTCAGATGTACAGTGCTTAGTATTTTAATCCCTTAGTCCCTGTGGGATAGACAAGTTGGTAATATCTCCCTTTTATTGATGGGGAAAATATGATGAGGTAAGAGGGTATACTTAAGATACATAAATAACTCAAAGACAAAAGATTTCATTTAAGCCAAACTACTAGGGAAAAGTTGCAAATGTTCAGAGCTTTTTTGTGGATGAGGACATTCATCACTGCATCAGACAACATTAAGAATTTATTGTGTAAATATGCTTCAAGCACAAATCAGTTAATATCTGGCCAAAAACCTAGCAAAGCACTTTCTCTGTGAAGGGATTATTCTCAAATTGTGCAGGACTACATTTCAGGCACCTGTCTTTTGTACCTTCTGGTATCAGTCACTGTCAGAAAATAGGAAACTCATCATATCTGGTCTATTGATTGCCCACAGCATTAGGCACTTAGTGCAGAACATCTTTTTATCCAGTCCATTGTGGTACCTTCTAAAAACCTTCAATTCTTCTGTATACTAGTTTGTAATAAAGGCATATGCTGTAAGTCATGCTCTGTGCTGATCCCCAGGCAGCTGTAGGAGAAGAGGGTATTGCTAGGTCCGGGTGACTTATGGCAGTTGTTAGCTTGGAGTTTGCACCATGATCTTCAATCACAAAGATCTGTGGTGTGAGGTTAACATTCATCACCAGTTTACTAAAATGTTGCTCAATGCCTTAAATTAAGCATGTTTCCAAGGCAAATGACTTTACATTGTGGATAGTAGAATATTTCAGCTGCTGGTAATACTTTGTGCTTGCATGAAGCTTTTGCATTCATAGATTTCCAAAACTGTCATGACATAATGAGTCTAGATAGTCCCCTTGGGAGCTTTTGTCAAGCAAACGTCAGCTTCCCCCACTGCCCGATCTAGAAAGCTAGTAGAAAACAACCCAAACAGTTTTGTACCAGTGGAAGTTCCCTGAATTTCCTGCTTAGGTCTCAACGAAATAGAGTCGTTATACAAGTTTCATCAAGCAGTATTTTAAGCTGTTTATCAGTATCTGATGTTTATCAGTATCTTACATAGTATACTGGGCTGCATCAAAAGGAGCATGACCAGCAGGTTGTAAGAGGTGATCCTGCCCCTCTGCTTTGCTCTTGTGAGACCCCACTTGGAATAATGTGTGCTGTTCTGGTGTCCTCAACATAAAAAGGACATGCAACAGTTGGAACAAGTCCAGAGGAGGGCCACAAGGATGATGAGGGGGCTGGAGCACCTCCTATATGAAAAGAGGCTGAGAAAGTTGGAGCTGTTCAGCCTGGAGAAGAAAAGCTGTGTGGAGACCTCGCAGCAGCCTTCCAGTATCTGAAGGGGGCCTACAAGAATGCTGGGAAGGGACTCTTCCTTAGGGACTGTAGTGGTAGGACAAGGGGTAACGAGTTCAAACTTAAACAGGGGAAGTTCAGGTTAGATATAAGGAAGAAACTCTTTACTGGAAGGGTAGTGAGGCACTGAAATAGGTTGCCCAAGGAAGTTGTGAATGCTCCATCCCTGGCAGTGTTCAAGGCTGGATTGGACAGAGGCTTGGGCTGCATAGTCTAGGGTGAGGTGTCCCTGCCCCTGGCAGGGGGGTTGGAACTAGATGATCTTAAGGTCCTTTCCAAGCCTAACTATTGTATGATTGTATGTTGGACTTCCTTGTAATTCCTGGGGAGATAATGAGCTCTGTGACTGTTGATCAGTTGATGTAACTGCCATGGTAATCTGTGCCTGGGGGAAGGCTATCTGTTTTCCAGTTCAGGCTGTGAGTGGAACAGCCTCCAGTTGTTGAGCTGAAAGGCATCTGAGCGTACATTTTGTTGAAGGGTGACTTTTTTTTGGGTGATGACTCTGCAAAGTTGAGGAGGAATGCTGATGCTGTTTGGAAAGCCCATCATTGGATGCTTTGGTTTCTCACATACAAAGACTTTGGTAGGATGGTTTGAAAATGTTTGAATTTGTGGTTTGTATTCAAAGGGAGAACCTTTTTAGTTTCATCACCAGTTTTTAGCAAAACCTGTATTATTGATTCTTTCAAGTCTATAGGATTCATCAGGATCTGGAAAACTTGCCTACACCAGCAGAAAGAAGCCAGGTTTTGAATGTAGCACTGCGAAGATAGCTTTCAGAAGTTCTGCTTTCTCAGCCCTTGTTCTCTTCTCTGAAAACTTCATTCTTTGATTTCTAAGATTGGTTGACTTCTATTTGCAGAACGAAAGAGGGGAATACTTAAGGAGTCTGGAGAGCTTTGGTGAGAAACTGCCAGACTGTCAAATGAAAATCCTTGCTTAAGCCTGTCCTTCTGATCAGAGCAAGCTTTATGTTTATGGGAAACTTCTGTTTCTTCTGTGTGTTCATTGTGACCATGTAAAAATATTTGTCTATTCCTCAGTGCCACATTCTTCAGTTTTACTACATTTTTCTGGTGCTTACTGTTTCTATGAAGATGCTGAATTCAGCTTTCAGTTATTTTTCTGCACTGTACCTTGAGGCTGCTGCATAGGAAATGCTAAGTTAACCTGTTTGTCTAAGATATCGCCATGCTGTTGGTTTGTCTGGAAAACACTGTTGTGGGTTTATGCAGACCGGTGTTACCAGTGTGGATGTTGAAGAGCATGGCCTGTGCAGGAGATCACACTAGAGGCCTCCAGAGGTTCACCCTAATTTAATTTAGGTTATTTAATAAAGGGAAAACTTGAGCCTTGGAATGTCTCTCTTTTTAAATGGTGTGAAGGTTTGAGTTATAAAAGGGATTCTTGCCAGTTAGTAAAGCTTATGCTAATTGCACACCCCTGACATGTTCTTGTGGACTATCAGCAAGTTCACAGCTATAGCTAAATGAAAGAAAGGAGCAGACCTATTCTGGGGGAATTTTCTCCATACATCTCATTGAAAAGATCCTCAAATCCATTACTACAGAAATGTGGACAGAAGTTAATGGATGGTTTTACTGAAGTAGGGCCACATAAAGAGACAAATGGCGTGTACTGTGTCCCTGTGCTCCGAAACTCTACTTCTTATATGCGTTTCCCATAAACACATCTGCGTTAATGTTTGTTAATGTCCTGGCAGCAGTGGTTTTCACTAGGCGCCTTTTTAACTTTTAAAGAAGATCTCCTGAGTCCCTTGGTCTTCAGAAGTGAGGACTATCCACAAAAAAAGTCTTCCTTGAAATGGTTCAGCTGTTGAGTAAATGTGATCAACAGGGTACATAACGATACCTATTATTGTCCAGTCGGTGAATGTTGTCATGGAGAGCAAACACAGACTGATATGTCAGATCTTCCTCTGCAGGTAAAAAAAACCCGGAGATTGTGGCAGGAAGAATGCGTGAATGTGTATTGAAGTGAACAGGAATTAAAAGTTTGTCCCTATAAGCAGTAGATTGTCATCTCTTTGACTTTTTGCAAAGCTGTGTACAAAGTCAGCTGATGCTCGCAGTTGTTTTAAGAGGATGCTTTCCTGTTGGGAAAGGGTTTTGTGGTCGCTGCTCAGTGAAAGGAGAACTTCATTGTACTTTAATAAGTGCTAAAGTTTTACCTGGGAGTTAAGTAATACACCTATAAAAATATTGCTTATTTTATTTTTAGTTTAACTTTCTTTATTCTTCTTTTCTTTTTAAAGAAACGATTGAAAGCAGCAGAAGCAGAAAGCAAACTAAAACAAGTGTATATACCCAACTAGTAAGTATCTTTTTGTATTGTTTTGGTTTCTTTTTCATTGTAGAGGGTTTGGTGTAGCAGTTTCGATAGCCTGCCAGTATTATATATTTGCTTTAATTATATAATGAGAGACATAGTTCTGTGACATGTTTGTTCTGCTATTAAATTGGGTTACCAGTATAATGAACTCTATGCTGATGGTTGAATTCCTTTTTATTTTAGCTGAGTTAATGCTAACCACCCTGATGCTAATAAAGAACTAGCTGCCCTGTGGAAGAAAACATGATAGCTTTGGTAATTCAGAGCTGGCTAGAGCAAAGCAGCATTCCTCCCAGTATGCTTATGCTGCTGCTTATGTGTATGTAAAAGGCAAAGCTGTTCCCACATGCTGACCTTACTCTGTGTTCCAGAAGTGAATTTCCTTGATGGACAGCAGAGGACTTTCCCTTTGGGGCTTTCCTGGTTAGGATGGTGTGCTGTCATGTTGCTCATTTCCTTCATCCTGTATAAGGTTCCCATCCTGAAGCAATCATTACGTATCTTCTGATTTTTATTTTATACCAACTGGGAGTTGGGGACTTGCTAGCAGGTCACCATGGTTGTGAATAAAAGGGTAGGTAGTTAACTGCTTGATAATACCTGGTTTTCTTCATTTTTGTCATCAGTGGATCACCAATATGTGGTTGTTTCCTAACGTAATATATATATAAAAACTGTATGTAGAAATATATTAAAAGTAATACATACTGGTATATAAATTCTTATTAAAGTGTTCCCTCTATTGCATTTCTTCTGCATAATCCAGTGCAGCATTTAAAATTTCCTCTGTCCTTTCTCTTTTCAGCTTTCACTCCCAGATATGTTCCCATGTGTATTAGCCCAATAACTCCTTCACTCTTTAATACAATCTCTTTTCAAATATTTATAAACTTCTACCATGTGTTCCATTACTTAAGACAAAACTAAGTTTCACATATTTAGCTTGTAAGACCATCCCTTGTTTCTTGTGAAAATTGAGGTTCCCTGATTTCCTTTTTGCTTTGAAATATGTCAATATCTCTCAGGTGAATTTGCTAAAAATTAGGTGTAATATTCAAAGTGAAGCCAAATAAGTTTCTTATCATGCATTTTTTCAACAGTCTTGCTGTTGTGCATGGTGTTACTCTGCAGAGGGACACTGGACATCAAATTAAACATGAATTCACAACGTGATAAGCTTGTAAAGCAAAAGCCGTTATATTTGAGACTGCAGATGCAAAAGGATATTGCAGATGAGAGGCTGGTAGTCTTGCTTTTGCTTTTGGATTATAATGTGTGTAGGTAGGGCTCTGTATTTGAAAGGTTATGATGCTTATTTGATAATGGCTGTCTAGAGTGGTATCCCTCAACACTGTATCTCAGCAAGATAGTTCTGGTTGCTATCTGAAGAATATAATCAAATCAGCAACTTACCTCTCTACTTCAGGAAAAGACTTCTGTCTCTGCCTGTGTGGTTGCTCTTTTTGCCTCTGGCCTTGATTTCCAGTCACAGTTGATTTTGTGAGTGTTATACCTTAACTAATATATTGTTTAATTGATAAAATGGATGTCAAATTTTCCTCCTGTTTTATGACTTCCTGGTGAAAGGAGAAGGCATAAAATCAGTTGAATTCTGCTTTTAGGAAATACTTGGGGGGGGGGGGGGGGTGCGAGGGGGGAGGAATAAGTTATTTTCTGTAGCAATTTCCCTGTCAGTGGGAGAGGTGTTAAATAAAGCAGCAGCAGAAGCCTGAATGCACAGATTCCGTGTTCTCACATGCTTCATCCTGCCATTCATTAGCGTGAATGCAGAACTCGGAGATGTTTCTTGTTGCAGGTGTGGTCTCCATCTCTTTCTCCTTCTGTATACCCAAACATAATCTTCAAGCACGTGTGGAAGTCACATTCTCATTTTACTAATCTAATGGGCATTATATGTACTAGCTACTTGCTTCTTTTTGGTGATGGTCCAGTTGCAAAGCTGTTGCTTTTTTGGGATTATGATGTCTGCAAATAGTGACAGCAGAGACATACAATTTTGTGTGGCTTTTCTCTCTTTTGCTTTGATCTAAGTGATCCCAGAAGGAATAAGAACAGAAAGGGAAGCATGAAATGCTTCATGCAATCCCCAATCTCCAAAATGTATTGATGTAAATAATGCAAATTTTAAATGTACATAGAATCATAGAATAGTTAGGGTTGGAAAGGACCCTAAGATCATCTAGTTCCAACCCCCATGCCAGGGGCAGGAACACCTCCCACTAAACCATGCCACCCAAGGCTATGTCCAATCCAGCCTTGAACACCTCCAGGTTTGGAGCATTCACAACTTCCCTGGGTAACCCATTCCAGTGCCTCACCACCCTTACAGTAAAGAATTTCTTCCTCATATCCAATCTAAACTTCCCCTATTTAAGTTTGAACCCATTACCCCTTGTCCTGTCACTACAGTCCCTCATGAAGAGTCCCTCCCAAGCATCCCTATAGGCCCCCTTCAGATACTGGAAGGCTGCTATGAGGTCTCCATGTAGCCTTCTCTTCTCCAGGCTGAACAGCCCCAACTTTCTCATCCTATCTTCATATGGGAGGTGCTCCAGTCCCCTCATCATCCTTGTGGCCCTCCTCTGGACTTGTTCCAACAGTTCCATGTCCTTTTTATGTTGAGGACACCAGAACTGCCCACAATACTCCAAGTGAGGTCTCACAAGAGCAGAGTAGAGGGGCAGGATCACCTCCCTCGACCTGCTGGTCATGCTCCTTTTGATGCAGCCCAGGATACGTTTGGCTTTCTGGGCTGCGAGCACACACTGCCCGCTCATGTTCATTTTCTCCTCAACTAAAACCCCTAAGTCCTTCTCCACAGGGCTGCTCTGAATCTCTTCTCTGCCCAACCTGGAGCTGTGCCTGGGATTGCTCTGACCCAGGTGTAGGACCTTGCACTTGGCATGGTTAAACTTCATCAGGTTGGCATCAGCCCACCTCACAAGTGTGTCAAGGTCCCTCTGGATGGCATTCCTTCCCTCCAGCGCATCAACCGAACCACACAGTTTGGTGTCATTGGCAAACTTGCTGAGGGCGTACTCAATCCCACTGTCCATGTCACCGACAAAGATGTTGAACAAGACGGGTCCCAGCACCGATCCCTGAGGGACACCACTCATTACTGGTCTCCAGCTGGACATTGAGCCATTGAGCACAACTGTTTGCATGCGGCCATCCAGCCAGTTCTTTATCCACCCAGTGGTCCACCTATCAGATTGATGTCTCTCCAACTTAGAGACAAGGATGTCATCTGTAAATGTAAATTAATACATTCTAGTACAGAATTTTATATGAGAATCTCAAAGCACTTTGACAGGCTGCAAACGCTGCCTTGCAAGCACTTGTAAAGTAGAGAAATATTTTCTCCCTACCCTGCCTCTTTTTTTAAGTGAATAGGGAAACAGGGAGACTAAGTCAAAGCTTTGGATGACTACAAAGGGCCATCGCTTAACAAGCTGAAGATAATTCCCTTATCTGGTTCTTGTTTGTCCTCTGCCTGAGGAGCCAGACTTTTCCTTCCCTGTTTAATTGTGCAGAGGTGCATTGCAGCATGGAAAACTTAAAGGTGTAACAGTGTTCTTTCTTTTGTAACTGTGCTATTTAAAATGGTGATCATCAGCTTTTTGTCGGAGAAAGCTTCTGATTTTCAAAAAGTATTCTTTAGCAGTCGTAGGCCTTTTCTTGGAAGTGGATATTTACAGTAGCCTGGAGAGTTGTGCTGCGAATTTGTCTGGATAAGGAATCCAGGCACTTACTTTTGATGCTTAGAGGTACATGGCATAAATATTCCTCACAAAGGATTTAAAGTTGTACTTATTTTCGAGGCTTTATTTCTTAATTGTTCTGTTGCACCTAGCACCACTGTGGTTTTGTCAGTAACAGGATGGTGTTGAGTTTATAGTTATTTTTAACAACTAAAATTTGATTACTGTTCTGTGCGTTACGTGCTAGTCAGTCATACAGTGAAGGGATTTCAGTATTCTGTGTGGTTTAGGATTATCTTCAGTTTGAGTTTTTTGGGGCAGGGGCTTCAGTCCATGATGGCTGGCTTCCAGTGCCTTCTTTCTGCATGTGCTTTATTTATCACCTTAATCTCTTAAATTGAGACTGATCTCCTGCAGAATACAGCCCAGAAATTTGTACTTGGTGATCCCTGTTCTAGCATGACTGACTGCTCCATTGCAATTGAAACCCATTTAAGAGATTTCCATTCTTGATGTAAGAACTTGAAATGATAGCTTACCATACCATCAGTATTTTTCCTACCTTATTTGCTTCTTTCACTTCAGCTTCATTAATTGTGTAAT
Source organism: Ara ararauna (assembly GCA_028858755.1). Taxonomy (NCBI): domain Eukaryota; kingdom Metazoa; phylum Chordata; class Aves; order Psittaciformes; family Psittacidae; genus Ara; species Ara ararauna. The sequence continues at coordinate 47,894,335 of CM054382.1, forward strand.
GATTCATGCAGTTATTCATCTAATTCTCTTGTTAATAGCTGTAGCAGGCTTTAGTGATATCAAAAAAGTTTAATTAACATATCATCAACAGTTAAGAGCTTTTTTCTTTACATATGTTGAAAGCATTAGATGCCTGAATTTTATTGTTATTGCCCCTGTGAAACTTGACCTTAGGTTTGGAGCAGGACACTTTCTGGTGCTTGCTGCAGCTACATTAATTTAGTGTTCCAAAAATCCTAAAGTGAAGTTACTGCCACAAATACAGCATGTATCTCATGGTGATCAGCATGATTTAGTGATCAGCTTTCACTTGTCTGTCCCTTTCTCTTGTGCTTGAAGTACAAATTTGGTAAAGGTTGTAGAAAGCACAATGGAGTCAGGCCATCACTTTCTGTGCTAGATCTTAGTACTTTGGATATTGCATGCCAGTGTGTGCAGTCCTGTTCTCAACTTACTGTTTACAACCCTTCCTGGCATAGGATCGTAGAATAGTTAGGGTTGGAAAGAACCTTAAGATCATCTAGTTCCAGCCCCCACTTGCCATGGGCAGGGACACCTCACATTAAACCATGTCACCCAAGGCTCTGTCCAACCTGGCCTTGAACACCGCCACGTATTTTCTTTGACCATTGATCTCTACCTTCCAGAAAGCATACAGGTCCACCTGGGGAGGGAAGCTGTGGGATAATGTATGCTGCTTAAAAATCCGAAACATTTGTTGTGCTTTACTGATGGATTTCAGACTCCTTTACTGTCTTTTTGGGAGGATAAGTCCATGTATAGAAGGAAAAGTGTGCCTGATGTTGAGTTGTAAGACCATTATTTTCTTTGCTTCAGTCATTTGCTCTATGAGCAACACTGCTTGCAACAGTGTGCATCTGCGAGGACTGTTTGTTTTGCAGCATCTTGGTAATGTTTGCACATGGAGCTTGCTAGTGAATCATTGGTGAAAGTCCTTCTGCAGCAGGTTACTATAGTGACATCCTGGAGTCACTATAATGCTGGGAAGCATGAATGTACCCTCTTTCAACTTTCCCTTTGTTAAACGCGTCTGCAGATCTCCTGCCATCTGTGGTGTCAGAACTTCATGCCGTTCTGATAAATACCCCAAAACACGTTAATCTTTGTATGAGCCAGGCAAATTAATAAGCAAAAGGAGATGAAAACGTAGTCAGGCTTGTTAATCTAAAGGCCTTCCCCTCTCTGTCTTTGCTTCTTTGGGCTGTGTATGGGCTGCTCAGTGTACTGAACGAACAAACTATTTACAGTGTTTCTGTGCCGCTTAGCCTCATCAGCATTCTCTTCTGCAGAAAGGCCCTGAACTTTACAGCAAGGAGCATCATCAGGACGCTGTCACAAGCTTTTCCTGGACTGGGCAAACTCTCTCTTACCTCCACATGTGGTTCTTTTAGGATGCGCACTGCAGAATGTGTTTTGTCTCTGTAGAAATGGAGCTTAACTGTGGACTGTATCTTAGTCCCTGATCAGACATTTTTAGATGAGAAGTATGACCTGCTAACTTCCAGGGCAGTGTAAGCTTTCCAGAGGCATTTGGGTTTGTTCTGGAGCTGGGAGTGACCGTTGTCTTTGGAATTCAGTCACTTGGAACTCCTTTGCTTTTAGGGGTCATTGCTGTGAACATGAAACCTAATATTGATGCCCCACTAGAAAAACATTAATTTGGCCATATTCCCACAATGCTGTTTTTGCAGCTCTAAACAGGGTGTATTAACCAGGTTAGGTGTTCTGGGTCACTGAAATCACTGTGACTCGTGTCAGTGCGCAACTGATGTGTAAGAAAATGTGGTTTCAGAAAGCCATTTTAAGATATTTCTGCTTGAATAAGTGGATTTAAATCATGGGTTTATTAGTTGGAATTAAAAGGAGTATGTCCACTTCCTTTGGTCTTCAGGTAAGAGAATATGAGGGGGAAATGTAATTGACACTACCATTTGGACTTGTGTTCAGAAATTGTCACCAAAGGCTGTCTACATTTTGTTGTTTCTATAAACTGAGCTCCTAACGGCACCTGGGAGTCCTTGCGCATTTTATAAGCTCCCTGTTTATTCTTGTCTGAAACTTCTCATGTGGCTTCTCCCATCTTCCTTCATTCTCCAGAAGTCCTGTCCCTGCAGTATCAATTCTCGATCATTCTTGTTCCCTCAGTTGCCAAGGATTTTTTGAATGCCTCATTTTCCTTCTTGGATACCTCTTCCTCTGCAGAGATTTTGTACCATTCTATGCTGCTGTCTATGCTAAGGTTCTGTTTGCCCTTCCATTATCTGCTCCTGCCAGTAGCTTGCTTTTTTTTTTCCTGAATCAACATTTTTAAGAGAGTTATAGCGATGAGCTGAGGTGATTCAGATGTTGTTATGCTGGAATGTATTGGTGACAGCCATCAATGCATTTCTTGCTGTGCGGATGTTAAGCTTTCAGACTTTTTCTGTTTAGTAGAAATGTAAATGTTTTCTATTAAAAGCACAGACCATAGCTTAAGACTTGTCAGAAGGCTCATATTCATGAAAACCTGTGTATACGCTAGGTCCAAAGATTTTGTTCAGTGGGTTGAGTGTCCTTCTGCAAACTGCGGCTACAGGATGCAAACCCTTGCAGTAAGACAATGCGGAAATATTTGTGACTGCATCTAGGGTTATATTTCCCCCAATAAGGCAAGGGTTGCTCTTTCTCTGCCTGCCTCTCCTGCTGCATCCCCCCAGCCTTCTTTTTGGAGATTTAAATAAAATATCCCTCATGTTGAGGACTGAGAGAGATCTGTAGGTGAGATCAGTTTGTTACCTAGACTAGAATGTCTGGAATAGTAAGATACCTACATGGCCTCACTGGTTTATTGTTTTTAAATGGTTTTGGACTCTTGAAAGTGACATCTAACTATCAATATGGTCAATTTTATTATTGGTGTTATATAAATGTTGTCAGAGACAGTGTGTTCACAGAAGTGAGATTGCTGGTAAGTGCAGCTTGTTCTGAAAGCCATGATGAATGAAATTGGAATTTTCAAATATTTTGGGCCATACTTTTGAAAGTCAAATAGGAAACTGCATGCCTCAATTAATGTTTGTCCTTCTTTTTGCTTTAAGTAACAAGCCAAACCCCAACCAGATCAATGTAAATAATGTCAAACCGGGAGTGGTGAATGGTACTGGAGTACAGGCACAGAACACAGGAGCAGGACGGGCTTGTGAAAGCTGTTACAGTAAGTGATGTGCCGGTATGGCAGTTGTTCATAGAGAAAGTGTGTGCTATGCAGCAAACAGTGAAGTAAAAGTTGTGTTGTGTGGAGGGTGTGAGAGAAGGCTTTGGAAGGGTTACAGTACAGAATTTGACATGGCAGCCTTTAAGCAGAGGTTTTGTTTGAGTTATTGGTCTTACATTTGTAGAAAGAATTATGAAATACTAAAGGGGGAGTTAGTAAATGTTCTACATAATTGCAAATAGCTGTTGAGCAAAGACTTGAATCATCAAGGTGTGAATTTGTCTTATTTTTTAGTAGATTTCAAAATATATATCATTATAATAATATAAAAATCACTGTATTTTGTGTACTGTGTGATTTTAATGCACTGAGTTCTAATGATTGTGCTCATTTATGGGGAGTCTTTAGATATGCTGGAATGTAGGACTGTTTGAGAAGTCAAGTCACAGATTCCATACATTCTTTTGTCATAGGATTAATGTATGGGGAGTTCCTGAAGACAATTTCCCTCTCCCCCATGCTCTGCAGAAATTGTCGACTACCAGTCTTGCAAACTGAGAGCTTTCAGTTTCATTGGCAGGAAAATTTCCCATCCTAGTAGTTGTTTTTTCTGTTCATGTTTTAAAAGGAGTTTATATGTGTAATTGATGCTGCTGAAATCACAAGTATCTTTAACAGTGGTGATGGCTGTGTAGCCATCGTCATGTTTTTAAGGTTTGTTTGAGGTTTGCACTGTCTTTGGGTTTTCTTTTGTGATGGTTCTAAAGAGAATAAGCTCTGAAAAGTGATCCTGTTTAAGGGTATATATAATTTCCACCTTTGTTATCTCTAGCCACACAGTCTTACCAGTGGTATTCTTGGGGTCCCCCTAACATGCAGTGTCGCCTCTGTGCATCCTGTTGGACCTACTGGAAGAAATACGGTGGCTTGAAAATGCCAACACGGTTAGATGGGGAGAGACCAGGACCAAACCGCAATAATTTGGTAGGTATTTGAAAAGCAGACTGCTGGGTGCTTGTGCCTGGAAAGCAAGGTATCATGATATCTAAATAGTTGTTCACTGTTTTTAAATATTTAACAACAAAAAGAATGCCTTCAGCCTCCATTGTTGTCCTTGGGTTTGGTACTTCATGTCTTGCAAAAGTTGGCAGATTTAACTTTGGCTGTAACTAATTTGTTGCCAAGTACTGCCCTAAGGAGAGAAAACTCAACCAGCATTTGTTTAGCAAACTAGGCATCAAATGCATGAGATATGAAATGCCAGCCAGTGTTTCTGGCATTCAGTTTCCATGATTTTTGCTGTAGGGGCAGAAGGACTTTTTTTTCCATCAAGGAATTCATTATTTCCTGAAACCTGTTCCCTTTCCCAAGGCACATTTAAAATTAGATACCCAAATAGCTAGTGGCTTTTTAGAGATCCCCTATCTTGTTTTTCTACCTCTTTTATTAATGCCCTTCCCTTTTGGATAGGTTTATGTAGGTATTGTATGAGCTGCTTCTGTTTAATTTTTCCCCTTTTATTTAAAAACCAAAATTCTCAGAGTTTTTCTGAATTTGGTGGAAGGTCAGTCTGGAAGCATCATACATTGAGCTGACTGGAAAAAGGAGCTGCATCACATGGACAGAAAGGATAGTGTGCACTGAACTTGGGTCTTAGATTGGTTTCTTTCCTCTCTCTTAGTCTTTGCTGTCATTCTCTTTCAATACTATTTCTTTTGTTTAACCTCTCTCCTTTCCAGGCTTCTGTTTGCTGTCTGAAGCTACCTAATTGCTGTGATAACTGCCAGATTTTACCAGCCCTGTACCTCTTGCTTGTCAATTTACAAGTATGGGGAAAGCCTTGTTCTCCCCAGACTGAAATTTCTTCCTGTTTTCCAGCTGTGGTCAGATCTGAGATAACAAGAAAGTACTTCCATTATTTTATTGCTGCTTTCATGAAGATTATACTGCTTTGGCTCTCTGTAGTTGATAAATTCCTTTCAGTAGTATTATTTATTACACGCAGTGAATATTGGATGACTCTGTAAATGCATTAGTTGAATTCAGAGGAAGAATTAAAACAGAAGTACCTAAAACTTTGAGACAAAATCATTCTTGCATGCTGTAAGCTTGCTTTGGGAAGTGAGTTTGTGATGTATATTTTAGCCATCAGCTGTTTTCTGATTTTTCCTTTCCCTCTTACAAATGATTTCTTATAGGGAGCTTGCGTTGTATGAGCAGAGCAACTCTTAAGCACCCAAAGTTGGAGGGTCTATTCACTCTGTAAACACTAACTCTTATGATAGCATCAGGTAACTTCTTCACATCTGGCTTTTGGATCCCTGCTTTAAAAATTGGGGCAGTACAGAAATAAGTACTTCCCTGGGAAGAGAAAATGTATACCTTCCTTTGAGATATTTTGGAAGAAAATGCCAAATGTTGATGGGTAAGATTTGGGAAATGGGGAATAGCTGGGCTGAAAATACTGTTTCTGTTCTTATGTCTGTGAATCAGTAGCTGATTTTATATGATATTCTTTCTCTTCTTCTTTTTCTAATAATTTTTTTTAGAAACAATATTTATTTTTCTTTTTTAGAGTCCTCATGGTGTGCCAGTACGAAACAGTGGGAGTCCCAAGTTTGCTATGAAGACACGACAAGCCTTCTATCTCCACACAACAAAACTGACAAGAATTGCCAGACGTTTATGTCGAGATATCTTGCGCCCTTGGCATGCTGCAAGACATCCCTATTTGCCTATTAACAGTGCAGCAATCAAAGCAGAATGTGAGTGGTGATGCAGCTGGGACCTACTTGCAAAGGAGTCCTTCGAGGTTCCTTTCCTATAAAGTTTGAGTTGCGACTTCCTGAGGTGCTCTCTTGTATGTAGCTAGTGGTTTCACAAAATGTAGCTGTGTTGCAGAGATTCTCACGGATTATAGGCTAGATAAATAAGCTTGAGAATTCATGAGTTGCTGTTTTAAAATATTCATATTTGCTATTACGTTTAGCATTTTCCTGCATTTGTGTCCTGTTGCCAAGACATGCTTGCAGCCTGTGAAATTTCTTTGTAATTGGAAAACTGTTTAGGGCACTTGAGTTATTAATTTAATTTTGCTATAATATCTAAATGTCTTTGCACTCTAATTATTTTTCTTTGTTTTTACAGGCACAGCACGTTTACCTGAGGCATCAGAAAACCCATTGCTATTAAAGCAAGTGGTTCGAAAGCCTTTAGAAGCAGTACTCCGGTATTTAGGTACTAAAAAAACCCAAACACCACCAAACACACAAACCCCAAACCAAACCAAAAACCCTACTGGCTAATTCTGCTGAGCATTTGGTTTGGGCTTTAGATGCTGGTTCTTGATAAAAAAAGAAAACAGAACATTAAAACCTTCCCATTAACTTGTCCCTTTTTTTCTTTTCCTGCTTGATAGACCTACTGCCTCAGCAGTCTGGTCTGATCTCATGCAACTGTATCAGAATTTCAAGTGAAGGGAGGAATGTGTTTGCTGTGGTTTCTGATTTTTGTGGGGGCAAGTTACTATCTGCTAATGGAGGCACAAGCATTGTGTTCTGGGAACAGTTGGTCAGTCCACTGTTCCAATTTTTGGGCTGTCTGGGGGCAGTTGCTGCCTAGAGTTGGGTTCTCCAAGAAGCCTCTTGGTTTAGGACAGCACGGACTCCACAGCTCATCAATCAGTTGCTGGCTGTTCTGTGCTGGAGCTAGGCAAGGGGTCTATACTTCCATTCTTTACTTTCTTCTTAGTTGTTTTGTTCAGTTTTTTGTTTGCAGTTTTGTTGTTTGGTGGTTTTTTTGTTACAGTTTCCTTGAGGACCTGGGCCTCATCAGCTGATCTGTGAGGGAGCACTGAGTAGCACTATCCAGAACCTTTGTGTATGTTTGAGGTTCTGGAGGCATCTAAGGAGATGCTATGTGACAGGCCAGCTTTGACTACAAATGAATGCAAAATCATTTTCGCCAGGGTTGCTGGTTGCTAGTGTTACACTGAAAACACATCTCGGGTTGTTACAGTCTCAATGTGATTCTGAGCTCTGAAAACTAGCTCGGGCAGCGGTGCTTTGAAGGCCTTCACATTAACAAGGGAATTGATTGCCTTTTTAACGCTAGTAAGAAACACTAGAGTCAATTTATGTTTCTTTGAACATTTCTTGTTGATGAAATATTGTATGGCTCAGAGTTTATTAAATATTTACTACTGCTCTGTTGAGTGTTTTACTTCTACTGTATGCTAATGAGATACACAGTCTGAGAAACCTTTGGATACATACAATGCAACCAAAGAAAGCCAATAAAGGGAGAAGTTTTGCTGCTGGATAAAATCCTTCTTGTAATAGTTGTACAGCATGTAACAGTAAATTTTGAGATTTTATTAGTGATGTGCCAGGGTTTCCATTTGACTGTTGAGCTGGGAAAAAGGAGTGAAAGAAATGGAGGGAAGCTGATGGGCTGTCAAGACCATATTTTTGGAGGTGTCATGGTCTGTGTGCTTTTAAGCTATATGTTATTTGACTGTTGGGGCTTCAGGGGGAAAATGTACATAAAGCTCCCATTTGATGTTGCTTGTAACTTTCTCAAAACCTCTTCAGTTGAGCAGCATGTGCTTGATCTCTGCCTTTGCCAAAAGGTTGAATTCAGACTCATTGTGCTACTTACAGTGGTGCTTTGAATCCTCACTTGTTTGGCCAGTTTAGAAATTGTATTTTTTGCAAACCTTGCAAAAATGACAAAGTTGTAATTTCACTAGAATTTAGGGGTGTTGCATGACTGTAAAAATATGGCTTTTAATATACAGCACCCCAAAGGATCCTAGATTGTTGGAGAACAGTGTTTTGGAAGTAGATACAAAGTGCTTTTGTTAGCAGCACTTGTTTTAGGGTAACATGAAATTGGGTTTAACATCTTCAGTAGTGGTGTATTCCTAAATATACTTAGTGCTTTATATAAATAGCAATCTCCAGTCAAAATTATTGACTCAGGTAGTTTGTGTATAAGTAGAGGTATGTTTGGTCACCTTGGCATGACTTCTGCAGGTGGTTTTCAGATTTATCATTTGAGTATCTTTACTAATAAAATACCCCTACCTTGCTGTTTTTCAACAGAGTCTCACCCGTGTCCTCCAAAACCAGATCCTGCAAAGAGTTTGTCCAGTTCTCTCAACACTCTGACTCCTGCTAAGTTTACGCCTGTCATTAATAATGGGTCCCCAACTATCCTGGGAAAAAGAAGTTATGAACAACACAATGGAATGGATGGTAAGTATTTTTCTGTAAAATGTATATTGCCTGTGTAGGGTTTTTATTCTTTTGGTATACAAAGAGATTAGTTAAAACTATAGTTTTTTATCTAAGTTTCTTACTCTTGAGGGGGGTTAATTTCTTTCCTTTTACAAGAAGTCACTTATCCCATTTCTCCTCTGGATGAGATACATGATGTGTACTGCCTGGGTGGTGTATGTACATATGTGCTGGTGGAGCTCTGCCTAGCTTGACCAATCATGCAAATGTGATAGTGAAGGAGAAACTTCCCTTCAGGTTTTTTTAAATGGGTAGTATGAAGAAAACCTTTATAGCTTATTCCAATTATGCTTTCTTTTTCTTTTGAGGTTTACAGCTTTTTAACCTGTAGGTAGTAGCTGTGCATTTCCCAGGTGGCTCTGTAACATGTGGATCACCTGGTTATCAGCAAAGCTACCAGATGCTGCTGCTTAGCTGAGGGAGGCGGATGTGCCAGATTTGGTACAGCATAAACCTGCCCTTCCTTGATGCAGAACCCAAGCATTCACTTTTGTTGGCCCTGTCACTGAGCACCTTTGTGAAGTGGAGTTTGGGCTTCATCTCCTCAAGATTAAAAGGCAAGGGGAAGGTGTTTGAAGTGGGAGATAGATGCAGGATGTTCCTGGCATGAACTCCAGGGCTCAGTTCTGTAGAGTTGCTCTTGCCTGAGTGTCAGGGAAGAAAAAGTGCAGTCTTTTTCTCAGATGAGGATAAAAGGGACTGTTCAAATGGTCATAACAGGAGTGAGAACGTGGAGGGTAGTTCTCCTTAACAGAGGAAAGAAACAGTTGGTTTAATGGTGACTGAGCAAGGAGAGAAAGTCTTTTTTTACCTTTAATTCTAACTTTATAAGTAGCTTATCTGAAATACAGTTACAAACATTTGATATCTTACTGTTTGTGTTTTAACATTAAGAACTTTTTAAACTGCTGCTGTTCAGGTTGCTGATGTGATGTTTTTCTCTTTTCTGTTCACTTGTGCTCTATCAGGCAACATGAAGAAGCGCCTGTTGATGCCTAGCAGGGGTAAGACCTTGAAGCTGTGCTCAGCTTATGCTAGGAGAGTGATTTTTAGTTTCATCTGCTGGCTTGTCTGTGCTTTGTGGCTAATGAGTCTGTGTGCTCCTTCTGTGTTGATGTCTAAGTGTTTCTGGGTAACCATTTCCACCCATGGTTATGCTGCTCACCTTCCAAGCTTTTCACATGCAGACACCAAATCGTACAACCGTACTGAAGATGTGAAGTGCTGAGTTTGGAATTGATTACTAATTCCTCAAGTTGACAGAAAAGTTTTCTAGCAGTTTTGTGAAACTGCTGAAAGCTGTGATGGTTGGTTTGAAATTAGGTATTGTTTCACCATTTGACTTTTAAGAAATCAAAGTTCATGTGTCCTGAGCTGCTTCAAATTCACTTCGACCAAAAGAAATAGAAGACTGTTCACATCGAGTCCCAAGTTTAAGCCTCGCTGTTTTCCAGTGTGAGTGGGCAGTCACTGGTGAGAGACTGTCTGCGCATTCTCTACTTACAGTAAAGTAGTTTTCCAGATTTCCACAGGTTAAAAATAATATGTTGTGACTACTGAATAGACCTCAGAAGCTTTAGTTGGTGATAACGCGGGAAATGTACCTATGATGTTCCTTAGCCAAATTCAGTAGAACAGACCCATTTTGAACAGTTAGGGTACACAGATGTTACTGTGAGACAGGCACACACAAAAACTTCAGCTTACATGTTACCACGAAATGGCTGACACTGCATGCCCTGATGTTAAGCTTTGTGTTTAATGGCTGAGACAGTAGATGACTGTTGTTGGTATTTACGTGCATGCATATATAAGTGCATGTGGAGAATACAGTAAGAATGAGGACAGTGATCCTTCTACTGTCTTGCTTTCTTTGGTAATTTATATCTTGATATTGTGTTGCTGAGTTTTTCATGTGCTTTTTAACTTTAATATTTTGGGAAGAATAAGAAAATCTTGCTGCCTTGGTTAGTTTGGCTTTCTCAGAAGCTTTGTCCAGTCATGAGGGATGTAGACGTGGAGTAGCTCTCTGAATTTCCACAGCAACTAGTGACTACCTGCTTATGGGCATGTCTGTTGCTCACTGCTGAATGTCCTCATCACCAAGGGTACTGCTGAGTCACTCAGCAGATGACACACTTCTGAAGCTCTGAGAAGTTGTGGCACAAAAGAGGAAAGTAGAACTGATTCTTCCCTCAGGAAGGTGTTCTCTGCATAGAGCAGTAGATGTGATGACCTGAGATAATTTGCTTACTGGAAACGGAGGATGCTTGCTTTAGTGTTTTAAAATGTCTGCCTGCTGGTATACATATTTGATTAGGTACATTTCAGTCATAACTGCTGCTGGAGCAGTTTGCAAAATGAAGATTTTGGTGAAGTACCTGTTTGGGCTCCTCAGAATATGTGTTTCTCTGAAGCCTGTGTATGCAGATGTGCAGGTAACAGCTCTCATCTGCATGCCTGCTGCTTTATTTGCTTGGTCTGTGCTCAGCCAGCCACTGAAATACTTGGTGTAATATTTGTTCCTATAAATGCTAGGTTGTGGAATATGATTCAGTCCCAGAATCTGTTTACCTGCTGGGTAGTGAGTGTTAACTGGATATTTCTGAGAGCGGTTCAGCTTAAGCTTGTTGGTTGATGTTTGTTTGTGAATGGAAAACATTTGCCACACAGCAGTTTTGACACTGGAATGTTTTCTGACCCTGGGTTGCTGGAAACTTTGCTGAGACAAGAGAGGGAAGGGAACCACCTGCAAGGAAACAGGGTTTAAAGAACTTGGATCAAGATCTGCTGGGCACAAGCAAACAGATGGTGGAAGTTTGGTGGATCTGTTTCTGGCCTGGTGTCAGTTTGTGTGCCATTGCCCACTTAGCACTGGCACCCAGTTGCCTTGTATGTGAGCTGGTAACCTTTGCTGGCTTTGGGCATGGCTAACTCTGGTTTCCTGCTCTGTGCCAGGCCTGGGAACATGGCGCTGAGACTTCTCCTTCGCTCTGGATGGAGTCATACAGGCTTACTCGTCTGGGGGGAGCTGCTGGTGGGAGAGGAGAGGAGTAGGCCATAGGAGAAAGGGGAGCACGGGCTGAAACCATTGTGAAGACAGGGTGAATTGCAGCAAGAGTAATGAGGCCTTGTGACCAGAATTTGGGAGCCAGTGAATTAGTACAAAAGGACTGAAATAAACCCATCTATCCAGAATGACTGATTTTTGGATAGCAACTGACCTAAAATAGAAGAGACAGATAATGAGAATAAAACTGGATTATTATAACAAGTCAGATTCTTCATTTACATAGCTCCTATGTAAATGAAATTGTGGGGGGTTCTTTGTTGTTTTTATGGTTTTCCTCTCCCCTTAATGACACACAGTGGCACATACCAGCTGGTTTAGGTCATTGTAGGAGTGTACTGCAAATAAAAGCTGGTGTTAAGACAACTGCATGGAGAGATTGAAAATACTTTTTCTGCAGAAATTTGGGTACAAGAAGACACTTTGTCTATCTATGTTGAAATAGTTTTCAAGGAATTGTTAACCTACTGCAATATTACGTGAATTACCAGGGGTTTCTCTTCTACATGTGGATGTGCTGTGTGGCACCTGGAAGATATCTTACAGTCACCATGTCAAAGTCTGACACATGACAGCGGACAGCTGTTATGATGGGCTTTAGCTTAAGTCTCTTTGCTGGTGACAAAAGCCTTTTGATTCTGGGCTGTTGCTTCCGAATTCCCTGCTGAAGTATATATACTGTAAATTATGGTTGCTAAGCTGATTCTGTGTGGCGAGTTTGTAATTATTTCCTGATGGCCAGTGTGTAAAGCAATATAAAATCAAGATTGCTTTGCAGGGAATGAGCCAAGTAACAGCTTACATTTTTTTCAGGATAAAACATTAGGATCCATGTTTATGCGCATATATTGGTGGTCAGGTTTCTAAGCATTTAAATTCCTGTGGCACCTGCTGCCTTTGCTTAGAATTAGGCTGTTTAACATTGCTGAGAACTGAACTATTCATGTAGGGTTTTGGGTGTTCCTTCAGGCAACACTGCTGAAAGATCTTCCTCTGCATTTCTACATCGCTTGGCATTTAGGGTGATGGATGGTCAGTGGTTGGAATTCAGCCTTCAGAAATCAATGAGATGCCTTGATGATTGCTCCTGTGTAAATGGAAACACTGTTCCTAAATGTGCCTGAACAATAACTGAGGGTGGAGGGGTTTAAGATGAAGAACACCTGTTCTATAGGTGGATGCAGGTTGGTCAGGGTGAACTCTGACTATGAGAGATCAAAGAGGAAAAGGAGCCTGGGGTTTTTTTAGTTCTGTGCTGTGGCCAGAACTAAAACTAATTAGGCAAAAACTGCTGGACTTAAAAGAGTACCTCAGATTTTTCCTTTGGAATTTTTTGTTTGTTTTTTTTCTCTTGCTACTGTAACTCCAGCTAAGTATCTTTAACTTTTCTTTCTCTGATTCATCTCTTCTTAATGCTAAAAAACTGAGCTTGGGAAGAGTAAGAAAATCTTGCTGCCTTGGTTAGTTTGGCTTTCTCAGAAGCTTTGTCCAGTAATGAAGGATGTAGATGTGGAATAGCTCTCTGAATTTGCACAGCGCCTAGTGCCTATCTGCTTACGGTAGTTACTATTTTTCAAGCACAAATATGGTTTGTCTGGCCAAGCATCTAGAGTTTTGACTGGTGCTTGAATTCCAAGAACAGGAAAATATTCTTAATCTCATCTCTCCTCACTACCTCCACTCTATTTTACAAAAATGGTGTACTTCTTTGATCTTTGTTTCCGCTTCTTTAAATCACATTGGAGGCATCATTAGGCATACAGTGCCCTTTCCAGCTCCTTCAGCATTAGGTTAGCATGGACAAATTGCTGCAGAATCCCATTTTTGAAGCATGGAAAGTACATGGAGCCTCATAAGCTGCCAAGTACAGTGAAATGTTAAAAGTTATTAGTTCATTACTCTATCATTAATAGTCTGGAGCTTGACTGGCAGTCTTTGCCATGAAGCTTCCTCTAGAGAGATAGAGAGGGTGTTTTATGTTCTGGACCCTGTTTACTTTTTCCCTTGCAGCTATTCAGTATGGGGGGGGGGTGTCCGTGTGATACTTGTCTATGCAAATCCTACAGGGGGGAGGGAGAGAGCATTGTTAGATTCTTAATTTTTTCCCTTATCTTTTACACCATGTTAGCTTTCTTCTGATCAAATCTGGTAGTCAGGGTCATCACATGCCCTGTAAAATTGGCAGAGAGAGAGAACATGAATGAATAGCTGAAATAAAGGGAAGGCTTTTCCCAGCAACAAACTTGCACTGATAAAATAGTAGTGGATCAAATGCTGAAAATTGGAGAGGGTTTATAGAAGAGCCATGAAAATGGTGAAGGGACTGGAAAACACGCTGTATAATGCTTCTATCAAAGTGGAAGTTGTTGTAGATGTTTGTCTCTACTGACAGGAGCAGCAGAAGTGTAATAATAGAGGGCTTTTAAGCCTATCTGGGAATGGAATAATGAGCTGCAGTAGCCAGAAGGTACAGGAGAAAAACTTCGGCTGGAAACAAGCTGCACATTTTTTGAGTGAGGTTAATTAACTGTTGGGATACCTTGTTTCTGCTACTGGGGATTTTTAAACCAAAGTGGAATGTCAATCTAATTTAACATGTTCTGGTTCACTGTTTCTCACCTCCTTTTGGGGAAATAGGAATGAACTCCTGGGACTGGAAGCATTCATCACCCTAGCATGGCATTAGTTTAATTATCAAAGTAGGAGCATGAAAGTAGAAATACTGCTCTTGAGCAAAGCAGCTGTTGAGGTGGGAATATAGGGAAGTTCTCTAGTATCAGCTATGTAGGTGACCAGACTTACCTCAAAGCTTTTATTCTGGCTGACTTAGACCTTGCAGAAAATTTGGACTTCTCTGTATGTGTAAGTTGCATTAAAATTCTGCCTTTATCAGCAGTGGCCCTTGCCGCTCTTCCAAAGTTGAGGATAACCAGCCAAAGGAAATCTGCCCATCCAGGAATGACTGTAAACTGCGGAGGGTATTGGTCCTTTGATGAATAATGTGATACACAGAGGACTGGGGAGAATTCCTGGCTTTAGCTATTGGTATCCAGACCAGAGTAATGCTGACTAGTGTTAAGAGATAAGATGTTCAGTGCATCTTAAAGGAATGACTGTTTCTAGCCAGCAGCAGCACAGCTGTGAATGACAAGTTGCTTGAAATGCTCCTTGGAGACCCCAAGAACTGTGTGCATGTGCAACTTCCTCACTTTAGATTGTATGTCAAAAGTACAGATTATTTTTGAGAATTTTACTTAGGATTTTGTATTGAAATGTTAAGTGAAACTTCTGCAGTTGCCTTCGGCTTAGCTATGATTCTGTGTTTAATTTCTTTTGATGTTATGGAGCAAGATCTGGGAAGAAAATCAGCAGATGGGCATTGTGCTCTATGGATCAACTAGTGAAAACCATTCAATTAATGAGGAATGGCATGGAGTAAGATGCAAATGTTGATTGAGAAAGAGAAGAGTGCATATCCCAAGGCCGTGGTAGAAAGCAAGTGTAATTATTATGAGAGGAAATGAATATATAATAATTCAAGGGCAGAATTGCAAATGCCCCAGATAGTACAAAGCCAGAATTTGTCATTAGGTGGAATCGATATGTGTGATACTTATCATATGTATATGTGTATGTATGATGTGTAGTACTCCCAGTTCTAAGAACAGCGAATAATTCAGTGCTTTCTCGTTTGTGTAGCTTGGAATAGCAGATGCTAAAGCAGTGAGGTGCATGGTTTTGTTGCCTTTGGTTTTGAACTATAGTGTGTTACAGCTGGACAGAATATACTGTGATGCTCTAATAGGGATGTGGGTAGGTGTCATGGTTTAAGCCCAGCTGGTAACTCAGAATCACACAGCTGCTTGCTCACTCCCCCTCCTTTTCCTCCCCATCCCTCAACACCAAGATAGATGGCTGCTCTCCATTCTCAGCATGCTTGTCCAAGGGTAGCTACTGACTCATCATAGTTGGATGTCACTGCCCAGAAAGTATTAATAGGGTCCTTGAAGTACTCTTAGCAGAAGGTGCAGCTTTGCATGAACAAACATCATCTGAGAGGTACTGTGAAGCAAATTAATGTGGATTGTTAGACCAAGCATTTCAGGGAGGATTGTCCACATCCAACAAGGTTAATGTGCAGGGGTTATGGAAGGAGATGGGTAACAAGTCATTAGTTACTTATGCAAAATTAAAGTTCTTCTTTGTGGTATCTCTCTTCTGGTGTTTCTGTCTGTTTAATGTTGTCTTGGGTTTATCTGTCCCACAGAGAACAGTGATCACTTCTGTGTTTCATTACAACCAGACCATTCTGTGTTTCTGTGTTTGTTGCGTGGGGCTGGGCTACTGTATTCTGAACTGTGTGAATCTTTCCTTTTTTTAACCTTAAATCTTTTTTTCCTTTTCCTTTGCCAATCTTGGTAGGAACTTACTTAGGTAAGTAAATTGCAACTTTAACATTGTTTTTATGTACAACAGATTTTTAAGAAAATGGTAGTCTAGGTGGTGTTTGGTACAACTTATGCTCTGTTCTGCTTGTTGCACTTGAATTCCTAAAAGTTTATAGCCTTTGATCATTAGAAGGTGTACTCTCAGTCTGCTCACAGCAGTATCACACTCTTGGCAGTTTAAGAAAGGGAGGGGTGCTAAAGCATTTTTACAGGCTTGCAAAAACTGCGTGTATATGTCAACATCCCGAGACTACTTCAAGTGAACTGGTAACTTGGAAGTGAAGTCCTTGTTCATCAAGCCTCATTCATGCATGAATTTTTGTATTTTTTTCTAGCTTGCTCACAAATGTGATACTGTTGATGTTCTTGTTACTAATGGGAAGGATGGAATCCCAGGAGGAGGATTACTTTTGGAAAAGGAAAATGCATATGAAGAGTGTATGGAGTTTTGAAAGCAGTGTATTTTAGTATAGTAAACTCGCTGGTTGTGAAAGTGTATGTTAAATTTTTTAAGTTCATTGTGACTGAAGATGTGCTTATGAATGTTGCTGCATATTGCATGTTCTGCATGATGCTTCTCTTTGGTAAATAGAAGTTAAAAACAAAATGCCATCTGTGACTAACTGCTTAATGTCCCAATTGGTTAAAAAAAAAATAAGGAAGGATTATGTTAACACAAAGGACCCATATTTTTGTGTGTCCTGGTGGATACACCGAAGATTGGAGTTAGTAAGTTTGAGTAAATACAAATTTAACAACTGCAAGTAATGTCCAGTTGCTGAAAGCTAGGCTACTCTTTATCCTTGGTACTAGGGTCAGCTCTGTACAGACTTCTTGTGCCAAACTATGACATGATCTGTAAACATACAGGGAATGGTGTGTATGTCCAGGCGTGGAAAATCACCGGGAGGTTTCTGTTGAAGTAGAAAAGTGGCCGTGGCTGGTGCCTGTTCTGCAGCTTTTTGGCACTTGCTGTAGTAACTTCATGGAAATACCCCTGTACTCCCGTCTGCACTGGGCACACTGCTGTGGGTTTAGGCTCTCCTGCTTCTGAGAATCGCAGTTGTGTATTGTGCAGAGTTGGTTAAAAAAGCAGGCTCAGTTTGTGTGGTGGGAGTAATTTCTGAATGCTGCCATTCAGGTGTTGAGGTCCTCTTGCTGGACTCACAGAGCGTGGGACTGGATTGGCAGAAAGCATACGTGTCTACTCTCAGGCTTCCAGTGGGACCAGATGTGTTGGTTTGCATCCCAGTGGGAAATTGAATTCCCACGCTCCACACTGTGTTGTTGGGTGCCAGCTATTCCCTCCTCATACAGCATGCTCTTGGGGTGGTGCTCGAGTTGCTGCTGGAAGTTTAATTTGTCTCTCATTTTTATTTTTTTTTTTTTTTAACAAACTGAAAGCATTAGATTCAAATGGTAGGAAATTGTTAGAAAAGAAACAGGTCGGTTGACTGAGAGGTGTTTCCCCCATCCTCAGAAGTTAAAGCTGCAATGTAGTTACAGTCTTGTTTTGCTGTTTGTGATGGTCCTTCCCCACCTGTGTGTCTTTGGATGAAAATACATTCATCTGCGGCTTTGATACTTCAAGAATGAAAGGATTTTTAAGGCATAGTAAGTAACTGTGACTGCTTTTGAGCCAAGATCTCTGTAATTGTGCTTATGCTTGAAGAACAGTTCTGAGGTCTTTGTCACTAAGCTGTGGGGACTGGAGGCATGCTCTGTGGTTGTCAGTTAATCTCTGTACTGTGATCAGGTGTTTTATTGCCGTTTCAGTAACAATGTGGAATTCATCTGTGGCAAAGGACATTTATGCTTATCTGCAGATATACCTTCGATTTACCTTTATCCTCTGGTTCTTCCTCTTTATTTCAGTGTATAGAGGAGACTGGCATGTGGAATTGAGTGGCAGGATATCTTGTAGGTCTTTGGGGGTTTTTTTCAGTGCTATCGAAAAATCATGTCATCTTGAGTTTTCAGAGTGCGTTTCAATTTCTTTGACTGCAAAGAGTGGAAGACCTGCTGAGATTCATCATTGTAGACTTTCATACTTTGTGGTTTTAAAGGTTTGGTTATCCTGAAAATACCTCCTTTTTTTTCTTTTTTTTTTTTTTCTTTTTTACCTCTTTTGTCTCAGAGATGAGCATTGTTTCTGATGTGGTGGAGCTGTATTAATTCATATCAGTGTTATCTAAGGTCCAATTCAGGCAGTTGGACCTTAGATATCATTGAAAGGAATAGTCACGCATTCTACCCTGTGGCTTCTTTAAACATCCCTCCATAAAATAAAGTTAAAGACAGGTTTGTGGTTTTGGTTTGTTGTTTAGTTTCTGGGGATTTTTTCCCCTGGAGAGGAGCTGCCAGAACCCTGTTGTATTTTGCTTCTGGTTTATATTCATAAGCTGTCTTACATTTTTAACCTGCTTGTGGATGCGTATGTGTGAGAAGTGTCTCTCAAACCTTGATCTGTGAAAACGGAGCAAGCATCTCAGGGAGGACTGGGTTTTATATGGCGAGTTATGTGTCTGCATCACTCCTTACCCAGAAACAGAGGGTTGGTTTAGTTCTTAGAGGTGCTTGTCTCGCAGACCTCATTTCTTACACAGAAGCCACCAAAAACTTATGGGCAAGAATCCATTGTTTACGGTACAGATGCATCCTGTTGACTTCTCAGCTGTTCTGCAATGCATTACAGATGTTATGCTGTCTCTCTGCATCTCTTTGGTGACCATTGTGGAAAAGTTGTTCATTTAATAGCAGTGCTTCAGCTGCATATGCTTTTAGTGGGATATTTTTTTTTATTGCAAACTGAAGCTAGTCTTTCTAGTGTCTGGTTTCATTCTTTCAAACTCCAGTCATCAGAGTGTGACTGAAAGGAAACTTAACAGATAGCTCAGATTAATATGCTAATTGAAACCTTATTAGTGTAAGAGCAAGCATACAAATTGTATTGAAACTGTAACTTTGTTTTGTGTCCTATTGTACTGGAGCAAAGAGTTGTCATGGGTAGCATCCAACGATAGTCATTGCAGCAGCCACATATCAACTGCTCCTGTAGGCAAGTCTGTTCTGTCGTCAAGGAAGTTCTTAGTACAAGCAAAGAGCTGATCTGGAGCATGGTTAAAATGAAATGTGTGGCTTCAGTCCAGGAAGTAGCCTCAACTGATTTACATCTCTCAGAGCTCCTGTAAATGAAGAAACTTACCTTTCTGTTATGAAAGGGGGAGGAAGAAACAAGTGTTAGAGTTTGGCTCTGAAGCCAACAAATTGAAGTTGCATCCTGCTGGCTGTGCTGTTTCCCAGCATCCGTGGAGCTCTTTGTCCATCCATCTCAAACGGCCACTCACAGCTGTGTTTTGGATGCAATTGCTGCTCCCATGTAAAAAGGATTTATTATCTGGCGCCTACATTGCCTTTGTCAACATCCAGAGGTTGTTACTGGTCTTCTCGGTGTCTGGTACATCTGTTCTGCAGATTTGATGGAAATCTTTCTGGCAACTATTTCTTCATCTCTCTGGATACTCAGGAGCAAAAATGCTGCAAAAAATTGAAATTATGTGACTTCATGTTTGAAGTAGCAACATAGAATGGAAAATATACTTGATATAAACTGTTGATTTTATTGTGGTGTTGTAATACTTAATGCTCAGGAAACGTGCCCCATTCTGCTTTCTTCCCTCCCACTACATTGCTGTGCCATGGGTTTCCTGGCATAGTTGCTGTGAGCACGTTGTGTTTGATTTATCGAGGAGAACATCAAGGGATCTGTTGGAGTATGGACCGTGCGCTGTAAAAGTCCATTCTTGCTGCTGGATTCTTTAAAAAACTTTGCTCTTTCATCATGGTTTAACTTGCTAGAAATGGAAAGTTTCAGAAGTCAGACTGGGAAGCTTGCTATAAATGTGAAGCAGAATTTGTACTGACAACTTGTGCAGCCAGCGACAGCATTTGCTGATGCCTGTCCTGCAGCACTTGTTGAATGTGGTATCCTGACATTTTGGTTCTGAGCCAGAAGGGGCTGAGAAAGGTAGTCTGGTGCACTGATGCTAATGAAATGGTGTTTTCTGGGAGTGTGCATCTCAGACAACTAAACCTAACTAGACCTGAAAAGGTTCATTAAGTCTCCAGACATTCTGTGCCGTACTCTGCTGCCTTACATGCCAAGACCTTTGTGTGTCCTACAAGGTCTTATATATGTAAAGTACAGTTCAGTACATAGACTATGGCAGCATGATAGGGTGTCTGATAGTATAGCAAATAAGCTAGCAGAATCAAGCCATTGTGCTCAGTGCTTTACAGTGCTGTTTGTGTGTTACTGGGGAAGGGCTTTGTGTGGTAGCTGGAGTCTCAGAGCTTTGTGACTGATGGAGCTACGCCTGTACAAGTATTTACTTGTGGTAGGTTCAGCAGATAGAGTCTGTTTGCTTATAGCTAGTAGCTTACGCCTGAGCTGAAGAGTTCCCTTGGGGATCCGAGAATGATAGGAAAGATTCTATTTGTTGCTGTCTTGACAGTGTATAATACCTTCCATTTTCTTTTTCTTGATGTCAGTGAATTCCTCCAAAACTAAAACAGAATGCCAGATTTTTCCCAAGACTTGAGGAAAACCTCGGATCTGAAAGAGGAGGTTTAGTTTTAGTGGCAGTTTGAAGAAAGGTGTGAGCAAGCAGAGAAAAGACTGGGCACAAATGGAATGTGTTTTCAAGTTGGGGGCTCTGCTCTTCAAACCATATTGTCAAGGAAGCTCTTTTCTCAGTTACCTTTCTAGGAGGGGAGAAGTTAGTTTGGTAGACAACTCCTGATTTAGCGAAACAACACAGTTGCAATTATAGCTGCGTGTGTTTTGATTTTGTACTTTTTTCTGTCTTGGAAAAGCAATGGTCTTACCAGCTCTATTCTCTTTCCTGTTTGTTAGGTCTGCCTAACCACGGACAAACCAGACAAATGGTAAGAGAATGTTCATTTAACCAAAACAGGGAAAAGAAGGATTATTAACCCATGCTAGACAGAACACCCCATTAAACCATAGTGTTTCATTTCCATCTTTGCTGTTTGCAGCTAGTCATTTTACCCAATTTATTGAAAACTTTAAATAAAAAAAATACAGATTTTTGGGCATATGAAACATCCAAGTTTGTTAAAATGCAATTTAAACCTCAAATCTATCTATCTGTATATAAATGAGATTCTGTTCTGAATGGAACATTTTGTTTCTGCTCATACAGAAACTGAGTGGCTGTTTATAGCAAAGTTCTGGGATGTGTTTCTAGGTGGAATGTGTTTCCCTGAAGGAGGAAGGTTGAAATGATGGAAGGGTTTGTTTGGAAAACAGTTTCCATTTCTTTTTTTTTTTTTTTTTTTAGGAAGTTGGTGTGCAAGTTGTCTGCCGAGAATGCTTGGGGTTTATTTGAGTAAAGGTTATTCCTAGCCTCTCATCCATTATGCTGAGTTTAATCAAAGGACAGAAGCAAATAGCCAGTCTGATTGATGCGTCTCTGGCAAAATGCTTTCTCATGAAATTCACCTTGGTGTGAAGGGGCCAGGGCAAAGGCTGTGCATCACTTTCCACCCTTACACATGGCTTAGGGGAGGCTCACGGGAGAGAACTTCAGGCATAATTTTTTCCCCCCAATAAATGATCTTCTGATGTTGATAAAGTGGAGCTTGCCTCATTAGGTGAATTGACATAATGTGTAAGTGTCAGTAGAGTCACTTTGACATGGGTCAGTCATCAGTAGGTATGATCAACGGTCACTGAGTGGTGATCACAAGCATTAAGTCTAATAATCTTGGATAGTGTGCAGTATCATGAGAGTAGGCTATAACTTGAGCATGCTAGTCTGTTGTAATAATGAAGCATTCATTTGTTGCTTGAACATCTGATACGAAGTGGTAAATTATATTTCTCCATTAATTCAGCTTCATTTCTTGTCATTGAGGAGACTGGCTACTTGTTTGTGTCTGCTGAATAAACCAACTCAGTGCAGTGGGAGAAATCTGTGATGACTTAACACATTTTAAGTGTTTCAGGGTGAAACCTCTGAACTGTTTTGATTTCTGGTTGCTTGATAAAGTGTGCTACTGAATGGAATATTAAAGGTTCCTGTTTCAGGATGTACCATTTGAAACAGATTGCTCTGTGCAGGTAGAAAAAAGGCAACCTGGAAGCATAGGAGTGCCCGTTCTAGGTATTTCCAAGAACCTTTTCCAGAGTTGTTCTCCTGTGTATGTAGCAGATGTGGAGAAAATGTCCTTTGCAACACTAATGGAGGGATTTTCTTGGAGAAACCTGGAAGGGGTAAAAAAAACCCAACCCAAACGAAAAACCAAATCACCAAACCACAAACAAACCAACAGAAAAGCTTTTTATTTTAAATATTTTCCTTAATATATCTCAGATACAGAAGCACTTCTTGAAGTATTTCAGTGGTCTGCTGTCGTGCCAAAGTTGTCTTGCATAACATGGAGCTGGGCAACTAGGAAACGGAATTGTTATTGCACCTGTATGCAACAGCTTTAAAGCGCTAAGGATTTTGAAAAGTGGGATTCTGTTTGTTCAGTTCTAAAGCCCTGGTTTTTGACAGGAAGTGAGTCTTGCTAGCACAGTGGATTAAGGCTGGTCAAAAAAGAAAAAAAAGTATCTATCATGTATTTTTTGGTTTCTCCTCAGATAAAAACGAGATGCAGGGTTTTGCTGGCTTTCTTCCTTGGTTGACAGACCGAATTCTTCCCTAAGTCAAAGTGATAAAATTTGGTTGAGCTTTTGTGCCGTAAGCTGACACTTAAGGACGTGAATACCTCATGTCCCCACCTTTCATTTTGAGGTGGATCTCCCAGGCCAGACATCCCTCATGTACATGCTCAGTTTTCCATTTCATGGGCAGAAGGAGAAGCCTTAGTGCACCTGGGGAGATGGTCTGACCTCGGACCATGGCCTGTGAAACACAAGAATTAAATTTCTACTGGGACATTTTCTGGCCAGCTTTAATCAGATTTTCTGGGCCCTTATTTTGCATCTTTTCTGGCTGTCCAGGGTTACTGATTTCAGTGGGATTTCTCAATGTGCTAATCAGCAGGAAGAGGGGCAGCAGAACTGGACTTCAAGTGATCAAGGACAGCTGCATATGAGAAGCTTAAAAATTTGCTCCCTTTCATCCGCACCTCTCTTAATAACAGCTCGTGTTTATCCAGTTGAGTGGAAGGGGGCTTCTGTGGGTCTGGAAAATTATACCTGTGTTGGTTTGCAAAGCCAGTGTGTTACATATGGTAAATACATGGTGTTAAATGCTGAAAGGATTTTATGATGAAAACTACTAAGCTTTGTTCTCAACAACATGTTTAATTATATACTATCCTCATTAAATATTAACCTCCCTAGAACAAAAAGGATATGGGTAAGTTTGGTACCCCAGAATAACTGTAGATTCTGATTTTTGTATTTGGTTTGCTGTGTAGCTGGATATCCTTCTCTGAAATCAATAGAGTTGCTCTAGATTTATGGTAGTAGTTGAAATCTAAGTCTTATGCTCAATCTTTCAACCTTGATGTCATCTTTCAGACACAAGCAACAGATTATTGGTAATGCCTTTCATTTATTATTTGTCTTGTCACTGGAGTATTGCTGTCCTATTTTATATTGAAGGTGCTTAACTTGTACTGCTTGTGGACAATTGCTTTTATGTGAATTCTGTGTTCTGTCATGGGCAAGAGGGGAAAACAAGTGATACAAAAACTTTAATTCTGTTTTCCTTTGAGTGTTTATCATGTGCTACTGCTGCAGGTTTGTTGCAGTCCATAACTATACTTTTTTATGTATCATGTTAGGGACCAAGCCGAAACTTGCTGCTCAATGGGAAATCATACCCAACAAAAGTCCGATTAATTCGTGGTGGATCCATGCCTCCAGTGAAAAGGAGGAGGATGAACTGGATTGATGCACCAGATGATGTTTTTTACATGGCCACTGAAGAAACTAGGTAGGAAACTGGGTCTTTCAATGGGTTTAAGGGGAGGTCTTCTGGTTTGCATTCCTTGTGGGTGCTGCAGGTGATAATTGTGGTTGGACAAGAATCTCTTCAGCAGATCTATTGCTACAAACTGAATGCAGAGACCACTGCCAGTGTTGAGGTGGATGAAAACTGTGATATACCTAATCATGTCTGATATGCCTGATCCTGAACTTGCATTCCAGAGAAAGCAGATTATTCTTCCTCCAGATCAGTTCCTATAGGAGATGGGCAATAAGGGGAGGACGACAGAGGTGGGAAGTTCACCTGGTTCAAACCCATAACTGCTTTTGGAGGTCCCACTCCAGTGTCTCAGTAACGGGCCTTCTGGTACACAGGTGATGCTGAGGAATAGTCTCCTCTGCAGAGCTCTGCATGCCCTCTTGCACCCTGAAGTCTCTTGTGTTACTTCTCAGAACATCTCCTTGTGTGTCTGAGTGCTGAAACCTACAAGTGACACAGAGGGTTTCCATTGGCTGAGTTGCCTCATTTCTCTGGTGGTTTATATTTGCCACCTGTAGTGGTGAGATATAGTCTTCTATACAGTTTCTATCTTCCTCCTTTGGTGGTACTGCTTCTGCTAGTCCTTCTTGTTAGTCTATGCAGAGGTTAGAAATAGTGAAAAAACCTTCCTTGCATGGGTTTCACTGTAAACTGTTTACAGGCTGCTGGCAGAGTGGTAGAAGCTATGCGGACAGAGCTTTTGTGTCTGTGGTCCCAGTACTGTTATTCCTAGGAAGGGAGGACTGCTTCTGGGTATGATGAAAAAAGTTGGGACATATTCTTGTGTGGTTTCCTCCCAAGAACTAGATGCCTCTTTCCTGGGTAACCTCAAAGAAGGTCAGAGCAAAGCCAGTCCTGCCTTTCAGCCTTCTCTGCAAGCGGAGACGCTCCCTGGCTTTTGTCTGTATCGGAAGCTTGGAGTTACCAACAATCGATATCAGTCCCCCAGCAGGTAGAGAAGCACTTACCTGTCCCTCCAGTAACTAGCAGAGATGGACATGGGAATTACTGGGTGTCTGAGCCCTGACAAATGGACAAGGGGTTCAGGAGTTTTGAGTACTTCATCTCTTCTGGTAGTACTAAATTGGGCACTATTCTGAATCTTCCTTTGTTCAGCATGAAGTGCATAGTCAGAGTCCTGACATCCCCAAACTCCTCCTCAGCCTCAAAACATTTCAAGTGTCAAGTATCTGTTCTGTGGGCCTAGTATCAAAGATGGGCTTCATAAGCAAGCTGAGACTGATAACGTTCAAGTTGTTAACCACTATCTATTGGATCATTATTTCAGTGCAGGAATACCCCCACCCCTGCTAGAACACATAAGAAACATGAAATAGATTTCCTTGTGAGATTTGTTCCTATGGACACCTTTAATGCAACTGTACATTTCACGTGAGCTCATATCTTTACTTGCATTTTGCCTTCCCCTGTTCTGTTTCTGTGAGATGCTGTGAAAGTAAGCAGTGGGATTTCATATATAATGAAACTAAAGTGAGAGAAGTGTTTAATTTTCAGGGGAAGCAGTTTCCCTATTCCTGTTGTCTTCTTGCTCTGGTAGAGAGGTTCGAGGATCCTGTTACAGACCTGCAGCTCTAGCAAATTCATGTACCATTGTGGATGCAGGGTCTCTAGATCAGTCCTTAGATGCTTAAGGCCTATTTCGTAATCCTGCATCTACAAAACACTTCTTGACATCTTCATCGTCCAACCCACGAGAAATACTGCAGGTCCATGGTAGTAATGTCTCAGTACTGCTACAAGGCCCTGCCCTTTGATTTGTACAGAACAGTGAGAATATTCATCAAGTGTGATGTTGGCTGTGAGAACAATTTGTTGTAAAGGCACAGAATTGTCTGCTCATACAGAACCACTGACGGAGGCAGGGAAGATCAGGCCCACAGCAACCAGCACATCTCTAACCCAGAAATCATAGCGTAGTGATAGGCATCAGCTCAGTAAGACCTTATCTCTTCCATTTAAGAAAAAAAAAGAACGAGCTTCTTTGACAGCCTTGCTGCTTAGCAGCATGATGAGTGCTGAAAGGAGATGTTTGGCAGCCTGTTGAAAAGCAGGGAAGCCTGAGTGATGTAGCATTGTAATCCGCACGGGTTTTCTGTCGGGCGTTTCACCTCTAACTTTTCCCTGAACCATCTGCTACATTCCAGTGTCAAGAATGTAAGACTTGTTTGTGAGCTCTGAAACAATTTGAGCTTTGTGTTAGCTCCATAGCAATCAATCTAGCAGCAGTATCTGCATATCATCCTCCAGCTGAGGGTCAGGCTGTGTTTTCAGTCACAGAAAGCAGGTTTTCCTGAAGTCTTACACACACGCACCCCTCCCCTTTTTGTGTAGCACTGTTGAGAATGGTGCTGGAAAAGTGGATAGCCTTGAGGGGGAGCAGTTGGAAAAGTTGGTCAGTTGAATGGAATAGGTTTTTGAATTCAAACCTCAGAGTAAGAAACTTGGCATTCATAATTGATGCAAGTGGAGGCAGTGAGTGACCTGAGCAGAATCTAGAACTGCTACGAGACATGTTGCTGATGGCAGCATGTCTAATTGAGCACATGCGGATATTGTAAGAAGCTCCACTGGCAAAAAGTAGATTGATTTCAGCTAAACAAGTCTTGGAAAAATCATCACATCTTCCTTTTCTCCCTACCATCTTGTTTCTTTCTACCCTGTTCCCTCCTCTTCCGTGCTCTGTGGCCTTTCAACTTTAGAAGGCACTGGAAAAATGGGGACACTGAGCGAACAAAAGACCATGTCTATGCATGTGCTACCTGCCAGGCTTGTTCTGCTCAGTGGGCAAAACAAGTAAGCGAAGAGGTGACCAAATCTGTCCAGAGCTGATTCAAAATCTTCTGAAGTTGCTGATTTGTCAGTGCTGGTGTGGTAAGGGTAAATTTTAAGGGGCGGTGAGGGGGGAAGAGGGAAGTATTTTGACCAATTTCTTCTGCAGCTGCCACATCTCAAATGTGGAAATCAGCACAGTGATAGACTTCAGCTCACTAAGATTGTATCTCTTCCATTTAAAAACAACCCAAACACCTAAACAACAAAAAACAACCAAACAAAAAACAGCTCACCCCAAAAAAGGGGTTTCTTGGCCCCAGCAATGTTGCCTAACCAAAAATCTTAAAAGCTGCCTTTGGGGGATAGATGGCTGTTTGAGTTGTGGTCTGTAAAGCCATTTGGCTGCCCTTACTCTACTGCAGTATAATGTCTCTCACAATAAGTCAAAAACATCATTAGGGTAGGAGACTGTAAGGGTGGGCAGTGCTGTCTTATCAGACCTTCCTTGTTGCCCCAGGTCCTGAACTGAAGGCTGTGTATAGTGGGTACTGGCGGACTGTTGTGAATATTTATTACTTTCCTTTCTAATCTTTTTACGCCTTTTACCACCACAACATCCTCTGGAAATTAATTCCTCACTTTAATTAGAGAGTACACTTTTCATTGTTGCCGGGGTTTGTTTTTGTGGGCTTTTTTGTGTTTGGTGGGTGGTGTATTTGTTTAGTTTTTTTAATACTTCATTTAACTCTAAGACTGGTATTGACAAAAAGAAGCAATCATTCTGTATGGTTGCTTCCAACCTTTATTTTGCTAATTTTAAAACTTCAGTGCATCCCCCTACATTCTTCCTCACTTTTACTTTCTCTCCATATGGAAAACTGCTTCCTTTATCTGATAAGGCTTGTTGCTAGTCTTGTAACACACAGGGAAGCTCCTAACAAATGCAAGACATGAATATTACTCGTTTCTGGGTTGGGCACCTGCAATGTGGGAGAAATAAGAGCGGGAGACACCCTGTTAGTGTTCCCAGTGGGGAGGAAAGGCACCAGTGTTGGTTCACTGGTTAGTGGCCATCATGGAGCTCCCTTGCAACAGCTCAGTGTTGAGGCATATCTCCATGGGAGACCAAATGTTGCTTGCTTGTGCTGTGACAAGTCTTTCTTGAAGAGGCAGCTGTGTGTGCCTGCTTGGAGCTGGGAAATGTCAGAGAGCTCTGTGAGAGATGGATAAGCAGGTGAGGATGTGACCGACATCACCAGAAGTGGTTTGGTTGTAATTTGGCTTAATAAATTCCCACAAAGCTGCCTGCAGCCCATCCAACTGACTGTGCTTCAAAATAAATTAGTGGTATGGAAACTGGCTGTTGTAACCATTTCATGTGCTGTATTTACAGCAGTAGCCCCTGGTCCTACAAGGCTGGACCAGAACGCCTTCTGCTCTGCAGGGGAAGGATTCTGGAACAGAGAATGCAGTTTCATCTTCATTGGTGGGTTTATAAACCAGAAACCAAAAGTTCCCCAGGGAATTCATTACTGAAATAACAGCGTTAGCCCATCCTGTTAGTGAGCAGCCACTGCGTGTGCAGGCCTGGTTCCCTTGGGGGAGCTGAGAAAGCTATAATAGTTAGCATCCAGCCTCTGTAATCGGTTCCTTTCTTCCTTTGCTGTCTGCAGGAAAATCCGCAAGCTGCTTTCCTCCTCTGAAGCCAAGCGAGCCGCCAGACGCCCTTACAAGCCTATTATCCTCCGGCCCATCCAGGCAGTACAGCTACGCCAGCCCATGAATGATGAACCCATAATCATTGAGGATTAACACACACTGAGCAGCTCTCCAGATGACGGTGGATCTGCCTGAAAGAATCTCTCCTCCAATATATACTTGAGTTTCTATGGCTACAGCATTGAACTAACTGTTGAAGAGAGGGAACTTTTGAGGAACTGTTTTGCATCTTTTAAACCCTTAAAAGGAACTCAGCCCTGCTCTGAGCCCCTGACCACAGACTGCTCTCTCTCTCGCGCGCGCTCTCCTTCTCTCTCCTTTCTTTTTTTCTTCCTTTGTTTTTTTTTTTAATTTTTTTATTATTATTATTTTTGGTAGCCTCTTTTCCCCTTTGCTTCTACCCCTTTTGTAGACAGGGGGAGGGAAAGTAAGTTTAACTTATTAAGAGAATGCGGACTAGTACTTTTTAGCTTTGTTTCCTCTTCCGATGTATGAAGAGCTAGAACCCTTCATTTTGTGACTGAGCTCTCGTTGCAAAGCCATTTTTACGAGGCTGTGTTGTAAGATTCTTTTTTTTTTTTTTCTTTTTTAATTTTGTGGACGGTGCCATTTTTTATTTCATTTATATCATTTCTTTTGTAGATATATTTCCAACCTTTAACTGATATTTGGAAATAGGAGCTGAAAGCCAGCCCAAGGTTCAGCCAGTTTTCTTTGGTCCTGTCCCTTACATTTTTTGGATCTTTTTGCACGGCCACTTGTGCTCATGCACAAGACAGAAACAACTCAGGCTGAGAAAGGAGTGAGCTAAGAACTGAAGAACCCTGCAAAACATCACACTAACGTTGTGTGCAGTGGCGGCCAGGCTACCAGAATTAGGTGTCCTTACTCTAGTCAATCCCTGGGAGATCTGGCCCGTGGCATTTCTCCCAGTAACCAGCAGTTTGTGTGCTGCCTTCTCTCTGACATCTGGAATCCTACGTGCTGTTATACCACCAAGACCCAGCAGTAGGCCCAGCAGTCCAGCAAGTGTAACGAATTGCTTTGCTCTGGCTCCAAGAGTCAAGTACACCAATGCCCAGGGACATTTTGCTTAGAACTCTGAACCTGTTTGTGCATCAGTGTTTTTGGACACATCTCTCACAGGACAAGACCTGGTTTCTCTTTAATTGCGTTACTGTATGTTTCCCATTTTGAAGGGAATTTAAATTACAGCTGGGTTTTCATTTGAACACATTGTGTCTGAAATTAAGTGGGTTTTTCCCCCCTTGACATTTCTTGTGTTTGAGGTTTCTTGCATCTCTTGAACTTCTTACGTATTTGCAAGTCTGTATAATTTCTTTTTCATATGTCTTCTCATTGCAGTGCGTTTGTTGAATGCCCTGCTCTGTTTTGAAAGGATGTAAACTATCATTTGCAACTTGTGCTGATCTGTACATGTACCTGCCTCAAGCAGACACAGCATGTAGTAACCCCCAAGTCATTCCATATGTGTCAGCGGTGAGATGAGCCAAAGTTGTATTTGGGTTATCACAGTCCAACCGTGATTCTGTGCAACTCTGCTAACCCACCGGGTTAGACGGAAAGGAATCCCCACAAAATGAAAACAATTCAGTTAACTTTACTTAATAAACCTGGAAAATGAGCTTTTGTGAAACATCTGCTTTTTGTCTCTTCTGAAATAGCTGCCAAGACCCTTGCTCGGGGTGCCATCTGGCTGGTGAGCATGCCTCTCTGTGCCTCCTTCTCATCGCAGTGTTGTGTTCTGCTCCCAAGTGTTCGCTTAGCTGTGGCGAATCCCTGTGCTGCCAGCGCTGGTACGTTGTACAGGGCAAGAGCCATTCATAGTTTGATTCCCCTCCTGTGCAGTTTAAACATTTCTAGCACTTCAGACTGTGACTCCCTCCCTCCTCCTCTTGAATGCGGCAGCAGATGCAACGCCAGGGCTCTGAATGGGCCTTTTGTCTGTGGTGGCTCATGCGTCCTGCTGATCAGGGGCATAACTCTGGCATGTGGCAGAGTGAAATCCGTGGGGGTTAGCAACTGAACCCACTGATGTGTAAGTACTTCTTCATTTCTACATTTGATCCTTACTGGAAAAATGAGGCAGGGATCAGTGTTTTGGGGCTTATTTGCTGCTGAGGAGTGATAAGATTTACTTTGTGGCTTTGAGTAGCTATGAAACTTAGCAGATGTTGCAAGTGTATCCTACGCTGCTGGTCATGATTTTCTGTCCACAGAATGAGGGGACATCCACTCCCGAAGGATAATACTGCTTAGGAAGAGCACCAAGCTTGGTAGCTGGAAATCTCCAGGCTGCATGCCACGATGCATGGGGCTGCACCAAAGACTGGCAGTTGTACTTCGCCTCCATTAATCTGTAGGATTAACCCTGTGTATGTAAGAAATATTGCTGACTGCAGGAAGGTTTTGTAACACTTGGTTCTGCTTTGAAACACTTTGAAAATATGTGTCCAAATTTTCTTCATCGTTCTGCAGTGGGATTTGGAGCCAAGGCTGCAGCAGGAGGGTCATACTCTGCCTTGGTGTGGGGAGCTCCAGAGTCCCTGCGTGCTGGAGACGATGCACTTTGGTTATCGGTAGATGAACTATTGAGACTTGAGAGAAGCCATTCAGGCTGCACGAAGAGCTCAGAGTAACCACTTGGGGGTGCCAGCCCTGTAGTTTCCAACAACTTAAAAGCTTTCTTGGAGCAGCTCCAGAGATTGCTCTGGGAATGAGTCCAGGCAAATCCAGAGAATATCCCGTGCTGCCCTGACTTTGAAGGATCCCTTTGCATGTCCTTTAATATGGATGTCATTTTTCAGTGTGCAGTAGCGGATTTTGCTCCCCTGTGCTTCACTGGCTTGTGTTTGTACGAGCTTAGGAGGAAACTTTGGAAGATATCTTTAGCATCCGAAAAAAGAATGCTAGCTCTTGGGAAGTACAGTGAATGGTAGATCCCACCACTGACATATCCAAGCCTGAGCCATCAGTCACTCTTAAACTGGCTGCTGTCACTAAACCTCTCCTGAACCAACCTCTCTTCTGCATTCACATTCAAATGAGGATGTGCTGTTGCTGCAGGAATTGCCTTTGATTATTCACCCTCCTACTCTAGACCCTTGGAAAAATAAGAGAAGATTCATATGGATGGGGCAGTGTCCTGTTTTCAGTGCCCCTTCTACTCCGTGCTCCCATCTCCTAAAGAGCCCTTGGGATTGTAGGGGAAGAATTCTGGTGGGAGTTGCAGTGAAAGATAGGCTGGTGTTTGGGCACGTTAACTCCATGGTGCAGAGCCTGGCATCTGGAAGTGCTCACCCATCTGGAAGTGCTCACCCACCTGGAGCAGGTCATTTCCACTGCATGTATTTCCAGTCCATAGCAAGTTTTGGCACATATGTTTGGATATTTTCCTTAGCTGTGTGTCCCTGACATCCCCATCCTTCACTTTTCTGCCTTGCAGACGTGGGAGCAGACATGTCTCAAGCTCAGCTTGCATTCTTGGAGGAGGCTGTGCTTCATGCTCACATGGATGGAGTGGGTTGGCCTCCAGACTTACTACCATGCTTACTATTTTACAGGCTTAAAAGTAGCAGGGAGCTGGTCAGGGAAGTCTTCTAAAAACAAAAGAAAAATCCAAACATTCCTGCAATGCTTCCTGACAAGGGATTTCTTTAGTTAACTTCGGAATTTGTTTCTTTTGGTGTTTTCTACTTAGCATTTTACCAGCTTGTCGGTAGCCGCTCCCTGTGATCTCAGCTTTTGATGCTGTAACATGGAAGGCTGAACACTGTCTGTAACAGCCGTGTTGAAACAGTGTGATAAAAAAGCAAAGCATGACCAAAACCAGCAGTTCCGAACCTGGCATTCCTGCTGTGGGAGGCGGCCTGTAACCGGGACGCTACTGCAGAGTCGTAAAGCAAAATACACGCTGAAATCTACTTTGAAATGGAAATTTGGAGCCAGTGCCAGCCCTGCTGCGGGCTCTGGCTCTCCGTGTGAGTGTTACACAAGCCAGACCTTGAGAAGCCTGTGAGTCTTTTTCGGATGGTCAGTCTGCATCATGGTGGAGCCGCTTTCCACTGCTGAGGTAGGGCCGTGGAGGAGGAGGGGGCACTTAACCTGCTCAGATGATGGCATGGGCGCGTGCTGGTGTGTGGGGTGGTGGTATGGGAGGTGCGCGAGCTCTTGGCAGGTTCTGACGGGGAGGATGGATTTCTTAATCCATCAAGAGAGCACAGGCTCAAGAACACTTTTAACTTAAAATAAGCATTGGCAGCAGTGTTCGAGGGAGAGAAGAGAGATTGCTGAAGAAAGGCATGCCCTGGCATGATAGTCCTCTAGCTGGCAAGGATTTGTTTGTTGGTTGGGGTTTTTCCCTTGTAAATGTGCTTTTCAGTCAATACTGTTCTAGGAGAGCTTGCAAGAGCCAACAGTGACGGGCTCTGCTGTGATCCCCAACCTCAGAGTACAAACGTGTCATGAGCACATTTGATCTTTGCTTCCCTCCACAAGGAAGGAGGCTGGTGTGCCCTGTGGCCCTGCTACGCTTCCTTCCCTTCCTAGAGACTGCATGGGAGTTTGCTCTGCTCTGCTATCTTTGAACTGTGGTGAAAGACTCGGCCTGTGATCACGTTTCATCCGTGCAGGCTCCTGGGAGCGGGAAAGTTGTTAAAAGACACACAGTAAATTCAGATGGGCTCTGGAGCTGGGGGCTTGTCCCCACCTCATCTTCAGCCTGGAAGAGAGTCAGGCAAGGTCAGGGCTGAAGCACACTTGATTCCTGCCGTGGGCTTTGTGAGTTCATTCACCGCATTCTTGGAGCGATGCAAGTAACAAATTCAGCATCTCTCTGCAGACAGCTTCCTCCCCTCCTGCCTGCAAGGGGACTTTCCACCTGGATCCAGTGCTCCACGGGATGTTGGCAGCGTCACGGTGAGCAGATTTACAGGTCTTCACCGGAGGATTTCAGCCAAGTTATGCTCACTCAGAGATTTTCCATCTGAGCGAGAGCGAGTTTGTTCCCCTCTGCCCTCGTCTTGGCTGCCCCCATGCAGGACATACGAGGGGAGCATGCGGATGTGGAGCCAAGTCAGGCATGTTTGCACTCTTGTTTCCCTGCATCCCAGGCACATGCTTGTAATGTCTGGTGCAAATGGTGGGTCTTACCCCTTGTGCTGCTGAAGGAGAACATAGCGCTGTGGAGACATGGCAGTGCCCATGAGGCCCTGGGTTATATGTGTCCAGCCCAGGAAGCTCACAGACAGCTGTGTCCTGGAGGTGGCGTGCAAGGGGGCACAGACAACGACAGCTGGGCAGCTGCTGTACACGCTTGTCCTGCCACTGCACTGGCCCCTGTAACCGTGTTGCACCATGGCCAGCCTGACCTTTGGCCATAGGGTGTCCGGGAGGGGCCCTGGGACCGGGAGAGCTTGGTGACAAACCACCCCGCAGTGCCTCGCACACCAGGAGCTGAATTTTACCGCTGAAGCTTGGCTCTGAGCACAGCCCAGCCCCCGGGACACCCTTTCCTTCCCCCAGAAAGGCTGCGGGACTGCTGCCCGTGCCAGCCGCTGCCGTGCATGGCCCCCCTGCTGCAGCCCTGCCATGGAGCTTGGCTCCACCGGGGGTTTGAGAGCCATACTCAGGTCTCTCCAATTGGCTACTGCCTTTTTTTGGTTACAGTGCTGATCTTTGGGCACCTGCATCCTGCCTCAAGGAGGCATCACTCCTGCTCCATGGTATGGAGATGCCATCCACAGGTATCTGCATCCTCGGTGTCCACTTGCAGCTGGCTGGGATGCTCACAGGCCCTGGGTGAGCTGTCAGCTACAGCCCCTTGGGAAGGGGGCGCAGGGACAATGGGGACATCCATTCCCCCTTGCAAGGACAAGTGAGATGTCTGTAAACCTGTTTATTGCAAGCGTGACAGTGCTATCTGCCCTGCCTGATAACGGCAGGGACTCAGATGCCTTTTAAAGGAGAGAAGCGACAAGTGGATGGTTGGAGCTCCAGATAGCAGGCGCCGGGGCCAGGTGGTGAAGTGCCAAGCCCTGGCCAGTGGCATGTGCTGCCTGACAAGACCCAGCTCCTGCCAGCCCCCTGCATGCCCTTGCTCTGGTCCTCCATGTTCCCATCTCTTGCTAATCTTTCCTAAGCCCCTGCGCTCCCCTTCCTGAGCCATGCACTTATCCTGCGGCTACCCTTTAGGCAGTGAAGCTGGGTACTTGGCATGTGTGGGCCACATCCCCCCTGCATGCGGCTGCCTCCCCATCCCAGCCAGCCCAGGGCTCCTCACGCTGGGGAGCAGATTTCTCCGCTGCAGGCAGGGTGCTGCCCTGCTCTCCCTCCCATGCGACCCAGGCTCAGGATGGCCGGGTTTGGGCTGGCAGGCACTGCACCTCCAGGAGGGCTCTGCAGGAAGAAGGAAACATAAAATAACTGTTTTGCCTGGTTTTGTGAAAGACTCCTCTGTCCCATCCCTGAGCACCAGCCAGGAACGGCTCCCAGGCCCTGAATAGGAGCCTGACCCATTTTGCCATGAAGTTCCTGCCAACTGGTGAGGACCAAGGCAAAACAGAGGCAGAGCTGGGGCAGCTGATGGGCAACAGCCACTGCTCACCAAGCCCATGGCACCAGCTGCCTGCTCTGCCACATGTACCCATGAGTGCCTGGCCATGCACTGTAGCCAGGGGTGCAAGAGCTTTAGGGGTGCAGAAAGCTGCAGCCTGTCCCCCTGCGGGGACCCTCACAGAGGGGACTGGGATATGGGTGCGCATGATGCACCATCTGGGGGGCTGTGGGCCATGCATGGACAACTGTCCTGTGGGCAAACCCAGCCGCCAGTGAGTGTCTTACTTGGTCCTTTTTGGTACACCCCCCCTCCCATCTCTTACCCTATAACAAATCCAGCTGATCTCAGGTGCCAGAACTTGTGAGACACAAACAGAGAGCAGAGGAAGGCTTTACAGCCTCAGCTCCCTCTGTGCGCAGCCCTGTCTCCATGTGTGAGTTTTTGTGGTATTTGCATCTGAAGGAAGAAGAAAGAGCTGAGGGGAGACAGCGTGGGGAGGGGGAGAGAGGTGAGCCAAAGGAGAGGCAGCCTGGGGGGAGTTATTTATTTATTACTTTCCATTAATCTCCCTCAAAGCTCTCCGGTTGACCTGCCCCAGGCAGAGGTCCCAGGCAGCCTTGTGCCTTTCCAAGGCTCCCAGAGGAGGCAAGCTCTGTTTCATGGCCAAGGCCAGCCCAGCATGGTCTGCAAAACACACCCCCACATCTCACAGTCCCCTTGAGCCCACGGCTGTTGCTGCTGCCCGGGGGATGGCTATACATGCTGACATTAGCTTTAGGATCTGGACTTGCTTCAGTCTTAATCCTGCTTGGGAAGGGGGATACTGCAAGGATGTGGCTCCTCGCCCACTCCATGCAGCATCCCTGCAGAAAGGGATGGGGAATGCTGAGCTGCCGGGGAGGCCCCATTATGCCCCACTGTCCCTGAGCAGGTCATTAAGGGCACGGCCAGACCGGCCAACATCAACCACCAGTGCTGGCGATGGGATGTGTGCTGGGCCAGGCAGGCAGCTGCCCACAGTGGCTCAGGGAGCCCCAAGACTGCAGGGCCAGGTGCCACTGCAGGAAAATAGGTTACCTGCTGCCACGGGGGTGAGGCCTGGGGGACAGTCACCCCCGCATTGCCTGTGCCAGAAACCTCCCATCTGCCGATGGGCTGCCAGGGAAACCCCAGCTCGGCCTGCGGCAGGGAGGGAGCCCCCAGGCTGCTGATGTAAAATGCATCACCTGATGAAAATTGCTCCCTGGGACAGGCCCCATCCTGGGCATTAATGCAGCTGTCCAGGCACACAGCGCAGCGGGGTCAGGGCTGTCCCTCATGCGCCACCACACTACTGCCTGCACCCTGTGCCCCCCCAG
Source organism: Ara ararauna (assembly GCA_028858755.1). Classification (NCBI taxonomy): domain Eukaryota; kingdom Metazoa; phylum Chordata; class Aves; order Psittaciformes; family Psittacidae; genus Ara; species Ara ararauna. The sequence goes on from CM054382.1 coordinate 47,930,823, forward strand.
CAGCGGGATGTCCTGTGGTTGCATTCCTGTGCCTGGCACTGGGCGCGCTGTCCCCAGGGAAGCAGTGCCACCTCAGTCACCTGTCCCACTGTCCCTGTGGCCCTGGGACAGCCCTGCCTTTGGTGCAGGAGCATGCTGAACATAAACCGGGACAGATTAAGACACAAGCAGCTAAAGCCACTTTGCTCCTGAAAGAGCATATCCGCTTGGGATTTAGCGCATTTGCAGGCAGGGATTCACACCTTTGGGTGATTTGTCTTAATTCCCCTTAGCCTCTATGTGTGAAAAGCCCTTGGCAGGCTAGAGCCTGGCTGGGTGCTGGTTCTACAGCACTGCTGAGCCTGGGGTTTCACCCGTGGCTGCCCCATGCACACTGTTTGGGTGGGTGCAGCCTCCTTCCTCCTCCTCATGTGCCCCCAGGGCTGAGACACCAGCTGAGACTTCCTGTGGATCCGGACGGTTTAGGCGGCAGACCCTTTTCGGGACAAAGGAGCCGCTGCAGGCAAGGGGATGATGCTGCTCTTACCGTGCTGGCACCTGCCTCTGCCATGGGGTGCTCCGCCGCAGCAGACGCACCGGGTACAGCAGAGGGGCCCGCAGGAGCGCCCGTGGGGCCGTGCCGGCGGAGGCAGCTGGCCTCCCAGAAATCAATAGCTTCGCAAATTCCCAGCTCCCGCCTCGTCCTGGCGCCTGCCGGCACCGCGGTGGCTGCTGACCGGGCTCCGCTGCGGGGCCCGCAGGGCTCAGCGGCCTCGCTGGGGCCGTGCGGGGCCGGGACACCGCTGCCACCTGCCCCTGTTGCAGGGACCCCCTGGGTCACAAAGCCCCGCATTGTTGCGACAGCAGCTGGGCAAGGAGTGACAGGGGCGCCTGGGTCCTTCCAAGGCAGCGGGGTGCGCGGCCCATGGAGAAACCCGCTGTCAAGCATCCCCATCCCGTCTCACCGGGGTCATCCCGTCCCATGCCGGAGCCCTGCGCTCACTTCCCAGAGCTGCCGGGGCAGAACGGGCGCTTGGCAGCCGCGCCAGCTGCCGACAGAGAGAGGAGGAATTACGTGACAATGGCGGCAGAGGAGAGCCGGGCTGCAGACTGATGAATAATGCAGCGGCTTTGCCTTGGGGGCGCGGCAGGTTCCCTGTTTACCCGCACGGCCCGAGCCCGACGGCTCTGTGAGGGGTGCACCGCGGGAGCGCCCAGCCCTGGGCCCTGCACCCCGCTCGCGTCCCCCCCAGTGCCCCCTCCCGTGCGCCCGCTGCCCGCAGCAGCCCGCGGGACAGGACCCAGCCTGCCGAGCACGGGGTGGCTTCCCCGGGTGCAGGGCGCTGCACCCCGGCACGGGGCAGGTTTGGGAGCGGGCGAGGGCGCTGCGCCGCCGCGGCTCCGCTCCACGGCTCCCGAGCATCCCTGTGCAGCGGAGGGAATTTTGACATGGCGTTTCCATGGCAGCGAAGCAAAATGGCGCCAGGAACCCGGGGGCCATTGGGCGCTGTGGCAAGGCAGCCAGCGCTGCCCGGGCAGGGGATGGCGGGGAAGGGCTGAGGGTGCCGGAGCAGACAGCGCGGCGCCTCACCCTACAGAGTGGATGGGAGATGCCCGAGGCACTCCGCTGGGGCTGGCCCCAGGACCAGCACCCTCAGCTCACGGCCCAGGCCATGGCATGCCTGTGATGGGCAGCGCTGCCCCGTGATGCCATGCCATGTCATGCCATGCATGCCATGCTGCCCTAGCACGTGCCTTGCTCCCTCTCCTCTCGCGCCTGCCACCAACGCTATCTCTGCTCTCCAGGGCCTCTTGCCCTCGTCCCCCCGCCAAGGTCTCCCATATCAGGCCTGTTGTCCTGGCTACTTAATCTGGGTTTCTCGGTTACCCCATTTGGAAAAAATGTGTCTAAGAATACCCAGTGCAGGCACAGCGCTTCCCAGAGCAGGGGGCTGCCTGCCCCCTCCACACTGCGCCCGGCCCTGCACCCTGCATCCCACTTGGAGCACCGTCCCAGCAAACCGGCCACTGCATGGCCATGGCAGTGGGGATGGGCTGCCAAGAGTGGCTACTGTCAGGGTGCAGCCAAAGGTTTTTCAGCCAGTGCGTTTGGTGCTGGGCTTCCTAAAACACCGCTCTGCTGCCCCAAAGGACCGCAGCAAACAGCTCTGCACCCTCCGCAGCTGCACAGTGCATCACTTTGACCAGACTGTGTGTGTGCAGAGATGGAAAGCATCCCCCCAGGTGCTTTCCTGTCCCTAAAAGTGGTCAAGCTCTCTCCTGTCTCTTTTTTGTATGGGCTCTGGGGTCAGGGATTGTGGCAATGGGACCTACTGGTTTCCTGAGCGGGGGCCCAGCCCGCAGGTGGGTGCAGGACTCTCCCAGGGACAGGCAAAGTGGCACCACTGCTTGGGCGTGCACTGGAGGGGACTGGGCACAGCAGCAAGACCCAAGTCACAGCGCTTCATTGCAACGTTTTCCCCAGAACGGGGAATCGCCACCACCTGCATCCTTTGGGCTTTCGGAGATGGGAACAGGGAAGGACTCCGCCGGCCGGGACCGTGCACCTGCCGTGCTCGGGCAGCGCCGCGCCGCGCTGTGCCATCCCGAGCCGAGCCGGGCAGACGCTCCGCGGGCAGCCCCGCCCCGGCCCCCCCCGGGCGGCGGCGGGGCCAGTGGGCGGGGGCCGGGCGGAGCGGGGCGCACGGCTCTGCTCGCTCGGCTCAGCGCGGCGCAGCTCTGCTCCGATCTCCCGCCATGGCATCCAAGTGCCCCAAGTGCGACAAGACCGTGTACTTCGGTGAGCGCATCCCCGGGGCCCGGCCCCGCATCCCCCTCCCCGAGCCAGGACGTGTCCCCGGTCCCCCACCCCGGCTCCGGCGCTCACCCCTGTGCGCCCTGCCCCAAACCCCTGTGCGGCCCTGGTCCTCTGCTCCTTCCCGGCAACTGGGTGCGTCCCCGGCTCCATCTCCCCTGCGCGCCCCCGTCCCCGCGGCTTCCCCGAGGAGCCCAGCACCCAGAGACCTGCCCGGCACCAGGTGCTTGTCCCCCCCGGCAGCTGCCGCGGCCCCTCTGCTGAGCCCCCCGCCCCTTCCCCGGGCCGCCATCCCCGGGCTGTGCTGGGGGATGCTGCCGGCTCACCCCGGGGCTGAGGACACGGCGGGGGGGCGGTGTCAGGGGGGTCCGGGGTACCCTGCCCTGGTTCCTGCGGTGAGGAGATGAAGCAGGGGGTGAGGAGCCCCGGTTGGGGTGTGTACCCGCGGCCTCTTTTGGTGCTGGGGGGGTTCATGTCTCCTCTGGCTTGGGTCATAGGAGCACCCAGCCCATCTGACATGGATGGGGCGCTGGGGAAGGCGTCCCATGAGCCGGGGGTCATGATGGGGAGGAGCTGACGGTGGCAGGTGCAAACAAAACCTCCTCCCCGCCAATTCACTCCCATTCCCCTCGAACCTCGCTCCAGGTGCGCTGTTCACCCCTCCCCATCGCGCCTCTCCCTAGCCCAGTGGGAGAGCTAATGAATGGGTTGGGGTTTCTACGGGGCTTTTACAAAGGCAGCGTCTGGGCTTAGAGGTCCATCCCGGCATGCCCGGGCGCGGCTTGGGCAGCAGTGAGTCCCTAAGGGCCCTGCTGGGGTTGTGGCTGGTCAGGATCTCTGGGAACCAGGGATGATGGGGTGTCTCCCGTCGGGCATCGCGGGGTGAGCGCCGCCACCCACCTGCAGAAAATGCCGGGGGCAGAGGAGGGAGCAGGTCCCTGCCTTGATCCCCTGCCTCCGTGCCTCACTGCTGCTCCCGAGCCAGCCTGCCCCAGCCCACTTCCCTCCGGCGCGGTGGTGCCCAGCAGGAGCCTCCGAGGGCATGACCTGAGCCCCTGGCCCCGGGGTGGGCATCTTAGGGGTTGGCATCCCCGGGGCTGCACTGTGGGCTCAGGGTAGCTCTGGGCACGGATCCATCACTCCAGCCCAAGCTGCCTCCTGGGACCTGCTGGCCACAGCGTCCAGCTGCCCTAGCCTGGTGCTGCCAGTCTGCACCCCTCCCTGCGTGTCTCCCTTTGGTGCTTGGGGGTCCAGCCCCTGCTGCCTCAGCATGTTTGTTTGGTGGAGAAATACCAATGAGTCCTGATGGTGCCTGAGCATTTGAGGCATTGGTGCTTTCATTCCTTTCCGGCCATCTCCAAGTAAACACAGAGAAATAGGAATTTGCTGTCTTCTTCCGTTAAATAAACCTTTTTGTGTGGGGGTGGGAAGGGCTCGGCCCCTTGGATGTCTTTCCTTGTGTGAAACTTTTCCTTTTTAAGCAGAAAACAGCGTGTCCGCCCAGCCAGCTGGGCACTGGCCCTGGGTCAGTCCCTCAGGCTGGGCTGTGCCAGGAGGTGAGGCACCAGCAGTGCCTGTGCTTTCTCTCTCCCCATGTGCTGCAGGACTTGGTCTTTCAGTGGTGGGGGTGGGGGGAGAGCAGAGCTGTACCCTATGTCCCCAGCTGTGTGCTGGTTCTCTCTCCCCAGGTGGGTTTCTATAGATGTAGTGGTCCATGTCCAGGTCTGTGCTGCTCCTTGGCTTCCCTGTTCCCGCACCCCCACCCCCCACCACAGGGCACTTGGCCCTATGAGTAGAGGGGAGGCAGGTTCCCAGCAGCGGGGTAGCAGCAGCCCCCATCACACATCTCCCCACAGGGACTTCATGGTCCCCACTGCCCTTGAGAGAGACCAGGGGATGAATAGGAATGGGACCAAGCCAGAAACTTCTCTGTGCTTGGAGCCGCGATAGGCTGGCGCATGTCCTTGCTGACGTCTTGAGCTTTCCTGCCCAGGCTCTGGCAGATAAACACGGGTCCGTTTATTTAATGCATAGAAACTGTGTGCAACCTCTGAGCTGTCTTTCTGGGACACGGCTCCTGGGTTTCTTCCTGACGGGCCGCATGGTTTGGTGGGAAGGGCAATGGGAGCACTGCGCCCAGGGTTTGGTAGCGCTTGTGAACTCCTTGGCTGTCCCGAAGCTTAGCAGGGAGGTGATTCATAAAGCCCCGCTTGTTCGGGAGCGCTCCTCGCCTGCGCTGAATGAACGCTGGCAACTCCGAACTTCTCAAATGCCTGGGATTGCAGCTGTGGGTCATGGGTGAGAAATGTCACCATGTCCCGTTCTCGGCCCCGCGCAGCATCTGACCGACACCAACCGTCCTGGGTACCGATGGAAAACTCATTTCCAGCCTGCCTGTTGCTTCATGCTCCCTGGAAAAATCCAGCGGGCTCCTCCCTGCGCGGCCGGGAGGATGTGGGCGTTTCCTGAGCTACAGAATGAGCTTTTTTGCTTTAAAAAGCGCAGGGAAATATAAAAATAGTTTGCTGGCTTTTTCTCTGTTTTCGTAAGGCAGCGGAGGGCTGTGACATTGTTTCCAGGAGCAGCTGGGGCTAACTTTCCTGCTCTGGGGAGGTTGGAGGGATGCAGTGAATGTTTAACTGGTGGAGCAGTGCTGCCAGGGGCTGTGGGGCCGGTTCCCATCCCGCGCTGGCAGGTGGCGGCGCATTGGATTTGGGTTATCTCTTGTGGCAGGAAGCGCCGGAGGGATCCGAGTCTCCTGAAACTAAAGAGCCGCACGTTTCCCCAGCTGCCTTTTGCACCATGAGCCTTAAATGAGTTTTGCAGGGTCACCGGGAGCCCTGGCCAAGCCTTTCCGCCACCCGTCCTCTCTTCCCAGGGAACTGCGGGGGATCGTGGCTGCGGGGGGTTTCCTGTTTTCCCATCCCATCTCGAGGATGCAGCGAGCACACGTGCAGCGGGGCCTGCCAGTGGGCGGCTTGCAGGGAGCTCTCTGCACATGCTGGGGTGTCTGGGGGGTGGCAGGAGGTGCTGCACTGTTTGTTTTGGGAAGGGGTATCCCAGTAGCCCCAGGTGTGTGTGCAGCAGGAGCAGCAAAGCTCTCTGGGGACAGTTTGCCTGTGGAGTGCTGAAGGGGCAGCAAGGACATGGACATATCCAGCTGGGAAGCAAGGAGGGTCCAAGCTTAGCATGCTCCTGACCCCGCTGTCACACTGATGTCCTGAGCGTGCTGGAGGAGAGGGATGCAGCAGCACACAGGGTGCTGTGGGGTGTGGGTGCTCTCCCTGCAGAGCTCTGCCCCGGCAGGTCAGTCCTGCAGAAATTCAAGCTGCAGAAGCCACTCTGCAATTAATAAGTAACCGCTGCCCTTGCCTCCGGGCACTGCCTGTTGGGAGACGGTGGCCGGGCAGAGAGGCAGGAGGGGCTTTATTTCTATTGCAGCCATCCCTAACAAAGGAAGCAGCTATTCAGGCGCGGCCATAGCGTTCAGCACATGAGTGTTGGCGCGGCCTCTGGCTTGCCAGCACAAAGGCTGGCCGGGCTCCCTGCGTAACTGCCTGCTCCCATAACTAGGGGAGGCTGCTCTTGGAGTGTGCATGGACCTAGCAGAACGGTAACTAAAGATGCACCAGTTCCCTGCTTCCCAAGCAGGGCCCTGCTGGGGAGGGGATGCCTCTGTGGGAAGCTGTAGGATGGGGCTGATTAGCATTAGCTTCTCCCTCAGGAAAATAGAGCTATAGAAAATTACCTGTGGGAGGGCGGGATGGGATGGGGTGAGGTCTCAGCCTCCTTGCTCTCACGCACCCTCAGCTTTGCTAGAGCTGCTGGTGCTCCTGCACAGTATGGTGCTGGCATCTTGTGTGCATGTTGATGAGCAGATGCCTGCCTTGCAGGGAGCTGGATCTCAGCTGCTGTGGGGCACAGGGATCCATGTAGATGTGCTTGCAAGGGTTGTGCCAGGGGTTTGTGCTGGCCAGCTGGATACCCTGCTCTCCCCGTGCCTGCGGGGAGCAGTGCTGCTCCTGGGGCTGGATGGGGCAGAGGCTTGGGGCTGGCAAGCAGCGATCTGCAAGCCTGGCTGGTCCTCAGTGACCCTGGTGTCTGGTTTATGGAGCTCTGCACCCACATCTCAGGTCCCAGGTCTTGGGCAGAGCTCTTAGTGTCCCTGTCCTCCCCCACTGTCCCTGGCAGGTGCACAGAGATGGGGAGAGGTGAGGTGATGGGATTGGAAAGGAAAGACAAGGAAAGGCGGAGCATGAACGCACAAGTGACAGGTAATGGAAAACCTGTCACTGAAATGTTGCAATCAAATATGAGCCTGGAGCATGTGCTGTGGTGCCACTTGTGGCTGTGATGGGGTGGTGGTGCCTATTGCTCTAGTCAGTGTGCTGGGTGGCCCTAAAGCAATCAGGGAAGTGATGGTGGGGACAGGTCCTGGCATGCGGGGGGGGGAGGTCCCCCACCAGCCTGTTGTGCACTTGCTGTGGGAAGTGTTGTGCTGTGGTCCCCAGGGAGGTCCTGAGCATCCTCTCCTGCTGCTGTCTCTGTTCACACTGTGTTGCCCAAAGCCCTGGGCCTACCCTGCTCGGATCTGGTTGTGCCTTGCAGCTGTGGGGAGGTGAGGAACCATGGAGCTGGAGCGGCACTTGGACAGGCATGGCTGCTCCAGCAGTCTTGCTCTTGCTGACACCGGCCAGGAAACTGTCTGATCCTCCCGACAACGCTGCTGGCAAGAGATGGTATCTCAGCATGCAGGAGGAACACCCTGCTCTGGACCAGCGATTACACAGGGAGGGGTTTTACTTGTGTGCAGCCCATGCCCTGGCGCTCTGCTGGCTGCTGTGCTCCTCACCATGCAGAAGGGCGAGAGGAGGGCTGCAAGCTGCCTCTATTCCTGCTGCTGGTCAGGGATCCTGCCTGCAATGCCTCATAGCAAGAAAGCAGCAGATTTCTGGGGCTCAGCCCTGGCTGAACCCAGTGCCTGGCAAGGAACACCACTGACCGTCTCTCAGCGCTGCCACAGACAAGCTGCCTGGCCTCAGAGCTGATGAGATGCATCCCGTGTGGATGCTACTTGCTGAAGTACAGCAATCCTGTGGAAAACAGAGAGGGACTTGCTGGAGGAGGCCCTATGAGCCAGAATGGGAGGTTGAAGGCCCATGGCCAAGAAAGTGCCTGCAGTAGGTGAGGTTCTGTCGGCAGAGAGGCAGGGAGCAGCAGGTGGATGGGAGCCATGCCACACATTAGGGCTGTGGATGGAAATCAAGCAACCCTCACTTGTGCCCGAGGGGATCAGCTATGTGGGGACTTGGGTCCTGGGGAAGACCTGTCCTCTCCGGCTGGAAGCAAGGCCCCGGGAAACAGGACCCCTTGCCTGGGATATTCCTTGTTCCTGCTTTTCCTGCCCCGGCTGTGCTCCGTGGTGAGGCTGTACTGAGCTGGCTTTGTTGCACACTTGGAGGGAGCCCAGCAAGCGAGCGGCTCGGGGCCGGAGGGCTTGCCTCGCCTTGCTGTGGGGGAGCTAAATATGTACATCTTGGCCAAAAATCTCAGTGTGGTGTAACCGTCAGCACCGGCTGTGTGATGGGGAGAGGAGCTGCCTGGCTGTGCCCGGGGAGGGCAGGAGGGATGGTGTGGGGGATGTGGGAAGGCAGCACAGACCCTTCCCAGGGGACCAGCAAGGCACCGTGGATGATGGTACCGCTGGACATGGTATGGCAGGAAATTCTCAACTCCCCCGTTTGTCTTTTCCATCTCCCAGCCACACTGCCGGCTGCCTGAGCTCTAGGCTTTGTTTCCAGCCATTTACCAGGCTCCTTTCTCTGCGCTCATCTCTCTTATTCATTCCTTTGTGCCTGTGATTGCTCTGAAGTGCATTTGCAGGCAGTCTGACAGCATCTTTATCCTCTAGGGGTGCCTGTCGCTGGGTCCCTGTGGGGATTTGGCATCTTTATCGCCAGATTTGGTTTCTTTAGCCCTTCCCCACATCCTGCCAGGGCTGCTGTGGAATGGATGGGGCACAGCCCAGCCCTTTGCAGTGAGGCGGCTGCAGCTACACTTGCTTTTGCTGAATAAGCCTGTGGCTGGAAGCAGCGCTGACGTCAGGCTGTAGAAGTACCTGTGCAAGGGCCTGGAGCTGGCTTAGCACAGCCCCAGCGCTGGGGCTGGGAGGAGGGATGCTCCCTTCCAACCCTGAAAAGATGCACCCACCTCTGGCCCACACCAGCTGCCTTGCCAAGGCACAGCGGGTAATTGAGATGAGCCACGTCATCTTGTGGTGGGACTGCTGCAGAGCTGGGGAGCAGACAGCCTCAGCAGCCCCCTTGGGCGCTTTCCTGCTCTGCCCTCTCCTCTTACCTGGCGCTGGTGGTGTCCCCTTTTGGCGTGGGCTGCACCTCCTGCACGGCGCAAATCCACCCCATGGCTATGTCCTGTAGCTGGCTGTGTACCCGGCTGTGCCTCCGCCTCTCCTCCGCGGGGTCATTTCCCCTGCGGGAGAGGTTTACCGTTGTAGTGCCCACCCACAGTGAGCCAGGTAACCCAGGGCAGGCAAACCCTGCGTTGTGCAACTTTGGGAGAGGCCGAATTCCTGCAGCTCAGTACTCTGCCCTGTGCGGGGGGTGCTACCTGTCTGGTTTAAATTTGGTGGCCTTGAGGGGAGCAGCTTGCTGTGGGCTGAGTGTGTAGGTGCAGGATGTAACAAGCAGGGCAGGGTGTGCCTGTGCTCGGTGTGATGCTGAGTGGGCACTGGTTTGTCCCTTCTTTGTGTGGTTTAGGACAGGGAGGCACGGTGTTCGGTGGCAGAGGCTGGGTGCAGTGTGACATCTGGCCAAGCAAAGCTTGCTCTGGAGCCCTGGGCCATCCTGTGTGCTCCCTGCGCAGAGCTGGATAGAGCCCAGGTGCTGCTTCACCCCAGGCTGCAGTGCTGAAGGTGGGGTATCCCCCTGGGGTACGCAGGTGTGGAGCAGGGCTCCCCGCAGCAGCCGCCCGGGGGTCTCTGCTACAGCGGGAGGACATCCAGAGACGTCTCCTCTGGAGCTGATGCAGCGATGGAGCAGATGTGGCCGGGTGACAGGAAATCTGGGCGCTGGTGCTTTCTCTTCACAGTGATTTATGGGGCAGCGGGGCCACAGGCAGGACGTCACTGCCCTGGAAATGGGCTGAGGTGGCTCCAAGCTGCTTCCTCTGCTCAGCGTGAACAATGCTGCCTGGAAAGCCATCCCGGCTGGGCCGGCCCCAGCCGCGTCCCCTGGGAGCCCTTGTTTGCAGCAAGAGGATGCCTGAGCAGCCTCTGCATGGCATTTCCACCCGCGGGCAAGGGGCAGCCCAAACCACAGGGGCTGCCCCTGTGTCCTGGGAGCAGGATGATTCACAGGCCACCTCCTCCCTTCTGCTCTGTCCCCTGCCAGGGGCTGCAGATGCCAGCTCTGTGTGGCCTTGCCCAGGGTGTATGTGTGTGTGTGTGTGTGTACTGTCAGGGAGCAGTAGGGATTTACAGCTGCCTGAATTATTATGGGGGGGGGAGGAGGTAAACAGGATTGGGACTTCATCTTGCAGGGGCAGGAGGAGCCGGTGTGGGCTGTGGCCAGCTGTAATTGCAATGGCCTCTGGAAAACATCCATCAGGAGTTTCCTCCTTGCTTTGTACCCGGGGCCGTGGTGGTGCTGGGGGGAGCTGGGGGTGATGCAGCCAAGGCACAGCCTGGCTGTGCATCCGCTGTGACAAAGCCGGGAGCTCTCTGGCCCCAACCCCCTCCTCGGCTTTCAGCCCATCATGCTCTGTTTCTCTCCCTGGTCGTGTGCTCCCTCCACGTGCTTGCTTGGAGATGCTCATGGGGCTCTCGCCTGCACCCTGGTGCGATGGCTTCAGCTCTGCCCCCTTACTCTGCCCTCATCTGCCACCGGCCGCCGTGCTTTGCGCCGGGGTTGATTTTGTGGGTGGTGAGGGCAGTTGTTGCAGCTTATCTTGGCCCTGTGGCATGCCCCGGACGCAGCTGTTTGCCTAGAGAGGAGGGTGGCTCTGGAAGCCAGGACCTGCCCTCAGGGAGCTCTTGACCCCCCTCTTGACCTGCTGCAAACAGGTGACATTTGCTGCAGTCCTCTGTGGGAAGAAGGGCTGGGAACCCCACCATCGCGGAGGAGGTCTTGTGGAGCAGGGCCGGCTCTGGTTGCGCTTTTATTTGCTTGTTAAATATTTTATTTGGCTCTTCTGATTTAGTTTTACGGTGGCTTTAACAGGATCATGCTGTTTTCCAGCTGTCTTCGCACATGTCTGTGGGAGATGAAGGGGGAATGGGAATCAGTGGGAGGTACAGGGCAGCGGCCACCCCCCCAGGAGCTGAGGAGAGAGGGGACAGCATGAGGCCAGGGATGCAGGATGAGGACTGGCAGCCTGTGCTACCTCCCAGGTGCTGCTGGAGACATACGTCTCGGGCCAGCCCGAGGAGGTGTATTTGTGTAACCGGTCCCAAAGCAGTTTCCTTCCATGAATTTTCCCACTGAGGCTTTGAAACTGTTTTCGGTGCTGGCAGCAAGTTGCTCTGCAGGTTCATGGCACTCCGGGGCAATGCAGGGATGGTGCCTGCGCACCCGTCTGCACGTCGTGCCTGCTCCTGGGCTGGGCTGGGCTGGGGAGCACCCGCACACCCAGAGACAGGTGTTTTCTGGGGTCAAACATCCACCCTTGGTGGCACTGGAGGCTCTCTGCGGTCCCCTCCTCCTGGCTGGATGCAGGCCTGGGAGCAGCACCGGGGGCAGCTCTGGCTGAGGGCTGGAGCTGGGGGAGGCTCCCTGGGGAGCCCAAGAAGCTGGGTGTGTGTGGGGAGGCATGACTAAATGGGTGGGGTGGGCATGGTAACACTAAATATTTGAATGGGAGCAGGGTCAGCCTGGGTAACGTGGGGAGTAAAAATAGATGTAGGGAGTAGAATGGAAAACGCTACCATTGCTGGGTTGGCACGTGGGAAAGAGCATCTGTGCAGTGGTAGAGCCAACACTGGGGGAGACAGAGGCTGGGGGGCCCCATGCCCATGGCCTGAACAGTGCGGCCCCTGCAGCGTGGCTGATGCAGCTCCCGTCAAGCACAGCCCCCTGTGGTACCCGGAGCTTGATTTCCCCAGAGGCTTCAGCAGCAGCTGTGCAGCTGCTCACCGCTCTCTTGTGTTCCCTGCAGCCGAGAAGGTGTCCTCCCTGGGCAAGGACTGGCACAAGTTCTGCCTGAAGTGTGAGCGCTGCAACAAGACCCTGACCCCAGGCGGGCACGCTGAGGTAAGAGCAGTTGGGGTGGATGGGGTGGGGGAGCTGTGCTGCCATGCAGGGTGGCCCCATGGGCCCTCCAGCACCGCAGGGATGGAGAGTCCCGGGAATCTGGCAGGGGCAGGTACGCAGTGCCATGCAGATGGGTTGTCCCTGCAGGACACAAGTCCAGGAGCACACACTGTGGCTTCAAGTGCTGCCGCTGCTGTGACACGTGGTGCTCAAGAGTTCTTGTGCACAGTCCTGGGCAAGCCACAGAGTGGTGCTGGCACCACATGTTGTGGCCCAGCTGTGCCACCCGGGTGTGGGCTCATAGGCAGCCTGTGGCAGGGCATGCATGCCCTGGCAAGCACTTGAAGCTGCGCTGTGTACCAGGCAAGCTTGTTTGGGCATCGTGCTGACTTCAGTCATGCAGGAAGTAAGAGCTCGCACCGGAGCGTGGTTGAAAACACCAAAAATCAGGGGTGCGCAGGTTGCCGTGATGGTGCAAGCTCAGCACTGGTGCCCCGGGGCTTGTGCTGGAGTGCAATGCCACTGCAGCTGCTCAGCACTCAGGGTCGTGAGGGTGCCATGCCGGTGGTGGCAGATGCTCGGGCCTGGGAGCAACTGTTGTGTGATGCCCCAGCGTGACACGCAGCGCCTGTCATGCCAACGTGTCACCAGCTCTTTAGCAGGGTTTTAGCACACGGCACAGCTGGGAGCAGGCGGCAGGGACAGCACCAGCCCTGGAAGGAGCGGGCCCGTCCTGCGGGAAGGATGATGGGGCTGCATGGGTGGCTCTGTGCTTCAGGCTGGGTTAACCCCGGCAGATTTGCTGTTTCTCCATATAAGGCCAGATTCTGCTCCCGTGGGGACAACAGCCAAGCCTCCACCGACTGTGCCGGAAGCAGGATTTGTCCCTTCCCTGCTTTTTTTTCCTTCTTTCAAGCCAGTGTGTCCGGCTGGGTTGGAAAGGTGTCGCGGGGAGACCAGCTAAATGTTTACCTCCCCCCGGCATGGTAACGCAGCAAGCACACTGATGTTTATGCCTGGCGATGTTTTACAGCTGCCTGCTGCCAGCCTGCTGCCTGCCCGCTCCCCAGCCTTGGCCTGGCTGCTCTCAGCCCTCACCTTTGGCATGGCACCACTTGGGGAGGCAAGGAAAGGGACATGGCTTCTGCTCAGCTACCGCCCTGCCGCTTTGTGCAAGGCATCCGTGCCCGCAGCAGGGGGGATGGAGGGCAGGAACACAGAGCAGGAAGCAGGGCTGAGATGCTGAATGGAGCTGAGCAGGCAATGGGGTAGGTTCTTGCCTGGGTCAAAGTGTCTTTTCCACATGGGGCAGTGTGTGTGGTAGCCCTGCTGGCCCCCTGCCCTAGCTACAAAGGATCATTCTTTTCTCTTGGACTTGGTTTCTGTTGGCCCCTGAGAAATTCCTACAGGGAGCTCTGGGGCTTATCGCCTGCTTCATGCCTTCCTGCGATAAATCGCCCCCAGCTGATAGCGGGGCTGATAGCCGCTGGGCTGGGACCAGTGCCCACATGGTGCCTCTGATCTCAGACCAAGGCGAGGGGGAGCCAGAGCTTGGTGGCAGCCATGGTGTTCTATGTGCCTAATAACAGCCTCGGTGTGTGCAGGATGCTCGACTGGCAAAGTGATACCTTACTGAGTGGCACACGGCCAGGTTGGGGCTTGGAGATGCCTCTCAGCTGAAGTGGCGCAGGGTGCTGGTGCTCCAGCCCCGCTGTATGGCATGTGCAGAACAGACAGAGCGTTTGATGCAGGCAAAATCCTTGAGTGCTCAGGTTGGGTTTGCCTGTCACTTGCGGACCCTCAGGCTGGGTGCATTTTGGGGTGTAAGCATGGCCATGGTGGTCTCTGAACACCAGTGAGGATGGAGGTGATCCTGAGAGAACCATGGTCACCACTCAGCATTCTAACACTACCCTCTATCTCCCCAGCATGATGGGAAGCCCTTCTGCCACAAGCCCTGCTATGCCACGCTGTTTGGCCCCAAAGGTAGGTCCGTGCTCTCCTCATGTGGCTGTGCCCAGGGCTGCAGGAGGGGCCAGGTTCCTTCATCCCTGCTGGTGGGGAGCTGTGGCCCTGAAAATACCCCTGGAGCCAGGCTAGCATGGGCTGAGCGTCAAGCCAACACTTGCAGTCCCAACCCTGTCATCCGCTTGTGCAGAGGGAGAGCGGCTTGAGGGAGGGATCCGTCCTGACAGCTGTCCCTTTTTTTTATATTTATAAGCCAAAATCCAATACAAACAGAAGGTGGAGTTGCTCTCCCATCCCAGATGTGGCTGGAGAAAGCCAGGCCAGGACAAAGCAGGCTGGGGCTGACATGCAGCAGTGTTTGCAGTGACCCTGTGGCTCAGTGGTGCTTGGGGAGGTGGCACAGAGGGCTGGGGGAAGGATGGAGACTCCAAGTGCTCCCAGACCACAGCAGCCTCTCTCTGCCCCTCTGCAGGGGTGAACATTGGTGGTGCTGGATCCTACATCTATGAGAAGCCGCAGATTGAGGGGCAGACTGCACCAGGACCCATCGAGCACCCAGTGAAGGTGGAGGAGAGGAAGGTGAACACTGCACCTCCCAAGGGACCCAGCAAAGGTGAGGGTCAGGCAGGGCAGGCAGTGCTGGTGTTCCGTGTTTGCTGATGGTGTGGGGGTCCTCTGCACCCATGTGTCCTGCCTGAGATATCCCTCCACTTTCCATGCCCATGCTCTCTCTCCTTCCAGCTTCCAGTGTCACCACCTTCACTGGAGAGCCCAACATGTGCCCACGCTGCGGCAAGAGAGTCTACTTTGGTAAGGTGGCAAGCGGCCAGTGGGTACATGCCCTAGGATGGCATGGTCCCATGGTGCTGTGGATCCATGCAGGACTGCTGGGGCATGTAGAAGGGCTGGGAGGGAGTTTTGGCTCAGAGATGGGGTTGGGGGCACAGAGGGATGTGCCCGAGGAGCCTGCAGGAATAGGACTTCTTGGAGAAGCTCCTGGGTGCAGGGCTTCATCTGCATCATGTCCCCTGCTGTCACCTCCCAGGTGGGTGGTGTGGTATTAGTAGCCACCGTCTGTCCCCTGCAGGGCAGCAGAGGGGTGGGAGAAATGTGGGAGGCTGGAGGGTACAGGGCTGTCTCAGGATTTTATATGCAGATGTGATGTCCCCGTGGGGCATGTTTCCCCTCAGCATGTGTGCACATGGAGCGTGACCCTCCCTCCTTGTCCCCACTGTAGCTGAGAAGGTAACTTCACTGGGGAAGGACTGGCACCGCCCCTGCCTACGCTGTGAGCGCTGCAGCAAGACACTGACCCCAGGCGGCCATGCCGAGGTAAGGATGTCCTGGCCCTGAGAGCCTGGGCAGCGTGCATGGGGGATGCCATGGGGCATGGCTGAGCTGTGCTGTGCTGATGGGACAGCCCCTGCCTTTGCAAGAGGGCAGGGCAGGGCTGGCAGAAGGGGTGTTAGGGGTGCTGGGGGACAAGCCAGGATGACATGTCCTGGGGACTGGCCCTTCCCTGGCCCCCCACCCCAGATGACATGCTCCTCTCTCTGCCCTGCACAGCATGATGGACAGCCGTACTGCCACAAGCCCTGCTACGGGATCCTCTTTGGGCCAAAGGGTGAGTGCCTGGGGACATGTGGGGTAGGGAGCTCACTGCTCATGCCCAGAGGGGACGTCTCCCTGGAGTGTGCCAGCTTTCTGTTCAGGTCCTCACCCTCCTGCATCTCCTCCTGTGCAGGTGTGAACACCGGAGGTGTGGGAAGCTACATCTACGACAAAGACCCTGAGGTGAAGAACCAGCCCTAGACTGCATCCCCCCTGCCCATGTGCCTGCTCTGTGCCCCTGTACTAACCTCCTGCTCGCAGCCAGAGCAGACCCTCGCCAGGCTGGCCACAGAGCTGTGCTCTCTCTGCTGTCTCTACTCAGGGCAGGACAGCCCTGCCCCCCGGGTTATATATCATAGTCTCTAATACAAGCTTCAGTGTTCAAAGGTAGAAGGTATCTCTGATGGTTCCCAATGCGCTCTGCCCTCCTCAGCCTTCCCACCAGTCCCTGAGTGCACGAGGCAGTGGGGGTGTGTGGGAATGTCACCATGTGCAGGGGATGGTGGGTGACACCTGAAGGGCTGAGAGTGGGAGAAATTGATGGCTGAAGTCCCACCATGGAGGGTGATAGAGCAGGGAAGGTGTCCCGCAGCACTTAGGAAGGTTGGTTGTCAGGGCACCCAGCCCTGATCCTTGCCACCTGCTGGGGAAATTCATGTTGCTGAGGTCCATCTGGCAGCACTGCCCTTCTCCTGGAACTTCCCAGGCTCCATTCCCTGGTTCTCACTCTTCCTAGGACCTGTCGCCAACCGCAGCTGCCATTGGGGTTGCAAGGTCTGGCACCTCCCTGTATCCCCATCCTTGCACCCCCTGGGCATCCCTGTACATCCACCCAGGCAGGTGCCCAACTTGCCCTGCCAGTTAATTTGGGCTGGTGGCCCCTAGCCTGGTCCCGTGCTGAGGTAGAGCCCATGCTGGGGGGGTACCTGGTGGCTGCAGCCCTCGGGCAGTGGGCTGCTCCCCACCTTTGGAGGGCAAAGCGCATTGGGCTGGTGGCTCATCAACGAGATTCCCACCTGCTCCACAGAGCTGGAGTTTTCTCATTGTTGTTTATTTATAAGCAGTTGTAACTGTGCCCTCGCTTTGGAGAACGACACGTGCCCCCTGTCTCACCCATCCCCCCTGTGCACACCCAGCCCCACTGCTGCCCAGGAAGCTGGGGAGGGGGCTGGTGCAGGGAACCCACCAGGGCATGAGCCCTGGGGTGCCAGCACCCTCCTCTCTCCGGGCTCCCTGTGCTGCCACAGGGCTGACTTTTGTTATTTGCTGACAATAAAGGTTTTGAGAGATGTGTTGTGAAGCTCAGGTCTGGGTGGAGGTGGGGAAGCTGTGTGTGCCACGCAGCAGCCTTAGCCCCAGCTCAGCCCAAGCTGCCAGGCCAGGCTGCTCTTGGTGCAGCACAACCCATGGCTGCTCTGTGGGCTGTGAGCAGGATGGGCTTGTAGGAGGCTGTGCTGGTCGTGTGGCTGGGATGGGATCTTCCCTAGCTTTGCAGGGTGGAAAGCTAACGGAGAGGTGTGATGTAGCAGGTGACACTGTTTCCCCAGACCAGGTTTGTTGAGCAGGCGCAGTGCCCGAGCAGGGCTGCAGTGGGAAAGCCCAGCCTGGAGGCAGAGGGGCAGGAATGCAGTGTGGAGGCATGAAGCACTCCCCCTAACCCATTGGAGCTGCCACGTCCCCAGCCAGATACCAACCTGGCTGCCAGGCCTGGTTTTAGACATTGAGCTATTCCCCATAGGAGCTTGGTGTCCGGAAAACAAGGCATGGAGGCTGGGGCTGCCAAGGCAAACACCGGCTCTGGGAACCGTTGCTCCAGCTTGTCCCCTCTGGCAGGTTCTTGCAAGAGCCCCACTGGGCTGGCTGTGCCCCCAGGGATGCAGGCACTCCACCAGTCCCATTTTCTGGGAAAAACAGTGTCTTCATTCTTGTAGCAGCCTCAGCCCTCAGCTGCTCCGTCACTGTGCAGGAGAGGGGTGGTGTGTACCAACCACAGCACCCGGCCTCATTCCTCGCCTGGGCATGGATAGAAAATGAAGTGGGCACTGCAGAATGGGACCACTGGGTCTGCCCATGCATCATGCCTGTAGGGAGCATTTGGCCACAGTGACATCATGCAGGCTCAGAGCAGTGGGTGCAGGAGCTGCTGGTTTTCCCTCTCCCAGCACTGATCCCAGCAGCATGCAGCTTTTTCCCAGGCACAGAGGAATCAGTAGTGGGTTCCTGGACCACAGAATGGGTTCTGTGTGTTCATGTTTTGCCGGGGTTTCTATAGAGACGTGACCCTCTGATGCTTTAGGGATCAAGTCTGCTATGTGAATCAGAGTGGTGTCACTGCTAGCTCCTTCCCTTACCCGCACAGAGAGCTGTGCCCTGGCAGCCAAACTTTGCCAAATCTACCCCATGTAGCAGCAGGGGTGGTGGGGTCCCCATATCCCATCTGGGACCTGACATAGCTGCTGGAGAAGCCCTTGGCACAAATCCAGCTCTTGCTGCAATCAATTATTTACCATCATTAATTAATGAGCTCAATATGCCAACCTTTTTGCTAGCCTGTGGCAATCCCCGTCAGCAGGGAGTTTCCCTGAAGGACTGCACAGGAACCACATCCAACCTGGCCTTGAATGTCTCCAGGGATGGTGCATCTACTACCTCTCTGGGCAACCTGTGCCACTGTTGTACCACCCTCACTGTAGAGAATTTTTCCCTCATGTCCATCCTGAACCTCCCCTCTTGTAGTTTAAAACCATTCCCCCTTATCCTATTGCAACAGGCCCTGTTTAAAGTCTCTCCCCAGGCCAAGCGCAGGCTCCATCCCCAGCAACTTTGGGCAGGATTCTCAGTGTAGGGAGAAGCTGGGCGCCACCAGGCCAGAGTGTGATGGGAAAGAGCCTATGCAGGGCTGCTGGGACTAGTTAAGCAAGTGGTCTTGAGATGGGAAGTCTGTTTGGGGTGGCAGGGATGGGATGCCCTAATGGTTGGTACTTGGGTTAGTTGTGGGTGTGAAGGGATATGGGGCAGGGCAGGTACAGCATCCCTGTTGCTGACTGCTTCCAGGCAACAACCATCGAATGCAAGAATGTATTTTGGTTTGGGGCTGGCTTTTTTTTCCTCCTCCTTTCTTTTTTTGCCTACATTTTCTTTTTCCCATGAGAGTTTCTCTGGGGGAATGCAATGAAATTAAAAATAGACAAAATTCAGCTCTGCTGCACAAGGGAGTGCTGGGAAGCCAGCATCCATCACAGCTTCCTGTTACCCAAAAGGAGACAACCCTGCTGCTCAGGCTCCAGGTGGGTGATGTCTCTTCACTGTCCCCCCACCCTGATGTGACAGGGCACCCCTTGTGGCAGGTACAGTGGGAACCCACATCGGGGGTGTTAAGACCAGGAAGCTGAAGGATGCTGCAGGGCTTTGGAATCCCATGTGGGGTTATCTGTGTGTGTTCAGAGGGGTCAGGGCTATCCCTGTGCTGCTGTGTCAGTGAGAGGACCAGGGCACTGACACAGCAGAGTCAAGCACTTTGAGCAGAGAAGGCAGCTCTGGCCTCTAATCCTTGGTGCATTTTTGTGTTTATTTTTGGGAGGCCTATGTGAGCTGAAAATGCTCCTTTACTTGAGGCTTGGAAAACATGCTTCCCCTCGGGGATGTCAAGTATTCTATTTTTCTTCAGCTCAGACTTGCTAATGGGATAAAAAAGGTTGGAGGGCTCTGGTGACTGCAGACATGCTCTCCAGGGTACAGAGGAAAACAGAGAACAAAGTGGATTCAGCTTTGCTTGGAAATCCCCCAAGCCCTGTGAGCTTGTCCTGGGCAATTACCCTTGCTGGCTCCCAGCTCTCCTGAGAGACAGAGCCGTGCCTTGCAGCTCCTCGGTGGGCACAGGCAGGGATCCCACCAGCTGCCATGAGAGCAGCCCCGGTGATGGGCGCCAGCCCAGGTATCCCTCAGCCGCGGGAGGAGCAGGACTGTCACCTAGTGGTGTTTCTCAGCAGAAGGCTGAGGGTGCTTGTGCCACCAGAAGTGGGGCTGCGCTGCTTGCACTGTCCTTAGGGACCCAGAAAAGGGACCGCTGAGTGCACAGAGGCTGGACCTAGAGGGGCACCACAGGCTGCACACATGAAAAACACCAGGGAGAGACTTGCTGGGGATAGGAAGGATGAGGGCAGGCCTGTGCTGTAACATCTGAGCTGGTCCGTGCAGGGAAGGGAGATGCAGCACTGTGGTGCGGAGGTGCTCCTGAAACGCAGGGAGGTGGCAGGACAGCACAGCTGTGGCTGGCAACATGGCTCTGATGCGCCAGGGGCTGGAGCAGCACAGCTGGGCAGTAAAGCAAGGCAGACTTAAAGCATTTGCTGGGAAGTCAATAAATAGGAGCCAAAAAGGATGAAGTGCTGGAAGATGTGATTTAAGATGGGATATTAAAAGCGACCCAGTAAGCACAGCTTGTTTCCACAAGGGCCAAGAACTGGCTCTGATATTCCCTGAAGTCAGTGGAGTGGCTCTCCCTGGCTTGGCCAGGCTTTGGCTCAGCCTCAGGAGGAGAGGTTAAAGTCCTGGGTGTAAATACTGGAGAGGGTGTAGGAGAGCAGGCAGGGATGAAGGAGGAGGAACAGCATGAAACCAAACAGAGGAGGATTTGGGCTGTAAATCCCCTGTCACTGCCGTGCACTGGGCTGTTACACAGGGAGAGCTGCTGGGGCAGGCTCTGGCCTGGGGGCATCTGCCAGGGAATTTCCTTCCCAGGATATAGGCTGGGATCTGCAGCAGCCTTCGTATCACCAGTTGGTTTTCAGGTGGGGTGAGCAGCAGGGGCAGGGAGTGGAATACCTGTGCTGGTGGGATGGAGGTGTGCATGCTGCCAATGGGTGTGCAAACCTGTCGCCCCTCCTCTCACTCTCCTCTCTCTTGCTCCGTCCTGGCCCTCTGTGATGCTTGGGTGCAGCAGGGTGGAGCAGCTCTATCCCTCTCCCCTCTCTGCACCACCACCAGGGCATGACCACACAGTCTGCTGGTGGAGAAAGCAAACACCTCTGCACCCCCTCCCCTTTGCCTCACCTCCAGTGAATTTTTAACCAGGAATAAAAGGTGTGGCCTCAACAGCCCTGTTTTCCGGACCCAGCCCAGGGCAAAAGGTGCCACTGGGTGAGTGCCCCATGCCAGGGCAGGGCTGGGAAGGTGCTCCCTGGCACTGCTACCTGGAGCAGCCCCTGAGCCGTGCCCACACTCATCACCAGCCCCCAGTACAGATGTGGTCTCCCAGCAGGCAGAGCAATGCCTCAAGGGTGCCAGGCGGCCTCCCAAAGCAGCGGGCGTTGCTTCCTCAAGGATCCTGGCTGGATTTGATAGCCACAACAGAAACAGCCGGGGCTGTGCCAGGAAAATGCACCAAACCCTCCCCCGGGAAGGATTTAGCCAGGAGGTTTCCTTGGGCTGCTGCTGATGGAAAGCTTGCAGAAAAGAGCAGATGGCAGCAGAGACTTTGACCAGACCGTACTTGGGAAGACAGGGGGAGTGATGCCTGGATGAAATTAGAGGAGATTTTTCCATGTAGTTGGGACTTGGAAAGGTTTGAGAGGCAGACGGGGGCTACCACACTCTTCTGTCCCATGGATGGAAATCCCAGCTGCATCCCTGGTGTGGCTCTGTGCAGGCCGCCCTGTGCTCTCCAGCAGCAGGGCTCACCCCATCCCATTGAACCTTGGGGAGCTGGCCCCAGGGCTCCCATGTTTGTTATTGCTCGTGCAGTGTAATACTAACTGTGGATAGTAATTCACACCCTGGCTCTTGAGGCTGGGAGCTGACCTGACAAGTGACTGCTGTGGACAGACAGCTCCCTTAACCAGGCTGGAAATGATTTAACAGTTTCTGCTAGAAAGGGCTGTGTGATTGCCCATACCCAATGGGCATGGTGGGAAGGACCGTGGGACGGACCCTGCACTGCATCCAGGACCGCAGTATGCACAGATTTTGGCACACCAAATGTGTTTCACAGGCTCAAACCATTTGGGGCTTTACAGCACTAGTGGCAGGCTGGTGGTGGGTGTGCTGGGTTCCCCTGCCAGCACCCGCCAGTGGCGGTGCATTCCAAGGCCCTTCCCCAAGCTCCCCTCTCCCACACTGCCTTTCCTGCTGCTATGCTGTTCCCAATTACTCCCAGCCTAATTTGCCCTGACAGCCACCTTCATGCTGTTATTTTCCCGGATGGCCAGTAATGGGATTAGGGGTGTGCAAATCCGGAGGTAATGGAAGGTGAATGGGAGGAGCGGCACATTGGCCCCCACTGCAGGGTACCCTGTGCTGCTTCCCACAGGCATCCTGTGGGCCTTTTGATGGAAGCACACATCTGGCAGCTCCCCCCCAGCCTCTGCTGGGTTTTTTTATTCCACACTGCAATTTTCTTGTCAAATAGGAGTCCCATGTTGAGCTGGGTAGGGCATATTTCACAACAAATTGTCTCGGCTGAACAGGCCCTTCACTTGCACAAGTGCAGGCCGAAGGCCTCCGGGTCATGGCTTCACTGGTGCATCGTCTCCCTGCTGTGCAGGCATGCTGGGGGGGTGTGATGTGAGAAGGGTGGGAACCCCTGCCCCACTCCATTGAGGGACAACAGGAGGAGAGCCAGGGGCTGCCACCCTGGCAGATGGGCTGGTTTGTACATGGAAATAGCTGTTTTTTCTTGCTGTGTTAGCAAAACAAACCCAAATTGGCTTATGTTACCCACCCTGCCTGCTGAAATGCCAGTGACTTTTCCAGTCATTACTCCGGTAATCACCGGGGCCCAGTTGTTCAAGGGGGATATTTGGGCAGGCAGCGTGTGCCCACAGCATTGGCGTGCCCGGGAGCTCTCACCCTGCAACCCTGGCCCAAGAACTAAGGAAACACTTGGGAAGTCCTTGAGGGCTGGGAGGACCTTGCACAAAACATGCTGAGGACTGACCTGGGGAGCTGGTGCTGGCTCTTGCCAAGGGACCAGGGAGGAGATCCTTGCCATAACAACAGCATCCAAACAAACAAATGGGACAGCCCAGGTTTGTCTGAGAGCCGTTGCTAAGCCATAGGGGAGCACTGGCGCCTGATGCTCTGGGATGGAGCCTCACCCACAGATTCCTATCAGGGCACAGACAGCTGAAGCATGCTCTGCTCTAATGGTTAAATTAGCTGGAACAAGGTCTCCAGATAAGATAAAGCTGTGGTTTGCTGAGGAGGTTGTTCTCTGTTGGCGTTGGCTGGGTTGTTTCCATTGCAGGCTGTGAACCTTGCTTTGAAGAGATGCTTGTGCTTGGATCTGGCTTTGCTGAAGGCACTGCCTCTGCTTCTCTCTTCTGCTGCTACCTGGAGCCATCTGTGCCCAGCACCAGAATTGCCTACTGCCTGCTCTTGCCTGTGTACGCTGTGGGCAGCATTCCACTGCAGAGGAATGAGCTTACTGCTGCTCCAAGATGGCTCATGGGCAGTTACAGCTCAGTTTTGGATCCTGGGGGTACCCTGGATGGCAAAAGGGGTGGTGACCCCTAACGTTGGGCTGCCGCAGCATATCCAGCCAGCTCCTCCCAGCATAGGCCAATGGGAGCTTGGTTTATTGCCCTGCCACATGCTGCTGTGCTTCACACACTGTCATTTGGAGTGTTTATGGACTCACTCCCTGTAAAACGAGCAAGAATTCACATCCCATGAGCTCCCAGGGTGCTGCTATGCTCTGGGAGCACCAGCAGCCCTTCCTCCCTCTCTGCCAAGTGCTCTCCATCAGCTTTGCTGCACTGCCCTGTTGCTGTGTACCCTTTCTGATCGATGGGTGTCATGGGTTCATCAGTAGCAGTCATTTTTCTCCTTCGTAGTAGCTGGTGCAGCGCTATGTTTTTGATTTTGGGCCTGGGAACAGCGCTGATAACACCAGTGTTTCGGTTACTGCTTAGTGATGCTTTGGTCTGACCAAGGACTTTCTGAGTCTCATGCTCTGCCAGGGAGGAGGGGAAGCCGGGAGGAGGCAGAGACAGGACACCTGACCCAAACTGACCAAAGAGCTATTCCATACCACAGCACGTCCTGCCCAGGATTGGAAGAGCAGAGAGCAGAGTCCCGGAAGGGTGGGGGTGCACTGCATGGTCGGGCTTGGTTTTAGGTGGTGAGAATTGTATTCTTTCCTTGTATTTGCCTTGTCATGATTATTATTGGTGGTAGCAGTAGTGATTTGTGTTATACTTTAGTTACTAAACTGTTCTTATCTCAACCTGTGGGAGCTGCATTCTTTTCAATTCTCCTTCCCATCCCTCCGGGAGCGGGGGGAAGAAAGAGGGGGAAGTGAGGAGAGAACGGACTGCATGGCTGACTGGACTTAAACCATGACAATGGGACAAGAGCAGGGTAATGGCTATGAGCAGGACGCATGAACAGCTCTGGTGAGGCATAGAAACTGGGGCTGCTGTCCCGCAGCAGCTTTCACCCTGATATCGGCACACTGTAATCGCCATTGGTTTGCATGATGCACTGACACTTTGGCTCATCCCTTTGTGAAGCAGGCTGGGGGCAGCCCCAGGTGCGTCCATACTGCAGCACAGCAGGGCTGGCCAGTCTGAACTAGGGGCTGTGTGGGGCGGACACCAGGCACAGAGCCCTGTGCGGGCAGGGCTGGCACAGAGCAGCATGCAGTTTGGTGGCGTCTGCTTTGTCAGAGCTGCCCCCAGCTTTGTGCCCACTCTGCTGTGTGGACAGTCTCCAGGAAGGGGTGGCCAGGCTCTGCCTCAGCTGCATCAGCCCAGTGCACAGGGGGAGCTGGGCTGAGTGGTCCGTGGGGACTAGCCACAGGGCAGGGTCAGCTGGAGGAGACCTGTGGGAGGCTGCTTTTCAGCTGCCTGCTGGCACAGAACCTGCCTTAAAAGGGAGCACAGCTGAGGACGGCTGTCCTAGCTAGGCAGGGACCTCAAAGCAGCCTGGCACCATGTGGGAGGGGGAGCATGGCCATCGGAGAGGGGAGAGGGCATGCCCTGTTCCCTGTATTTCATCAGGTGCAGGGAGGGGATCCTGACCTGGACAACGCAGCCAGGAGCTGTGGCTTAGTGCAGGGGCATGTGGTGTGGCTGAAATACAGTGCTTACAAATGTGTGGTGTCTCGGGGGGCGGGGGAAGGATGGGGAGCATGCAGAGTGGAGGAAGCAGCCTTTGCAGGGCACCTCTCTCCTCCCATGCTGTCAGACACTCTCAGCATGACTCATGCCTTAGCTGGGAGCGTGCTTCCCAGCAATGTCACGGCCTGCACAGGCTGCTGGCCGCCTTGCTGAGCCCCACAGTGCCCATGCACATGTCAGAGGTGCTTCCCAGCCAGCAGTGGGGTGAGCCCGGCACCACAGACAGTAGCAGGGAGAATGGGACGAGGATCCCGCTGCGAAGGGATGCTGGAGCCAGGCTGGGTTATAGAGCAATCACAGCTGAACTTCTCGGGGCGCAGCTTGCCGCCTCTCCTCCTGCGCCCACGGATGGGCTCCGGTGTCAACAGGGCCCCGATTATGCAGGCGAGGGGTGCCCTGCATTTCGGGAGGCAGACACTAGGCGTCCTGGAGCTGGGTTTCACAAGCCCTCATGACCTTCCCAGAACAGCAATGTGCCCTGGGGAGGATTGTTTCATACAAAACAGACCTTTGGATAGGCTTTTCATTTCCTTCACAGCCAAGCATGAAGGAACAGCAAGTCGTCGCTCCTAATAAAATGACAACAGTCAGCGACGTAGAGGGGCTGGCTCTCGACAGTGAATGGAGCCGTGTCTCGCACCCACGCCATTCCTCAGGTCCTGCAACAGGGAAGTTACAGCCGTACGTCTCTCTCCTGCTTCACCTAGTACCCCAAATTTCCCCTTGGGCAGAACACCCCGCCTGAGGGTCGACTTTTACACTGTCTTGGGAGAAAACAGATCTGTGCTCAGAGGGGATGAGCCCTGGTAGTCAGCACCCCATGTATGCGGGAGTGTGATTGACAGATGCCAGTTACACCCCAGCCCCACTTATACCGCACAAGCATGGGCAGGGAGCAGGCAGGGAGCCAGGGTGCAGCGAATCGGGGTGCAGACGGGGCACGGCTGGAAAGTGTGTGGTGTGCAGGGGGTGTTGAGCGCAGTGGATGTAGGGGCGTAAGGGGTGCAGGGCTGCGAGATGCAAAGGGCACGCGGGTGAAAAGGGTGGAAGGGGTGCAGGAAGCGGAGGTGGATGGACTGCAGGGGCAAGGGGTGCAGGGGTGCAAGGGGTGCAAGGGGTGCCGGCCCCACCCCGGGAGCCCCTGCAGGGCTGTGCCCCGAGCGCGTGCCTCCAGCTGCGGGCGGGGCTGCACATCTGGGCGGGGCGGGGCGGGGCGGCCGGGCAGTGACTCCTGCGGGGCCAGAGCGGAGCATCCCACAGCCGGTGCGAGCGGCGCCCCGAGCCGAGCAGAGCCGAGACCATGCCCAAGTGCCCCCGCTGCCAGAAGGAGGTCTACTTCGGTAAGAGCTTCCCGCTCCCTCCCGCCGGCCTCCACCCCGCGGGGTCTGCCGGGCTGCTTAAGCCGGGGTACACTAACGCTGCACCCCTCAGGGCTTTGGGTCCCCGGGCATCCTGGTGCTTACAGGTCCCTGTGTACCCAGCACTGGGAATCTGGGTACTCAGATGTTGTAGAACCTATCACTGCGAATCGACGGGGTGCCTCAAAGTTGTGCAGCCCTGTGCAGTGGGTCCCTGGGGTGCTCTGGCTGGGTGGCCCTATAATCCACCCAAAGAGATGTTTCGCTGCAGGGAGTGGGCTGCGGTGGGTGGCCCAGCCTGCCGAGAGAGTCATTGCACAGCATGGGAGCTCAGACCTGTTTCCTTCCTAGCGTCGCCCACAGCCCCATACCAGTTTGGAGCCCAAAAGCCCAGCTAATACAGCCACTTCTCTGAACACTTCGGCAGGCAAGCAAGCAAGCGCCTTCCCAAGGGCACATTCCTGTGAGTGTGTTGCCCACATGTTGTCCTGTGTGGTTTAGAAGAGTGAGGTGGCTGCTCTGGGGCATTATTTTTAAACCACCATTGCAGGCTAGTAATGAGTCTTATTGGGCTCACTGAAAACAAGACATCAGGGACCCAAGTGCCATCACTTTTGCTCACTCCGCCATATTTCTGCTCTATTTATGTGTGTGTCCCAACTTCTGCCTATGCTCTGCCAAAGAATTGGAGGCTCAAGCACAGGGCTGCCCTCCCTGTCAAAGAGCTGTGTCTGTTAGTGATGCTCACCCTCGGGAGGTGTGCTGGGGCTGTCATGGGCGCTGCCTGGAGGGCGACTGGGGATGTGGCTCTTGTGGTTGGGGAACACCACTTTGCCTGAACTTGAGCTTGCCACTTGCAGCCAGGCTTTGAGCTGAGGCTTTGCCACAATGCAGTTCATGGCTCCCTCCTGCAACTGAGGGTCTTGGGACACCTCATTTACCCATGTGAATTGGTATCAGGAGCTACCAAGGTGCTGGTGTCAGTGTCTGCCTTTCCCTGTGGATGGGCTTTGATCCCAGTCAGGGCGAGCTGGGTTTGCCATGCCCGCAGGTGTAGCTGTGGAGGATCCGGTCTGGGGCTGTTTGACCAAGGACAGGTTTGGCCCCGTGCTTATCAGGCTGCTCTTATGAAACATTTCTGTTGGTGCAGAGGCTAAGGAGGGTTCAAAAGCTGCTGGAGGACCAAGCTCACTGCCTGATTTCTCTGCCTGCAGATAAGGAGCACTGGCAGAGGAGGCAGAACAAGCCCTGCTCCCAGGCACCCCGGGGCTCTCAGAGCCTTTCAGTCCTGCTTGGGCATGCCTTGGGCTGCTTTCAGCCAAATCGTGTCTGTAGAGAGCAGGGGTGAGGAGGAGATGATGCTGAGGACTGGGGATGGGGTTTGCAGGGCCACCACCAGCTTTGCAGGGGAGCCTTGCCTGCATGGCTGAGGGCTGGATGGGTCCCGTTGCAGTGAGCCTTGGCAGAGTTGCTGTCCGAGCATTGGTGCAAATACTTGTGTGAGATGTGGGGAGGCTGAGCTCCTTCCAGTAACCCAGTGATGGGAAGGCTCTGCTGTGGGCCAGGCTCAGAGGGCTACACAGGGGGAGGACGCTGCGGCCCCCGCAAGGCTGCGGGCACAGGAGGCTCTTTGTGGTGCCTGGGGACGGCAGCAGGGCTGCCTCATGACATTTGGGCACTGCCTGCGCTCCCACCTCTGCAGCCGCCAGCTTGCTTCTTGCATAAGCAGTTGTGGGCATATTTGGACTCCAAAGAAGAGATGCTTTAGGCTGCTGTGGCCTCTCCCCTGGGGCATGTGGTGCCAGCAGTGGTCCAGTCCCATTGCTCGACCTCCTTTTGGAGGCATGGGGAGAGTGCTCAGACCTGGCTCTGATGGTGTTCCTGTGGAAAGCTCTGCTTTATCACTTAATAAATCCCCAGGAGTGCAGATGCCAATATGAAGAGCACATATGCCTGCAGAAAATACCTTCCTCCCCCACTGTGCTGCCATTAAAAGCCACTCTGTGTTCCCCTCTCTCTCTATAAATGTGTCCTGGCTCCAGCAAACAGCATGTTGTCCCCCCTGCCGCTGCCTGAACCCCATCCAAGCTCCAGCCTTGCTCTAGTTTGCCATGGTGAGTGGAGAATCAGAGCTGGGGCCAGAGCTCTGGTGGCTGGAGGGAACTGGTTTGTGTTGGCAGGGTGCAGTGATGGCTTTGCCATCCTTATCCTTGCCAACATCTTCCCTTCACCCCTGCCAACTCCAGTGATCACTTGGGCTCCAGACATCTAGGGAGAAATTCATCCCCTTGCAGGCTGATGTTGGAAGTGGGGACATCCTCAAATCCCTGGAAGAATCATACAAGTTGGTCTGTCTGCATGGATGTGGCAATGTTTACCCTGGGCATGGCACTGCTGTTGCAGATTCTGGTGCCTGGAAGTACACAACAGTGTGTGTGCACAGCGAACACTTGGGTTTGAAACACGGTGCCCTTTATCCTGGACAAATAGACTTGACAAAATGCCCCAAAATATACACCTTCGGGCTGATGACAGGGAGGCCAGCCCACCAAAACCAATTTGTTCAGTGCCTCGGCTAACCCATCTCCTTTCCATGGCAGCCGAGAAGGTGACTTCTCTGGGGAAAGACTGGCACCGGCCCTGCTTGAGATGTGAGAAATGTAACAAGACCCTGACATCTGGAGGCCATGCAGAGGTGAGGTTTGCTGCCCAGGAGGTCCCTGTCCCCTGCAGCTAGGGATGGGCAGAGACGGAAACTGAGGGCAGTCAGGGCTGATGCTCTTTCTTTCTCCCTGCAGCATGACGGCAAGCCATACTGCAACCACCCCTGCTATGCTGCCTTGTTTGGGCCCAAAGGTAGGGTTGTTGTGTCTGGGGCTGTGAGGGAAGGGGGCCTTGGGGTCCTGTTTCTCCCCAGCAGTAATGCTGACTTGGCTCTGTCTCTCTTGCAGGGTTTGGCCGGGGAGGAGCCGAGAGCCACACGTTCAAGTAAACCTCAGGTTGGTGCCTGCCCTTGGAGCTCCCCTCTGGCTTTGGCCCCATCGGCTGGCTGGGGCTGTCCTCTCCAATATAAGCGGGCAAGGCACGTGTACCACGGTGTCTCTCCAGGCTGGCCGTGACTCCCAGCCCTCACGCCTGTGCTTCAGAGCAACCTGCTGGGTTCCAGCTCCTCCTCTCCACCAGCCCCAAGCGACTGTCACCACCCGCTTAGCTCCGGGCAGTGGATGCCAAAAGCTTTTGGTCTGTGGCCTGTTGGTGGAGACAGCCTGTCCTGGAGCACTGTTGTCCATAGGATGTCTCTGCTCCCTGCCCAGCCTGACTTCACCTGCCCCTCTCTTCCATCCCTCTCCAGGTCTGACGGCCAGGGTTCCCAGCACAGCCTGAAGACAGCACAAACACACCGCGACAGACATGCATTTTTGATTTTAATTCACTCTGTACTAGACTAGCACATTAAAAGCAATAAGTAACCAAGGCTAGGGCTGGTGTGGAGAGGGGCTCCACTCCAGATGGAGCACTGCTGGGATGGGGGTGTTGGGATGCCCTGCTGGATAGGAAATTTGGCCCGTATTGCTGAAGGCCGCCTGGAGAGGAGACCGCACCCTTCTAGCCAAAACCCAGCCCTGCTTCTGGCACCCAGCTCTCATGGATGGGCCCACAGTTGTATTCTCATTCTTTAATAAACCAAAAGATGCTTCCCCCATGTAGCAGCTGTGCTCTTTGTAACAGGGGTACTGTGGAACTTGCTTGCAAAGCGCTTGCTGCTTGCTTGAAGACACCGTGTGATGGCTCCATGTGCTTTTGCTCCTGGTGTGTGCAGGGTCCTGCCCTTGGCTGCCCACCCCAGGAGCTGCCTGAGCCCTGAGGGATGAGAACAGCACCCGGGTGCTGAGTGCACCCCAAGGAAAAGGGATGGTGGGTGTTGTGCCAATGCTTGTCTGGGGTTGGGGTGTCCCGGGGTTCAGGGGGAAGGTCCTACCCCACTCGGCCTCACTGGGTCTGTGTCATGACATTCGCAGAAGTCTAGAGCATGGTGGTTCCTGCCATGAGCCTCCTCTTGTCACCTGCAGCTGTCATGGGGTTAATAAAGAGGCACGCAGTGCTGCTGGACAAGGGTCTGAGGCTGCTGACCTGAGGTCTCTGAGGCACTCAGCAACCTCCTGGCCATGTCCCAGCCCCTGGCGGTGCCTGCTGGAAAGCCATGCCCATGGGCAGCTCCCAGCTCTTCTCTCCTGGATCTGAGATGGCACTTTGCAGCCCTCAGCTGGGGCAGAGAGGTGTCTTGCTGGGAGGTGGTTGATAGTCACATCAGGAAAACCTGGTATTCGCTGCTTCTGCTCTGAGCAGCCATATGAAAAGGCCAGGTTACTGGCATGGCAGAGCCAGTCTCCCTCAGTTAGGAAAGCAAAGATGCAGAATTACAAAGTGAGATCTGGCTCACAAGTGCTTTGCTCTTTCCCATTGCAATCTCTGTGTGCTGCTGGAAGAGCAGCACTGACAGATATAAAAGATGTCGACTTGAGGGATGTTTCTAAAATGGTTTCTTAACCATGTCTTTTCCTAACCTGAACCACCCCATTTACATATTCAGACATATTTCACAACATGGTGGGATATTTTTGTCTACAGTTTGTGCATGCCTTTCCTTAGAGACTTCTTTGCATCTTACTGTCACACCAGTCTTCCTGGGACTTGGCCAGAACCCTCAGGGGTCAGAGATACATCCAGTATCCAGTGTCAAAATCTTTGGTGTCAAAAGCAGCCAGATCTGATAAGTATCTTAAAACATCCCGTGTGCTTGATGCCAAGAGGCTTTGCATCCACTAAGCACACTCCAGTGGGATGAACTCGAACAGCTGGCACTGCTTTGCCTCCCACACACTTAGCACAACAAATGCAAGCATCTTTTTCAAAGGCAAATCCTGGCTATTGCTGTTTGGCCACCACCACTGCTCCCAGTCAGCCAGAGCACATAGGGCTCCCAGCCCCCCCGCTCCCACCACTGCTATCCTTACCACCAGCCTCCTGGGAGTGCCAGCACCCACAGCTCCTGGCCAGCGAGACACAGTCCTGCTCTGCATAGCCGCTGGCACGCAGCCCACCCCTGGGGCTCAGGGATGTGGCTTTCCTCTGTGAACTGGGCTTCAAAGCAAACTAGTGATGTAATCCCAGCAGCCCTGAGCTAGTGAGATAGCTTTTTACCCTCAGCATTAAAAATGATGGCAAGCACAAGCCTCATCATCCTCTGGATTTGCATGAGTGTGTCCAGCTGGAAAAGGGACCCATAAGCTGGGCTTCTGGTCTTTCCCAACAGGGTCCAGCACCAAAACTTTTCAGGAGCAACTAATTCCAGATGCAAGGGTCCAAGCCAGCAGGGATGAGCAGTTACCAATGAGAGGTATGGAAAAGCAGGCGCTACCCAGGGAGAGGCTGGCAGAGAAGGACTTGGGGGTTTTGGTTGATGAAAAAATGAGCATGAGCCAGCTGCAGTGTGCGCTTGCAGCCCAGAAAGCCAACTGTATCCTGGGCTGCATCAAAAGGAGCGTGACCAGCAGGTCAAAGGAGGTAATCCTGCTCCTCTACTCTGCTCTTGTGAGACCTCACTTGGAGTATTGTGTGCAGTTCTGGTGTCCTCAACATAAAAAGGACATGGAACTGTTGGAATAAGTCCAAAGGAGGGCCACGAGGATGATCAGGGGACTGGAGCACCTCCTGTATGAAGACAGGCTGAGAAAGTTGAGGCTGTTGAGCCTGGAGAAGAGAAGGCTGCGTGGAGACCTCATAGCAGCCTTCCAGTATCTGAAGCGGGCCTATAGGAATGCTTGGGAGGGACTCTTCATGAGGGACTGTAGTGATAGGACAAGGGGTAATGGGTTCAAACTTAAACAGGGGAAGTTTAGATTGGATATGAGGAAGAAATTCTTTACTGTAAGGGAGGTGAGGCACTGGAATGGGTTGCCCAGGGAAGTTGTGAATGCTCCATCGCTGACGGTGTTCAAGGCTGGATTGGACATAGCCTTGGGTGGCATGGTTTAGTGTGAGATGTCCCTGACCCTGGCAGGGGGTTTGGAACTAGATGATCTTAAGGTCCTTTCCAACCCTAACTATTCTATGATTCTATGATTCTAATCCAGCTCTCAGCTAAAGGCCCTTTCTGTGCACAGAGGCTGGGGCAGGAAGGCAGTGTGTTGCTGTTTGCAGTACACTGCCTGGGACTGCTGACTGCTTTGGTCCCTGCCACCAATTTGCACTGTAGGTGTGGTGGCTGGGGACAGCTCACTCTGCTCTGGGTGCACAGAGGGATGCAGGAACTGAGCTGCACCTGCACGGGCGCTAAACCTGACCCTGGAGCTGTCTCTCTCCGTGCTGCATATGGAGGAGGTTAAAAACTGGGGTCTCCCAAGCAAGATCTGGTGACAAGCCCTTGGGTATCGATTCCCAAAAAGCTCCTTCTGAGCATCCTGTTTCTTTGTCCGCCCTGCAGTAGGCACTCCCACTGAGATGGTGTTTAGCCCCAGGACTTGCTGTGAGGACACTCCCCTCCGAGCTCTGCACTTGTACAAGTCACATTCTCTGCCTGCTCCAGCCTTGATGCTGTGAGGTTGGGCAGTTCAGGCACGGGTTACATCCACAAGGAGCCTTGGTCAAAGAAAATACATGATAAATTGATTTTGTAAAACTTGCTTCGGCCTTTGGAGAGGAAGCAGGAACAGCTGTATCGCATTTGGATAGGAAATCCGCGCCCAAACTCGGCGCTCCCCTCTGATGCGCATCGAGGCTCAGCAGCGGCCGGGGAGGTGAGCTGTCAGCAGACACAATCTTTTATCCATTGAACAGTAAATCTCCATGGCCTGAGGCATGAGCTGTGCAGACAGGCAGCAGCGTGGCTTCCAGAACAGCTCATCTGCGATGCTTTCAGCTCCCAGCCCTGGTGGGAGCTGGGGATGGACAGCAATAGTCCCTTCCCTCCCGGTATGGCAGGATCCTCTTTGGTAGTGCTGCTCCTGCAACAAGGGAGCCAGTGAAAGCAGGATGCTCACGTAAAACACCAGCTTCCTGAGCAGGCACATGATGCAGGCTCGGTATGCCCTACCAGCTGCTTCCACCTCTCGAGGCAGACAGCAGACCCTCAGAAGGTGGCTGGCAGCCCCCATGTCCTGCCTGGTCACCAGACAGCAGCTATGGGGATATGACTGCTATCACAGGTAGGGGCAGGGCACTGCCCCAGCCCCGAGGTGCCCCTCTGGAACAGCAAAAGGAGGTGGTGGTGTGGTGATACCCAGCTTCATTAACCTGAAACACAACCATTGCTGACCCCAGAGGAAGAAGCTGTGCTTTTTCTGCTCTTATTTTGGAAGCTTGGGCTGAGATCGGTGAAGTCTGTGGATTGTTGAGCGATGGTTGCTATAAACACTTCACCACTGTGACAAAAAAAAACAAACATCACCGATTCTCTGGTAGCTGGGTGTGGGTGGGCCCAAATGGGGTAGGAAAGCAGAAGAGCGTTTGGCAAAGGACAGGAAATAGCACGGGTTCAGAAACTGAACTGCTGCTGCTCCCCACCCTGGCTCTGTGGCTTTCTGCACAGGACTAAAAAAGGGAGGAGGGCAGAAAGAGGTTGGGGGGGGGGGATGTCTTTCAGCTGATCTATAAGAGGCATGGATGTTTCTTCACCCCCCAGTGCTGAATAGTGCAGGCAGGGGGGGCTGGTGTGGGTTGCCTGGTCTTTCTCCCAGCAGAGACTGGACAGACCTTAATCCAAAGCAGGGAACAGATGCATCCCTAAGCCTGCAGCTGGCAAGGGGAGAGGGGCGGCTTAGGCTGGAAGCCTTACAGCAGGGTGCTGCCCTCAGCATTGTTCCCTAGGGCTGTCCTTAGTGAAAGCAGCAGCCACAGCTTGGGGACATGGCTGTGCTCGGCCAGCATAGCCACAGCAGCGAGCTGCAGCGCACATCTGGGCTAACATGTGCTGGGTTTGGTTTAACACTGCCTTGCTGAGGTGCCAGTGGTGCCACCCCTGACAGCACTGATGGGGACACTGATGTGCCACCTCTGGCATTTCTCTTGAGGTGGTTCTGTGTCTTATCTGTGCAGCCTCCAGCGCCTTGGGGACACAGGAGCCCCTGCACACAGGTGAGGCCAGGCACCTGCCGTGGGGCGGTGAGAAGTTTGTTTCCCCTCCAATGTGTTTCTGCAAATAAAGCTGTGTCTCTTTCAGGGACAGGCAGGGTGCAGGCAGGGCCAGGGATCATGTCATGGGGGCTGTGGCTGCAGTGGCTTCCTGCTGTTTGCTGTGTGGGACTCCTGGGGACAAAGCTGTTCTGTAACTGGGTGATATCCAGCTCACTACTGCTTTGGATATTTCTAAGGCTGGTTTGTGTTAAGCTCAAAGAGTTCTGGTATCTTTTAGGTCAACAAAGTGTCTGCCCATCACCTAACACCTCAGAAATCTGCCTGCTTATCCAGGCAATGGTAAGAGGGACTGTGCAGCTGATGTTGGGCAGCAGGAACTTTGCAAGCTTGCACAGCACGCTGGGGCTTCCTGGCCCAGCTCTGTAAAGCAGTTTGTTGGGGAACCCCCATCCCACCAGCGGAAACAGCTTTGCAGAGGTGGCAAAGAGGGAGTCAAACCTTGTTCCTCATGAGGAACAACCACCCCAGCAAATACTGAAGCAGCTGAAGACACTGGAGTCCGAGGGGCTCTGGGTAAGGGAGATGGCCAGGGCATAACAAGAAATGGACAAGACCATGGTACTGGAGACTGAGGTCTAGTCAGGGAGCAAGAGGAGGAGGGGACAGATGGTACCACCATCACCCCATCCCTGGTGCTGAAGATCCAGTGAGGAGCTGAGTGTGAAGAGCCCTAGGTGGCTTTCCCCAGCAAGGAGCCCAAGAAGAAAAGTTGGCATCAGGCACTAGAGCTGCATTTTACTTTGACACCTCTTGTGTTATTTTCAAGGAAAGAGAGAGAGGGAAGTATGTAGGAAAGAGCTTCCCACCAAAGCCGTTTTCTTTGGTGAGTTTTGTGTTGAAGGCCCAGGGAGAAGAGGACAGACGGAGTTACCCCTGGTGCAGAGAATTGTCAACTTAGCTATTTAAGCATAAAGGGTGAAACTCCTAAGAACAGAGAACTGCGAGATCTCAGATCTTGTTTTTGTAATCCTTCTCAGTTCACTTTTCATACTGAGAGTGCAGACCCTGTATCAAGCGCCAACGCCTGTCTTAAGCATCCAGTTGCTGGGACATGACCTTGAATTTTGGCGCTACAGCCCACACACATGCCTATCGCAGACTAATTCATTGTGTCCAGGAAAACCTGGACTAGAGCATTTGTGCAGCTGTTGTGTAGCTGTTGCACTCAGGGGTTCAGTGATGTGTAACTGTTACATGATGCAACCCAGCGTGCTGAAAGTGTGCTGGCCGTGCCAGCAAAACCAGCACCCCTTGCACCCACTGGTGAAGACAGTGGCAGGAGGCAGCTCATTGCCCTCTGGCAAGAAGATACCTGTTTGTGACCTGACATGGCTGGGCTACAACAGCAGAGATCCCAGGGTGGGCAGTCTAAAAGGCACCATCCTATCCCCAGCTGGGGAGGGCTGCTCGGCTAATGGAGACATGAGTCCACAATGGATCATCATCACCAGATGTGATCTGTGCCTGATGGGAGCTGTTATCCCTGACCCTTTCCCAGGGGGTGTGGGGCCTGCCCCACTAGGTGTTCTCAGCCCTGTGCTGCTCTGCTCGTTCCTGCTGGCATGATGTTCACTCTGCTGCCAGGCTTGGTGTCCCAGCGAGGGGATAGAGAGTGTGTGTATAAAAGAACACGTTGGGAAGGATCTGGAAATGGTGCAGCCTGCATGATCTGCTCAGGTTGTGTAATGCTATGGCCATCCAAAACCTCCCTCATGTGGGCAGAGAAAGCAGCTGTGATCTGCTCTGATGTCTGCTCAGCCATCTGAGCAGGGGAGGAGAGAGGACAGGAGATGAGAGAAGCGAGGAACTCCGGCTGCCCGAGCTGGCAGCGGAGTGTGGGAAGCACCAATGCATGGCCTGGGGACCTGGCCGGGAGACAGGCTGGCTCCTGCCTGCGCCTTCACAGGGATAAAAGCATGAAAAGCATAATAAAAATAAAGGAGCAAAGGGTTTGTTTTCCCGGGAGGAGAGCTCACACCTTCTGCTTGGCAGGGCTGGGCCAAGGTGACATCAGGAAGCTGTGCTGCTGCCGGAGCAAGCAGAAATCGCCGCTATCGCATACAATCTGCATGAGGCAACACCGTCATCTCTGGCAACGGCCACAAACAGTGGGGCTGTCTGCAGCGATGGGTTGCCATGGCACGGGTGAAAACAGGCGTCCTCAGCCCCGGCTGAGTCACCCGGGGAGGAAGTGACCCCAGCTGACACATCTCACTGAAAACAGCCAGCTCCGAGGCTGTGCAGCATCACATGAGCCCCAGGAACTGAGAGAGGGCGAAATCCGGTGACTTCTCCCCAGCAGGAGCATCCCTGGCCTCTCACAATGTGCCTGGACCTTCCCTTCTCATTACGGTCCCTACTGCTGTGCTTACTGCTGGGGCAACCCACAACTTGTTGTCTCCTGAAACTGCCCCAGTGCTGCAGCAGAGCTGAGGGACCCAGAGAAGCAGCCAGGCAGGTCGAGCCAATAAGCCAGCCCCATCCTGCTATACAGAGGCTCCTTGAGGCTTGCACCAGTCTCCAGTAAGCTCCCATGTGCACAAAGTGACATCAGAGCAGCGTGCTGACGTCAGCCAGTAATTGCTTGTTTGCATCTGTCAGTCCCCACGGGACCAGGGCTCAGGACAGGTAAGGTAAGGGCGGCCTGGATGCACTGAGGCAGAAGCTCTGCTGCCAGTGGAATGGCATCGCCTTCCCTACTAGGACAGCATGCTGTGGGCTGTCGCCCTGTCACCTCCTTTGTCTTGTTCACAGCACAAGGTCAATCTCTACAGCAGGAAGCCATCGCCTTCCCATCGGTTTCTCCCATCCTGGGAAAACCGCTCAGGCAGCCGGCAGAGCAGATAAGTGGGGCCTCGCGTGCTGGGACTGAGCCCCCACCGCGCCACACCGTGCCGCGCCAGAGAGGCTGGGATTTGCTGCCTGGCGTCCAACTTGCCCATGGCTGGGTGCCAGCCCTTCACAGCGCCAGGCGTCTGGTGTCAGCCGCGCCCACGGTGCTGCGTGCCGAGGGAGCTGTGGGGCCGAGGACTGGGGGATGATGGTCGGGAAGGCGGCCAGCCCGGCTTTGGGGCGCCGCAGGGCTGCTCTGGTCAGTGGGATGGAGAGCTGTGTGGGGACTGTTAGTATGTCGGGATGGTGTGCATCCCAGCTGCTGCTCCTGTGCTGGGTGATGATGCTCACTGGCCAGGGGACTGGGGGACAGGAACCCAGAGAGGAGGTGATGGGGAGAGCCAACCAGCAGTGCGTGCACTGAGTGCTTCAGGAGAGCCCTTGTCTAGGCAGTGGCAAAGCAGGCAGCTGCCCCGGGGAGGAAAGGCCTAGACAGAGGAATGTGTGTGGGGACAGAGATGGCTTTGAGCAGGGTTTATGGAATGGTCAAGAAAACACAGGAAATTGGCTCCAGCTGAAGGTCCTCCTGCCTGGAGACTGCAGTGGGGATGGAAAAATAGACAAGCAATGTGTCATGGAGGGACCAGACAGCACCCGATAGCAGCAAGGTATGGAAAGCTGAGAAGGTTGCCAAAGACAGCAGAGGATTATCCAGGTCCGATAAGGCTCTAGGCAATAAAAAAAAGGACTTTATGGGCTGTTGGGAACCAAAGGCAAGGAACCATATGGAGATGCCAAACCCGTTAGGAAGGAGAGCAAAGAAGTGCATAGAGATTGCTGAGCTAGAGCTGGATGAGGAATAAGGAAAATGCTTTCCAGGCCATTAGGAACAAGGAAGGATGTGAGACAACAGCTGCTAGAGAAGATATTTTAAAATCCTTAAGGCTGGATATCTCACACCCAGGGGTCCTTGCAGCGCTGGCTGAAGCAGCAGCCTGTATCTGCGGGACTGGGAGAGGACTAATGCTGTACTCTGCATCAGAAGCGGCTGCACTCCCCGGCACAGGGGTGGGAGAGGCAGCAACCAGAGGGAAAGAGTGCAAATGCAGTTCATATTAGCGGAAGGTCTTGTTGGACCGGTGTGATTTCTCTCCTCATTGCAAGCAGCCATCTGGCTGCAGGAGGTTGCTCTGTAGCTGGAAGGAATTTCACAGGTTGTTTCATGGTGTTCAGATGTTGGAAAAAGGAAAAGCATCAAGCTATAGTCATGGATAGTACATCAAATGGGTTATGGACTGGGTACTTGGCCAAGAAAACACCAGTGGGGGTTTCTAGCAGGTCTTATGTACAGGCTCAGGCAGGGTCCCCACTATGCAAGTGCAGCAGAAAGGCACCCCGGCACACTCTGGCGGTGGTCCCCCTGCAAGGACCACAGCAGGAATCCATCCATGGCCGGTTTTGGCCATGTAAACCCTGGCCAAGAGGTGGACTTTCCATCTCAGTAATTCAGGCTATCTCCCAGACGGCAGAACCACTTCTTCCTGCTGTCTGCCGTGGGGTTAATCCCTAGGATTGCTTCAGTCAAGAGTTTATACATGCCTGGGGACCTGAGCTGCCTGCATCATGCCTCATTGAACTGAGAGGAAGGTGGGAAGCCGAGGATTGAAGCCAATCCCCTGCTGCCAGACTATGCAGTCTCCCATCGGCCGCGAAGCTGTTTCTCTGTCCGACAGCAGCAGCCAGGTGTTGGATGGACGTTTAGAAAATCTGGAGCGGGGTTTTCAATGACTCTTTCCGCCGGGACGGGACGGGAGGGGGGGCTTGCAGGGCTCTCTCGGGGGTTTCGGTTGGGGGAGACACAGCCGCGGCTCGGGGTGAGCCTGCCTCCGGGGCACTGCCCACCCCGCTGCGGGTCGCGTCCCGGGGACGGAAGAGCTGGCTGCGGCGCGCGAACAGCGCTAACCGTGCGGCGGGGCCCTCAGCCCGGTGCGTCCGCCCAGCCGCCAGGGGGCACCGCACCGGGCGGGCTCGGCCGAATAGCGGGGAGGACCCGCGCTGCTGCACTGCGCATGTGTGCGGCGGGCGTTGGCAGAGGGCGGGAAGCGGCGGTGGGCGCTGTGATGCGATGCGGCGGCAGCAGCGGCAGCAGCAGCCGCAGCAGCCGCAGCAGCCGCAGCAGCCGCAGCAGCCGCAGCAGCCGCGGCGGGGCCGCTCACTGCCAGGTGCTGTCGGGGCGCTGTGCCGGGCTCTGCCGCCCCACGCACGGCCCGCCCCCGACACCCTCCGCTGCGCCAAGTTCGACCGGCCGCAGGCGGTGAGCGCGGCTGCCCCGGAACACCCTTGGCCGGCGGCCCCCACTGTTGTGCAGCGACCGACCCCTCCGCGCCCTCGGGGACGGCGCCGTGTCTGGGCAGGGATTCCCGTGCGGGAGGGACGGGGACGCCCGAGTGGGACCGAACCATGGTCCGGGGACTGAGGGGGGTACACCTCCGTGTGGGTGACTGTCTGCAAACTCTGTGCCTGAAACAGCTTTATCGTGCTGTGGCTTTAACTTAAAAGTTGGTGCTTCACTGTGGCCTGCGGCACCTTCCTAGGGTCACCTCAGGCTTGCTCGCCTTTACAACAGCTTGGGGCTTTGCATCAGGGCTTCACAGGGTGATGCTCGCAGGGCCTCCAGCTTGCACACAGGGTGCTCCCCTTGCTCAGTTATCTATTTTAAGCATTTTACGAGTGTTGACTGAAATTCAAACCGTAAGAGTCACTGTTTCAGTCTGTCAGTGTGCTGCCCTTGTGTGGCCAAGAAGTGATTTCCAGGTCCAGCTCCTTGTATGCTGCCTCATTGTGAGTTTTTGATACTATCAGTGTCAGATCTTTGCAGTGTGTTTAAGTACTAGTTTGACTATGGGCAAGTTGTACTATACGTGGTTATATCAGGCAGATACTTTGGAAGCTGTGCTCCTGTATACATGTGCCTCTAGAAGTGCTGGGTCTTCCTGTACAGCCAGCGTTAGTAGCCGTTCTCTGAGTGCACCTCACTGTAGGTTGTGTTCACAAGACAGCTAATATGTGAACCTGCCTCATCCAACAGTGTTGACAGGATGCAGGTGTACTCTTCTGATTAACTGCTGATCTCAGATACAGGTTTAATTGCCTAATTAAGGCTAAATATGTGGCAGATATTTTGCCTGCTTATCTTCCCCCACTCCTCTCTTTTGCAGAGCTTGGATTTCTGGAGGCTGCTCTACGCTCTTCTGAAACAAATCCACGGGCGCAAGTGGACAGAATCTGATGGCATAGGTAACCTAGTCAGTCTGGCTTGCTGTGCTTTCCATCTGTCCCAGGAAAGTACTGGGACTGGGTTTGTAGCACTTCTTCTTTGGCCCCTTGGCTCCTCTCAGGAGTTTTGAAGACCTGTGCCCCCAACATCCTACTGCATAACAGCTGTGCAGGCAGGTTTACGTCTCATTGGCTTGCTTTATCTGTGAAACTGAGATGTCCTTGTGTCTGCTAGAAGCTCTTGTTTCCCTTTGACACTTTATCGCAGGTAAATCTCTGCAATGATCTTATGCATTCTCAGCATCTGCAGAGGTTATTACAGGAATTGATTTGTTTTTCATGTGATTCCTTCTTTTCCCCATTCCACATATGATGCGTGATTCTGTGGTTAATTTTTAATCGGGTCCTATGTCAGGTCTGTGAATTATGGTATATCTCCCAAATGGTAGAACCACTTCTCCCCCACTGTCCTCCGAGGGGTTAATCCCTGGGATTGCTTCAGTTAAGAGTTTATACATGCCTGGGAACCCAAGCTGCCTGCATCACACCCTGTTGAACTGAGAGGAAGGTGGGAAGCTGGGGATTGGAGCTGATCCCCTGCCATCAAAATTGTGAATTGTAACATATGAACGATATACATAAGAAGGAGGTGGACCTGTTGGGGTGAGTACAGAGGAGGGCCATGAAGATGCTCTGAGAGCTGGAGCACCTTCCCTATGAAGACAGGCTGAGAAAGTTGGGGCTCTTGAGAACATTCTGGGAAGACATTAGAGCAGCTTCCAGTACATGAAGGAGGCCTACAAGAAAGGTGGAGAGGGACCTTTTACAAGGGCCTGTAGGGATAAAACAAAGGGCAATGGCTTCAAACTGGAAAAGGGTAGATTTGGGTTAGATATTAGGAAGAAATTGTTTACTGTGAGGGTGTTGAGGCACTGGCGCAGATTGCCCTGAGAAGCTATGGCTGCTCCATCCCTGGTAGTGCTCAAGATCAGGTGGGATGGGGCTTTGAGCAACCTGGTCTAGTGGAAGGTGTCTCTGCCCATGGCAGGGAGATGGAACTGGATGATCTTTAAGGACCCTTCCAACCCAAACTATTCTACAGTAAGGGGAGAGATTTTATTGAAGTTCTAGACAAAACAAAAAGTGTGCAGTTATTTTAGAGGGACCGTGAATATCTCTATGGACAGGGCCACTACTTCAGAGGGAAGCTGACTACAGGTTTGCTTCTCACAATCACAGAGCACTATTTACTTAAATGTATGCTATTCCAACTACAATACTCTTCAGACTTCTCTCTTGAAAGATGTCTATCTAGAGCCCTTTGTTGGAGGAAGTTTTGAGAATGGAATTCTCTGTCATGGATAAAGGTTTCCTCAGACCAAAATCACTCAAAACCCACTTTTGCCTTTGAAAGCAAAGAAACCTAAACAATGCTGTTTAAAGCCCCTGAAGAGCTGGGAATCTGATGGCTCTGTAAGCGGAGTTAAAAAAGGCTAAGCATTGTGGAGTGTGGAGAAAAACCAGCATAGTTTTGCTGGTAGCATGGTTCAGTGTTACTCACAGGACTGCTATTTTTCATTTGGCTGTTTTTGCTTTTCTACTCATACACAATCTGCTGTGTATGGTAAGTTTGGTTGTCTCCTACAGCGTTGTAGCGTGGTCCTGCACAAGTGCAACCTTTCTGAATCCTGGCTGCTCCCATGTTCATTGCTTGTCGCATTTGGAGACAGGATTTCCACATGCATGTGGCAGGTTGCTGACTAGAGAGAGCAAATACAGCTTCTGATGGTGGATTGCAAGGTAGGAATTTGTGGTTCTGCTCAGAACTGCTGAGCTGATTTTTAAGAAACTTGTTTGGTCACAACATGGTGATTAAATCTGAAATTCAGGTTGGAGAGCCATACTGTTTTTCAAATTACACCAGTTACCTTTGCTTGGCCAAGTGAATGAGTTGTCTACTGTGAATGCGATCAATATTTTACTGCTTTCCTTCTCTGTCCTTGCTCTGGAGCACTTGCTGTCTTCCATGTATTTATTTAATGTAAGTGAAGTGGAGCCTTGGGCATAGGGACTAAATAACTTTCTCTGATTTGTTATAGAATCCTGTTGCACATAAAAGAATTGAAATAAATTCCCCTAATCCAAGTCTAGTGCTTTAGTCCATGGATCAGGCTTTCCTGTCTTTGCAGTTTTTGTACAACCTCTTAATTTTCTTAATTAAAACAAAGAGAACAGCAATTGCCAGATCCCGGAGGAGGGCTCTGAAGACTCCTTCAGTATAAGGGTTACTACGTGCATAGGAACAGCTTTCTGGAAAAGAGAAGCCATACTCAGATGCTGCTGTACCCTTCCTTTTCCTAGAGGAAACACTGACCTTTGGCCTATAGTCTGCATGTGTTGTTGCAGTCGCAGTGGTGGTTCTTGCTACTCCATAAACAGACCTACATTTCAAGGATTGTGTGCTAGGTGTTGGACCCTTTGCAGTTGCAAGGTGCTGTAAGCAAGCAGCATGTGGCAGGGACAGAATGCTCTTACAGATTTTGCCCCTAGAAAAGGATAGATTATTTTTTCCAGAAAATTTCTCCTTGATGTGGCAAGTCCTTTTTATCAAGTGATTTTTTGAAGTTGCACTCCAGCGTGTGTTTCTGTTTTGAGTTAGTAGTTTTCGTTAGTCCGTTTTTGAGCTGACCTTGTCATGTAGGTGAATTTTAGAGGAGATTAAAATTTACTTTGAATACAACAGCTGCTAGCCATTTCCCTTCTTATGGTTGT
Organism: Ara ararauna; assembly: GCA_028858755.1. Taxonomy (NCBI): domain Eukaryota; kingdom Metazoa; phylum Chordata; class Aves; order Psittaciformes; family Psittacidae; genus Ara; species Ara ararauna. The sequence goes on from CM054382.1 coordinate 47,974,012, forward strand.
CATATTGTTCAGGAAAACTTTCTGCACCATGTTTTTAAATGGTTGATGTATTTCATTGCCTAGGTAGGAGAAAATAAACTCTTTGAAAAATCACATATGAAAAAACCAAACAAACCATGCAGTTTGATGTTCTAAAATGTATGAACTATTCTTGCAAAAAGAAACCAGAAGCCTCAGCCAGTGGTTATAAAATTCTGCAAACAGCTCTTGATTTCTTGTTTTGGAAAAATTTTTCTTCACACAGTGAAAAGCTTTTACTGTAAATGTTGGTGGGAAGCTGTTAATCCAGCCCCTTAAACATGTTAGAACAATGGGTCTCTCATCAGAGGAGTACAAGTCCAAGTAAGCTGTGTAATAGTACTCCAGGCATAACCTTACTGATGAAGTCATGATCAGTGGTTTCTTGCTGCTCACTCTTCACAGAGGCTGAGAGCTGATGGACTTGGTTAACAACCTGACAGCCGCATCAGGTAGCAGTGCTATATATGCACTTAGATAGCTGGAGGAAATGTTTCTTTTTTGGAGGTGCCATTAAGTTTTTATAGTATGGGAAAGAGGTCTAGAGCTGCAATATATTTTTGTGTGTTTGACAAATGAAGCAGAAAATTTTTTTCTGCAGCCATAGTTTCTCATCATACCACCACCTATGCAGGTGTTTCTTGCCTTAGTGCATGAAGTAATGTATCTGTGTGTTCTTGTACCTGATTTAGTTCCTTTCCATTTTAGCCTGCCAGGATAATGCATAACCCTTATTTGAATATCATGCTATGATTCACTGAATATATTCTGCAGGATTCATAAAGCAGAACAGCACAGCCTGAGTATAGTCTTAAGAGGGCTGAACATTGAGGTTCATCCACAGCTTGGTCTTATTTGCTGAATATAATAAATAATATGCATGCAGAAGGTGTTTAGTTGGAAGGACTGTGTGGTTCTTTCTCTAAATTGCCCAGTCCTGATGGAATGCCATAAGATGTTGTCAAAGAGGAGGTGTTTGAGTGACTGGTGTTTTCTGATATGTGAGTGAGTGGGTTTCTTTTCCTGTCTTGACTGCACGTTACGGACAAATCCATCTTGGTACTTCTATAGCCTCTGCTGCCATTTATCTGAGCACTTTAGAGATGAAGAAAGTGATTTCTGTAAGGTTATGGAAAGGCTCTTTGAGCCCCAGTTCCCCACCCATGCTTTTACGACTCGCCCACAATTCCTGCCTCATACTCGCCCTAATCACACTCCCTCATGCAGAGGAAGAGATGAAAAAGGGGAGGTAAAGGACCAGAGCAACACAGTAATTCAGGTGGCAAGTTGCCTGGGTGGATCTTTTCCTGAGTGGTATATCAGAGCAGAGAAATGCACCTGGTTTGCTCTCTTCCTTTGATAGGTGTTTTCTTGTGGAGCATCCTGAACTGCAGATGGCAGTATGTGATGCTGGTTTGCTTTGAGAAAGGAGGAAAGTATGTACTGATCTTCTTCCTTTTGGAGCATTTCTCCCTTCACCTGTTATGGTGGTTCCTTTTTTGACAAATGCAAGGAAGCAAAGGAAAAGGCAACATGAAAACCTAGCTCATGTGAGAATATTCAAGAGGGATCAAAATAAAATCTCTAATATCTGAGTGATCTCCCTGTGCTTAAAGGATTATATTGCATAGCAAGATTTTTGGCAAACCACAGGCATTTCTGCCATGCTGACATTGTGAAGAGAAGCTGCTTGTTTTTACATTCACAGGTTCTGCAGAAAGAACAAGCAAAGTGGATCAGGTGTTTGGGTTTCTTTTTTGTATCTGTAATGCAGAAACAGGCTAGGTTTAAACCCAGTTGTCCAGCTGTCACGCATCTCTGCAGAAGCTCTGCTATGCAAAACACTATTCCTGCAAAAAATTATTGTTACTTTTGCGCCTGTTACTGTGCCTTTTTTATGAAACCCTACAGAAATACTGAAGCATTACACTGGAAAAGGAGAGCAGCTTTATTCCGTACTTTGTAAGAATGCTTAAACTGGATGAAATTGAAGGTTGCACTAGCTTCATCCAGCTGTTCCAGCTGTCAGAAGTGGATGCCCAGGGGAAAGAGCAAAAATAGAACAATTCTTTCAGAGGAATATTCTTTCAATCTCCAGTAATTTACATCTCAGATGTCCTAAACCAGAAAGATTGTCTTTGTATTTCATAAGCTTCCATGCACTCCTGTTCTGTCAATCCAGTTCCTCTGTGAGCCTGTGTAACTCTCAGTATCCAGAGTGTCTCATGGCCAGAAATTTCAGGGCTTTGCTGTATGTGTGGAGAACATCTCTAAATTGTTTTTATTCACAAACTTGCTAACTTTGCTTGGTGGCTCACAGTTCTTTTATTGAATGTTGTGCAAACAGGTTACTCCCTATTCACCTGTTCCACAGTACTTACCATTTTAAAGAGTTGTGTTACACCCATTCTCAGTCATCTTCTTGGCCTATGTCATCAGTTCTTAAAATGGAGCTGTTCTATATTTGTGATCGTACTCATCTTCTCTTTGTTTTTTGTGACTGAAGAAGTAAAACAACACTATGAACTTGAGATGTTGGGGTCACATAGATATAGGCAGCAGTATAGTGTTATTCCCTGGGTTCTGTTTAGTTTGCTTTCTAGGTTTCTTACATTGTTTGGTTTTGGATGCATATGAGAACCATGTAGTTCTCACATCGTGTGATAGTCGTGAAAAATCTTTATCATCTAAGATTGTGTTCCCAACTTCAGTGGTCAGCACCAAGCCCATTGCTGTGTCAGTGCAGTTAGGATTGTTTTTTCTCATGTGTGAATCATTTTTTTCTTTTTTTCTAAAAATAATTTTGTCTGTCATTCTAAAGCCTGGGCTCATTAGGTTCTGCAGTCCTTAATAATCTGCCTGCATTCCTTACTACTGAGTAATATCACATCAGCACCAAATTTTCTGTTGCTATCATGTTGTCTGTGTGTCATTTTGATCTGGTTGAACAGCAACTGTTTAGCACAGAGCCCTCATCTGAAACCACCATTTGTTCCTACCCTCTGGTTCTTGTCTGCTGGGCACTTGTCATTGATTGAAGGGCCTTCTCTCTCCCTCCACTGTAATGGCTTGGTTTCTTTGTGCTATTTAAATCCCATTGGGAAGTCTGAATGTCCTGCATTGGTTGTCTCTTCCTTAATCACTTGCTTGTTGTTGCCTTTGGAGAACTTCAGTAGCTTTTTGAGCAGGACTTCCTTTTACAGGTGTTGGTTCTTCCCCAGTGTGTATTGTTTATCTGGTGCCCCTTAATTATGTTCTTTATTGTAGTTTTGACGTAATACAGAGCTGAGGCTTACTGGTCAGAACCTTGTTAAATAAGTTTTCTCTTTTTCCTCAGTATTTTACGGTTCTGTAATGCCTGTCTTGTAGCTGTCAGGTAACATTTACTGGTGTGAAGGAATATAGATCAGAGCGTTCCCGAGAATTAAACAGTCCATGTGGCATGCTGCATTATATCTGCCTGCTCACTGGTGCTCAGAGATTTGCAGCAGGCTGTGAAACTTCTATCTCTAAATTCCAGTTTCATTCAGGAGTAAAGTGACTCAGTATTTATTAATTCATAGCGTGCTTGGTGGAGCATAAAAAATGAATAGGTGAATTGGAGTCCTGTTACAGTGGGGATGGCTATTTACCTTTTTTACCTTTGTTAATCTCCAAGAGGCCATTACTGGCCTTGATCTCAACTTTAAATTTCTTGTTTTCCCTTAGCAGTAGTTCTATAGTTGAGAATGGGGCAGCGTAAGGAAAGCTTTTACCCTTTACACTCCTGTCATCTATTAGCTATGGATAAAGGCTGTAGCCTCCACTGTCTTACACAAATCTTATGCTTGATTAAAAATCTTGCTCTAGAGGAGGCAGCAGTTTCTGTAACTGAAGCACAAATGAATGCACTGAGTAGTGCAGTATGTTATTCTCAATTGTTTTCTTCTTTTCAGATAACCAAATTAGGTTTGTGAAGGCAGCGTTGTGGTACCATGGCTATGACAGGCCAGAACTCTATCGGCTCCCCTCTGATGGCTCAGTGGGTAGTCGGGAGCTGCTGCTGGCATTTTCCTGGCTGCTGCACAGAATAAGCCTCTTGGAGCAGCTTTTGGCTCGGAACAGAGTAAAGACTGGAGATGAAACCTCTGTGTGCACGGTGAGCATGTTTGTGTCTTTCCATCTTCTCTGTCCATAAGTAGTGTTCTGTGGCAGCAGCCACGTTATCACTAGTGTGTAATGTGTGGTGTCTTGGTACCTTTACAAATAAATGCTTTACTCCAGCTTTAAAAAAAACTTACAAGGGGTCAGTATCTGGAACCTCTTCCCTTCTGTATGCTCTGCAGATGATCTGGCTTCCCTCTCTATCTCAAACTCCCATCCCTGTTGGAACTCCCTGATTTTTATTTCCAGTATAGGTGAGACCAGTGTGGAGGAGTGCAAGTAAGTGAATGTCTTCCTCCTCTGTGCTTCTGAATTCTGTGCTTCCAGACTGTAGCATGAGTGGTTCTACAGTGCCTAGAATGTAGGCTGCCTGATTTTCTAGAGCCTTTTTATGGGACAGTGAAGCTGGAAAGGGAGAGTTTGTAACACTGTGATATAGACACAGTATCTTCAGAAGGAAAACACTTGTACAAATAGAAAACAATTGAAAGGGACGAGTTACCTTTGTAGCAACGGTAACAAAATTTTTTTGAGAAAATGGACCCCTCCTGTTACACTGCGATTGACTGCTGCGCTGAAGAGGGAGCAGCGCACAAAAGCCCGTTCTTGGTGCACTGGGTATGAGTTCTGGTGCCCTCTGGTGATATGAATGGCACCTTCAGATTTGGGAAAAACAAGTCACGTGAACTTTTTACTTTAAACTTTTGTTAACCTTTTTCTTGTTTTTCTTGTATGGTAGCAGATTATTTTGTACGTCCTTAATTTCTGTTACAAAAGAGTGATGTGTGAAGCATAGCGGCGACATGAATTCAGGAAATGGGGCAGCGCCTATGTTATTTTCTCTGAAGGTCTTAAGTTTTGCATTTCCAAAAAGAGATGAAAGAGCTATGGTAATACAATGTTATCTGTAATGGCCACACAAAGGCACATTGAGAAGTTTATTGCTGTGCCTTTCTCTGCAATTCTGACCTGCTCTACCTGTGTTTCTCAAAAAGCCTGGAATACGGAGTTCATGTTTTTATCCTATAACTATATGAAACAGTGTTTGGAAAGGTTTACAGGTCTGGAAAATTTTTTCAATAGGTGAGACAAAAATAGCATAGACTGGGAGTTGCAATTAGCATATGTATGTAAAGCTCATTGTATTAATGTCAACATTTCTTGTATGGTGTTTATCTAGCACATTTTCATGCTCCAGTAAAATTGGATACACACGGGGGAAAAAGATAGTTACAGCAGAACCTAATGAGCCCAAGCTTTAGAATGACACATAAAATTCTTTTCAGAAAAAATGTAGTTACAGTATAACTAGTATGTTTTGTGATTCTACATCACAAAGTTAAAACAAATGGAATTTTGAGGGAGAAGTCGTGTCTTTTATTTCATCAATTAGGCATTATAAAGCTAATACATTCAACCAGTAAGACCGAACTGAATTAAGACCTAGGAATGTGCAGTTAAGGGCATAAGGAGGTAATGGTGGGTGCAAATGGGAAGATAGGTGGGTCACCTCCCTCATTTTGGTAAGTCGGTTCCTTGTAAACCACTCATGAAGCGGTTTACCTGTTGTTTGTTGTACAAAAGTGTGATAGTTTTGTAGTTGTTATTTGGTATTGTTATTTAATTGGAAACATTCATGTGACAAAGTCTACTTATCAGACAGTGTTCAACAATATAGTCCCTAAAACCATAGTGAGAAAGGAAGAAGGTAAGGTTGTCAGTTTGATACTTAGCATTTTGTGAGTTAAAGTACAACTTGAACAATTGAAGTACTGGAATTTTGGTTTTGGGAATGTTAAATACCAGGTGTTTGTGATACTTAAACTGAAGTGTTGGAAAACATGTAAGAAATTGTAAAGGCATTGCTAAATATGCCAGAGATGTAGTCTCTGCAGTTGTAACTCTTCTATTTAAGTAAGCTGAAGGAAAAAGGTAAAGGAAGAAAAACACCTAGAGAAAGATCTGTCTCAAGAAGAAAAGGAAATGCTCTTTAATACAACTAAAATTCTCAGTGGAGGAAGAGCTTTAGAAATCTTCTACCACAACGAGTCTTTCTTCTAAGTGATTACAAACAATAGAAAACATTTTCCTGAAAATACTGTAAAACAGAAAAAAAGAAATAGTGTTTGGTTCTGTGCATTGCTGAGATCTCTGCCAAAATCAGCAAATCATGAAAGCCAGTACTGCCAATGCACATCTCTTGGTCTGCTAGTGAGAAAAATGTGAAAATCCTCACCCTTTGTCTTCACCTAAAAGGATGGAGTGTCAAGAACTGTAGGCATAGCTGTAGTTCAAACTGATATTCGTGTGGTTTACTTTTAAAATTTTATCTGAAATCCACAAAAGTGGACAGGGTCTGTTACATGAATGAGAGAGAATGCAGCTAATTCCAAAATTAAGGTGCAGTCATGTTCTGACTATTCTTTCAGCCTAAGGTTGAAACAAAGCCTACAGCCTGCTGAATTGCTTGATGGTATGCCAAACACCCAGCATATCAAGGGCCCATTAAATTAATTCCTTTCATTTCATTTCAGATTACCACTTTGGCCTTTTTTTTTCTTTGCTGTTCCTTAGCAACACAGTTTTCTTCCCCTGCAAATTGAACACTTCCATCAGCTCTAAAGGATTTCAGGCTGGTTATTTATAGAGGGACAAGGGTATTCATGACACATGATGGACATGGAGCTCAGCTGCTGCATGGAATTCATAATCTTGAGATATTGAGCTGGGGATAACTTCCGAAAACTTACTTTTACATGCACTTACGCCTTGAGAATCAAGTTTAAGTGATTCCTAAAATTATAAACTAAACAGTGGTGAAAGCATGATGAAAGAGTTAAGATGGTAGGAGGTAGTGCTTAATGTGGCTAATGTAATTAAAAAATAATACTCTTGAGGTAGTTGTTGGTAAGGACAAGTATGGTTAGTTGCCTAGGATGATTATATGGGTTGAAGGCTCTTGTGTGTTTGGTAGAAAAATCCTCTAGGGCATCTTGTCTCATGGGGCTCAATTTTTTCAGAAGGGCAGTGCTGCAGTGTGTCCTGAGCCAATACTGCAGGCCTGCTACAGGGCTGCCCAGTGAACAGGACTCAAGGAGCTGCTGCCCTCTCCAGTCTTCCACTCACGCCACTCTTCCAGTGTATGATGTTTATAAACTGAGCGGGAAGGCAGTTTAAAGGACAGACTGGAACCTGCATTGGTGTGCAGGAGGAAACAGGAGAGAGAAGAGGGGATTAATGGTATGTGTCAAAATCTAGTATCTGGCTACTATAGTGTAAATCTGTTGTGTGAATTTACTGTGCTGATCTGCCAGCAGGTTGATGGCTCCAGATGTGTTAAGTGGAAGTTCAAGCCTTGCATTGGTCAACTCTTTACTATTAGATCTATGAAGACTTAAGTACAGTCTGAATTGGAGGTTCACATCGTTTTACTGAAGTGTCTACTTGGGAATTCTTGCCTGTTGTAATTGCCTTAAAGCACTGGGTGATTAATTAATGGCTATTGTCTTCAAACACTTTTTAACACCTCTTGTGGATTTCTGTCTCAAATACATACTGCCATATTGGCAGTTTCAACATCTTTTGTTGCTTTGGTGACCATGTACAGGCAGATTATTCTTGAGTACTGTTCATTGATTCCTATTTACACGTGGAAATCCTGGAGTTCAAAACAATCTGAAAACCTGTAGGTGAAATGCTGTTCTTAGCTGGACCTGTAGGGCAGACCTGAGGAGGTCTTATATTCTCTCTCTCTGAGAAGCAGATAATTGTTTGATATGAACTTGCCTTTTTAGCACATTCAGTACTTGACTGCCTTCCCTGCCCCCCTCCTCCCCCCCCGCTTAAATTTTAGTGAGATCCTCACAGCTTTCTCCAAATCTATGATGTCTTGTGCAGATAATAGCAGTACTCTGTGAGCATGTATTCTTTCTGTTTCCAGAGAGGAATACTGCCTGTACTGGTATTATCTCTACAGCTGAAATTAATCTTTGTGTGCTCCATAATTTAATTATGTGTGGAGGCTGTTAAGTTTTTTCGATGGGGGGTAATGGTGTTATATCACTTATTATCACTAGGATATGTTGTACAAACACTAGTTCTTGGTTCCTCTAATTCCCTCTGTTCTGCTTCTTGACTTCTAAGTGAAATTGGATGCCCCTCCCCTTTTTGTGAATTTATAGTAATCAACAAATAGGGCTATTATGGCAATTATAGTTGGAGTTCATGCGTGTCTCTCTAGTATGCCAAAGTGAACTCAATTTAATTACTTCTGGTGGGGAAAGATGAAACTCAGCATGCCTTCTGACTCTTAGGTCTGCAATTTGATTAATCATTTGTCACTGCCTACTTTGGCTCAATGGCTAATTCCAGTATAGTGTAAGGCTAATGCTTGGTCTAACCTTGTTGAAATGCCTTTCTCGTATAGAAGTCTTGACTGTCACTGCTGTTCCATAAGAAAAATGTTAATGTAGTAGCCAAGCTTGATGTTCCCTGCATAGAACTGGGAAACCTCTGGCACTAGTGTCAGTAAATACAATTTTTCTGTTTGTTTTCTGCTGTTGGTGGGTTTTTTTTTTCTCTTCACATATCCCAGTGGAGGTGGAGGAAGGAATTTTATTAACCTATTGATTATGATGCAGAAGCATAATTACTTTGCAGATCTTTATGGGCTGTATTAGTCTGTCAGCTTTCATTTTTTGAGTTCCCACCCTTCTTCCCTGTGCTTATACTTCTGTTCTCTTTGTCCTCCTTTCTTCCTTGTACTCTCACCATTTATCTTTTTGCCCCTTTTTTTTCCACTATCGTTACTGTATTCAGTAGCTGCTAAGGAATACTTCTAGTAAAGCTGTCCCCGAAACAAAGGGCACAGGATACCTAAAGTTTCTCCTGCAGAATTTCCCCCACCTCATTTTTGCCAGTGAGCAGTGCTGACTGCCCATGCAGATTGATGTGCTTGCTGTGTGCTGCACCCCTCTCCATGCCGCCTCTGCTGTGGTAGCGCTAGGGTTGAACCTCTGCAGCTCACTGGGGTGCTGTGTGGCTGACAGGTCTATTGCAGCACTCTCATTGCAATGCTGTCCACCCTGTAAAGGTTTCTACCAGAAACTAAGGCATAAAAATGTTTGACTTTTTTCTGCCCTTTGTACTTTCTGAAATCGCTTCCTGAATAGGTAACTGTTGAGCCCTGAAGTGTTAATTTTTGTCTTTACTTACCGATACTGCTTGTAGACCTGAAGATATTTTGTGGTCAGGGATTATTAAATTAGGAACATGTTTGTGCCATAGAACTTTCAGTTCACACAATTCAGTTTGGACTCTTGAAATGCACTTTTTTTGGTGTTAAAGCACAATTTACGGGTGATAGCTGAGATTGTCTCCCTGTTGTAATGCATAGGTATGTGCTGTTCCTTCTGGTCTTTTGCGGGTTTCTTTTCTTTTTAATTCCATGCTTTGGACTTGTCATTAGACCTTTTCCAGTGAAAAGCAGTTTCCTGTGGTGCACTGGAAAATGTGTGGTTAACAACATTTAATTTTGCCACACACAGTAAATACACTTTTCAGAGCGGTTCTTTCACATAGATGCAGAATTTCCTGAACCTGATGTTGTAGCTGAGGTGTTCTGGATGGGGCTCCACCAACAGGCACTGGAGTCCCCTGAGCTTTCATGTGAGGAGGGGGAGATGAGGACTGGCGTGCTAAGAGAAGGCTTAGCATGGTCATTGCGGGTACTGTGTGTTTTGCTGAAATCCTGCGCAGGGTGCTCCCTCGTTGTCTGTTGGGGAATCCGAGGGATTTTAGAATGTTTTAGTGCCTCGCCCGCCCTCCAGTGGCAGGGAGCAGCCAGTGCCTTTGGTACCTTCTCATTAGCTTTGCTCTATGGCGTTTTGATTTAAACGAGAGCATCCTCTGCTTTTCGTGTCCCACTTTCAGTGATTAGGGTTTAGCTCTCATTTGAGGATCTTTGAAATACAGCACTTTTTCCTGAGGAGGACAAAAGAAGGGCATGGCAGGCCTTCTACAGATGGCAGAGCTCTGCTTCTCTTCTCCAGGAGGGCAGATAATGTTTCTTTTCCTGTTGGCCCCTTGCTCCCGATTTGCTGCTCATGTTTGCATGCTGCATCTTTCTTCACTGGTTACCCCTTGTTCACCATCTTGCCACAGCGGAGCAAAATGAATGTGGGCAAGCAGGGCTGCAGCTGCCGGCAGACGAAATACAGTGCAAGGCATTTTTTATATTGCATTTCTTGGGCCCTGCAAAATGCAGTGCTCTGACTTAAGGCCTACTGTGCCACGTATTTGTTTTAGTATATTTGGTTTCTCTGTTTTGTCTGAGTACATGATGCAGTGCGCTTTGGGATTTAATGTTATTTTAAAACCTCGCAGCTCCAGAGATTAGGCAGTTCAAAGGCATAGTGCTTTTGCTGTATTGCAGAGCTCTGAATTAACCTCCTGAATGAGTGAGGAGGGATGTACTGAGGGACTGACTTGCTCTAGTGCCTCAGGCCTATGGCTACTGCCAGACAGGCTTGTTTGAACAAGGCTGGAAGGGGTAGGAGCTATGTTCACACTTTCTGTCTTCCTGCAGCACCTTCTCTTTTTCGCTCTGCCAGGAATGGGCTCTTGGGAGTGCTGTTGTGAGTAGTGATTTTTACAAAAGGCATTGAAATTTGAAAGCTGAAAGGCCTTGTAGAAACACGGGGTTTTAGTTCTTTTTAATTGCTGAATATGCGATGAGTGTAACTTCTACATTGTGAGCACTTATGTTTGTGGAAAACATTCTTCTGTATAAATACTTGGATATTTGATTGGTATGTGCATTGTGTGAAAGTGGGTTCTTAAACCATCTATCTTCCTATGCATACATTTAACCTGGATCCTACCTTGTCTAGGAGGAATTCCAATCGGTGTTGTTGATGGCGCTATTAATAAAAATAGTGTCCCTTTCACATTCATCTATTCAAATTGCTCCTTTTCACATTTTCCCCTCCTGCAGATAGATATATGGCTGTATTAATTAAGAAAGCATGTCTGATAGTGTTATTTCTGGATATGGTGTTTAATTAGAAAAAATATGCTCTGTTTAAAGATCTGTAATTACACAGCTTAACATATGTTATGTCACATCAAAACCATTGTCTGATTTATGAGTGGTTCAGAATGAGAGCTCAGTAAGAGCTGCAGGAGCACATTATTGGCTTGATTAACGTGATTGCTTTGCCTTTCCTGAGTCCTGCAGCAAGGGATCTAGATATGCTACTCCCGACTTTTGTGATACCAAAACTTAGTGTAGTTAAGATTTGAGTAGTACCTGAGAGTACTTAGTGTCTATCCAGACCCAGACTAACTCAGATGCAAGCAAGGCATGGGCTGGGAGCACAGCACTGGGAGGTTCAACTGGTGGTTGCTTTATTTTGCTCTGCACAAGGATTAATGTCAGGGACTTGATTTAATGCATTTATCTGTGGGTTAAACGTGGTGTCTGCGTTCCAGTAGGGCTGCTTCTCTGTGGGCAGAGCAGCAAGGTGTTTGCTGACTGCAAATTTAGAAGCAGAGTGCTGATCCTTGGAGGGGTTTAGAAGATGTCCGGGAAAGTTACGGCTTGCCGGGTGAGCCGAGATCTGTCCGTTACCGACAGATGGCAGCTCTTAGTCGGAGAAGAGCATCCCTTCTTGACCCAGTCCTACCATTGCCTTGATTTGACAGCAGTGCAGGCAGCATAGGCCTTTCCATTGCTTTTGTGTGCACAGGGCATAGTAGCTTTATTAAGGTAAGAATTTGTAAGCGCTAAGATACCTGTATAAATTGGAAAAGGACACAAAGTATAGAAGTGTGATGAAGTTGCACAGCAAAGGGTATTTTTTTTTTTTTTGCAGTACTGCTAATGGCATATTGTGAGATCTCCACTGAATGTGCAAGGAACTTTATTTTAAAGCAATTCTTGGAGTTTAATTCTAAGTATATGAACAGAGTGAGGTTAACCCCATGCCAGGTCACTAAAATTCTCAAACGGAGCAAGTAGTGTAAAAAATGCTTCCTTTTCACGTGCCTACAAGTGCATTGATGGCTATATTGTTCTTTGATAAAGTATTTATGTGATGAAGTACTTGATCTCCATCCACTGTTGTTAGACCTGCTCTCCGATTTCCAATAACATGGGATTGCTTTGTATTTCAAAACAAAAAGAAGAGCTTTATTTCTGCTATAAAAGTTGAAACTTCTTAATCTTTAATTTCTCTCTAAGCATGTTGCATGCGAGTTGTATGGAATGTGAATGAAAATTGATGTATCACCATGTCTTTTTTTTTTCACACCTTCCTTTCTCTCACGCCTTATTCTTTTCCTCTAAGCACTTTTATATCTGATGGTGTTTTTCAGTTCAGTGTGTTTTGTGACTCTGACTTGTCAGCTCAGAGCACTTCTGCCACGAGGAGTGCGTTGGCTTTTTTGCACTTGCTGCATTGTCTAACCACAAGTCCATTCACACATTTTGAGAGTCATCTGGCATTTTTTTTTCATAAAAATTAGACTTGAATTAGCCTGGGGAGGAATGTTTAGAGCAAAACTCGTGTGGTGTTGGAGACTGACTTCTAGGCTGCCTTGCAAAAGTTATAAATATATCCTTTTAGGGTATAAACCGTGTTTAGCTCTGACTAAGCCAGAGATGTATTTAGGCGGTTGGGGTAGGTTTTGTGCTACCTTAGTTGGGATGGTGATGTGTAGTGTCCTGGAACATGTATTTATCATAGGTTTTAGCAGGATATTTGCCTAGATCTTTTGCCACAGGAGAGTTGGGTTTAAGGTCCACCTAAGTGAGGGCAGGGTGATAGTTCAGGAATTAGCTTGAGAGTTCATGTAAATATATGCATGTCGCTTTCATCAGGCTTGTGCTTGCTTTTCTGAGTTGTGCCAATAAATGGATATTAAGATCTTCTAACAGCAGTACTTTGAGCTTTTAGGACTGAAAAGCTGATCTGGGTGAGTTACAGTGGGAGTGGAATTGAGGTGCTTCATTGTAGGCTCTCTTTAAGTTACACTAATCACAGGTGCTCTGGCAAGCCTACGTCATCCAATTTGACAAAACCAGCTCTGATGTCACCAGGAAGAGGCTCTGACACAGCAATGTGGATATCGATACTCATATTGATTATCGATGTTGATGTGGCTTTTGTTCTGCAAGCCTGTGGCACCGTTTTGTAGTTGGAGACCATGCACATTCTTTCTCTGAAGCACAATCAAACAGAAACATTAATTGCAACAAACAGCTTGCAAGCACAAAGCTTTTTTGGTAAGTGACTGTGAAATGATCTCTTCCAGAGCTGGTGTGGAGTGTTCCCAGTGCAGGGAGGCCGTTGAGAGCCCTGGGTAGTTGCCTTGGCTGCTCTCTTTATGAATTTGACTAAAAAATATGCACTTCTGTCACTTCTGTACCTCAGAAGTGAATATAGGTATGTACCAATATTGCTGCATAGATTAGATAAATTCACAGTCATATTTGAAGCAGAGGCTCTCTCTTGGACTGGTATTTTAGTGATTTTTCTTGCTCTGGGAGAACAAGAAATAGTCTTAGATGTAAAGATAGAGCTGGAAAGTGAGGTTACATTATAATATGCAAGACCTTTCACCCCCCCCCCCTTACATTGTTTACTCTAGACCAGGCTAAGTATTTCATAGCAAAAGTAATTTTTTGGTGCAGCTTGTGAAATAAATAATAAAGATCCTGTTAAAAATGCATTGGCTGGCTTCCTTATTTTAATATTAATAAGGCAGGTTGTAACAATAAAATTAGCTCTGCATGGTGTTTGTCACTTACTGCCAAAGCAATCGAATCTAATGCCGTTCCTTCCTGAAATGAATCCCCAGGAGAGCAGTATTTTTGCCATTCTTAAACTTCCAACTGCGGAACTTGGGAGTTGAACTGTAAATTATGGAAATTACAGATTTTAGTCTGGAAATTCCAAATCTGTGGCTTGGAAATTGTGGCTTTCTGGCTGCTTATGTGAAATATTTTAATGTTGCTTACACATGAGTTTTCTCTGCAGTAGTGACTAATATCCAGTTGCTTGGCTCATCATGTTTATGGGCTACTTGGTAATCATATCTGTATGGTTTCATAGTACATAAACCATGGTTTATGGTTGATGCCCCCTGGTGTGGGCAAGAACCATGAAGGTACTTAGCTGGAGCTGCAGCCCCCTAGGACACAGTGCCTTTTGATTTAGGGGCACTGGGCTGAGGGCATCTGAACAAAAAGAGTGATATTGCAGTTGGCACAAACAAGATACTGTCTTTTTTTTAAAAAACAAGATGAATGTGTGCCTTTAAAAGGAAAAGCCCTTTACCAGCCCCCTGCCCCTGTGATTTATAGTGTGCATTTATCTGAGCCACAGAGCAAAGTGAAAAAACCTGTAATCTTGATACATTTTGTTTTGTGACCAGAGCAGCACTTTTGTGCTTGTAAGTAATATGAACACTTATTGTATTAGAGGCCCTGTCAGCTGAGGTGGTATTTAGGTTAGAACAAGCATTAGGGGGTTATTTGATCACGATTATAGATGTACATCTGCTGAAATCTGCATTTAAGACAAGGTTAAATTATCTTAATTCTACAGTTTGCATTTTTAGTTTAAGGATCTAAACTGGAATTACATTCAGGCTTTGCCTGCCAGATGAATCTTCCTAAGGTTTTATTGAACACGGAAGTCTGTGAAGCAGGGGAGCACGTATGTTTAAATACCATCAAGGTCTATGGATCCAAATATCTGCTTAAGTGTTTTCTTGAAAACAGTGATGTTTCACATAAGCTTTTTAAATTTCTGCTTTAAAGAAATGTCTTGAGAGTCCAACAACTGGGAAACACCTTCTTAGCTGGTGAACACCCGTTCTGAATAACCAGGCCTCTGCAGTTCTGTGTTTATTTCTAATGATATACTGTAGTAAAAAAATCGGAATTATGGAGTGTGTTTATTGTATGTACTTTCTATAGATTGGATGAATTTGACAGCTCAGCCTTACTAAAGAGCTGTTACTGGCATCAGAAGTAAAATAACCTGTGTCTTCCTTTCTAATTTGCAATCAGTAGGAGTCTTAGCTGAAAACGGAGAGAGAGAGCTGTTTGTAAGTGTGAATGATCTCTTTGTGCAAGAGGCTGGAGGAGGTTCAATTCCCCCCATGAAAAGAGACAACAGAAATGTCTTGCTTGCTTTATGCCATTGGCCAAACAGAAATCTTATCTGGAAGATGAAGGTGGGGTTTTTTTAATTTTTCTTTTTTTCCTGTGCAGAAGAAGGAAGGTGGGACAAGATGAACAAAAGGAAACTCTTGGTTTCTCCCTTCTTCCTTCCAAAGTACTCTAGAGAAAGGCAAAACAAAGCAAGATAGGTGTTGCAACTGTAGCTGGGAGTGCCTCTGTGGACTCCTGGCCAATGCCAGCTGGATGATTGTTTCTTTTCCTCTATCCTGCAAGAAGGGAAATGCTGGCTGGAGAAAAGAAAATAGCTGGGTAAGCACAGGCCCACAGTTTTGTCCCTGTATTGATTTACAAAATAGGATCTTGGGAAGACAATGGAAGAGCAAGATCCTTTTTTTATGTTTTTCGACTCATTAGAATCCAGGGAAAATGTGATTTTTTCCCATTGGGATAAAGAACATGCTTTCTGTCTCAGGAATGCTGTGTCTTTCTGGGTATGGAAAATGAAAGATGAGAGAAGAGACAGCTTACCACTTCATAGCTGAGCAGATGATATTTATTCCAGACTTCAGTACTTGTTTAGGCTATTCCCAGTCCTGTATTCTAAATGATTACAATATCTCTTTACTGCTGGAAATTACTTCCTTTTTGTGTTATTTTTTTCCTCTTTGGCCTATTTGCCTTGTATGTTCTTCACTACTGAATAATTTGAAAGTGTTGAAGCCAACTTTGATATTCTCTTCTGCTTTTAGTGTGAAGATGATCTGCCTAACAGCTTGAAGGGTACAACTGAAAAAGCACCTAAACCTGGGCTAGAAGGTGGAGTAGATGTTCGATACCTTCAGTGGTTAAATGGCAGGCTGAGGTTCCAGTGGCGAAGTTTGCATGCTCAGCACCAAGAGCAATGCAAACTTTTGCACAAGGTAAATAATTATTCTAACTCACTATGGTATTGTTTATTACAACTTAATCAGAAATGTAGGATCAAAAGACAGCATGGGTGTTGAAAGTAATAACAGCAAGGTAAAATGCAGTTTCCCTTTCTGAAATACTAGGCAATATCTGAGCAGAATCCAAAATCTTCCTGCTTTTAAATCAGGAATCAATAGCAATCTCTACATCTAAGACTTCAGTTCTGTTTCCGTTTATGAATTATGTTTATGTCTGAAAATCATAAACATCTATGAGCATTATGTCTGCTTAGGATGGAAACGGCTTGCTGTCCCAAAGTTGACAGTGATGGTCACTGCAGAAACAAATGTGAAAAAAATGATTCTAAAGATAGCACTAAAAGTTACCAGTAATGTTTTCCCAAAGCCCTCTTTCTCCATTCATATCTCTTCAGGTAACTTATGTGAAGCCACTTGGTATTGTACCCAGAACCTTCACAGAAAACCTTTTTGAGACTCAGAATAGTTTTGAGAAATTTCTTTTCAAAGAAAAACATTTATCAGAAGGTTGTCAGGATCGGAAAAGGATGGTTTTGAATGAAGATGCCTTCTTGGTTTTAATCCTGTGTCTGACAGAGCAATGCTGAAAACTATAATGAGGTTACATTTTGTTCTTTACCATGAATTGATTGCTAGGGAAGATGTCTGATTGACAGCCCTAGGCAAAGATCAGGTGCTGTGTGTGCAGCGTCTAAAATAACCTTTTGGTTCTTACTGCCTGCTGCAGTTATGCTTTCCTGATCTGGGAATGAAGATAGCAATTCACCTTAAGTGCAGCTGCAGTCTTTGGCCTTGGCACTAAGATACAGACAGTGATGCTATTGGAAAAGGTGTCTCAGTGCTATAAAACTCAAATGTAATGATTGGCATCTTCTCCCCTCGGTAACTACCTTTACTTAAGGTATGCTGATTTTTATAGTAAGTGAGGCAAATAGCTCTATAATTCATCATCAGTGCTCTGATTTATGTAGTACTTGGCAGTATCAAATCATTAGGCAGCTTCAGTACCTCACCATGCAGTTAATGAGACCAAGGAAGAATTAAGAGCAAGTTGAACCTAGGAGCACGAGTACAAACAGAGATACTCTCAATGGTCCAGATCAGGTACAGAAATGATGAAGAGATATGCTGATTTGGCACAACTCTTGTCGACATTGGAGATGATGTCCTCCTATAGGGCTTGTACTTCAGAATGAACTTGGACTTTCTTTTCCCCTGTGGCTATCCAAGGAAAATGTTTGCCCAAGTTAGGACTGTTACAGTCAGACAAAGATGAGAGATGGGTTAGCTATGCTGCAGTTCCTTGGACCACGATTTCCAGAATCTGGAAGAGTAAGTAGGAGGGGCAATGTTTCTCTGTTCATCCAGTTTCCCAAAGCTGCCATTACTGTTTTCTCCAAAAGTCATCACTGGACTAAATTGAAAGCAATAAATGGTGATTGGTTCATATGATCAGACCATGTTCTGCAGTGTATGTAGAGGGCTGCCATCACAGATCTATACATAGGAGCATAGATTGGAGCCCAGCTCCTCCATATGTGATTACATGCTGATATTATGCGCACTCAGATATGTATGTGCAACTGTGGGAGTTCCGTTCAGAGCTGTAATAAAGTGCAGTGTTCTGCTTTATATTTTAGTCTGAATTAAAAGCAGGAAAATTGAAAGGTAAAAGTGGCTTTAGAAGGGACTTCATTATAGTGCCACATTAATGTTAACATTTGCGGTAACAAAATATAACGGACAATTTAACAGCTGCATAAATAATTGATATTTCCTGACTCTCTGTAGGGAAATTGTCTGTGCTACTGTATTGATTTGAAGCCTTTTAAGCTAGTCTATGTTAGAAGACTAGCTGGCCTAATATGACCTCTATATGAACTGCTGCTTTTCTCATATAAACCACAAACAGTATGCAAAAGGCTAATAGGTGTTACATCTTTTAATTATGCTGACAGATTTAAAGAGGCTTTCTCTACAAAATTATAATCATGGCTTTTACTTGCTCTGTTTAATAACTTAACAGGTTGTGTTTCTCAATTGTGGAACAGCCTTATTTACTGCTGATCATGAGCTATAGTTTTTGCCAAGTAGTGGCGACGCTTCCACAGATTTCATTCTGTGGCTCACGGAGGCTCTAAAATACCATATTCTCTATTTGGGGCTTTCTGAGAAAAACACATCACACTTCGAAGATCAGGAGATGACTGGTTTCCTGTTCTTACTGGAAGTAAGAATTGTACATAGGATCCAGCAAAAGGCTACCAAGATACTCAAGGACTAGCTAAGTTGAACATGACCTCCCAGGAGAGGTTGGGGAGTTGGGCTTGCTTGCTATGGTGTAAAGGAAGCTGAGGGAGGGGTCACCTAATAACTGCCTTCAGCCACTTGGTGGGTCATTACAAGGCTGGTAGTTACCGCGTTGGATCTATGATCTTTGCAGCAGTACCAGAAGCTGAAGGGGAAGGGGCCTTTGATTATAGCTTGGCAGGTTCAGGCATATAAGAAAAAGCTTCTCTGCAGTGATGGACAGCACTGGAGCTGGTCACCAGAGATGCTGAATAGTCTCCATCCTTGGAGGTTTCCAAGACTTAGATAAAGTCACAAACTGATGTTGGTGATGATCGCTGTTGGAGCAGGAAGTAAGACTAAAGATCTCAAAAGGTCTTTCCTGTTTCTGTGATTTTGTGAAAAAATTCTGAATTACTTGAGTGATCAGGAACATGTACTTTCAGGTTAGAAGGGATGACTCATGTCTTAATGAAATAGTACTGTACTGCCTGAAGAAAGGGTAAGGAAGCAGTAGGAGGGAAATATGAGGGGAAAACAGGCAAAAATAAACGGTTGTTCTTTGTCTAAAGTACACAAATGATAATTGAAAGTGATTGCTGGGGCTTCTATCTACTCTGTCCTGCATGCAGCCACTTAAATTTGATGGTATGAAGTTCTGCAGTAACCGGTGAAGAGGGAAGCCTCCCTGGAGCTACAGCTGGTCATGTGTTGGGAATTGCTTGTTAGATGGTCTGACTGGCTGTTCCTCTTTGCTAGTTCTTCTGATGAGCTTCTTTTCAGTGACTTAAACTCCCAGAAGGCATGTTGAAGCTTACAGACATGTACACATGTCCTATTGTAGGAGGAAGACTTCCTCAAGGAAATTTTAACCTAAGGAATTTTGCAGCCTGAGGCTATGAGCTGTTGAATAACATAATGGCTTCTCAACATGAACATCTTGGGCTGCTTTGAAAATATAGTACAGTAATACCATTATATTTACCTCAGAATTCTCAGTAGTATATATTTACCTGATACACCTTCAAATATATGGAAGCATGAAGGATAAATTACCATGTTAAGGCATGCCTCTTGGTTCCTTGTATTCTGTTTCTTCTTTCTGTCAAGTGCCAGAGGAATATCTGTCTGCTTGGCTTTTGATCCTTCTTGAATTCATGGAGGAGAGCTGCTGTTTTTAGTTAGGCTTTGAATTAGCATTTTGCCTTAAAGAATGTGAATGAGAAGCCTTGCATAGTTTCAGAAAAAAAAAAGGGTAAGAACCTGTATAGTTTAAAACAGGCATTGTGTTGGGGTCTGTTAAATGCACTGTGCCACAATCAGCATGCGAAAAGAAATAGCAGAACAAGTGATTTTCTGCAAAACTGGTGGATTTCCTTGGGGGTATTTTCAGCTATACTTCATCCATTAGAAGACTAGGACACAAATTACACGTGAAATAGAGCAGGGTTAGATAGGGTGAATTTTGTTAAGCAGGTGAACATCTGTTTGTAGAATATGTGTATAAGTTAATTGGAATAAAATGATATTACATGAAATTCTTGATGACTGCCCAAGGAAGTTGTGAATGCTCCATCTCTGTCAGTGTTCAAGGCCAGGCTGGGCAGCCTTGAGGTTGAGCTCTATGGTCTAGTGGAAGGCGTCCCTGCCCGTGGCAGAGGGGTTGGAACTAGATGATCTTAAGGTCCTTTCCAGTCCAAACCATTCTATGATTCTATTTTAGAAGGAAAGTTTAGCATATTTGGTGTTATCAGGTCATGGTAAAATGGAAATAATGGTTGTGATACGCTTGGAAACTCTAAGAGCAAGAGTTGTATTCTGTCAGTATGCACTGGGAAGTACCTCCTATGAACGGAGTGGTTTCTTGTGCCCGCTCCAAGATAAACAGTATAAAATAGCATGTATTACAGTGGATTAGATTGCTAGTATTTGTATATCTGATGTTGGAATAAAAGAGTAAAGGGACAAGGACAGAGTCTTGATCTCTGAATAACAGAGGGGGCAGACTGTTGCTGGGTGATTACCTCATTGTCAGTAATTTATGAATGAGCTAAACTGCAATTGTTAAATACATCAGTATTTTGGAATGAAGAATCTACCATGTTACTCTAAATTACTGCCTTGGTTTATTATATCATTTTTGTCTTGAGATATTTGGTTTGAAAATCTTTGTTTTTTTCCTGAAGTGAATTTGCCATTAGATCTCAGTAGCACATTCTTTAATGCAGTACAAGTTTTTTGTCTTGTGGAAGTGTGTGTGAAGTATGAACAAGCCCACTTTTCGTCTCCTCTTAGGTGAATTAGGCAAGCTGATCTCCCTGCAGGGTATCTAAGCTCAAGGGCATTTAGGAATTGGTACTGGAAACTCCCCAGAAGTGGTGCTCAGTGGGGGGCTGTGCTTGTACTCTCATGCAGTGTTTTAGTGTATGGTTAAATCAGACCTGCCTCCATGTCCATTGCAGTGCCACGAAGCAAAAGCTCTGTCTCACTCTCTAACCTGCTTCTTGTACCTTGGTACTGTTTTCCTCTTTAAGCCTTGTTTTATCTTCAGTATGTTGTGATTATCAGTAGCAGATTGTGAAAAATACAAATACTGGATTATTCCAGTATCCATTGAGTCAGGTCTCAGGGAAACACCTTATTCCTCAGTTATTCTAGCTTCCGAATATTTGTTCTGGGCTTTAGACATTGATGCTGCTGCAACAGACTTGAAGAGGGACAGAAATCAGTTCCTGGTGCTGGAGGCCCAAAGGTTTGGCAGCCAGAGTTATGCAAGAATGCAGCAGGGAGAGAGAGGAGTGGCAAGTAGAAAGGAAGAACATTGTGTAGGGAGGTGATCTTTTATTTTTAAACTCACATCGTTCTGCACATGTGACAGATGGTTGTCACCAGAAGTGAGTTTTGGGAAAGGAGCACTAAAATATTCTGAAGTTTCAGGGAAGGGTTGATAATTACCCACTGCCTGTCAACTTTAAAATAGTTGTCAACACCCAAGTGTATGATAAAGTTCATATTAGAATAAAGGAAGAAGAGCAGGAAACATACTCTGTCTTCTGGCAGAAGTATTAATGAAATATGAGCGATTGTCTGACAAATGTGCACTGCTATCTTGTTTGGCAGGTGCAGTTATTACAGTAACAAAGGGATCAGCTCTGAATAGGAGGAATTGCTTTTTATTGTTGCCTTGACTAACTTGGGAAGCTCTTCACCAAATAATTGATAATACTGTCACCAGCCACCTGGGACAAGGTCCCAGTAAGCAAAAGCCAACAATATATAGCAGCAAAAGAAACTTAATGTAACTTGGTAGCATTTTCTGCTTTAAAGGAAGAAATAAAAAATTACTCTGAGGGTATCTTTCACCTCTGATAAGTCTTCTGCTGTGTCAAATTGTTTCTCCTTTCATGCTATGCACAAGAGTGTGTGTACTGTAAGGAAAAAGACTTTTAAGACAGGACAAAAAGATAAATCTTTCCTTTTTACTGTGGTAGCAGCAGTAGCAATTCCAGCATGTGGTTCTGGTAACAATACCAGATGGACCATTTTGTGAGATGATCGTGGTGCGTGATCATCATTTCCTGCAGGCTGTTTTAAAAAAGGTCTGTCGTATTGGTGGTAGTAGTTACATTTGTACTTGTCCATTGGGAATGGGCTTGTATCCACTGGTTCATGTCTCTGTTCCAATCCATGCAGCTGCTAGATGGTAACTAATGATGTTAATGAGCTGATCCTTGTACTGACAAATATCTTTTAAATTAATCTTTTCTAGATCCATTTGTTCACTAGTGGCTCCCATATGGACCAGGTCCTTGGACATCTTTCTGTCACAGAAACAGATCTTGTTAGACAACCGGAGAACTACAAGCAGGTAATACCTCTGCTGTAATTCTTGGATGCTTTGTATGCTTTTCACAAACATTGTTAAGCGGAAGACTGCACTCCTTGTAACATGTTTTTAACTTGGTTTCCAACAGAAATAAGGGCTTATATATATTGAATTGTCAGTTTCCTCAGTTACAACTTGTATTCACCAAATGGTTCCTTCCAGTTTGATAGAACACAAAGTTATTAAGCAAAGTTTTGTAAAACCTGGTAGACAGGAAGTGGGAAGAGACCTGACTGAAAGTGCCACTTAAGAAAAGGCTTGTAGACTAAAACATTTTAGATCAGTTGGCTGTCTGTTGTATACTACCAGTGACTACACCTGGGCCAGCCAGCCAGAGTGCCTGCCTGTGACACTGCATGAGCAGCTTGTCAGTGAGGATATGGAGAGATCTGATTTATCTCTCCTAGGAGAGCCAAAGCATATCTGTGCTAGTGTTCATTAGTTCTGGAAATTGTGCAAGTTGACTACCTTTTTGATAGTAAGAAGCTTTATTTTGAAAAATACTTTAGAAGCACGGGATGGTTGAGATTGGAAGGGACCTCTGGAGTTTACCTGCTCCAACCCCTCTGTTCCAGCAGAGTGACCTAGAGCAGGCTGCCCATGACCATGTCCAGATGGCTTTTGAGTATCTCCAAGGGTGGAGACTTCACACCTGCTCTGGGTGACTGGCTCCATGCTCAGTCATTCTCACAATAGTAAAGTGTTTCCTTACATGTTCAGCCAGAACCTTCGAGGACAACATCATTTTTCCTAATGTACTGTTTTACTGTTCCATTTATATATTTCTGCTACTCTCATGTACTCAGTCATAGATGTTTCATTTTATAATTTGAAGTAGTACAGTTCACTTGTTTTAATACAACATAATACATTTGTTTTACAAATCGGTTTGTAAAAATTTTAGTCTCTGTGAAACTGAAATAAGATTGAAATTTTAAGCTCAGCCCTTACAAAACCAATTGTTGGTAAATTTCTGCAGCCTGTCCAAATCTGTTTACTCAAAGAAGATATTCTTTCTGCTGCTACCTTAAAAACAGAAGTAGAGTTTGTAAATACCATGGACAAAGAAATTCAGAAAAGTAGATTTGAAGATGGGAGATAGTCTTCTGTTTAAACCCCTGAAGTACGGTGCATGTTAATCTTTCATTACTGAGCATTCCTTGGATGAACAGTTCACATCCTGCCTCTTGATAAGGTTCAACTCTTCAGAAGATTTTCCTGGAAAATTACTGTTTTTCTAGAGCAAACAGTTAAGTCAGCTTGAAATTTCTTTCTCATTTGTGCTTCCCAGTCTCTCTCCTACGGTTTGCTCTGCAGCTCAGAACACACAGCAGCACAGTCCTGTGAAGTTTATACATTATAGTCTTCCCCAGCTTAGCAAATGTCCAGAAAGGTCTGGTGTGCTGGTACTAGAAACTTCCAGGCTGTGTAGAAGGGCTTTACAACTACCTTCTTCCAAAGCCTTACCCTGAACATGTCACTGATCTGTTCCAGTAAAGCATAATGGTACTCTAATAAAGCCTATTTGGTTTTGACTGAACTGTTAATGAATCATTCCAGGAGTTTTCTTTCTTGCATGCTGCTCCCTGTCTGGATGCCTGCTTCAGGTGTGCTGTTCAGTGGAGGCCCAGGAAAAATGGAAAGAATCTTTTTGTATTTTAAAAACTGTGGTTAGGTAAAGTGCTATAGTCATGAAGGTTTAATGGGTGTCGCTTTGTTAAAATCTGTAGTCCTCATTCTATGTTTCTCAGGCTGAAACAGCAAATATGTGATATAAGGGATACCCCTTCAAGCAAGGGTGATCAATGAGAGAGACAGAGGTAGGGTGGCAGGAGATGTTTTCTTAAAATTGAGTGGCCACAATCTCCATCTCCAGTTCTGGGTTCTGACAGGTGCTATCCCAAATGGGCTTCTCCAGCTCCAGTGCAAATGTGTTGGAAACTTTTCTTATGTCACTTACTGCTTGGAATGGTCAAAAATTGGAACTGTTTGTCAGCTTAATCAGCTGTGAAATTCTTAACTACTTGAAGCTCCTGAATGTATTAAAAAAAAGGGGCTCCTCTAAGCAGCTCTCTTGTGCCTGATTCTAAAATAAGCAGGAAAAATGCAGGAAATCATCACAACACTTCTGTATGTGTATTTTTGAGAGGCTTAAAATTCTTATTGTCATCATTTGAGCTATCTTTATAGTTTTTGTTTCCCCCTACCCTTATTTCCCAAAAGTAGCCTCCAGAATTCATATGCTCAGTATGTATGAAGAGCCTGATATAACAAGGTAGTATGGACTTGAAAAAGCAAGGCTGTTTCAAGTGTCAGTTTTCCAGATGGATATCATACTCGATATGCAAAATGATATTTCTTTGGAAAAATGTAATAAAAAGTCTCTAATTTTGAAATATCTTGATAAGATAAAGTAAATTATACATATTTGAATAGATTGGTTTTCAAATATTGGTGCAGATGGCAGCACTCTGCCAAATGTTTTTTCCAAAAACTGTGAAATGATTTTTTTTTTTCCTCTTAAGTAATGTGACATTTCTGTTAATGTTACCTCAAATAACAGCCTGCTGCATGGATCAATAAAAAGAGCAAGCATGTCAATATGTCTTACTGTGATGCGTCCCTGTTGTTGGGTAGTGTTATGAATTCCTTCTCATGTTAGGTATCCTTCAAAGGCTAGAAATGCAAAGTGGATTGCAGTGTCAAAAATTAGCTATCACAGAAAGAACATTTGGCTGTTTCTGTTGAAGCCTAGGGTTCATTGTCATCAAGAATATCCTGTGAGATGAGTTGTTCCGACCTGTAATAAACCAAGAGATGTTTAGTCTGACAGGAAAAGTGTGATAGGATACAGATAACTGTGAAGTTAAACTTCAGTTTATGAAATGGAATAAGACATGCTACTCCTTTGCTATAAAAGTTGCACATTAGCGTGGTTAAAACATTCTTCCCTCGGATTTTTGATTTAAAACTCTTTTAGTGCTTTTATATACAGGGATTTTCCTGTACATTATTATTCTTTTATCATCATAAATGTCTTTGTTGGATTTATAGAGCTGGAAGCATTCCAAGTATAATAGTTTTAATTATATTTTTTCTCCAGTGAGGCGTGATAAAAATTCCAACTTCTCCTGCAGTTTGGCTTGGCTGTGGTTATCTATATGTGTTTGGCTGTGAATTGCAGGTCACTGCTGCGTTTAGTTCCTGTGCTGCCCAGGGGTGTCAGTGAATATGATGCGAGATTATTCCAACTGGCTTCAATTTCCAGTTGAAGTACATGTGCATGCCTGTGTTAGCTCTTGACATCTATGTGTGTGTCCTTTCTTTTCCAAAATACTGTGTCTTTTTGGGCAGCCCCTAGTTTGCAGAGTGTTGCATGAGAAGATATGCTGGTGGCCATTTTCTCATCAGAAGCGTCTCAGTGAGTGATGATGGTTCAGGAGCTGTTTGCCTGCGAGGCCATGTCAGAGTGTGCAAATCAGGGACAATTACAGCATAGCAGCGTGCAACAGCCTGTGCATTGCTAGGGAGCGTGGCCTGGATGTTCATTGCATCTTTTCTTGAAAGCCTCTTGCATGCATCACTTAAAAGTGTGCTACAACACAGTCTTGAGCATCTTGTACATCTTGTGTTCTGGTATGTTTTCCAAGCTGTAGTGGTCCTGCTCATTTCTAAATAGTTTTCCATGTCAACTGGGAAGCTGGAGGGCTGCTATTACTTGCCAGCCTGAAGTATCTTAGGGCAGAAACAGAGTTCTGATCTCTGGCACTACTGCTAAAATAGTTTGGAAGTGTACTGGGGAGAGCAGAAGATGTGGCTGAGGGCAAGTGACATCTACCTGAAATTTTCCAGGACAGTATGGTCTATCTCTCACATTCCTCTTGTGACCGTAGGACAGTGGTTGTGAAGTATGACCAGTTAGGTAGTTTTTTATCATTTGAGCATAATATAATCCTATTCTTGTCTATGAAGCCCATAGCAGTGTCACCAGAGCTGACGTTTTACCTTGAGCTTGAAAAACTGCATGTTGCACTTAATAGTCATTAAATTAACTTTGTCATCAAATTGTTGCCATATAGCGATCAATGAACTTTGAAGCAAAACAGCCTACTCCTTTGTTTTCTTCAGCCTCTTCATATACTGCTTTATATGTGGAACTCAATCTCACAGGTTCTGTGATTAGCAGAGATTAAAAGTTGTAGGCAGAACTCGGGTCATTGGTGTAGTGCTGGCAGTGCAGGAGTAATCATTGAAATTGTAATGAGTGAAGGTGACACCTTTAAATGCCAGTAGATCAATTTACTGAGTGTGACAGGAAATAAATAATGCAGCTGTCTGCCAGATGGACATGCAAAGAAGTTTATAGAACTTGGATGTCAATATCTAATAATTTTGTATTGGAAATTCTTGGAAAAAAATATTGACCATTAACCCATTTTAAAGGAAATATATTTGGCTTAAGGAACTAAAGTCCTTGGTATCAATTAAATAGGAGCAAACAAATTGACTTTACGTACATAATGTATGGTCAATTCCATGTCCATAAAAAATTCAGGTAAGCTTTGGCTCTCCAAGTAGCAGGTATTGGGTAGGATGGAATAGGATGGTGTGGGTATAGCACTGCTCTGCCTTCTGGGCTGTTCATGTATCATGGAAGGAAGCCAATATACGTGTCTTGCTTCCTTCAGTCAGATGGAACTCCATAATTTCTTATTGTAACATTCAAGGGGTAAATGATCAAGTTGTAAGCTAAGTTCATTCTGGGCCCTAAATCTTGTGCCAGTTTCCATTTAAAACATGTGTCCAGATGGCTGTTAGAAATGGGTGACACAACAGGTTTATTCCCTGTGAGTAATAGCCCATGGTTTTAATTCATGCAAAGCACTAAAGAGCTTTGTTCTTTTCAGAGTAAGTTCATTCAGATTGGGAGCTGATGGGCTTTGAATTTTCAGAAATATTGAACATGCATTTTCTAGTTACTTTGCATGAGATTCGAGTCTTTACTTTGCATCATATGCCTGCACATATGGGCTTGTGCACTTCTTGCATAACGTCTTCCTGATCTGCTGAAGTATTTTATCTGCATGGGCATGTTAAATGGTAAGATCAACCAGTATTTTCAGTGCACAAACACCATGTGAGAGTTTTTGGTCCATTTCCATCTGAGTGACAGCACCACCTCCTGGAACATGTGTGAAGGCAGAGCAGCAAAAGTGAAGCCTTTTGTCTAATACAAGTTATTCAGCTGCTTCCTGAATAATTGCAATGCTATTGCATTATCTCCAGAAATGGATCCTAAGTTGCTGACCATCTTGGATGAAAATGGAGTACCTATAGCAGAATAATGCTAGCTGCTGTGTTTCAGGCTTTATTTGGTGTCCTTGTCCTGATTGTCTGGGACTTCATAGAATGTTCCTGGTGGTGACAGACACTGCAGGCAGGTGCTAAATGAAAATAAACAGTGAAAACCCTGCTGCTAAGCTTGACACTGTGTCGCTTCACTGATTGACACAGACCTGTGCTAGCACGTAGTATTTCTGGAATCAACCCTGTTATGGTCTTGCATGGCAGGGGTGAAGGGTATGTAACCTCATTTGAATTTCAAAGAGCCTGCTAGGGGACCAGTGATATTTTATGGTGTCCTTCCATCTGTTGTACAAGAAGCAGTTGAGCCAACATGGTTCTCGGTGTAGATACCAACAGAAAAGGATAAAAGTCTCACTCGTGTATGATGCTGTTGTGTAGTAGATGAATTCAGGAAGCAAAGGCTTGCACTGCCTACAAATTTCAGAAAAAAAGGATTTTTTCTTTTATGAAAGAATGACCTTGAGCTTCAAGGACAAACTGCCTTCACTGGTATAAATTCGCCTAGATTCATTATCTTCTGTGATGCTGTGGCAGCTAATTCTGTTTGATCTGGCACTCAGCTTTTTATACGTTCATTGCTTCATTTCCTTGGTTAAAGCCACAGTTCTGCCATTTCTGTCGTGGAGCAGGATCAGCATTTTGTGTTGTAACTACAGTTCTAATTCAGGGAAGCTTTGCCTGTTTGTCATTGTCTTTCAGTTTCTTGAAAGGAAAAAAAATACTTTAAATTCTTCAAGTGGACCCTGCATAAAAAATAATACAGCATAAAGGTCAAGAGTAATTGCATCAGGGCTTGTGAGTATTTGTGAAAATGTGGGGGGGGTTGTTTCGTTTTGTTTTTTTCTGTGCATGTTCTCTCTGAAATTCCTCTGTGGTGATTCTTGACTCCACAGAAATCTTCATGCAGATTCATTTTATGAAGTGTTATGCCAGGCTCTGTGTGAGCTGTGGCACAATTGTGAGAGCAGTAGGGCAGAAGAGAGAGCCAAGCCCCAAAGGATCGGAACACAATGAGATTTTTAAGACTTACTCTGAGCACTGCTAGAATAAGCTTAGTTTGAATCTGTAGTGACTCCTGACCACTTAATAAATCTGCTTGCAGGGCTTCAGATGACCAGAATATTTGGATTCTGGCATTGTTGAATTTTCAGAACAGCAGGTAAGCTGATAGGTTCTGTAGCAACAACTTTTTTTTTCTCTTACAGAACTTTTTAAAGGCACAAGTTTTTCTAACCTGATGCATCAAAAATTTTACCCATTTTAAGCAAGTTTATTTTTCATTGATGATTGCTACTGGGTGCATCTTAAGGACTTTAATGATGACATAAGAAGTTCTAGAACTGCTGACCTTTAATGAATTTCAGGGTTTACCAAAGAATTATGTGTTAGACCTGTGGGCACATATGTTTTGAAAAGGTCAATTATGACAAGTTTTTTGAATTTGCATAATTATGCTTGCCACAGCACTGAATAAAAATAGCAAATACATTGCCCTTTTAAAGTATTCAGGGTTTCCTCTTTTCCTGTCTTTAACTTGGTTTTACTAAGCCATTCTAATATTATTCATTGAAGAACATGGAAACATGTGACTGTGTTAGGAGCTGCAGGCTGGGAGCAGAAGTTGAGCTCTAGACAGGCAGTGGAAAGGGATAGAATGGACAGTGGAGAGCCTCTTTGCTCTGGCTCTTGTTCAGTGAAGTCAGAAGCTGGAAGTGATCCCTGGATAGGAGGCCTCCATGAGGGCATTGGGGAAACAAGGTGGCTCTGATGATGTGAAAGAATTCAGACTATCTGGGTGAAAAGAGACTTGAGTGAGGCATTAAAGAGAGGCTGTGGCAGAAGGGGCTGAATATGGGTAGGGACGTTAAGACAAGAGAAGAGAATTAGGATAAGGAGCTGTGAACAGGGAAAATGAGTCTGTCTAAAGACTTTAAGCACTGTCTTGCTCCTTGTGGGATTCTGAGAAATTTCCTACTTGCAGGAAAACATCATCCCCTTTCAGCAGTGGTCCAGGTGGACAACCTACTACTGCTGCTAGTTAGTCTATTGACCCAAGAGTCTGAAGCATATCTAGTACCTCTAGAGATTAATGGTCCTGCAGGCATCTGGGCATCTCTGATGCTGTAGGAGGAATTTTCAGAAATATCTTTCTAAAAACACCAAAGATATTAATTGTCTAAATTGGAGTACGGTGTTGCAGTGTAATGCATGTTTGTTAGGATACTTTATCCCAGAGCCATTATATCAGGTGGAGAGCAGAGTGCCTTGTTTCTGAATCAGAGCTGTGGTGAAGTAAATTATTGAGGAAGGTGAAGAAGTAGCTGTATTAGTGGGAGAATTGTTGGAAGAGGAGGAAGCCTTAATAGCTGAGACAGTAGAGTTTTGTCCTGGAGAGCTGCAATCTTCTGTGCCTTTCAGTTCTCACATTAAATAATGCAAGTTACTTCAGCTAGACTTTCCATGGTGGGCTGCCAATGGGATGTTCACATTCTTTGTGAACAATTTGATGCTCAGCGATTTGAATTCTGGAAATGTTGAGTATTCCCAGCTGCTGCTGAACTTAGTGGGACCTGTGCTTGGATCTCCTACAGAGTTTGAGCATGCAGGCAGCATCACTTAGTAACGTCAGATTTAACCCCAGATGGTGTAATAGGTCCTTCAGCACATTGCTCTGCTGAAGCATTAGGCTAGATCCAAGAGTTGTGTGTGTTAATGCAGCCTGGGCCAGCTGCGTGGTTTCTTCCACTCGAGCTGCTCAGCTGAAGGAGCTGCATTGGCTCAGGAACTAACTCAGTGAAAACTACATAAAGCATTTCTGCAAGCTGTTGAGTTGTGCTGGATAGGTGTATCCATAAAGTGCTTTATGGTAATTTTAAAATTCTCTGAAAATCAGGTCTCAGAAGTCCCAGTTAATGCAACCACAAGAAATGGAAGCATTTCACTTTCATCTCTCTGCTTTCATTTCCCATTTGTAAAATGACAATAATATTATCATTTCATTTCACATGGGTCATTAGGAAAGAGAACGTGTTTATGTGGAAGCTAAAATTCTGTCTTCAGAATGGGGTTTGGGTGATGTATGGCAAATAAGTCCATGGCTTTCCTCTGAAGAATAGCCAGAATAATATGCAATTTATAAGGAAAAGGAATAGCGTGTGGAGTGAGCACCAGCCATTCTGTGCCCTGGATTAGACAGATTTTGAAGTGAAATATTTTGGTCATGTAATTCTAGACCTTATAGACATGGGATGGTCAAATTAGTGTCGTTTAGGCAGCTTGAATTGTGGCACTTTTAAACTTGGAATGCTTAAGTTTCTAACCTTAGCAGTTCTCATGCTGGATTGTGTATTAAAAGTGTAAAACATGCTTACTGCTATGAGCTCTGAATAACACTGCCAGTCAAAGCCGATGCTTCTACCCCAGCCCGTTAAATTACTTCATGTATTGTGGTGGTGTTGCAGACATAGTTACTTTAGATGTTTTACATGCATCATAGTCAGATTGGTGAGAACTAACATGGGAGCTGACATTAATATTGCAGAGAAGAGCAGATCTGTTAACATATTGAATTATACATGGGGCTCCAGCACCTAAATGCAGGAGGCCTGCAGGCTCACAAGTAAGCTCAAGGGAGCTGACTGATCCAGAGTACTCGATTTTTAATGGTGGTTGTTCAAACAAGAGAGTGGAGGCTTGTAAGAATGGATTTAATATGAAGGGCACCTGCAGGCTCAAACAGAATATAGCCTCTGTGCTGCTGTATGATGAACAGTTCAGGAGAGCATCTGTGGTACTTGGCTGGTCTGAGCTGGCTGTTTGACCCTGCCTGAGGGTCCTGCCGTGTCCTAGATGACTGCTTTCCCCTTGGTGCCCTGATATTGATAAACTGAACAATGGAGCAAGAACTGGCTTTAAACCCCCGTGGGTTATGTTTGTTGAAAGATTTATTCTTTCTCTGGATAATCTCTGGTTTGGTCTTCTGGTTGTGTGATGCCAGGAGCAGAGTGCCTACCATGGTACTGTGCGCAGTGAAGTCTGCTACACTGGGCTGGGTAGAGATTCAGAGCCTGCAAGGAGGATCTATACTGGGAAACCCTCATTTTCCTTGTGTGTGAGGATGCTTCAATTCATTGAAGCGTTTTTGTTCTCTTAGTGACACTGTCTAGGTTACCTTTAAAATCCAGTAGTAATTGGCTTATTGTTGATTTTTTGGGGGGAGAAGGCTCTGTTGCTTGAAGCTTGGTATGTTGAAGGTTATTGAAAATGGGAGGAGCTGTTGTATTTTCTCTTCCAGCTGTGTACATGGGAACCCCTCCTCACAATTACTGGAGTAGCAGTGGATACTGTCTTGCAAATGGAGTGATTTGGTTGTTATTATGTACTGCCTGTAGAGTAGGAGAGTGGCTACTTGAGAAAACATTTTAAAAATGAAACCAAAAGCCTCTCAGTCATTCAGGTATCATTTTTTCTTCTCACATTTCATTGCAAGGAAAGAACAAGCACCAAGAAAGCAAAGAAACTGTCAGTGACAGCATGTGCTGCCCACTCATGCTGCATGGCAGGAACAAAGAATTTGATTCCTGCCTTTTTTTAATGATTCACTCTACAGAAGGAGGGGTTCAACATAGCAATTGGTTTTCAGTTCATTTGCTGACATTTATCATATAAAACATGGTTTGCTCTAGTAGCGATTAAAACCTCTTGGAAATGGTAGATCAGGTACTCATTTGCAAAAATGAGGCAGAGCGTATGCAAACCTTGTCATCTGTGTAAAATCAGGAAGAATTAGAGGTCAAATGGCTTCAAAGCTGCTTTTAGACAGTGTCTACTTGTAGCTGAGTTCCTGATCCTTAAGAAAATGAGAGGGTCTGAACAGCTGTGTGCTGTTGAAGCAAGAGCAATCAAATTGTGCGAGATAATATATATTAGTATTTCTAAGGCAGATTCAAGTCAGTTTTAGAAGGGATGGCTTTGAAAAATAATTAAATATAAATTATTTGCCTTTGAATGCTTTGTGTGGTTTCACAAAACAAGTTTCCCTGTTAGGGCAGGCAGTGGACCAGTTGTCTTGGGAGAGGAATTCCTCTCATAACTTCCCTGGTCATCCCTGTTGTGCTGCTGTTGCAGGTTTTGCTCCCTTCTGAAAGCAGTGGGGCTTGGCTTCCAGATCCTGCCTGGAAGATGGACAGGGACTGACCAGAGCCAAGAAGCAGTTGGAGGGTCAGGGTGGGTGTTTGGAGTTGATGACAGGAGAAGGGATGAATTACTATCTATGGGAGAGTTAATTTAGGGAGGTTGGAGAGGTTAGAAACATATGGAGTGACTCTTCCTCATGCGGCGGAGAGAAAGAAGCCTCTGCAGGAGCTAAACTGTTTTAAATCTCAAAGAATAAATATGATCAAAACAATCTCCTCTGTTTCTCCTTCCATGTGACTGTCTGTGGTGTCAGATGGTTTTCTGCTCATCTGATGCCTGCTGTTACCAGCTGGTTCAGTTCCACCTGCTCTGGGACAGACACTTTCCACCTCCGCAGTCCCCTCAGCTCCTGCTTGTGGTTCCCTTTCAAAGCAGCGTGGAGTATTCCATCTGAGAAGGAGGCAAAGACATGTAATTAAAGCAGTTTGAGAAAGACAAGGACAGAGAATGTGTCTGTGTTTATGTATCACTAAGGGAAAATCCTTATAGCCAAACTGGTTAGAAATGGGTTGGATAAGTGAGCTGTAATGTGAGTAGAAAATTGTTTGGGCCACTGAACTCAAATTGGTGCCTGATTATTAGCGGTGTCTCTCTGAGATCAGCTTCTGGGCCAGTACTGTTTAACATCTTATTTGTGGCTTGCATGATGGAATGGAGCACACCACCAGCAAGTGTGTGAACAATACCAAATTGAATGCACTTGAGGGCAGTGCTGCCACTCAGGGTGGCCAGGAGGGACTGGAGAAATGAACTGAGATCAGCCTCAGAAAGCTTAGTAAAGGCTAGTGCAAAGGCCTGCATCAGGCTGGGAGGTGACTGCTTAATAAGCAGCTTTGCAAAAAAAACCCAGACAAACCAAAAACCAAACCAAATACCTGGGAGTCCAGGAGGACAGCAAGTTTCCCAGAAGCCAGCAGTTTGCCCTGGCAGCGAAGGCTGACTGCACCCTGGGCCCTGCTAACAGAAACACAGCTGGCAGAGCAAAAGGAGGGAATCCTGTCCCTCTGTCCAGTGCTCGTGGCACTGAGTGCTAGGTGTCTGGTTTGGGCTCTCCAGTGCAAAGACAGTGTCATACAGGAGCAAGTCTGGTAAGGCAACTGATGTGGTTGGGGCTGGAGCACGCTCCAGGCTCTTCTTGGAGGTGCACTGAGACAGGAGGAGGGTGACAGGCACAGGCTGGAACATGAGAAATTATGGCCAGATACAAGGGGGGAAAAATTGCCATGAGGGTGGTCCAAATGTGGAACCAGATACTGGAGAAGAAGTGACATCTCTGTTGTTGATGTTCAGGACTTGCTGGACAGATCCCTGAGCGCCTTGCTTTCAGAAGTAGATGTAGATTAGGGACCTCTAGCGGTCCCTTGCCACCTATGTGGTTCTCTCGGCAGCTGATGGTATTAGCATGAGAACATCTTCAGATGACAAGTACTTGCTTGTCATGCAGCCATGAATCATGTAGTTGTTGAACTCTGTACTCGATTTCACTTCTTGTTCTCCTTGGGATGGATACTTTATTTTTCTTTTTTATTTCAGACAGTTTTAGTGCTAAAGTATTTCTTTAGATAGTTTTTAAGCAAGGTGGTCTCTAACTGCAGTTAGTGTCCCATTGGAAGAACTAGCAGCACTATATAGCTACACTAAAGCAAATCATTCTCCCTCATGGCATTATTACCTTCATCTGAAATTTCCCTCGGCTGCAATTTGTCATTAATATTGCCTTCAGTTAAACTTAGCCATACAAAAAAAAGAGGAGTTAATAGAGCTGCAGTTCTGGAGTTGCCATCACCATTTTTTGGGGGTGAGTTATTACTTAGTACATTTTATTGACCAAGCATGTAGAGTTCTTGGTCCTTGAAAAATGATGCAGTGGTTCATCATGGACTCCATAAATTGTTGGACTGTGTGGCAGCAATATCTTACTTAGTCTCCTACACCATAAGAAAGGAAGGTATCTCTGAAACATAGTGGATATATATGGCACTATATGGCTTGACTGATATGAACACTTGGTTGTGATTACCAATGACAGAAAAACTGATAGGGTGATACTGAGTTTCGCTGCTGATTTTGTGCTTTTGCTTGTTTTATGCTGTATTTAACATAATTTGAATGCTGTGACAAAGACAGTGACATACTATAATATAATTTCACCTGAGACAATGCAGCTGGAATTAATAAGATGGAGAGACAAGGCTGAGGTGCTTTGTCATCAGTTGGCACTGGATAACCTTTTTTTGTGGAAGTGCTAACAAACCCAGTGGTAGGAGCAAGCTGCCCCAGCTCAGGTGATGCTTTGGGCCAACACAGGGAGGCCAGGCAGGCTCTATGGTCCCTTACAGTGCTATAGAAAAAGTTGTACCAGCATCATATCTGGTATCTGTGAGCTGAATGGTGAAATTCCAATTTATCAGCTGAGGCTAATGTGTAGGGGCATGCGTGGTGCGTGAAGTGTCTTGTTTCCACATTCATATTGAAATACCCTGGTCTTGCTGCCTCTTAACTTTCTTTGGTAAGAGACTTCAGAGTGAGAGTTGTGTACTTGCTGCCATTCTCTTGTGATGGAGTCTGAAAGGGTTTCAGTGGTCCAGCCTAGTTCATCTTAACTGGGAAATTAGGTCCTAAAGGAACAAATTAAATCTCAGGGAAAAAATGTTAAGGTGAGGAGCTTTAGAACTCATAACCCATCTCTTCAGTTGTGCCTTGAAGCTAACAGTAGCCACTAGAGAGTGCAGAGCATCTTTGCTTGTGGAGTCTTTACTGCTGTTTTCATCTAAAAGAGAAATCAGTTACCCATTTTTATTGGAAAAGAGACTTTAGGCTTGTCACTCTAGTGCCAAAGTACACCTACTGATGAAGGCTGTTCCTAAAGTGCCTCAGAGCTATGACGATCTTGTGACCCCTCACTGCAACCTCTGTTGTCCTGCATTCACAACTGCATCAAAAAGACACACCCATTCAAAAAGTCAAGCAAAACAGGATTGTTGCATTTGCTAGCCTCATGCTAGTTAAAGAAACAAACAAGAGTTGAATTCATATGGTTTTGGTCGCAGCTGAACCGTTGCTGGAAAGCTGTACTAAACTCTGTTTTTCAGAGGTGAGAATGCAGCTCAAATAGGGAGAAGACAGATAAAGTTTTTTTTTATAGCCTTGTAAAATTAAACTTTGTGTGCAGTTTGCCCATAGTGTTAGCTGTACTGGCAGGTAGTTTTTCCTTTTTTAAATAGCCAAGGAAATAGAGTTATACAATCAGCTGTTACTCATGCTTTGCAAGTGGTTTCAGATTTGTGCTTCTTTTAAAATGTGTTTGTTGCTTATTTAAAGGACTGCGTTAAGAGCCTAGCAAGAGAAATTAATTGACATAAGGGAGACTGTAGCAGACTTTAAATTAGTAGTTTCTCTAGTCAATAATGAATATTTAAAAATGTGTGAAATACCTGCATGCATGGTAGGCTATGATGGCTTGTCAAAGAAGAGCTAGATTGGGAGAAACTATTCATATCAAGTTGGCAAGCTTAGACTAATCTCCATATTGAATAATTTCTTAAACTCATTGTTTCACTAGAATGAAATCTGTGATAATTATGTGTACTGTTGGGTCTCACAATGATGGAAGCCATTCTGCTTAATGTTTCTTTTTCTGTCTTTGGGTGAGAGCTAAATTTTATTTAACATTTGTAATTGTTAGTGCTCAGAGGTTGGGTTTCTGTTGCTGTGGATGCTGTATAAGCCAGTCCTAGCCATGATGTCCATCTGATGGTGTCCTGGGAGTGCAGGTGAAGCCATGCAGCTCCGTCCTTGACAAGCTGTCGCTTAAAACAGAACTGGGAAGCCCTGTATGTCACTGCTCATCCAGTCCTAGGTTAAGGATCTTACAGGCCTTACAGGCCAGTGGGCAAAGAAGGTGGCAGGGAGCTGGCAGGCGTCTGTGGGAAGGTCTGCATCAGGAAGGTAGTTGCTGTATGCCTCTGAGCCCCAGTTCTGGCATGGAACAGACATTGAGGGAGAAGGAAGCTTGGGAGCCTTACGTGTAATGGCTGGGACTTGCAGCCTGTTGGTGTACTTGGTTGAGAACAGATGAACCCATACCCTCACCAGGAGTTTTAAGACCTCCCTGTGTACAACTTGTGGTACATAACCCTATATTTTGAAGAGATAGTACAAAATCTGAAGGGAAGAAAAAAGGACAACCTCTTGGCTTAGTAGGTGTTTGCAATATAAGTTTTTCTTTGGCTTGGTGTAAGGGTACTGTTTTTGTCTCTTCTCTGCCAAATGCTGAATGAGGATGTCAAGAAAGGGTGCAGTAGGTGGATATAATAAGCTGGTGGCAAGGATGGGTGGGATAATAAAGCGGGCAGGGTAAAACCTAGAGGGTTAGTTCCCCTGCTGAAATTAGTAGTCATAACCCACACCCAAAGAAAAGGAAATGCTCTTCCTATGACTAGCACTTCTTCATGATGTAGTACCATCCAGTGTTTAAACACACAGAAACCAGGATATTGGTACTGTTCAGAAATATAGCATCAATTCTGAATTTAGATATGTTTAAAGAGCAAATCAGGAATTGCTTGTTCCTCTTGATTTCTATGTGTGTTTTTGTGGTCTGTTCAAAATATAGGAAAATGGGCAAGTATGGGGGTTGGGGGGAGGAGAAGAAAAAACCTGAGCATGGATAATACTTTGTTCTGTGTATGGAGACAGTGTGAATAAAGGCAGATGAATAATGGTCTTCTTTTGACATCAGCTACATGGAGGTTCTGGTTGGCAGTACAATATGAACAGCTGTCAGGCAGTACTGTGATACGATTTGGTGCTTTCCTTTGAAATCCTCTGGCTGGGATTCCTCTGAAGTAAATTGTGATTTTTATTTTGGTACCTACTGGATGTGCATAATTGAGCATATATTCAGCTAAAGGTACTTAGTGCTTCCTGAAAATTTGGCTCTTCAGGTATGCCAAGTTAGGCCCCCCAAATCAGTGGTACCTTTGGGGAAGAAAATGTGTACCTTTTCCATTCTCATACATCTTGATCTTGGCTGTTAAAGTATAAAACTTGCACTTCAGTCTTCTTTTTTCTGATCTTTTTTCCCTGTTTTAATGTGTGCCATTTCTACGGGGAAAAATGCAAAGTGGCACATTCATTGACCTGTTGCTCAGCAAATGAATGTCATTGTTAGTACATCCCAGTTCATTGCTTATCAATGTGAAAGCTGTGGTACAATTTTTATGTGCCAAATGCCTCATTTTGTTTGCTTTAAATTCCATTTTCTTTCAGTTTCATTTTAAACAGCTGTTTTCTAAATCCCTTCTCAAATAGCAATTATGTTTTATAATGATGATTTTTGTCACTTCAGTTTTTAACCGGTGGTTTGATTCCCTGTTCTCAGCAATGTAAAACTGAGATAGCTCAAGTGAAGTTCAAGCTGCAGTGGTATAAAACTGGTGTTGGCAAGTGTAAAAGTCACAGATTTTGTTTTAGGTGTTTGGAGGTTTTGCACACATCCAAGCATCTGGAATTACACTCCTTCACCCAAAGCTGATGTGGTTTGTATTTTATGTATTTTGTCTTCAGCAAAAGATCCAAATCCTGTTTTCCCTTACAGTCTATAGCACAAAAAAGCCCACCAACAAAACCAAACCAAACCCCAAACTCCCAAACCCAAAGCAGTACAATTCCAGAAAAGATGATGCTGACTAAACCCAGAAATACCTGCTTCTGGAGCTACAAAGGACCTTCCCCCATCCCTGCTAGTGTTTCAGTGCAGGTCCCTATGGGGTCCATAGCCTGTGGGAGAAGTTCTCATGCACTTTTGTCATCAAGGAGCCTTTCTGATCCACCTGCCTTGTGATGGTTGGGTGGCAGAATGTTTCTTCTGCTGTGTCTCAACCCTCAGTGGTATTTCATAGGCAGAGGAATTACTTTAGTTCTTTACTTGCCTTGTGGCTAGAGGCTGCTTATTGGTCTATTGGGTTTTGTTCTTCAGCTGCTTGTATTTCACACTACTCCAGTGTGACTTTCTAGTTTTCAGGCCTATTTATTTTTGCTTCAGGCTTCAAGAGGTATATGGGAATGTCTTAAACTAGCTTTGCTTCTGAATAAATCACAATGTGGAACTGAATCTTGGAGCACTGAGTGTGTCCACCTACAGCATTACTTTTTTGTCCCAGCCTGAGATGTTTGTGATAGCAAGATTTTCTCTGTTTTTTTTTTTGTGATGAGGTCTCAAAACTTATCTCTGCTAATGTGCAATCTGGGCAGTATGTGCCATTTGAAACAAAATGTCACCCACCTAACTGCCAGCCTGCCAAGAGGCTCTCATTTGTCAAGGAATGCTGGGTTTTTTTTCATAAGGGAGCTGTGTATTGATAGCAGCTGTGTTGTAATTATTTTATTTCATCTGGTGCTTGGTTAGGTCTCTAAAGCCTTAATCCCAGTTATGGTTTACTTCTGATAATGTGAACTGCGTAACTTTTTCATGAGTGTTAACTCCTTCCTTTGCAATTTTTTGGTTGCTACATATTCAGAACTTATATCCAGATTACCAAAATTTCAGTTGGATAAAGTAATTTCCTACCAAACAAATAAAAGTATGAAATACTCTTAATATTTTCCCTGTATAAGATTTCACACTAAGCTACCCCTGTCTAAGCCTGCCTCAAGCCTTGAGAGTGAGGTTTGTGGTGATCTGGAGTCCAGTGCAAGTTGTCTATCTACAGTCACACATGAATAGGTGATGAATCAGCAGTATTTTGTCTCTGAGCCAAGAAACATTTATTGCTGAAAGACTGTTTTTTGTCTAACAGTAGGATGATTTTCTGAATATTTAGGCTGAGCAATTTTTGATTAAAAATACTTTTGTCAGTGATATGGTACTTGAATTATGATCTGGGGACATCAGAGATTAAATACTCATTGCAGGGAGCTCTCTGGAACTGAGCTTATGAAAAGGATGCATTATGCTGCAAATTATTAAATATTGATTTCTGTAACAGTCTACAGGCATTAATGAATTTAGTAGTATGCTAGTAAATAATATGAAAAAGATTGCTGTCTCAACATAAATGGTAATTAAAAATAGGTTCAAATAATGATTTTGGTGCAAGTTAGATTTGTGGATACCATAGAGGACTCAACTTTGGCCTTTCGTTGAGTATCCAAAATCATTTAGAAGATGTGGTCACCTAGGACTTTTGCAGCTGAAGTTCCCAAAGTTTCCTGAGGTTCATGAGCTGTGTTGGATGCTTGATGCTTGGCTTTGGAGATCACAGCTGCATGTCAGAGGAAGCAAGGCTTGTTCTTTACAGAGTTCGCATTCTTCTGCATCACTCTGAGGTTTCCTGGCAGCCTGCTCTGAGACAGCTCCTTTAAGCACAGTTTAGCCTCTATAGCAAAGCTGTTGCTTGCAAATTGTTTGCACCAGTGGTGATTTCTTTACAATGGTTTAGAGAAATTGTTACTGCAAAGTGTTTGCTCTCAGCATTCATTATGGAATTACTTCTCCACAGAGATTAGCGATTTGAATTTGTCATTACTTTTTATCTCAGTGTAAGTATTTTAGAGCAATAACTTCCTCCAGAAGAATGAAGGAGGGAAAGATAATTTTCATGTGTTATCCGTAAGTATGACTTAGATATCTACATGAGGCACATTTTTGACTTCCTGCTTCACTTTGTTCATGAGACAAAATTAATGTTTTTCTGCAGATATTAGTCTTTAAATTTCATTAGGAGGCGTGACAATATCTAGGTCCTTAGGTCACTGAAAATGAGCAGGCAGCTTTAGTTGCATTATGCAAATTTGTCTTACATTTTTAGATGTTTATGTAGCAGCAGAAGTGGAACTGCTTATCGCATATAAAGGCATCTCTGGGTGAACTGTTGTTCGTGTTAAGTGAAAGAGAAAAGGCGCAGTATTTGGGGAAAATGCAGAGGTACAATTTGGGCTTTTGTTTCCAATATTGCAAATACAGCTGAAATACCAGCTGTGCTGTGACTGCAACGAGTGACCTAAGAAAATGTACACCGTTGACCTCAAACTCACTGATCCAGATAGATATTAATTTCGTAAGTGCAGGTAGTGAGAGCCTGTTACCCTAGGTCATGTGGAGACTGGCCTTGTGACCATATGAATGGCATGCAGGCATGCAATCCATTGCCCTGTCCCTGCTTTGAACGTTTATTTGGTTTTATGGTTTTTGCTAAGGTATCTCAAGGATATTTGTAATACATAGTTTTTATTGTGTTCAGCTTTATTTTTCATGCTGCAATAACATCAGAGTCTTGCAAGGCCCGTATAAAGGATGGCAGAGGACGTTGTTGTCTAGGAACAGTGCTTTAAGTCCTTCAACTAGGTTGAAAACTGTCCTCCCAGGATGAGTTGTATAGTCACCCCATTGCTGATTTATGGCTGAAACAATCTAGTGCACACTTGCTGGCCTGATATTTCAGAGGGTGGTAATACTTCAGTAAAAGATGAGGATGCCACAAGTAGGTGAGTCAGATGAATGCTTTCAAATGAGCTGTTCAAGTTTTGTGTAATCGATGGAACAGCTAAAATAAGGGAGGGGTGGGGGAAGAAGAAAAATTGCAAAATATCCTGAAAGGCTTGAGGTTAGGAGCCTGCTCAGAAAGCTTTGATTGCTGTAAGGTTAGTTAACTCCAACAGATCATTTACAGGTTTGGTGAAGTTTCAGAATCATATCCTTTCAGTTGTGGTATGAAAGCAAGTGACATATGGCTTTTTTAATATTCAGGAGCTTTTCTAGTGAGACTAAAACTAAAAAAGATGACTATGTTTTTACTAAGATTTTTTGTTTGTTTTTGAAGGCTTAAAATGAAAAGCTCCACATTGCAACCTTCAGCCCTCTTCAGCTGTCATAAGACATGTTCATACTGCATCACACAGAGCTCATGACCGCATTACAAAGCTACTTTAAAATCAAGTAACTTAGCTGTTGCTCGAATATTTAATCAACCTTTTGGCTGGGTTTTATTGCCAGGATCAGATCCCATAATGTAAGCCATTTGTGCTGTAGATATACCTATGAAAAAGAAAGGAGACAGAAACCTTTTCTTCCACTTTTCATATACCAGCTGAGCTTGAAACTAGCAGTCATTAAGCATAATGCCAAGTGTTAGTTCTGTGAGCAAATGTGTAATAATTGTATTTTGGATCCAGCGGTGTTTTAGAGCAAACTGCGCATAATTTCCAGTAGTTAGTCTTGCAAAGTGCATTCCCTTCTTGGATTTCTTTATCTTAAAGTTGTATCTGCAGAATAAAATTGCAGAGTCAACTCGTGCTTTGCAGTTACTTGAATTACATGTTATGTAGTAAGAACTAAACCCGACAAAGCTAGCAGAAGATAGTTGTCTATATAAGGTGGGTTTATCTGGTATTGATCTGGTCCTTACCATTGTCCTTGAGACTATATACTGTTACGTGTCATCTTGAAAAATTGCCTTTGGTGTTAGGTTGGTGTTAAAATTGTTCATTTCAAATAATATGGCCAGTACTGAAATTGTTACAGCTGGTAAGCTCTTGATTTATACCTAATGTGTTCATCTGTCATTTTTTCCAAGAACTTTTGTTTT
Organism: Ara ararauna; assembly: GCA_028858755.1. Lineage (NCBI taxonomy): Eukaryota > Metazoa > Chordata > Aves > Psittaciformes > Psittacidae > Ara > Ara ararauna. The sequence goes on from CM054382.1 coordinate 48,016,636, forward strand.
ACTTATATGGAAATATTTAGTCTTGGGATGTCTCTTTCCCCATAGACTTGTGTGCATACAGGAATGTTAAGTATATATTTATGAAAAAATTATAATTTGTACAGCTAGAACATAATCTCTCTCCTTTATATGCTCTTATGTAAGGGGAGGGATTTCTCATGCAGTAGATCAGATAATTTGTAAAATACATAACATTTTTAAAAGGAGTTCTCCCATGCTATTTCAGAGCATTGGTGATCATCTCAGTTTGAGTGATCTGAATTAGGCTGAAAGGTTTTGGGGGAAAGGCAGAGAGGACGGGAGATGCTGGAGGTCTGAGATTTTCTATAGGTAAGGAAGCAGCATGGGAGGGATATACATTGGACTAGTGAAGATATCCGTATATTGCAGCTGCGGTCATTGCTATTGAGTATCAGGAGACATAGTCAGAGACCAACTATTTAAGTTTTAGCTGAGAAAAAACTGTACATGGCCTGGAAGCAAAGTTGTTTAGGCTGTACAGCCTTGATATATGTGAGTGAATGGATAGATGAAAAAATACTCTTGGAGAAACATAGCTTATTTTGATAGTCAGGAAATTAAGATGGTCATGCATCTAGGACTTAACATATCAGAATTATGGCTCTTTGATCCCTTAGAACAATATGGAAACGCACATTTATGTATAAAAAAGCTGGTGGTGTTTGTGCATTTGAGGTGAGTAATAAATCAGAGATGCTGGGAAAAATGTTTCACATCATGTTTCAGCTGCAAGCTGGTTTTACGGTCTTTATGTGAAGGAACATGGAGTTTCGTGTATGCCACTGATACTTTTTGTTCTTCAGACCAAATACACATTTTATTTAGTTCACAAGTGATCAGTGTTACCTGATTTTTTTCCTTTGTCTCCCTTTCTGTAGCTATTACAGCTTCTGGAGTCTGAAACCTTGCAACTAGAAGCCTTTCTGGAGTGGAAGCAGCTGGAGCCAGTTTATTGGCAGTGGATGGTAATGAATCACACTGATTTTGATAGGTGCAGCTTTCTTGATTCTAGCATAGCTGACCACTTCTAAAGGCCCCTTCTCACAGAAATAAATGCTGCGAACCAACTGTTCAACAGCATGCGAAAAAATAGGAAAAAAATTTTTGGTAAAGTAAGGCATGTTTCCTTAGTTCTCCTTCATTCTTCTGTTTTCTTCAATAAGACTCACCCAGCTAAGCGGAGGAATTGCAGGACAGAATGGCAGAATTTCATATAGTTAACACAAATGAAAGTGTCTGATCTTCATCTCTTTAATGTTTTTTAAACACAGCAATCATACATTTTCTTAAAATTAAATGGCTTTTCAGAAGAGGGCCTCTAAGCTTTATTGCAGACTTGAGAACAACTGAATTTGCAAGCAGCTGATATTGAAAACAACTTCATTTTTCCTAGGCAAATGGTGTTGACATTGTCGATTTCCCCTTGAACTGTGTTGAATGATCACAAGAAAATCAATAAGCCTTTCTTTGTGCATCTTAAGATTTCTCAAGTGAGTGTAAACGGTACCATCCATCTCACTTTTCTCTATGACTTTTGCCCGTTCACAGCTGCTGAAAATAATTCTTTAGAGCACCACATTAGCCATACGAGCTTACAAAATGTTGAGAATCAGTGAGCTGACTGTTAATTGCCCATATGCCTTGTTCTACACTAAAAGAAAGACAAAGGAGAACATAAAATTACATCACCTGTCTTGAAGGGTACTTCCAATGCAGAGCCTTTCAAATTGGCATTAGTTTTATCATGCTTTTTGCTTTACATGTCTCCATTTATAGTTATTTGGAAAGCATCAATGCTAGCATAAGCCTGACTCCAAATAGGCAAAATGTAACAGCAAATGTTACGGCATTTCAGTGTATCCACCAAAATGTTTGTCTCTGACATGTTGAACAGTGTGGGGAGTATTGTGAATGTTAGTGTGCTTCCTAGAGTTAAGTCCTAGATAAATACTTGCAAAAAACCTAACCAGCACTTCTTTCTCAAGAATTCAGTAAGCTGAATTCTTTTCTTTTGTTTTGCTGATGATGGTGGCTATTCCTGGATGCTGTAGGATGTAAGGGAATGAGATGCACTTTGAAGATACAGTAGCTTTCCCTTTCCAGTTAACCCATGGTTTACATTGCTGCTCTGACGGCTGGAATGGTGCTTGCATAGCTACTGCCAGGTCTTTCTGATGGTTGTAGGCAGGAGCATGACAGCAAGACATAACTACAGCAAATGTAGTGACTACAGTAATGTTTCTTTAAAATTCTGTCATTCAGTGAATTTCAAATTAACATCAGCAACAAAAAAAACCCCAACACCAAAACCCACAATGACAGCAAAAGCCTTGTTTTATTCCATGCAGTTTGTTAGCCTGTGGGTGTCCAAAATATGTGTTGTCATGAGCTGGGCCTTTGGTCAACATTAGCTGCTGGGGTCAGTGCTCCTTTGTGCCAGTTTGCAGTTCTGATGCTCAATAAGGAAGGAGGTTTTGTAGGATATCTTTTGCAATTCTTAGTTATCTAACAAAGTTTTTTCTTATATGAGCCAAAAAATCTTGCTGTGCATGAAGCCAGAGTTTTTAACCTACCTGCAGAGAAGAGAGAGAAAGAGGGGGTGAGGGGAATAAAAATATTCCCATCCTCTTTATAGCAATCTTTTATATAAGTGAAGGCTGTTAGCATGTCGCTGTGTTCCCAGTTCCTATTTCTAGGCTAACAAAATTGGTTCTCTCAATGTCTCCTTGTAGGCCATTCAGTCAAACTTCTGATGGCTGTTGCTGTTCTCATATGGGACTTTCCCTCCCATTTGTCTGTGTTTAATTTCAGGTGCCTCACCCATATATCAGTGTTATAATCAGAGCTCTTCTATCACGGAGACTTGTGTTTATACTTTCTAAAACGGTGCTTGACTTTTACAGTACAACATTGGTGACTTCTGGTTTTCTAATGCCTCTTCCAGAGGTGTGGCTGCTGATCCAGTAATTATGCATTTGGTTTTTTCTTGCCTGTGTGTAGATTGTGCTGCTCAACTGCTGAATTTCCTGTCACTGTTTTCACATTACTCCTCCAATTTCTAAAGATAATTTTGAATGTAAATTATGTCCTTAAAAGAGATTATGACCTCTCCTATTTAATGTCTTCTTGATAACGATATGGAAATAAATATTTAATACTCTTTGAGTGAAGAGGCCTGGGTCCTTTAGTTATGCTGTGCTACCCTGGCTTGAAAACTTGTGTTTCTGCATAATCTGTGCACACAGTGTATACAGATGCATGCAATTCAAGGGCTCTGAGGTTATTTGGTTGGGTTTTTTTTTTTTTTAGTATTTCAAATAACAGTTGCTATCTCTGAAGGCAGCTGCAAAATCAATTATAGAACCAGCTAGGTGCTCATGGTCAAAGCAGAGCTGACAGAGCCTGGAGCAGGGATCTCTTGGCCTTCTTCAACTTGCGGTTTTACATGGGCACAGGTGATCTCATGGGTGTTATAGCTCGCTGTGCCATGTACCAGCTGGAGCTGGGGCTGTCCTGAACAGTGTAAGCATGTACCTCCTTCCTGGTCATTCCAAAACACCATAGAAATGCATTCAACCTCAGAGTTTGAGGGGAAGGAGCGTATCTAGACCTTCCTCAGTAATGATCTCTGTCCCATGAGTGTTACTTCTTGCTTTAGTGCAGTGAAGAGTATCTCACAGTATTCAGTGCTTTCTAAAATAAGCTAGGTTAGCAGCATAAGTTTTCGGCTAACTTAAAAATATGTTAAAGTGAGCTGAGGAGGTTATCTCTTAAAATAACTCTGAAATTGTGGAGCAGTTGTATACTGAGATGGCAGCGGTGAATTTCTACTTATGAATTACCAGGAAGATGATGGACATACCATTTCTGCTTCTGATGAAGAGTAACTTTTATTGCTTTTCCTCTAGGAAACTGTGTTAGATAGTATGGCTGAAGAGGGAAATGTATGTGAGTCCCAGGACGCTCCTGTAGAGGGAAGTGAGCTGCCAAAGGTGACCTCCTGCTGCCCCTGGGCTGACAGTCTGACTGGGCAAATTGACAGATTATCCAGAGACCTAACGACGCTCCGTGACCAACTGCATAAGCTTGTAACTCGCCGAAAGGCTGAGTGGTGTGAGAAGGTAAGGCTTTGGGTGGCCTTCTTGATCATTAGTGACTTTTAAGATCCTATATTATTCAGGTCTCAGTATGGCTCATCATAAGACAGTCTCCCTGTGTCTGCTGTGTGTCAACATTGCTGCAGTCTCGATACCAGATCTACAGTTACTTGTCTGTTTATGCCCACAGCATGCCAGGTGCTCTTTCAAAAACAAAGTAGGCATCTGTCCCAGAGAAGCAGCATGCTGAAACAAAATAAGTGTTCTTTTGGAAGGGAAGGCATCAAACGATAGGTGTTGCAGAGGAGAGAAGACAAAAAATCATGGCAGCCCCCGGAGGGGATAGAGGCAGCAGGTTGAAGGCATCAGTAATGGTCATAGTGAGAAAAATGAAGATAGGTATTTGTAGGGAAAGGAGGGTGTGAGAGGCTAGAGCTTGTAATCTTTCACTGAGTTAGTAGTCTTTGAAATAACGATGGGGGAAGGAATAAGAATTATTTGAAACCTGTGAAATAAGAGAGGGGACTAAGCACAAGTTTTGGTGGAGGAACAGACTGGCTGTGGGAGGCTAGCTGCAGAGGAAAGCAGGTGATATGAAGGAAGTATACATGGTGTTCGCTGACATAGGGATGGGGAGACACTGGGAAGCACCCAGTGGGGGTGGTAGGACATAAATAAAGGAGCTGTTAATGTAGGTGTAGAAGGTTCATCTGAATATTAACATGCTGTTACAAAGAGAAGATACGATGAAGGTGCAGCCATAAAAGCTAGTAATTTTTTTTTCATGCATCAAGAGGACAGAAGGATACCAGCGAATCTATGAAACTTATGGATGGAGAAAAAGTGAAATAGGTAGTTGGGGCAGATAGAGCAGTAACACAAATGCTGTATCTCTGCTTTGTGTCTGTGTTAACTCAGGAGAGGGTTTTCATTTTGCTTGGGCTTTTTTTTGTTTGGTTTGGTTTTGGGGTTGTGTGAGGTATTTTTTGTTTTCATTTTTTTTTTTTTTTTTACTCTAAGATTGAAGTGTTGGTAGACATTTACAGATCAGCTGACAAAATGAAAAGTGGCAGGTTGTCAGATCAAGGGGTTTCAAAAGGGTCTGGTGTGGAAAATGTATGTAGAGAGCTAATTGCGCTCTTTGGCTGTAAGGATAAGGAACTAATCTTGCTCAGTTTGACAGGGATAGGCACAGGAAGCTGCAGCTTCACACAGAGTATGGAACTTCTTCCCACAGGGCACTGTGGATCTAAGTACTGTATATGGATTTGAAATCTGTTGGACACATTCTTGGAAGCTGAAATTCATCACAGGCTATCAAATATACCGTTATGAATTACAAACTTAGGAAGCTGCGGGAGTACAAATCATTGCAGGCTGAGGAAATATTCTGAGGAAGTATCTCCATGTTTGCGTCTGTCTTGTAGTCTTCTCTGGGCATTGCTGTCGATCACTGTCACTGATGGGGTACTGGACCAGGCAGGTCTCTAGTGTCATAAAATTTGGTTGCTTTTGTGGCAAAATGAACATGACTGTTATTTTCCAGTGCATGATTTCCAAAGCAAGATAAGCTCTGACTCCTCTTATATATAACAATATACATGCTGTTAAATATTATATAATAAACACACTGAAATTTTTTATGTTTAAATTTGGAAATGAAGTCTAAATAGATTAACTGATGAATTCTTCATTGTACTTTGAAATAGATGCACTGATTGGATTTGAATGATGGTCAGTTAAGTTCCAGTGCTCCTGAGATTCAGTGAGCATCACATTAGTTTATGACTGTGGATAACAAATGGAGTGCATCTTAAGTGTGTTGCTAAAAGGATGGTTTATCACTAGTGTCTCCTCTTTTTATGTGCCCTGGAACAGAATTGTTTTGTAACTCTACATGACAGCATTTTTTGGAATGCTGGGGCGTCAGATGTCTCTCCATCATTCCTCTTTATATCAGTCCTTCCTTTGAATAGTGTTGCTGCTTATGTGATGCTTTCTGTCTGCAGTCTGTCTTTTTGTTACCCATAGTCAGGATGCTTGCTGAATGTAGGCTCCTATATCAATTTTATGGTTTTGCCCCCTTCAGACTTTTCCCTGGAAAAATATGCTTATCAAGTCTTTCCTTCTATATTATATTTTTTTAGTCAAACAAAGAGGAGATACAGACATAGCTAAAGTGCACATTACCCCTATCTTTGTATCTTGCGATACTGAGACATCTGGAAATTATCTTGGCTCTCACAAGCGTTGCTCAGCTGAGGGACAGTACAGTTTGTTATAGCTCTTGTGCCCACTACTGTGTACTTCACAAAAACTGTGATAATCCACAGAATAATTATGTTTGTTGTTATGAGTAGGCCTGATGTCTGTGCCAGCCAACTGAGTAGAAACTGTTTTGAAGAACAGAATTGAGGGCACATGATGGAACGTGATATACTGGGGAAGAGGCAGCAGAGTTTTTGCAGAAGAATCGTGAATCTAAAATCTGTTGGAGGTCTTGGAAAGGACCAGTGAGCATGTGGGCAAGCGAGGTTGGATTGACGTAATTTAATTGCATTTACAAATGGCATTTAATAAAGTCCCTGAAAAGCTTCTCAACAAAAATAAACTGCCCATGTGACTGTCTTTCCTCTTACCCTTGAGCAAACAGCAGAGCAGGAAGAGGAGAGGAGGCGGCTGCGATGGGTTTACAGAGGCGGTCGCTGTTGGAGCCTCATTGTGTCGCTCAGTGTGTGTGTAACTGCTCTGGGAAAGGAGGTACATAGCAAGGTGCCCAAGTTGAGAGATGAGGCTAAATCCCTGAGAGCACATGAAGGACAGCATCACAGGATTGTTGAGGGTCCTTGTACAGAGAAGTGAAGTGGTAAAATGTCAGGTAAAATTGCATGGAGATAAATCTAACAAAATGCATCTGAAGGGAGAATCATAATTTTACACGTGTTTTTTTCTGATCTGTCTGTCATGGCACATGAATGAGCTCTTAGGGTTATAATGATTGTTCTGTGGAAATGTCAGTGGTCAGAAATAGTAAACTAAATCCTAAGAAGTGTTAGAAAAACAGAGGAAAGCAAAACTTACAATGTTCCCATCCATTCCTGGAATGCCATGTGCAGTTCTGGTCCTAGTCGTAACTTAGAAAGAAGACAAAAAGATGTTGTTAAGCTGAAAAGGTGGGGGGAGGGGAAGCAGTGATGACCCCAGTTGTGAAAGGGTTTCTCTGCGAGGAAATTTACCTAGGCAAGGGCTTCTTGCACTGTAAGAGGGATATCACAGTGGAGCAGGAGGAAATATTTTTTATTGTTCTTCTGATGCTACTTGGTTTTCATGATGGGGGAACCTAGAGGGAATTACAGGACAAATTAAAGAAAAAAAATCATTGTTAGGCAAGAAATATAGGAAGTATTCTCTGGTCAAGAAAATCCTTCAGCAGTAAACTACTAGAGTTTAAGTAGGTTGTATTTTCCAGTGAGGTATTACGTATTTGTCTAGTCCTAAACTTATTCCCTAACTATTTGCTATTGAAGGCTATTGGAGATAGTGCTTGGTTCGATGGAACTTTGCTAAAACAAGGTACAGTTGCTTGCTCTTTACATCCAGTTTTGAGCATCACAGTTCAAGAGAGAAATGGGGGAAGAGTCCAGAAGAGAGAAATGGGGGAAGAGTCCAGAAGAGAGAAACTAATATCTTTGTCAATCAGAATGTCAGGTCTTTGAAAGTCTTTATGTTAACAATGGAAAGACTAAAGTGAGGTGTGTGATTCTTTGAACACATTTTCTGTGGGGGAAACGGCTTTTTTCCTCTTGTCCTCAGTAAATGGGACAAGAATGTGTATAAATTGCAACACAGAGGTTATAATTAGATACTAAGGAAAAAAATTCCTAATGCCTTGGGCAGAGAAGCATTCGAGTAGGTTGTCTGTTGAGCTGTGAAGTCTTATTCTTGGACCCTGCACAAACCAGGTTATACACTGTCATGGGTTCAGCAGCAGCAGTCATTTTTCTCCTCCTTGGTAACTGGTGCAGCGCTGTGTTTTTGATTTTGGGCCTGGGAACAGCGCTGATAACACCAGTGTTTCGGTTACTGCTTAGTGATGTTTTGGTCTGGCCAAGGACTTTCTGAGTCTCATGCTCTGCCAGGGAGGAGGGGAGCCGGGAGGAAGCAGAGACAGGACACCTGACCCAAACTGACCAAAGAGGTTATTCCATACCACAGCACGTTATGCCCAGGATGGAGGACGGAGAGGAGAGACCCGGAAGGGTGGGGGTGCACTGCGTGGTCGGGCTTGGTTTTAGGTGGTGAGAAATTGTATTCTTTCCTTGTATTTGCCTTGTCATTATTATTATTGGTGGTAGCAGTAGTGATTTGTGTTATACTTTAGTTACTAAACTGTTCTTATCTCAACCTGTGGGAGTTGCATTCTTTTTTAATTCTCCTTCCCATCCCTCCGGGAGCGGGGGGAAGAAAAAGGGGGAAGTGAGGGGAGAACGAGCTGCATGGTTAGAGAGGCTTAAACCACGACATACACTTATCTGTCAAGGGTGGCTGAAGAGGAGCTGGACCTGCTCTAAGACTGGATTGGGCTAGAAAACCTGTTGAAGTATGTTTCACTTATGCAAGTCTTCAATTGATTGATTTATTTATTTTGGACAATGTAGAGGTTAAAGTCATTGCTATGCCACCATGTCTGGTTATTCAGGATGTGGTTTCAGGATGTGCCTATTTGGTGCAAGTTTGATCATTTATGCACTGTGATTCTGATAATTGAAACTATTGTTTGTAAATCTTTTAAAATCCAGGAACTTAGTTTTTTTATTTTCTTTTGTTTCTGTCTTTGTTTCCTTGTTTTCTTTTGTTTGTTTCTGCCAGCCCCCAGCTCTTTCCTTGGTTGTGTGCTTGGAATGACCCTAAAACCATTTCCCTTTCAGGGTCATTCACTTGGAAACATCTGAATGTTGCCACTTGATTTGGGTGATTTGTGAAACCCTGGTTAATATGACATTTTTAACTGATATCCATCTCTAGGCAGCAATATGTTCAGTATCTTAGAGAAGAAAAGGCATATGACAGAAGTGTGATCTGAATATGTGGCTTTGTTACTCTTAACTTTGTTTTCTTCCATGCAGTACTGGGCAAGTATTCATCATTTCTCTGGTGACATTTTGAGGACTTGCAAATTATCAAAAAGTTAATTGAAGTGGTTAAGCTTTAAAAATATTTCTCTTCTGGGAAACAAACTTAACTGTAAAAGGTGAAACCTCCTAATTCCAGAAGAGAATTTGGTTTTTTGCTTTTTTCTTTCTGAATAGTTTATTATCTACTACTCTATTTGAGATGGGGATTTGATTTCAGTCTGTATTAAATCTTTGGCATCCACAAGCTGGAATGCAGAGCCCTTGACTCCAACTGGTGATCGTTCCAGTTTTCATCACATAAATGCTCATATCATACTGAGCTTTTGTTGAAACTTGGGATATTGCATCTTGGGATACTCTGTGTTCATTAGCATTTAAAAGCAAGCCAGACTCCTCTGAGATGGCAGTATGATGGAATGGAGCTTGCTCATGCATACAAATCTGAATCATGGCCCAGAAAGACTTAGAGCCATTAATCTGAGCTTGAACGTGCTCTTTCCACACTAGAGTCCTCTCCAGAAGTACTGGTGGCTGTGCTTATATGCTGGGCTCATGTTGTGCCTGAGTACCAAGAGTTGAGACTTTCAGAGGTTGTAGTCTCTGGCCCATATCAGGCCTCCTTAACGACAGTGGAAGAGCACACTGAAACTTGAATTTTGTCTTTGTTTCTGTGCTTTTCTTCTGATTAGTCACTTTCCTTTCCATTCAGTAGCCGCTAAGCTTCCCAAACTGTTGCATACGCAGACTTGATAGGGATGGGAGGATTCAGGGCTGCCCAATTCAGAAGAGATCCCCTTTGTGTTGGGGAGGGGCTGTATGGGACAGGGATGTTTAGTTTTCTCTTGCTGGGAAGAGGGGAGGTGCAGCAGTGGTCAGTGATGGTGGCAGGAGTGGCCTGGGACACCCCATCACATGGGGATGGCAGGGACTGGAACACAGAGGCTTTTGCTCCATCCCAAGAGTCCTGTGATTCACTCAAACATTTTGCCACTGCCAGCTCATCACAGCACACTGCTGGAGACATTGTGAAGTCTAATAAAAGGAGATTTTTTCCTAAGGATCTTGCATTTATAAAATACTGAATGGTATTTGATGCATTTTGATTTAAGGCTTCATTATTTGAAGTCAGGAAGCAGCTCCAGAGGCTGATGCTGAAACATAGTTCTGCATACTTAGGGATTTATTTTTGTTTGTTTGTTTGTTTTCTTACCAAGATTGAGTTGAATTTTGTCTACTCAAATGAGTGCCCTTCCAAAGTTTTTCTGTATGCCTCATAATAAATTGAAGGGGGGCATGAGGAGCCATTGGTACCCTAGTAGCCGCTGCTAGTGCTTGGTGACCGTGCTGTGTGTGGCTAACCTGCGTGAAAGTGAAGGCACATGCGGTGTATGTGTGTGGGGAAGGAAAATATAAAGTCATATTATTTTCTCCACTGTGTGAGTGGTGAGGAGCACTGGTGGGGTTGGCCTGGCTTCTGGTCTGCTTTGTTTCCTTCTTCACCAGTGCTGGGCTGGGATGTTTCTGCTGCCTTAAACCCAGGACTTGCAGCAAAGGGCCAGCTGAGCTCTCCATGGAGAACTCTCTGCAGGCTTGTCAAAAGCTCTTTCTTTAAAAATAAACTGTTCACACTGCATCTTTGCTATTGCTGCTGTTTACTGTAGTTCTCTGGGCTTTCTGCTAATATGAAGATATTAGTGTAGTGAGTAGTTAATTATCCAGGCTGTCTGGGGTGCAGGAAGTGGAGGAGTGGTATGGAACGGTTCAGTGCTGGTCTATTTCCTCAGTCAGCACATTCCCTTCCCCTGCCCCTTCCTTGGTCCCAGAGCATTTCTGTGTTCTACTTTGTATTTGTAAACCTCCATCTGGAGCACAGAGCAGCTGTCAGTAGAGCTTTTCATGCGAGAAGAAATTGAAGAACTAGCAAGGCCACAAGAGCAGCTTTTGGAAGTGCATGGTTGGCTGGGCCCAGATGCCTGGAAGGGGGAGAAAACCCAGAGAGATCAGCAGAAACATCCGTCAAAGGGAGCAATGGAGGACATGGACAGGAGGATGGCAAGGAGGGACGAGGCTAATGGCTTTTATGTGTAGTTCTTTAGTTGAATGTAGAATTAAATTTGCTGTTGATGGAATTTGCATGGTATTAGCCAATTTAGGTTATTAGAAAGCATGGATGTGCTATAAAGCAGTAGGAAGTGAGATCCTAATCTTTGTATTCACTTTTTGCTCATGTATTTTCTTGCACTGGTTTATTTGTCACCTACCAATAGTCCTAGCAGGAGATCTGAGGCTGCTTGCCCATGGAGATGCAAGCGGTTGCTTCTGGAGGGCTGTGTGCTCTATCTTGTGTTGGAAGGAGGAAAGAAGCAATCTCCATGTGTTGGTTCTCCTCTTATCAGCAGGACCTAACATTTGCGTTAGACCTGAAGCCCCTAGCTAGCCTGGATTAGGGCTTGCATGCATGTGGAAAGTTCTTACAGATAAGCAGACCTGGGACATTTTTGTAAGAATCTTGCTTGTTTCTGAGTGCTCTGTGCAGGTTGGTCAGATTTAATAGCCAGTATTAAGCCTGCAGCATACAAAGAGATTAAAAAGATTCTTTGTTTGCCGATGCAATTTACTGTGCAGATTGCTGAATGCGTGCTGAACTGTGCAAGAGACAGAGACAATGTACCAGTAGCTAAATCAGCAAACCGATTTCAAACACACAAAAACTGTAACTGGAAATAAATTACCTAGCCTGACATTTTTCATGGGGCTTATGTATTCTAAAAGGCTCCAGCTCCTTAGGGAAGAGGGAAACATTAAAAACTTGAGAGATGTCTCCTGTTCTGTGTGCAGGGGTTTGAAGTAAGCATGGGTGAATTTTTCTTGCTTCCCAAAATATGCCTTCCTTTGCTGAAATGCAGAGTGTTTGCTCAGGTGACAGTATCAGTTAAAGTATAATCAATAACCAGTGTTAATATTTTACTTGTGTTATTTGCCAGGATTTTGGATACCGACCAAGGCAATGAAACGTAGTGAATGCAGCTGAAGAATTACACTCCAGTAAATTTTAGATGAGCTTTATTTAATGATAAACTGTAAAAAATCTTATGCCAATGAGAGTCTGAGTTTCATAGACACTGTAAATGTTTTAGTGCATTTTTAAGAAGTAAGTGTAGTACTTAGGTATTTACACAGTTAAAGCATACAATAAAACATGGATGAAGAGTGAGCCCTGTGAGATATGTAAGGTATGTAAGATCACAGGTCTCAGCGTTACCTTTATCTTTTGAATATAAAAAGCTTGGAGGCTGGTGGGTGGGATTTGAGGTACCTGTGAGCACAAGGTTGCTGGATTTTGAGACTCTCTTGCAATTGGTGAGCCACTGCAACAAACATTGTCCTCAAGAAGGACAATATCTTGGGGACATTACTAATTCTGGCTGACAGAGGCCATATTGATGGCCGCACGCAAAGAGTTGTGGTCAATGGCTCAATGTCCAGCTGGAGACCAGTAACGAGTGGTGTCTCTCAGGGATCGGTGCTGGGACCGGTCTTGTTCAACATCTTTGTCAGTGACATGGACAGTGGGATTGAGTGCGCCCTCAGCAAGTTTGCCGATGACACCAAGCTGTGTGGTTCGATTGATATGCTGGAGGGAAGGAATGCCATCCAGAGGGACCTTGACACACTTGTGAGGTGGGCTGATGCCAACCTGATGAAGTTTAACCATGACAAGTGCAAGGTCTTTTACCTGGGCCGGGGCAATCCCAGGCACAGCTAGAGGTTGGGCAGGGAAGAGATTCAGAGCAGCCCTGCAGAGAAGGACTTGGGGGTTTTGGTTGATGAAAAAATGAACATGAGCCGGCTGCAGTGTGCGCTTGCAGTCCAGAAAGCCAACCGTATCATGGGCTGCATCAAAAGGAGGGTGACCAGCAGGTCGAGGGAGGTGATCCTGCCCCTCTACTCTGCTCTCACTTGGAGACCTCCCTTGGAGTATTGTGTATAGTTCTGGTGTCATCAACATAAGGAGGACATGGAACTGTTGGAACAAGTCCAAAGGAGGGCCACGAGGTGGATCAGGGGACTGGAGCACCTCGTGTATGAAGATAGCATGAGAAAGTTGGGGCTGTTGTGCCTGGAGAAGAGAAGGCTGCATGGAGACCTCATAGCATCCTTCCAGTATCTGAAGGGGGCCTATAGGGATGCTGGGGAGGGACTATTATTTAGGGACTGTAGTGGTAGGGCAAGGCGTAATGGGTTCAAACTTAAACAGGGGAAGTTTAGATTGGATCTGAGGAAGAAATTCTTTACTGTAAGGGTGGTGAGGCACTGGAATGGGTTGCCCAGGGAAGTTGTGAATGCTCCATCGCTGGCGGTGTTCAAGGCTGGATTGGACATAACCTTGGGTGGCCTGGTTTAGTGTGAGGTGTCCCTGGCCATGGCAGGTGGGTTGGAACTAGATGATCTTAAGGTCCTTTCCAACCCTAACTATTCTATGATTCTATGATATTAAACACCATAACCAGTGGTTGTATTTTAGAGCAGCTCTACCAGAAACACTATTAGTGTGTTTTACTGAACCTTTCAGAGTGGGTTTTGAGGACAATAACTTCCAGGAGGTACCTGGCTTACTTTACAACTCCAGGCAGACTGCTGGGATGGGTTCTTCCTCCTCCAGCAAGAGTTCCAGATGTTGTGTGCTTTGCTGTAGTGCTTGCTTTTTAGGTGAGTTGATAGAGGTGCTTTTAGGAGGACTCTTTGCAATCATGCGTTCAAAGCTTAGCTTTAATTTTTTTTTTCCCTTAACCTTGACCTTTTTCTCTGTCTGCCCTGAAATCAAGGGTATTTGATCATAATAGAACAAAGTATTCAACTAATTTCTATGTCTTTGTCCCTTGTGCTTGTAGAAGAGCTGACATAAAAGTAGATCTGTAACTTAATATTATCACATCTCTTCTTACCAGCAAGAAATCCATCTAAATAAAGCTTTAGTACACTTCTGAGCTCAGAACTCACCATTTCTAACTTTTCATCTTTGCAGCTTTCTCAAAACACTGAGAGCTGTTTGATTTTCCCTTTGCTGGCTAGCTGTGGGGGCTGGTCTTAGTGCAAGAGTCATGATGGCCATTCAGGCAGTTTCAGATCCACTTGCAGCTGCTACTCACCACTGAAACTGTGAGCTAATAAGAGAAACTGCTGAATGCATTTTAGGAGTCGTGGCTTTAGAAAATGTCTGCTTTTTCACTGAAACTTTGAAGATGTTTTATGTAGACAAATCTCCATTTACCTCATGCCGTAGTTGTGGATAGGCTGGATTGATGGCGTGACCTTCGTTGGTCTGGATGCGCTGTTCCTGCCTCCCCCAAAAGCAGAAGGAAGACCTGCAGGACTGGGTGCTGGTGGAGGTTCTGCAGTGGTCGTGCAAAGCCCCTGGAAGGGACAAGGGAGTGTTTTCTAACTGAAAACCAAACCAGTCTGGGGGTAAAGAAACTCACTAAAAGTTGTGGCTTGGTTTTGTGTGGGGTTTTTTTGGTGGTTGTTTTTGGGTTTTTTTTTTTGTTTTTTCCTTGTATTTTTGCATAAGAAAGACCCTTTTTTGTAAGTTTGTATGATTAGGTGGCAATGCCTTCCTTTCATCAGTGTGTTTTAGGAGTGGTTCGTATTAACATTCCTTTTGTTTGGCTGTCTGTGCAGGGACTGCATTGCTTGAATTTGCTTCACATCCTGTTCTCCCAAAGCAGGACAGCAGAGAAAAGTGCAAGTCACAAGCAGCAGTGTTTTTCAAGCGGCTACTTCCACATTGTGCAGCAACAAAGCTCTGCTTAAAACAATGTGGGGCCCTCCAAGCCTCTGCAAGTCACTTAGATCTGAGATGATATATCATCAGTGTTTGTCTCTGCTGCCCAAGATAAAAGTTTGGAAGAACAAATTGAAAAATAAGTGAGCAATTTATTATACTAAGCAATACTTGTCTGTTGCCTTCCTTTGTAATTTGTAGTTGTCAGGGTCTTTTTCAACGTAGCACTGCAACCTTTTTGCAAGTGTCTAAATTAGTTACACTGACACACTCCAGTTTTCATATCGTGTATTTTCAGTGTGTGCCTATTACTTACATTAATTTGTGTGGTCTTCTAATTGAATTCAAGGATTTTGAAAACTTTAGAGATAAAACTGTAGTTAAAAAGAAATTAATTATAAAAGGCCAGCCTGTTAGAATGGAATTTTTTTTATGACTGTAAAATACTGAAGATCTGTAACTTGGAGAAGGAAATAGGTGTTTATCTCTTATTCTCTGTGGTGCGCGTTCAGAATAGTGTAGCATATGGGACTTTCACAAGCCTGAACTTTGTCTCCTTGTAGTTGACGGTAAGGAATCTGCAAGTTTGATGCTGCTGCCTGGAGCTGTCCCACCTTCCTGAGTGCAGTGGGATTGTAACAGGTGATGAGCTTGTCTGTCTTCTCAGAAAGTAGCTGAAGAGGTTTAGTTGAATTTCTGGCTCCAGAGCACAGTGATTCTGGCCATCTTGTTATACGTTCTTGCTGATGCTTCATGTCTGTGCTTTTCATGCTGGCACTGCGAGTAGCCTCTTTAGCTGAACAGAGCTGATGTCGAAATTGCTGATTTCTTTGAAGACCATTTATTATTTTAAGATTTGTTGCTATCTGGTTCAGTCCAAAGTTGCGTCAATGGAATAAACACGTTACGTTCTTTGTGTTCAGTTCTCAAAAGTTAACCACTGCACAAGCAAATTGCTCATGCCAAAAATCTCAGGAAGATAGTTCAGAAAATGTCCATGCAACAGGAAACTTCTTTGTAGCTTTGTGTGAGAGGGATGTGTCTCATGAGGCTTTCAGCATTACTGCCTTTGTTCTCGGCTGTTGCCTCAGGTTTGTCCTTTAGCAGCCCAACCCAAAGGCTGACCTTGAAGCAACTGCCTCTTTGTGTATCTCTTTGAGGGTATCACTCTTCAAGTGAGGGCCGCTGTCCTGGTTTCAGCTGTAACTGAGATATTTCTCTTCCTAGTAGCTGATGCAGTGCTGTGTTTTGGCTTTAGTCTGATGGTAACACTGATAACACACCTATGTTTTAGTTGTTGCTCAGTAACGCTTATCCCGATCAAGGACTTTTCGGTCTCTCGTGCTCTGCCAGTGAGGAGGGGCACAAGAAGCCAGGAGGGAGCAGAGGCAGGACACCTGACCCAAAGTAGTCAGAGGTATGTTCCATACCACAGCACATTCTGCTCGGTATAGAAACTGGGGGAGGGTTACCCAGAAGGGACCAGTTGCTGCTCGGATCAGGCTGGGCATCAGTCAGCAGGTGGCGAGCAATTGTATTGTGCATCCCTTGTGTTTTCTGAGCTTTTATTTATATTTTTTCTTTTTTTTTTTTTTAATTTCTGTAGTTCCCTATTAATATTATCACTATATTTTACTTTAGTCATTAAACTGTTCTTCTCTCAATCTATGGCTTTTGCATTCTCTTGATTCTCCTCCCCATCCCACCCTGGGAGGGGAAAGGGTGCAAAGTGAGCAAGTGGCTTCATGATACTGAGTTACTGGCTGGGCTTAAACTATGACAGCCATGAAGATGCTCCAAGAGCTTCAGCACCTCTCCTATGGAAACAGGCTGAGAGAGTTGGGTCTCTTCAGCCTGGAGAAGAGGAAGCTCTGGGACACCTTAGAGCAGCTTCCAGTACCTAAAGGGAGCCTACAAGAAATTTGGAGAGGGACTTTTTAGAAGGATATGTAGGGATAAGACAAAGAGAAATGGTTTTAAGCTTACAGAGGGTAAGACTTAGAGTAGGTATTAGGAGGAAATTCTTTACTTTGAGGGTGGTGAGTCATGGAACAGGTTGCCCCAAGAAGTTGTGTCTACCCCATCCCTGGAGGTGTTGAAGGTCAGGCTGGGGCTTTAAGCAACCTGGTCTAGTGGAAGGTGTCTCTGCCCATGCAAGCGATTGGAACTAAATGATCTTTAAGGTCTCTTCCAATCCAAACCATTCTGTGATTGTGTAGGATGCAGAGCATCTCTGTTGCAGGAGGTCTGGGTGAAGCTCTTACTGAAAGCAAGTCTGCTCACAGCAGTCACAGAGTTCAGTTGATTTTAGGCCTAAGAGGATTAATTTCCCTTTTGCTTTGCCTGTGGGACAGGTATTTGTAAGCTCAGCAAACAGGCAATGCTTTTATCAGTTGTTTGGTTTTGTGTTTTGTATTGATATTTGGAGCCATACTTTATAGTTTTCTGGTAAAGACCCTGAAAAATACTGATGTTGTTATTTTCCCATTTTCTTAATCCTGTGTCATTTTCCTTTATCTTAAGCTAAACTGAGTTTTCTGACTCGGAACAATGTGGTATTTAGAGACATGAGTCTAAATATAGACCCACTTGATTATATCTTAAGAAAAACCCCAAACCAACCAACCAACAAAAAAATGCCACAAAGCAAAAACCCCCCAGAACAAACCGAACAAACCCAACAAAAATCTTCAACAAAAACCATTCAGACAAGTTCAGGTCACTCCTCTTTATAAAGTTCTTTAATTCAAATGCTTTAATTAACTTCTAACTTTCCATTACTATGCATCCTTACCATCTAAGAGTTTTCCATTGGAGAAGAGTGTGGATGTTGTTCTGAAGGCTTATGAAGGGCTTTGCAGTATTCAGTGTATACAATAAAAGGAAGCACACAGCAGCAGTGCCATGCCAGCCCGTGGTAGCTGTTCTCATCGGATGCAGCTATGTGCATTCCTGGTATTACAACTATATTTTTAGTTTCTTCTCAGAGGACTCCTCCCCCAGTTAAAAGATGGCCTTCTATTCCTGTATGAAATAGGTTCATTGCCTCTCCGTGGCTTCCCTGTCAATCTGCTTTGAAAAGACAATAGGTATGCTGGGGAGCTAACATTTCAGTAGTGAATATTTTGCTTTAGCATGCATAAGATGGAGATTCATACATTCCTCTCTAATTGCAGGAAATTGCAAATCCTGGCAAAAATTGGAATGCAGCTGCTTGTATAATTACATCTTCTGTCATTTGCTATAGCTCAGCTTTACAGCCCTTCTAAAATATCTTCATAGTTTATAGTACAAATGATGCACCCGTTAATACTACTTTGGGATCACCCTTTTCATTTATTCACCACCAGTTCCTAAGGCCTAAGATTTTTCCTCTTGCTGAACTAATAACAAGTTAGGAATTAGTAATTATATTGACATGGTGACATGGACAGTGGGATTGAGTGCGCCTTCAGCAAGTTTGCCGATGACAGCAAGTTTGCCGATGACACCAAGCTGTGTGGTTCGATTGATATGCTGGAGGGAAGGAATGCCATCCAGAGGGACCTTGACACACTTGTGAGGTGGGCTGATGCCAACCTCATGAAGTTTAACCAAGCCAAGTGCAAGGTCCTTTACCTGGGCCGGGGCAATCCCAGGCACAGCTAGAGGTTGGGCAGAGAAGAGATTCAAAGCAGCCCTGTAGAGAAGGACTTGGGGGTTTTGGTCGATGAGAAAATGAACATGAGCCGACTGCAGTGTGCGTTTGCAGCCCAGAAAGCCAACTGTATCGTGGGCTGCATCAAAAGGAGAGTGACCAGCAGGTCGAGGGAGGTGATCCTGCCCCTCTACTCTGCTCTCACTTGGAGACCTCCCTTGGAGTATTGTGTATAGTTCTGGTGTCATCAACATAAGGAGGACATGGAACTGTTGGAACAAGTCCAGAGGAGGCCATGAGGATGATCAGGGGACTGGAGCACCTCATGTATGAAGGCAGGCTGAGGAAGTTTGGGCTGTTGAGCCTGGAGAGGAGAAGAGAAGGCTGCGTGGAGACCTCATAGCAGCCTTCCAATATCTGAAGGGGGCCTATAGGGATGCTGGGGAGGAACTATTAATTAGGGACTGTAGTGGTAGGGCAAGGCGTAATGGGTTCAAACTTAAACAGGGGAAGTTTAGATTGGATATAAGGAGGAAGTTTTTTACTGTAAGGGTGGTGAGGCACTGGAATGGGTTGCCCAGGGAAGTTGTGAATGCTCCATTGCTGGCGGTGTTCAAGGCTGGGTTGGACAGAGCCTTGCTTGACATGGTTTAGTGTGAGGTGTCCCTGCCCGTGGCAGGGAGGTTGGAGCTAGATGATCTTAAGGTCCTTTCCAACCCTAACTATTCTATGATTCTATATTAAGGTGAAATTCTGCTTTAGCTTTTACTGTTTAGCTTTTACTGTTAAGCCAAAAGAAATTATATGAGTTTCATACTGTTGCTGGGGTTTTGATTTAGTGAGAAATATCCATGTGTGTAGCTCAGACCAGTTTGACCTGTCTACAGCATCAGGGTTTGGATACATGCAAACCTTTCCATTTCATGGCCTTATGAAATAGAAGGTAATGGGTCATGGAGAAGTTGTGTAGGTTGCTGGCAACTAAGTGTTGCTATCTGCTTCTGGTCATTAAATGGAGGATAAGATATAGATCGCAATTTGGAGCTTAATGAGATGTGCTGGCCCCACTTAAACCACCATCACAACTGGAAAATGGTTAAAAGGTTGGAAAGGATTAAAAGAGTCATAATAAAGGAGTTATTCTGTCTTTTTGACAGGTGAGAAGAATGTAATTTAAACAAGGCAAAGTTACAGCTACATCATGTTCTGCAAGTTCTTAGACAGAAGTGGAGTTCTGAGGAGATAAGACTTCAGATGAAAGACGCAGTGGCTAAGGCAGAACTCACTGAAAAGGGACATATTTTTAACCACAGATGTATTTCACTGCTGAAATAACACAGTGGTAGGGTAGTTTCTCAATTTGCTGGAGCCTGTGTTAAAAAACCCCAGAAGTACATGTTTCTAGAATAGACCCTGTAGCTTACCAAAATGTAGTAGAACATTGCAGAAATTACTAGGTGAGATACTGTAGCCTGTGCTTTGTGGTAGGTTAGTCTTATCAAACAGTTTATTACAGCTTTAAATCCATAAATGCATGAGAACTGGCATTAAATGGGCTATTTCAGAAGAAATCAAGGATCTCACAAAAAGAAAGAAACCTCATTTGGGCAGGACAGTGTGGGAAGTGTTCAGCTATTAAAATAGAAGATTATGATTTCCAGCGTTTTTAACTGGTTACTCTTCAGTGTGCAGAAATTGCAGCAGAAAATTAAAAACCTTGAAAGCTTACAGCAAAGAAGCTTGATTCAATAAGACAAGTTTTATAGAGCTGCAGAATAACTCTGTAACTTTCTTAGAGGTTTGAAATTACATTTGGGCAAGTTACTATAAAACATGAATTCGAAATTAGAGTAAGGTATTTTTTTTTGTACTAAAACACTTGCTCACTCAGTGTTGTAGTGTTTCCAGAACAGCTGAATGCAGATACTGCTTTTGCTTTAACTCATGGTTTTGGTTTTGTTTCTGGCTTTTTATATAAGCAGCAAAATCTGTTTGGATGTTTTTCTGAAGATGGGGGGTCTGATTTTCTTGGAATTCACTATTCAGCAAATGTTTGAACTTCTTTATAGGCTCTGCAGGGTCTTGTCTTCCCCACTCCATAATTTTTCCCCGAAGTGGGAGCTGCGGAATTTGATTTTCCATCATGTACATATTCACAGCATCCCTTGAAATGGTGCCTTTCTCTCCTTGTCTGAAGCTGAATGGATCACTGTCTTATAACTAAGGAAGAATTTGTCATACACTTAAACAAAAGCGGGCGGGAGGGCAAACAAAAGAAACTGTCTGTGCAGCCAAGTTATTATTTGTTTATTGTTAAAGAAGTGTAAAACTCTCACTCTATATATGTGTGAAAAGGGCTTTATTTTAATGCCTTTGAGGACACACAAGCACACAAAACACTTGAGTTATAAATAACTGTTCTGCACAGAAAACAGTGACAAACGTGGAGAGCCATGGGGTTGGCTTGTTCAGTTCGTGCTATCTCTAATGATCTTTAAGATGAATTTTGCTTGGCTATCTCCTTTCACAGACAGACCATGGTGCATGTTTTGCAGCACTGCTCTGCGTGCAGTAGTGTGTGCAGAATATGTATTGTATAGCCAGGTAATTCTTGTATAGGAGCGCAGAGAGGTTGCAGGTTGGCATTGCAGGATCCCTGTGATTATTTTTCTTGTATTCCACTTTTATTTAATGCTTACAGATCTTTGTGCTGTGCTTATAGAGGACTCTGCTCTTCACCCTTCTATGTTATTGACATACTTTTGTTTATTCCTTTTGCTCTCTTTCCTTTTGTACTTGGTGCTGTTTTTACAGTCCTGACAAGGAGGGCTTTCTTAAAAGTAGTCTGCAAATCCTTCTCTATCCTGTTTTCCATATCCCAGATAGACTTTCAGCTGGGCTTGCAGTTCCACAAGGTTTTTCTTGTGGAGTAGTAGTGGAATAAACAACTAGATACAAACTGCAAGACAGCAAAAGGTATGAACGGTGATCATCTATAAAGTGTTACTCAGGCTTGGACTGATTAATGACAAGTGTTAGCAAGGTTCAGCCCCTGGACAGATCTGGATTCGAGCCTGGAGACTGAAAACTCCTAAACTAGCCTTAATTTGCCACACCTGGTTTCCAGCACTCAGCTGTCAGGATTTCTTCATAGCAGTTTCTGAGCATGCCAATATGTCTGTGCTTCTGCTTTCGTTTTTAACTTATAGATCTTTATCTATAATTGATGCATGTCTGTTGAATGAGCCTTCCCAGTATACATGGAGACTGAAAGCTCCAAGAAGCTCCTCTAATCTGGAGAATGCCTCTCAGTGCCTGTGCTTGGGCTATTGTGATGTGCTCAGGAGCCATTGGGAGCCAGGCAGGTGAGGGCACTGGCTGACCTGGCAGGTCTCTTCTGTTTCTGCAATCTGGCCTATTACATTACATTAATGTAATACATTAGTCATGTATTTCCAGGCATGTCATATTCCACTTCACTCTTCAACTCCCCAGGTACAGGGGGCCATCTTAGATGTGGCAGCCTTAAAATAAAGCTTGGAAATGAGCTTCCTTTAGGAATAAAACTTTTCGCAAGTCAAATGCTGTTTGGTGTTTCCAGAGGAATTAGATGAGTTTATGAAAGGTGTTGGGTGATTATGCGCTGATAGAAAAGGCAATACGACTTGGTGGCGTGGATATTGCATCCATTTATATTTCCTAATTTCCTTTCACTCCCCAACCCAGAAAGACAAGATCTGAGATTTTTCTGTGAAGTATCTGTACACAATGGCAAGAACAATTTTTATTTCATGCTGTATGCGTATGGGGTCTTCTCCCTATTCAAAAGAGAAATACAAGAGAGGAGGAGTGGACAGATAGGACTGGAGGCAGAAAATGCTATTTCTAGGCTTGTGCAGTTTGTTTTCCTGAACAATACTGTTATTACAGCCACTTCTGCAAAGCTAGAATAATTTGAAGAGATTGTGATTTAAAAATAATGACATGATTCTGGTCTTTATCATCCACTTCAAAAGGAGCACCAACAATTTGGTTTGCTGCTCCTTCCTCGAAGTTGGCAACAACACAATCATAAAATAGAAATGTTCCTATGCCTCCCCCTGCTCTATTGCTCAAAATAGGTGTTTGGATCTTTCATTGCTGTTGCACATTAAACTTTAGCCAGTGGCTTCCTTCAAGTACGTAACTGAAAGGCAGAACATTCATTTGGTTTCTGGGGCTTTTAGGCTGCCATGAGAAGTTTTAAAAGCTGAAATGTTGATTTCAGCATTTGGAAGATTGTCACTTTTGTTAGGTCATTACTGTAAATTATTTAAATAACATGGTGTTATTTAAATAACATCATCTTCAAAAAGAGATCTAGATCTCTTAGCATCTCTTTGGGATGTCTTGCATGTTGGTAAAAATCTTTCCAAGTAAGTTCTCATTCAGCTTGCTTCTTAACCAAAAAAGAGCCATTTTGTGCATAATTTTTACTGTACTTTTCATTAGTAAGCTGTTAACACTCTGAGACAGATCAGGCTTTCAGGGATGTCTGAGCCATGCAGAATGACACAAAGTGCTTGGGAAGCTCATTACCAGCAAGGTTGCAAGCAAATGTGAGAGAGCTGAGGAAACCATAGCAATAATTGTGGAGGGCTGGAAGGTCTCCTCTTTGAGGAGAGATAAATGAGCTAAATGTGTAGGTCAGCTAAGCAGTTTATAGAAGTAGACCTCCACAAGATAAGCAGCTAAAAGCCTGGGACTGTCCACATGATGAATTTGCATACGTCCAGAGGAGGTGAATTGAGGTATTACTGTTCTGGCCTCAAAACAGTGAAACATGTGAAGAAACTGGATGGCAGCTTATTTAAAATGTGTGACACCTTTTCTATGATTTGCCTGCTGAACTCATCGCTGTAAAATTTATTCATAGCCAGAAGATTCCCAGGACTGAAAATAGCTGAGATAGCTGTCTGGATGAAAAGGACAGCCAGTAGTATCTCAGGTTAGAAGAAATTTCAGAGACAGTGGGAATGAGGAAGTGCTGGGAAAATGAACCATGTGTGTAGGCGTTTGCAGGCTTGAAGTCTCTCCTGCGCATCAGTGCATCAGTTAATCCACCATGGTGCGGACTGAGCCAAGCTGCCTGCTCAGCCTGTTTTCTGGATATGCCTCACCTCACTGCCCCTTTCCAGCTCTGGAGTGGGCTCACCCTTTTCTGTTTTGGCTTGGCTATTTTCCTCAGCCTGAACTTTTTTGGAAGCGCAGCATCAGTCATGATGCTGTCCCTGGGGAGATGGAAATCCTTTCCACACCTGATGGATGTCCTGCCTGGCTTAATTCCAAGATGTCAGGTAGTAGAGGCCACCTGTCTCTGCCCACTGTCCAGCTGATGTTAAAGAGATCCATTTTATTCTAGTGCTTATTCTTTGCATATTCCCACATGTGAATCTGCTGGCAGTGTCTGTGCGCATGACAACCCTTTGCACTGTACCAGGTTTGGGAAGGGCAGTGCAGGCTGTCTGTCACTTCCAGCTGTTTTCATTCCGTAATCTAAGACGCAATACTTGTATCTGCAGCTACATTCATTCACTGGATTCTGCTTAGAACATGAAAATTGTTATAGCTTTCTCTTTAGCTTTTAGTTTTTAATACCTTTTAAAAACCTACAGTGGTCTTTTGGAAGACTGAAGTTATTTTAAAGGAAGTCATCAAGGAGCACTTGGGGCAGTTTGGCCAGTATCGTGTCCCAGACAGCGGTCAGTGACATGGTGAGGTGATGAGCTAGAAGGAACCTAGCTGGAGTTCTTGCCTTGGTGTTCACTTGTAGCATCTGTCCATCTGCAGCTGTTGTAGGGCTGGTGAAGACAGTTGTATGTCATGGGAGGTTTCTGATAGCTTATCATGGTCTTGAGAATGGGAAGCCTGGTAGAGTATGCCAACCTGATGAAGTTTATCCATGCCAAGTGCAAAGTCCTGCACCTCGGTCGGAGCAATCCCAGGCACAGCTACAGGCTGAGCAGAGAAGAGATTCAGAGCAGCCCTGTGGAGAAGGACTTGGGGGTGTTCATTGATGAGAAACTTAACATGAGCCTTCAGTGTGCGCTTGCAGCCCAGAAAGCCAATCGTATCGTGGGCTGCATCAAAAGGAGCGTGACCAGCAGGTCAAAGGAGGTGATCCTGCCCCTCTACTCTGCTCTTGTGAGACCTCACTTGGAGTATTGTGTGCAGTTCTGGTGTCCTGAACATAAAAAGGACATGGAACAGTTGGACCAAGTCCAAAGGAGGGCCACGAGGATGATCAGGGGACTGGAGCACCTCCCGTATGAAAATAGGCTGAGAAAGTTGGGGCTGTTGAGCCTGGAGAAGAGAAGGCTGTGTGGAGACCTCATAGCATCCTTCCGGTATCTGAAGGGGGCCTATAGGGATGCTGGGGAGGGACTCTTCATGAGGAACTGTAGTGACAGGACAAGGGGTAATGGGTTCAAACTTAAACAGGGGAAGTTTAGATTGGATATGAGGAAGAAATTCTTAATTAAGGAAGAAATTTAAGGATTAAATTTAAGGATTAAGGAAGAAATTCTTTGCTGTAAGGGTGGTGTGGCACTGGAATGGGTTGCTCTGGGAAGTTGTGAATGCTCCATCAATGGTGGTGTTCAAGGTCAGGTTGGACATAGCCTTGCTTGACATGGTTTCATGTGAGGTGTCCCTGCCCCTGGCAGGGGGGTTGGAACTAGATGATCTTAAGGTCCTTTCCAACCCTAACTATTCTGATTCTACATTGACCATGGAGTGCACAGAGGGACAGCATGCTTCCATAGACTCAGTTACAGTATCTGTGACTGCTCTGTTTTGCTGTTGTGAACAGCTCACCAGATTAGTACTTGCTGCAGAGTGGAATCTGTGTCAGTTTGAAGATGCTGGTTCCCCTTCAGCTGATTCCCTGTATGTTTGGTGTGGCTTTCCTCAAAATGCACCAGGTCCCTTTGGGATGAGGTTGGTGTTGTAGAAGTGGAAACAATGATTATCGTGGTGTTGTATTTATGCAAAGATGATGTGCTGCATTTGTCAGACAGCACTACATACCTAATTGGGAATTCAACTTCCAGCTGGTAGATTGAGACTGAAAGGCATAGCAGTGGGATAGAGACTGGCAGGCACAAAATGCTGAGGCTCCTAATCTATTACAATATGTTTGTTTAATACAAAGTGGTCTGCTGAGATTGTGTTGCAGTGTAGAGTAATCATTGTGTGCTGACTAATGGGAGACAGCAAGCTGTTAAAGAGCATCAATTAACTGTACAAGAGGAGGTTATTGAGTATTATCACAAGAGTTCAGTATGTGAAGAGTAAAGAATATTACTTGAAGGTAACCCTCAGAGATTTTTAGCTATTGAAATCTACAATCCATAACAAGAGTATTTGTGGACATGCATATGATTGCAGAGCTTACCAGGAAGAAGAGTGCAGAAAGGAACTCGAGCTAGCCTTCCAGCTCCAGACTGAGCTGAGACAAAATAAACAGTGCTTTGCTAAACTTGTTCTCTCATTTCATATTTATTACTTTAAAAATTTACCCTATTAAATTTATCTAGTGTTGGCCCAGGAAATACTGTTCTTCTTTGCAGAAGATAACAAGTGCAATACCCTTCTGATACTCAGATTTCAGGATTTGGTATACTACTGCTTTCCTGACTGCCTAACTGTAAGGCTGTTGACATTGTCCTTACAGCTGCTCCTGCTTCAGTATAGTAATTCCTATTCCTGCTATTGCATTGAGTTAGAACTTAATGTACTTAATGCTGAGAGGAGCATGCTCTTCCATCATGTGTCTTGCACCATGGAAAATTCTCCAGTTTTGGACGTTGGAGAGTGTGAAAGCCTGTGTTCCATTAGAATACTTTTACATACCCCTACTAGTATTCTCTCTGAGTTTAATGTGAAAAATAAATCACATTTTGTGGGCTCTGTTTGCTGAGTGATTTTATTCTTTGTAAGTAATGGGAAATTTTTCCCATCCAGTGTTAAATCCATTTTGTGCAAACAAAATTTTCCATTTATTCATTGGCAGTGGGGAGACCAGATAACATTAAATTTCTTTTTTTCAGTTTTGTTTCTTTGAAAGTGGTGTAGCAGAATTGGACCTTGGATAGTCTTTTAGCCAACAGCAAGGGATGTCCTGGCATTCCTTTGGGATTTTGGTAAAGAGAGACCCTTGGTTTTTGGACAAGGATAATGATAGGCTTCTCTTGGCATTAACTCTCTATTCAAATGGCTTAATCAACAGCGGTCTCCATTAAAGGATGGTTCTGCATTGATGCGGCCTTTAACATGTTAGGAAAAATTCAGAGCAATTTACTCCTTTTCTGATTTGATTGATTTTTCTTAATCTTTTTTTGAACGAGGGCTGAGGGGAGAATAACGCATCAGAAGACTGTGAAGAGGATTAATTGCTTGGCTGAAAAACTCAAGAAGGTAGTCTGATGAGAGATGTGGGATGAGTGAAGCCATGGTGAAGTTGGTGTCAGTGAGGAAATTCAACTGTGACTGCAGCCCTTGTGCCTCCTGTGTTTCATACCATAAGAGAACATAGGCTGATCCTCTGTATGTCATAAGCTTCTGAACTGGTTTCAGTAGTGAAACCCTCCTGACTAATCTATGGAAAAAACCCCACCTTTTTTCTCCAGATCTGGCAGCTGAGCAGTTGTAGCTTGCCAGTGGCAAAGGCTGGGGGGGCTTTGCTACTTTAGGACTCTTGTCCTTGCAGCTGGTGCTGCTTTGAGCTCTGACCAATCTCTGGCGCTTCAGAGAGATGCCAAAATATCCCTGACTTTACAGGGAATTTGTCAAAGCCCTAATATATGTGGTACCAATATCTTAATGCACATCTGCAGATTTAAAACCCTAAGGAGTTGTTCAGCTTCACCCGCAGGCAGGGAAGGGAGGGGCTGCAGAGCAGTTTCAAGGCTGGAAAGCGGTATCATTAGCACTGAGTTTGACCTGAGCTGAGCTTTGGCCGAGGGATTCATCCCTGGAGCTGCAGTGAAGCATTTCATGGTCCATTATCCTCACAGTAGGAAACAATGTCTTATTCTGAAGCAGAATATCGAACTCAAATTTTCATCCATTTGATCTTCTTATGGCTTTGTCAGCAAGGTCTGGTCTCTCACCACCTTCTTTATCACTTTCTTTTAGGTGCTAAACCGAATTGTCTATCTGTCTCTGTTAACAGAATAATTTGAGCTCTTGAAGTTTCATACTATAAAGCTTCTTTTCTGGGTTGCAAGTCATTGCATGACCTGCTTTTGAATCCCGATCTGTTTCCCTGTGATTTTTTTTCAAGCATGAACTGCAGAACTGTGCACAAGTTCCGGGAGAGCTCTGGGATTTGTGCAGGTTGCAGAGGCACCATCACTTTTCAGAAACTTTGCTGCTTTTTGGCTGAGCTGGTTTGGCAGCTTGTTACTGTAGCAGAAACAGAAAATGTCATTGGTCCAAGAGCTGTTTCCCTGAAGGCCTTAGCAGGGTACCTCTTCTTATGGATGTTTCCCCACTGACAACTGCATTTTGAGATGAGTCACTGAATTTGTTTAATCCACTAGTAAAACTGGCAAGGCAATTACCGTCTTGCAAGTTCTTCAAATCAAATTGCTAGAGAACATTAAATCAAATGCTTTGGAGAAATCCCAGTACATACAATTGCTTTTATCGTCCAGACTGTGATTCTGTCATGAGAAAAGCTTTGTTTTACTGTGACGCATCTTCAAGTGAGAGTGTGTTGTCTGGGACTCATTGTGGTCTTAGCCTCTACTTCTTTGTCTCTGCGCCATTATTTTCCTTCTCCTATTTGTTACCCCATAATGAGAATTAAGAATTAAGGAATTTCTGGCTTACAGTTGTCATCCCTACTTTTTAGATTCGCCAAAAAAAAAAGAAAGCATTTGCAAACTGGAATAAGACTGTTAGTCATGGGGCAATTAATCTGTTATAACAGTGTGGTGGCTTGAAGCACAACTGTGATGGAAGTCACTCTGATGGGTCTCTGTTTTTGCCCCTTGTGTTTTCCTCTGAAGTCAAACCACCCACTCCTGGGTAAGAGGGAAGCGTGCAGAGCCCCTGTGTATCAGTCATCAGTGGAGGGGCTGGTGGACTATGAATCTGCAAAAAAAAAGACTACAGGCGTCTTTTTCGTCGCCGAGGCTATTACCTGGCAGAAAGCACATGTTAGTTTAATTCAGTTTTCACTGGCATGCGCTTAGGCTTACACTCACAGTGGGCTTTTTTCTCTTTGGTACATCCTAGTTCAGTTATGACATTTTGTGTTGTTTCTTGGCAGGGGGATTTTTTTCACAGAAATCTACCATACTATTTTTTTCCCCTTTTTCCTTCTCTCTACAGGTGAAAACAAGAGAAGAAGAGCTACAAAAGGAGGGGTTCTCTGCCACTGCTAGAAAGATACAGGAAAGTGTTGAACTAAAACTGTTAGATCTTACATACCTTTGTGCTCCTCCCAAAAAAAGAATGCACGGTTCACACAGACTAGTATTCAGAAGCAAACATCCTGCCAGCAAAATGGTCTTTGGTAGGTCTGTATCCAAGGAGTCTTTTTCAACTGTCAGTGCTACAGAGGTGATCAGAGAACTGCAGATGAGAGAGGCCAGCCTGGTGAGAGAGCTGAAGCAACTGCAGGAAGAGTGCAGACAGAGGCTGAATGAAGTTGCAGAAGGGTTGGATGGAGTGATTTGTATCTCCCCTTGAAGAGGTAAAGCTAGACTGAGAAGAGCAAAGGAATAGACTTGACTTGGTCAGAACATACTCTGCAGTTTGGCATGGGGGAGTGTGAGGTGAGGAACCAAGTGTAATTTCTGGTTTTTAATCATGTCCGTCATGTCTTGTTACTGCTTTGTGATTTGCACTGGGGCCATGACCTTGGTGGTTCTCTCTGCAGCCCGTTTATTGCTAACCTTGCCAATTAAATTCTGCAGCAGGCCTTGGTGGGAGTGTGAATAAATCGCCCTTTTATCTTTCGGATTTCTAGTTCTTCTGCCAAGCAGTGGCCTCTCTTACAGTGCTCAGCTGCTAGGCACAGTATACGTTGAGGCTGCACATTGATGTACTAATTGCATTCAATATTTTCCAGCAAATGGAAGAGTTAATTAGTCAGAAAAATCCAGGTATTGGAGAACATGTAAAGTACCAAAGCTTAGAGAGAGATTGGAAATGTTCAGGAAAGCATGCTGGTTTAATTCAGCTGGTTTGCATATTTGTGGCAGCTATAATGCAGTTGTCATAAGGAAAAACAAATACCTAATAATAAATAAAGCTGCACACTGGTTTCATTTACTGATGTGTTGCGCTTGAAGTAATTGGGTTCTCAGAGAACAAACTAGAAACCTGTTCCACCGAGTTATGAGTCACAATGAGATAACTATGGATCTGCTATAGGAAGTTCCTGTAAAATAGAAATATGACCTTAACTTCCACGCTTGAGGAGTCTCCAAGCTCTGTCTCTGGAGACTTCTTCCTCTGGAACATGCAAATGTTTCTCACTTGGCATTCATTTCCTACCCTTTTCTGTTCTGCTTTCACCAAAGAATATTTTTATATTCTGGTTGTACACTTTCAGAATAAATAAATTTTGAGAAAACAGCTTGCTTTTCATTTGTGAATTGCTGTGAGCGGTGGGCTTTCCTCCATCTGGATTTCTGTCTACTACCCCAGCTCAGTGGTGTCACTGATTACCAGCTGCTCTTGGCTCACTCAACAGCCAAATATCAGCAATCTTTAAGGACTTTCTTCCTGGCATCAGTACGGTTGCTGCTCTGCAGGGAGACTATGTGCAGGTGGGAATGGGTGGACAAGGCTCAGGTCTCCTGGTTTCTGCTGCAGCAGGTAAACTTCAGAATCTTCCAGACACTGCTCATTTGCACCACTCATCATGGTTCTCATGCAGTTTTCGCAGGAGTGAGTGGCAATGCAAATGTCAGTGGAGAGCCACGCAGGGGGAGGGCTGATTTTCCTTGGCTTGACCCCATTGAATGCACCATTTCTGGTAGGCTGGGAGTGTAGAAGTTCAGTTGAATATGGGCCAAGTTTCAGACAGCCTTTCTTCTGTTTGGACCTGGTGGCTTGTCCAAGGACCAAGCTTGAGCGAAGCTGTTGAGAAGTGCGATTCTCAGCTAAAGGCATCAACTCAAATGAGCCTTACACAGATGGGACAGCCCTCAGGAGTGGGGTGTGTGTTGACCAAGGCTGCTGCTTACCATCAGCCTGCTTGCTGTCAGCTGGCGCCGGGGATGACAAGCGTAGTCCTGGGAGCCCGGTGGACCAGTGAGATCCGTCTCTGGGGCACATGGCCCCAGGCTGCTGCTTCTGGAAGAGTAGTCCTGACCTTTAAAACCAACCCACATTGCTCTGCTTTTCACACCACCTCTGTAAGTGCAGGGTACCAAACACTGAACTGTTTCAAGCTGGTGCAACTTTGGGAGGTTTTGGCTTCAGGGCTGTTGACATTCAGTGCACAAGAGGGCTTATTCAGACACAGGTTTCACAGAAAATTATTAATGAATGGGAAGGAAACGGTATATCCTAGAACTAACAAGAGTGCTAGCAGCCGTCCCTCTCTTTGAGCATTTTATATCCTTCAGGTTTTATGCAAGCTGCATCACATTTAGGTTTAAAACATTGCCCTCAAAAGATCCTTTGTTCTCCTGGGGTTTTCAGCAAAGAAGAGTGGGCAAATATTCTTGAGCATGGCAAAAGCACTCAGATTCAAGTGCAGGTCTAGCGCATGCCTTGCTATGGCTTAGGTGGGGTTGGCTTAATGCTGAATGCCACAATTTATTATGTTGCTATCCACTTAAACTGACAGTAGTCACTCATGGGATGACTTCCTTCAAGTATTTGTCAGTGCACAGCACTTAGTGCAGATCCTGTTTCAGCAGAGACCACAACTGGCAGTGCCTTTCTCCTGCTTGACTGTGAAGAATTCTTTTACTCTCTAGTGGAATGTGGAAGATGGCGGTGCTCAGAATGTCTGTATGTATCTGTGTGTGCGATGTATAAAAGTGCCTGCAGAATTGCAGCCAGCTGCATTTACTGCATGGCGCAAACATGGGTACTGAGGTAGCCATTCGAAAAGCTGTTAGAACCAGCAGGAGCTGGAGCTGCTTGTGCTGGCTTGTACATCCAGAGGGGCTACAGCTGAAAGCAGCTTAAAAGATTACCTTTCCACCCGTGGTGCTGTGCTGGCATTACGCACTTCAGACACTTCATGCAAAGACCACGGGCAAGTAGAGTTTCTGTGTTCTGGCCCTGTTTTCCCACTGTCATTTCAGGTATCAATTAGTTTAAACCAGAGCAGATACTCTCTGGCCCCTGTTGAAGGTCAGTGTGGTCTTTCAAGCTGGCCATGGTTTTAAAACCAATACCTGCAGTCCCCTCGTTCCTTTACCCCTCTTCTCAGCACCAGCATGGGAGCACAAAATGGGAAAAGTAAAAGAGCTTGGTGTTCTAATGCACCAAATTTTGGAGGGTGGCTCTTCTGTGAAGGCTGCCTTTTAAAAACCTAGCATCTCCACGGGAGCTGAACAGAGAGGGACTGAGCTGTGGTCATGCCTCAGTGACTGGTCACAACTTTTGATTGCTCTTGAGGGATACTTCTGCATCTGAAATGCAGATGCTTTCCAGTCCTTGTGAACTTGACAAGGCATCAGCTGTCTCTCCAGTACTGCTGGGAGATGCTGTATGATAAAGACCACTTAAAATC
This sequence comes from Ara ararauna, assembly GCA_028858755.1. Classification (NCBI taxonomy): domain Eukaryota; kingdom Metazoa; phylum Chordata; class Aves; order Psittaciformes; family Psittacidae; genus Ara; species Ara ararauna. Next base: position 48,049,058 of record CM054382.1, read on the forward strand.
CCAAGAAAATCCTCCCTGGATCAGCATCAGCTGCAGTGAGGGCAGGAAAGTGTACTGGGTGACTGGAGTCACACTTAATGGGATATAACCTAGGAACAAATAGATATCTGTCACCTCATATCATTACCATGGCATTTGAAGTGATTTCCTGTCCTTGTTTTAGCCTGGCTCCTTTCACCCACCATCATAGCACACTGGTTTTGAAGGCTGCCCTGGAGATGTGTGGCAACCAGGTGACATGCTGGTCTCTGGTGACAGGTGGAAGATGACTCAAGCAGTACATTTCATCCATGGCTCAAACATGCTCTGTAAATGTGAAGTATTACTTCACAGAAATTGGAGAGTGTTGTAAACAACCCACTACAGACTGAAAAGCAAAGATACAAGCTGTTAAGTGGTTTGTCCTTTGCCATATCACCGTGCTGGTTGTACGTTTCCGTGTGAAAGCAGGAATCTGCCCTGAAGTTGCTGATGGGGTTGAACAGAGAAGAGTGGGTATTGGCTGGAGAAGCTGGTAGAGGGTGAGTTGCACATTGTGTGCAACTGGTTGCTAAACTCAAGTAGTGGGGGAAGGCTGGCGTAGAATAGGCAGCAGGCTTTGTCTTGTTTTGTTTCATGAAGAAGCTGAAGCAGTTCTCCCTCCTGGTGCATCCTAGAGGGAGTTAGTTTAGATTGGCTTTGGATTCACTATTTCTAAGTGATCCCAGGAAGAGAGTAGCATATTAGAGATGATGGCTTCATGAAGAAGCTGAAGCAGTTCTCCCTCCTGGTGCATCCTAGAGGGAGTTAGTTTAGATTGGGTTTGGGTTCACCATTTCTAAGTGATCCCAGGAAGAGAGTAGCATATTAGAGATGATGGCCATGCTGGGAAAGCAGGAAACCAGGGTTAAACTAGGACTCACCAGACATGCTGCACATGGTCATGGGGTACACCTGACCAGGGTCAGGCAGGAAAGAGCTGTCCCACATGTTCATCTGGTGATAGCTCACCACAAGGTCTGTCCATGGGAAGCTCCCCTAACCACTAACGCTCCTTGTGGGGCTGGGAGCTCATGACCATTTCTTCATCATCTCATAATGTTTTGCTGAAGACAGGCTCAGTTACTGCTGCAATGTTTAAACCACACTCTGGTGATGGCTTCCTTCTCAAGCACAGCCTTAAGAGAAGCTTTTACAGGACTTCTGTGCATGTAGTTGCTGGTAGGCAAGCATGGAGGTGTTCACAGAAGAGCACTGTTTAACCCATTTCTCTGATGTAACTGGTTCCTGCTTTCCAAACATCTTGCTAGGAGAATTGAATTGGCCATAAATACTTAATTGGCTGGTAACTCTGGATCACAGTGTGTAGCTGGAAATATTCCTCCCCAAAAAACTGAGCATCAATCAGCTTGCAGTCAAAACAGGAGGTTTACTTTGCAAGAGGCAAGCAAGGCATCTGTAGTCACTGCTCCTGACAACATTGCGCCTGCTGGTAAATAAGGGCTGCAACCTATGTTTAAAAATAAGAGCTGCTTGGAGTAGTGATTTCCAGCCTCGAGTGTTTTGGGTTCCCCGCAGGATTCCTCCACCAGCTCCTACAGGAGGATGAGCTGGTAGCAGTTGGTGTGAGCGTGTGTGTGTGCCAGCATGGTGCACGCCTGGTGGGAGTTAACACATGCCTGATGGCTCAGCTCCCCCTCCTCTGACCTTCAGCTACTTGCAGTGGGAGTCTCGGGTCTGTCACCCTCACCCTTCGCCTCCAGGAGCCAACAGCTTCTGTGAGGCAGTCTGCCAGTACCGCAGCTCCTCGGCTGACAGCACAAGCCCTTGTGGCCAGTGTCCTTTAACCTTGAAGCTGCTTATCCTCCCAGCCCTCTGTACCTCTCCTGTGTGCCAGCTGCCGGGGCATGGCCAGATTTCTATCCCTAAGGAGTTTTGCTCCCCATACTCTGAAATGGGTGACAAGGAAAATGGAGGTGTGCAACCCATGTGAGCTTTATGAACATGGAATCTCATGTACTACAAGTTCCTGGCCTGGGGGTGCCTGTCCCAGACTCAGCTTTGAGTCTGATGGGCTTTGTGCACACAAACGACTCCACCAGTCTTTCGTCATCATCCCCCAGTGACAAGGCAGCCATGCCCCACTAAGCCAGGGAGCTGCAGCAGTCAGGTACCTTCACTGTTAATTGTGCACCTGATTTTCCAGCATGAATATTAGGGTCTGTATCCAGTCCTTCTGGTTTGCTTTCTTTTGCAAGGCTGGAGAGCCTTTAACTCACCAAGAAATACTCCTTGTGCAGGTGCACCCAGACATTGAAGATGAACAGAGTGCGAGCACTTTGCAAGCCCATAAGGCAAATTACCCCGAGCTTGACCTTCCCTCGCCCCTTGGCTCTCACTTGTTTCACACTTTTAAAGTGGGAGGCAGAGAGATGAGCTCTCTTCAGCCCTGCAGGACCCTGGGTGCATGTCTGTGCCTCAGGCAGCCCCCAGCAGCCGGGGAAAGCAACTCCCTGCAGCTCCCAGGGGCTGATACGGGCAGCAGGGCTGGAGGGGAGAGGCTTGGCCCTGGCAGCCAGCCTGGCCCGGGTGGGCGTTAGGCTGGGAGGGAGCCATGATCACTTGATGGCTCATGCTTTGATTTAGCATTGAGTACAGCTAAGAAATGTTTGAGCATTAGCTTTCTGGTGTGGCTGACTGCCTCAAAGACAAACAAACAAGGAATTCGCTAGGGTAGCTGTCAAAGCAGGCTCTCAGCCCTTACTAATGCTCTCCTTCTCCCATTTGACCTTATTAGCGTAGTCTGGTTGTTTTGCAAGACGTCTCCTTTGCCTTGCAGCAGCCCATGGCCACTCTGGAAGGAGCCAAGCTGTGAAACCTCTGGAAGGACCAAATGGCTCAGTGGAGCATGATGGAGCGCTACGAGGGGGCAGGATGCAGCAGGTGAGCTGGTGCGGCAGGACCATGCCTGCCCTTGGGCTTGGCTGGCAGGAGCTGCCAAATGCCTCTTACGTTGCAAACACAAATCCAAGGTAAAAACCTGGTTATTTGCTGTATTCCCGCTGTTCAGCTGGCAATATCTTCTCCAGCACTTGGGAGGCAAGCAAAGGACTTTGCTTAATCATGCCTACTCTTGTCCTCCATGTGAGATTTGCAGCTTCCCTGAGTTATACAGTGATGGATTTTGGGGCTGTGGTAGCAGCTACGTCCCAGGAGGACACAGGGCATGAAGAGTCTGGCCATGGAAAGGGGGCAGGCAGACTTTTTCTTGGGATGCTTTTACATGAAGGCTTCCTGTTGAACAGGGTTGGCCATGGGGCATAGCTGGGGAGCTGGTGGGGACCCTACCCTCTGTTCTCTGCTGCTGTTGGCTCCCTTGCATCCCTTGCTGGGGAGGGATGAAAGATGAAAAGCAAGTAAAAGCCTGTGCGTTTGCTGTAAGTAGAGAAATCACTGCCTCTTGCCCTGGTCCAGCCCCATCACTCGAGCATCAGGCCCCTGTAATGACCTGGCTTCTCCTGGTTGCGCTGTTAATGCTGTAAAACGCCCGCTGCTGCCACAGGCTCAGCAGGGAGCTGGAAGGAGTGTTAGTCTGACAGTGAGCTCTGAAGCGTAGTTCATCCTGTGTTTGGCATGAGACGGTTTGTGAGTCCTGGAAGAGGATTAGCCTCTGATCCGAGCTGGGAGGCAAGGGTCCCTGTATCAAGTGTGGGAAGAGCCTGAACACGTGAGGCGTGGACGAGCTGTGAGCCTGGGGAAGTTCACTCTGTGAATGCTTCATGGCCCTGAGACCTGGTATTAATTTGTTCCTGTCCTCTAAGTAAATGAGTTTTCTAATTAGCCTTTTTAAAGGATTTTTCTTACTTACACTGATTAATATAAAAAATGTTAATATGTATTTTATAATGCTAACCACCCGCGAGGAGACCATGCTGTCACCCTTGATTAACGCCAGCTTTCATGGCATTGGCACAGCGTCTTCTCTCTTTTCGAACCCCTTTTAAAAATGCAAACATGCCACAGAGCCCACAGACGAGTGTTGGGCTGCCCTTGGGGCTGGGGGAGAAGCCTGGCCAAGGCTGTGTGCCTGTCCCCTGCCTGCTGGGTACCTCTGCAGGGGACAGGGCAGCACGGCTAGCCTGTGCCATGCATGCTGATAGCTCCTATTAATTCCCAGCTCCCCACAGCGTCAGGGCATGCATTTATTTCAGGCTCTTACAGGTTTCCATTTGTATTCTCCCTTTTTCATTGCTATCCTCTTGAGGCCAAGACCAACAACAAAAGGCATAACAATAAAGCTCGATTGCAAGTTATTTACTTGGCATTGTTGCATCTGCCAAACGATATTAATTTTGTCTCTCAATGAAGGAAATATTCTGCTGATTAGCCACGGGGGCAGCATTTGTTCTAGAAAGCAGCCCTTAATAGGCCTTTATATCATGCTGTAATTCATACCACTAAATCAAGAAGAGCTTTTCATTGACATCCTTAGGGCCTGCACATCCACTGCGTGGCTGTGGCCAGACAGGGGGATGGTGTCTCCCGGCACAGGACGGGCACAAACTAACATTGCCACGGAAAGTCAGACAGCCGTGATTTAGGCTGTAAGTGGAGTGGGGAAGGATGGGGCTGCAGGATGGAAAGGGCAGGACCGCAGGGGGGAGGGATGGCACCAACCCAAGCCGCCATCCCTAGGAGGGTGCTGTGGGGCCCTGCTGCTGCGGCCAGCCCAGCCATGGGGGTGCACGGTGCTGGTGGGAGAGGAGATGGGCTCATGGGGCTGTGAAACTGCCCAGGGAGAACACTGCAGAGCCCAGAAGATTGGGGAGCTTTCTGCAAGAGCACGCCTCTGCCCAGCAGCCATGGGCACGCTCCAGCCTTGCAGCTGGCAGGGATAGGAAAGGGAGTGATTCATGGTCTTGCTGCTCAGCAGGGGTTTTTTGCTCGCATGTGTTTAATTTTGTCTGGAGATGATGGTGCATTTAAAAAGAAAAATAATCTCTCTCATACATTTGAAGAGAAAACCTGGGGCTGAGGTTTCCCGGTGCTGCCCTGGCAGTGCTTAATGCAGTCGTGCCATGACTACTTAATGTAGGGCATGCCAAGCAGCTGGTGGGGATAATTCCTCCTGTTTCAGCTACAGCTCAGCATTACTGCCTCCATTGCTACTGCTCTTGGAGCACTGGCTAGACATGCACTTGGCCTTGGGCTGCAATGCCAAGGGCAGCGCTAGTGGGTTTAGAGGCCCCAGCAGCTCCCTGCTGCCCTCCCTACCAGCAGTGCTGCACATCGCTCCCCTCTCTTGGCACCATTTTCCTAAGCACAGCACTGTGGTGCTTGGCTTTGAGCTCTCTTTCCAGCAGGGACCCTATGGAGCAATATGGTGCCTGTGGAAGAGCCACCTTCCTGGGGACCCGCAGGAGCACTGTGAAGCAGCAGCCCAGGGGTCTGGGTGGGAGCTGGCTTTCCTCCAGCAGCTGCTCAGGGGGAAGCGACTGCCCCGGGCAATGCTGAGGGAGCAGATGGGATTGAGTTTCTGAGGGCAAAGATGCTTTTTAAAATACATTTTTGCATCAATTGCTCAGAAATTGTTTGTCTCAGAAGAAATGGGTTAGAGCAGAGGAAGAAACAGGGATTTTGATGTTTTGGCTGCAGGGACTCTGTATGCTAATAAATTATCAAAAGGGCCCAAGTCCCACTTAGAGTCCCACTGTAAGAGATGCTCCATCTGCTGCTCATTCCCTCCATTGCCATCTCTGGCTGTGGGGACAGTGCCTCTCCCCATTTCCCCATCCCAAGTAGCAACCCCAGTGAGAAAAAGCAAGGTGGATGCTAACAGACTGTATCTCCTCTCCTTTCACACGCTGCTTGAGTATGAAAACTGAGGTGTGTGCTGCTGCTGCCCAAAGAAGTGGTAAATGCTCCACCTCTGGCAGTGTTCAAGGCCAGGTTGGACAGAGCCTTGAGTGACATGGTTTAGTGTGAGGTGTCCCTGCCCATGGCAGGGGGGTCGGAACTAGATGATCTTAAGGTCCTTTCCAACCCTAACTGTTCTATGATTCTATGATATGCTCTTGAGCAAGGTGGAGTCAGGCAGGCCTGGGGGCTCTGCCAATGGGGAGGATGGTACAGGGTGCTCCAGGGCTGCATCTACCTGCTTCATGCCCTAGCAGCCTGACACAGTGAGGACAGAGCTGCGCTCAGCCCGACTGTGGCCAGCTCATCTTCTCTCCTGCCAGGCAGCCACTGGCATCAGCCCTCTGGGCTGAACTCGGGGAGGATTCAGTGCTAGCACATGGCCTGGAAGCCTGGCTGGCACATGGGGCTGCTCCCAAATAACCCTCGGATGCCCAGGGAGAAGGCTGCTTTCAGGTAGGAGCTTGCTAAACCTGTGGCTGGAACATTTCAGCTTTGCTCAGTGGGAGCATTTCAGTGAGACGTAGATATTTTCCGCAGCTCTGTTCTGAAGAACTACCACAACCTAGTGCTTGAGGTGAATATTATATTCACAAAATTACTATTTCATACAATATTTCTTTAACAGTGTGAAGGTTTAATGCAGTTTCAAGTGTGCTTCTGTGCAGGGAGACTACTTATTTAGGAATGCTTATTTGATGACTGAAGACCTGCTTATCTGATAACTCGAGCCCTTTCCTCGCACACAGAATCCCCAGTCCTGAACAGCTTCCAGGCGGAGTCACACATCCTCATATTCATTTGTTTTGAAGAGGTGATACAGAATCTGCACTGAAAATTAAGCGGTGTCAGCCTCTTTGCCTAAGGCATTGGTGGAAGTTTAGCTCACTGGTTTATCAGCCTCCTGAGCAATCTGTTTCATTCCTCTTTCCTCCTCTGCTGACCTTTGAGACCATCTCATGTGGCTACCAATCAAAGGGAGAAAGAAATCAAATTATTTCAGATGGGATTTAAGTATTTAATCATGTCAGTCTCCAGAATATTCTGTCTTCTAAATATTCAGCCTGTCTTCTAAGTAACATCCCCGAAATACAGTGCAGTAATATGTAATCAAATAATCAGGTCACCTATTCTTCAGGGCTTGGGTTAGTTTTTGGCTGTTACTGCTGTCTGCGTACCCCTCCCAGTCTCACACTCTGCATGGTGCAACAAACATGAAGTGAAAGTCCACAGCAGCTCTGCCGGAGCTGCACACCCCCAGAGCCCTTTAGCTCTAGAAATAAACTGATAAAGGATGAAAGGGAATTACGGGCCTAATGAAAAGGATTATTTTTCTGCAGGACAGGCCTTGTGCCTTCGTCCCTGTTACACAGAGCATCTCTGAGCCTCACTAAGTGTCAAATGAAACGGGCTAATGAAATGGATTAGGATCTTAATAGCACATTTGATTAGAGAAGCTCTCACCCCCGGGCACTCTCTCATGTGTGTTAATGGGCACTGCGGGGGACAGCTGCCTAAATGAGCCTATTAATGGGGAAGAGCTGATGGAGGCTCCCTGCCCCTGTTGGCCACAGCCAAGTGGCTCGCTCAGGCTGCAGCTCGAACCGCTGCAGCCCTCAAGGAAACCTGTGTTCCTGTCCAGCCTGGGAAAGTGCACTTTTGTGTAGGAAAGAAAAGAAAAACAAAGCCAAGGAGAGATAATAAATTTTTCATTTGCTGGTGAAAAACATGACCACTCTGTCCTGAATTTAAAGGACATCAGTCAAGGAGGCACTAACAGTTTGGGATGGATGGGGATTTATGAGTAGAGCTGCTGTGTTAAATGTATTCATGGGGCCCTGTCAGAACATAGCGTGATGATACCTAAGTACTGGTGCACCACTTGCCCTCTCCAGTGGCTGGATATCACCAAGGTCTCTGGCACAAGGAGAAAAAGCTCTGCATTAGTGGTGTTTTCTGCTGTAAGTAATGCTTCCTGGAGTGACAGAAGGGTGAAATCAGTGTCTCCCACTAATTAACATGATTACACACTGTCAGTGCCTGCTCCTGATGTCCTGGAGGGCCTGGAGGAGGATGCGGCAGTTGTGTGAGGGCTGTAGGGAGGAAGGAAGCACAACTGTTCTGCCTGCAGGTGGGCAGTGGAGGGTTAACACTGTTAGAGGGATGTGAACACTGGTGTATTTCAGCCGCATCCAGGGTGCCCAAATAATTCCTTAACATATTTTGATAGTGTTTCTTATTTGGTGTCAGATAGTAAATAATACGGAGCTGTAATCAGCCAGGATGTTGTAGGAAGCCAGGAGTTATAAATTGCTGATGCAATAAGCTATTATGTTATTTTAAGCAAGGGATTTAAAATATATAAATGAATAAACAGATAGAGCTGGCCTGGTTTGGTTTATTTCAGATGGCTCCAGTATCCAGCAGATTAGTGAGAAAAGGAGTCCACAAGCAGTCAGCTCTGCACATAGCTGCTGTCAGCTAGAGCAAGAGTTCCATCACCCTGTCCTGTGAATTGCCTCTGACTGGAGTCCTTTTTGTGGTATTTGTCACTTAAAAGCAAAATAGTTGAACAGCTAACCCCCTCGCTGCCTTTCATATCAACTGTTTTGGCAAAGTGCCTTCTCTCCAGAGCTCTTCCTTATTCTGAAGTCTCAGGAAATCTCTGGAATTATGCTCTGAGGGGATAACCAGCATCTCCCGGGCCAGACACTCGCTGTGCTGTAGGATGGCTCTGGGTACAGCCCTCCTTCCTGCTGCGACACCAGGGTGGAAGGTGTCCAGCCTGCCCATAGAAGGTTTTGGGGAAATGGCTAAATTTAGCAAAGTTGGGGGGACATAAAGAAGCCTGGCTCTGTTTTGGCAGGGGCAGATCCCACCAGTCCACGATCACAATGTCTGGGTGTCTGGGCTCCTGTCCTGGCTGCGCAGCATCTCCTCCTGCACACCATGCAGCGATAGTGCCATCAGCTCTGCCGCAGCAAGGTGCCAGTGAGAGTAGCCCTTGAGGCACTACCCAGGCAGCTTGAACAGGTACAAAACAGCTCTTGAGGAGCCTCAGAAAATCAGGATTCAATGTAGAAGTGGGCTGGAGCCCAAGCAGCCCTTCTGTGCCCCACATTATGAGCCTGGGCAAGGGTCCCCAGCTATTCTCCAGCCCTGCCTGGAGTCTCTGCAGGTAAGGGACACATTTTGTCATCTGCCTGGGATATTAGATGCAGATCCCTGGGGCCTGGGAATTGTTTCTATAATTTGGCTTGCCATTCTTAATGCAATTAGTCATTGGAGTAACGTTAGCAGTGCCTGATGTCACTGCTGTTTCCATGGCAATGGGCAGATTCTGGAGGCAGGCAGGAAGAGTGTGCATGTATGTGTGTGTGTGTGCACACGGGAGCTGTAGCATGGGGAGCACGGGAGTGCAGCCAGCCCCATGCCAGAGCCCAAAGGACTCCAAGCCATGGCACCGGCAGTGCCAATCCTGCTAGTGCTGAGCCCTTGTGCTTCCGCACTCCCCTTTACACAGCTCTTCCCCATCAAATCCCAGGGTGGCTCAGCTCCAGGCGGTGAGGAGGCAGCATTCCTGCTCCTTCCCAAGTGATAGTGTCCCTGGAGAATCTGCAAGTCCCTCTGCTTGTCAGCCTGTGTGTGGTGGCACAGAGCCATCCCAAAGTAGAAGGGTCCTTTGGTCCTGTGTCCCTTGCTGAATGCTAAATGTTACATGGCAAAATTATGGCAGGAGAAGGAATAAACCCAGAGCAGTGACCCTGCATCTCTCAGGTGTAAATACCTGCAGAAGGGATGCCCTGTGCTCTGCAGCAGCAGCCAGAGAGCAGAAGGAAGTCATAAGCTGCTTATTAATGACATATATAATTAGAAATGATGTGAAATACAAGGTCAGGTGAGTTATGGCCTAACCTATATCATAATTAAGTGCGACAGCTCTCTAAGACTATTTATTCTGCTTTCCACCTTAAGTACTAGATCAGCGCAGAAGTGACATCTTGCTGTCTAGTGCTTGCAAGACTCCAGGTATCCCCTGGGTACCTGGAAACCTGCTGGGGTGGGACCAGAGCCAGGCTCGGCCTCAGGATGCAGAAATAACACCAAGAGCCCCAGTTAGGAGCTGAGAGTGAGCAAAGAAGTGTGGCTGCATCCCTGCTTTGCAGAGGAGGCCTGACGGGTCCCTCTCCTTCCTAAATTAACCCCTTGGTGAAGCTGGAAGAGGACCACTGCTCAGCTTGGTCAGATCCTGGGCCCCTGTTGCCAGCCTGCCTTAAGGGGCTGGGAAACCTGTGAGAGCCTGTTTACATCCCAGCAAGGTACGGCAGGCAGGGTGGCCACTTTTCCACTGCCTGAGCATTGAGATCTAATTCATGTTGAGGGCAACCTTAGCAAGCTGGTGGAGAGCGTCTGCTGGTGAGGTGCAATGAATGGGAGGGAGCGTAATGCAATTGCTTCATTTGAAGCAATTAGAGCGGAGCAAAAGCATGTTTTTATAAACGGACTCAGTACTGGTAAGTGGTGCACAGCTGCTTTCTGTTAGTGCAGAGTTGAAAAGCAATTTCCCCTGTGTTACAGGCAGCACAGAGGTATAACTTGTTTGTGGTGTGGGCTGCAGTGGGAATTTTCAGTCTGCGTTGGAATGAGCTGCTCTGCTTCCTGGTGAATTTAGAAACAGGATGCAGGTGGGCGGGTGGGAGAGCAGGCAGCTCCCAGTGATTGCCAGGCTGTTGACAGCACTTGACGCGGCTCAGGTCACAACAATCCTGCATTGGCAGTGTTTCTGCCATTGGGTTTTGGACTGTCCTGTCCTCCTGAGGCATCTTCTGGCCTGAAAACTGCTGCCAGGAAAGGACGAAGGGTCCACGGGTGCCTGCCAGGATGCTGAAGGACATCACTGCACGTTATTTTAGTCAGCTCTTGGGAGAAAGGTTTTATGGAAAGCTGGAAGTTAATCCTATTGATCTGGCCTCGGGATCAAGGCTAGGAGAAGACTGTGATGTATCCAATCTGCAGATCAGGAGATAGCAGCAAGAACAAAACAGCATGAAAGTGGTACTGTTTCTTCTAGCACTTTGAGGTGAGGCCAAGGAAGCTGATACCCAGCTGAGACCTTTTGCATGGCAAATATTACATGCAGGAGTCAGAGAAGATTTAATCTGTTTCCACAAGAGTGCCTGCTAGCCCAAGGTGATTCTGTACCTGTAGAGAAACGAAGAATAATAATACTAATAAAAATGAGGAACAAGGTAATTAATGCTCTAACATGTACTACAAGGTCAATCTTATCATTTGTGTGGGAATGCGGCGATGGTTTGTACCTGGTAAGGTCACAGGCACATCCAGATGCAAAGCCATCACTGCCTCCTGCTGCCCATGCCACTCTGAAGCATGGCCCACATGAGGCCAGGCACACGGGGTCAGCTGTGCCCCTAGATCCATGCTGAGGGGCAGATGTGTGATGGAGACCTGGCCTTGGAGAGCTGCAGCTGCTGTGGCCAGCGGCTTGATGGGCTTGTTCAGTGGGGCTGAGCTGTGCAATGGTGCCTGCCCTTCACAAGTACATGCAGAGTTATTTTGCCCGGGATGTTTGTTCGTGCAGCTGACAGAGGCCTGGGTAGGAAGGTTAGCGTGCACAGATTGCCAGGGCACAGGTTTCCCATGGTGAAAACAAGAGGAGAAAGTCTGGAGAGCATCAACTGCAAAAGAGGGAGACGATTGCACAGTGAGAGGATTAGCTGGAAAGGAAAATGGGAAGCAAAGCATTTCTTTTCTTTGGACCTCTTCTATGCTGGCTATAGGCTGTGGGCACCCTGCATGGGACTGCAGCTTTGACTGACAGCGCCCTGCAGCATGGCACAGCATGGCTGGGCTCAAGTCACTGCCAGTGTTTACTCCAGCTTTTCTGGCTGCACTCTGACAGGCAAGTTCAGAGCTGATTTGGGGTCAGGAACACTGGTCCCCATCCCGTCAGCCATGCCCATGTCAGCTGTGTGCAAAGAGATACAGATCCAGATCTGAGCTCAGAGCAGCCCATGGATGCTTGGGCAGTAACACCATCCCCAGAATGGGTGGGCAGACAGGGGCATGGTGCAAAGCACAGGGGAGAGGCTTTATGCCATGGGGACAGCAGCATCTTGTGATATTTATCCAGCCTCTCTTGCTCTCATTACAGGGCACGTACAATGACAACCCTGGTTTAAAAGTCACAGGCTGAGAGATTAATTGGGCTGTCAATTCTTTTTCCAGAAAATGAGCTATCCAGAGTCTTTTCCAAGGTCCTGTTTTCAGTAGGCAGAAATGCAATTTCAACATTTGAAGAGAAATACGGACAGCAGCTGAGCTTTATGAAACAGAATGTATATCTCACTTGCTTTGTTTTAAAGCTGAAGCTAATTGGAGCAAGACTTAATGGCCAAAGAGTCGATGTGTTTGATTGATTTGAATTACTCTGCAGCTCTAGGGTGAGCTGAGCCCTAATCGATGCGTAAGGTTTCCTGTGGGATGGGAGAAAGAGTGAGACCTCCAACCTAAAAGTAGTGGGTTCTTTGGTGCCCAATATGCTTTAAATTCAGGGCACAGCTTTTCTTGCCTCTGGGATCTGAATATACCAACTAAGCCTTCCTTAACACGTGCTTTCATGAGCCACATAATGTGCTTGCATTGCAAAATGTGCTCAGGTAGGACCCCAGCAGCATTTTGGGGAGGGTGAGTGGCCTGGTGTGAATCTGTGTGGAAAAGGGGCTTTGGCTCCTCTCCTTTCCCATCACCACCACAGCAAATGCCTGCCTTCATCAGTACCTGAGCCCAGAAATCAGCATGGCTCATCACAGTCAGTCTGTTGGTATCTAACTCGAAATTAAGCTTTATTAGCATAAGTGTGGTTGCATTTTCAACAGCCCACTAACCTTTTTCCTCTTGAATCTTTGCTTATGTCTTAAAAATCCACTTTCATTATAAGACTGTCAGATTTAATCCTTTTTAAATATCCTTCTCCTTGGTGAGGCAGCAAGATTTCCCAGGCAGCCCTGAAACTTACAGATAAGATTTTACTGGAATAAGACATCCAGATGAAACGAAGTCTCTATTTAAGGCAGCCTTTTGGGGGTTATTGCAATTTGTCTGTGTTTTTCTATAACTTTAAAGCATCTGTTTTAGTGCAGGGCAGCTCATTTAAACTTGGCTGGACAGAAATGAAAGCTCTTTCTTCTTTTCAGCTGAGAGTCCTGAACCCTGGTTGCAAGGTGGGCTGGGAAGCCAGTGGCAGCCAGCACTCCCCATGGAGAGGCTTCATGCCTGTTACGTAGCTCCAAAGGGCTCTCCTGGGCTCTCCCTTGCTGATGAAGACCACAAGGAGCCAGAGGAAGGGATTTGCAGTGTAGTCATACCAGCAGCCTCCATTGGATAATGAGCCTGTGCTGGTCACTGTCATCTTCTTCCCCAGCCTCACCAGGTGAACCATGCTGCTCCTACTTTTTTATCACCATGCAACACATCCTGTTACTATTAAGGTCTGAAGCATGCGTTCATTCCATGTTCTAGGACTGATAACTGATGTGAGCATCGGTGCCTATGTTAAGAGGGACCACAGACAGCGTGATGGGACAGCAAGGGGAAGTCACTGCCGCAGGCACAAGAAGGGGAGCAGTTCGGTCAGGCTGATCTGATGTGTGCTGTTTAGAGAGAGCAGAGCACCATACACTGATGGGCTTCTCCCTCTCACGTGCGCAGCCATGTACACCCTGCAGGGCAGCTCCAGCCCTGCACTGGGGCCAGGATTCAGCTGTGGTGCTGGGAGGGGGCTGCACTGGTGGGATGGGGGACGTCTATGTCCTGTGTGGGCTCAGGTGATGGGGCCTCAACAGCAGAAAACCAGGAGAGTCCGCCAACCACAAACAGCTCTCAAGGTTGCTGGAACTGCGAGCTGGGGGGGCAAGGATGGACAGGTTTATTTTTGTGTGTGTGTGGGGGTTGTCTTTATTTAAAAAACCCCAATTTTATGGCCAAAAAAATGCGTAAATACCTGCTTCTGTCTCTAAATATAGCCGTGACCACAATGCTAAACAAGCAGTAAGTAGGTATGTGGAGGTACGCCTGTATTTCAGGGACAGCATCGCCATTTGGAAACACAAACCATGGTTAGATTAAAGGCTTAATGGCTGCAATTAAACTTCCTGCAGGAATGATTTCCTTGCTGAGCTTTACCTGGCAGCAAACACTGTGCTACCAGCATTTCCATAGCACTAAGGAGGTGCAAAGCGCGAGCACAGCCGGAGGTGCAGCCTCTTGCCTCTTGGCCACTGATAGGGTTAAACACAGACCGTTTGCAGCTCTTTCAGCAGGCATTTCTGGTGCATCTCACGGCTTGCTCAGATACTTCTCTCTGCAGAAGGGGCATAAGGCAGGTGTGATAAAAACCAGTGGGTAGGTGGCAGGGTACCCAGGCAATGCTCAGCTCAGGAAATACCCACCAGCTTTCAGCAGCGCTTAGGAAAACCACTCCATTAAAAGGAGCACACAGTTCAGAGGCAGGGAGAAAGTACCTGATAGCCCCAGGGCAGGAGCCAGGCATTTGGTGCTGTCCTTTATAGAAGCATCACATACCCTGTGCAGCTGCCTAGCCAAGCCCTGGGGTGAGAAAGGTCCCCACTCTCCCCCATGGGACCGACACTTACATGCGGAGGTAGGTGCCAGTGAGCAGCAGTGCAGGGCTGTGCCCTGCCTGCACTTCCCCAGGCATCAGAACTTCAAAGGCACCTGCATTTTGCAGCCTGCATTTCTGGAGTGAAGAGCAGCCACTCCTGGGGCAATGGAGACCTCCCATCAGTGGCTCCTCTAACTCAGTCTGTGCAGTGAGTGTTTTACCCTCATTGGTTCTCATCCCCAGGGACACAAAGACAGGAAATAGGCTTTCCAGAAGTACTAATGTGAGACAGTGAGGTTTATTTAACAAAACACATTCACACACAGAGATGAAGCATTCTGGGATATTGCATGGGGAGCTGCAGCAAGGCCCCATGGCACCTCATATCCCCAAAACCCAAAGTCCTAGTGAGCAGGAGGTTGCCATTTTGACTTATTTCAGCCCCCCTCAGCAGATTGTCACTATCTCATTCAGTGTAGTGAGAAGTGTATTGCCGTTGGATGTGATGGCAGTTGAGGGATGCCTAACCCAGGGGTAAAGCCAGCCTTGGCTGTCCATGCCAGTCCTGGTACTTGCTTTTGCAGAATGCATCTTCTTTATGCACAGAGCTGCTCTGATGAGTTTAGGGACATTTTGGATGTGTTTGCACCATCACCTGGGTTTGCCCTGTCCTGGGCCAAGGTTTGGCTCAGCCCATGCCATGGTGCTCAGCCCCCAGGTATGGCCACACCAGGCACCAGGGCATATGGTACATGTTTTGGTGGGGTAGTGAGACCTGTGCTCCAGCCGTCTTTGCAGCACGAGGATGAGCCAAGAGGGTGCAAAAGCCAAGCAGCTGCTTTACCTTCCTTCCCCCACCACAGACTAAAGCTGACTCTGTCTATTCAATGGGGAGGCAGCTGAGGAGGCAAGAGCAAACCTCAGTACTGGACCCTGCGGGGCATTTGCTGTGGATGTCTTTGCTCAGCCAGGTGGGCACAGGCATGTCCTGGGGGAGGAGAGCCAGTGAGCGTCATTAACAAGTGGGTTTTGGGTAGAGAAACACAGCAAAGAAAGCAAAAGCTATATTTCTGCTCACCTTTAAAACCAGGGCTGGCTGCTGACAGTGAGCTCTGTTGTAAAGCACTTTGCTGTCCAAGGATGAAAATTGCAAGATGAAAGCTTTGTGTATTATTTGTGCTTCAAGTACAACTGTTATCATTTAAAGTGATCTTTAGTGCCTGCTTTTGACATCTTCTTTTCAACCTTGCAGACTTATTTTCATTGGCTTGAAGAGTAAATCTGGCCATTGCCAAGCTGAAACAATTCTCTGGTATAAATTGCAGCAAGGTCAAAATTAAGTCTAATACAATATTGCTTGCAACTGTTACACAGAAATGGTGTTCAGATGAAAACAAACGTAATGAGGGGCCAAGAAAACAGCCAGAAAGTTACAGCACCAAACTGCTATATTTTTTCATTACAACAGCAGTGCTCCCTTTGGGCTGGCCGTAAATTTAGAAATCTTTAAAAAGAGGAAGGAGAACAAGTCAAAGAAAGAAAACGGAAAAAAAAGGATCAATAAACCCAAGGGAGTGAAAAGCAGTGAGACCAGGCTTGTATGTAGGTTAATGTCCATCTCTCAGTAATTACACCTTCATTGCTGTGGCACTGGCAGGGTTCAGGAAAAGAAGTGCCACTCATTAACTCCCAGCTGCTTTCCTTGGGATCAAAATGGAAAGATTTAAACCAAAAGTGAAATGCGATCAAGTTGTTTTGGTTCAATGGCAACCCAAGAGGTGAATGCTCTGCAATTAGGAGGTGATGTCCTCAGCCACGCTGGCAGATCTCCAAATTATGCTCTGGCTAGGCTGCAGATCTGCTTTCTGATGCTTAGATGAACCTGAAAATCAGGGCAGAGGGTGAGAGCGGTGCTTTCTTCCACAAAGCTCCCGTGGGGCAAAGGGCAGTGGAGTACTGAGCAGTCACTTACCACAACAGTGGCTTCCCTTGGGTGAGCAAAACTGCCTGAAGAAAGGTGGGTGTGTAGTCATGCTCTCGAAACAACATGTGCACAGCAGGCCCTGCCTCTCGAGGCAGGGATACCACTGCTCAGCTGAACCAGCTGGCTTCTCCCCAAGAAGACGTTGCCTATCGCACCCAGTGACACTGGGTTGCAATAGATCTGGAAAACTCCTTCATCTGCCCTTCAAGCAGAAGTAGAGCTCAGGTCCAGCAAATCAATAGTAAGGCCATACCTGGTGCCTAAGAACCAGCATGCCAAGGCTGGTGTGGTCTTTTCAGCTTCCAGCTGGACACGCTGCTTTTGGCCACTTCTCAGCCAGTCTGTGGGCACAGGGGAGAGGTGGGCACAGGCTGGTCTTGACACTACCATGGGAGATCAGCCCTGCAAAATAGGTGGGGAGCACAGGGCAGGAGGGTGGTGGCATCACTGTGGCTTGGGCACAATCCCCATTGCTATCAGTCCCTGGATAGTGTCTGCAGCCCCATGGTTTCCATCCATTTTCACATGCTCCAGCCAGGCAAAGGTGGCTCTGGTCTGGTTCAGCCACTAACCATGGGGTAAGAGTCACCCAGGAAATGCTGCAGGCTCTGGAGAGGCAGCTAGGTAAGCCAGCCAATTCTAAAATATGCTTCTTTAGTGTAAACAGAAGGGAGAGCATCCATCATCTTCAACTGGTATAAATGCATGCTCTCCTTTCAATCACACCTGCCTGTCCCCTCTGAATTCTGAGCCTTTCATGCCCATGGGAGGATCTGCTTTCTCTTTTCTAGCTCTGTTTAAATTCTCCACTTTGGAACAGTGGCATCTATACCAACACTGAAAATGTTCTTATTACTTTGCTTCTCATCTCAATTTCCTGTGCTTCCCATAGCATCTTCTTCACAGACTCCTTTCCCTTCCTTGTTTTCCAGCTATTGTTTTCTGATTTTTAGCAGCTGTCAGGCTAAACTTCTGGCAAAATTGTTTGCTTTGCCATTTCTTAAACACTTCTTAAAGAGCTCTTTAACTTTCCATTCACAATCATTTAATTATTGTTTTTTCTACCCAGGCAGTTTTACTGGTAATTTCCCCTGATTTATTTTAGCCCTTTTGAAACATTTAGTAGCTGTATTACTGGCTGGGGCTGCCCTCTGTTTGCTAAATCGTTTCCTAAAACAGCGATGCAGCATCCTCTTGCCTCCAGCTTAACAGTTGCTGTACCAGGAAATGTTGATATAAACCCTTTGGAAATTCTCCTGATGCTCACCCTGGTCACCCACATCCCCAGCATCACCATCCAAACCCCACACAGGGGAGTTTGCTGGACCTGGCACCAGTCTGTGCTGTAACTCAGAAGACTTTTTTTGTTCTTTCTTTTTATTTGGAACAAAATCCAAAATCCTAAACGGCCTGACGATCCCACGTGAATGAATGATCAAAAGGTTTTCATTACAACGCGCTTCCCTCAGAGTGCCCCCATTGGATAGTCCTTGAGGCTTTCAGGCACATCTAATACCTATTGCACCGTCTTTGTGGCATTAGCCTGTAACACAGCAGGAGCAAGAAATATTTCCCATCTGCTGTATAATTCTCCTACAACTATAAAACAAGCGGCTGGGCCCTGTTTGCCCATTTACCCTAGATCAGCTGCAATCCCCAGCACAGGCTCCTGCGCTGGTACTGCACAGAACGGCTGTTATGTACTTTTTGCTGCAAGACTGCAAGAAGAGTGATTTATAGCTCAGGGATTTAGTGACATCTTTCTCTTGTTAAATCATCTCTTTCTCACCCCGGGTGTAGGACTTGGTGTCTTTCTGATAAGAAAAAAGCTTTGCTTTTTGTCTTTCTTTTTTCCAATGGCATCTTACAAGGCTCTTTTTTTCTGTCACATCTTCAGCACAGACTGCGTTGAATGACCCTGGAGAACCAGCCCCTCAGAGCTGAGGGGAAAGAAAGTCTGGTCCCTTCACACTACTTTTCCCTGCCATCATGCTCAGACCCTTTTGAGGGTGAGAGGGGAACCCAAATTACCTTGTTTTTTACAGTATTTGTTCTCCTTCCATGGTGGCTGCCCTGGCTGGATCCACCTGCCCAGGTTGAAACACATGGCAGTGTTGAGGCATGGCTGTGAGGGCTGGGGTTCTCCTGCATCCCATCTGCAGCACCTCAATAGATGAAGCAAAGCCTCACTGTCCCAGCTCTGCTCCCTTTATAGCTGGAGACAGCCTCAGCTGTCCCCAGAGATGCTTCCCTGGTGCATAACGATCTCAGCCTGTTTCCAACCTCTGCAGCCCTGCTCCTTCTCTCTAAAAATGGTTTGCACACAGAAAAAAGGCTTTTCACAATAGAGGCTGCTTTGCCTTCCTGTCCCAATTCCAGGCAACCTTTGTTGCCAAAAACAATAATAAGCATATCTTTTTTTCCCCGGAAAGGTTTTCTGCCTTGCCCTGGTACCAGTCTGGACTGTTTTAGCACGAACCCTTTGCTATAGTTTCCCTTCTTCTTCCACCTACACAAGCCCTGCGGAGTTCTTATGGGGCCCGGCACATGGAACGGCTTTGCAGCCCTCCAAGGTGTAGGGGGGTTACTGCTGTTCCTCTCTGTGGTGTGGTGCCTGGGAGGATTGCCATCATCTTTTACACATGGCTCAGTCTGTATTTGCTGGGTTTTGTGCTATATATTTTCATTACTGGAAAGAGCTGAGGGCTAAGGATACTTAAACTGTAATAAATACAAAAATTGTTGCTGAAGACTCCCAAACACCATGATGGAGGCCTAGGGAAGACACAATTACCTTGGAGTGTAATTGAAGTCCTTGGAGAGGTCACTTTATTTCTATAGCCCTTAATTTTTTATGAAGAATGGTTCTTAATATGTGCCTGACAAAGACGCTGGTACAGTGTTGCTAAGTAAGAATATGAGAAAAGGGAGGGAACGTGATTATGGTGCTGCAGACAGCGGCATGCCATTTTTCACAGCACCACCACTGGTGCCTCGCATGCCGAATGCATACTGAGGCCAAAAAGGGAGAGAGGCACGCTTGGCTGTGGGGAGACAGAGCCCCCTCGTGCAAAAGGATGCCAGCAGAGTGACTGCACCTTGTTCACCCAACTTTAGGGACCCTAAATCTTCCCTGCTGACCAGCCAGGGCCATAAGGAGGAGCGGGTGGACCCACTGTGCTGGGCAGTGGGTGGCTGTGGGGCAGCTGTGAGGCATCAGTGGGGAGGCATCCTGCCAGAGCTGGGATGTGCTTGCCCAAATGATCCATTGAAATCTTCCAAACAACTCATTAGTACAACCTGGTATGTGTTTGTTCCTAATTTTTGTGTAACTGTATGAACAATTGTGTGTAATTTGTAAACAAGAGAGGGAAGGGAAGAGGCAAAGCAAGTGAGTGATGGGAGCAATGCTCCAAGGGCACCAAAACATCTACCCAGTGCATCCTGGCAGCCATGGGGTGGGTGTGAGGAAACCTTTTCCCTTGCTAATGCAGAAGCTGGTTTTTGTGGTGTCGCTTTATCTGCTGCATTAACTCTTTGTGACTACAAGTTACTTAGCTTTGAAATGGAGCTGGGCGTCCGGGTGAAGGACTGACAGCTCAATTTCTCAGAAATTTATTGTGCCTGATTAATTATATGACCCGCTTTGGTTCAGGCTTTTATCTTTGCCTGCTACTTGTTCTGCTGTAAATCTCTGGCCGGGAGTTTTGACACATGGGGTACCATATAATTTGTTTCTGTATATTCATTAGCGCTTTGTGATATCACAGTAAAAGCTTTTTGCATAAAAGTGGCTATTCATTTTCCTGCAGTAAGTATAAAAGAAACCAATGTTACTCGTAAAAACAGCATTTTATTTTAGCAGCAAGTGTCTCCATGGGAAGAAAAAGCATCGTTGCCAGGCCAGCTGCCTGGTGTGCTTCGAAAGTGCCCTCTTACAAGGAAAAAGCAAAGTCCTGAGTGAGTACTGCTCTGTTCTTGTGCAAAGGGGATGGCTGGTGTAGGCTGTGTGAGCACCCAGGGGATCAGTCAGTCCCTGTCCCTGGGGACCCTGGTGGCCCAAGGCCAAGGCTGCAGGAGTAGCAGTGCTGGGAAGTAGAAGTGCAGGAGCCAAGCTCTTCTCGAACTGGCATGAAAGGGCATATTTTGTTTGTTCTTCCTCTCCTCAGCATGAATAAACACAATACGGTGTGTCTTCAGACTTTTCCTCACACTGATGGTTGTTGCCTCCCCCGCCATAACAAGCACTTTCCATTTTACCCCAGCTAATAAATGACAGATTCTATTATTAGGGTCATTACTGAGGTGACTGGCTGATATTCTCTGGCATGGACCCACACCATGCTCCTCCTTAGGCAGCACCCTGGATGCTGCTGGCGCTGGGTCCTGGCAGTTCCTGGGATGCGGGCAGCCTCTCTGCTCCTCAGCTGCAATTAGGCATTCAGAGAGGGTTCATATCAGAGGATGTAATTCCATTCCCACACACTCCCCAGAGAAGCAAGAGTTAAACAATGAAAAGATTGATTTTCCAATGAATGCCAATTTGTTTTCTAACCAGAATATCAAATTACGGAGGGCAGGGAGGAGGGGAGCACAGCACAGTGCAAGAGGGTACTTGTTTTAAATGGGCAAACAATTAATTCCCAGATTCATTACAATGGTTGTAAGTGAGGGTACATGAAACAGTAAATGCATTTAATTTGGAGCCTAGCATTTCCCCTGATGAGATCGGGAGCTTCAATATGCTCTTGCCATTGGTGAAGCTTCCGTTCCCCTGCAAAATTTAATTACCTCTTCATTACTTCAGGAAATTGATGGGCAACTGGCGTGAGGCTGGATACTTCACATGACAGTCCCCAAATCACCCTCCCCACCATGCTCCAAGGGCTGTTGAAATGGGACTGGCTGGGACCTCACAACCCCTGCAGCTCATCTTCCTCTCTATGGGGAGAAGCATACCCTCTCTCCCCCAGGGTGTCCATGGGAGACACCACACCAGCTCCTGAGCTTGCCTTGGTGTGGCAGTGGGCAGTAGGGGTACATAGGATGGGGTCTTGACAGTAACAGCAGCAGCCGGCGCACAGGACAAGACCCCTACAAGGGTGCTACATTGCAAATGGGCACAGGGAAGGTGGTTGTGCTTGTCCTGGCACTGCTCACTGCTCCACCAGAGAAACTCAGTATCTCCTAATGCAGCTGCTGAGGACACTGGCCACTGGTGTCACTGCTTGGGAGAAGCTCTTCACAGCTTGTGCACCTGGGAGAAATCAGCAGGATTCACCCAAGCAAACCCAATTGACTTTCCAGGTAATTACCTAATGGCTAGGTGAGAGGAGCACAGCAAATACAACACCACACTCTCTAGAAAAACCTCTCCTGCATCCCTGTACATCCCAGGCATGGGAAGATCAGGCATGAGCATGGCAGGTTTGGATGTGGCTAATGAGACAGGCTCAGAGGGCAATGCTGAGCAGGGATGCTGTCATCATTGTGGCACCAACCACCCCTTGACACATAACCCCACTGATAGCTGGTGAGGATCCAGCTCCCAGAGCAGGCAGCACCTCAAAAGAACACACTGACACTTGCACCAGTCAGCAGGAACTGGTTTCATCCCAGCAAGGTTAGCTAGAGCAGGGTCCCTGGTCTCAGGTGCTGATTAATGGGTTCCAGAGATGGGGAAATTCATTCAGCTGCAGTATCCTTCCAACAAAGCCTTAGCACTGTCGCCAGCGCTCTTGAGGTGCTTTCCCTGAAAAGTCAGCTCCAGACAGAGCTGTCAGCAGTGCCAATGTGATAACAACTTTGGTTGGCAGTGCTGGTAAACAAGCGCCTTGGAAACCTCAGCTGAAAATAGAGTTGTGGCTGTCTCCTGCTCTCCAAGGAGAATGGAGCATCCCCCCGCCCAGGCACTTTTCCGAAAGTCCCCAGCTAGCTCATTCTGCTGGTGAAAATGAATCAGTGGTGTGCTCTGGATGGGGCCAATAGCTTGCAGCCTCCCCCTGGGCACCCCTGTGCTCCCCAGCCAGCAGTGGTATACAAGGCAGACCTCAGCTGAGCTTACAATTACCTGCACGTGAATTTTAAGACAGATGATCTGTTTTATGGGCTGCCATAAAAGCACAAAGAAACTCACACAAATCAGGGAAACTGCCATGTCCCTGGAATGATCCTTTCTTCTCTCAGCAACAGGGACCTGTACAGAGCCCTTTAGGAGCACTCCTTGGATCCCCAGGTGATACTGGGGAAGCTGCCAAAGTCCAGACCCGACCGTAGGGATCTGGTCCCAGCATGGAGGCAAACTCAGCTCCCCAGGCCTGACGAAGCACCACAGGCAGTCTTGCTGCTCCACAGGAGTAACTGGGCACTGCAAGACCCTTTGGACAAGGTTTGGTTTCCTACAAACAAATCCTTGTCCTGCAGACTGACCCTCCAGACTGCTACTCCTGTTAAAATACATTTTAGTTGTATGGAGCAGGAGGAAAGAAAAGCAGTGATTCAGGGGGCTGGAGGTTGCTCAGGGTTTGGGGAAAAGGGATTGATGAAATTATTTATTTTGCTGCAAAGTGAATGGTAAAATTGCCTCTGAAGTGCTTGCTCTGGCTCCCCCAGCTTTGCTTTTATCTTTCAGCCACATAGGCAATGTTGAAACTCTCAAATTTGAGACCAGTGAGGCACTGGAATGGGTTACCCAGGGAAGCTGTGAATGCTCCATCGCTGGCGGTGTTCAAGGCTGGATTGGACAGAGCCTTCGGTGGCATGGTCTAGTGGGAGGTGTCCCTGCCCATGGCAGGGGGGTTGGAACTAGATGATCTTAAGGTCCTTTCCAACCCTAACTATTCTATGATTCTATGATTCTATGATACAAGAAGAGTGTTACAGCACCTTTTAGGTATGAAATTAAGAGTGCGTAATTGGAATGGCAATAACAGGAAGTTATTTAATAATTCTTTTCTTCTATTAATTATTTGGTGTGTGCTTAATTTCGGACACCCCTGCTGCTTGTGCCAGGCCCTGCTCCTCAAGCGCCAGAGGGGCAACACTGTGGAGCTCTGAGCTGGTTTTAGGGTTCCCCGAGTAGATCCCCAAATGCAAATCCTTTAAAACACTGAAAATCTCATTTCAGGCAACACTGCAGCCACAAGACTTCTGCTTCTGTGGAGGGAGGAGAGACCTGTCATCTGCATGCCTGTGTTTATGGTTTGAGCCTCCATTTGCTCAGTTAACTCCATTTGCTTAGTTAACTGCAAGTTACTAAATTTGCAAGGAAGCTAGTAAATCAGCCTTGGCCCTTCACAGTGCATAAGACATTATCTGCAGGCTTATTCCCTGTGAGAATAACCCAGCCTGCAGTCTGCGCTCAGCTTTCAGGATAAATGAGGTTTGGCAGGAGCCACAGAGCCATCTGTCCTGCCAAGCTCAAAGCCCAGAGGAAATGTGGTCCTAGGGACTCCTGGGCACTGCCTGCTGATGCCAGCCATTGCTCTGCCCGCAGGCTGGGCATGCCCATCTTGCCTGCCCAGCCCTGTGAGGTACCTGAGGCTCTGCCAGGTACCAGAACCTTGTGGGCTTTCTAAGCCTCTCGGCCCTATTCCTTTTGATACCGGCTTCCCGGTGAGAGGCTGACACTAGCAGGACCAACTCTGATTACATTCCTTGTTGCAGTGTTTTGCCTGGCCTGGTTAGAAACCTGTGTCAAGGCTCATTTTCTCTGAAGCAGAGCAGCTTGTCCTGTGGGGCTCAAGCACACCGTTAAAATCATCACCAATTACCAACTCGGAGACACCAGATCTATTTCTATGGCAGGGTCTTGCTAACCCTGTCCACTCTCCCTACTGATCAGATAGTTGGCTCAGAAAATTTTGCCTCCATCAGAAACCCTGAGCCTCAGGGTGCCGCAGGCAGCAGCAATTACTTCTTTATGCGCCCAGCTCTGGCATCCCTTGCCAGAGGCCACTGTGCTGGTCAGCACAGGCAGGCATACCTCCCCCTTACCGCCGCCCCCCCCCCCCCCCCCCCCCGTGCTTCTTCCCATTTGCACTGTGCACGCAGCCTTTACCATGGAGGCTGAACCTCACATTCTGGCTCTTGGCACCTTGGAATGGTTCGAGCCACTGAGATACTGAAGGTGAGTCTCTGACACACATCCATGGCCACCCAAGTGCAGTTTTTACTCCATCGGCGTCACCATCCTTATCACATTTCCTGCTTCACTTCTGATTGCTGCTCATCTAGTTGGAGAATGGCACCTTTTTACTGAGCATAGCTGCAGGTTTTGGGGGATATTTATAATGCTTTCTGGGTCCCTCTTCCTCACCCTGACTCCACAGTCACTTCTTCCCACTGCTCTCTGTGGTATGGGAAGGATGATGTGTCAGGATGTACACTACTTGCACATGCCTTAAGCTGTTTAATTGCCACATGGTTCATCCTCAGTCAGCCCATGAAAACCTTAGTATCTCCAGCCTCATCCTTTAACCCAGCCCCTGCAGTGCTACAGCTCTGCAGAGGTATTCTTGGTACCTGAAGCAACTTCCATCCTCTCATTTCTCTCCCCCTGCACGCATTTTGTAACTGTGGGTTTTCAGCACAAGACCCTGTGCTTACATCCCACATAGTGAGGACTGATTCTGCTGAGGTTTTGGGACCTGCTCCCAGACACATTCCTTGTGCAGGGTACTCATCATCCCCGGCCTTTGCTGCTGCTGAAGTAGTGAGGGAGCATGTCTATCACAGCTGTACCTGCCTGAAGACCCAGCCTGGAAGAAAGCGCTGAATTACAAGTAACTGTAAATTCATAGCTTGCTTTTTTTCCCCTGCATGTCTATTATTGAGGAAAACCCCCACTGTTTTCATTGCATAAGTTTCTTGGTACAAAGCAATCCACAAGCTTTAGCCCTTGCCTCGCCTGGCTGGACCCTGTGAAGAAGATGAGTTTGGAGTGTGTAAGTGTTCTTCTGGCTTCCAGTGGGACGGCCAGCACAGCATACGTGCTCTGGAAATGCACAGCTATGTAGTCCCCATGATGTCCTGAGCAGCTCTCATCTCTCACACAGACGTGACTCACTCACAAAGCAGGACAAAGTTGTCTCAACCTGTTCCTAGGGTTCCCTTGTTCACGTGTCTCAATTTTCAGAGCTCTTACAGAGGTTTCAGGGGGCCATTCACCTTCTGACCTTTCAAAGTGAGTTGTGTTGGACATTTACACTAGGATACAATGGTTTCTGACCAATATCTTTTCTTTTTCAGGCATGTTTTGATTAAATGAGTTTTCCTTTCATTTTGTCTTCTTCAGCTTATCAAGAGCAACATTTAGACTTAAGATAAACTCAAGAGAAAAAGGTCGTTTGTAAAGAAATAATCTTATTTTCCCCTTTTTTCCCACTGGCAAAGATTCAAGCAACCACCCACAGGCTGGCTTCAGTTTGAATTGACCAAGTGCCAGTGAAGTACCGCCACCTCCTCCTACTGAAGGACTGCTCTTGCTGCTCTAGCCAGCATCCATGCGGTGACAAGCACGTTGCTGCCAAGGTGGAATGCTGCTTTTGGGTGAGGCACGTGGTCCCAGGTGGGCACCCTGGAGCCACAGCAGCAAAGCTTAACTTTTGCCATATTTTGCTCCATCATCTGATGCAATACTGACACTTATTACCTGCCAGTAATTCTCTAAACACCAACTGAAGCATTGATTTTCAATATTCAGAAGTACATCTCCTTTTGGAAAGTGCAAAGGGCAATGCATCCTGTGAGAGCAAAGACAGCGGATAAATCCACTCCAAGTGCAATTAGCTATTCTCCTTCTCAGTGCTCACTGCTGTGCCATGCCTGTCCTGTGCCTCTATTATCTGCTTTTTCTTCAGGACTGCCTCCTAGCAGCATCCTTGAGAACGATTTTGCAGGCAGGTTTGGCACCTCAACAGCATTACATTACAATAAGCTTTTCCAAGCTACTAAATGGAAAGGGTTTAATTTTCTTTTCTTTTTCACCCCCGCCTTCCAAAAGCCTTTTCCTGCAGCATCCTGGCGCTCCCTTCCTCCTGAATTTACGTCTCAGTGACTGTAATAAATTGCAATGGAAATATTGCTCTGTATTTCCAGGAACTAATCAAGTGTGATTGTGCGGCAGCAGAAAGCCAGGGCAGTGGATCGTAGGAGTAAATAGCACGGGAAGACTGAGCTGTGCTGCCCAAAGCTGATTCCCACACCTGCCTGTCTAAGAGAGAGGTGAAGGGAAATGCTGGCTCCCCTGGCCCACATCGTTTATCAGTGGTGGGGACTGACTAAACTCAAAACTTGTAAGCATTAGGAACTGAAGAAAAGGCTGCCTCTCATTTTACCCAGTTTATAGCCATTTATTTGGTGGAGCTGGTTGTAGCACAGGGTTGACATATGTAAGAGAAGTCGTCCCATGAGGAGCCTCTGAGCAGAGTTTGTGACCCGGGAGCTGCTAATATCACCACCAAGATGAAACAATTTGGCGAGTTATGCACACTGATGTCAGTCATCTTTCCCTTTGGTGTTGCTCTCCCTGCAGGGAGGTACAATAAATCACATGCATTTTCTGAGTGCAACCCCATGCTGCCTGGCATTGGGGCAGGAGACTGAGCATCATGTGGGGGGGAAAAAGCCGGTGCTTTGATGAACATCAAGGAGAACACTTATCTGCTGCTGGTGTAAGCCAGCAAATCCAGCCATGCCTGGTACAACCTAAGGTCCTGTACAGCTGAAAAGAGGCTTTAAAATGTCCTGGGGAAGAAGCAGTGATTCAGCTTGCTATGTCTAAATCCAGGCTCATGTATTATGTATTTCTCACCAGTTTCCATGAGACCACTGATGTTGCATCTATCAAAAGCCTGCTCTTTGATGAACACCATGGTGAAGCCTGAGCATAATGGCAATGGCTGGCAGCATGAGTATAGGTTGGGGCAGGGCACAGCCTACAGGCAAAAGGAGCAGGGGAGAGAAGGACCATCTACCCAGGACTCTGGGTGGTCCTGAATTCATGGCAGCCTGGACATGGTGATGCTTCCCTAGGGCTCAAGTGCAGAGGTGCATCCCTGCAACTTCTGAAATCTTCACTCTTATTTATACACTCTTCCCTGCACACTCTTATTTATACACACAAATAAAAGCTAGGCAGTGACCCACTGCTCTATGAAAAATCCCATCATGCCCATTGTAACTGATTTAGAGCATGCTAAGTAATTTTCAGAAGATAGGTTTAGGACTGCTTCACATCTCTCTTTTTGAGAAATACAGCAGTTTCCTGGACCACAATAAATTGACTTCCCTCCAGCTTCCCCTTTGCCACGGGGAATGAATTTCAGAGCTTTTTTTCAGCTCATTATTCTAAGCATTTCCCGTTAGGTGTCTGATTAGTGTTTCACAGGCTATGTTGTGCTATAATATCTGCTTCTGACGTGGGCTGCGGCAGCCAGAAGAGAAATCCACTGCATTTTAGATTGAGATAACAGTTTAATCTGATCTGTGCTTGGGAAAGAAAAATCTGCCAGGAAAAGTCCAGGTCCCCCAAGGGAGCATATGAGGCAGTCGCTGCTAGCTCTCACCGCCATCCCTGTGGAGAGTGACTTGTTCTCAAAAGAAAGCACTGGGAGATCTTACTTGATGCCCATTTTTCATGCTATCTTTAAGCCTGCAATAAGCTGCCATGCCATGAAAGAAGAGAAGAAATCAAAGCTTTCCCTGGCACTGTGGAGGGATTGATGCTTAACATAGAGAAATCCCTGAGCATTTGCAAATGCTGCAGGAGCAGCAACAGGTTTTCATGAGAGGAAAATCAACCCGAGGTCTGGAAGACCACACATTAAAAACAGGGCAAGGGCTCCTGCCCGGCTGCAGGGAAGGACT
Source organism: Ara ararauna (assembly GCA_028858755.1). Taxonomy (NCBI): domain Eukaryota; kingdom Metazoa; phylum Chordata; class Aves; order Psittaciformes; family Psittacidae; genus Ara; species Ara ararauna. Next base: position 48,077,449 of record CM054382.1, read on the forward strand.
CTCCCTCTGCATGCCACATCAGCAGCTCACTCTCTGCTTGCTTTAAGCGCTACCACAGCTATGACAGCCTTGAAACCTCGAAGTTGTATTTAATTTTAAGGTGAGGTTAGCTAAGAGCAGCAAAAAATCTGTTCATGTTTGTAGTCAAAAGTTTTTAACCTTTTTTTTTTGTTTCTTTTATTCCCTTTTGGATCTAGAATATCTAAGCTGAAAAAGCCAGCAAAGTTTCCCATTAATCATTTCTTATGTTTGAAGAGGAAACACTTTCGTTTTGAATTCTTCTGAAAAGGGAGTCCTTCCATGCTGGGCAAACAGTTACCCAGCAACAAGGCAGGGGAAAATGAAGGGAATAGAAGGCGAGAGGGGAGAGGAGCAAAGCTGATTTTCTCCCTTATGCCCTTGGCAGGCTCTGCGTGCTGATGCAAGGATGGGTGGCCTGAATTTCTACATGTCCTGTGACATCAGCCCCTGCATGGCTGGCCACTGTCCTCCTCCCCAGCACTTCTGTTAGAGGCTGATATGCAATAAACCCATTCTTTGGCAAGATGTGGGTATATCCCTGCTTGCTCCTTGCTCCATGAAGGAGCATCTGTTCTGAGACCCAGCCCTGAGCATTGCTCAGAGCCCCCAGAGCATTGTTTGCTTCTTCCAGCTGCCTAACCAAGAGGTTTTACCTCCAGGTACACCCTGGCTTTTTAAAGAGTCATCGAATCTGGTTTTGAAATGATGTATAAGGGAACAGCTTGCCTGAAGTTGTGTTGGAGCGTCTGAGGGTCAATTACACCCCCTGCATAAAAGCATTAAGGCATCCTGTCCTTAATCTTTTTTATGGCTTTGCCTGCTAGTTTTAAGAGCCCTGTATATAAACAAGCCCTAAAATAAATAGACCTGGAAGTATAATCTCCTTACAAGGATTCTTACAAAATTGTGTTCAAACCATCTCAATCTTTGGACAAACTAAATGGATTGAAACCATTAGGTTTCTCTCTGTAAAGTGGCTTTTAGAGATGACCCTTCTCCTGGTTTTCCTACATGTGCTTTTAGATGTGTAGGCAGATCAGTATAAGTGTCAATACCAGCCCATATCTCTGCTTAGCTTTTTCTTTTTTATTCGTCCAAGGATCTCACCAGTCCATTTGCGCACAGCATTAAACTCCTCATGAGCACTCATAATTCCTGTGCGTCCTGACAGTGTCCTCATCCACAACCGCACAGCACTTTGGAAGAATCACACTGCATTTGCTACCTGGCTGATCAGCACAGCCCTCGATCATTAATAAAAGCGTGCATGATCAATGCCCCATTGAATCATGAGTGTGATATTTTTAGAGGGATAATCCTCTAAGAGAGGTTTTGGGGCTAACCTATGCTCACCCAAGTAGCTGTGAGCTACTCACAGCTCGCAGCTGGAAGCTGTGAATTCCTTATTCCTGACCAGGACAAACTGCTGCTTCCACCCTTCAAGTGTTTTTCACATTAGAGAAGTTGTAGCTAAGCCTCAGTTGAAAGAGGGGTCGGGTACATGATTTATGATACAAGTACAGTTCATTGTAACTCCAGCTGGCAACTTCATAAGCCAGACATAACTCACCTTTCCATCACATGGCTGCTGGAGTGCTATTTAAAGAAGAAGAGACTGCACCAGGAGAAAACAAATTGAAGTCTACAAGCAAAAGCCCATGGGAGGCCCTGTGCCAGTTCAGGAGGGTCAAGAGAAAGGGAGCGCAGGGATATGGGGATGGTGGGAAGCACTGCATTTCCTTCCCGTCTGCTCTTCAGGAAGCTTTACTCTGTATTTCTTTGTGTTGCATTCATCTGTCCTCTCAATCCCCACCCCCCTGATTTGGTAGTTGAAGACAGCAGAGTCATCCTTCAAGCTACTTTTTCTGAGCAGACCCAGTGCTCTTGGCCTCTCCTTATCTCTGTCTACTTCAATATTTTGGTGGCCTCTACTGGACTCACTCCAGTATACCCACAGCCTTCACTATCCACTGCCTATTTTTTCTTACATGTCATAGAATCATAGGATAGTTAGGCTTGGAAAGGACCTTAAGATCATCTAGTTCCAACCCCCCTCCCAGGGGAAGGGACACCTCACACTAAACCATGTCAACCAAGGCTATGTCCAACCCAGCCTTGAATACCTCCAGGTTTGAAACATTCACAGCTTCCCTGGACAACCCATTCCAGTGCCTCACCACCCTTACAGGAAAGAATTTCTTCCTCATATCCAATCTAAACTTCCCCTGTTTAAGTTTGAACCCATTACCCCTCGTCCTATCACTACAGTTCCTCATGAAGAGTCCCTCCCCAGCATCCTTATAGCCTCCTTCAGATACTGGAAGGCTGCTAAGAGGTCTCCACACAGCCTTCTCTTCTCCAGGCACAACAGCCCCAACTTTCTCATGCTATCTTCATACACGAGGTGCTCCAGTCCCCAAATCATCCTTGTGGCCTCCTCTGGACTTGTTCCAACAGTTCCATGTCATTTTTTATGTTGAGGGCACCAGAACTGCATAAAATACTCCAAGTGAGGTCTCACAAGAGCAGAGCAGAGGGGCAGGATCACCTCCTTTGACCTGCTGGTCACGCTTCTTTTGATGCAGCCCACGATACAGTTGGCTTTCTGGACTGCAAGCGCACACTGCAGCCGGCTCATGTTAAGTTTCTCATCAACCAAAACCCCCAAGTCCTTCTCTGCAGGGCTGCTCTGAATCTCTTCCCTGCCCAACCTGGAGCTGTGCCTGGGATTGCTCCGACCCAGGTGGAGGACCTTGCACTTGTCACGGTTAAGCTTCATCAGGTTGGCATCAACCCACCTCACAAGCGTGTCAAGGTCCCTCTGGATGGCATTCCTTCCCTCCAACATATCAACCGAACCACACAGCTTGGTGTCATCAGCAAACTTTCTGAGAGCACACTCAATCCCACTGTCCACGTCACTGACAAAGATGTTGAACAAGACCGGTCCCAACACTGATCCCTGAGGGACACCACTCGTTACTGGTCTCCAGCTGGACATTGAGCCATTGAGCACTACTCTTTGCATGCAGCCATCCAGCCAGTTCTTTATCCACCGAGTGGTCCACCTATCTAGGGCAGAAATAGTTGTTTTGCTTTTCTCTGAGCCTGGCAGCAATGCTGCCAGGCTTGGTTTAGAGATGAAAGGCTTTTCTGAGAACCTGCCTGTGATTGCTGCTCCTTAGCTATTGTTGAGCCTCCTTGTGTTTGAGCCAATATCAATAATCAGCCAGGCCTAATGAGAGGAAAATCATTACAGTGCATCAGTTTCTTTTACTTAGTGAAGGAAAAATCATGCTGGCTGCAGATCTGGAGGCAGTGTATCACGTACTTTTAGCCAGAGACATCAGCTAAGTCCTTCCCAGGATGAGAACAGCCGTGAACAACACAGGGCAGACAGCCAAACAAGGCCCTCCAGGCTCTGCAGAGGCAGGATTTGCAGAGTCCTCTTGGTAGGACCATGTCAGGGACAAGATAACAGCGCTACAGAAACACAGGCTGCTAGGTCACTGACCTCCCTGGACCAGGTTCCCCGGCACTGTGGCTGGCTGCATAAGGATGCCAGTGAGCTACCAATGCTCCGGAAACAGTCTTTGTGCAGAGCACATAGCATTATCACAACTGTCTTTCAGCAGGAACTGAAGCCATCATGGGTGCTCTCACCAGCCTCTCCATCCCAAGCTCAGTCCACTGCATTCATTCTCTTGCTGGTCCCTTACAGCCATTCTTTCTCCCTCTCCCTCCCAAAGGGCAGGAAACACCCTCCTTTGTGTTTCACTGGTGCTTTTGCTTGGCCTCAGCTGCCTTCCTGGGGTCCGTTGACTGCAGAGCCCTCCTGGTCAGACAACCAGGTACTCACCAGTGCTGCCTGACAAAGCATCGCATCTCCAACTCCTTCCAGAATCTGTGCATCTCCTCTTCTTCCCAGCCTGCCTAATGGCCTGAAAGGAAAAGGAAATTATCTTTTCAGTCCCATGCAGCAGGCTGAGCATTTGTATGTAAGCCTACGTGCAACTCAGAAGTCATCATTAGCCTAATTCATTAGGTCATTAACGATGCTAAAGCATGAAAAGTACATTAAAACCCTCTTAAGCGGCAAATTCATCCCGTGGCATTTAGGGTCAGTGCAAATTGATATGCGTGGCCTTAGTGCTGCTGCAGGATTTAAGAGCTCTTGCAGAGCTCTGGCCAGAGCTGCCTTCTCCTCCCCATATCAAAACACAGCAACCTCCAACCTACAGACATGCCAAAATTGCTCTGAACTTCTATAGCAATCTGCCCCACAAGGCATGCCTGGCCAAAGAGATGTTTTTTCTTTCTGCAGGTGGAAGCAGTTAGATATGATTTATGGTGCCATGCCAGTGCATGGAAATGCAAGAAGAATCACTTCAACATGGACCCAGCTGAAGGAATCACAGAGCCTTCATGCTTGCCCCAGACGTGCTCAGTGAGCACTGCACTGCTGGGGGTTATCTACAATTCGCTAAGGGTAGGAGGTGGGTGCAGGAGCTCAGGGCAGAGACTGGGATGCCCATGGCACAAGGACACTGAAGAGCAGGTGAGGATGGGAGGTGGCTGTGGGGATGCCCTTGTTCTCTGGGAAGTGCCAGGCTTGGACTGGAGCCTAGCAGGAAGATGTTTTCAGGGGGGCTACAGGTTTAGGGTTAGAGCACAAGCTGCATCTCTCCATCTGTATTTGGTGGTGCTTCTTCTGGACAAAGCCATTTGTCTTCTCTTGAGGCATTGCTACAGTTTCGCTGGACTTAAGGTGGCATTTACCATTGGGTCTGCAAACTTTTGCAGAGAGAGCAGATTGCCATCTTTGAAGAACCTCTGGCTTTTGAATGACTGCCCAGCTGAGCAGAGGTGCTGAGCAAAACCCTACCTCTGTCAGCCAAGAAAATCCAGCCACATCCAGTGGCTTTTCTCTTGGTGTAGCACAGGGTGTGAGGACACAGAGGAGGTAGCAGGTCTTTATGTAGGTGAACGTTAAGGCTCCCTCTGAAGTCCTAAATAACTTGATACTCTCCAATGCTTACTGTTTTTTCTAATGTTTGAAGTCACATAGATCTGGCCACCTCAGTAAATACAGGCCTGTATCAAAGGAGCCACCTAACAACAGCAACAAACAAGTACAGTTCACTTTTATGGGAATAATAGGTATATCATGCCAAGCTTCCTCTGGCATCCTCTGTCACAGGGACCTGTGACAGGCTTTCTGGTGAGATGCTGAGATATTGAGGCACCTCATCCCATTTTTTCTCCTCCAGAACTTGAAAGGAATATCAAATGACAACTTCTGTTCTGCTTGAGAACTGCAAATTGGGATATCTTCAGCAGGCAGGGATGCAGCATGGGGCTAGCAGGGCTGACACAGATGAAGAATTGATTCAGTGTTCACTGTTTCTGCCTTCTCCTTGTACAAGGGGACTCGTTCGGAGCAAGCAATGGGAAGTAAAAGGAGAGTTTAGCCTCTGCTGCTTGTTCCACCCTCAGGTGATGCAGAGACCACTTCTGTAGTGGTGTACAGCATCCCTGGGAGTCTGACCCCTCCATTTCAGGCATGGCATCACCTTCCTACTGGAGGCCCAGCCTTTGTGCATGATGCTGGCCAGCCAATATCAGCTGGCTCCAAACTTGGCCTCCAGCTCATGAAGCAAGTGCGATCCCAGCAAGGCCTCTGTGGCTTCTCCCAGCATGAGATAAAAGTGCTTTATTGCACAGCACTATCAGTGTGATTTGCTAACACATTACCCAGGGGTGGCACAATCTGCACTGGTTAAAGGGAAATGTTAAAACTGTCACTTCAGCAGGAGACATCTGAATGTGCTAAATGGGTCATGCCGTTAAAACAAATATTCCCAACCTAAATTTATAAAGTATTGTAAAGGGACAGCTATCTCAATGCTGCAGCATCCAGAGCCTCTCTCTATCCAGCAGCTGCAGCATCACTCAGGTGCTGGTGCATGGCTGAAGCTCCTTTTGAACAGACAGAAGCTTCCATGCAAGACAAGTGCACTGGCAAGGGACAGAGTGGTTTCTGCAATGCAATGGGCAGGTTGGAGGGGTCTGACAGCAGCGAATGGCAGAAGCAGGAGTGGGCTTTACAGGGTTGCACTTGTCCAGGGCACGTGGGAAGCAAGCAGGAGGGCAGGGGCTGAGGTACCTGTGGGCAGGATGGAAAGCAGGGCTGCAGAGCCCTGGTCCTCAATAGTGACCTTAAGAGCCCATTTAGTTTCCAGTCAGCTGGAGTCTCTGACATGGCACCTCCAGGAACATGGTGATACCTACCCAACACTGAACTGGTAAGCACAGCCAGCACAGAGAGGACGCAAAGGCAGGAGGATATCAGGGGTTTGGTGCTCACCCTGCAAGGACACCATAGCCGAGATGTGTGATGGCAGGGGGCCGACTGTTTCGATGCACTGCACGTTCCCACTGTAGTGAGAATTGCTCTCTGAGACAGGGGATGTCTTTGTGTGCATCTCAAAAATGGCCCAAAGGAATCTCCTAGCAAAAGAGAGAGCTTCTTATCAACTCTGCCAGAAACACTTTGCAGGGAGCTGGGCTTGCAGAAATGACCTTGTTTTCACCAAACACATACATGAGAGGGGCTGTCAGTGTTCCCAAAATTTCCTTTTCTCCCTCATCTATTCCAGTGTTATTCTTGGCTGACCTCTTCCATGGGAAATCAAAATTTGAAGCAGTGTCAGACACTGATGCTGGCCCGGCCCATGGTGCATCTCAGTGGGAGGAGAGCAGAGACCTAGCCTGGAGCTTGCATGAACCATAGCTCACTGTCTCCTGCTGGCTACAGGGTGCTGGTGGCATACAGAAGTCTGAGCCTGCATGTCTCTCATATGTGAGCTCCGCTGTGCTCTCACATTTAGCTCTCACTGCCCATCCATTCAGGAGAGTAAAGAGAGCTGTTTCCCCTCACACTGCCTGTGAGAGCAATCCTGCCAGCACCGTGGCGCAAGCTTTAGCCAGCAGCACTCAGTAACTTGGTGGGAAGGATACAGCAAAAGGTGAATCCTGCCATCCCCATGGATGAATGAGATGAAGGATTCCTGCTTGCACAACCCCTGGCATCTGAGCAAGGCTTTTGTGCTCTGCCATCCCCTCCAGCTGCCTGCTTTGCTTAGATTAAAAAGAAAAGAAAATAACTGTGTCCTATCCCAGACACTCCAGGGAGAGCAGCTTTTGGGTGCAGAAGGAACAGCATCTTCCAGTAAGCTAAGCTTACTGCCCAGGGGATGGCTGGGAACTTCTCCAATTTCTAGCCACTTCAGTCCTGGATCCCAACAAGGTTTTTTGAGCTTTCTGACCCAGGCAAGGAGAAACTTTGAGCACTTGGATGCACCTGCAACATCAAGGGACCTAGAGATATTCCTTCAAGAGCTGCTACCAGATGGCACAGCTGAATTTTTACATCTCCATCTCTTCCCTCCTTCATTTCCTGTATTACAGCTCTACTATCTGATCTTTTCTTCCTTGGACATGCTGATAAGCACATAATGAAAATGCCTCCTGCGCTATGAGTAGGAGCACAGCAAAATGCACACAACAGTTGGCATCTTGCAGTAACTATTTCAGGCTCTTTGCAAATCCTAGCAGCTGTCTCCAATTCCATTACACATTTTCCATTTTGAAACCATTAGTTGCAAAGCAAGAAGCATTACTCTTGCTAACAGAGAAGGTCAGGGGATGGGGAAGAATTCCCAGTCTTTGAACAAAAAAAATACAGTCAACATTGCCATGAGCTCCAAAGCTCTAAAATAATGCAGTAGCAAGCTAAGTGAGTATACTGCCTCTTAATATAATATAAAACAATCAACAGCAATAGAAAAGTATCCTAAAGCTATATATCAATTTCCTGTCCAATAAGATATATCTAGGCCATTTCTCTGCCTCACTGAAGTCACAGCTGTGGGGCTGGACCCCTCGCTCAGGCTGGCATGAGCAAGGAGAGTCCTGACATGCAGCAAGACCTAGAGTCACCCCATCGCTTCCAAAAAGCTTAGATCAGAGTAAACCAGGAGAAATGAGATGCGGTCTATTTCAAAAGCATCAGAAGCAGGAGTCCCACACCAACAAAAGCAGCTTGGAAACACTATTTTAAATTAAGAGCTATTGTCTAGCGCAGTCTTCAGCTGCTTTCTCATCTACAATCGCCTTATCTCTCTGTCTGTAACAAAAGCATTGCCTGGAAACACTGCAAATATCATTCCTGTGGAGAAATCCCCTTTGCACACACACCTGTGCAAACCCCAGGCCTGCATGCTGGCGGCAGCTGAAATTGTGCAGAGATACTCACGCAACTGGTGAACACTATCAGCTGCATGGCAGAGTCATGGGCAAAGCATGTAGCATGACAGAGCACAACCATCCCAGAGCAAAACCAACCGCTCTGGTGTATATACTCTGTGACAGGTTTATGTTCAATCAATTGCCTAGGAACTTTTCAAAGCCACTTATCACTCACTGCATCCTGCCATGCTGAAGCCCACCTTTTAAGTATCCACCACATGGAAAGGAGCGAGGAGGTCCAGTATATAGGGATTTGTCCTGGTCTTCCACCCCTCACCAGCAGAAACCTCTGTGCTGACACATAGGGGATTCAGAGGATCTCAGGATTGCATCTCTGCCCAAGCAGGGCACAGAGCCACTCCCAAACCATTTATTACAGTCATGTCAGTTCAAAAGAACTATTTATTTTGGTTTTTATTTTGTGAAACCAGGAGAGGACTAATGGACAAGCAGAAAATGCAAAGGGACTCTTGCCTGCTGCCCATCATATTCTTACTCCTGACCTATCCATCTACTCCTGGCTGCTCAGGGAACCTTCAGGCAGAAGTAAGCCTTAGTGAGCCCTGGAAACACCAAGGCTAAAGACCAAATGTTGAGTTGTTGGAGTGCTTTGATCATGCTCTTCTTCTCCTGGGATTTGCTACCAAGGCCATTAACTAAAGGAAGAACTGAGATCCACTCTGCTGCCTGCCTGTCACTCCCACCTGTGGGAATGCCTGTTGTTGCGGATCTGCAGACAAGCTGGCAGGGACCTTTCTCTAGGCAGAGGAAGACATAATTAATGGACATAATTAATAGCGTAAGGAAGGTCTTTGGTTTATCAGTCTATTGATCAGAAGAGAGTTTCTAGCAGACAATCTGTGGGTTGCCAGCATGCTAAAAACAAAATAAAACAAAACAGAGGGAACAGACTTTTTCCAACTTTGCCCTTTCTAGTCTTTGAAATGTTATACTGGGAGTCACTAAACATGGATGAAAGTTGAGCATGAGTTGAATAGTCGGGCCCATCTTTACTGTACATAAAGCCTGGATTCAGGAAAGCAGAACATCAAGTTTAGCTCAGGAAAGCAGGGGACATTGGAGGAAAAGCTGAGATTTTTTGCCTTTTCTTTTTGTCCCTTTAAATCTGACCTAGGGGTATTAAACCTTGGGTTGGGGGTGACGTAGCATACTCAAAACACATTCCCATGGGCAGATGTACTGTATTTTACCTTATGCAGCTCAGTTTGGTAGCAGACATTCATGGATACTTGCGCAAGTCAACGTGTAACAGCTAAATATAGTCCTCTCATTGCTATTATCTTGTTAACGAGCAACCTTTGCTACTCTTGCTCAGTACGACATAGTTCTCCGAAACCCCCATGGCATTGTTCTGTCACTGCCAGTCAGTGGCAAGACAACACAACATGGAAAAAAATATGAGAGGAGGTTTTTCACAGCCTGTCCCTGCAATAAGAGGAAGGCAGAGCCCAGCCTGGACTCCCTCGCAGAGCAGAGACCATGATCTTGCACCACACCAGCTGGGTTTCTGCTCTCTGAGCTGTACCAGCAGCAAGTGTCCCAATGGGACCTTGGGCCGACCTCAGCCTCTCTGCTAATGAGCAGCCCCAAGGGAGAACAGAGCTCTTCACCTCTTCCATGATCCTGAAGGCAAATTACTCAGGCTTCAGAGGCTGCCTGGGGAACTTTATTTTTAGAGGATCCTCTGAATTATGCATGAAACGTAGGGAGAGAAGGTGGCATTTTATAGGAAATTGTAGCATGGGCTGCATCAGCCCTTACTTGACATGGGCACTGGGGATTCAATCAGGCACCTGCACAGAGTGGGGGAGTGCTCCGGCAGGAGCTGGAAGGAAAGCTTTGCTGTAAGCACACCCTCCAAACACATGCCAGCCTCAAAGCCAGCTGCAAGCTCAACTTAAAACACAGAGAAGCTTAGAGGGGATCTATAAGGGATCTGGACCCAAGTGCTCAAGATTCCCCTTGCCAGTGGCCACCAGCCCCATGTGGCACAGGGGTAGTCCCAAGAACCATGGCACTTGGATCCCACTCATCCGAGCATGGTGACTCCAGACAGAAAACTACCAAGGGGAGACACTGGTAGAGGAGCCAGAGACAATCCATGTGTCCAAGAGACTGGTCAGGGATGGTGATGGAATAACTAAACATGTTGCTAGGAGACACCAAACTTGAGATCAATAATTCATGATATCTCTGCAATGAAGTGAATAATTCAGGGGTGTGGGAGGCAGGGGGAGAAATGGGGAAGAGGATTTAAAGCCCTTCCCCCCATCCCCCATCCCATCCCATGACTTGGGATGGGGAGTCTGGCATCCAAAAAGCCTGAAAGGGGCTGGGGGTGCCTCCTAACCAAAACCAGTTACTTCCTCCCAGCAGGAAGCCTATTATTGCTGGTCCCCTGCCTGCACATCATGCCAAAACAGCATCCAGCCAGACATGGACAAACAGAAAGACCTGGGGCTTCTGTGTGCCTGGAAGGAATATCCAAGGCACCAGCCCAGCTTGGCTACCTCAGCATCAGTGGACCCCAAACAAGATCTGGACACATGGTCATCTGTTTAGAGGCTGTTCACTATTTCAGACTCACTTAAATGATTGTACATTTGGCAAAGTTTTTTCTTCCCCAAAATATTATGGTTTCCAAGTCATAATGTTAAATAGAAGCAATCCTGAGAGGCTCCAGTGATCCGTTAGAAATGTTTCATTTAGAAATCAAGCTAAATTTAAATGAGAATGGTAAGTACTGCAGAACAAAACCAAAGTGTTTTCTTTTGAATAGAATCAAGTGCTTCATTCGATGTGAAATAAGGATTTAAAAAGAACCCAAACACTCTGGTCACTGAACCAGTGAGAAAAATCAATTTTTTCCTTTTTGCAGAGTGCTGCAGAGTGTTGAAATGCATCTCTGCAAATGAGTTTAGGGAGGTAACTTGGCTGATAACACATGCATGTTTGGATGTTTCCCCGAATATGAGCTCAAGGCTTTACCCAGCCTGATGTTCAGTCTCCCCTCCAGCCCAGCTACACAGGTCGGCTTCCCTGTACATCCCTCCCCAGTTTGGAAGTCACAGAGGAGGATGGGCCAGCTTCTTTCCCTGGGAAAGGAGACATGTCCTTGGGGGTCTCAGCACTGTGTGCAGAAACACAGAGGGAGCTGGGAACCATCCTAACCACTGGAAAGGATACCAAAGTTAGGAGAGGAAAAAAATCTTACACCCCTCCAAGAAAGCCCAGTACATTGAATCTTCCAGGAAGACCTCTGATAGGTCTGTAAAACCAATTAGCATTCCAGATAAAGAGCATTGTTTGGAATTGCCTCAGCTCCTCACAAGCCAGAAACACAATTGGAAGAAAACCACCAGAGTTTGATTTGCTCTGAAATGAAATGGGCTTTGGACAGGGACTGGGTCCAAAATTGCTTGGTACTACCCAAGCAGTAAAAGCTGAACAACTGAGCTGTTCACCAAACAATGATGAGGGTTCCCCTCCTCCCACCCCCCCACCCTCCCCAAATGTCACTTTGCCACTAACAAAAGACTTTGTGAACAAGAAGGGTCAAACATAGTTTCCAAACCCAGTTATATCCCACTGTTAGGCTTAGGAGTCCTCCTAACAACAAGGCTTTCTGCACCCCACAGCTCCAAGCTGGATGGTGGGAAGAGCTCTTGGAAACAGCTGAAATGGAGAGAAGTTAATTACTTCAAGTCTGGCAAACAGGGCAGCGACCTGGACCTGAGGGGGTTTCAGTAATGGAGAAGCCAATTCTACTTTAGCTACAATATGATATCCCCTCACTATGGGCTTCATAAAGTGCTGGGCCCTGAAGAGCTGACCTTTTCCTCTGAACATATTTTTGGGGATAGAACTGCAAGAAGCTCCTCGCAGGAAGATGAGTGTAAATTAAACAAAGTAAGTACTGATGTGCTTTTGGATCCAAGAAGACCGGGAAATGCTGTGGCAGTAACTCCAATTCTTGCATCTGACTGGAGGGAGCAGGCTCAGCACGAGGAGCAAACCATACACCAGTCTCGCCCAGCCTCCCCATTCACTGCTGCTGGCACAGGAGCTTGTGAGCATCACTGAGCTGTCAGAGGTCTTCAAACAGGGAAATAGATCAGCTCACAATTTCTAAAAGGACAAAGCTCAGCTGATCTCAACATCCCTTTCTTGCACACACTGTGCGGTTGTAAGACACAGTCACATTAGAATGATCTACAGGATCTTTTGCTGGAGCCTTGCCACATCCTGGCTGGGTTCCCAGAAGAGCTTGCACACCCTGCAGAGGAAAAAGCTTCAATGCAGTGTGGCCTTTCCCTCTCCCCATTAGACCCCATATTCCTCCTCCCCAGACACGTTCATTGCCACACTGCAAGTAGACATGCCTTTTTGGTGCTGCCAAATCAATACTTTGCAGCACATTCAATGGCAAGTGGTGGTGGTTTTAGTTTCACAACAATAATTACACCACAAGGCGCTTGTCAGTTAGTGCGCTCTGTGGTAATCAAAACCTCCACTTTGAAAATACAGGGCGTATTCCCGTCTGTTCCTGCTCTGCTCTGTGTGGGAAGATTACTCATTCATGGCTCTATCTTGCAGCCAAGTCATGACAGATGGGTGGGCTGGAGTGAAATTCAGGACTCTGTGACTCATGAATTGCCCTGGCAGCTCCGGGGTTTCACTCTCCCTCCCAGCACCCAAAATTGTGGCCCGGCTGCTGGTGCTTGCTGAGCAGTGCCCCTTCTCCTTAGAAAGTGCGACTGTCCCTCTTGCAGCTTCTGAGCCAGGAACCCTGCTGCACTGTGCCCCTACAGCACCCCCAGAGCACGGCTGTGGGAGGCCTATACATCTCACCCCAACAGCAAGGAATGGGAAGGCATCACTGGTGATTCATCCCCATTAAGGGAACAGAAACAACCCTCACCTGTCTAACTGCATATTTGGTTTCATTAATGCCCGTCTTCCTCCGTCACTAGTTCAATCATACAATAAAGCTGCACATCAGCACTTGGCACATTCCTGTCCTGTCCCTAGCAAGCTCCCACACAAGTGGCCTAACAGCACTGGCTGCACTCAGCTGCTCAAGCCATGTCCTGGAGACCCTTATCCCAGCTTAGGGAAGGTCTGGAGGGTGCTGTAATGGTCTGTGTGCCACGCCAGCATTGCGCAAGCAGCCATCACTGCATTTGCAAATGGCAGATCCTGGGGGATCCACTGCCAGAGCTGGAAGGAAACTGCACCATACTGGCAGGCAGTGACACAAACCCAAGGGTCTGTAGGTAACCACATGCCACAGCTGTTTCAGCATGGGCTGAGACCACCCTCCATCCCCAGGACCACGCATGCAGCGCACATGACTGCAGCCCAGCACCTACACCACTGCCTGCTCCAGCTCCTTGCAGCCCTGGAGATGTTTGTATGAGCTGAGCATTTCCTACAGGACATGTATCCCACAGATCCAACTTTCCCAGCCTCTGAGTTTGGAGCTGGGAGTTTTAAAACCCCAACTTTCCTGAAATCTGTGGCTGCTGCTCTGACCTATCTCAGTGCCCACTGAGTGTTTCTACCAGGACAGTGACAGAAGATGTTTCCTGATCAGCTAACCCTTCAGGCACTCTGGCTGAGAGAAAGGTGCATGCAGAAGGTCAAGTTCATTTTTTTAATGCTGAGAAATTGCCCTGCAGGGCACTGCACCTGAACCCGGTGCACCAAGAGCTGTGGCAGGCACATGCCCTGGGAACTGACACAACATGAGACCTGGGTGACAAATTTCAGCCTGAGAAGTGGTTTGCCTAAGGGCAGAGGCTGCTGGGGCAGAGCACAGCACAATGGAGCAGGCAGAGGTGACACACATCTCAGCTGTGGGAGTACATAGCAGCACCATGACCACAGGATGTAACACTTTCTCCTATCTCTCCAGGACAGATCCAAAGCAAGGACAGGAGGCTATCTCCAAAAAGGGGACACAGCATGAAGAAGCCCAATGAACCAGGGCAGCCATCTGACACAGTGCCAGGCAAGAGCCATTGAGTGCAGCAGCAACATCTCTGCCACAGTAGCTAATATATAATACTGTGGTTGTCTGGCTACAGGTGCCTGAATCTAATTAGGTATTTCAGCACAACGATCATTTTAATTAAGTAAAGCAAACTGCCTCTGCTGGATGCACTAGTATCCAAAATTCCCAGGCAAGCTTCCATTGCATCTCCCCCACCCTGCCGTTCGTTTCCTCTGCTTTGTGAACAGTTTAAACAAAAAGCCATTTTTCTCCCAGGTACAAAACAGCAAAACAGGGCCTCAAAACCAGGCAGAAGGCCCCCGGGACAGCAGGAATGGGGCATGAAATACACATCAGGAGCTGTGCATGCTGCAGTGCGTGTGGGGCTTTGGTCCAGGCTGGATTCCCTGTCCTACTGACCAGAAATAGGAGTACAAGGGCAATTTTTGACCAACAGCTTCAGCCATGGTGGATTATCCAGCTATAAAGAGGCTGTCAGGAACCTAAACCAGACCATGTCTGTATGTGACAGTGAGAAGCAGCAGGAGTTAGAAGCATGAAACGCAGACCAAGAGCACAATTTCATCCTCCTTTACAACCGATGAAGAAAAATAAAATTAATTGTTAAGTGACAGCTTTAAGGACTCAGGCTAGTCCAATTTCATTAGGGCCTAAGCCCTTCTAACATATGTGATACATCTTATGCAATGTACGCACTTCCACTGCATGCAGAGGCCACTTTCATCACTAGACAGCAGCCTGCAAGGGATAGCAGGGCCTGCACTGTGTTGGGGGGGGATGACACACACAGACTAGCAGAATTTGCTGGCTGTCTCACACAGCCCTTCTTCAGAAAACTTCCCACCTCTCTGCTCACCCCAACATAGCTCCAAGAAGCTTCATCCCATGGTTGCTCCCTCTTAGGGAGAGGGGATGCCCCAGCAGGATGCTTAACCCAGAGGCATTTACCATTTCTAGATGTCATAGGAAGAAGCAGAACACCATTCTCTCCCCCAGCAGGATATCAGAGCTGGTGCAAGGACCATGCAGCTGCTTCCAGTTCTTATTGAGAGCTTGTGCCACATCCCCAGGCCTACTCACACCCCAGAAATCTTTCTGTATGCCCAGAGCTGCTGATTATCCCCCGGCAGCCCTACTCCAGGCTGATTCCCATCACCTGGTCTGGCCCTGGGAAGCTTCCTACCCACCTTCTCCTAGGGCCACCTAGGCGTGCCCAGCAGCCATGGTCCAGCCCCAGGAGCAGGGCAAGCTCACAGCAGGGAGGACAGCCTGGAGAGTCAGGACTGCCTGGAGTTCCATCTTTCCCAACCATGGGAAGCCCCTGGGGGGATGTGGGAGAAGTTTGGGTCTGACCTCCCAACCTGGCTGTCTAAGCGGCCACTGCACTCCTGCCCTGGCTCCTCTGCAAGTGATTTCCCATGCAGGAGGCATTTTATTCCCTAAAGAGTTGTGCCAAATGGCACCTCCTGCAAATCCCTTTCTCCTTGTGCTTGAATGGTGGCAGTTATGGGAACTCAAATCTATCAGCTTCTGGAGGGATAAATGGTCCACAACTAACAGTTTCTTCAAGAAATCAAATAAACCAACAATATATGGAAAGACCAAATGCTTAAAAGGAAATAATTTGGGCTGCTTAATTTGTGAATCCAACCCTACTTAACTTTTTTTAATTACTCCCATAAAGCCAGTAGTTTCAAGCACACATGCAATATTGTGAGCAGATTCAAATCTAATTAGCTGTGTTCACGTTAATTAGATTCATTGTGTGTTTGATGCTCAGCTCTTCCTTCAACTTTTATCTTGGTGAATGTATTCATAATTAACCCAAATATAGTGCATAGTTAAGGCTAGTTCTGTAGGAAAGGATCTGCTCTTGCTTTCCCTATGGACAGTTCCTCACATTTATTGCCTGTGGTCCGTAAGGAATAAGGAGAGCTAGTCCTGCAGGGAACATGTCAGAGTGATGGCTCTTTTAAGCCTCAGAGAGGTGTGATTTGGGGCTCCAGAGAGACCTGAAATGCACAGAGAAATTATCAAGCTTAATGAGTCAAGCCAACAAAGCCCAATGGCAATAATGCCAGGGGAGATGCTGGTGGTGATGGGTGATACATGGAAGCTGAGCAGCAGAACTCAGCTGCTCTTCTGCCCCTGCCTGTGACTGCTTGGAGCTGGTGCAGTCTGGCTCTGGCAGCCTTAGAAAGGCTCCTGCCTGCCAGCCATCACCTCTGGCCTGTGGGTCTGCTTGGTCCTGCTCTGTGAGCACAAACAGTAAAGCAAAGGCTGAGTGCTGATAAAAAGTGCAAGCTTTCATTGGGTAACAGGGGGTTTCTGACTACAGACCTCACACACATTTCCCAATAAACATGTCCCAACCATTTCTGACCACTAACACCAGTCCTATGCTGGAGCTGTGTGTACCCATTGAGAGGAAGAAATGAACCTTGGCAGATGAAGGGTGAAAAGGGACATTGGTAGGAACCAGGAGAGTGCTGAAGAAGAGTCATCTAAACCATGGCCAGAGGGACCAGAGCAAGAGCACTGGCACAGCTGGGAGCCTAGCATCCGTGCAAGCAGGACCTGAGGCTGCTCTATGCAGGGTGAGAAGTTTGTCTGCTCCTCAGGGCTGGCTCCATCAGGGACAGTGGTGTCTGCAGAGAGGTGATGAGAACTGCCTTCTTATGAAAACAGGTAATCACTGGATTTGGGGCTAAAAGCTGTGTTGAGGCCCTTTGTGCTCAGTCTCCAGCTGGCTGAGGTATGTGTCCTGGCAGAAGTGCCATGCTGGGGATATGACATCTCCATGAGCTCAGAGAATGACATTGCTTTTGGGAAGCATGTCAGGTGTATAAAGCCTGGTCAGCTCTATTTTAAAGAAGGTCTTTTTTCTTTGCCTTGATTTCACTAGTTAAATATTTGTTCTTACAGGACACTGGTAATTAGATTAATGTGTGTTTCTTGCTTATCTGAGAGCAGGTTTGGTGGGCAAAGAGGTTCATATGGTGTGCATGCCTGTGACCTCTGAGAAGCAGCAATGTTTTCCCAGGTCTGACTGGGAGACACCATACAGGGAATGGAGGAGATGGAGGAGATAGAGGGGATGGAGGAGCAGTCAGGGAAGGCAGTAGCGAAAGTCCCAGCATCACTTTCCAAGCCAGGGGTTCTCATGCATTGCTACCCAAGGGGAAACCTTTGGCTAAACATCTTGGAAGAGAATTTGGAAAGCTGGGTTTGCCTCCTTCCCCCTAAAAAAAAGAGAAAGAAATAGTGAAATGTTCAGTGGTGAAACAAACCCCTTATGCATTTTTTCTTAAATTGAAGTAACAGAATTATTGGTTCCTTCAAAGAAAAATGCAAAGACCATGACAAACCAGTCATATTTGCAAGCGTCTCTCATTTGAGATACAAGGAAATAGTTTCTTGCATACTAGTAAACAGCATTATTAATTTATTTGGCATTTCCAAGCCACCAGAAAGTCTGAGAAAGTGCCATGTTGTGCTGACACTGACCCAAAATAACCATGACAGGTTATTCCTACTCTTCAAAACTGTCAGAGGAGCAAACCAGCAGAGATTTGTTGACTTGTCCAGCTGTGCACCCAGATAAACCAGGGCAGAGCCTGGCCCTGGGTGCCATCACTGGTGGGGGCAAACCACCTTTCTGAGAAATGGTTTTTAAGAACAGCATTATACAGAACAAAGGAAAAAGTTCAGACTTTTAAAGGCCCTTTTTAATTACTTTTTGCACATTAAAAAGGTTTGTGGCTTTCTTTTTAAGAAAAAAATAATCTTTGAAAGGACAGCCACTTTATTTTACTTTAATATACACAGCGGTACCTTCCAGAGTTGAAAGCATTTGGTGCTGACAGATTCAGGCTGTCAAAGGGAACTCCTGCCAGCTGGCACTGTGCAGGCATCCTCAGATCAAAGAGAGATGAACCGTACTGCGGGTGGCAAAGGGAGCTTGAAGGGCAGGAAAGAAACCCTTAAGATGCAAAGTCAATCCTTTGCAAGGCAAGGATTAAGGTTTCTGGTGTCACTGATATTCCACTCTTTCTGTCCTTAGCTAACAGTTTGGGTGCTACATCTGCAACAGGAGCCTCCTGAAGGCAGCAATCTGTGGGCACGAGGAGTCTGCAGGGCTCAGTTTCTCCTTGGCAGGGGAGCAGCACCTCACCTCCAACAGACCCTGGGCAAACACCACTCTTGTGGCCAGTCTCCAATGTTTGCAGAAGCTGCTGAGAACTGCAGTTGATGGGATTGAGTGAGCAAGTGGGTCCTTATCCACACCTACAACCACTCCTCTGGGGCTGATGGCTGCAATCAGTGCTGCAGTTCCAACAGCACTAACGAGTACATCTAATGAGTGCATCTAATGAGTAGAGTGGGCCAGGGATTGTGACCATGCTGTGTGATAGGAGGGGATGGTGAGTGGACCCCATGCCACTGGAGTCACCTTGGTCCCCACTTGGTGCTCTGATCTGAGCTGCCTTGTGGGCTGGATCATCCTGTCCCTCAGTCACAGAATCACAGAATCATAGAAGAGTTAGGCTTGGAAAGGACCTTAAGATCATCTGTTTCCAACCCCCCTGCCATGGGCAGGGACACCTCCCACTAAACCATGCCACCCAAGGCTCTGTCCAAGCCAGCCTTGAACGCCCCCAGGGATGGAGCATTCACAACTTCCCTGGGCAACCCATTCCAGTGCCTCACCACCCATTTAGCCTCTGAGCCACATCTTGCTTCTTCCTCTACCCTCATGACATATGCCAAGTTAAACACAGCTTCTTCTATGAAGTTCAAATAAAATCTATGAGTTTGACCTTTTCTAGGCCAAAAAAAAAAAAAATAAAATAGAAAGTCCTTGGTCTGTTGAGAAGCAGTGTTCACAGATAAAACAGATGTGGCAAAGCAGAATAGAGTTGGCTGAACAGTCATCTCATCCAGAAAATGCTATTTCATCATAATCTTCTGGAAGAAGATATGAATTTGGTTACTACAGAAGAAAGAGCAAGCACGCACCCAAAAAAGCTCCCCATCTCCCCATTTGTGCTAGCAGGGTGCTGCTCTGACGAGAATCTGCAAAGGAGCAGAATGAAGCAGGGCAGAAGAATCCAGAGATGTCTTCGGCAGAGGCCAAGATCTGGGATCCAGAGCATCCCCCACCATACCCCAAAGCAAACACAAGCTCTTCACACTCCCCAAATTTCCCAAGCAGGAGCAAGGCACCGGGTGCATCCCAGCCTTGTCTCCTTCATTTTTGGGTGTTACGGCACTGAGGGAAGATGCACAGTGCAATCTGGACTTCCCTACGTCTAAAATTTGGTTTTCAGGGTCTGAGTGTAAGTAGGACATGGTCCAGCAACACAGACATAAAAGGCAGAAGGAGAGATGGATGGAATTCAGAATTGTCTTTCTTTTGAACACTGTCTACTTCAGTTTGATGAAACAAGTCTGGGAATGGCATTGAGTGGTCAAATACCTAATTAGAGTCAAAATTTAAATTCTTGCTTTCTGAATGAAATAAATCTCAGTGTCCTTTGTCAAATCTTTGACTGGGTGGGTTTTTTTTTTGGTTTTGTTTGAGTGCTTTTTTTCTCCCCAAGACATTTTTTGAGGAAAAAAAGTGTAAAAAATTCAAGTTAAATTCCCTTTCATTCCAGTTTCACAAAGTTTGACCAATTCAAAATTAGTATTTTCGATGGAGGGGGCAAGCACGGGGATTTGGTTCATTTCCCTATACTGCTAACAAAATCCAAGCTATTTTTATCAGATCTGTGCCAAAATGAGTTTATCCTGGATTTTCAGAAAACCTTTCTGCAGTCCAAGCCTTCCTTGCAAGTTTCCCATCGCCGTGTGCTGCTCAGCTCACTAATAGAGAATTGCAGTCGAGCAGGCATCTAGCTATAGAAATCAATATGAAATTCATCTTTGCAGGTGAGTCTTCCCCGCAGGGTGGGGCTCAGGAGAGCACAACCTCTGCACCACCACTCCACTTCCGGCATCCACAGGAGCAAAGGAATCTTGCCCCTGGAAACAGCCTCACCGGGGACTGTCCTGCCTGACATTACACACCAGCTCTTTTGTAGCAGATTATTTTGTCGGATAATACCCGGCACTGGGAACAGAGGAGCACAACACCAGGGAGATGGGCTGTGGGGGAGTCCAGGCAGACCGAGCACCCCAGGGGCTGCTCAGATGCTGTGCCGTCCCACACACACGCTGCAGAGGTTTTATGGCTTTTCCCCTCTCTGATGGATCGCTGGGTGATTTTTCTTTGCTTTGGAACAAGATGCAGAAAGCTTGACAAATGGCAAGAAGAAAAATTTCTCATGCCAGAATAATTCAATTTTATTGCAATTCTTCGCTGCGCACCACGCTCCCTCAAACTTGCTGGGGGGTGAAAATCATTTGACAGAATATAACACACAGAAAGCCTCAGGAAGCTCTCTGGAGCTGCTGTGCTTTTGTCCTCCTCTGCTCCCAGTCTTCACTGCACCCTTAGGGTGGGAAATGCAAAGTAAAAGGGTTCTGGGTGGTGTGAATTTGGTGTCCACTCCCTAAACCCCTGATCTGGGTGCTGGACCCAAAAGGGAGTTCCAGACATCTCCAGTGAGCATGCATTTCCTTAGGAAACTCCCAGCTGGTCCTTGTTCTATAGGTCTGTCTGTGGCCACGGCCCCTTCTGGGTAATGGCATTTTCTTCCTGAAAATTCTGCTGGAATTTCTGATGAATGAAAAGCTTCCCAGTTCCCCCGGTTTGGGAGCTGGAGATGTAGGACAGCCACTGTCCCGTGTGTCCTCTGGGGTGGCTTGTTAAGCCCTTTTCAATGCTCTGCCAGTATGAAGGATACAGAAATGGCAAGCACTGCTGGCTTTTTCTCTTTTTTTGGGCAGTTTATCACTAGAACATCCTAGAAACACTCCAGAACATCAGAGAAGGGTAAAAATTACTTAGAATGAAAAGCCAGCTCACTGTTCCCTTGTGTTGTTATTTTCAGCCCTTTGGACCTAAAAATCAATGGAAGAAAATGGTGTGTGAGCTGAGCAGAGGCACCCCCAGCTTGGGGTGATGCTCTCTGTCCCCAGCACTGGGGAGGCAGTGGAGCACCTCCGGGGCTGCAGGTGCTTATTCCCCATCCTTCTTGACAGGGCTGGCTGGCACCACCCATCACACAGCTCTGCCCCACAGGGCTTCTCATTTCAGAAGGGATTCAGCATCTCTCACTGCCATGATGTTTGTGAAGAGGTGCCAGTGCCCACTCACTGCAGGGAATGTATCTCTTTGAAGGTCTCTTGGTGCTGCTGCACTTCAAAAAGCCTTATGGGCTTATGCCGCTGGAGAGGAGGAGAAGCAGTGGGGATAAATTAGAGCCATGAAATTGGAAATACTCGGTGAGCGCTGTTGGCAGGACTTGCATAAAGACAGGCAGGAGGCTCCCGTGGCAGAACAGGCAGCATGAGATGGGCAGCACAAGACAGGACAGGCTGTGCACGAGAGCTCTCCTTCTGTCCTCTTGAAGCAAAATGTGTCCCTGTCCCCCTGAGCATGTGCCTGTGCATGTGTGTGAGGACCCTACAGGATTGCTCCTGAGTGCCGCCTGTCACAAGGCGTTGCTCCCTGTCCACAGCGTGGGACAGCCCGGGGGCCTCTCAGGATCAGCAGTGGCGACCATGGGTGATGACTCCCTGCTGATGGTAATGTCTGGCCTGGCCAATTTTTCTGCCTCATGACTTAGGATTTACCGGTGTTAGGCAGGGCTATTTTTTAAAATCAAAATGTCAGGTAGTGCTCAAATCAATTGTCTTACAAAAACCTGAAAGGCTAAATATATTTAATTTGCACAGTAACCTTCACCTGCCAAGCCAATGTAAGTTGGCAGGAGAGCTATGGCTTTGCTTGATGGGGGAGCCTGGAGGCTAGATTTTAGCTCTTCAGTGTATAAAGACACTCACAGAGGGAGAAGCAGGAAGAGGAGCCTGGGGGGACAGTGGCACAACATGGGCAGTAAGGGCATTCCCCAGTGAGATGGTGGGTTCCGGAGGGATCAGATAGCTTTGGAAGGATATGCCTCTACTGGATCAGCTGGCCTGGGGGAGAAAAACCGTCAACCTTGCCAGTGTGGGACAAGGGGAGGTGTGGGACAAGGCTCGGTGTGAGGGAAGGTGACACTGCCCTTCCCTGGCTGACAGCTGGATGCTGTCTTGCCTCAGGCCATTCACAGCATCTCTTCCCTCTCCACTAATAGGATTTGGAAGCTTAGCTACCTTTGTGCAATAATAACAGCTCACCCCAGAGTCTTTCAGGCATGGCTGCTTGGCTGCCTAAAAGCCTGGAAAACTGCTAATGAAAACTAATTCCTGTCTTGAGCCACGGCACCCAGCGCACCTTGGGAGAACGGTTCTGCATGTGCTGCCTGCGTGGCTGCTGGCCCCCATACTATCCGCAGTGAATGGGGTCCTTCAGGGATGGCAGCCACTCACCCCGTGCCCCTGCCACTCATCCTGTTCCACAAGGCTCTCCAGCACGGCCTTCCAGGGAGCTGCAGAAGGGCAGAGCACCACTCGTGGCTGCAGAGCCCTAGCAAGGAGGGTATCTCTAGCAGCAGGAGGGTTTGTAAGCACAGAAAAGGCAGGAAATGTGGCAGATGTGAGTGTACAAAAGCCTATGGCTTTCCTATGTCCAGGGCCTGGCATCCATCCTGACCTCTTCACAGATGCCCACGGAAAAGCTCATGTTTTATTTACCCCTCTTGGACTACTGAAGCAGTATTTCTAAACCCCCCTCCATTCTCACCCAGCTGTTTCTCTCTCTTCCTTGACACAGCCTGATGCTTCCCCAAGCACCTGCCCTTGGTACATGGCCTCTCTGCCGCAGGAATGCAGTGCTACAGGCAGCATATCTCTGCCCTGCAAGTACTGATGAGACTAGAAAATGGGTTTTGGGTATTTTTTTCCAAAAAAAAAAAGAAGATGAACTGTGCAATTATTATCCTAATGGATGTGACATGTTCTCTATGTACTGACACATAACATATGGCGCAAGATTACATCCTTCTAAATGATTCATGCAGTTCATCACCACCGTGATTACCTGCTCCTTTCCAGAGCTGTGTCTTCCCATGCAGCTACAATTCACATCCCTCCTCCCTGTGGCCCCATCTCAGCTCCAGCTGCTGCGGCATTTTCAGCCTCAGGTAGATGTTAGCCAGCTTTGCCCATTGTACCACTCATCTCCAGCCTGGCTACTTGTGCAATACCTGCAGTGTGTGAATGGCTTGTCTTCACTCCTGGCTTATTAATAGCACCCTTTGGCCAGGGTTTCCCTGCCAGCACCTTTGCAATGAGGCTGCAAGTGTTGGGAATGCACATCCCACAGGCAAGCTGGTTGGAGCAATTTATCCACAGGAATTTATTACTCCTACAATGGAAAATTCCTCCAAGGAAAAGGTATTCATTGAGATGCAAATTTACCATCCTCTCTGCAGAAAATAAACCAATTTTCCCTGCACAAAGCTCCAATAACCTATTTGTAAGAGCACCGCTCAAAAGCGGTAACTAGCTCCCCAGGAATATTAGCGTGCATTAGCACGGAGCAGCGTATGGGAACAGAGAGCAGCATCTTGGCCTTGCTTATCCTTGGGACATTCGGAAGAATTAATACAATTTAACTTTTCTAATTCACAGATTTTGGTGGGAAACTTTAAATGGGTTTTTGATATAGAAGCCTGATCTGCAGCATGTGAATCAAAAGAGCCTCTTGGGGCCTTTACCAACCAGTGTGCTTTAATAGAAAAACTGTATCATGGTGACATGCAAAGCCTTGCATTAGGGGATGCCAGGTAATGATGCTATATGCTGCTCTGTTATAACAAAGAGCTAATTACCCGATGAATTCCATGGGAATGGAACTGAGGCCAAATGATTTTAGATGCTACAGACAAAAAGCTCTGTTAAAAAAACATTGCTCAGGTGGCAAGTTAAGTACTCAAATGGTGGAAAAGGCCAGATTTGTGGCTCCTGAACAACTTCAATTTTGTACCATATACACTGGAAGGAGAGAAAAGCCCCAGGAGAAAGGAATAAGTGATCATTTAACTAAACACTGCATTGTAAAATAAATGGGGGCAGAACTAAGTTCAAACCGAGTACTGTAAAACTAGCCTTGCCTACTTTCTGAAGCTCGATTTTTCGAGCAGTCCTTTAAAGACACTTTGATGAGATTTCCCAACCTCTTCTCTTCTTTTCTTAAAAAAAAAAATAAATTCCAATGGCTAAAATAAAAAACCCCAATGGAAAGGAGAGATGATGTGCAGAGCTTTCCCGTGCCTTTGCCTCACCAAGCTGGCTGACTCCCAGGGTGAAGAGCAAGGCCAGCAGCTCCGGTCCTTGATTGACTTGACAGCTTCAGCTGGGGTTTTGGATTAATAAAGCTCAGCTGACAGATCAATCTCATCAGACAGAAGTTCTTGTTATCCAAATTTCTCCTCTGCAGCTCTGGGCCTGAATCATTTGTCTCTTTCTAAAAAGCATTCAAAGGCTATCAGTAGCCTCCAAATCCATTTCTGGGCAGTTTGTCCTGCTGGGGTTGTGCTGCTGCCTGGAGCCTGCCTGTCCATTCCCTGCATGTGATGTGCGTGGTGCTGCAGTCTTTATGGGCTGTGCAACCTGCCTTCCCCTGGCCCTCATCCTGCTTGGGACCTTTCCTCCTCACTGAGCAGAGATATCAGTACATCACTGCAGCTTCTCCTGAGGAGCATAGCAAGTGCCCATACACTGTTTGCAAAGAACCTTAGATGTACCTCAACTCTACCCATATTAGGTCCCAGTCTGAAATCCTCACAGAAATTGGACAAGAACCTTTCAGGCATTTGAAATTAAGTATAACCCAACTTTGCAGATGCCTGGGTTTCTGTGGCAATCTGTTGTCTCACCTGCACAGTCTCCAGTTGTGCATTTGCTATGCCATCCTTTGGTCTCCAACCATATGTTACACAGCGACACCATGGCCTTATCTCAGCCCTGACAGGTTTGGGTACAAGACAGTGTTTCAGGGTATCCCCAGTCTCTGGCAAGAACTGCAGGACAAATCAGCCATCAGACCCCTTATTTGACAAAATGTTTCTCTCTAGTGAATATTGTTTAACACCCTCTAGCATCAGTTAAAAACAAACTGGGAAGGGTTTCCCCCAGCCGAGGAGGAAGAAGAGGAATCAGCAATAAAAAGCAAATTCCACCAACAGCCAGAATTGGAAAATAGACAGCAATCAATGTGAAACACAATGAATGGTTCTGGGAAGCAAAAGTGAAGGCAGAACAAATCCCTGGTCCAAGGGGGAAAGAAAGCAGCAGAGGGGATTTTTCAAGCTCTGAAGGAAGCTGAACAACGGGGAGCTGGGGACTATAACCCAGAGTTATACTGATGTGGAAAAGGCAGAGGTGGACAGTAACTATTCCTGGTTTTCCAATGGAACACATCCAGTCAGACACACAGGCATGCCCTGGTCCCAGCAGGAGCAGCCTTGGCCCACCATGAGCTCCCAGACCCCCATCTCAGTGCCTCCCAGGGGTGTCTGTTCCTCTGCAGCTGGCAGCCTGATGGCTCCTGTACACCAGCTCTGTTAATTGCTTTTGCAGCTATAAATAATCTTTATCTCCCTCTCCGCTCTTCCCATGATGTTCACCTGGGATGCAGAGGCATGGTTTCCCTGTGATTCAGCCCCTCAGTGCTGCTCAGCCCCTGACACCATGACTCTGCCTGTTCCTGGAGTGCTGACATGTCTCTGGTGGGTGGCTGAGCAGCGAGTGGGGCTTTGCCCCACAGTATACAGCTGTACAGAGCTGTATACTGGCCAAACACAGGAGACAGAGACAGATTTGGAGGACGAGGAAGGAATTTCAGGGAGGGAGACTCTTTTTAGTGAGTTTTGTTTGCAAAGGTGAAAAAAAGAAGAAAGAAAAGAAAAAAAAAAGTGTGATGATTTCCTTTTCCCTCCCACTGATGGAAACAAGGAGAGCTTGTGGTAATTTGTCTCTGCATTTTGCAGGTCTAGAAGGAAAGTGGTAAGAAACTGTTGTGTTTTCTCCAGCTCCTCTCCTTGCCATAAGAAGGCATCAACTGACTCAAATGGTTGGTGTCCCTCTGTCACCAACAGCAGCAGGAAGGACCATACCGGGTGTCCTCATGGGGATGAGCAGGGAGACGCTCAGCAAGGGCGCCCAGCAGAAGTTAGACACTGTCGCTTCTCTTGTTTTCCCGAAGCATGCCAGACGGATTTCTTGGCTATGGCTGAGTCCATGGCTGCAGGAGCAAGGTGCATCACTGGAATATGCTGAGCCACCTCCTCACCCCAGCCCTTGCCTAGGGCAGGTTTGAACACAGATACATCCCAGGGAGGCCATGGAGACAGGCAGCTGCTAACAGGCACGAAGAAACCTCTCAGTGGAAACATTGCTCTCTGGAGAACCATTTTTTCAGCAGCAGCTATGAAATTCAAAGTAATTTTTCCCCCTTCCATTATCCCACCAATAAAAAACAATCACAAACTCACATTGTGTTCCCATTTTTCAGTTTAGAGGAAAGTAGGAATTACACTGTGTTCTGGAAAGTCACAATCCAAATGCCCAGGGCTTGAAAAAGATTTTTCCACCTGAAAGGAACCGCTTTCATCATTATCACAACTGGAGGGGGTGGGGGGTGGGGGTGGGAAGCAGGGACATCCACAAGGCTTTCCACAGACAATTTCCTGTCTCTTTGGATGCATCAGCCACTGTCACACACTGACACCAAATATGCTTGGTGTCACCCCACCTGAGGACACCACCCAGTGTGCCCTCTCCCTGGGCACCCAGCCCTGGCCACTGCTCACCCACCAGAGCAGCCCAAACTGGTAACTGGGAGCTGATTTAATCCTTTCGCAATTACCTTTTCCCTGGTTCTGTTTCCACCCTGCTCCAGGCCTAGAGCAGCATCTGAAATTATCAGTGTCAATTCCCTATGGCCCTGTTTATTAGGCCAGAGGACTTCCCCAGAGTAATCAAACCCAGCCAGAAATCGCATTAAACCCACAAAACAAACACTGGTGTTTGCCGCACAAAGCTCTTCCTGTCTCATTAAGATCAATTAGGATGTCTTGAGCAAACTTTCCTCTTTCTTTCTGTTAAGCCTGGACCGTTAAACCCATCCTCCACCTAAACAAGCTCAACAGCAAATCTGAAAAAGAAATACCCCTGCATCACTGTCACTGCTTCCACACATGCTCTCTCCAAAGTGGGTCGCAGAGGTAAAGGAATCAAGGTAGGGTGGGTATCCAGGACATCTCTCTCACAGCACTTCCTCAACCCTGAAGGGATGCGTACACACAGGACACTTTCTCTGCATCGCTTTCAGGACCATCCTGGCTCACCCTACCCTGGCACAGGCTGCAGGGGCCTCTCAGGGTGCATGGTATGGGCTGGCAGGCAGCTACTGTCCCCCCTGCTCAGACCAGGTTAACGCCCTGGTGTATTTGTTGGAAGCCACAAGTCTTCCAAGGCCAAAAGTCCCAGCTGGTGTAGAGCAGCGCGGCTCATCTATGGCGCTGATTTACACGGAGCATCTGCTGCAAGGGGAAGGGAGGAATATATTAAAGCACTGTAAATTCAGGTGGCAGAGCAGTCCTGGCAGGCCCGGCTCCACAGCAGCCAGGGTTAGCATCCCCGGTAGCGTTCAGAGTCCCAGGGGAGAACATCTTGGGGGGGGGGGGGGGGGGGGAGAGAGAGAGAAGGAAGGAGAAGGCGTATTGGCTGGTCCCCCAGCACCAGATATGAGGGGGCTGGAAGGGCTGCCATCCCAGGGTGCATCCTGACCCTCATGGGCTGCACACAGCGAAAGAGCTGCCCAGTGTGGGGGATGCTCTGAGGCATCAGGGTAGCTGGGGTTCCAGACCCAGAGGACTGTAACATCCCCTCTCTTTAGGCCATAAGGGCTATCTGCAAGCTGCCAGCCTGGCATCAGGGCCCATCAGCCGGAGGGAAGCACCCAGAGCAGGGACTTCAACTGCAAACCCTTAGCTCAGCAGCCTCCATCCCCCACCTCCCTGCTATGTAACAAGCCCACTTTCTCGCAGGCATGGCTGAGCATCGCACAAAGCAGAGCAGACGTGTCTTTGCTGAAAGCCAGCAAGAAAAGGGAAGACATAATTAACCTGTTGATTTTGGCTACAGACATTGCATAACGAAATTAGCCCCTTGGTCCCAGGTTGTGAACTTCCTGCAGAGCGGGCAGGCGCAGACTGCAGCAGCAGCAGCCCTCCGAGGCTACAGCAGCAGTGCCAGCTCATGTTCAGTGGCATTCACAGACCCTGCTCAAGGCTTGGCATCCTCTGAGCTCTCCACAAAATCACTCCCTGAAACTGTACAAGTTTTACAGGTTCTGGCACAAACTCACAGGGTTCCCACAGAAAGGGAGCTCTCTGCACCTGAACAAGGACGGCAAGCTCATGTGCTCAGACAAGCATCCTATTTCATTTAAACACAGTAAGACTTCTGCACAGATTTCTGAATTGTCCCAGGTTGAACTGGAAGAGGAGGTTCTCATTTCCAAATGAGATCAGCCTGGCACAGGAGCACACACGTTACAGGCAGCTCCTGAATTCTGCTTCTCAGTGTACCCAGCCACGGAAAGAGCAAATTTGCAACGGCTTGTGAGCACAGGAAGTCGCTCAGAGAGGATGTTGCAGGGAAAAGATGATGTTAATTCAATAGTGAGGGTGTCTGTATGTTGCTTGGGGGTGGAAAAGGAAGAGGGAGGGGAGCTGCCCCTGCCAGATCTGGGAACCATGGGAGAATCTGATAGGATTCCTGCTAGAAGGCAAATAACATCAAGCAGCCTCTGGAGGTGGTTTGTTTTCTCAGAAATCTTAACATGCAAGGACTGGCAAATAAACAGAAATTTTAGAGAAACCTCAAAGTATCTTTTTCCCTATTTTTATTTTTGGAACCCAGAAGAGGTGCAGGTCTCACCTGCTTATTGTACCAGGTGCTGCGAGGGGTGCGGGCAAAGGGAGGACCAAAACTCATGTAGATACAGGAAAATTGACATGCTTATGAGGCCTGCTTAAAGGTTTAAGCTTAAAAATAGAATGAGAGCCTGTTTTTTCCCTAGTGCAGCCGGAATCTGGTGTGGGATATTCCTCCTCCAGTGTGCTTGCCCCAGCCCTCTGCTTCATCTCTTCCTTGGCCCAGCCATGCAGCCCAGAGGCAGCATCTGTGTTCTGAAGGTTGGCTGCACAGGTACCTTCTATGGGGCTAAACCAATATAGCAAAGCTTGGAAAGAGACAGGAACAGATTGTGTCATGCACACATATACACCTGCGTTGTCCCATTTGGCAAAGCTGCTAAGTGCCTTGATCCTGAATGAAGAATGTTAACTGAATCCTATTTTGAAAGTTCAGTGCAACTCAGAGGGCCTGTACTTGCAAGGACACAGGGAGGAAGAAGCAGCTTTGCAATGTGAGGATGATGAGGAGCTGATGCCAGTGGCACATGAATTGATGGATGGAGCAAAAGAGCCACGGTGAAGTGTTCAGGACGTTTTGAAGAGCAGCCTCTGCTCTTCAAGCTGAGGAGAAATCTGTGGGGATCCGCACTGGAAGGCAACAAGTGTGAGGTGTATTTGCAAGTAGACAAAGCCATCAACTGAAAAATTGAGTGTTTGCAACTAATTATTTTCAGTAACTGACCAGCTTTACGGATGGTTGAATTAGATTCGTCAAATAAATTATTCATGATTTCTTTCCACTGATCAGCAAATCAATTAACCACAAGCCTCTATTCAATTATTCATCCAGCTCCAGCAGGATAAATGGGGATATTTATGACACACAACCAATGAACATATATTTCCAAACAGGGACCCTTAAAAACCTTAAACCTCGTTCTGAGCTGGCTTAAATGGCCCAAAGCTTTGATTCACGGTTAAACTCTCTGAGCTCATGTTCTGTATGCTGCCTGTTCTGTAATATCTCCTGTCATGCAGCATATGTGGGAGGTAAGGCAGTGTGGGTCTGCGGGCATGGGCCACGGGCAGACATGGTCTCAGAACGTTCAGCAGGGCTCCCAAGTGGGAAACACAGACATGCTTCATGATGAAGAAACTGGTAGGTATGGCCCAGTCAAATACAAAACATGGTGCAGAAGTAACTGGGTAAGCAGCCTGTGTTGTGCATGAGGTCAGGTGCAGTGACGTACAAATCTCTCCAGCTATAAACTCCAAGGATATGAGCCTGTTGGAATGTTACATTGCTGCAAATTAACCTCTACTGTTATAATTCACTGTAAAAGCACTCTCACACCAAAATTAAAGAGTGTTGACAATATTAAGCTGCGCAGTAAATGCAAGTAAGAGTTATTATACTAACAAATAGTCAAATTAGCATAAGAACTGGCTTTGCCTCACGGGAGTAGCAACCTTAGAGGTTGTGTAAGTGAAGCATAATTCAGCATAAGTGTGATAAGTGACCAGGACTGCACAGTGAGATCTCTAAATTGCCCTGCTTTGCATGACTTCACATCCCAATCGTATTGGTGCTCCAGCTCAGAAATGAGGCCTTCCTGCCCTACCTGGCATGGCCACAGGTCCCTTATAGCAATTTATAGTATTGCTCGTTAATATGGTTGGAAATTAGGGTTGTGGCTGGCCTACGTAGATAAAGCAGGTCCAGATGTAGGAGGGCAGCTGCTGTATATGCCAGACGAAGCTTCTTTTCCTGCAGCAATGTAGGAATAGGCACAGGAATAGCAAGGTACTCCAGGGGAAAAGCATCACTTGCAGCTTTGATTGACCTTGTTAGTGGATTAAGCTCATATTCATATAAGCACACTTGCTGCTTTAATCTGCTTTCATACAGCTGCCTGAGAGGGCCCCCTTCTCACATAGTCCTATCCATAACTGGAGAGGGTTTGTTCTTTTGGAGCAGCTTTGGCTACAGGCGACTGGTTGTGAAGGCGCCTCTGCTCTCCTGGGGTGTGTGCCCAGCCCATCATGGTGACCTGGTGAAGAGCGGCCTCCAGCCTTCATCTCGAGAAATTGCTGGGGCTGGGTTCGGCAATTTTCCCTTAATTAGCATCCCAGTGCAGAGGAACTGTAGCCACATCAGGGAGCTGAGCCAATCAGCTCTGTCAGGGGTTTACTGCTTGAGAAGTAGTGGGACCTCGCTTTCTGCATCTCACAAGATTCCCCCATTCATGCCACGAAGGGCCAGTGCTTTCCTTTGCAAAGAGTGAAGGTGCAGCAGTTCCCTCTTTGCAAAGTGCTGTGAGCCGGCAGGCCGGAAAGGTGCTAGCAGGGCTGCAGGCTGGGGTCCCTCTGCCTTTCACTTTTCAGTGCTGCATGCACTTGGTGATGAAGACAGCTAACCAACGAGCCACTTCTCTTGGATCACCGGTTCTGCACTCCAGGAAACACTCAAATTTAGGCTGGACGTCTAGGACAGGACACACCACATTTCAGCTGCTGCTGTCAAAAGCCACGGTCTGTGGAGTAATGAGATTTCTGGCGGCATCAGTTCCCATTCCTGTCACCCACACACAAAGCCTACGTATGGTAGGATGCCTTCAGTGCTGTCGGGGTCAGAGCTGCAACAGCCATGCCCCTGGTGAAGCACTGTACCCGTGGCTGGGCAGGGCTGGGAGAGGTAGGAAGGCACAGGCAGAAGGGGGACTGAAAAACTGATACTGAGAGAGGATACGTGCCTGGCCTGGGCTCCCCATGGGATGGTGCGGGACCTCTGGTATGCGGTGACAGGCGACGGTTTGTGGGAAAAGACTGGCAGCCCCTTCCCATTTTCCAGCAGAGCAGCTTGGCTACCCCCGTGGCACAGCCAGGAGAAGGGCTGAAGGACAGTGTGCTGGGCTCCGATCACAGCTCCCAGGATGGTGACAGGGAATCCTGGCCTATGGCATTAAGATCAGCTCCAGGAGTTGGGGATGAGGACTCCGGTTATCTAGGACTCACCGCAGCCCCCCGGGATAGGGATGGAGATGATGGGATGGAGGAAGGTATTCTGGGCTCTGATGTCGCTTTCAGGTTACAGGGATGCGGACAGACGTCCCGAGGTCTGGGACTAATCCCAGCCCCCAGCTGCACGGGGACGGGATCCCAGAGGACGGGTCGCTCTCGGGTGCTAGGAATGGGGATGGGGGTCCCCGGCCGCAGGATGGCGGTGAAGGAAACCACAGGTCTCGGGAACGGGGGTCCCGGGGGACACGGCTCAGCACGGGTTCTGCGGACACAGTGGCGGGCTCGAGGGGGGGGTCCCAGCCCCCCAGCGCCGCTGAGCGGAGGGTGGTGGGCACGGCCCCCCTTCCCCGCCGCCCCGCACCGCGCCGCCCCGCCGCCCGCCCCCAGCGCGCCTCCCGCGGACGGCGGAGCGCGGCGCGGGGCCGCGGGGCCGGCGGCGGGGCGGCGAGCGGCGGCGGGCGGCGGGGAGGGGGGCGGCGGGCAGCGCGGCGGGGGCGGTGGGCGCAGCGGGGCTGAGCGGCGGGCGGGCGGGGCTCCGCGGCCCCCACGAGGGGGGGGCACCCGCCCGCCCGCCCGGCGCCGCACCCGGCACACGGATTTACAGCGCGGACTGCAGCCTCCGGAGCGGCTCCCGCAGGTAAGGCACGGCGGGCAGCACCGGGGGTCCCCGCCGATACCCCCCCCCCCCCCCAACGTGGCTCCGAACAACCCCACGTTGCCTTAGCGCCTCACGGGGCTCCGGACGCGGCACAAGTTTCCCCCGTTGCGGTCCCACCTGGCACCGGCTCCCTCCTCCCTTCCCCCCACCGCCGCTCCGCATCGGGTGCTGCAGGGATGGGGCTGCCCCGGACTGCGCCCCGCCACTGGCCTCTCACCCTCCCCTCCGCTCCCCGCTGTGCCCGATTCCACCCTACCCACCCCCGGCGGGGCAGCAGCAGGGGCCTGGGTCCCGCTCGGTCAGCGCCGTGCACCGCAGTGTCGGGGTGCCGGGGGGCTGCGGCCAGCGCGCTCCCAGAAGGAGGGTCGGCGGCCGGGTCGCTCGGGGAAGCAGAGCCGGCTGCTTTGGATGATGCGGGAGAAACCTCTCTTGCTTTTGGACCAAACTTGGCTGCGGGAAACCTGCTCTCAGCCCGGGAGTCCCTGGCCGGGACCTGTGGGACGGGGTGTTCCCGAAGGGCATACCCGAGCCTCCCGACCCTTGGGATGCCGGTGTCGTCCCGGTGGCAGGGATGCTCTCCAGCTAGGCCTCAGCCGGAGGATGCGAGAACAGTGCTTGATCTCCTTCTTCTGGGAATGCGAACTCTCTCCAGCCCTCCTCGCAGCAGGGCTGAATGCCGGGATGCTCGCTTTGCGGACAGGGGATGCTCCCGGTCTCCGAGTTGGAAACCCTACCCCTTTGCAGCCGACCTCAGACAACGAGCGCCGGAGAGGAGGCACATCCCGGCGGTCACTCCACTCCCCAGGGTACAGTGAGGGGCTCGGCTCTACGCTGGGGATGCTGACCATGTTCTGAGTGGGACCTTTCCCTCTTCTACTCCGCAGCAAAGGTGCTGCTCACCCAGACTAGATGTGCACAAGAGTACTGCTGGGGGTCCTGCCTCACCGGAGCTCTCAGGTGGCTTTTACTCGGGGTGGAGGGGCTTTTCTGCCCCTGGAAGATCCCTATTTTGCAGCCTTTTCTGCTGTTTTCTTGCACGGTGGCAGTGTCACCATCGTTGGGCAGCCAGGCTGTGCAGCTGAGCCGTGACTTCCCGTGGGTGTAGGGTATTGATCCGTGTTTGTGTGGGAATCGTGCTCAGCCAAGCACATCACCTGGGGAGCCTGAGCTGATGCTCCTGAGCTGGAGCAGGGTCAGATACTGAGTCCTTACTCCAGAGATACCACTGTCACACTTATTGTTGGGCAGTGGGACAGCTGACATAAGGCTTTAGGTGCCCTGTGGTGGTTATGTCAGGAATCTGGATGCCTCTTCAGTCGTAAGCTGCCTTCTCCTAGGCCTACTGTAATGCTCAGTGCCGGTACCATCCCCTCCCCATCTCCTGAGCTTGTTGGCCCCACATGTCCAGGGTAGCTCCTTAATCTGCCAGTGCTGATGCTGTGCTGGGCTGCATTCAGGCTGCAGGATGTCCATCTCTGGCCACACATCTCAGGTGGAACTTGTCTTCTCCCCTGAGTGCCTGTTGGGTGCAAAGGGTGCCCTGGGTTCATCTGCAGAAATGGATGTGAGAGACTGATGACTGCATGCAAAATCATCTGCCAGAAATCCCCTTCCCCTGAGCGTCACCAACATAAGATGAAATAAGCACAGATCCTGCGATTTTAGGGCTCTCTACAGGTTTTGCTGCAACCAACAGTAGACCCAGCTGAATATTTTTTCTCTTTTTTATTATTTCCCAACACAAAGCTTTTTCTGTCAGAATGAGAACAGAGGTTTCTCTGCCTGCTTAAGCCAGTTACAGAAAAACATCTCTGGTTGAGACACTAGCAATATGAGGATCACCAGCCCCGTCCCATTTACCTCTGTGGTTTCAGGGACTGCCTGAGCCTAACTGTTCTTAAACTCTCCTGCACCTGGCAGGGTTTCTGCCAGAGAGGTATCCCCCTGCTCCCTGTAAAAAATAGCAAGGGGAATAAACAGAGAGCACTGTGAAAGTGCTGGAGGAGGGCTTCAGAGTGGCGAGCTGAGGAAGTGAGTTTGGCTTGGCACAGCGTTGCGGCTGGAGCTCTCATCTGGAGACAAGTCTCTCATGCTGTGTTCCCATGTCCCCATCTGGCTCTGGGCACACTGCTGTGTGCTGCAGGTGCTCTGAGGAGCTCTTCAATCAGTGGAGTATCTGGGCCCTACCTCCTCTGCTGCCATGCCGTGAAAAGGCAGGGATAGCCCCTAGGAGTGCTGTGTACACGTACCAATCTGGGTGACAGCCCTGCTTATTCAGTTATTTAGCACCTACATCCCGAGAGAGAGTGTTTTCCTATGCCTGTTTTTCTGCTTTAACAAACTGATAGATTACTGCAGGCTCAGGGGTCCCCCCACTTTGCACAGGGGTACAGAGCAAGGCTGTGCTAGCCCTAAGAGCCACAGCAGGGCTCTGCTGAATCACAGCTACCTGGATGTTCCCTCTGCCTTCGCAGGTTCCTTCTGGTGCTCTGACAAGTAGCTCCATGTGTAAACGGGGATTTATTCAAAACTCCTGGGAGGAGCAGCTGGCAATGGAATAGCTCTGTGGCAGAAAACGTGTGTGTGCATGTGTGTGTGTGTGAACTCCAGTCTAAACGGAAGAGGGAAAACATCCAGAGTTATGGAACTAATGCAAATGGAGTTGGCTTTCATCTCTCCCTGCAGCATCCTTTGTGGAAGGCATTTGCATTTCCCCAAAGTCAGTTCCTCCCTACCTGTCCCTTAAGCAAATCCAGCGCTGTGGAGCAGTTTTACAACATGAGGTGTGGTTCTCCAGATCTGGAGAGAGATGAACTCAAAATATGTGAGAAGCAAAGCTCTTATTTTAAGGTAGTAACTCTGGCCATGGCAGAGGATTGGCTATGGACTGTGGTGTGCCTCACTATTGATTGCAGGGATGGGGACCATTCCTGAGGGAGGGGATCACAGTGGCTCACACACGCCTCTGACCTGAGCACAACTCCTGGTTGCCACCAGGTGGTCCAGCATCACGGGAGACCCCCATGGCTCCCATCTAACAACCACCTGCCCTGGGGTCCCCGAGTGTTCTCTTCCCTCCAGCCCCAGTGGTGTGGGTGGCTGCTGGGCCTGGTGTCTGCAAACAGTGCCAGGGTGGACTGCTACCATTTTGGAGGGACCCTCCAGCTCAGCAGAGGCACAAACAAATCAGGATTTCATGAGCAATCTAGCAATAGCTATTAGCTATGCTAAAAGGATTAACAGCTCTGCAGGACTCATCAAGTGTTTAAAACATAACTCAGGCTTCAAAGGCAGCTCTTATAGGCTCACATTTTCACTTCAAGTAACTCTGAGAATTCCTATTCAACTTAATTAAAACATCCACTAGGCTCCTTAAAACCAAAAAACTGAAGGCCTTTTTTCCTGAAGCACTAAGCCATTTTGAAGACAGGAGTTCCCAGAGGAGTATGCAGAGGTCTTTGTTAAAGAATCACCTTTGTGAAAGTCTCCTATCCCCAGACCACTGTGTCTGATTAATCTTAAGCTTTCCATTGACGATATAAATATGGGGGTTTGGTGTGTTGTTTTGGTTTTGTTTTGTGGGTTTTTTTTTACTTCCCCTGGCTAGGGACCACAGAAGAAAGATGAAAAAGTGCGAAATGCTTTGTAGAGAAAGTTAGACAAGAGGGTGGGGGAGTGTCAAAACCAAACCTATAATAGGAGACAAGCCACTGAAATGCTGGTGAAAGTACCTTTCATCTTGAAGGCTCCAAAGTGCTTTGCAGTGCATGAATGCACACAAGAACTGGAAAATAATTGACAACAACTAGTGTCATAAGATGAAGTCACCAGCTTTGCTGGCAGTGGATTCACCTGAGGCAGGTCACCAGCTCGCTTGCCATGGGTCCTTGACTGCTTGCTTGGATTTGTCACCAGTGTTATGAGCTGGCTCAGCCAAGCTATTCTGCAAGACCACAGGCCAAAGTTTCAGATGCTGCACTTGTGTGACTCTTCTGTGAGGATGTTTGGTCCTGAGCTAGCCTGGCATGGCTGAGGTGTGATGGTGATAATCAGCCCTTTCCCAAGCTCTCCCCCTTGTCTGCTTGGTCCTGGGCAGCACTGCCATCATCTTGCACAGGGTCATGATTTAATTCTCCTCCCATGATGTGCCCAGACTTGGTGATGCTGCGTAATCCCCAGGCATATATCCTCCCGGACCATTCTCACACCCCTCTGTCTGCCTCAGAAGCCTTAGTTATTTCAAGTACCCTGGGGAGACTTGAGATAGATAGAAAAGCTCCCTCTGTATGAGGTTTAACTTGGGTGGTGTCACTGGAGCTATGGGTGCATTAAACACAATATTTAAACTTAGTGAATGCTTTTTTGATATGCAGTGAGGCCTTGAACATTTAGGATTTCATTCCATTATGTTAATTTTGTTTGATTTGATCAATAATGAATTAACATCTTCCAGAAAACAATTAAACAGCTCCTGCCTTTCCTCTTGTTTACAGGTGAGTTTGATTTATTCCTCCTCACACTGTCCTGTGTGGCACCAGAGGGTGCCTGGAAGAGTAGTGCTGAAAAGTTCCATCAGGAGCAGAATTGCTCCCATTGTATCTTGTGAGATTTGCAGCACACCTTGCCTCTTTCCTTCCCACCTGGGCATTTTCTTAAGGCAGATTGTAGGACTTGAGCATATAGCCTCCTGCCCCTGGGTATCCTCTCAGCTGCCCCTGGGGACGTGCCATGCACCGGTGCTGAGGACAGCAAGCTGCAGTCACGTAGGGCTGGTGGCTTGGGAAGGTGTGTAGCACAGACTTCATACCCATGCACTCAGTGCATGGTTGGGATGTAAAATGTAGGAATTAGGTGGTAGCCAGGGTTTTTACAT
Organism: Ara ararauna; assembly: GCA_028858755.1. Taxonomy (NCBI): domain Eukaryota; kingdom Metazoa; phylum Chordata; class Aves; order Psittaciformes; family Psittacidae; genus Ara; species Ara ararauna. Next base: position 48,115,347 of record CM054382.1, read on the forward strand.
CAAGTGTTTATAGCACCTTCTTCACTTTGTGTCTAGACATAGCTATAAATGAGGGACAGGGCTATTACCTAGGTATAAAACTACTGAAACCAGCCCTGGAGAGCTTGTTGCTGTATTTCCAAGGAACTGGGAGATTCCTTATGATGAAACAATATTGAAGGCTATAAACTCACCACGGTTGGGTACTGAGTCAGGGGACACACTTACAATGTACCTGCCACTTGCAGCTTAGACTAAGCGTTTAACTACAGTCCCTCACCACCCCTTGGCCATTCCTAGGGCTGCTGTTTGCTTGCAGATCATGGGCTCAGTTCAACTGACTCCACCAAATGCAATGGTGTAATAAAACAGCCCAGCAATTGCTGAGGTGTAATTTCTCATTGCAGTGTGGACCAGTGGTGGTGCGGAGGAGAGGAGATGCTGTGCGCAGAGCCTGGACTGTGTAGCTCACTGGGAAACTCTGCCTTCACATGTCCTAACTTCAGGCAGGGAAAGCAGGAGCTCTGCTGTGTTCGTGGACACCACTGTGGCACACATTGTGGTGCCAGATGTATGTGTGCGGTAGTGTGGTGTGGGGCTTCAGGTGCCTGTGCAGATGAGAAATGCCTGGGATCTGAACCAAGAACCCCCAGTCCCCATCCCAGGCCTGATGCACAAGATCATGCCCCATAAATACTGATGGGAGAAGTTAGACTGCAGGTATCTCTTTTTTTTGGATGCAAATTCTTTTCTCTGATCTCTGCTTCTACCACATCCAGCACAGTGGGGTCTCAGTCTCTGCCTAAGGCTTTGCAATGCTGTTATAGCATCAGCAAAAATAATAAACAAGAGGATGGACTCCCTGGAAAAATACCATGAAGCAAGCCACTGATGCTCTTGACAGTGTCCACAGCAAGAGCACAAACACTTATCCTCAGCTAAGAGGAACCTACCTGTGCTAGGTCTGAATGATGATCAGGGGATGTCTCTTCTGAGCCCTGAATTGAAGCGCTGTCATTAGAGGATAAAAAAGGGGAGGGAAAGGGTCATACTAAAGGTAGGGACCTAATGGGACCTGCTAGCCCATGGCTGATCTGCCTTCAGAGGGAGCAAGGATGGGAAGGAGCAGCAGCATGATTGGTTGGTGCAGGAGGCAGCAGATGGGAAATTTGAGGTCAGCACCTTTGTGTCTGCAGGAGATGCTCTCCAAGTTAGGTTTCCTCACCAAAGTCAGATTTTCTCCTCCAGGTTAGGTTTCCTCCCCAGATTGTGCACCGTGTCCAGGCTTTGTCCCTCCTGGGAGTTTTCCTGTGCTATGCATTGAAGATTAGGAGGCACTTGGGTAATGTGGGCCTCCTAAGTACCTAAGATCTATTAAAAGCTGCTCTCATTTGACTCCATAAAGAATGCTGTTGGGAATACAGCTATGCTTCTTGGATGTAGGTAAATATTGGCCTCAAATGAAGTCGCTGATAATGGGAGATAAGTTATCAACAGCTGTTTAACCTAATATTACTTCTATACAAGATAGCACTGAGCTTTTGCAAGAGGTTAATACCTAGATGCAGAATACATCACTGCATACAAAGACACCTGACAAACTGCAGCCTTAATTTTTCCCCTGGAGCTTTGTTACAGCTGAAGGAGCACGTAGCAGGGAAACGTGCTGGCGGGTCAGGCCTAAGCCGGCATCCTGTCGATGCCAAAGGCGAAGGTGATCCTGCTGAACACATGGCTCTGTGCAGTGACCGGGGGGACAAATGTGTTTCACTGCAGGTTTAGTTTCTCCAGATCAGAGGGGCTGGGATGATGTCGTTGTGTGGTTATATTAGTAGAGCTCTTGCTGTGCTAATCAGGCTTGAATCCCCATGCTGAGCAATGCCTGCATTGCACATCCAAGTACAATAACCACAGAGCTAAGAGTAAAGGAAGGTAGGTTATACCTGCCATTACTACAGATATTTGGGAGGTGGTGTCAAAACACAAAGTGTGCATCAGTTGTAGATCACAGGATCCCCACAAAAGGGAGTGCAGCATATACTATACAAGGTTCTGACCCTTGGTTATGGGTGTATTTTCTGCACTGTCTTAGGTGGCTTCTGGTCTCTGTAACAGCTGTTACAGCCTGTTGTTGGACCTGTAATTCCATAGGGCTTTTAGAAAGGTTGGCAAGGGACAGAAGCACTCACTGAGATTGGAAAGGCTCTGGTAGCGAGCAGTGCTTGGCTCTGCAGCCAGCCACACACACCACACTTAATCTGCAGATGGGCTTCTCCCCAGTGTTACCCAAATCATAGAATTATAGAATCAATTAATTTGGAAAAAGCCTTTAAGATCATCAAGTCCAAAGTGTAGAGCTGAGGCAGAAGAGATGTTTCCAGCCATCTCCCTACTGCCATGATGTAGGACTGTGCCAGCTATTTTAATTTTGCCCCTCTGACTTGATCCTGGCCATGGATAGTGTAGCTTTTCAGCTTTCAGCTTCACAAGTCAGAGCCATCTGCCAAGCGAAGGGCTAGGGTGTGATGTAAAGGGAGTGGACTACTGCCTGGCTTCCTCTGCCTGCTGGAGCCACAGGGCTTCTCGATGCTTCCTCTGAGGATCAGGCAGACACGAGGTCACTGATCTTAATGCCTGGCTGGGACATGCCTTGGTTGTCTCTGAAGACACTGATCAGCTCAACTGAGCCCTTGGTGGAGGCTCCTGGCAGGAGCTGGGCTGGCTTTTAGTGCTCCTGGCTCCCATCCCCTGCTTTATCCAGCAGACTACACTGCTGCTCATCAAAGCTGGCTGCAGATGCTGGGATGGCAGCTGCAGTCATATTGATCCCTGTGGGGATGATGAGCCCAAATGAAGACCCTTGGGAAATCAGCACAGAATATGAAAATCTGGCTGCAAAGCAGAGGGTTGGACTGTGACAGCTCTGCAGATAAACCTGTGTGAGAGCCCAGCTGTGCAAAGTATCTACAGAGAGCCTCTTCTGAATGTGAGTTTGATGCTTGCGATACATAAGAAAATCTCCATCCCTTCCCATAAGACCATCACATCTTTCCCTTCCTTCAGACGAAGTGTCTGGAAGCAGATCCAGGTCCCTGCACCCACGGAGGGGATAAGTCCTTCGTTCCCCTGGGGCTAAGAGGTTCTCCCTTAGGTTGTGAGGCTGGAGGGAGCAAACAGACAAGTGTCTTTGAAACATGCTCTCTCCAAACCTCCCATGGTCTCAGGGCCAGGAGGAGGGTCAGACTAACACTGTGGCCCCAGAATGAGAGAAGTCTCTCTATTTCCTACCACTGCAATGGCTGTTGTGCAAGTAGATGGGAACATGTGCATTTGCAGGCCATGCTGCGCTCCTGGCATTTAAACCTTGTCTATTGAAAGGGCTGGGCATCAGGGCTGTGTGCACCTGAAGGCATTTTGGCCTTGCTCAGGTGGGTAGCAGAAAGCTGCTGCTACCCAGCATGTTACAGCCTCTGGGCAGTTGCTTTTGGGCTTACCACATGAAACAGTTCATAGCGTTACCTGCTTAGGCGAGCACATCTCTGGGGTCTTGCTAGTAACTCCAGAAGAAAGCCACTATCATTAATCCTTGTATGTGGCTGCTTTTCCCACTTCAAGCATTTCAGCTGAACTTTTTCCCCCCGTGGTGTTTGCAAACCATGCAGCGTGTGAACATGCCCTCGCCCTTCCCATGCACCAGACTGAGCAAGATAGCAAATTGCAGGTCCCTGGCTGTCCTTAGCAATTAGCAGATAGCTCAGGCTACTGGGTGCCCCTGCCCTGGGATGGCTTTTCTGTTCCGTGTGGGTTCATTTCTGCAGCAGCAGCAGAGCTGGGCAACTTAGGTTAGCTTGTCTATAGCCACCCCCTGCCCTTGCACATCATTTACATTGCAAGGTTAAAGTGTAGTCTGATAGAAGCTTTACTATTAAAGACCCTGAGTTCTTGTGTAATTAAAGTTAGGACAGCCTGGGTTAATCTCTGTGGACTTGCCTGCCTTTAAAAAGCGCAGAAGATTCCTGGCAGCATGCAAGAGATTTCCTTGTGCTAAGGCTGGGCAAGTTCTGCCTCCAAGCAACTGCTCCCTGCTGCGGAATGTAACCTTGTGTTTCTCTTCCAGAGCTGGGTTTTAAGCTCCTTCTGCAGTTTACCTCTGCAAGCAAGATCCAGGCTGGCAACAGCTTCCCTGGCTTTCTGCATTTCCAGAACCTGCTGCATAGTGGTTCTGTGTGTCAGCACCGCCCCTTGCTCCGCACAGGCTGCATGCCTGCACTTCGGCTTCCCAATCTGCTGGTACCACACACCAGTGGTGCTAATGAAGCTTTGATTGCTGCTACACATCCTTTTCCTGGGCAGCTTCCACATAATTAATTTACCTGTGCAGCAATTTGCTCCTATTTTAGAGCTTTCTTTTAATCCCTTTGCAAAATATCCAGCTTCTGGTTTGCTCTGGTTTGAATTCTCTTGATGTACCTTAAATTTCAAGCATGTGTGGCTGCCAATTCTCAGTGTGTGGCACGCAGCTAGGGCTCCCCTGGAAGAGGAATTTTTACTTTCCACTCCTTCCATCACTTCTGCAGTTATAGTAATACAATCGCTGGTTTGATCAGATCTAATTTCATTGATAGAAATCAATATCATGTTTTCTTTAGTTTCTCCTTTGATTTTTTAGCTTTTCTGTTCTTCCTATGTTTTCTGCACCTACACAACTCATACAACCTAATAGCGCACTTTTTTTTGTGCCTCATAGTTTCATGTGCCCTCAGACTTTGGGCAGTGCTTTTGCCTCCCTGGCTCAGGATGGAGGTCATGGTGGAGCTTAATCACTTCTTAATTAATTCTGCCCTCCTGTGTAGCTGGCAGTGAAGCCTTGCAGTCCTACATGGATCTTGCCTAAAATTCACGGGAACAGAGGATCATTGCTTTGAACTTCCTCTTCACACCTAAGTCTAGCAGGAGGAGTACGGGAAATTTATAGTTGTGACAGAGCTTTGCAGAGTTGACCTGCGCTCAATTTCCTTGGCAAAGGCAAGACAAAATCATGCAGGGAAGAGGGAAGAAAGAGTACTGGGAAATGCAGCAGACATCAAAGGAGAAAATGCTGAAGGAGAGGAGAGAACTGGCACCCTTAATGTGAATTTGTGGGGAATTTATAAACCTAAAGACAAATAATCGTAGGGCTTGGGTAGTTTAGGTCACATTACTGGGACTCATTGCTCTTCATTAACCTTCCAGGTTCATGTGTCAGCTCAACATCAATCCTCAGCCAATCAGAACTTTCCTTGTCTGAAAAATTGCTGGAAAATTGAGTTTTCAAGTGACGGAATGTGATTTTATGAGGCACTTGCCTTCCTCAATGCTGTTAAATCATTCAGGATCAAAAATTTGAAAATGGATGTTTGGGCCTGAAATCCAGTACTGGGCTCCAGCCGAAAAGAGCTGAAAAATGCTCTTGCATTTACTGTAAGTGTGGAATCTGTATTTTCCTCCAGAAGCTATGGGGGCTTTCTTCCTCCTGCCTCCCAAAAGAGGTGGAGCAGGATCCAGGCTCTGTCTTGCCTGGAGGGCAACATAGAAAGCATCTTTTAATTACTTCTACAGTAAATAGCCTCATTTTTCAGCTATCTTTGCTGAGGATGCTCTCCCCTGGCTCATTGGTAGAGGAGTGTGCAGGGAGAGAGTAAGAAAAATGCTGTCCAGCTGGGAAGGACAACCAGCTTAAGCAGCTCTGGGATGAGGGTTGTTCATCATGGCTGTTTATTTGGTTGGGAGAAAAAGCGGAAGCAGGTCCAGAGAGTGAGAGAGGGTTTCCTGGAATGGGACTTACCAGGGGCCATGAGACACAAGCAGTGGAAGCCCTGGGTCTGCTGTTTTATTTCTGCCTCCCTGCTCTGGAATATAGGAATTATTGCTGGAATGACAGAGGTATCAGATGAAAACTCCTGCATGAGACATTACTTACGGTAGATGCTGTGTGAAGAGTGTCTGCCTTGGAAGATGTGGTGGAAGCCTGGGTGAGCAGCCTGGCTGCAGGCAGAGTGACTGAGTTCAGATCAGCTGTGGGTGCTAATGCCACCAAGGCACCCCAATGCCTTTTGATTCCACAGTGGCCTCCTACAAAATTCATAGTGCAGGGTGGCTGACCACACTTTTGCATTACATTCACAGCAGAGTGACCTGCTGAGACTGAGTCATAGCCAAAACATATGCAGTCAGGCATGCAATGTTCTTGTAACATCCCAGAAGCTCGGTGGGACCCTATAACTGAGTGTTTGCCCAATGCATGCAGCTGGTGGAGTTTTAAGGGTCCCTCCTTAAAACTTGTATCCTGGTGTTGTGCTTGGTACTCAGCACTGAATGAGATGAGCTCTGCTTGTCTCCTGTGGCATACGGGGACTTTAGTGGATGTTACTGTAAAGATCATGATGGACCTTGCACTGGTATCAGCAAGTACAAATGCAAAATTCCACTAGTAGCTTCTACTGGTCTTCTGCGTTATGTTACCTGGTTTAATACAAATTGTCTGCAAGCCATCACTGGGCTGGGATTCATTGTCAGCCAGCTGTCAAGCTTAATTGGGTTGTCCTGTAAAATATCTTGCATATAAGTAAATAAAAAAGAGTGGGACCCATAAAAAGGCCAGCATGTGGCACATTCATATTGTTTATAGGCTTCTTTGTGGTGCACATCACCATGGCAGCTATGAAGGTTGATGCTGACAGTTGTAAGGAAATGCCACATATGTCTTAAAAAAACCACGTGTATGAAATAAAGTGGGGATTACACATTCTGCTGGAGCTGGGAGGCAAGGGATGCAGTGTCCTGCAGGGTATCCAGGTGCTGAGTCCTGCCATCTCCATGGAAAAGCTGGGAATAAAACCCAATTCCTGTTCTCTGTGTCCTCCACGCTGGGGATGGCCCAAAGTTCCATCTCTCTTTCTTCCAGCCTGAGTATTCTTTGCCAGTTTATCCTCATCTCTTCTTGTGACAGCACTGTCCTTTGGCTTAAAAAGCTCCACTCCTTCCCTGGCTCTGATGGCCCTGCTGTTTGGCAGTGCTGGTCCTGCCTTGCAACCTCAGGCAGGTGCATTCCTGGGCTGGCTGGAGCTGCCAACAGGACCTGTTGAAATTGAGGCCAAAGGTCCCAAAAGCACCCACGTGGAGGAGGCTGGAGATCACTTCATCCAGTTTCTCCTCTTCAGGATGAAGCCCTCATTCACCAGCATGTTTTTGTAACCATACTGAAGCCAGTGGTGACTGCTCACTCCAGGCTCACTTTCTACAGCTGGCTTTTTTATAATATTCTTTCTACTTAAAAAGCAAACAAAAGCAGCATCTCTTCATGTCAGTTCTGTGACTGGCAGGTAGAAAGTCTGCTCCAGCCACATCCAAGCAGAATTGATTTGAGCATCTGTGCCTCAGTCTCTGCCTGGAAAGCACCCTCTTACAACATGGTATCAGCCCCAGCAGTATTGCTGTCTCCAGCATCATTGCTCCAAAATGACTCCCAGGGAGATGTATAGCAAACCCTCAATGTGGTCCTTTTATTCCAAAACTTACCTGGTTTCTCAGCTCCTGCCAGTGATCCTAATTCCTCCACACACCTGGTCAGGCTCTTCCTTCAGTGGTTACATCTCCATCTTCTTGTTTACATCAAACTGTTTCTTTCCCTCAGGGGGTCAACAGCTCATCGCTGACCCTGAAAATCCAGGACTCTTAAGCCAGTCCTTCATAGTTACCTCTCTCTCATTGTGAGAAAAGCTTTCTATAAACCCAAACCTTCCTTCTCCCAGGCTAGCTGTCTTTTCCATCTTTTGTCAGGAGCTTTTTCTTTAAGGGCTGGTGGAGGTCTTTTGAAGAGGGCTGTTTCTCAGCAGCGTCCCTGGTGCATGCAGTGCCTTTCCTGCCATCCTTGATGCTCTGCAGCAGAAACCCGACTGTGCCCATTTTCCCCTCATGTGAGGATAAGCAGGTGCCTTTTCCGCTCCTCTTCATGTCTCCTCTCCTTGCTCCCTGTGAGCAGCCTTAGTTCTCTGGCTTCTGTTGGTGATGGACCTTTTGTTTCCATGAAATAAATGCTGTACTCCACAACAGCCACCTGTGGGCTCAGGTCACTGCTCTCAACCCTGCCCCTGAGCTGCAGTGGAAACACATTCCTCACCATGTCAGGAAAGCCCCAGGGGACATAAAAGTCATTATTAAAATCACTGTTTCTGCTTGTTGATGGTAACCATATCTCTGTTCCCGCAGGAGCATGGGGTATCATAGGTATATGTTTGCAAGCATTCAATTTATGCCTTCTTAATAACAGTAAAGTGCCTTTGCCAAAGGCATTTGATTAAAGAGCTGAAGTAAGTAACCTCACTGGGATTTTTTTCTGTGGAAAAGGAAGTCTTGAGCTGGCCTGGAGCTTCTATGTTATACTGCTGTCCTATAGCTTATATGTTAGCTCTGCTAACATTTACTGCCCTGCTGTTGGTTCCACAGACATGATGGGTCCTGCTTGTAGAAATGAGCCCATTCATGAAGTAATGAATGTTAGGCAGTTGATGCGAAGCTTTGACTGCTACAACTCCATTCAAGAGCTCTTCTTGCAGAGCAAATACATAGGTTCTCTTTTTGCTAAGACTTATATGCTTATTAGGCTTTCTGCAGCAGAAAAAAGATTGCAAGGCAATTCAGCTTGCTAGCTGGGTCATGAATCCATGTATATGTTATGGATGGCAATGATATGCACACACTCTGCTTTGCCCAGTCATACCAACCAGTAACACAAGTCAGGATGAAAATGAATCTTGATACCAACTACCCTACATGAAGCAAATACTTATTTTACATAAAACCTAATTTTAGAACATCAGCACTGTAGCCGATCCACTTTGTCTCACCATGACTTAGCATAATGACATACATATAGATGTATGCATATAGATATATAAATACATATATTTGTAAACACACTCTTCCTCCTCCCATTTTTTAGCTGAATGTAAGTGTCCTGAGAGTCAGCCCTTGCTCTCTCAGCAGGGAATCTCTCTGCACTATAGCAATCCTCTTCCTCGCCTGGGCACAGCAAAGGCATCATGGGCGCCCAGCCTGCCATGTTAACATGCAGTAAGCATTATTTCTTTGGGCAGCAGCAGCTGGAAAATGCCAAAGCATGGCTTTAATGTTGACTTCCAGCATTGCTGGGATCAACACACTGCCCTGGGTAAAATGAAATGCTGATGGGCTTGGGGATGCTGGCTGAGGATGCTGCCTGCAGCCCTGCCTCCCTCGCCTGCTGCAGCTGGCCCCTGCTGTAGTGATCTCAGCTCTGGCAAAACAACAACATCAAAATGTGCTGTAGTGTGGTATTAAACAGTTTGCATGCCCTTTGTCTGGTACCCACAGAGAGCAGGGAATGCCCGAGGTTTCCAGGGAGTGCCCTGAGGGAGTCAGGATGTGCTCAGGTTTTCAAGTGCTCTGGAAAAAGTAGCAGAGAGCTTTGCTTTTCAGCAAATAAAGTACGTTCAGCATTATGCTTTCCTGCGTCCTCCTGTGCTGAGTGTCTTGAGTTCACTTATGTGGCTATATTAACTTCCACTTCACCTTTCAGTGGTGTTCCTTTCCCCCCACACTTTTACCTTTGTGCAGCCACAGGACTGTTTTTTGTGGGAAGGGTTTGGGTGTGCAGCAGTGGGATGGGGTCAGGAGAAGCTCATTTGGTTCCTCCCTGCCCATGCGGTGATTCACGTAGAGGTCTGTACCAGCCAGCTCGAGGGAGGATGGGAGTCCTGATGGCACCCAGCAGACCAGAACTATGCTGGGTCTCAAACAGCCGCTCCCCATGATGCTTCTGCCTGCCTGTGTCCTTCAGGCCCTGTGGAGCATTGGGGAGGCTGGGGTGTGGGGCTGGTGGCTCTTATGGTTGCATTAAGAGCCTTGCAATCCTTGCTGCCTAGGAAGCAGGCTCTCATGTGGCTGCAGGAGGTTTTTGGCTTGCACTGGAAGCCAGTGTGAAGCATCTATCGCTCGTAGCTGGAGAACAAGGCTCAGCATGTGAGCCAAGCCAGTCTTGCAGGCTCAGGAGCCAGAAAGCAAAGTGAAAGGCATGGCTTTGGCTTCCTTTTTAAAGTATTGCCATGATCATGAAGCTGCTCATGAGAAATCTGTTGTGCGAGGTCCAAATGCTTGGGACTGGCTACCGATGCTTGTGTGAGGCCACATAATAGCGTGGAGCAGCTCTGAAGAGGCAGACAAATATCCATGCAGATGTGCAGGGGTATGCAGTTCCCAAGAAGCTGCAGGGAAGTGGCTGTGCTGGGGTGCTGCTCTCCCGGTGAAAGGGAAAGCTCTGCCAGTGCCACCCTGAAAGACACAGAGAGGTCCTGCCACCCTGGGAAGGTGCAGCCCTGCCTCTCTGCTGGAAGAGTGGAGCAGGTACAGGAGATGAAATGCCCTGCTGCTCTCTGCTTATTAGAAGAAAATGGTGTTTCCTGGCAGCACTACAGATCTGACATTTTGATCCATTGACAGGCTTTCAAAATATAAATCAGAAGGAAGTGATCAAAGCCCCTGGTGCAGGGGGAGGTTCTCCTCCCCTATGCTTCCTTCTCCTGGGGTGGGAGAGCCCGGTACCCCATGGCAGGGTGGATGTGGATGAGGGCTCCCACTGCGGCATTGGTTTGTGGGAAGGTTTTGACTGGCGATGCATCACTGAGCCCGTTGCTTCTGGCTCTGCTCGAGCAGCTCTGGAAGGAGAAACTGATTGTGATTTAAAGATATCAGGATTGGGAAATCCATCATGTCCCTCACTAATCTGCTGCTGTGATTAATTACCCTCACCATTAACTACCCGTTACAAATATACACCTTATTTCCAACCTAAATTAGTCCCTAGGCATGGCAAGCAATGATGCATGGTGGAGCGTGCAGGGACTGAGCAGCAGCGGGGCAGCACAGGTTGCAAACATGGACACCCTGTGCCACTCATGCAGGGCAGCTGCCAGCACTCACAGGCCAGGAGCAAAGGGAACAGGAAACCCCATGATGGACACCCCCAGAGTGGTGCTGCTATGGGGATGGGACCCCTATGGAAGGGCTTGAGGACATTGCAGGGGTGGTGAAGTCTGCAGAGAGAGCAGGAGGAGACAAGGGATGGCACCATGCCTCAGCCCCTCCCAGGAGCATCCTCAGGACCTGCTCACAGAGCAGTACATCACATACCCATCCCTCCGCACGCAGAAGGATCTTCCAGCAAACGCGCAGGAAGAGGCTTGCTCTGGCTCTGAACTAAATTGTGTGGTAAATGAAGCCTTATCTGCATGAAATTTGCTCCTCATGTACCTTCTGGGGTGAACGTGGGAACAGGTTTTATCCAAATTCTCCTGTCTTTAATTTAAAAAGTCAGAATCTCCCATAATTGCCTCTATGCTTGTGGAGAATTAGGGAATACTAAGGAACCCTCCGGTGGCTAATTGAAGGCCTTTTGAATGTTTCAACTGTAAGCAAAGTTCTCTGTCTTACATTATAAAGATATTTAGGACCAATTCTGTGCCTGGGTGGTAATTTTATAAGGGATTTTCGTTATCTTTTGGACGCAATATGGAATGGATCATTACCTTTTTTTACACTTAATTGCTTTTATCATCCAGAAACACTCAGCGTTTAATGATAATAAAGCACTTCTGTTAAGGAGGCCAAACATCATATACATTACTGCCTTGTGGTGCTATAGTGCACAACTCCTCGGAACTGCATGTCGCTGTGTCATCCTCTCCACTTGGCAGAGGGGGATGCTGAGGCCAGGGGAGTAACAGCTCACCCAAAATCATCCTTTGGCCAGAAGGGAAAAGCACTTTCAGGCCAGAGCCCCACAGAACTGGGTATTTTTCTGGGCTTCCCTAGCATCCATGTTTCCTGGCTTCCAGTGCCTTCTCTGGGGCAGCCAGTGCACAGAAGGTGCTTCTGCAGCAGATGGGGAGGAGGTGGACAAGATCCCTGGTGCAGGCATTTCTGCATTCCACCTCCAGGCTCAAATAGGGAATCAGGAGGGTCTGCTTTGCCCCAGCCCATGTCAGGCACAGTTTCTGTTGAATCAACCAGATGATTGCCTTGAAAGGAGAAATTTGCTGCTCTCCAGGCAGCTAGGTGCCTGTGGGCTGGGCTGGTACTTCTCTGCTGGATTTGCTCCTTGGAGGCAGGGATTTAAACCCAGGTACAGATGTTTTCTCACTGTGATGCCCATAGCTTTCCAAGAATGCATTTTTCAATATCCTTCTACAGCTTTTAGTTAAAGGCACTTGCATAGTATATTAATTATTTATTAACTCTTTATAGATGCTACAATCCCAATGCAGGCATCAGTGAAGTCCTACTGATGCTTATAAGCTCATCAGCAGACATTGTAATTGATGGTTATAAGCAATCTGCTGACCTGATGGACCCTGCAACAATTGATTAACTATTCATTAAAATGTCTAGAAATCATTTATGAACCTTTTATAAACAATTTGTAAGTGAGCAGGGACAGATTTATTCATTACTGTTCACGGTCTTACAGCAGTGGGACAGAGGGAGCTCTGAGCCGAGACTCCAGCAGCCTAGCTCCATGCAGCAGAGTGTCTGTAGAAAACATGCCCAATGTCACAAGAAAGCCTTCATTGCTTCCCCCATTTCTGCAAATTACACAGGCTTTCTGCAGGCCCAGGGGGTCAAGTTTCCTGATGGATGTGGGTCATTCTCCCAAGGATCAGAAATGACACAGAATGGAGAATTTTCTGCTGTTTTGCAGAGTCAGGTAGTTTAGCTAAGTAGGGGCTGGCAAGAATCCAGTAGCAGCTATTTAATACACTGTTGGGCTAAACTTAGAGGAGAGGAAGAACAGGCTTGTGTGCTGCTTTGCTTCTAGTGAGATGGGATAAAATTACCCATCCCATTTTCCTTCCTGTGGGTATGCAGGGGTTTATAGAGCCAAATGCAGCCCCTGGCAGCAAAACCCCATTGGCTGCTGGGTGCTCCGAGGCAATGAGCTGATGTCTGGTTAAATTTGGGATGGAAGACAAGCCTCAGGTTCAGAGTTCTGAACATGAACCTAGCATAGATTGTTTAGTTTATTATTCCTCCCCCCCTCCCCCCAGCCAACTACATGAATTTTCTACTACTTTCAGTGCAGTAGGAAAGGGAAGGTGGAGTGGCCTTTCTCAGCTTCGACTTCATGAATCTTTTCCATATCTTCCTGGTATGTAGCATTTGTACCAAAAAATAGAAACTTTTTTGGAAACCTTCCCTTGTGAGGACTGTCCAAAATGAGTAATGCTGTTGCTTGCTGCAGAATCCCAAAACTGCCACTGTGGATTATCTCCAGCCCATGACATGTGTGTCACTTGACACTGAGGAGCCTCCTCATCTCTGGGAGCACATCATCACCAAACAGAAGTTGCAGATACAAACTCCCCATGTGTTGACAGAAAAAGTGACACCTGTAATGGAATCTTAGCATCTACTATCACTTCTAACAGTCCATCTATAATCTCACCAGCAGCAGATGCTGTCTAGCAAGACACAGGGATAAGCAATGACTTCCTAGGGGCCAGTATTCAGTGTAGCATGTCTATCAGCTAGCAGAAAGGGCACAGATGTGTCCTGTGTTTATTATTAGAGGTTAATTCTTTCCTTCCTCCTTATCTACATTGTTTTCTCACTGAAGATGCTCAGTTGACTGTGGTAGACCAAAGCATGTGTGAACTGGAGGGATGACTCCTTGCTCAGCAGAGAAGGGGATTCCAGCATTAGTGGCAATCTGAAAGTGGCAGATGTGCACAATGACAGATGTGTACAATGACAAGTGGTTAGTTGTGTTTCAAGGCCTTGTTTAAATTCACAGAAAGGTTATATTTGTGCGCGTGTAATTCACTCAGTGGAAAGCTGTGTAAGTTATTTTGTTATAAAACTGGACTAATTGAGGAAATCCTGGTGCACTGGGTGTACCCTATCAGTTTAAAGCTGACCTGGGGTCAGGTTAGTGCAAACCTGGATGTAGCTGTGCGCTCCCAGTCTTCCCGTTGCTCAGGGCCAGAGGCTCATAAGGCATCCTGTAGGATGTAGCTCACCCAAACATCATGCAGAAAGCCACTTGTATTTCAGCTCAGAGGAAAGAAATGACAGCTCTCCACAGTCTCTCCTGCAAGTACACTTCAGCTAATTTAGAGTACAGCACAAAGAAATAGGCTTTCAATGGGAAAGGAGCACAAAGATGCACCCAAAAAGCCACAGATGACTCAGTATCCATGTAAGAGCACTCAAAATTGCTGTGCTCCTCATCCAGCTCTGTCCTAGGACCAGGGCAGGTTTGGATGGTCAGAGGGCCCACTACCCTAGCCAGGAAGCAGGGCTGAGACCTGTGGGGGGTTGCACCCGAGATCACACCACACACTAGAGCTGCACTTATTACTGAGGGGCAGAGAAGTACAGGAGGTGGAGAGCATGTCCTGCCAGGGCCAGCTCACTCTGCTTCTGCAGCATCACATCAGGTTTAGCTACACTGTTAGAAACACCTATCAGTATAGGCAAGATGGCCATCTACTACCCCCAGCACATCACACAGGAGCAGGGTAATGTCTGTGACACACAAAGGGGACTGGGAAGAGGGGCTTGGAAAGAAGGAGGTCAGGGAAGGGCTGTGGGGCTCTCAAGGTGGGAGGAAACACCCAAAAATTGAGCTGAAGCAAAATGCTGGGGGAAAAAGCCCAAAGAGCATCTCAAAGAAGCAGGGATACATCCTCCCCGGCCAAGAGGTCTTCTGAGCAATATTTCCTCCCTGTGCCAGCATTCATCAGGGGGAGCAGCAGGGTGGGCAGAGCTAATGGCGCTAATGGCTATCCCCAGGGAAGGAAGAATACGTGAGTGCTGCAGTGCCAGCCAAGCACAGTTCAGGAGGCCAGACCCTCCTTTGGCAGGAGCCTACAGTTGAGTGAGCAGAAAGTTGAGCTAAGTGATGAATGGCTTGAGCCATGCTCTTGTCGGGAGGGGGTCAGAGCTCTGTAGAACACAGTACAGGGTGAAAGAAGGATCCCACCATCCCTGTATCCTACCACAATGTGCTGGTGGTGGGTGCTGCTTTGCTGGGGAGCTGGGCAGCAGCATCCGAAAGCACAGGTTCTTTTAGCAGAGCACCCAAGCCCTGGCCCTGATGGGAAGGGTGGCTCTCCCAGCACCAAAAAAGGGAGAACCATCAGCCCCCAACCAGTGCACCCTCCCAGTACACAGTAGGAGCAAACACAGCCCACGCCTGGCTGCTTGCAGCAGCATTTGCATTTTGCACTCACTTGGTTCACTGAAGTCTGAAATAGCAGAAATTACAGAGATCATCCCCCAGAGTGCTAGAGATGCTCCATGCGTATAGACAGTGAACAGCTACTGCTGCTTTCCCTAGAAGGGCTCAGCTGCATTGGCTTCTATGTCTGAAAGCCCTTCCCCAGCTCTACAGACCCAAGTCCTTACCACCTTTTGTTTTCAGGGTGGGAATGCGTGGCAGCTGGTTTTGTGGTGAGCTAAAGTTTTGCCTGGTGCCTGCTGCCCTGCTTCCTTGCACCTTCCTCAAAGCTGTCTCCCCTCAGATGACAGGGACCGGTCAGGCACCAGGCAAAGTGAGGACATCCCTCTCAATTGTACATTCCTGCTGCATCCCTCAGATAACAGAAATTTATGAATTTTTGTCCAATATTTGGCCTATGTGCTCATACCCAGCTGCTCTGGGCTGCTTGTATCCAGAGAGCAGTGGCTGCATTGGATGTAGGGACATCCCTGCATACAGGGCCTGGTGACAGCTACAAGGCATGGGCTTCATGGTGCTGCTGTGACGGATGTTAGCTACCTGACCACATGGTAATTAACTACAGAGAGCAGGTGATGGCTTGTTTCATGCAAATATGTAAATGCAGGGAAGCAATGTTGTAATATATGGGGCCACAGAGCAGAAAAGCACCCTTGGAGCTGCCATGGCAGAGGGTCCTCTGGGTCTCCCCATGCTGGGAGATGAGCTGCCAGGAATCCTAATGAGAAATGGCTGCCTAATGAGACAAATCAGGCAGAACAAAGGAGCTATGGCCAAGGGGACCCCATGGTAGGGCGATGGTGTGCCCAGCTGGAGGGTGGCAGAGGGTAAGGCTGAGCAAGGCTGGGAGAGAGAAAATCAGTGCCAAGTGTTCCTGTAGTGCTTAGGGAGGCCAGGAGGGCCTCCAGGAGCAGTTTTCACAATGCAAATTAAAATAAAAGCTGATTGGAAGAGCACTCACTGTGCCTCTGCAGCCCAGTGGGATTTCTGCCAGCTCAGCAGAGACCCAGGCTGCATCGATCCCCAGTCTCCCCAAATCCCTCTGCTTTCTTAGCAGGGCTTCATTGTTTCTGCTTTTGCACAGGAGGGATGCCTGTTGCTCTGCAAATATCAATTTTCCTGTGCCTCTTACAGTAGAAAATTCAGTGAGAAATACCTGCCAGAAAGACATTTACCATCTTTCATGTTTTCACTGAGAAAAATGGGAAATGTCTGATCTGTTCCACACTTTATTGCCACCTTACCAGGGATGAGCTTCCTTCCCACTAGGAGCTGATGGTTTTGTGGTCATTAATGGATAGAGAGAGGTTTTATTGCTCTTTCCTTTGTCTGAAGTTACTTGGGAATGAGGTTTGAATCCTTTTCCACGGGAACTATGTTTTGTACCAAACCACACAACGTGATGTTCATCTTCTTTATTCTTCCTGAAAAGTCTGAACAGTTTGCTACTTTAAAGTCAATCTAAAGTTAGCGGCAGAGAGGAGGGGAAGAGGAGGAGGGTAAAATAATCCCAGAGAGAGAGGATCTCCTTCTGAGGCTGAACAAAGCATTCAGGTTGACTCCTAACATTTCTTGCAGTTCTTTATTTCGCTCAAAAGCCCAAATGAAAATAACAAAATGGTAGTCAAACAAAAATAGTTTGTATTCAATTTTCAGCCTGTCCACTAATCCAAAATTAACTTGTCATTCAAACACCCCTAATGGAGACATGGGCCCAAGGAGGAGAACCGCCCTGCTCTAGGGATGCCCTGCATCCCACCCATGCTCCCCTGCCTCCCTCCATCCTGTCCTGCCCTCGCAGAGGGACATCTAGCTCTGCAGCTGCCACAATTTTTGGGTGCCTGGGAACTGTGTAGCATGGGGAGAGCTGCACACCAGGGCCTGGAAGTGATGCACACTAATAACTCCATGGCTATGACCATGTGAGGTCAATATTGTGATGTGGAGCAGGTTAATGTAGTCACCACAATGGGCAACAACTGTTCCTGCATCCCACGTGTGAGACATGATGTTAGCCGTGGTGTGTTTGCTTGGCTGTGAGCAGCAGCAAGAAAGTTTTCCATACACGTTTTGATTTAAAATGTGAAAAAATGAATGAAAAATCAGTCCATTCTGAGCACAGTTAGAAAGAAACAACTTCAAAAGTTGACAATTTGGGGCAAGTCTCCCTTCTTAAAAGATGTTTCTAAATTAGCCATTTTGGGTCAGTCTCCATCTCTCGTCCTCTGAATATTCCTTGTCCCTCCCATTTCACAGTGGGGAGAAAACAGTTAGCAGTTCCTTGCTCCTAAATAGCATCTTTCAGCAGCTGGCTAAGCTGTAAAACGGATTAGCTTTGCCTTGCAGCTCTGTACACAACAATTTCAGGCTTGCACAGAAGTTGCACAGCCTTTCCAAGAAAAACGTTTCTTATGAAGCCGCTTCTGGAGATACCAGGAGATAGAAATGAGACTCTGGAGTAGCAGCATGCTAGAGATTAGGGAGCAGAGACCACCAGGCAGGTGGGAGACCTGCTGTGGTGGACAAAGCTACCACTGAGCTTGGGCAGGGCATGCTTTCCTATCAACAGAAATCAGCAGGCAAGGAGTCAGTCTGGAGCCTGGCAGGGACTGTGGTGCTGGGAGCCAGGATCCAGGGCTGAAAAGGTGGGAAGACCCTGGGCAAGCATCTCCTCCATCTCCAGGCACCTGCAGTCGTGAGGACCAGGATGTTGGAGGGGCCAGTGGCTAGGCCAGTCCTAGCCCACAGCCAGGTGGCCCCTGGAACAGCACTGGCACTTTCAGAGGTGGGTTTCTTCAGCCCTTAGCAATGTGCTAGTGCAAGGCAGGCGCTGCCTCCAGGGATGCTCTGTCTGTGCACTTCAGCTGCTTGCTTCTCTTGTCCAAGCACAGGCTTT
Source organism: Ara ararauna (assembly GCA_028858755.1). Taxonomy (NCBI): domain Eukaryota; kingdom Metazoa; phylum Chordata; class Aves; order Psittaciformes; family Psittacidae; genus Ara; species Ara ararauna. The sequence continues at coordinate 48,133,535 of CM054382.1, forward strand.
TAAGCCTGCCAGCCTCTACCTCTGCAGGGGACCTGACCCAGCCACATCGCTCCAGGCAGGAGCTAAATTGCTCTTCTTATGGTAGGAATTAGCTCCCACTGCCTGCTCTGGTTGCGCTGTCCCATGCAGAACGGGCCTGCAAATCGGATACAACGGGAGCCCCGTGGGTGCGCTGGCCGGGAGGGCAGTCTTGGAGAGGATGGGAAGCAGCCTCTGCCCTCTATCGCCAGGCAGGGAGTCTGTCAGCAGCCCCGGCCACGGCCTCAGCCCAGGGTGTTTAGTGCCAGTGCAGATGTCGGCGGCACAAGGCCATGTGGACTCAGCCAGTCATTCTGCGACCAAAGCGCATTCATCGTGAGCCCTCTCTCCTTCCCTCCCTTCCTCCCTCCGCAGAGATACCCGAATAGCAAGAGCCTGCTTTTGAGGTTGGAAGTCAGGTTTAGAATTTTAATGATATCCTGTATCCCACAGCCTTTCATTTGGGGAGAAACTGCTCTAAATGACCCATTTTTCTTAGTATAATGATAATCATTACCAAGAGGAAAATGAGCTCTGAAGCTGGGAACAAATGCAGGCACACAGTAGATGGGGTGTCTGATTCTGACTGGCAAAATGTTACATGGAGAAATAAACCTTTTGTACTTAGAAGAAATGTAAAGATGTCTTTAAACATGTGTGTAAATTTGTAACAAATAAGTCACCGTGGCTTGAAACGGGAAGCAAGAGAGAGTAGCCATAAATATTTTATCTCCTTGGCAATGAGCTCCAGCACAGCAAATTGTCACATCCTCCTGGCGGAGAGGACGCCTGCTCAATGCTGTTGGATGGGAAAGCCACAGCATCTCCCAGTTTCCATGCAGCCTCCGCACCAGGCACCCTCGTCTCCCGGGATCTGGCAGAGAGGAGCTCAGGATCTTCTCCAGTGATGGGGACAGGGCTCCTGCACTTTGCCTGCTCACCCTATTGGTTCACACCATTCCACAGGCCAGCATGACATGCTGGTCCTGCCAAGCACAGATCCTCAAGCAGAATTGATGACTGGGATTTTTTTCTTTTCTTTTCTTTTTTTTATGAAGGTTTGTTTTTTTTTTTTTTTTTTTGAGAAGGGAAAGAATTTTGTAGCAAAGCAAGCCTGGAAAACCAGTAGCTCATGCAAGTGAACAGCTCAATCCAAACAGATCCCAGGCAAAACAAGCAGCATATACCTCCTGCACAATGGGATGCTGCCCAAAGAGCAGCTCAGACCTCTGCAGGGACACCACACAGATGTTTTGGCTGGGCCACCGGTGGTCTGAGCTTCACAAGGTGTGTGCAAGCATCCCCCTGACTGGCTAACAATGCAGTACAGATGTGAAGGAGAGGGTACTAGAGATCCCGACCAAGATATACAGGTTGCTACTTCAAATCCCCCAGCACACGTTCACCTTGGCCACCCCAGCCCTTTCCTGGGTGCATGCCAGCTGATGCCCATGCAAGAGGCTGCAGCAGTTCCCAAAACCTTTTGGTTTGGCTCCCAAGTGGCTTGGAGCACTATTGTGTCACTGCCTGGGAGGCAGGTGGGGGACCTTTAGGAGGGCAGCACTGTGGAAACACAAATCCCTCCTGCTGGGAGCTGTGCAGTCGTTCATTAGCAGCATTTGACACAGCATGGGTGATCCTCCTTGTAAAGATGATGAAACCGGAAAGCCTCATTAGACATGCTCCTGGAAGCTCAGATCAGGGTATTTGCAGCCCTGGCTCTGTGAGCCTGCGAGCTCTGCTGAAATGCGACCCTGTTGGGGCGAGGAACCAGAAGGTGCTCTGTGGAGCAGAGCCACCATTCTGCCCCTGTGCTTCCAAGTGATGGAGCAAATTTGGGGAACTAGGTTTGGCCACAACTCTCCACATGACCTTGGAAGTGCTTCACCTTTAGAGCAGGAATCAAAGCCCAGCTGGTCACTGGAGATGGCATTAGGCTGAACACACTGCAGATTGCCAGCTGCTGCGTGAGGGTGTAAACAGGAGGTGCTGTGAAGAGTTGTCCTCAAGATGAAACACAATGCACCTCATTTAGCGCCCTGACTTCAGTCTAGAAGTTATCAGCTGCCTCTGGCCATGGTGTTCAAGCATCTAAATAATTCAGTTAGGTGAGACCCAAGAAAAACCTGTAAACATAATTGATTGGGAGAGTGAGTTCTGGAGTGGCCTGCAGCAGCCCCTTGGCCTGGCTTGTGCACCAGGGACATAGCTGGTTAGGTCTGTGAGTGATGTAAGAAGTCCAGTCTCTGGATGCTGGAATTGAATTAGACACTGGCAAGACAGATTTTATTAGATTTATTAGATGGCTGGTAGTAGGAAGGCTGGAAATCAGAGGAAGAGAAATGTCTCCCTGGCAACCTCCGGGCTAGCGTTATTTTTCTTACACTGTGTTGAGATGGGTATGATGCTTATCTCCCAAGCCATGTCAGAGCAGTAGATACCAGCATTGCCCCACCCTGGAGGCTGAGGCACACACAGGATGGGGAAGGTGACCCTGAGCTTGGTGCGTACATGTGGGGCTGACCACATCTGCCTGCTGTCCTCTGTGCCTACCAAGCACTGTGACCCCCTGGCACCATCCTTCAGATCTGGCAGTGGCACAGACTTAAATGATGCAGAGCAAATGTAGAGCAGAGTCCACTGAGGCCAGTCTCCAGATCTGTGGCACCACCAACACTCTACCGTGACTCAACCATGATTTAAGACCAGACAAGTTAATAGGTGTCTGTCTACCAGAGGATGCACCACTGGGAGTGCTAACATTTCATGACGACAGCCAGTGAGCTGTTGTCATACATAATTAACACTGGGCCAGCCTTGTCAAAAGAAACTCACCAAGTGCACAGCAATGCAAAGATCCTTTGGTTTTGCCAGTTATCCACAAGTTGTTTCGTGCTTGCTGACCCTGTGTTACCAAGGTCTGGGGCGTGTTCTGTGACACTTGAACTTTGAAAAAACAACCACTCCATAGTGCAGCTTTTGCTGGGTACACCCATGCCTGCTGCCTGCTCGCAAGTCACTTCACTGGGGAGCAAAAATAGCTGAGATGCCTTCTCATCTCATGGGGAGCTGGCTCAGATGCAAAAGCAACGGGCTGAGCAGCTCCACTCCTGTTCACAGGGAGGTTTGTCACAGCATGCAGGGCAGATGGCTGCCTTAGACCTGGGTGGGCAGCAGCGTGCACGTGTCACCAGAGGAAGAGACCTGTTGTCACAGGAGAGGCTCTGTCTCAGGAAGGTCTCTGAGAAACAGATAGGGGCATAAACCCTGTGGGAGCAGCCAGGCATTGCCAGCATTACCATCTTAATGGGAGAACAGAGAGCAGCAAAATTACCCCAGAGATTAACTTATTACCCCTCATCTCTGCTTTTAGCTCATACAGTCCCTGAATCCTGGCATTTCCTGAGGGGGAGAGTTCCCCTCTGGGTTGTGGTTTCCTGGCAAGGTTTGGAGGTGGCATTGCACAGAGCCTGGGTGCATGGCTGGGGAGAGGGTAGCCTTGCCAGGCTCAGCGGGAGCCAGCAGACACTCTCCTTTTGTCACGATCACTGGGCTCTGCTCCTCCATTCTACTAGAGTAGCCAGCAGCTGCCTTGTGTTAATTAAGAGCAAAACAATCGCTCTTAATCAAAGGCCAGACCAATGGCAGCAGTAGCGGCAGCAGCCTGCCCAGCTCGTCTCACCGCCACTAAACCCACGCTCAGGGCCACGAAGGAATAACAGAGGCATAATCATTTCTCTCCAATTGCTGCAACATGCCACCACAGCCTGCCAGCAGGGACAAGCCCGGGCAGCTTCCAAGGAGGACAGAGATGTCCATGTGATTTGTGTAGGAGCACTCTCAGGGCTGGCGAGTGGGCTGATCGGCCTCCAGAGTTGCCTCCCCACCTACACAATGCTGAAGCATCCTCTCCTCAAGCACCCAGGCCCTCTGCTCGCTTGGGGAAATTATGTAGGAGGGGTCGGGGAAAGCTTTCTCACAGCAGCAGAAGACACAGACATTCTTGTTGTTCTACTCTAGCACAGAATTTGCTCTGGGAGCCAGTGCAGAACCTCACAAAAGCCACTGGGTGCAGAAAGTGCTCAATACCTTCAGCATCAAATAGCAGGGGTCTCCAGCATTGCAGCTTAAGAGTCGGACCTCTGTGTCTTCCCACATCTTCCCTTTTGAACTTGACCCAGTTTATATGCATCAGCCACTTGCTGCCCACAACCTTTCCTTTCATCATGTGGGTGAGGGAGGAGGGAAGAGGATGGGTCTCTCACCTACTGCCTTAATTTAGTCTGGCATCCAGTCTGGCCCCAGGTCAGAGAAACTAGCAGATTTTTCTCTGCCCAGGTCTCTAGAAAAGAACCTGCAAATTAGCCCCCATCCCTTCAGCCATCTGCTTACTGCAGAATAATCCCTGCCTAACACTCTCTCACACAGGTAGGATATACCTGCAGAACTCGGATGCATTTTCCCTAGGAGATTTGTAGAGTTCCACCCCAGAGCTCTCAGCAGCCCCTTCCCCTGCAAGCATGCTTTCAGCACCCGGAAGCTCCCAGCACTCTTCTATTTATAGCTTCACACACCAGCTTTCATTTCCTTTTAATTAGCCGAGTCCCTTTCTGTCATGCCTAGATGAGGCAAAGGGTACCTGAGGCTGCCAGAACAGTGCTGGGAGCGCTCTGGGATGCTGGGGAGCAGTGCTTCCAGGAAAATTTGTGCCTCCCTACCAGCACCCAGGAGAGTTAGACAAGGATGAGCAAGAGCAGGGAGCTTTTCCATTCTCAATCTATGGGGAAGGAGGAAAGCACCCATATGAGGACTGTGAGCTGGCTCTGTATTTTCCTTACCCCTAATACTGACAGTATGAGGTTATTTGGGGACCTGACAGTGATTCACACACACTGTCACAGGTGATCTGGCTAGGGGATCAGCAAGGGTGATGGTTATATCTACTGATGACACATTAGGGTGGGCTGGGAGAATGCTGGAGGAAACGCTTAAAATCCATCAGTGCCTCAAAAAAGCGGATAAACTGCCTGGAAAACAGAAAAAGGGTATAGCTGGGTTAAATTCTCCTGGCAGGGGCAAATCATGTCACCCCTGGGAGAGTCAGAGCTGGGCACAGGGATTGCAGGAGCACTGGGATCAGAGGGGAGCTTGGGAGGGCAGGGGCTTGGGAAAGCGCTGGTGAACTTTGGCAGAGGCAAGCAGGTCCCTATAGGTGAGGCAGGCCCAGGAGGTCTCCTGAAGTAGCAGGGTGAGGAAAAGCCCCAGCACCAGTGGGGAAAGCTCTGTGGAAAGGTGAGCATAGGGTGCAGGGAGAGGAGGGTGGGGACACCTCCATGACCAGGCCCTGCACACCATGGGCACTGAGCTCCACGTACATCTCTCACCATGGCACACACATGCAACCAGATGTTTGCTAAACACACTCTGTTTTGCATGCCCAAACCAACAAATCGTGGGGGATTTTGACACTTTTAAATCTGGGGTTTAGTCCAGATCAGAACAAAATCTTGAAAATCCACCCAACTTGGAAATATCAAGCAGTTCCTCCACAGAAACAGCACGTTTTGCTAGGGAAATAGTAAATAGTATTGGAAGTGTCAAAACACAGTATTATAATTTAACATTTTATGTACCAGTCAAAATGAATAATTTACCTTCTTTAAACACCCGAAATATCTGAAAAGCCTTTTTTTTGGGTTTTTTTTTTTTTTGGCACGTCTGTCAAATACCATCAAACTCAGCATGTTTGTGAGCAGGGATTTGTTCCCAGCAGCTCCAGCTGCCTGCATTGACAGGAGATCCCTGGCCAGGATGGCCTTGGGGGACAGGGCTGTGAACACAAAAGGCCATCCGTGCTGCGCAGGGCTCTGATTTGGGCAAGCAGCAGTTCTCTACTCCATCACAAAAATGATAGGATTCAAGAGGGTGGGTTTATTTTTTTCCCACTCAGGCAACAGGTCTGATACTTTCTGCTTGGGTTTCTTTTGTGGAAAAGGGGTGAAATGAACCCCTTGAGGGAGCTGAGGAGGTTTGCAGGATAAGAGCACAGTGGACACACTCACTGGTATAAGCAGGAGATGGTTGTGTCTGATAGCCTTGATGTACCGTTTATGTTGGACAGGTTTTGGAAACAGTCTGCAGCTCTTTCCCTGTTTCTCCATGTGCCTACAGGGTAAATTATCTGTAATCATTAGCAAGTGGGCTGTTTCCTCCTTCAGACACAATTAGTGGGCAGGGTCCGGAAAAATCTTCTTCAATCTCATTTCCTTCAGAGGATGCACTTGAGATGCCGGTACTGCCTCAGAGAAGGCAGGGCACAGCTGCTGCCCAGAAGTGATCTTCCCTATTCCCTAGGGTACAAGCATCCCCATCTCTGTCAGTCCCTAGGGACTGCCTGGAGGAGGGGGTGCAGATGAAATCCCAGCCTGCAGGTCAGTGAGGCTGAATGAGACATCCACCAGCACTGATTTTCAGCAAGGTGAGGTGGGAAAATGCAGTGCACAGGGATGACATGATTTACACTTTATTGGCCAGAGGAGGATCTGCTCTCCCTATAAACACCATCCTTACGCGGTGCACTCCTAATAATTTAGTGTGTCACAAAAGGCATAAGCAATTAACAGCCACTTCTCAGCACCAACCCTGCCAAGAGCCCATCACTTGTCTGTTCCTTAGTTGCTCCCTGAAGCATGGCTGGCTGCTGGTGAACAATGCCATCACCCATGCAGCTCTGCCTTTTAGTCCCTGCAAAAGGTGGCCATGCCATCAACCCAATCTGCCCCATGCTGGGGATGGTGCTGTGACACATGGCACGGTGGGGTGGGCACTGCCAGTCAGGGAAAGGGCTTTATGGAGCAGCAGCTTTTCAGAGGTCTGAAGGACTAAGTGAAGGGGAACTTTGGATTTACACTTGGGAAAGCTGGAATAAATCACAGCAATTAAAGTGCAAATGAAGCTTTAAGCAGTGTTTCGTCCTAACTACCTGGGAAGTGTGTTGTGTATACATTTGTCTCACTCCCTCCCTCTTTTATTTATAGACAGAATTCAAATCACTTAAATAATTTAAACTAATTTGCCAGGTAGTGCCAGGGTTTAGGATGCGCTGGCTGGCATTAATGAGGCTGTGTTTTGACAGTGGCTCCCAAGCCCTCCTGGCTTGTCTGTGGCCACTTGCTTCCCAGGCCTGGGAGATGGGGTTTGTGCTGGCAGCTTCCTGCACCTGCATGGCTCTCATGTGCAGTGCCTGTACCATGCCAGGTGATGCCGGGCACAGGCAGGGAGCAGAGATGCGAGAGGATGCAGGAGGGCACTGGTCATGCAGGGCGGTGTGTTGCAGACACTGGTAATGTCATAGCTAGGGGTCATTAGTCACACCACAACATGCCACCAGCCTTGCCGTGAGAAGCACAGTTTAATTTTCTCCCAAAGCGCCAGGGCTGATGGTGAAGCAAGGCTGTGAACACACATCCTCAGGTAACCGCAGGTACTTTATAGCAGCGATGAGGGCTGGAAAAACAGGTACGAGACCAAAAAATAACTCACCAGTCAGAGCAAAGGGACCAGAGTAATAGCGGCAGGGGCTGGCTGCACCTCTGTTGCTCATTTTCCCTTGGTGCCAGAGGAAGCAGGGCAGAGATGAAGAGTGCAAACCTTACACTTCAGTTAGGTTTGGACCCACCTGCAGGACCCCCAGGTCTTTCCACGAAGTCAGGGGGTTCCCCACATTCCCACTGCAGCCCCTTGTGCCCTGCAGGGATGCTGGGAAGGGGCAGCCTTCACTGGGAAATGGGGTGTCCCCAAGAAAGCCCCCAGGGGGAGAGGGGACATGCTGCTGCTGCCTATCCCTGTGCTGTGCTGCCACTCTTCACTGGTGTGGCTGAATACTCCTCTTGGGCTGCATCTCACCAGCTGATCACAAGCTCCTGTGGGTGTTACCGAGTGTGTTTGCTCACTCCAGTGCAGGCAACAGAGATGTTTGCATAGGATAGCGGTACAGGAGAATATGCAATTATGGATGGAATCTTGTCCTGATAAGGAGTCCTATAGTTGCCAAGAACGAAGCATCACTCCAATACCTGCTTGCGGGAGCCCTGACAGCGAGTGGGATGCAAAGGGTGCTAGATTCCTTCACTTAGGAAGCTGCCAGTCTGGTTTGCTGGCATCCGTAACACTCTGAGCTCATTACGTTCAGGTGAGCTGCCTTTTATTTACAAGAATTCCTGCAGGAAGAATTTTGTGAATACTTGTCTAAACAAATATTTGCCTCAGATATGCTCTTGTGACTGACATGCTCATTTTCTTCTTTATCCAGCACATTTCTCAAGCAGTTTCTGAATGTACTGTCAAATGCAGTCATTTAAAAATTATGAATTGGGATTTTCCAGAGTAATGGTTGCTTAAAAACTACCTGCTTTTCTTAATAGTGCTCCGAGGAGAGTTTTATGTGCCCCCTCACTGGTAGGATGGTCACGCATCATGCAAACAGGCAAGCTCTGCTCCACGGATCGGTGGAGACCTCCATGTTTCCATATAGCAGCAAGGCTGCAAGAAGTGAGAAAAATACTAGCTACTGCACAGCTGGAAAGAAGAGCTTGCACTGCAGCAAAAGCTTGGAACCTATTTGCAAAAGGCAAGAGAGGTGCTTGCCCTGGGTAATACAGATTTAACCCAAGAGAAAGCAGCACTCGAGCCTTGTGATTCAGCTCAGCCTCACGATCCCCTTACTCTGCTCTGAAAGATGAGGGTAACAAATGAACATGTGTACCAAACCCATCCCAAGCTGCTACAAATCGTTAGGATGTGAGGGGAGAGAAGAATCCACTCTTTTCTTGCTGAAAACAGTCTGCTCAGCACCAGCGCTGAAAGACTTGTTTGCTGCAGTTGCAAACACCATGGATTAGTGTTGTCCACTGCCCTGGGTATTTACTGAGAGGTACGGTAGGGTTTCTCTGTGTGCTTTCATGTAGGCATGAGAACAGCTTGGGTTGGAAGCCTGTCCTTCCGCCAGCTTCCCAGACCACACATGTAGCACGCAGGAGCAAAGGGGCAGGACTTACAAGCAAGCTGCTTCGTAACCTTAACGTGCTGCGATGCACCCATTGCCCTTTAAATAACCACTGTCTTTTGAAGGCATAAATACTTATGGGGGAAAGGAAGAAAATGCTATTCCCTTCTGAAAGACCTAATTTATCTGGAATTATCTATTCTTGGCTATAAATCCCCCGTAAAACTTGGCACAAGTTTATATGCAGTTACAGCAGTGACTATATTTTTATCCAAAACCTCAAGAAAGAACAAACCGAAGCCCTAAATGGCAGCTACAAGACATTGCAGGGATGCTGGTAAGAGCGGAGCTGCAGTGTGTGCCTTGCCTGGGAAGCATCATTTAGAAGGACTTGTGAATCCCCCCCCTCTTTTTGGTTTCTTTCTGGGCAATTCCTGGTTGAGAAATTATTTTAGCATGCCAGTTTTCCCTGCTGTGCATGAGTTTAGCAATGGACACAGAATGGTCCCAGCCTGGGGACTTTAAGTCCCCTGCTAACATTTGCTGAGCACTGCATCCTCGCCTGCCGCATTCTTCAGGAGCCAGGACACAGGTACATTCATCCCTGGTGTCCACCTACTCAGGCATACATCCTCATGGCCGGCTCTGAGTCACCTGGCTTCCCACTTTTTCTTCATTATTCTTCTCTCCATGAAGCAGGAGAGAATTCAGCTTTTATTTAAAGGAGGCCCCATAAATGTAAGCAGCTGTAATACACTTGTCCATGCAAAGTAGGGCAGGCTTTTAATGGCTTACAATTCCTTAAGCTTGGCTTCTTCCCTTCAACCTCCACCTCTGCCTCTCCCTAAAAGATGTGAGAGCCCAGGTTTGCATGTGTCCTTGTTAAGCCAGCCAATGGGGAGCAGAAGCAGTGCTACGAAGTCCTGGTCAGGCTCTGGCCAGGACATCTATTTCTTCTGACAGCTCCTGGAGCTATCCCTGGGTCATGGTCCCCTTCCAATGGGCAGATGCGACCACGGTGGCTGGGATCCACAGGGTGTGATGGGGTGATCAATAGGGGGGGTCTGTGGGGTCAAGCACTTTCCTCCCAGAGAACTGCTATGCACATAGGGCTAGCTGTCACATGGCATGTGATGGGCGTATCTGGCAGATCATTATTTGTCTCCTCCATTCTGTAAGCAGTTTGATAGTACCCCTGAGTGCACTGGGACCTAGTCCCTTCTTGAGAATGGGTCCCTGCACAGAAAAGATTAACAAATTAGTTACACAAGCACAGCGTGGTGAGAAGGAGCTGTGGCCGTGACCACCTGTGCCCGGCCAGAAAGCTGCTGGGACCTCGTGCCATCCCGGGGACAGCTTTGCTGCCACTTCCCCTGGCATGCTGAGGACAGCCCAAGCACCACATGCCAGGCCTAACCTCACCCCTACTCAAGGATGAAAGTACTCCACACCCTGTGAGCTGCTTTACCCCTTCCGCTGCTGTGGCCTGCCACCCCGAGCACCCATTCACATCCAGCTGGGTGGCTGCTGAAGCAGTGAGGAAAAACCCAAGTCCTCTCCAGAGAGCTTGCCTTTATTCCTTGCTGGAAGCTGAGTATCCCCCTCCTCAGTTACCAGTGAAACCCCATGGCCATCGTTTCGCTGAGCCATGCCCAGGATGGGACCTCTGCAGAGCATGTGGGTCCCTCTCCCCACTGCAGCCATGACACAGCTGGGCTGGGACATGTGGAGCTGGGGGTGCCACGGCCCCCAGTGGGAGTTCAAGGTATCAGGGCACGCTCATGGATCTGCCTGTCTCCACCAGGGTTTGCCTCTGCTTTCTCTGCAGTGGCATCCAGGGCTTGCACTTGCTGAGCAGTTTTGGAGGGAGAGTGCCTGTGTAAGGGCATCACACCATGCTTCCATGCAGGACACCCTAGGCTGTGTTCGTCCTGAATAAAAACCTGTTCTATATTCAGCCATGCACAGAGCATGGTGGTGGGTGTCCTGGCAGTGGAACGTTAACTGGTGGGAACACAGCTCATGCTGCAGTGTGGTGGAAGCTGATGGGGAGCTGTTGTTCTCACCATCCATGTCCAGCACATGGGGAGACCCTAATGCTTATTCTCTGCTATCTTTTCCAGGGATGGAGGGATGTGTGTACAGCTGGGAGCAGCAGGAGCATGGCACAGTCCCTCAGGGATAGGTGTGAAGTTGGTGCCCTGTGAGGACACAGCAAGACCCCCCCAGACCACAGAGGAGTGTGAGGTCTTGCTGGGAAGAGGAGAGCTCCCCTTCCTGCCCTGCCGGCCAGGTCTGCCTGCTGCCTGGTTGCCTACCGCATTTCCAGGGATCTGTACCAGAATTTGGGTCTCGAAACCTGGAGGTGCATTAGCGCCGTGGGATTGCTGAAGAGCCTGACAACAATGGGGGACCCACCACAGAGGAGGGACATCCGCCCAGGAGGCCCTGCATGCCTGTGAGCCCTGGCTGCTGCTGGCGGAGGGTGCCTGGGTTGCTCAGCAAGCCAGGGCTGGTGGCAGAGCCAAGGTGCTTGCAGGGCACAGCCAGCAAAGGGTGAAGAGCTGGGAGAGGGTGTGCAGGGGCAGCCCGGAACCCCATGAAAGTGGGAGCTGGGCCACTGCTCCTCCAGGGATCTCTTCCTGGGGCTGGCAGACAGAGCAGCCCTTGGTCCCCAGCTCGCTGTGGATGTTCCTCCTTGCCCCACTGGCAGGACCGCTCCCCTAGTGCCAGTGTGGAGGGAGGGCTGCTCTTCTCATCATGGTGCTGCCACCGCCCGACAAGCGCCATGTCTGTTTGACCACCATCGTTATCATGACCAGCATGGCCTTCATGGACGCGTACCTGGTGGAGCAGAACCAGGGGCCCCGCAAGATTGGTGTCTGCATTATCGTGCTGGTGGGGGACATCTGCTTCCTAATCGTGCTGCGCTATGTGGCGGTGTGGGTGGGGGCAGAGGTGAAGACAGCCAAGCGGGGCTATGCCATGATCCTGTGGTTCCTCTACATCTTTGTGCTGGAGATCAAGCTGTATTTCATCTTTCAGAATTACAAAGCAGACAAGAAGAACCTGGAGACAGTGGCCAGGAAAGCCCTGACCCTGCTCCTCTCTATCTGTGTGCCCGGGCTCTACCTGGTGTTGGTGGCCTTGGACAGCATGGAGTACATACGGACCTTTCGGAAGAAAGAGGACTTGCGGGGACGCCTCTTCTGGGTGGCCCTTGACCTGCTGGATATCTTGGACATCCAGGCCAACCTGTGGGAGCCGCACAGAACCGGACTGCCCATCTGGGCAGAGGGGCTCATGTTCTTCTACTGCTACATACTCCTCCTGATCCTGCCTTGTGTGTCCCTCAGTGAGATCAGCATGCAAGGGGAGCACATTGCCCCACAAAAAATGATGCTCTACCCTGTCCTCAGCCTGGTCACCATTAACATCGTCACCATCTTCATCCGGGCTATCAACATGGTCTTGTTCCAGGACAGCAGGGTCTCCACTATCTTTATTGGAAAGAACATCATTGCAATTGCCACCAAGGCATGTACCTTCCTCGAGTACAAGCGGCAGGTGAAGGAGTTCCCTCTGGAAGCTCCAGCAGAACTCCCTCTCCCACAGCCAGAACATCCACAGCACACAGGGCATCCCTCACGAGCCATCACCCACGAGGGAGATCCTTGACATATGAGGGGTCACCCTCAGTCAAGCATTGGTTCAGATAGCCCTGTGCCAAGCAGAGAAGGGATGCTGCTTTCTTGCTGCATGGGCAAGCAAGATGGACAAATCCCGCCAGTGAGGGCTCTTCTAGGCACAAAACACCAACCACGTTGTAATTGAGCTATGGAGTGTCCCCTAGATGTCTTCATCTCAGGTATAACCCTAGGAGTCCTCCAGACAAACCAAATGAACTTGCAAAGGACCTGAACCAGCTAACCCTTTCTGTCCGTCCTTCCCGCCACCATCACTCTTCCTGAGCAAAGACTGCTAAGGTTGCAAAGTCCCTTTTTACTCCTTGAGCACCTCACCTTTACTCCAAGCCTGGAATGAAGATTTTGTACTGAAGACCTTTTTATTGAGTGGGGACAGGGGCATAGGTGTATGGGTTGGGGGGGGAAGGTGGGACGTTTGAATCAGTAAACCCTGTGATTGTAGATGTCTCTTATCTCCAATGGTTGTGTTTACAGTTTCCTATTTATAACTGCTCCTGGGGGCTTCTGGGCTGCCCTAGGGACCAGTGTCCTTGTGGGTTGGTGGTGGGCAAGAGCAGCAAGCCCTGTGGCAGGGAGCAGGGCTAGGAGCCGGTATGGGTCCCTCACCACAGGACAAGAGGGACTGTGCCTCAAGCAGCGCACCATGCCAACCCTGCTGGGAGCAATATTTGTCAAGCTGAAACTGATCTAATGCTGGCTTTTTATGGATTTCATTCACTCCAAACAACTCAGCACAATATTTCTATTTTTAGAAGGGTCTCTCCCTGCTGTTGCAAGCCTCCCCACCTGCAGTTATCAGCCGCCACTGCCCTGGCCCCATCGGCACTGCTGCAGGCGGGCACCCAGGAAGGCTTTGTAGTGAGGCTGGCAATGATGCATTTCACTCTGGCATCAAGCATTTATAAAGAGGGCTGCTTTCCACAGCTACTATATTTTTAAAATAAAATATTGCAAAAAAAAAGAAAAAAAAAAAAAAGGAAGAAAAGAAAACAAACCTCAAACAAGAGCTGGGAAGGATGTGCTGACCAGGGCAGGTGGCTGGGCTTGGGGATGGGCATGGGTCTCCTCCTCTGGTGTGTGTGGTGGTGAGGGGCTCGGCTGGCTGTGAGCAAGGGGTGGGAGGTGAGGGCCAGCCGGACAATAAAAGCCCCATGAGAGCAATGGCTTCTGGTGGTCTCTTTTCTGCCAGCGTGGGGAGAGAGGGGGAGCTGGCAGGGCAGCTCCCATGCAACTCAAATCCCTTCTCTCCTCCTGTATCCACCTCCCCTGAACCCCAAGTGCCGTCCCGAGTGGTGCTGTGCCCTGCACTCATCCAGCGGTGGGCTCAGCAAGCAAAAAAATGGCTTTTCCAGCTGAAATGCTGCCCCAGGGTTTGGGCACCTCTCAGCTGCCTGCACCTGGGGGGAGGTGCAAGGAGGCAAGCAGAAAAGCTGCATCTCAAACATGCTGAAATGGGATATTTTTGCTTTTTCTAAACCAAACATTTAATTTTGAGGAGTCAGAATAAAATGCCTGATGCTGTTTACATTTCTCTTCCACATTTTCTTCTGGCTCTGCTCACTGAATTTGACCTAAATCAACAAATTATTTTAGTCTTTATCTTTTCAGCCCATCATCATCTGTCCAAAACATTGCAGGACCAGGCAATTACAGCTCTGCTTTGCCACCCTGTTACCCAGGGATGGCTTTGTGGGGTTCTCTACTGGGAATAAATCTGCAGAGAAATCGAACGGCATCTTTGCCAACAAAAGTGAATTTGCAATAAATTTAGCCAACTGGAAAAGTTTCTTCATCCTTTCCCTCAGAGAAAACAAGAGGAAAAGGGCAGGTGATTTAAAAGGTATTAGCAGAAATTAATTAAATTGCTAAATTATTCTGGAATACCTGTGGAATTACATATTACATCTCTACTGGAGCCATTAAAATACATGCGATTAACATCACTGCAATTAACTCCCGAGTATCTAATAACATTCTGCCACTCTTTCAGGTAATTAATTTATGAGGCTTTATTTTACAGCTGTTCCCCAGAATTGAGTGTAGGAAACCCTGCAGATACTGGCAGCGCGGTGCTGTGCCCAGGGCTGGGACATGCGGCTCAGGCAGTGCTCAGCATCAGGCTGCATCTGCTGCGGTAATTTATCCTGAGGATAAAATGAATTACCCAGGGGTTACTCTGACAGGTTGTTGTGTGTATTTTTGTTCTGTCTCAGCGTGATAGCTAGCTCTGCAGCCCTGCCTTATGGTGGAATGTTGATATCCTTTGAGCCTGATCTGTTGCTAAGGTTGCTTGGAGAAATGTTTGGCTATGCTCCCTGGATGGAGCTTGCATGGGAATAGTGCTTTATCCTTGCTGTGCTGTAATCTCCAAGCAGGCTTAGGAATCACCACAACCTTTTCCAGAGGCTGCAAGACCCTGCTTCTCACTGCTGACGTGGTGTTGTCTTTGTGGAGAGGGGTGTCCTTGGGGAATGGCTGCCCTGAGCCCCTGCATTAGGAGCAGGAGTGGGAGGAGAGGTGATGGAGGCAATGCTCAGCTGGAATGCAGTGAACTGCATCATTACCATAAAGGCACATGAGCTCACTGGGTGCTTGAAGACCACTCTGTGGCAAAGCAGAGGAGGAGAGGCTTTTCTTGTCTTCTGCTGTTCAACATCCCCCAGGGGCTCTGTCTGCATCATATTTCTTACCCAGCAACACAACTCTTTCTTTTCAAAGCCATCTCAAAAGCAAGTGGTACAAGCTGGCCCCTCCACAGAAACTGCTGGAGGAAGGCTGGGAAGCAGGGTAGGGGAGTGCTAGCTGGAAAGGGCAGTGTGGCAGTGCTTGTGAGCAGAGGGGAGAGCCAAAGCAGCCAGCAAGGACCTTAGAGACACAGAGACAGCACAACAATGGGAGCACTTCACCTGTTCCTTGCCCAGTGCTTGCTGAGGGCAATGCAAGCACTGCCACCTCCTCCCCAGAATCTATCCCTGCCCAGCAGAGACAAGAACCTTGGGAATCATGGGACTTGAGGAGGGACAGCATGGTGGTGGTGGCTGCTCAGGGTGACTGGCTCTCAGCCTGGCTCTTTGTTAGGGGAAGGTGATATTTTACCATGGGCAATGAGAACTAAAGGAAACAATTAAAACTAAATAGGCTGGAACTGAGCAATTTTTCAGCTTTCTGTTGAGAAGGTGTGTTGGTAAAAGAGCTCCTTTGTGAAATGTGAAATCCTCCTGGCAAGCTATAGACTCACACCTGCTGAAGTGAAAGCAGCACAACAATAATGCAGAAGAAAGGACAAAAGTTCCCAGCACTCCAGTGGAAAACCTACGTGGGCGGCATCCCTCACTGGCATTGGAAAACAGGCCACAGGCACAAGGAAGCCCATGCCTTGGAGGGGAGCAGCTGGCAGTGCTTCAGGACTGATGCTGTCCTTTCAGTTACTGACCTGCTGGGAAGTGCTGAGGTGAATGCTCCTTCCAAGCCAAGAGACAGCCCCTGAAGTAGCCAGGTCCACTCTGTAGCTTGCAGGGACACTGGAGCGGTGGCACCCTATGGAGATGCAAAACCCCAGCCTCTCTGACCCTTCCTGCCATTCTGGTCCTGAAAGATGGCAAATTGTTCCAGTCCTGTACAGCCGTGGATGATCTGTGATGTCTTCCTAGCCTCAGAGATGGCCTGGGCTGAGCGCATCCGCTTCCCAAGCATTGCAGAACTGAAAAACGGGAGCTCACAAGATAGTGGAGCAAAGCAAGCCATACCAGGCTGTTGCAAAGCATCAAGCCCAGAGAAACCCATCTGGGTCCTGTTCCCCTGCCAAACATTTGGATGAAGAGGCAGCAACAGGCTTGTGCTGCTGCATGCCTGACACCAACTGTGAGAAGAGACTGGACCCAGCTCTTGTGTCCCAACAGCCTCGTGTTACCTGCGGTACCTGCACCCTTCTCACTGCCTTGGGCTGAATCGCCAGCTATTTCACCCACCTGGGAGATTGTATTCAGCTCTCAGCAGCACAAGAGCCTTGCTGCTGCATTCACCTGTGTGCTGGCGTGCTCCACAGCCAAGGGCACCAGCAAGGTGAGAGGGGTGTGAGCTGTAGCTCTTCTTTCCCAGGTCCCTTGCAGCTCTCACATGTCCTACTTGTACTCTGATGGTCTCCTTTTGGCAGGTGAAAATACCTGATGCTGCAGCCCCTGTGCAAGGCTGGGGGGAGGGTGGCTGGCAGCAGGCACCAAGCTGGAAGTGCCCTGCAGTCTTGCAGCCAGATTCTCCACGTGAGCACAGCACTGATGTCTTTCAGGATCCAAAAGTGCTTGGGAGGATTTGGGAAAAGAAAGACACCCAGCAGGATGATGCAGCACAAGGATGGCCCTGTAGTCAGGTTGGCTCTCTGCAGTGTGAGACTTTGCAAACCACACACCAAGAGCAGGGTGCCTGGGGACAGGCTGCTCTCCAGCCCAGCATCTGCTCTTTTTTCCTGAGGTTTAATTCCGCTCTCTTGCTGATACTTCCCAGAACACAAGCTCCCTCGCAGCCCTGGGGACTGGCTGCTCACGTGTGGCTGGGCAGCAGCGAGCCCCAGCTCCAACAAGTCACGTGCTGCTGCTCTGGAGGTACCTGAGACCATCACCTCCTACAGTAACCCCAGGAAGGTGCAGGGGGCAAGAAGCTGCTTGAGCTGGAGGGAAGCTATGGAAGGGTGCTGGGAGATGCTGTCCCACAGGTAGTGGAGCAGCAGGATGCATTGCCTCCTAACCTGCACCACTCTGGTTTCCTCCTCAAGCTCTCCGTGTGCTTGCATGCACAGCCTCACTGTAGCAGGCACCACACTGTATGGCAGGAGGGATCAAAGCTGTCAGGTTGTATTTAACTGGGCAGGGTGAAAAGGTTTTCCATTCCCTCATCGGCCAAACCCATATGCCCTCCCTCTGCAGTGCCACGCATCCTGGTGCCACCCAGGGCAGCCCCATGCTCTGTCATCTCACACCATATGCAAATAAATAATTTTATGTTTTCTTTTGTTCAATCCAGGTTAATTTGTTGAGCAGAGGGAGACTGAATGCTTCTGCCAATATCTCTTCCTCCTGCCTGCCCCAGATTCAATGCACTTTTTTAGCTCAGGTCAATACTGCAATAAAAAACAAAGAGCAGGTGTCCAGAGCACTCTAACAGCAGTTCCTGTCCTCCTAAATTCCTCCTGCCCAGGCTCTGTGGCAGAAGTTTGAGTTTCTCATTAATTTAATCCTAACTTTTTATGCCCTGGATTTGTAAACTGTGTCTGTGTTTTAGGTCTGGCGTCCTTGAAGGATATCTATTTAGGTTACTGAGTCAGGCTTGCTCATTTAATTTCACCTTAATAAAGATTTTATGTGGTTTTGACATGTTCGGTGTCTCAACTGTATTGACGCAGCTGCCTGAAGAAGTATTATGACCCTAATTGTCAGCATTAAAAAGACCCTGGCAAGGTATATTGATTGCCCTCTTTTACAGCTGTTTGAAGACAAAGACCAGTCATAGGAAAGAGTGAGTACTGTAGTTTGGTTTGAACTTCCCTGATGCTACAGCATTTCATTTGTGCAAAAAGTGTTTGCAAACATATCTCTGCAAGTTCTTCATTGGGATATGAAGAAGTGGTGGTCCTGTTGCTGGGATGCTTTCAGGAGGTGAATTTTGAAAGAAAAGTGCTACAGATAAGAGAAAAGTCACCTCCAAGGAAGCATTAAAGTGTAAATAAATAAAAAAGTGAAGAAGATGCCCACGTCCTTCCCACTGGTGTATCCCAGAGGAAAAGCTCACAGGCTGACTGTGGCTCACTGGGGACTCACTGTAACACGTTGAGGAAAATGGTAAATCATCTTCCGAAATTTGTCCTTACAGCTGTGGGTTTCCCCAATGACCCTTCCCAGCTAATGTACCCTCAGCATCTGTATGAAAATGCGGGTGTGTTATGGGCATGGTACACTAAGTGGCACAGAGATAAAAATTAGAATGATCCATTAGCAGGTGTAGGAATATGCTTGAGATGGGAGAGAAGCGTAATTAGCTCTTTATGACCAGTATTTGCATACAAAGATACACCCCACAGGCCCCTGTGCAGCCACCTACTCAATTGCTAATGGGAGGATTATTTTAAAACACAGTTTACTGATTGCAAACCATTTCCTCCAACCCAAGCAATGGTGACTTCTGTTCAAAGGCACCAAGCACCAAGGAAGAAAACCAGCTGCAGCAAACCAGCAGCATCTCTAACTGCACAGCCACACACTGTTCTGCTGGGCAATGCTGGTGCAGGCTCTGCCCTCCACACCAGCCCAGTGTGCAGTTGCAGGGGCTGGGCTCCTGCTTGACTTTTGGGTAGGGCAGAGGGAAGGAGGGTGTCCCAAGAAGCAAATCAACAAAACACATGTAAGGAGGAGACTGGCACAGACTGAGGTCCAAGGAAGGACCTTCCTTCTTTTATCAGGAGAACTGCCTACCCTGGATTTGGAGAAGGCTGAGGTTCTTAATGACTTCTTTGCCTCAGTCTTCACTGGCAAATGCTCTGACCACACCACCCAAGCCTTGGAAGGCAGATGCAGGGACTGTGAGAATGAAGACTGTAGGCCCACTGTAGGAGAGGATCTGGTTCGAGAGCATCTTAGGAACCTGAACATGCACAAGTACATGGGACCTGATGAAATCCAACCGCGGGTCCTGAAGGAGCTGGCAAATTAAGCTGCTAAGCCACTGTCCATCATATTTGAAAAATCATGGCAGTCAGGTGAAGCTCCTGATGACTGGAAAAAGGGAAATATAACCCACATTTTCAAGAAGGGGAAAATGGATGAGCGGGGGAACTACAGACCAGTCAGTCTCACCTCTGTGCCTGGCAAAATCTTGGAGCGGATTCTCCTGGAAGGCATGCTGAGGCACATGAAAAACAACAAGGTGCTTGGTGACAGCCAGCATGGCTTCACTAAGGGGAAATCCTGCCTGACCAATCTGTTGGTCTTCTATGATGGGCCTAAGGAACTGATGAGCAGTTGATGTCATCTACCTGGACTTGTGCAAAGCATTTGACACTGACATCCTTGTCTCTAAGTTGGAAAGACATCAATTTGATAGGTGGGCCACTGGGTGGATAAAGAACTGGCTGGATGGCCACACGCAAAGAGTTGTGCTCAATGGCTCAATGTCCAGTTGGAGACCAGTAACGAGTGGTGTCCCTCAGGGATCAGTGTTGGGACCGGCCTTGTTCAACATCTTTGTTGGTGACATGGACAGTGGGATTGAGTGCACCCTCAGCAAGTTTGCCGATGACACCAAGCTGTGTGGTTCGGTTGATACACTGGAGGGAAGGAATGCCATCCAGAGGACCTTGACACACTTGTGAGGTGGGCTGATGCCAACCTGATGAAGTTTAATCATGCCAAGTGCAAGGTCCTACAGCTGGGTCGGAGAAATCCCAGGCAAAACTACAGGTTGGGCAGAGAAGAGATTCAGAGCAGCCCTGCGGAGAAGGACTTGGGGGTGTTGGTTGATGAGAAAATGAACATGAGCCAGCAGTGTACGCTTGCAGCCCAGAAAGCCAACCGTATCGTGGGCCGCATCAAAAGGAGCGTGACCAGCAGGTCGAAGGAGGTGATCCTGCCCCTCTACTCTGCTCTTGTGAGACCTCACTTGGAGTATTGTGTGCAGTTCTGGTGTCCTCAACATAAAAAGGACATGGAATTGGTGGACCAAGTCCAAAGGAGGGCCACGAGGATGATCAGGGGGCTGGAGCACCTCATGTATGAAGGCAGGCTGAGAAAGTTGGGGCTGTTGTGCCTGGAGAAGAGAAGGCTGCATGGAGACCTCATAGCAGCCTTCCAATATCTGAAGGGGGCCTATAGAGACACTGGGGAGAGACTCTTCATTAGGGACTGTAGTGATAGGACACAGGGTAATGGGTTCAAACTTAAACAGGGGAAGTTTAGGTTGGATCTGAGGAAGAAATTCTTTCCTGTAAGGGTGGTGAGGCACTGGAATGGGTTGCCCAGGGAAGTTGTGAATGCTCCATCGCTGGCGGTGTTCAAGGCTGGGTTGGACATAGCCTCGGGTGGCATGGTTTAGTGGGAGGTGTCCCTGCCCCTGGCAGGTGGGTTGGAACTAGGTGATCTTAAGGTCCTTTCCAGCCCTAACTGTTCTATGATTCTATGATTCTTCACCCTTAAAGAATAATGTGGCAGAAGAGATATTACTATGACACCAAATTAACATTTCAGGTCATAAGGTGAGCAGACATGAGGTCTGCAGGGTACCACAGCCACAGACCCATTTCCTAGTGCCTTTACACTGCCATAGCTGATGATCACTCTTGCCTTTGTCTCCAGGGCTCCCCCAGTTCTCCAATCTGCCATGAATTAACTACTCATCACTTGCAGGAGCTCTTGGGAATGAGGATGCTGAGAAGCAGAGTGTGGTGCCTTGAGCATGCCAGGCACATCCTCTCATACCCTGAGTGGACCATGCCAGAAGGCATCTAATAACCAGTATTTCAGCTCCCAGGGCTTTGAACATGAAGCCTGCTCTGCCCAGCAGAATAAATACCTTGAGTAGAAAAAGGCACTGTTTCCCTTTTTTTCACTAGTGCCAGGGAGAACTTAGTATTCAAAAACTGTTTTCAGATGTTTTACTTCACAGCTGGGGAATGAACTCAGAGAACTCAATAAACCTCTTTGTAAGAAATTATCTCTCATTAATCTCTATGGTGAGGCTGGCACCTGAAATAGCATAAATCTTTACCTGCACATATTAGGAGACAGGGGAATGGGCCATAGGCAGTAAGCATGTTATACTGGGAGAATCCCAAATGCCAAATAAAGAATAAAGCCTCATAAAATTTTCCTGCTGATCTCTTGGGAAGAGGAGATCAGCACGTGGAGGAGATGGATCCTTGGTGGGAAGGGCTTTTAGCAGGCGATAGGGCAGCACAAGGGCCTTGAGCAGTTTGCAAGTGTTTTGGGGGAAACCTCTTTTCCGTCAGACATTTCAGGAAATGTCCGAAGGTTTTAAATGGTGCTGCTTGCTCAGAAGTAAATCATTCCACAAGGACTGCCAGCTTGCAGCTCCCTGCCTCATCCCGACTGGCTGCTTCGGAAACCGTGTGCTTCCTTCCTTGTCCTTATTCACAGCAATAAGCTGGGCTTGCTGTGCTGGAGCACATCATGCACAATCACACTCCTACAAGTCTCACAGTTACCAAACCCATCTCCCCGCAGCAGGACATCTCTGAACAGTGCTACATTTGGAAAGGAGAAAGACGATGTGAGCAAGTCTTGAACAGCTTGCTGTAGAAATAGCATTCAGAGTTTTCTCCCTCATAGGAGATTCTGAAGTTTATTTCAGTGTCCTTTGCTTTAGTGCAACAGATGGCAGGGAGATGTGGTAGCCCAGAATATTAATGCTTCCCTCCAGGATCCATGTCCTCAGAGCAACTGACATCTCCGTGCTCTTGCAGAGCATCATACAGCTTCATCTTCTGACTAAGGGCCATGCTCTTCCCATATCAATTAGGAATTAAAATGTGTGCCTCTGTCCACAGTGGCCCCCTCAGGGATGGGGTATTTTGCATTAGGAAAGCTGCAGGGCAAAGTCTGGGTCTGGGAAGCAAGGATGTGTCTATGGCAGAGGTATCAGCCACTTTGCACAAACGGAAAACAAATGGAAAACTAAAACTGCAGTGAAGCAAATCTGTTCTGCAACCATAACCACTGCATTGTGCTGGAAAGAGTAGTAAGCATGTATTTTAAGAGTTGTCTTTTATTGATACCTAATGTCACATTACCAGTGTCCAATGAGAAGCAATTAAGCATTTGCTTAGGTAAAATATGTCTTCATAGAATCATGGAATCATAGAACAGTTAGGGTTGGAAAGGACCTTAAGATCACCTAGTTCCAACCCACCTGCCAGGGGCAGGGACACCTCCCACTAAACCATGCCACCCGAGGCTATGTCCAACCCAGCCTTGAACACCGCCAGCGATGGAGCATTCACAACTTCCCTGGGCAACCCATTCCAGTGCCTCACCACCCTTACAGGAAAGAATTTCTTCCTCAGATCCAACCTAAACTTCCCCTGTTTAAGTTTGAACCCATTACCCTGTGTCCTATCACTACAGTCCCTAATGAAGAGTCTCTCCCCAGTGTCTCTATAGGCCCCCTTCAGATATTGGAAGGCTGCTATGAGGTCTCCATGCAGCCTTCTCTTCTCCAGGCACAACAGCCCCAACTTTCTCAGCCTGCCTTCATACATGAGGTGCTCCAGCCCCCTGATCATCCTCGTGGCCCTCCTTTGGACTTGGTCCACCAATTCCATGTCCTTTTTATGTTGAGGACACCAGAACTGCACACAATACTCCAAGTGAGGTCTCACAAGAGCAGAGTAGAGGGGCAGGATCACCTCCTTCGACCTGCTGGTCACGCTCCTTTTGATGCGGCCCACGATACGGTTGGCTTTGAACACCGCCAGGGATGGAGCATTCACAAGTGATAACTGGGCAAAGAATCTTCCACCATAATGTCAAGATATGATTTTGTACTATGGAAATAATTGTGTCATAAAAATCCCTCTGCTCCTGTATGACGGCTACCCTTTTCCTGTTCCCAGCATGTCACAGTGGCTCTCTGCACACTAGAGCTAGGAGCCTGTGACTCAACTTCCCAGCTCGCTGGTAATCCAGAGCTGAACACAGCTTGCCATGGTCCCTCAGACTTCAGCTGACAGCTGTGGCAAAGGACTGTAAGCCATTCAGAAAGGATAAAATTATACAGCTCCAAAGTTTAATAATATGAGCCCAAGCAATTACATAGATAAATTTAATGGTGATCACTTAGAGACCTGCTGGCTGGACTGTAATATTTGACAAGGCTGCTGAATAATATGCCAGTCTTTCTCAGACCCAGGGAGGCCTATAAAAGGCAGCAGGATGGAGATTTCAGCTCTCTACAGCTCTGTGTAGGAAGGAGGTGTCACTAAGTGTGGAGGGCCATGAGTCTTATACCTCCCAAGCACAATGCTGTCAATGGGCCAGGTGCTTTCTGCTAGGAATGCAATGCCACCAACTCAGTGGTACCCTGCAGCCCCTTCTACTGCTTCAGGCTATTGGGACTTCTGAGCATCTCTTCCCATGGCTGGCTGCGCCCTGCAAGATCCTCTGTTGGCTGCCTCACACCTCTGCCAGGCACTTTCCAGGGACTCTGCCTGACGGAGTTCTTGTTCTATTAATTTTTATTAAAAGTAGAAAATTACATCCATGCTATTATGTGCAAAGAACACTAGTGCTGCAGGGTTCAGGATTTAAAAGTGCTCATAGCAACTGTGTCTGTGACATCCTAACACAGGCACTATAAAGGCTCTTTGATTTTTGTTTCAACATGAGTAACCCTTAAGGTTCAGGGCACACGGACTTACAAACAAAGAAATGTGCTCTAATACCTGGCTCTGCTCTTCCACGGGTTCACGTTGATGCTGGAAAGGTTGCCTGTGCCTGCAGTAAGCTAGTATATCTGGGGCCTTGTGGAGGGATCGGTGGCGGTGCCAGGAATGCCCTGCAGCAGGTCTCCTTTCTTGCAAGCATAACCTTTCCAAAGCACCCTACACATCTGCTTTCTTCAGGATCAAGCTTACAACAGGTTTCTGCTTCTTTCTTTTTCCCAAATATCCCACTGCAAACCACCCAGTGGCCCATATCAGATTTCCAGTCTGTCCCTGGAAGAAATCCTGCCCTTGTTCTGCTTAAGCCTTGCTACGGTGCCATTTAATCACTCCTTTACTAGGCTGAGCAGCTTGCCATATATATCTCCATCAGCCTTAGCCTTTACAGAGCAAGTTTCCAGCAGCACAATGACCCCAGGAGGGGGGAGTTGCACCTAGCGCAGTTCTCAGAAGCGATGCAGCGAGCTTGGCATTTAATGTGCTGCAGCACCAAGTGGGATTTAGCAAAGGATCTTCCTGTAATTGTCAGTGCCTGAAGGACTTTTAAATATGTCCTTTAACTGGTTCCTGAAGGACTTGTACTATTTTAATAAGCATCTCAGGAAAGTAAATCTCTCTGTGGAGCATCAGCTTTGAGAACCAAAAGCAATCTCACCAACACACAGTATCAAGTTTTGATTGACAAGGCCAATAACCATAAACCATGCTGATTGACATTAATTAGTCTGCCAGCCTTTAATTGCTTCTGATCATGTCCTACATTACTCTGATTAAAAAATAGTCCTATGCAAAAAAAAAAAAATATCAATGCAGCAGGGGTTGTTCGAGATGTGAACAGGGGCCTGGGATTTCACGCTCAATGCCTTCTCTCACGGAGCATGGACAGATCTTTTCTAAGGGACATCACGAAGCAGGGTCAGGCAGAAGGGAAGAAGCTTTTCAGCTGAACAGTTATATCAAATCTTTCCTGCTTAAGGTGTTTTTCGTTTAGAGGAACCTGAATCTCAGAAGAAGAGAGTGACTAGCCAAGCAGGTGAGGCCATGCTACCAGCCAGAGCTGCAGCATTATGGGGCAGCAGGAGCAGGGATGCCGGCAGGACCCAGCTGAGAATCCAATGGGATGCAGGC
This sequence comes from Ara ararauna, assembly GCA_028858755.1. NCBI lineage: Eukaryota > Metazoa > Chordata > Aves > Psittaciformes > Psittacidae > Ara > Ara ararauna. The sequence continues at coordinate 48,158,832 of CM054382.1, forward strand.
AAGGCTGCCCCCTGTCCCCTGCGTCACCCACAGCCTTGCATCATCACAACCCCTGCTTTGAGGCTGGGCTTGTGTTTCTTGCCACAGAAACACAGTAACACACTTAGCAGAGAAGCCTTCCTTTCTCCCAGGTCCCATCAGACCCCTGCAGCAGCCCGTGTCCCTGCAGTCACCCCCATGCCCAGCCCCACAAATGCACATGAACACCCACCATGCCCCATTCTGACCTTCAGAGGTGCTGACGGACTGAGGAGCAGCTGACAAGGCGCAGGGGAGGCTGATTATTGCTCCGTGTGACACAGAGGGTGGGAGCCATCAGGCTAGGGTCAGCTCACCTGGGCTCAGTATAACAGCCAGCTTTCTGAGCTGGAGCCAGCTGAGATGTGCTCCAGCCCAGGGCAGTATGGGTGTACCTGGAGCCTGCAACCTCCTGTCAAGCTTGAACCACTTAATGTTGTCAGGACTGAGTCAGTTTTCTCTCTTTCTATGTCTTCTTCCTTTGCATTTGATTGCAGTCGTGAATACATCCTACACTGCACCCTCTCTGCTACTTACTGAGTGTGCAGTCTGAGGGGGTGTGCAGGCTGCTGCCCCTGCACTCCTTTCCCAACACTGCCCACATCACCACCCAGCATTTTGGAAATGTGGTGACTGCAGGACCCAGGGAAGGCCTTCTCTGTCCTACTTCTCTAACTGCTCTCAGATAACTTTCAGGGAGCCTGTTCTCCATGTGCCGCAGAGGCACATTGCAGCAGGGCAGCTTCCTGAAGGGCTGAGGACAAGAGGGGTTTGTTCCTGGGGACAGCCCCAGCACGGGGCAAACACTGTTCCATTCAGCACCCACACGCAGGCTGTGCGGCTTAGCAGGAGAGTCCTTCCTTTTCCCTCTGCTTCCCTTCTCTGTCATTCTTGGCTTTGACCAGCCCAGCTGCAGCAAGGGGGCTGGCAAGCAATGGGGAGATGAAGGGCAAAGCTGAGGCATAGCCTTGGCCAAGAAAGAAGGGATTAAAAGTCCCAGTTGGTGAGCCTCTGGGGAGAACAACTCATCAGCTCTTTGTGAAGCAAGGACATCTGGACTTTCCTAACCTCTTTCCTTCTTTTGATGCCTACAAACCAGAGCTGAGGAGCTATGTGAAATACGCAGTTCCCATGGCAGCCAGCAGCAGCTCCCAGACCAATAAAAGCCAGGATATGATCACACTCTGTTAGTTTGATAATATCATTTATAGTTGACTTGGAGCTGCGTCCCATCTAATTAAAAAGAAGCTGCTTGCAGAAAGCACAAGAGCAGAAAAAGGCAGAGAGGATCATCGCCCTGAGCCCCGTGCCTGCATGGCTGTCTTGTCGGTGAATGGCTTTTTATTTCCTGTTTCACATTGGAGCTAATTTCATCCATCACCAGAACCAATGTGATTCATGCCTCCAGCAAGAGACCAATGCAATGAGAAAACACTAAGAAGGAGGGGAAAGCACCATTCTCTAGAGACAGTGTCATCCGGAACTCCTTTTTCCTTAATTACTCTGTTCTGTCTCCTGGGTTTTTCAGGGGCTCATGTTTCTGCAAAGCCAGGGGACAGCAGGCAGTGGAAACACAGAATCCAGCCCCAATCCTCCTCCTCTTCCTCATATCAAGCAGGCAAGAGGAGGGAAGCAGGGATGGCACAGGGCTTGCTCAAGAGCACTGGTTAAAAGGGTTCAGGTTGGAGGTGTAGCAGAGAGCAGGGATTTCTCAGATAAGTGTCTTCTTGGCAAACAATGCACAATTTTTGTGGAAAACAAAAGGCTGCATTTTTGTTCACAGCCAAAACATCAGAATTTCCCAGATTGTCCCCAAATTAGGTGAGTAAAGGGAGAGTTGTGTACACAAAGGCATAAGAGCTGATCAGATCCTATTTTCTACCTGGGCAGCTGTGTTCCCGAGGCAGCTCTCAGCGCTGGAGCAATCTGGATGCTGCATTTGCTCCGGGAGCCATGTAAATGCAAGCTGATGGATTGCTGCAGGGCTATGATGCTCAGATACCCGGTGAGCCCATGGGCTGGTGAATAGCCTCCCACTCCTCCAGGCTGTGGTGGGTCTCCTCTTGTGTCCCTGGAGGTGGTAAGAAACAAAACATACCTGGGAGCTGTCTGGAGCCCACCTTAGCTGGGCAGATGATGATCCTGTGTTCTTCAGCAGGGCTCTGCAAAGATTTGCCAGCATGAAGCAATCCATCATGATTCATGCCAGCAGGAACCAATTTTTCTCAACTAAGCAAGTCATCCTGGGCAGGAGCATTGCTTCTTTCACAGGCAACTAATTGCCAGAGCTGGAAAGGTGCTGGAAAACAGTTGGAGGATACAGGTCACACTGATAAAGAAAATGCAGACAGATGGGTCCCTGTCATCTCACAGCCCAGTGGAGCTGCTGCAGCTGTAGTGGCCACTGCCTTGCCTTCCGTGTGAGGGGAAGGAGGAATGGTGGGCTCTAGAGCCTGCTTGGGTCCTTGGGTCTGCCACCAGCACTGTGCGGTGTTTGCACAACTGTGGGCATCACGAGGACTGCCAAAGACATGCAGGCTCCTGAAATACTTAGGCACTTTCAAAAGATGTGTCCCTATGCAAGGGCCCTGAAAGAGCTACCAGTTTGGAGGATCCTGTAGCTGCTGCTGCAGCAGCATCATCCCCAGGGATCTCCTGATGGTGTAGAAGCATCAAGGAGCTTCTCTGCTTGCTCCCACCAGCCAGCTGACCAGAAAATCCCCCCTGGTCCTGGTACAGCCAGCAGCATTTCCAGCACAAGCTGCTTTCTCAGCCTGCTCTGGAGGGCTGGGGAAGGTGCTAGTGCACTAATCACAGCACTTCAAGATCAAGGGGATATGAACTGTTGCTTTTCTTAAAGACTTGCTAACCAGAGCACTCTCCAAGGAGGAAGCTGTGCAGGATGCTGAGTGCAGAACATGGCCAGAGGGCTGCTTTCATAGCCCTCAGGAGCACACAGAGAGGGGTTTTCATACTGGGGGGAGAGAGCCAAAGCCCTCATCTAATGCCAACCCTGAGCAGGGACCCATGCAGGCCACAGCCCCTGCAGAGTGGGCACAAGCTCTTCCTTGCTCACCCCCAGGCTGCCTCCAGGGATGGAAGGAATTTTCTCTGAGCAGGTCTTTCCCAGTGTAAATTACGGAGTGCAGCATCCTGTTGTCTTCAAGGTGATTCACCAGCATCTCCTGGCATCATCACCCAGCTGCTCCTGCTGCACCTGTGCTTACAGGTGAGATTTTCTGGCCATCAAAGCATGCAGGACTGGCCAGAAGTCCTCATTCGGAGAGTGGAGACCTGCTTGCCTTTCAGAGCGTGATAATAGAGCTGTGAAATTTCAGCTGCTTTATTCTGCAGGCAGCCATCAGCACACTAGTGTTCTTAGAGAGATTGCCAAGTTGTCTGTTCTCACACCACATTAGCTGTCCTCATTGCAGGCTCACACCTCTCCTTGTGAATGCAAACATCTCCCTGATGGATGCAGGGTCTGCTCATCAAAAGTGCAGCTGCAAGCCCGGGGTGCTCAGCCTCCAGGCTTCACAATGTGCTTTTTTTCTAGGTGCTAAACTGTAGTCTTGCCTGCTTTACATCTACCTGAAATTCATGGCTCGATGTGCATTTCCCTATCAGAAAGATGCTACTGACAGCCTCTGACTTGTCCTTTGCTGGGGAGCTTGGGGACCAGCTCCCAGCAGTGCTGCACAGCCCTTGGAGTCAGGACGCTTTAATGGGGAGCTTCCCTGCTACATGGGCTGGAGCTTCTCCCCTTAAACTCATAACCTCTATGTTGCATTAAACAACTAAATTGAATATTTTGTCTAATCCATGTATATACTGGGATCCAGGGCCATCTTTCCATTTCATTTGAGTCCATCCTCAGACTTCATCTTGCATCTTCCAAATGCAGCCATTTATTCCCTCTACAAACACCCCCTTCACAGGCTTTCAGTATCATGTTGCTGCTCTCCTGCCCATGAAGCAGAAACCTGAACAGAGCCACGTTTCCTCCCAGGAAAGCCATCTCTGGCTGGCTAAACTGTGAGTCACATCTCGGACAGGCTGCAATTAGTGAGTAGGATGCTTTCTCTAAGCCCTCTGCTTTTGCAGCTGCCTCTGCTAGCTTCAGCCTGACACTTCCAGGGGACATGTTGAGATCCTGAGTTATACCAGGGAGCAGGCTACAAACTCTGAGATTTATTTATTTCACCTCTGTCACTGCCTGTTCCTTTCCCTGGAGCCTGGTGTCAGCTCTGCCAATGAGGCATGGACCACAAGCAGGGTTTTGAAGCTTGAGGATGGTCTCTGCTGATGCATTCTCCTGTCAGGTGCTGACATGAGGAGCACAGTCAATAATCGGAGCCGATGAGCTGTTTAAAACAAAAGACTCTATCTCCTTGTTAGCACACGCCACCAGGATGCAGGAAAATTAAGCAAACTCACGAAGCAGAAGCCAAATAATCTCAAAATGGGTTTTCTTTCCAGTGTTGCCTAAGAGGTGTCAGTCACTTTTCAAATTAGTTTCTCTAGCTGGGGATGATGAAGGAAGACACCTGGGCTAAAGGTGCTTTCTGCTGCCATCATGCAGAGCGGCTGTGTGACAGCATCTCCACCTGACAGGCCCAAAGAATCAGATCATTTCTCTGTAAAAGCCGCTTTCTCAGCAATGTCCCCAGGAGCTGAGGGTGACAGGCTGGGAAGGAGTGAGCAGCCATTGCAGGACAAATGCCAGTGATGGGCAGAGCAGCTTGCAAAGCGTGTGAGAGCATCCTGGCTGGTTCAATGGAAGATTAATTCCAGTCTGTAGGTTTCAATTGAAAATGAATCTTGTCAAATCCTGTGTGTTTGGTTTCTTTTTCCATGTAGTTACAAGGTTGATTGGTAAAAGTAAATGTGTTGACATTACACATAGGCACCTGCCATGGTATCACCCATCAGACTGATTAATACACACATGAGGTACAGATGTGTGCAGTTTATAGACTGAAAATTAGCTCAGAGATAGATCTCAAATGGAAAGGCATTACCTGATGGTGGCAATTCTGGTGGCACCTCACAGATACCAGTCTTCTATTGTATTTTTTCTTTTTGAGATGGTACAAAGTGAGCAGGAACATGATTTAAAATAATAAACAGGCAGAGCCAGGAGCTGCTTAGTGAAGCTCCACATTTGTTCCCCCCTAGAGCTGCCATCAGCAGCATCTATCACTTTGTGGGATGCTGCAAGCAGGACAGAGAGCAGGTTGTGCCATGCTGCAAGGTGCTGCTCTTCCCCTAAAGCCAGTGTCCCTTCAGCCTGGAGGCCTCTGATACTGCCTCTGCAGCGCAAATCAAAGCAACCGCATCAAAGGAGACAACAGCAGAGGAGAAAGGAGCCTTCAAAGGCAGCTGGGCATGGAGCCAAGAAGAATTTATCTTAAATCACTTTCTCCTGAAAGGGAGAAAATCCTGCTGGCTGCACTAGGCTGTCCCTGCCTAAGGCACAAAGCTGAGTGGGGGCAACTTCTGCCTCTGCTGGAGCAAGTGAAGCAGAAGAGAAAGAGGTGTATCCCAGGGCGGAGGAAATGTGAGGAGGTTTACTTAACCATACAAATAAGGAACCTCTGAGCTTCCCCCTTCCTGGAGAGCACAGGCATTGGGTAGTTGGGGTGCTCCTGCTCACTTTAGCTGTGCTCGGGGTGCAGGAGGCTCCTGCCCTTAATGGGATGCTCCCTGCAGCATATTCCTAGTGCATCGCCCAGCCCTTCCAAAGCAGAGGTGGCAGCAAAATTTCCATCAGTCCCATCAGGAAGTGTTTCTGATCATGGCGTTGCCCCCTGGGGATTGCTCCTGACAGCCAGCCTTGTTCCTTTTGATCCTAATATCCTGCTGCTGTTCCTCATTCTGCCACCCTGGCTCAAGTGCACCCGTCCATCATTTGCTTACATTTATGGGCTGCTTCTGAGATGCTCTCCCCCCTCTGCAATAAATATTTAATTCCTCAAAAAAAAAAAAATGCACTCAGGACAAATCTCAGATGTGAGACCAAAGACATCCAATCCAGAAGTCAAGATGCTCTTGTGCCAACCTGCCTTGAGGAGCCTTCTCTCTCATCAAACAGGGTGAATAGAATGAATGCACCTGCAATATTATTGCAAATGAACCCATCTGCTTTGCCTTTTTTGTATTTATGACCCTTTTTATTTGTGGATGTTAAAGAAAATCAGCTTATGCTCACAAAATGTTGGTGGAAAGGAAATGCATCATGTCTAAGAGCAGAAAGTAAGGAAGGCATTTCCCTGCCATTTGGAAAAGCTCCTTTTGTTATCAGTATAATAAATGTACAGACTTCTAGCCAGAAGATCATTTGCAGAGGACATGATACTCTCAGTAAGGGTAAAAACTCATCTAAAATAAAACTCTTTTGACAGAAAAGTATTTAATTTCGATTTGGATCAGGGTTTCAAACTCACGCTAAGTGTCTTTGCAAATCACGCCCCACACACATGGTACCATCTTTCTGATGAGTCCAGTGAAAGAGCCATGAACAATTGTATCTTGAGGGTTGAAAGTAATCAGTTTTCAACATCCAAACATTTCCTGATGATCTTTCAGAGGAAACACAGAGGTTCCCTGTAAAAGCTGGATTTCTTGGAGTGCAAGGCCACTCTGATAAGCCCTGTGATTTTTCTGAATATCCACCATGCAAATTATGCTTGTGCATTCATGGGCCCACACCTGAAAACACATCTGAGGATGATAACTGGCAGTGCATTTACCAAGAAGGCAGCTCACAGGGTCCAGGTGCTTTAGCTGATGGAGGCGATGCAGTCTAACCATGTCTACTTTGGTGCAAAGACAGCTGGAAGGTGGTCTGCATGTTAGGAGCTTTCAGGGCCAACCTTGGCATTTCCATACTAAGTCCTGCACACAGAGAGCGGTGGAATATGTTGTCCTCAACAAGCCTGGGTTGGCAGAAGGTCCCTTGGGTGCAGAGCTGATGTCTTCTGGCTCAGAGACAAGCCAGTGAAAATGTCCTCTGTTGCAGCCAGGTACAATCTGTATTATATCTGCTGTAATGCAGTTGTAACATGCAAGGTAACTTCTTAACTGCTCTGTTTCATGTACCTGTTTTTAAGGAGAATGTAAGTAGTTCATACAATGTTCTGACAGCAGAACTGCTGTGTAAAGCAGATACCCAGGGTGACCCTGGGCAAGCAGGGTGGCCAGCTGCAGGCAGAGGTACCCTGGCTGCTCCCCATGCATGCTGCTCGCCTTGCATCCTGCACCACTCAGTTCCCACCATTCGAAGACCACCCCTGATTTCCCCATGGCCCCCACCATCTGGTGACTGTTTCCTTCCCTTTCCTATTCCCAAATCAGTGTGAAGCAGAAAGCAGCAGGAAAGATTTCCATTTGAAAGGTTCGAGGCTGATTACACTGGAAAAGCGTCTGGGAATAAGGCAAACATAATCACAGGTAGCAGTATTAGCATCACTAAATCAAGCTCTAAAAAAGCATCCTCTTCCAAAAAACTTAATTTCCTTTAATTCCTGCCTTTTGCTGGGCTGCTGAGGTATTTATAGTGCCTTGTTCAGTGTGGCATTAAAATCCCTGCTTGGTGCAAGCTGATGCTGTCCATGGAGCGGCACCTGGACTCAGTGCCTGGTACCTTGCAGATTACAAGCAACCCATCACACGTGTAATCTCTGCAGCCCTGACAAACAGGGCTCAGCCTCACCACTCAGCAGAGGGGACAGCCTCTAAGAACTTCTCCCCAGTGCTGTTATTCTGTTTATGTTTTTCAATTATACAATGGATAACAGAAATATTGCAGAGGCAATAAGCAGAGCACAAAGCAAGGAAAATCATTGTGGCAAGGAAAAGACCTGACATACTGAAGCTGTCAAAATATAGCCTGAATTTTTTTAGGGAGGACTCTGATGTCTTCACACAGTGAAGCAAACTAGTGTATCTACAAGCTGCACGGAAAGCAGCTGCACTGGCATCTGACACCTAACATCATAAGATAGCCCAAACTGGCAGTGTTGTTTTTACAGCATTAATTATGGATGCTGCTCCGAGCATCCCCTGGCAGATACTCTCTGCCTGGAGCTTCACTGCTCTGTGAGCTACACTACAGCATTGGCTTGCTCGTGAGAAACACAAACACCCATGAGCAGGCAGAGGAGTGCAGGGACAGCATGAGAGGTCTCAGGGTGATGCTGGTGGGTTCAGCTGTTAGATGCATTTATTTTCCAGGCGTGAGCAGGCTTGCCCTCATGTGGGGATATACCAGCACGGCCGGGTAGCGGGGCTGCCTGCACTGTGAGCTTTGGGTGGACTCAGTTTACCTGAGTATTTCAGACCATTCTTTGCTTTCCTAAACGTACGCTATGCCCCCAGCAGAAAGGAGCTCTCCCACTTCAGCATTTTCATGTAAGCTTAATTCTTGATTTTACTAGAGACTGGTATTCTTTCCGGAGTTGCCATAGTTACTGATGCATGTGTTTCTGATTTCACATGCTAATGAATGTCCCAACCTCTTGTTTGTGGGGTAAACTGTGTAACCCTGAAAGCAACAGAAAATGAAATACTAAAGAACTTATTGTTAAGAAAGCAGACATCATGAATCATCCATCAGAATTAATTATATTACCAAGCCTGGGTTAAAATAATCCAAGCCTCCAGGCCAAGCAAGAGAGCAGGATAGCTTCAGACAAGATTTGTGGGGGATATTCCAAATCTGAGGTGCAGCATGGTGTTATGGGGAGTGTTACCCCCCTCCTGCACTCCAGGACTAGCCAGGCAGTGACTCTGGCTTTGCTGCTCTATGAAACGATGGTCAGAGAGACCTGTCAGAGCAGCATGGGAGGCACATGTACAGAAGCTGTGGTCTGGAGCAGCCCAGCCTGAAGAGCAGCATCTCTATGTGAGATACCTACTTCCAAAGTGTTTTTTCCACAGAGAGGAAAGAGGAAAAGTAGGTATCTTATGAGTAGCATTCAGAGCAGCACTGGCCATGGGCAATGACACAATGGCATGGGGAGAGTGCTGACCTTACAGCGAAGCTCAGGCTCTCAACTCCCTCCCTCATTTTGCCGGTTTCCCAGGACTGGGTTGTGAAGATATTTCTGGAGCATGCCATTGCCCTGGGACAGCAGCAGCCTGCTCTGAAAGCCTGGCTCTGCCCTTGGGATACTCTCAAGACCCTTGTTGCGTTAAAGGGGGGGAAGATAAACCCCTTACTTTATAAAAGGGAGCCAGGAGCAGCCCTAATACACAACTATCAGTCCGAGCGCGTCTGGTATCGGATTCACTGACAATAACTGTCAGTTCGAGCGCATCTGGTATCGGATTCACTGATAATTCACTGCAGGGACAGTTCCTATATGCAACTAACGGTCTGAGCGCGTCTGATATCGGATTCACTGATAGTACACAAACAGTTACAACTATCAGTCCGAGCGCGTCTGGTATCGGATTCACTGATAATGCACCACACTGTGCTCACAAACTCTCACAGTTACACTGAGAGAGAGATGAGGCCACTTTAGTAAGAAAATTATGATTGGTTATCGAAATAGTGTAATTTATTAATGCAACAGGTACAGGTTCTTATGGATTGCTGGTGATAAATACTGTCTGCAAAGGCACGTGCAAATAAGAGTTACATGGATACAAGCGCTTGATAAAGTTAACACAGCATAGCTCTAGAATATATAGGTGACAGTAAGAGTAACTCTATAGAGATTCTAAGTTTTCCCGAGGAAAGCACTGGATACAGTGCAAGTCATACCTACAGGCATCCCTATGGGGGGGGAAGAGAGGTCCAGCCTGTCAACCGGTCCCAGGAGTCTGTTGATGTTATCTTCCTCGACTCATCTACGATGGTATCTTCCCCAATATCCCCCTTTCTCTTGGGTCATTTTATATTATTTTTACCTTCAAGGTGGAGCTTGAGTGACTCTAGTCATACATACCTTTATTACCGTTGGTGCAAATTTCTCTTGCCTCGATTTAAAGGTATATGAGAGCAAAAATCCAGAGCGCATGCTCAGAGAGGGGTGGTCTTATTTCGGGGGGGGGGGGGGGTTCACATTGGAGATGAGTGTATATTTTAGCATGTAAATGCATTATAAGGACATTATGATGAAGCAAAGTTCACACTGAGGACGGTATTTTGTCGAAAGATGACAGGCCGCTGGCTCAGGGTAGCAAGTATGCAGCTTATCAGTTTGTTGCACCATCTAGTCCCCGTCTTTTTGCTGAAGTTAGGACAAAGCATAACCACGAGATCTCCACCTCGCTCCACTCTCCGTCTGTTAAGGGAATCACTGTGAAGTGCACATTCCTAACATACCAGGTATGGCTGCATCTCACCCCGAGAGGCCCTGAAAGTCCGTTTCTCTCTTATGTGTGGACAATGCTGCATTTTGAATATAGATTTAATCCCCAATTATCCCACATTTCCTAATTATTCCACAACCCTGTCCAGAGGCTCTCAGCACACTCCAGCATTTGACAGGGCACACAAGAGTCCCGATGAGCCACCACCATGCCAAGGGCTTTGTGGTTCAGAGTTTGAAGAGGAGGACTTCCGTAGCTCCTCTGGTCCCATTGCTCACCTCTCACCTGGAGGGGTAATTGATGAGAGCCTACCACCCCCCAGAGCTCCTGTCTCTGCCCATTCCCACACCATGTCCCCTGGGGACAGCCAGCAGTTCTCATATATCCTGTGCTAGCTCTGCTAGCCCAGGCCTGGTAGCCAATGGCCCTATCCTCAGAGTGGTCACTGGGCAGCAAGTGTCCCTGTCAAGGGTACTCTCACCAGCCAAGGACATTTGGAGTGGGTGGGCAGCCAGTGCCAGGCAGGAGCTGCATATCCCTATGCTGGTCCTGATACAACTCATTATGCACTTGTCTGGCTTGAGACTAAATTATAATAAATACATAATGAAATATTTAAATTTACAGCAATGGGATGGACGTGCAGCACTGTTTGCCTGCCGACACCAGGCTCCGCTAACAGCCACCCTTTCCCCCTGCACCATGGCTCCCATTGCCTTTCCCTCAACACATCCATATCCGTGACAGCTCATGGAGACCAGACCCCCTGCCCCAAGCATGGAAGTTCTCACTGGGAACTGTCTGTTGTGGGTTGACGTTGGTTGGCTGCCAATTAAGATAGATTTGGATAGTTAGAATTAAACCAAACACACATTAGAACAGAGGCCAGGCAGAGGAAGCAGCAGTAGTGGCTTGTCCCTGCTACTTATGCTGCTCTACTGAGCGCTGCCTGCTCCATCCACTGGACAAGCGCCCATGTCCTGCCACAGAAACAGAGCCTCCCAGCCCCAGGTCATGGCATGCAGACTTGACCCCAGGGGCCAATGATGGCAAATGCAACAAACTCCTTCCAAATCCTCGCCTGGCCTCCAGCACACACAGCCTCCCCCTCCATCACACACAGTCTCCCCCTCCATCACTTGGCAGCATGGCCATGTTTTGCCCAGGAGCAGTTTCCAGTCTCAGTCCCAAGGATGCAGGGTTATTTTTAACCCACTCTCAGGTCTGGCAGACACGGGCTTTGGCAGGAGGTTTTTGCAGTGTCACAATGCCAGGCTAAGCTTGGAAATATCCCACTGGGATTGCAGGGGGGACTAAACTGCAGAGAGGCTCTCGCCGGCTGCAGCCACACAAGTGCCATGGCAGGCATGCTCAGGGCAGTGTCCCTCTGGGCAAGCAGGTCTGAGCTGGGCTCCTCCTCTTTGCTGCCACAGCTACTGCAGTTCAGGCACCACAAAGGGAAAGTGGCAAGAAGGCTCTTCCCTGAAGTTTTCCTCACCCTGTTACAGGCCAGAGACCAAATGGAGATGATGCTGCACTGCTGAAACATGGGGGTCTTTGGGGCACTGTAGTGAGGGAAGCATCTCCTCCTCTCCCCCGCTGCTGTTGGTCCTGCTGGAACACCTAACCCTGGTCTTGGGCCAAACCAGCAGTGAAATCAAGGGTTCTCCTGTTGGGTCTGAGGCCCTGGTAGGTGCAATGAGGTGCAACGGGAGGGAGGTTCATCCCAGAGCCACGCTCTGCTCACTGCTGCAGGCTGCTACCCCTGTGGCTCTGGCCTCAGCCCCAGGACCCCCCCAGGTAATCTGAGCAGGCTTCATCTTCCTGTCAAGGAGCTCTCCATAGCCAGGGCCAGGAGCCTGTCATGCTCCTCAATGTGCTCATCTCAGGCTAGCTGCTATTAATTCACAATCAATACCTCCCTCGGCAGAGTGCCTTTGGTTTGTCAGCACTGTGAGAGGCACACAATAAACTCACAGCTTATCACAGTACTTGGGGCACAAGACCCTCCCTGTTACAACTGGGAGGGTTACAGCTGCCAGGTCTCTAAACCTAGGAGGTTTACAGTATGCATCTCCATGGCATTACATCCCTCTGGCAAATAGGGTTGCAACAGGTTGAGATGAAGAGGAGGAGGAGAGAATAGGATGAGACTGACAGACAGACAAGCAGTAGACAAACAGCCCAGGTGCATGACTGCCATTTTCCTTAGGAAGCCAGGCTAAAAGTCATGTCTGCCAAACCATGTTCATGTTGCTTTGGGTTCTGAGTCCTGCCTTCAGGGTAATTAGCTCTATAACTGTCTTTATACTGAAGAGTGATTTAAGCAACTCAATCTGTTTAGCTTATTAAGAACTGGGTAAAGAAGAAACCTGACCAGTCTTTAAGTACCTGTCCCTGGAGATGATGTATGACATTAAATAGGTCTTTGCAGTAGATTATGAAGACACCACAGTGTCCAGCACTGAAAACTCAGCAAATTTCAAGATGAAAATGCAATAAGCACTTTGCTTGTGGGAACAGTTGGCTGTCTAAGAGATTACCAAGACACGCGGTAGGCTCAGTGCTTCTCAGGGTCATGTCACCCACAAATTGTTGGTGTCCTCTGCAGATGAGCAGGAAAACCCCCTCATTCAGATTTATGCAGGTGCTCAAAAGACAAAACTTACAAATCCCTCCAGCCTCCAAACCTGTACATAAGCACAGCAATGCACAGGAAGGGCTGTCCTGAACAGGAAATAGTGGATGAGCAGACCTGTTGAGAATGAAAAAAGGTGCGTGGAGCAGGAGGAAAACCTGGGAATTAAGATAATAGATATAAGGGAACCAAAACCAGAGAAAGAATTTGTGCAGAAGTCCTTTAAAAAAGGCACAGGAGAAGGCGTGCTCCAGGCAGGCTTTCACAGCGTGCTCTGGCACAGGAGTATCCCTTGCAAGTTCACAGAACTAATTGCTTTTCCTCATCATCTCTGTGGCCACAAACACTGCAAATTCCTCAGGTTCCCTCTGAATCACAGCTTTACTTTACCTCTGTAAGTACAATATAGGGAAGAAATTCTACATGAAGGAAAGCAATTAAAAAAGTTCACTTTTTTAAAGTTGTTGAAAAGGCAAAACTGACCTCATTTCTTGGCACAGCATGTGCTCAGGAAAGACACCGTTCAGAGTGAAAACATGGAAACGTGGTGGCTACCTCACCTTTAGGATTGGTAGCATGGACTGGCCACGTCTTGCAGCTCCTAGCTTCTAGCTTTGTAGAAATCCAGAGATCCAAACACCAAAGGACGCTAAAGGAGATGTAAAGCAGTATATGGAGATGTGTTTTGCTAGACAGCATGATCTGTGCCAGGCACTTGGTGCTCCTGCAAGCCATAGCTCTGGCGTCTTGCAGGTCACGAGCTGGCCTGGTAGGGCTCTGGGGATAATAGAGAGCACCAAAAGCATCCAGACACATGTTCTGCATCATGTGCTGTGACCCTGCACACCTGGCCAGCTGCCTGGTCAGTGTCTTGGTCCAAAGATTTCTTAGTAATTCTTGGAGGTGTTTATTTTACTGTCTTACGCTGTGTATTTGCATACATCTAATTTACAGTTCCCATCATCTAACTGCCTCAGTAATTGGGCAGCTGGTCTCAGAAATGCTGATTTACCGCTCTGCTGATGACATAATGTGTGTTTGTACTTGCAAAAGGCAGCCGTGAAATCCCTCCCTCATGAACTGGATTCCACTATTGATTTTTGCTTTATTGGATTAATATTACCACGACCTGCTGTTTTACTCAGCGCACTTAAAACACCAGCAAGAACATACCCAATGCAGCTCTTTTGCCTCAAAATGCATTTCCCAATGGGGCACGTGCATCTCACAGAATCCACTGCCTTGGCACTCCTGCAAGGCAATAATAATCCCTGCCTGCTGGGAACAGCAATGAAGCTGCAGCCAGGAATGCAAACAGTAAGTGCCACCTCAGAATGTTCCTGGTTGGGTTATATTTTGTTCTGCTGACACCTGCCTGGTCTGGGAGCAACTTTGCTGCTGCTTCCCTACATATTCCCACTGCTGGCTGCAGGATCTGACACAGCGGCCAAGTGAAGGGCATCCCTGCTTGTTCAGGTGACTGCATGCATCCCTGCTGGGCTCCATGCACCATCCATCCCCAGCACTGGCAGCAGTGGAGATGCCTGAGCTGCCCAGCATGCATTATCTCAGCTGACACAAGAAAGACAAAGTGCAGGACAAGGGAAAGTGGTAATGAAGTGTTCCCATGGCAGGGTGAGAGCCCTCAGAGCCCACACAGAGTCCCAGAGTCCCACACAGGCAGCAGTCCTGTGTGCTTTTCACGTTTGGTTTTTGTCCAACCTGAAATAGGAGCTGTCTCTGAAGAAAGGCATTTGGCACTGCCCAAAAGGACTTGCAAGCAAGGTCAGCCCAGACCACTGCAGCGCAGTTTGCTGGTGCTTTGCATGGACGTGAAAGTACTGTCCCGAAACCTCTGTCTGCATCTCCCCTCAGCCTCCAGGTGCACAGCAAAGGAGACAGCTACTGTACAGGCTTAGTACAAATAAAAAGAGCAAGAAAGCAATGTTGCTGATAAACACGCTTATTCTTCCAGTTGTACAAACCTGAATGTTTTTTTCCTGTAGCTGGTAATTCTTGTATTTGCTTATTTCCTAAATGAAAGCTCTCTCTTTGAAACCAGAACTGACAAATGCCAGTGTTACATTCATACGGTGCTTCAGAGACTTGCACATCCCTGTGCAGCCTGCCACAGCAGAGAGCTGGTACCTGGGAGTCATGGTGTCACTTTGCATCACTGACTGGCTCAGGACACCAAGTGGCAGAGAGCAAGAAGCTTTTAAAATTTCTGTGAGGTCCTTTTGTATTGGACTTGCAGTGAGACCCTTATTTTCCAGCAGTGCACAACATGATTGAGTCATGCATTTCCCTTAATGTGCAATTCTGGGTAGCCGAACGCAGGCACCAGAGGGGTAATTTCAAGAGAGCAAATTATGAGGAGAACATCACAGAAATTGTAAGAAAAACTACTTGCAAAAAGCAAGATGAGGCTGCCTGGAGGGGACTGGGCAATGGATCTCAACCTGCGTGATGGATGATGTTAAATTTTTACTAGTTCTTTAGTTGCTTTTATTTCCATGGAGCAGCAGCAACAAGCTCAGACCAGGTCCTCTACCTTTGCTCACCTCGCTCTTCTCTGAGCCCTCCATTTCCCATGCTGGGAGTCCCATAGGAGGCAGCAGCAGCAGCTGGGAACTCAGGGTGGGGCTGGGAGCAGCCCAGTGCTGATGAGTCCCAATCACAAGCTCCAGGCAGCAGTCAGGCTCAAACACATTAAAATGCCAGTCTTACAGCTTCACCCATACTAATTTTTTCCTGTCTCTTAGTAACTGGCTGGTACAGGTTATGTTAATATGGATTTAAATTCTCCAAAGAGGCAAAATTAAAGGAAATTATGAATCAATTTACGTTTCATCTGATTCATAAACCTACACACTCTACAAAATTAGTTGATTTGAAATAATTAAGGTTAAGAATGTCCTCATCACCTTTTCAATAATCATACTGGATGTGCTGCATTTTCCCTGTCTTTACTCTTGTTCTCTTTAGCATTTCAAATTACACATCCTCCTTTGTTGTTTATTTTTTTTTCTCCAAGCTATTGCAAATTTACCAGGCAATTAGAAAGTGATATGTAATAATAATAACAGCAATAACAATAATGACAGTAATAGGCTGTGTCTGTGGGAGGATGCTGAAAGAAAGGAGATGAGTGGGGAATTCCTGCTTGGATGTAGCCCTTTGTGGAACAGCCCCAGCACACGCTATTTTTCAAGCCATGGGAGTCAGATTATTTGTAAGTCCTTTAACCTGTGAAAGGGAGGCACAACAGCAGAACTCCTTCTCTGCAAGCAGGCCTTCCCTGCAGCTTCAAAGCCCTCCCCAGTGCAGCCACTGACTTTAGCAAACATCGTCCTTTGCCTAGCAGACACCTGTGCTCTGCTAAGAGTTTCTTCTGCAGTGCTGCGAGGACAATCACTCCAACCCTTCTGAGGATCTCTCATTAAGGTAATATTATCAGGATGGTACATTTAAATTAGCAGAACCACAGTTGACTCACATGTGACAAGCCCCTAATGAGGAGAAGAACCCAGTCGTCACATGGAAGTTTTACAGGGAAATAGAGAATGGATTTTTCCTGCTCCTCAGACCTGGCATGATGTGCTCCCCAGGCCATTTGGATGGTAAGAGGACCCACCTCTGTCTGAGATTCCACAGTACAAATGTGTGGCAATTTCTTCACCTATTGAAAGTAAAGGAGGGAGAACGGCTGTTTTCATAGATGCATTTCACAGCAATGGAATGCATTGCTCCAGTATACGGTTGCTTCTATTGTTGCTCCTTATTGGTGATTATAGATTTGTGGTTACAGTAATTCTCTTGATGGGAAATGAACATCAGCTACACGCAACTACGTGACAGCAGCAATATTTTGCTCTATCAGACAACTGCTGTCTGTCCAGATTGCTCCAGTGATAAAGCAGAAGAAAAATGTCATGTATCCCCAGTATTGCTTCCCATGATCTCCTAGGAGCAACAACATGTCCTTCCCCACCCAACCTCAGACAAGCATTACATCAGGAATTTGTGACCAGGAATTGCCACAGTCCTCTGCTCGGTGTCAGGACACAGCACGCAGAAAAGTACCCAAGGAGCAGGGCCTGTTGCCACTAGAAAGCAGTGCCTGATGCCAGCTGAAGGGCTCTGCAACATCTCCAACAGAGCAGAAGGGCTGTGCAGGCACTGACGAGTGATGTTAAATAATAGTGAATTGTGTCTTTCCTTGGCTTGGCTTGCTGAACCCTTCAGTGCTTTGCAAAGGAGAGGGTGTTTGATTTGATTGAGGTGATGCAGAAGCTCAGTCATCTCCTTCATGCAGTGATCCAGCTACATGCACTGCAAGCCAGAGCATTTGTTCTGTGATGGGTGACCCTGTGGTCAGTCATCAGCTCTCTGTCATCTCAGGTAGGAGATGGATTTGTGCCTCAGAAACAGGCCCACAGGCATGCCAGTCTGCAGACACACCACAGAGCAAGGCAACCATCCTACTGGGCTGCTTTTGAAAGAGCGAGGCCAGGACATGGGGGGAGTTATGACCCCCCCCTCTGCTTGGTGTTGGCAAGATTTCATCTGACACAGAGCCCTATTTGGGTCTCTGCCCCCAGTTCAGGAGAGACACAGAGAAACAAAAGGCTACGAAGATGGTCAGGACCAGGTATAGCGCTGATAATAGTCCTACTTAGCCAGGGACTGGACTAGAGACCAAACTGCAGTCTATGGTGATTCTGTGGTTCAAAATGCAGAGCCTTTTCTGAAAGGGAATTGTTGTGACATCTTTGGGAAAACAAGCATGTTGCTTCTTGGCATGCTGCAAAACGAAGCTGAAGATACTGAACCCCTGTGAACCGTAGTCTGAATTTCACCCCTGCCAAACAGACTCAGCCACATTTGAATGGCAAGAGTAATGTCCTGGGGTGATATCAGACCCTGGGAAATGCAGAGCAATTACAGCAACATGCAACTAGGCAAGCATGTGGCTTATGAGAGTAGCTGTGCTTCTCTTCTCAAGTCTTCCAGTTTGTACTGCATGTGTCTCAGGAGCTATTCCCCCTCTTCCTGCCCTCTGTGTGGACCAGCAGTGTGGATCCCACTTGCTGACACAGTTGTAAATCACTCTTGACAAATTTAACAATGACTCAAGGGCAGCAAAGAAACAGCAAACAGAAAAGAATGAACGCTGTTCCTGCCAAAAATCAGTGCATGGCCCGGTGCCTCCTCCCACAGACACCTGAGCCTTCTGCCGTGGGGCTGGGAACACATGCTGGCCGCAGCTGGAAAGGTCACTCACCCTCGTTGGAGATAAAATGCCAAATCACAGCTGACATTTAACTGAAACTCCCCTTGCTGTGTGTGCTACAACAGGCATGGGAGCCTGCTCCAGCAGGCTTGTCCCAGTGAAAGCAAGAGAAGCCCCAGCACCCTAGCAGATGGGCCCACCTCTGCAGCTGATGCTGGAGGATGGAAATGCTGCCATCCCCAGAAGCCGATGACCACAGTCAGCACAGCTCCTGGTTGAACCTCCGCTGCAAGCTGCAACTCCTGCACAGTCTTGGGTTCTGCCCTTGATGCCTCCAGCTGGCTGGGGCTTTTAACCAGGCATGATCACATACATCCTGCAAAAGAACCTATCTCCCATTCCACATGGCCAACAAAGCAAGGGGCTGGATTTTCCTCTAGAAAAGAGGCTGGAAGTGGAGTCACAGCTCACTATGCCAGTAGGTAATTCTTCTATGGGCCTGCAGGCCACTTCTCTCCTAAATAAAGCCATGGAGCATGGTCAAGAGCCCAATCCTGAAGTCCAACAGCCAGGATAGCCCATGCCTTTTGCTCCCTGCCCAAGTTCTCACCAGTACATGCAGAGAGCACAGTGAGCACCTAGAGGCAGGTCCTGGAATCCAGAACCAGGTGAGTCTGTGACATCCCCCTCCAGCAGCACCAATGCCTGGCTCTACTTGCCTGTGCCCTGCAGCCACCCTGGCCTTGGTGCAGAGGTTTTTGGAAAGTGCATGAGGTTGTGGAAGGCTCCTGTCACCAATATAGAATCATAGAATCATAGAACAGTTAGGGTTGGAAAGGACCTTAAGATCATCTAGTTCCAACCCCCCTGCCAGGGGCAGGGACACCTCACACTAAACCATGCCACCCAAGGCTATGTCCAACCCTGCCTTGAACACTGCCAGCGATGGAGCATTCACAGCTTCCCTGGGCAACCCATTCCAGTGCCTCACCACCCTTACAGTAAAGAATTTCTTCCTTATATCCAATCTAAACATCCCCTGTTTAAGTTTGAACCCATTACCCCTTGTCCTATCACTAGAGTCCCTAATGAAGAGTCTCTCCCCAGTGTCTCTATAGGCCCCCTTTATATATTGGAAGGCTGCTATGGGGTCTCCACACAGCCTTCTCTTCTCCAGGCACAACAGCCCCAACTTTCTCAGCCTGCCTTCATACATGAGGTTCTCCAGCCCCCTGATCATCCTCGTGGCCCTCCTTTGGACTTGGTCCACCAGTTCCATGTCCTTTTTATGTTGAGGACACCAGAACTGCACACAATACTCCAAGTGAGGTCTCACAAGAGCAGAGTAGAGGGGCAGGATCACCTCCCTTGACCTGCTGGTCACGCTCCTTTTGATGCGGCCCACGATACGGTTGGCTTTCTGGGCTGCAAGCGCACATTGCTGGCTCATGTTCATTTTCTCATCAACCAACACCCCCAAGTCCTTCTCCGCAGGGCTGCTCTGAATCTCTTCTCTGCCCAACCTCTAGCTGTGCCTGGGATTTCTCCAACCCAGCTGTAGGACCTTGCACTTGTCATGATTAAACTTCATCAGGTTGGCATCAGCCCACCTCACAAGCGTGTCAAGGTCTCTCTGGATGGCATTCCTTCCCTCCAGCGTATCAACCGAACCACACAGCTTGGTGTCATCGGCAAACTTGCTGAGGGCACACTCAATCCCACTGTCCATGTCACCGACAAAGATGTTGAACAAGACCGGTCCCAACACTGATCCCTGAGGGACACCACTCGTTACTGGTCTCCAACTGGACATGGAGCCATTGAGCACAACTCTTTGTGTGCAGCCATCCAGCCAGTTCTTTATCCACCGAGTGGTCCACCTATCAAATTGATGTCTCTCCAACTTAGAGACAAGGATGTCATGCGGTACAGTATCAAATGCTTTGCACAAGTGCAGGTAGATGACATCAACTGCTCTACCCCTGTCCATCAGTTCCATAGCTCCACCATAGAAGACCAACAGATTGGTCAGGCAGGATTTCCCCTTAGTGAAGCCATGCTGGCTGTCACCAAGCACCTTGTTGTTTTTCATGTGCCTCAGCATGCCTTCCAGGAGAATCCGCTCCAAAATTGTCTCTCCCTGGTTTGTGTCTCAGCCCTTCTGCTCTCCAGACTCCTGGGGCTTGGGTGCTATGTGTGCTCCCAACAGGACCATGTCAGCCAAAGAGGTTGGCAGGGGTGGGAGAAGCCTGATGGGCTGTTTGCATTGATGACAGGAGGTATGATGGGAGTGAATATCAAACTGTCATCTCCATCATCTTGTGGCCAAGGTAACGGTGGGAAGTGGTTTCGCCTTGTTGAATCCCTCTTCAGATGAAAAATAGCTAGCATCAAGCTGCTCTTGTTCACAGATTCCTCCTGTTCGGTTTCTAATATAATAATCCAATTTGCTCAACACAGCTGCAGTTTTTGGTCTCCTTCCAGCTTCTGTGTTTGATACAGAAATTCTGCCTTCTCTGCAGAAACGAGCTGTCCATCTGAACACAGGATCCAGCCCCTTCCCCCTGCAATGTTCCCCGAACATGCTGTCCCCCATGCCCAGGGAGCAGGACAGGAACTGGCACACACGGGAACCTTCCCTGCACTTTTAAGGTTTTATTGCCCATGGCAAAGAGTACGGAGAGTGCAGACCTGAGAAGGGGTACTCAAGCCAACAGCTTCCCCTACTCACAGCTTTTTCCTGAAGGCACTGGGAGCATTTCCTTAGCTAAAGTCTCCCTTTAACACAGGTAGTTTGCTTTCTGAATAAATTTGCTGCAAGATTAAGATGTATGGCAAAGAAGCAAAGCTGCCCAAATGGCAAGGCTGTTGGTCGCCAGAGAAGAATGAGCATCTGGAAGTCTTGTCTGAGGACCTGCTTGCCTGGCTGCAGGGGCAGCTGAGAGATCCCTATTTCCTGCAGGGGTCAAGTGAATGTTCCCTCACCTGCTCCATTTTTCTGAATTATTCTAATCCAGCAGGAAAGGAGGACAATGTGGAAGGGGGTGTCCCCATCATCTCTGCATTCTCCGTGCTTAGAGGTCAGAGCTTATTGTTCTTGATTCTTGCTTATTCTTACCCTGAGCACTGCAGTTTCCGCAGTGCTACAGGTCAGCAGAGCCCCCTCACCATGTCATACAGCCTGCAGGTAGAATTGTCTTTCTGTCCCCTGTTTAGAGCCATAAACTACTCCCATGGAGAAGCCAGTGTGCTTGCAAAACTGACTCTGTTCCCTCCACTTAAACAAAACCCATCCTGAATCTAACCTTGGCCTGGGCAATGGCTTGCCAAGTTTCCCACATGCTGCAGGAGCTCAGCACTCATGGATGGGCACACAGCACTCCACACACTCGCTGCATTAGCTGCAGGGGCTGCTCTGATAGGCAGACCCTTCAAACTTCTGCTGTCTTGCTGAGCAGCCCTGGTAGAGGGACCAGACAGCAGCATGCCCCCACAGAAGGGCAGCAACCTCTGTACCTGGTTCTCTAGCTGTGCTAGGAGCTCTGACATCTTAAAAGGGGATGTGCAGGTGCCAAAACAAGCCCTGTACCTCTGCTTGCAGGGGACAGGCAGGCACAGGGCACTGCCACTGCCTGGGGGGATGGATGATGCCATTGAAGGTTCGTTTCTGCTTCACTGACAGCAAGAGAAGAGCCATGTAATGGAGCAGGCAGAGGCACGGCGCAGCTCTGGCCAGGCAGTTTGCTCATACAGCTCCAATTCTGCTTCTTGGAAATGTCGTCCTGCTTATTTGATCTTTCAGAAAGATGCCTGACGGGTTTTGTAAAGTGTCTGAGTGCAGTTTATGCTCTTGGGTTGCAGGAAATAAAATGCTTTTCAGTTGTCTCTAAGGGTAGTAAAGAAAGAGTTCGGGAGCCTTGTTAGACTTCATTTCCGTTTCTCTCCATGTTAAAAGCATACTAAATAACTCCACCTGGGTGGATTTTGGGTATCTGTCATTTGCTTATCTGCAGAACAAGCAGCAATATAAATTATCACAAGTTCAAAATAATAAAAAAAATAATAGTACGAATTTTCTCATTTACTTTTTCCACTTTTTTCCCATAACTTCCATGTTGTAATTGTGAACAGCTGAACTATTGAACAATTTCAATGCCCTGATCCCAGACCTGGAGTTTTTAAAGACAAACCCAGACAGGAAATTGCTGCCACAAATTCTTATGCTAGGGTCACATTTCTGCTATGCTGTCTCCAGGAGTAAGTGCATTGTATTTCTTTGTTCTGGGCTCAGAAGCATTTTTCTCCCACGTGTTTTGGATCTTTTTCTCCAAACATAGCAGCCTGTGGATGGCCAAGCACAAAGCGAGTGTAGGATGAGGCTCCCCAGTCATCACACCTGCCTTTAAACTAGCCACTTAAAGTCCTCCACTGAGTCATTGCACCCCAGAAGACTGCCAGCATCTGGACTGCAGAAATTTGGCACAAGAGGAATAATTGACTTTCCATGAGGAAAGGCAGCTTTCCCTTAGACCACTGCCTGATGCTACACCACTGTCACTTCTCACCACACACCTAAATACTGAACAGGTTGCAAGATGTAGGGGCTACTGGAGAGGTGGATGTCATTCAGATCAGAGAACAAGTCTCCTGGGAACCTGGAAGGGGAGAGCGGCTTCTTCTCATTTTCCTAAAAACAGCACTTGCATCACAAAAAGCCACTTGCTTTGCTGCAAGTGGCAGAACTGATGCTCTTTGACATTTCTGTTTCCCTGGGACATTTCTCTTTTTAATTTTGTATATTAAAATGTATTTTAAATTACTGTTATGTCACAGGGAAATGGCATAGCTATTTCAGTAATTATCTGGTTTATAGATTCATAAGCATAAGGGCCAGAAGGGACTATTACGATCTGCAGAGCCTCAGCCAGAGAAGCTCGCCTGATGATTCCTCCCTCAAGCCCAGCATTTCTGGCCAAGCGACGATCCATCTTCCCACAGACAGAAACCCAGGCATAACCAGAAAGCGTCAAGTGCTGGAGAATTTACACCACGTCAGGTGCCCTGTACCTGCACGGAGCGCTTGGCAACTCTGCTCCCCGGCCGTCTTGAACGCAGCAGGGTGCAGCCCACGCTCTGCTGCAGCCAACTCCCAGCTCGCTGCCGTTGAGACAGAGCTCTGTTTATACTAGAATAAACACCTCTCTGCTTTATCGGTTTGCTTCCAAAAGTCTGGAGCAATTGCAGAGGAAGGATGAGCCCAGGCTGGGCTGGCAGCACCAATCCAAACGGCTGCTGCCATCTATAGCAGGAGCGCACACTCGTCGGGGCTCTGCCAGCCCCGGAGAGCCCAGCCAGGAGCTTGGGTACTTACCTCCTCACGCCATCCATCACCTCCCTTCTCCCTATGGGCACCAGCGTCTTTAACATCCAGGGCAGCACAATTAGACATCACAGACTCTGCCGGAGTCCCTGAGCCTTTCATTTATTACTTTCCTTTCCTATGTGGAGAAATGCCTAGAGGTGGGACCTGGGGTCGTTTGCAGAAGCAGCAGGCACTCCAGCCCCTGGGGTGTGAGGACCAGTTAATAGCTCCCATGGGAGTTGTCGACCTCTAATCCTCTCTTTTGGGGCTGCAAAGAGTTTTAGAAGAGCAGTGGGAAAGGTGACTGATTCATTCCTTGCAGCCCAGGGCTGCACAGGAGCAACCAGCCCCGGTGTCAGGTCCCTTGCACCCACTGCAAAGCGGCTGCAGTTTGTTGTGGCACCGTGATCTTCTTCACCTACACACCACAGTGGAGGACTAGGAATTAAGTGGACTCTAATTTTATCGTCAGGGTTCATTAGGTTAATTAAATACTGTGGACGCGCTCTGTTAATCAGCTTTGCAATGGGAGAGTGGTTTCAGCAGGAGTCAAGGAGCGGCTCAGAAGCCGCTTGTCTAATGGTGCTAAATTCAATTTCATGCAACAGCACAGCACCAGGGAGATGATTAATGGGTTTCATGTCTCCCCATCTGCAGGGGCTGTCCCCAGCTTCCCGTGGAGCCAGAGGGAGTGGGCACATGGCCAGCGCAGCTCACTGCTGACTTGCAGTGCGGCACAGACCGGTGGAGCTCCTTATTCCTGGAAACAATCCTGGGATCTGGGCAAGGGAGAGAAGAAGATTTTCAGGGCTAGTGTCAGCATCCCGATACCATACAGGATCAGCCCTGCTTGAGTAAGCACACCTGTGCCCTCCAGCAGCACCAGCCCTCTGTGCCCAACGAGATTTCAGCCAGTGGGGAGATGCTGATTTGGAGCCGTCACAGCAGAGAGAACTCCAGTGCTGCACTGAGGCAAGACAATGATTTCAGGGACCAGTAACAAATTGACTGTACAAATATATTGCTGGATTCAATGATCTAATGCCGTTTAGAAAGGATTTGCATTTTCATATGTCTGAGAGGAAGATTAGAGACACCACCTTCAAGAAAGCTCTCATGGGCTATTCTCTCCTCTCTCCTCGGTACAAAAGAAGTGACTTTGAAATATGAAATGGCATTGACTGCAAATTAGTTGAAATAAAAGTGCATGTTTTGTGACCCAAAGGATTTCTTGGTGGAGAAAACTATCACCTGAACAAGTAGGAGGACGTGACTGGTGGTAGCAGCAAGCAGCAGCTTGAGATCTGAGCTCCGTACAGCAGTAACACAGGCACCCCTGCACAAGGGGCTTGCCCCTGACTACTGAGCACTGAGTAGGAGGGGGGTCATCTGGAATAACTTTATTTTCCCAAATTGCATGAGAGGAAGAAGAGGTGGACACCAGAGTGTCCTCCATTTATACACATTGACTGAAGGGCTATAAAAGAGCTGGTTGAGGGCTAGACTGGGACACTGTGGGGATAGCACCCCTCATATCTTCCAAGCAGCAAATAAAGAGCAAGTTTACTGGAATGCAATGATTTTAGAGTGGGAGATAGGAATAAAATTCATCCTCATCCTCTGACTTTCACAAGGACTCTGTGCTCATCAGATAATTCTGATTTTGCTCTTTGGTGAGATTATGACTTTGGTTGGTGAAGGTAACAGCACAGACATGAAATACTTGGG
Organism: Ara ararauna; assembly: GCA_028858755.1. Lineage (NCBI taxonomy): Eukaryota > Metazoa > Chordata > Aves > Psittaciformes > Psittacidae > Ara > Ara ararauna. The sequence continues at coordinate 48,184,137 of CM054382.1, forward strand.
CTTTGCTGGCATTTGAGTCCAGAAAGCATGACAATCTGAATTTAAAAGTTATCAGGAAAAGACACATTATGTGAATTAAAGCGCAGCTGACAAGCTAGTTTTAAGAATTCAGTGTGAGCCAGAAGCCCTCAGCTGAGGTCATTGCTGGGGGCTGTGGGGGTAATTTCTGCCAGGGTCATCACTGTTGGCCACCAGCATTTGTCCCTTGGCCAGGCCAAGACAGTGAACATAGGGCTGAGCTTTGCAGCCTGTGCCAAACGGGGGGCAGAGGGACAGAGGCTTTTCAGATGGATCTACTTCTGTTTTCTGGGTTAATGTATCTCTCGGCTTCTCCTTGTAGAGCCTGTGCTCCCATCCTGGCCACAGTGGTGGCCTCATAAGACTTGCTCCAGGATGTCACCATCCTTATGCTGGGGAGCCCCGGCCAGCCCCAGCTCTGCAGATGCAAACAGGCATTTTTCTCGCATCATCACAAACTCAGTCAATGTGCTATTTTAAAAGCTTAAATACGTCCATGTGCGGTTTTCTTACAGACAGCAATTTCAGCATCTGTTCGGGCTGCTGAAGCACCTTGTAACACTGGAATCGTGCGTTCCAATATTTGTCAAAGGACAGGATTATTTTCTGTTGATTTCAGGCTAATCACACAAAGAAAAGCAACATCTGCAGAGTGAATGGGCTCCCAAGGAGAATTAACCACTCTCACACAGAAAAGAATGGGAAAGAGTTGAACCAGCAAGATTCTCTTTAGGAAGAAGAACATTTATTTTTAGTGCTTCGTGTACACGCATCCCTCCCTTTTTTCTGTCAGCCCCCTTCAGAGGTGGGCAAATACTGCTGGCATTGGTTTTTCTCCTTCCCCCCCATTATCCCCATCCCCACATTTTGGCCCCCCTCACTGACTGAGCCACTCAGAAATAAATACAGTTTCTAGTGTGTCATCCATCTATAGTGCACATGAACTTATTTGCCAGTGAAAGTGAAATGAGTGCAACAGAGATCATTTGAATCCATGCTAAGGTTACCCATAAAACACAAGTCAGCTGCACAAAGGTGGAGTGGGGAGCCCTGGTAATAAGATGGAAGCAATATAGGAAACCATCCTAATAAGAATGAGGTAATTAGAATTGGGCTGTTAGTTTCCTGTCGGATAAAGAGGCAAGCCATAAATCAGGAAGGCATCTGCCATTCAGGATCCAAGGGCTCTCAAAGCAGTAGGAAAAAACCATCCATCACTGTTAGGAGGAGGAGGATTTGAGTTTAAATTACAGATTCTCAAACTATGCATTTACAATTGTTTGGAAACAAAGTCCTCTTTAATTTCTCACTTGGCACTGGGAAGGGGCTGAGCCAGCTACAGCAGGGTTCAGCTGAAGCCTAATCAGGCTCCAAAAAGGAGCAGAAAGGGAAATTAAAGTGGAAACCAAATGACTCCAGTGTGTAGCTGCTGCCTTTCTGCTGAGCACCTTCAACCACCCTTTTCCCACCTTGCTGCCTTTTCATTGTGGGCATTTTTCCACCTAAAGTATGTTTCCAAAATAACCTGCTCCTTCAAACAGAGATAAGGTAAGAAAGGGACAATCTCAAGAGCTTTCTTCCTGCTGGGCACTCCCACTGGCATGTTGGCCTTCCCACTGACCTCCCCATGTTTCCAGCAGCATCAAAGCCTTCTGCAGGGAAGCAGATCCTGTGTGCCTAGGGATGTAGGCACGTTACCCCACCTGTGGTCCTCTGAAACCCCAGGCACTCACTCATAACCCAGGGCAAATTCCATGCCGCATATGATTAGACAGATGACCCTTCTCTGAGTGCCACCTTCAGCTGAGGATCGGAAATAGTTCCATTCGGATCCCAACTCCCAGCTCCTCCCGTGAGGCTTGATCACTCCTTTGTCCCCATCACACCACCTGCAGTCACATCCCTATGTCCTCCTCTTGCTCATTTGCTGTCATCCCTCTGGCATGCCCACTGCATTTCCAGATCCTTCCCCACACCACCTTCCACCCATCTGTCCTTATGTCCCATCAGCAGCAAGCAGTTGAGCACCCAAGCACCCACCTGAGCTGCTTGCCCCTCCTTTTACTGGGGTCCAGTCACAGTGAGGTGATGTAAATTCTGTAATGATGGAAGCTCAGGCCATTAACTGTGCTGCTCTAATTCTCCCCCAGCATTTGCAGTTGCTGGGATTTGGGGACTGAGAGTACATTTTTTTATACCAGTACATCTCCAGGCAAGAGCAGCAAACAGAAATGTTCATTGCCCAGATATGAGAGGTCCCTTAGGAGAATATATCAGAGTTACAGGATTAGCATGTAAAATATGTGGGAGAGTGAAATATTGCCTTTACAGCCCCTTGCCTTTCAACAGGCTGTGGGAAGATGACTGTGGGAGCAGGGCAGAGCTAGGGGAGGTTTCCCAGGTGACAGCTGGGACTAACGTGTCTCTGAGGGTTTGCATGAATGCTGAGGGTGACATTTGCCATGGACTTTGACCAAGTGGGGCTGGGCACAAGGAGTGTTTTTGGGACTGCTGCACCCATCAGCAGGCACTGGTCCATGGGCACAGCTGCTGCTCAGGCACAACTGCGGTTTGAGCACCCAGGGGTTTTCATGTCCCCTTGCATGGGGGAAGCTGTGTTCTCATGTTTCTCAGGGGTGAGGACCAGCCTCTTACACCTACCAGGAGAAACGCTCCCCCCACCTGATGGGGGGGTGTCCCAGCCCTTGCCTCGCCATCCTCATAAGTCACTGCATGTCAATCCCCAGACAGATGCAAGCTTGTGTCAGAATTAATCATTCTGGCAGTTTACAAGGCAATTAAAGGAAGGGGACATGTGTCTGATTATACAACAAATAAGCCTTGGCAAATTATGAACATATCAAAGGTAGTTCCAATTAGCTGCAGTGATTCACAGGGGAGAGCACCCAGGATAAGGGCTCCTTGTCAGTTTGGTGTTTTGCACTTGGGAACCATGTCTGAAGATCATAAGCTGCATTCCCAAATGAAGAATGCCAAGTATTGTATTTATGAGGGATTGCAAGAAGCTTGACAGCTAGATGCAGCAATTAACATATCATTTGAATATGGCTACTTGCTTGTCACACAAATGAAGAAGATGCTCTTCTTCCTTGCTCCTTGGTACTGAAGCTGAGAACAGTCATATTCCTTCAGATTCCTTCTTGTCTTTGGTGCAACATAAAAGCTATAGCCAAAGTCACGCCCTCTGGATTGGGATCAATTGGGATCATAGGGACAAGGCTAGCTTGCAGTCCCAGATGCCCCGAGCTCTTCCTGAAGAGATGAAAAGTCTTGCTGTATAAATTGCCTTATATCAAGACAAAGCCAACCTCAAAAGCATGCCTTTTGCAGTGATCCTACCTTGGGAACAGCATCAAGACAAATCGTGAATGCATTTCAGACAGCTCACAGGGTCAGCAGCTTGCAGTGTCGCACACATGGAGCAGGTGCTTGCTGATACAGCCTTTCTGTCATCCCACTGTGTTATCACTAGAAGAGTTCCCTCTTGTTTCATCAGGTCCTCACCTTCCTTCCCTTGGCCATCTGCCGACAGCAATTCCCATCCCCATTGCTGTGGGCAGCCCAGGCCTCATGCAGGTAGAGTAACCTGCCAGCCACCTGGGAACAAACCCCCTTGTTGGATTCTTCCACTTTTGCCATTATTTTTTCCCCTCTGTAGCATGGCAAGGCCATGTGGGACAACTTGTTTCAATCATTGGGAACACCTGGATAAGTGGTGATTTAAGCGGATGTGACTCACCTTGCAGTGAGATGGTTTGGTCTGGATAGAGAGGGTGGTAGGTGTTGTAACTTAGGTGCTGTCCTTAATGGCTTGTTGCAGATACTGTCCAGCTGCGTTTAGATATAGCCTAAAGGTTCTGGGAGCTGGGAAAGAAGCTGAGCCCTGGGGCTGTATGCTATGCTTGCTGTGGGGACGGGAAACACTGTACATTGAGGAGATAAGTACTGATTTTTATAATGAGTAGCTAATCTATTTATTGATAAGCTTACTGACAATAGGTACAATTGATCATGCTGAGGATAATTAAGAGTTGTGTATATGTAGTGTGTATTTCTTACAGTACCATTTAGGTTTGTTTATCATTAATGGGCCAGTGAGATTAGCATAATATTAATATTGCATGGGTTGGCTCCTAGGTGGCTGTGAAATATTCAGGGGATGCAGAAACTGTGTCGGCCTGCTGTGGGAGTACTCCTGGTCCTGGGTAGCTCCACATGTGGAGCACTGTGGGAGGCTCCAAGGGATGAGATCTCACTGCCACCAGCTTCCTGAAGTAGTGATGGGACTCTGGGTGCCCCAGACTCTCCAGGCTCTCATGGCTTGCTTGCAGACTCAGTGAAGCTGGCAGGGAGGAATGTTAATTTTAGCTGGCACCTGCTCTGCTTTGGGGAGTGTATTTATTCCAGAAGCACCATGTGTTTGTCTTTCTGAAACAAAAATGTTTCAAGACTTGAGGTTTGTGGAGAGCTTCCAAAAACCTGGGATAGCTGCAATTTGAAAGGAAATTGTCATGCAAAGATTCAAGATGTCTATGAAGACAAAATCTGAGTTTTCAGGTTATTCCAGTAACAGTTTGTCTGTACTACAGTGGATACCAAAGATGTGCCTGTGTTTTTAGAAACTGCTCTGAGATGGTTCCCAGTCCCACCTCTAAAGTAAATAAATGCATGCATAAGTGTGTGACAGAAGAGCACGAGCTCTGCCAGATCATCAGAACAAAATGTCAGCAAATGCCAGCAAGTTCCTGACCTTAATTCCAGCAGTTGCCTTCCTCGCCTTTCTGAAGACTTTTGCTTCCTCCCTAGCCCTTGCTACTTAGATGTTAATCACCAGGTTTTGTTCCGCAGAAAAGGCATGTGCTTGCGGTGCTGACCCACACACCTTGCCTGGCGCTTCTTCCACCTGGGGCTGCGCAAATGACTTGGAGGGAGCCTCCTTGTGGGCTCCCAGGGAGCAGCTCTGGGGTACTCTAGAACGCTCATCAACTGCAGGACTGTGACGCTAAAAGAATTCGCAGCTACAGATTTTGTGGAAGGACATTAAAGCAATCTGGAGCCCCCAACTAAGAGCTGGATCCTACCTTTCCTGTCTGAATGCCTGCCTAAGGGCCAATTTGCTTTACAATTTATTGCTCAGAGCTGCAGAATCTGCCATCTGCTCATTTCCTCTCATAGCCGTGCTCTTCCATGTTTCTAGTTCCCACCCACATCCAGCACAATAAAAAAATGATTTGCATACCTGGCCCAAAGCCCTTTTATTATTGCTCTCCAGAGGAGGGGCCCTGAGCACAAACAGCATGCGGTGTGTTTTCCCCAAAACCGCTGTGCTGCGCTGTCCCTGTGGAAGCAACACAGGTAGCGATGGCTGCGGAGTGACCAGCTGTGGGTACGTTGAATTGCTCGCTTTGAGAGCACTCAGAGCAGCATGAGAAAGGGTATAGTGGCCTCCTGGGGCTGCGGTGGGTGCTCGCCACTGCCTCATTTGCAGATGAATGTCCTCGCTTCCAACAGCGGTGCGGCACAAGAGCTGCAGGGAGAACCACAGTCTTGTGCTGGCACAGTGTTAGAGGTACAAAGTGCTCTGCAGACGCTGTATTTCCTCATGTCTCCCAGGCTAGATTGCAGGTGGCTCCTGTTACAGACTGGGGATGTTATGGTAACAGATATATCTTTCTGCTGGAAATACCACTGTATTCCCATGTTTTTTTAAAGGGTGAGGCTAGACAGTGCATGCTGACACTGGCAGGCCAGACTGCCTGTATAAAATATTTGCACAGTATCAGCTCTTTTCTGGTCCTGGAACCTACGGATGCATTGAAAACCACTATAGGCAAACTTAAAACTCCTGACCAACTCTTCCAGATCCTTTGCTTTTGGTACACTGGTGAGTGCAGACCAGTGCACAGGTGTGCTACCAGGTGGGGTGACAGTGACTCTCCCCAGTGTGCCCCACTGCAGCTAGCATATGGTGGTGTGATTTTTTTGTCTGGCTTTCACATCAGTATTGCAAGAACATCATCTCAGCTTCACGGGATGAAGAAAGGAGGCCTGTGAGTGGCAGAGATGAGGCGTGGGATCGGTTTCCCTGGGTGCTGGGTCAGAAGCCTCCCCGACAGCGCTGGGCTGCAAGCAGGGGAGCTGGGGCACGCAACGCTGGGTATCGCCGCTCCGGTGAGGGCTCTCCGTGCTGCATTTCACGGCCTTCCCAGGAGATGGCAGGCCAGTTTTATGAATGCATAATCCGCGGCTGGCAGCGAGCAGCAGCAACAGGCGGCGGTAGCGGCCGGGGCAGGACGCGGCACCGGAGACAGGCGGGGAGAGATTCCCCTTACCCTGGCCCGCCCGCGGCTGAACAGCCCCGGAGGCTGACAGGCACCCTCCGCTAATGGAAGTGTCCTTTAAATGCCCTTGCGGCTCGCTCAGGGTGGCCCGGGCCACGTCCCCTGCCGTGTGTGTCCTGGGCTCTGGTGAGATCCCCTCCTGCCTGGGTGGCACATGGGACCTTTGTCCCAGGCTGCTGCGCCAACGCGGGCGAGCCACCGTGTCCTCAAAAACAGCCAAACCGGTTATACAACTTCAACGTGCAATTCCAGGGTTTCTAATTATTGATTTGGAAAGGGAGGAAACAAGTTCTGCACTTGCAGGGCAAACAGGAGTGTGAGTTCAATCCTCTTTCTGTTCTTTGGGGGCATCTTGTATCTTTTTGCGTGGTGGTGGTGAACTAGTCTCAATGTCCTAGGATCGAAAGCCAAGAAAGGCTCTTCCAGGAAAAGGTGATGGCTCGGCAGGCACAGTGCAAAGGCAGGGGGGTCCTGGAAAAAGAGGCACAGTTAATCTTTGTAACATAACAGGAAGGTAGAATCATATGAGAAGCTACCTGCAGAGCCTGTGTGACTTTGGACCGTTGCCTGATACAGCAAGTACCACCTAATCACGCTTGGGGTAACAGGCGGGGGGAGGGGGGTGTTGGGACAAACTGGTTGCAGGAAGAGCTGCTGCTTCCCCTCTCAGGGCTGCTGTTCCACACGGTGCAGCAGCACTGAGTTGCTGGTGCTAGAGGCCTGCTAACAGGGTCCAGAAGTAACTGCAGTGAGGCTTGTCCTTTGGCTCACCCCAGTATTTAAGGGCAGTTTCCAGGCTGGCTCTGGGCACTGCAGCAGTTGGTGAGAACAGCCACTGTCACTGCAGAAGAGGCAGAGGAGCAGGATGTGGGACTGCCCAGAGTATCCACCACACAAGGGTCTGTGAGCTGTCACAGTGCTGCCAGGTAAACCCACTGGGACCCCCCCCCCCCCCCCGGGAGGAGCTGGTTTGTTTGCCAGGTTCTGAAGGCTTTTTCTATCAAACACACATCTGCCTGTGGAAAACCTCTCTGAAGGCACCATTCACTGAAGAGATGCTTGAAAGCTTTCCCATGCAGGAATTCAGCTCTTCACTCATCTATGGGGCTTTGCTAGCTGTGGAAAGACAGCAGTTGGCAGATTGTATAACTTTGAGCAAATCTAGCACAACAGGGCTCCAAAGAAGCTGTGGGATCTCTGTACCTCGGAATACTTTCAGATCACCTAGACACAGTCCTGAGCTGCTGTTCTCATCCTGAAGCTTACGCTGCTTGAAGCTGGCATTGGACATGGGACTTCCCCAGTGGTTGTATTACTCCCAGCACCTGGGACCTCTTCAATGCTGTCAGCTAAACCTTTGCTAGAGGTAAACAGAAGCTTTCTGTAAGAACTCAGGGCATCAAGCACCACAGAACAGATCCAGGCTCTAGACTATCCTACCACTAACATCTACCAGTCCAAGGCTTAAGTGACCTTAAGTCCATTGTGGGTGTTCACCCTTTCTGCCCAGGAACCTCTGCAAGTGTGGTCACCAAGCTGGTGCAGCATCACTGATCCCCTGCCCCCCTTCCAAAACAAGGAACAAAGGTTTTCAAGAACCCAGGGCTTGCCTTCAGTGGGAAAACATCCCTTGATTAATTCATTCAAGTGCTGACAGCTCTGTGTGATCCCACCCTGAGCCTAGCCTGGCATGTGGAAGCTGACAGCACAGTGGCTGTCTTCATATACCTCATGGGTATAGCTGAGCATATACCTTTATTCTTACCTTGTCACCTAACTGTTTGTGACCAGCCTGTTATCTGAGCTGCTGGGGATAGCAGAAAACCTGATCCAGTTTGAGGAGAACAGTAATATCTTAGATGTGGCTGAAATGCTGTGGCTGGCTCTGAACCATGTTATGAACTCAAAGTTTCACCCCGTTGATTCAGTCTGAAAAATCAATGGCCCTGTACACCCAAAGAAGGGTCAAAAGCCAGCACTGTGGTTTACACTGTAGTCATTTAGAAGAGGAAATGTACTCTGCTGTGTAGGACTGCACAAACAGGGTGAGGCAAGAGCTTTGTGAATTATGGGTCTCCCGTGGAGTGGGGGGATGCATCTGCCTTGGGAAAGGCTCATTCCAAATGGCGCCTCTGGCGTGTGTGAAGGCCAGTGTGAACTCTTTGGCCATACTGCAGTGAGATGAGCTTTGCAGTGGTTATGCAGCATCTGTGGGAATTGAAACACAGAAGAATGGAGCCATACCTTAGGGTGTACTCTGTGTGTGTGGGTAAGGGGTGAAACAGCCTGGACTTGCAGTGAGAGAGATATGACTGGGTCTCTGCACAGCTGGAAAGCATCTCTGGGGTGCTTTCAGTGTGTGTGTGAGCACATTCACAGCTTTTAGGGGTTTTATAAAGTAGGGCACAATAGGGTCTAGTCTGGTCACACGGACTGGCCTTCCATTTAGCACAAGGTGGATACTTTTTTTACTTCCAGCTTGCTTGATTTCCATCATGTCTGGTGTTGATACAAAGATGTGGATGGCTTGAGCGCTTGCAGCACCCCAGGCTCCCCTAGCGAGGAGGTCCACGTTTCTCGGGGCTCCGCTCCCAGCCAGGCGTTTCGCAGCGCACCCCGGGCCGAACGGTGTCCCCAGCCCCTCTCCTCTGTTCGGAACTTCGGCGGGGCTGGGTGCAGACCCGGCACCACGCACTAGGTGTCAGCGGCGCCTTCCCCAGCGCCCCTCTGGGGGCTCGCTTCGGAACGCCTCCCCGCCCCTCCCGCTGCAAGGGGGGAGCCCCTCACTGCCAGACCCCTCCGCTCCCCGCCCTTCCTCCGCGCTCCGCGGCGGCGCGTCTCCGCCCCGGGGCCGGCCGGCGGCGAAGGGCGGAGGTTCCGCGGCGGCGCCGGGCGCGCTGCAGGGGCAGCCCGGCCGCCGCGGGGCCGCCATGCCCGCCAAGTCCAAGTACAACCTGGTGGACGACCGGCACGACCTCCGCATCCCCCTGCACAACGAGGACGCCTTCCAGCACGGCATCTGCTTCGAGGCCAAGGTGGGCGGCGGGCGCGGAAGGGTTCCGCGGGGGTCCCTGCCCAGCGCTCGTACCCCGGCCCCTCGGGATTCACTGTTTCCCAGCTCTCTGTTCGCATAGCTTTGGGTTTTCTCCTCTTTCCCCGGCAGTCCTTCCTGCTGGCGTTGCCTGCTCTTCCCCGAACTCAGCTGCGAAGAGTTGGGTGAGGCTTCCCGCCCATCCCGTGAGGATGTCGGAGCAGGTTGGATGGGTCAAACCGGAGCGGGGTCAACCTGCTGCCTCACCCGAGCATCCTTCCTTGGCCCTGCATCCCTCCATGGCTCTGCAGGGTGTTGCTTGGGGACGCTGGCCCCAGAGAGCCGTGGACTCTCCCATGTGTGTGTGCATCTCCCCGGGAAAGAGTGGCTGTCTCGGGCTTTGCTCTGTGCTCCCAGTGAGGTGGGTAACGCTGGAGTGCTGGCGTGATGGGGGACGGCTGGTGTCTGCAGGATGCCGTGTACCCTGGTGCTCCCTGATGGGATAAATTCATCGTGTGAGCAGAAGGAAAGGCTGCATGCCATTTGAGGTGTAGTGCAAAAGGTCAGGGCTGCCCGCCCAAAATAAAAGATTGCTGTTTCTCCTTATATATATAAACCATTCTTGCCGGTGGATTTGGCAGGAAGCATACTTTTTTCTTTTTTCCTTTTTCCCCCCTGTTTTTTTTTTTTTCCTGACCTCTCATTCCTACTCCACTTAGGCTGTGGCTTCCCACGGGCAGAGTGCTTGCAATCTCACAGCAGGCTGGGGAAAAGCCGAGTTACCTGTCTGTGTTGCCCAGCCCTGAGCAGGTAGCGCTGGCCAGCAGCTCACTGGGAAGTAGCTGGCCATGAAATTTGTAAAGGGGAAACAATCCTGCTCCCTTTGCTGTTCCCGGGGGATACAGTTATTGCACTGACAAGATACTCAGGCGAGGTTCAGTTGGGAAAAGCCCAGTGTACAACAGTTTTGAGCAGCGGGGAGGCAAGCATCCCTCGCACACCTTGTCCTTGGAGCACGTGTGTTGGCACGGGAAAAAAGATAATAAATCGCAGTTTTGGCACCTAATTGTGTGCAGTGCCCTGGGGCAAGGCTGTGGCTGTTGCAGGGTGTGATATTTTTCACCTTTTCTCAGGGCTGGGAGGGTTTTTCTGCAGAGGCCATTCCTGCCTGACCGCAGGCACTGTGCTGCAGAGCAAAACAGACGAGGAGTTCTTTATGGAGCAAACTTAAACCTGCTTTTTAGCCGTTTCTTGGGAAAGGCTGTTCAAATTCAACTCTGCAGCCTTTTGCTCCTGGATTATTGGGATTGATTGCTGCCAGCACCTGCTCACCCCTCGCCTGCAGGGAATCTGAAAGCATTTCTCCTTCTAAATCTCATGTACCTCTTCTATGCCAGTTTTGGGTGGCCCAGCTTGGGGGGTTAGAAGTGGGGAAGGGCTTCCATTGCCCCTCGGTCTGCTCATGGCTCATCTCTTTTTCATGCTGCCAGCCTGGCTGCATTAATGGGGTGGTGCGTATTAGTCTTTGTTAGCTCCTCTTTCTCTTATTTGGTATCCTGTGGCATGCGTTAATGCCAAGCACAGTCTGTACAAAACCCAGCTTCCGAATTTGTGGGCTTCTCCAGCAGTCCCTGATGCCAGACACAGAACACAGATGGCTTAGGCAATTACTCCATCCTTTTATTAGATTTCTGGAGATTAATTAAATGCTTACTCCTTTAGTTCCTTTTATCCCCAAGAATCCCGAGCGTTTAAACCTGCGCCGCTCTTGTTTTGGCCAGGCATCCAGTGCGAGTCACAACAATGAGGAACTGATTTAGAGCAGAACTTTGGGGAAGATTAAAGAAGAAAAATGCTCATCTGGGGCGCCAGGACTCCCGTGCCTGTCTCCTAAAAGCCTCCTGGGATTGCTGGTAGTGAGGGTGGTGGGGACCCTGGTGTTACAGCCTTCGGCAGCTGGATCACTGCTCTTTGCTCCTGCAGCCTGGGATTCCTGACAAACTTGCTTGGGGCTCACTGCAGGGAGGCAATGCTGGCCTGAGTTGGTATGTGCTGATGGATTGGTTTAGTTTTTACTTTTATTTTTACATTCAGACCTACGCTGTCTGCTGCTGTCTTTAAATGGCACACATAGTGGTATGTAGTGGTTCAAAGCTAGCTGCTGGCATCCATGGTGTCGTTTCTCCTGAGGGAGTCCTGGCATCCTGGCCTGGGTAGTTACGGGCAGTCAGGGTTTGGGCAGTTTTCCAGCACAGAGTGATGGACTTGGTCTGAAGCAAGAAGTGCTGTCACATGCGATGCTGTCAGGAGACTTGTGTTGCTTGTCCCCAGTGAAGCCACTTGGAGCCATGTGCTCTGGCACGGGGACACCAAGTCAGAGCAAACTGTCCACTAAGGATTATGGTAATCCATTTTCTGGAGATAAATCCAATAGTTGGAAAATCCCATTCCATCTTCTTAGAATAGTAATAGGTTTCGCACTTCTGGATCTGTTTTCATTGGCCACCTCTCCGGGCACCAAACACTTCTGTGTCCCGGAGGTGCCTCAGCTGGGCTGCTGGGAATCAGAGGAGCTATCTCCGAGGGGAGGCAGGATGTTCATTTTCTTCTGTGTCTTGTGGTCTGAAGTGTTTAATGAAATCAAAAGCCTGGCCTCTTGGGTTAGTGGACACATCTGGATGAGAGCTGGGAGCTGCAGCATGGTGCAGGGGAGTGGACAGAAATTCCCACTTGTGCAGTGGTTTTCTGATTAAATAAATGAGTATGTAGAGAGTAAAGACACCTCCTGTCCTCTTCCACCTCTCCGCGCAGCACAGCTCCTCAGGTCCGTGCAAGGAGGAGAGGAATGTGAGCTTACTCCTTATCTTCTCGAGCCCTTAGTGCTGGGGAACAAAACCCAAGGGCCACCTTGTGCAACACCAGCGATTCTGCACATTCAGAAATCATGACTCAGGCTACTCCAATGCCTCCAGGGAGATCGGCATGTAGAGGGAAGTAAATGGGGTGATGAAGCCTGTCACTTGAGTGCCAGACCTGCAGTCTGTTCTAGTATAGGGGTGCTGGGTGCTGCTGAGTTCACACAGTGAATCTGTTACTGGCCCCTCAGGAGTTGTTACTGACTTGGGAGCTCAGCGGGCTTGGCTTTCCTCCTGCCCTGGAGACCTTGTGGTCCAGAGCAAGATCCCATGTACCATATATCTGTTATTTAGAAACAGATGTCAAACCTTCAGTCCTGGGACTCATTAATCCATTTGCAATATCCTAATGTGTGTGGTTCCCAATAAAGGGGCAGATGGGTGTAAGGTCCCTCTCTGCTGCACCCCCATCTGCAGGTGGGGGGAGAAGGGGCTTTCCAAGCAAACCTTGGTCTTTGGGCAGACCCACTGCCTGCAGTCCGGGACTACCATGGGTGTGCTGAAACCTGGTGTTCCTGATACCAGAGCTGTTTGCAGATAAATGCAGCACTAGATGTTTGGGAGGGAAATGCAGTTCTGGGCAGCAGGTGGGGTTTGGGGGTTTGGGTGGCAGGTTTCTTTTTTTTTTCCCTTAAGGGATCTTGGCAACCAGGCATTTTCTCTCATATTTGTCAGTACTTTTCTCTGCTTTTCTGCGTGGGAAACTGAAGTTGAACCGAGCATCTGCTGCTGTCTATGTTTGGAGATGGGACATGAAAGATACTTTAGTCTGATTTAGTACATCCCTTCCTATGAGCCTCTCCAGCTCAACTGCCTGCTGCCCTCCCAAGGCTGTGAGCACTGGAGGTGCCTGCTGATTACAGCAAAGATAAATCCTTTATCAGGAAAAGGATTGTAGCCCCAGGTGAATGCTAAGCAGTGAGTGCATGTGTGTTTCCACTCCTGTGTTTTGTTGTGTACGTAGGGGTCATACACAAAAGTAGGAGTCATACACAAAAGCATTAGAAGTGAGTTGAGCTGCAGGCAGCTCCGATGGGGTCTTCAGTTTCCCATACCTGCTTCAGACTCCCTTCCCAGCAGGTCCCTTTTCCTGAAGGGATGGGAAGCTCAAGACTGGTTATGTGAAGCTCTGCACCTCTTTAGCTGGCTGGGAGTGACTTGGCAGCTTTGTTTGGGGGCTGTTTGTACTGGCACCTCTGGAGTACAACATGCTCTGTCAAGGCTGCTCAGCGCAGAGCAAAGCTGCAGTGTGATTTAGCCCGGGATTGCTTGCTCGAGGCTATAAATAACCTTCCCAAGTGCCACAAAGGTTCTCGTCTGAAACAGTGGCATATTTCTGCCATACTTGTTAAGTCAATTCACAGGCTGCTTAGTGAAGCTCTTAGTGAAAAAGAGAAAATCTCTGCTGGGATTTGGCAAAGCTCTGTGTGCCCAGACTGTGGGTCCCAGCTGGGCAATGCATGGGCTCCGACAGATGCCAGAAGGCCCTGAGGAAGATGCAATGGGAATGGGATGCTCCAAGCCCTCTTTCTGGCTGCTAAAGTGCTCAGGTCCTTTGTATCCTGTCCATGGGATGCCTGTTAAGGCTGTAGCTGGGTGTAAGTGCAGGAAGCTCAGCCCCTGCATGGGGGGCAGCTGTGGGCTGGATGGGGTGTGGAGACAGGAGTGAGTGGACAGCCCTGCTTCACTGGTGTGGGAAAATCTCCAGCTCTTCCGCTGCACCCGCTCATCCTGTGCCCTGGTGTCCCTGCTGCAGGGCTTCATCCTGCTGCAAAGGTGTCTCCCATTATCACATGAGCCCCTGTTTTGGCTGGTGAGAGGGGAGGGTGGGTGCTGTGCACATGGCTCTGGTAGGTGCTGAGTCTTGTCTTGGGACCCCCAAGAGCTCTGTGTTTCTGTGCGGCTCCTAGGCAGTGCAAGCCCTTGTAGGATCAACAAGCAGAGAAGCACTAATATCCTTAGGGCATCAGACTGACCAGTGCTGCCTGATATGAGGTGTCCCTGTGTTAATGCCTATGGTCTGGTTGCATAGCTCTGGTGGGCTGACAGGTCTGACACGCTGTGTTAAATTACCTGGCTCCGAGGGCTGGGTGCACCCTGGTGTCCTCAAGGTGCAGAACCCTGTTAAAGGGTCTGGGCAGGGCTGGAGCCCTCCAGCTCAACAGAGAGCCCCCTGCACCCTCCTACTGGGCTCAGGCTGGAAAGTTGGGGTGCTTTTCCATTCAAGTCAGCTGGCATCCTGACTTTTCCACCCCCTTTGGCCTCTGAGCTTGCACCACTGCAGTCTGAGTAAGCTTCCACTTTTTGCTTCCAGCAAGGCTGGGTGTTCCTGCGGTGCAGGGCAGAGCTGGGCTGTGCAAGCCCAGCCCTTTGGCTCCCTGGGCACAGGCTGTGTGTGGACAACAGGAGAGCAGGACAGAAAAAGTCCTGGGAACTGGATTTCTCCTTGCTTTCCCTGATGGCAGCAGCCTGGAAAGAAGCTCTTATTAGCCAGGCTGCAGACAGGGCACTGGGGAAATAAAGAGGCTTCTGATCTTGGAGCACCTGTCTGGGAACTGGTGCCCAAGCACTTTGAGCCTTGCTTTGTGGCTCAGATGTGTGTCATGGGGCCAATGTCTCAGTACCTGGTGCAGCCTCACGCTGCCCTGGATTCCACAGAAACCTTGGGACCCTTGTGGCCCATATCTGGTGTCTCCAACCCTGCTGCTGGTACCTCCAGTAATCCCTCCCCAGCCCAGGCTGAGGATCCCTTGTTCGGACAAGACTCTTCTGTCCTTGAGGATGGCTGCGTAGCCTGTGGTGTGATGCCCCAGCCTGAGCTGGTGCCAGCCTGTCTCCTTTGCCTGCGCTTGCCCTGCTGCCTGCCTGCCCGCAGCTCCTCTGCAGGAGCAGTGGCTCCTCATCCCTGGCAAGCTCTCTAACTCAGGGTGGCTTTAGAAGCTGGAAATCCAGCAGCCAGGCAATGTGGGCTCCCCTGTAAGTTGGGTATGATTCACCCCTGACCTTTGCACGCAGTATTGGGCTGGCAGAGCAGTGGCTTGCCTCCCTCGGGAAGGTGGCCGCTCCTCTCCAGGAAGCCTTTTGCTGCCCATCACTGCCCATCACCTGCAAGGGATCTCATCAACACCCCTTGGAAGGTGTTCACTGTCAGGGATGCAATCGGCCTTTGGCTTTCCGAAAATATCTGCCACCTGCTGTCACGGAAAAAGCAGCTTCTCAAGGAAGTTCACTTCTGACAGAGTAGAAAACAAGCAGCATTGAACAGCCTTAAGGGAAAATGAGAAACCAAGTGACTTGGGCAAACACTGCTTTGGCAAAATGCTCTCCTTTGTTTTCTTGTTTTGTTTTTTAACTCTGGCCAAGGGAGGACTGGTGTTTCCCTGAGCTGGACAGGTCTTTTGTAAGCCATGGGCAGAGGGTACATGGTGTGGGCTGTGTCTGGAGGCCCCTTCCAGCTGTGCCTAGGACAGACAGGGGAGCCTGTTTGCATGGGAGGGGGACAGCAGACAAGCTCCCTTCTGGTGCTGAGAAGCCCAATGGGTGACGGCCATCATGGCAGGGAGAGTGGCCCTGGAAAGACCAATGGAAGGTTGGATCCCACACACGAGGCTGAGGAGCAGCAGGGTGCCTGGGGACCCAAAAGCACCCTGCAAAATAGGTCCTTTGTGCCTGCCCACTGTGCTGCTGGGCGACGCAGCCCGAGCAGCTCTGTCTGTTTGCAGTGCGAGGGCTGCCTTTGTGGGGCTGCCAGAGCACCTCCTTACAGAAGGGACCCCCTTGGCTGCCCATTCACTGGCTCTGTGAGTGAGTAGCCTTTCTTCTCCTAATTGGGCCGGGGAGAAGGGAGAAGCTGCCTGGGATTGCCCTCCCCACCCTGCCAGCTGTGCCTCCCGCCTTCAGAGCATGGGGATCAGTGACCCCCTGAGCCTGCCTGGCTCTTGGGTGCAGGAGGGAGGCTCCATCTCTGCCCCCCATTCACTGTCAGGGTGGTGGGGCCATTGGTCTGGAGGTGGTTATTTGGAAAAGCTGTGTCCTGCGTATGTACATGTGGTTTCCTCCTGAGTTCTTGAGGGCTTGGGGAGGCTGGGTTCTTTCATGGGTTCATTTTCTTTGTCAGCTGTCTTTCACCAGCTTTATTTTCCTTCCTTTTGTTGCGGGCGCCTTCCTTTCTCCTCCCCATGCTCAGACCCAGCCCTGCTGCCTCCCTTTCCTGCAGGGTCAACATGCTGGCACGGATACCGGCACAGATGCTGGCCTGAGGCCTGGGAGCTGGGACATGGGCCCCTGTGGGGACCAGGACCCCTGCTGCGCCTAGCACCTTGCTTGGGGCACATGGATTATAGAGGAAGGCAGAAGTCCATGCCTGAGGTCTGGGAGCCCCCATGCTCTGAGGTCCTCGGGGCTGGGTTTCAGCATTGGAGTGGGATGAACAGGGAATCCTGTACCCTGCTGCTTTGCTGATCCTCACCTCTGCCTTGCCTGCTTTTTCCCCACGCCTCTGCCCAGAATGAAGGTCAGTGCTGTTGAGTAGGAGGGCTGGAGGAGAGCAGAGCAGGAGCAGCCTCTCTCGATGTACTTATTGCCTGCGAATCACTGGTAAATACAGATGATTTCTCAGGCCATCTCCACTCCTTGCCTGCGAAACAGCAGTTTAGCTGACAGGCTGACCTCCAAGTGCACATTTTTTTGGGCAACATTCACCACATTGTGAAGGGTTACTCCTCTGCAGTGCAGTTCCTGCGTGTGATTTATGCCCGGAAGGCAAAAATAATTTGTGGAGACTTTGTCCATCTGTTGAGTTTAGTGAAACATGCAAGAAATACCTGCCTCCAGAGTGGAGGAAGAGGTGGGTGTTTTTGGAGTTGTGAGCACAGTAATTGTGTGAAGCGAGCCCACGCTGGGGCAGGAGGTGCCACAGGCTCTGGTGGGGGCACACTCCCACAGGATGCGGGATGCAACAGGACGCACAGGAGCCCAAGTTTGGGAGTAAAGGCAAATCTTCCATGCTTTGTGACTAGAGCCTCTTGGTCTGGGTATATGGGAACATAGGCTGGAGGGGAATAGCTGAACAAAGCGTGTAGATAGGACAGCATCAAGACATTCCTACTGCTGTTGCTGTTTCCCAGGAGGGCCATCCAAGGAGGTGCTGCCCAGTCCCAGGAGGTGTCTGGTTTCTGTTCCATCACTTGCCTGTGGGGCTGGCCAGCCCTCCCAAGCTCACACATTCAGTTATGGGCATGACTTAGCGTTGCTGCTGTGGTCATCAGCCAGGAGGTTGGCATTGCTCGAATTCATGTGGCTGTGGAAGCCAGTGGTGGATGGGGCCATCTTCTGCCCAGCATATAGCTGCCACCGCTCACCTTGTCCTGGCATGTGGCTGCATTCTGTGCTTGCTGGGGAAGGAAAACAGGGAGAAGTGATTACCCCTCCACTGGCAGTGATATCATGCTGTCAGGAATAGCTAGTCGAAGATAGGCATCCTCTGGCTGCAAAAGTCTGTCCTTGTCGTTTAAGCTAAGAAGTGTCCATTGCAGTTGAGTGGGAAGCAGTGCTGGGTGGTCCTCTGCAGAAGAGCAGTATGGGGAGGCTTGGTGGGAGTGGTGCTGTGCAGCTGAGACTTTTGCCTGGCAAGGGAAGGTCTCTTCCTTATATGCTGCATGGTGATCCTGTGCCCATGGCCTTGGCACTTCTTGTCGTCTCCTACTTTTTATTAATGGTTTCCAGGCTTTATATAAGAAAAGGGAATTGATTGATGTCAAAGATGCTTCTCTTAATATGACCTGCACCTTTGAGGAGTGAGAAGGCTCTGCTTAGGGGATGCAACTGAAAACTCATCGAGACCTGTGCTTTTGCAGTCAGGCAGTCAGTGGTTGGGGTCTGGGCAGCTAAAGCCACGTTTGCCAGCAGCATGCATTGTGGGCTTTAATTCCTGGTTACATAAAGCTGCCCTGTGCCGTGGCAGCCTGCTCGGCACGTGATGAACACGCCAGCTGTTTGGTGTTTATTTTTATATCCTCATCTCCTCTCAGCACTGGCTGCCTGGTGCCGGTCACTGGACGCCTGCCCCATCTCCACCCAGGGCAGGAGCCATGGAGCTGGGAAGGGCTGCACCAAGCGGGTGGCCCTGTTGAGTTTGGGATGTGGAGGGTTAGCAAAGAAGGCTCTCTGGGACAACATGCACGCACAAAGCCCAGGTGTGGTTATGCAGCCACAGAGCTGTGATAGAGGTGACAGCAGTGTCCCAGTGGAGAGGAGCTGGGAGTCGGCAGGGTGAGAAATAACCCTTCTTCATGGTCTCTGCTTCTATGGTGATCCCTAGCACGTGTTCAGCCATTTAAGCACCCGTCTTCGCAATAGTGCTTGAAACCAGTGACCTGGGTTTTCATGCTGTCAGTGAAGGCTATGGCTGTATTCACAGGAGCACATAGCCCTGCTGGGTTTAGTGGCCATGCTGCGCTGCTGAGGGTTACGTCAGCGCTCATGTCGAGATGAAGCGTGGGAGCACACAGGGCTAGTAAATAGACTCGAAATGCTTTTCTTCTAACTACACGTTTTTAGTGCTCAGCATTGACTCTTCATTGCTTGTCTGTTTTCTGAACCTTCTTCTGAATCTGCCCTCTTCCATTTTATCTTTAAAAAGGTTTTTGTTCAGCATCTCTCCGTGCTGGGTCGCAGTGGTGCTGCCTTTGGTCCCCTTTGAATAGCAAAGCGGCTCCTTTATTCTGGAGGCTTGGCTTGAAGGCTCAGCATCGCTGCAAAAACAGACAGGGGTTTGGCAGGGCTGTAATTAAACACTGAAGGGCCTGTCACAGGACAGGTTGCTCCAGCTATTTTAAGGATATTCCAATATCCAGGTCTATAGTAGGTGACTCAGTGCAGCTGAGGGGTATTGGCTTATAGCTACATACTTTGATCACAGCTTAGATAAATGAGGTTTGGTGGCCTGATTACTGAAGTTATTGTTAGAATAAGGGCTGCTGAATCCTTGAAGCATTGTGTTCATGTGAACATCTTCACGGTGGGAGGGCTGTGAGGCTTCAGGTGAGTAGGCAAAATGCTGCGTGTTTCGCAGAAGTGACCCTGGGTTCCCTCTGGGGATGCAGTTGAAGCCATGGTGGGACCGTGAGGTTTCTGGTGCCATGGAAACTTGACTAATCTGCTCTTTCATTCCCTCCAGTACATTGGGAGCCTGGATGTGCCACGGCCGAACAGCCGGGTGGAGATTGTGACAGCCATGCGGAGGATCAGGGTGAGTGTGGTGAGGATGTTCCTTCCCCTCTGTGCTGGGGTGACAGGATCACCGGTCCTCCATCTCCACTTACAGCCTTCTCTCACATAAGTCCTGTCCTCCACGTTATTCATAACTGCATTTTTCACTGTCCCTCTCTCTCTTGAGCTCCCCATGTAACCCAAGCACAATGTCTGCAAGCTTCATGTGCCACACCGTCATGTTTGAGCGCCCCTGGCGCTAGCTGTCCCCTGTGGTACCTGGTATCCCATGTGCTGTGGCTGGGGTTAGCTGCAGCCCAAGTGGTAGCAGGGCTGTATCCATGCTCACAGTGCCATGTCCCATGCCAGGAGCATGTGCTGTGGAGGCAGGGATGGGATGGAAGGTGAGTGCAGGATGAGGGGCTGTTGGCACTGGACGGGAACTGTAGCATGTCCATGATTCAGAGGATTCCCTCATGTGTCAGTCCCAATTCAGAAGTAACAGCAAACTACTTGCGAAGAGGCACGTTTGTGTTTTACTGCTTGCATAAGCACTTCAGCTGCATGAAAATTCAGGTGCTGCCTCGATACACCAGCATGTTAGTGCCCGGTAAATGGCAATGTGCAAATTAAAGCGCTGAGTAGCAAGCTCTGGGGCCTGCCAGCAGCAAGCTTGTCTAACAGGGAGTAGGTCAGGGGATGTCAGCTGGCAATGAAGTCATCTGGCTTCCCAAAATAATTGCAGTCAGGATATGGGGCGCTCTCACCATATAATGCTTGGCCAATAGCCAGGAGAAGAGCTGCTTTTCTGATCCCTGGCCTCTTGCCTGCACATCTAGAAGGGGATCAAGGACAGGTTGGGAGGCAAACAAGCCACACACTCGGCAAGCTTGCTGCCCCCAGGCTTAAAACAGCAGGAGCTTCACTGCTCTTCACATGAGACAGCTCTTTGGGCTGTGGCTGGACCTTGGCCTGACAACTTTGAGGGCTTAGATGAACCCTAGGGAAAAAAACTTTCCAACCAAATAAACACCAAAGCGTCCTTGTTGACCAATATGAGGAAACTTCAGCATAGTCTAGAAAATTAATAGATAAAGCTCTGAATGGCAGAGAAAGGACACAAATTAGGGTAAAATAATGATTTCTCATGGTGAATGATGTGCTCAGAATGTGTGCTCAGGTGTTCCTGATCTAGTGTAAGACGGGAGAGATGCAAGTCATTGAAAGACCATGATTTTGCATATGGGATCTGCCAGGGAGACTTTTAATGTCTGTTTATTTGTTGTGGGGTGCTGTTTGTAAAGGGGGTGCCAGGATAGTTTGTGTGATGGGAGTTTATCTGTACAGCCCTTCCCTGCTTTCCCATGTTGCGCACTGACCTTGCACCCAGCAGCAAGATGGCACTGCTGGCTGGACTGGCCCCTGAGGCTGGTTTTGGCTTGGCTGGAGGTCAAGGAATGCATGTCCTTCTTAAAGCGGAAGTGTAGTTGTGTTCTTTAAGGAATAAAGTAATCCCCAAATATTGGCATGGGGAAACCAGAGGAAGAAAAAGCTTATTTAGGCACAGAAAGCAAGAGATGGGAGATCATCAAGAACAAGCTGCAGTGGTTCTGTGTGTGGTGTGTGAAGCAGCTGCTGACCCTGAGGTTTTGTATGGTTTTAATGCAGTTTAGAGGAATGTGCTGTGTCCCAGTTTGTTCAGTCAGTCACTGTTGGTGAAGGAGGGGGAGTTGCCACTGCAAATCCCCTTTCTCAGTGCTGCCTTCACCTTGGCCACTCACTGGGCTTTGCTTCTATTAACTAAATGCCAAGACGTGGGGAAGCGCCCTGCCCGACGGGGGGAGTGCCAAGGAAGAAAACATCCTGGAAGCCCCCCCTAACTGCCTGTGCTGAGCTGGGAGCAGGAAGGAATGGGGCCCTGAGCAGCAGCTGCCTCTCCTCTCCTCCCTGGCAGCCGGGACTAGAGGGTGAGCATCTTGAGCCTGGCTGAGCCTGGCTTCCTCACGGCTTCCTGTTTAGACAGAGACCTGATCCTTTGGGGGCAGAGAGGAGGCATAGCCAGCATTGCTGAGATTCCTGTTCCAGGCTGGGATCTGCCGCCCTGCTGCCATTCTTCCACGAGCAAAGCAGAACATCTCCACCAGAGCAAGATGCATATATTAAGTCCAAATCTAGTCCATTTTGTGGATCTGAGTTGAGAAGGGCTTTGTACAGGGAGTTGGAGAGCAAGAGCTCAACTGATGCATCTTCCCAGCTATAAATGACAATGATAACTATATATTTTTTAATATTGTCATGATGTAAATGGATGCAAATGCTTTCCTTTTTGTGCTCCTGGCATGTCTCCAGTGCTGCCAGTGCTACCTAGCTGGGGCTTGGTGCGTTTGTTCTAGAGAAATTGGGATCATCCTTTTTTTTCTCCTTGTGTTGCTGAGTGCAGCTTTAATCTAGATTTTCTTTGGTGCCAGAAAGGATAAAATTCTTTATAGGTGCCTCTTAAAAGGGCTTCTGTGGAAGTCTTCTACAAGGTTGTTTCTGGGAAGAGTCCATTTGAGTTTTGCAGGCTCAAAACAAGGAGACATTTCAAGCATTTTAAAATATAGTTCCTCTACACCTCCTACTCTGTCAGGTACATCTGATTTTGTGGGGCTTCTGCTGCTTTGCATAGCTGAGCTCGATCTTAGCAAATTGGCAAAATCCTTGAATTTCAACTAGCTTGTTTTAAAATAAGATTTTGCATCGCCTGCAAGCCACATGCACAGTTGGACTGGTGTGAAAATTGATGCATGTGGCCGGTTATTTGTGTAGAGCGCCTCGTGTCGTATTGAGCTCCTTTAATTAAAATATTTCTGAAAAACTCCTGTTCTTGCCATGGGGAATTTTTAAAAGCGTTAAGTCATTTACGGTGATGTCTTCTTTTTCTTTTTCTTTCATCATGGAAGGAGCAGCGTGGCTGTACTCAACATAAAATGGAGCAGGATTTGAAAGTGAGCTGGCCCTGTGTGCATGAGAGCCCTGCCTGGGGACAGCCCTCCCCTGGCTCCTATGGGGGACCTGCATGGTGGGCAGTGGGCTGGCTGGGAGATGCTCAGGCTTTGGCTGCCTGAAGAGCACAGCCTGCTCTTTGCCAAGCCGTGGCACTTGGCGCAAGGTGAATTATCTGCGACCTAATGACTTGACGTGATTTTCTGAGATGAACAAGATTATGTTGTATTGAATCTGGGAGGAACTGAAGGGATATCTGTAATAATTTCAATTGCTCTTTCAGTGCTCTGACAATCGCAGTAGAAAGGGCGAAGGCTTCCAGGCAAGTTCACTGTATTTCTCCCAGCACCACCAGTGCCACTTAACTTCATAATAAAATAATGGCTAGTCTGGTATTGCTAACAACATGCTGCCTACTCGATTGTGTGGAATAGGTCAGGATCTCATCCTGTGGTGAGTATTCAATCAATAAACTCAGATTCACCAGAGCATCCTTTTGACCAAGGTTGCCCATAGGGGTGAGATTGTTTCCAAGAGGGTTGGCCAAAGCATGGTGGCCCTGGCTTGGCTGTCTCATTTAATACCATGGCCAGGATGTGACAAGTGCTTTCCAGTGAAGCTTTGAAGGTTACTGGCAGCATTAAATAGTGCGAGGTGTATCTACTGTCTGTTGTAATGCACTTATAGTAAAATTACAAGTTCAAGGAGGAAAATGACCCCATGTGGCAGGTGAAAGGCATCTGAGCTGGTAAGAAGGTGTGAAGTGTGAGCCATTAATGCTGGAAAGCAAGGTCTGAGCTCCAGAGGGAGCAGGGTAGGGATGGGGCTTTGAGTACTGCTTGCCAGAGGGACTTTTGGAAGGTGCTTCCTGGCAGACATGAGCAAGTGCTGCCTGTCCTGCTGTCTGCTGGTCTTGCTGGCTCACACAGTGGCAGGAATGACAGTGCTCAGCCAGACGTGTGACATGATGGGTCCTGAGGAGATGAGGAATGGGCATGCTCCTCTTCCCCTGGTCGCTGGCCTTGTGAATAAGTCATGATAGACTCACTGCTTTTTTGGCTTCCAGCAATGACCTAACTAACAGTTCTCTTCCAGGCTTGGGGCAGGCTGTCGCTTATGGCCAGGCTCCAAACCATGGTGGGGAGGGGAGCTTGGTGGCATGGGGTCCAGCCTGGGAAAGAGCAGAGGTTTCCTAGCTGAATGGTGAGCTTGGTTGTGGAGCCAGTGAGGATGAAGGAAACCATAACCCAGATGGGGGAGCATGCTTTGGGAGGTGCATGTCAGGAGTTGCATGCTGGTGTGTGGTCTTCCCCACACCTCCTTGCCTCTATGAGCACTTCTGCTCTGGGCAAGTGTCCTGTGGGCAGGACAGTGCTCAGGGCTCTGGCAGGAACACATCAGCTGATGCAGGGCATGCCAGAGCAAGCAGCAATGCCGTGGTGGGTGATGCTGGCCTGTAGCCACTCAAATGCCTTTGAGAGGGCTGGGAGCCAGGTAGGCACTGAGCCCACGGCAGAACTGGAGCTGCTGGAAAAAAGCTGGGAGGCAGCAGTGCCTCCTGTCCCCTGTGTCCCTGTCAGGCATCCTTATCCTGTGTTTTCCTGGGTTGGCCTTTCCTTGGTTGGGCTTTCTTCCTTCTCTTGGGACTGACAGTGTCTCCCTGTGACTTGTCTGGCTCCTTAGCTGGGGGCTTTCCTCCCCATTGCTCTCAGTGAGTCACTTTTCCAGCTTGCTGATGCCATCATCTGAGCCATCAGCAAATATCTGCTGGGAGTTCAAGGAAAAAGAAGGGGAATAACGTCTGCCAGGCTCCCTGAACGCGGGGGAGAATGCAGACCTACGGCATTGCTCCTTCCCAGCCAGTGGGTGCCCTGCCAGCTCCCACCCCTTCTCTAAATTCGTGTGCATGTAAAGTCACGGCACAAATGTCTGACCTCTTTTGTGCCCTTGTGCTCCCTTCTTTTCCTCCTGCTTCACACTTGTACTTTCTTAGAAATGTTTCTTCAAGCAGGCTTTAAGCATTGCACTAATGGGCTGTGTTACCTGTCTGGCTCAGCAGAGCATGTGAAGGGGTGTTGGTGCGTGCTGGAGAGGTGCTGTTGACTTTGCATGGCTCCTTCCTTAGAGGCTTCCTATGTTGCACGCATGGTTCTGGTAGCACCGCAGGCCCGGCTTGATGCCCAGGCTCAGCTGCGCTAGAAGCACGGAATCTGGCACCTCAAACCTTGCTTTCTGCAGGGACGTGGTGTAGCTGGAGCACTGACACATGTAACGCCTGCGGTACTGCAGATGCCGCGGAAGCTGTTGGTGGTGCCGAAGTGGCTCTCCTGCGCTCTGTGCCTGCTCTGGCTTCTCCTTCTGCCTAGAAAAGAGTGATTTGTTTCAAACTCTGGCTGATGGGCATGAATGGCTTTAGCCTGGCTGTCAAGGGGGAGGTCTGTAGCTTGATCTGGGAGACTTGGGGTCATGAAAGCACTGGTAATTGCTGTTTGTGAGGGTGTGAAGAGTTCTTACAGAAACCATCATCCTTTGATAGCTCTCTGCTCCTTCAGCAAGGTGACAGAGCTGCCTCTAATCACCTAACTTGTAAAAACCTCTGCAGAAAGCACTGCTATAGAGGGAAAAGTCTCTGTTCAGTATCACCAGCCATAACACACCCAGCTCAGTTTTCGCTAGCCCCACCATGGTCATGAAGGGGTGACAGCCTCTTCTGCTGTTAGAAACTTGCTAGCAAAGATAACTATCTCCACATATCTTCGCATTTTAAAGTAAGTTCCTAAGTGGGCATAAGGATAAACTCCTGGTGCACCTGAGAGGTTGTTGAGGTGAGAAAATAGGTTTAAGAGGGGTACACTGAGGTGTGGCTGATTTCAGGGTCTGCGACTCATCCTTGTATCTCCCAGCACTTTCCTGGTCAACATAGTGGAGAGCTGGCCCCGTCCCCCTTTTCCAGTCTCCACTAGTGTCTCCTCACATGCATAGCATTGCTTTTATTTGGAGTTTTTCTCCTGGTTCACTGCAAGATGGAATTTTCCTGTGTTTTTTTAATAAATTGAGGGCTTTCATCAATTTGCTGCAGTCATGGCAGCACTTTACTCTTGGGATGAAGTAGGGTCCAAATGTTCCCTTGTGCTGAACACTGAAGCTGATGTACAGACCTGAGCATGAGGGGCACAGGTGGCTGCATCCTGAGCAGACACCTTTTCCAGCCAGGCATGAGTGTGTCCGGAGATGGTAGCTGGCTCTTGCTCTGTGATTAAGGGGAGAAATAGCTTAGGAAAAGGGGAGCAAAGACTAAAAAAAAACCTCACAAGCAAGAGGTCAGGGTTCAAGCAATATTTAGTACATGTTTTATGAATGCAAAACTGAGATACGGAAACTGAGTGATTTGTCAGATCCCTTCTGAGGGAGGCATGCCTGCACAGGGAACCAGACTGAATTACAGTTTAACCAAGCTGAAATCAACACTTTGAACGCTACTCTTGTGTATGATCCTTTCTGTTCTTGTGGTTCTCTGCTGGTCCTCGAAGGCCAAGGACCCCTTGATTTAGTTTGTTGAAGTATTGTCCTCTCAGAAGAGAGGCAAAGCGTGGAGCTGCAGCCTTGCAGGAAAAAAAAGCCACATGCCCCAGTTTCTTCACTGCTAAAATTAACTCATGGTGGTTTTGGCTTGGTGCAGCAGGAGGATGTTCCAGGGGATGCTGTACACCAAATGGCCAAGGGGGAAGAGCAGTGTCAGAGCCTGCCTCGCAGCCTGCAGCAAGGTGAGAAGGATTTTGGCACGGGGTTTTGTGGCTGTGAGAGCTGTAAGGGTGGGTTTGTTATGGCGTGTTCCTGCAGTGGATGGGAGCAGAGGAAAGGATCACATCTGTTTAAGAGGAGAGGCTGCAAAAGCTATTGTGTGAGCTGGTCTGTAGAATGGATCTTGTTTAATTAGGGAGCTGGAGGAAAGAATGTGTCTATTGTAGGACAGCAGAAGAACGAGCGCAGCCGAGAACAAGATAAAGGAGCCGAGAGTGCATTCTCCCAGTCCCAGTGAAGGGCTGTAGCATGAAAAGCACAATGAAAGCCCTGGAAGTCCCCTGCCCCCTCCTGCCTGCACCTCCTCATCCTTCGGGGAGGCTGTGATGGCCACACAAGGGCTACTGCTTTTGGCATGGCACTGGGGCCAGATGCCATCCCCAGCTGCTTTGTGTCCCTGTAGGTGGTAGCCAGTGGGTGCTGTGCTTCAACTGGAATTTTTGGAGGGATTGGACTTTCCCATGCTGGGGTGATGTCTACCCAGGGCAAAGACTATAGATGAAGAATGTAGCCAAATTTGGATGAATTTTTAGAGAATAAAATGTTTCCTCTCCAGCCAGGCTTCCCTGATGGAGACTGAGGACCCTAGTGATTCTTAATCTGTCACTTGCTTTTCACCAGTATGAGTTTAACATGGTTGGAAGAAGGCCCCAGTTCTCCTGCCATATGCTTGCCTATAGAAACTGCTGTTCTGTTTCAGCAGAAATGGCAAAAATAATCCTGAAGTCAGTATTCACCCCATGAAACTCCAGCAAAGATGGTTAAATTTCAGCATAACTCTTTTTAGTTAAAGAGCCCAACTGTGATCTTTTACAGTGGTGTTCTTGGATTGTAATACTAATATGTGTTATGGAAAGCCATCTCTTTTTTTTATCCCTCCAAGTTTTGTTTTGGCATTTGCTCCTATGACATTTTCTATTCCCTTGTAACATGATGGATGGGGCTGGTCTGGACTCCTTCAAACACTATCTAATTCCCAGGAACTTCAGGGATGTATGTGTATCTCTCCAGTACTGTAGACGCAAAGAGCACGTTTTTGCTGATATCTGCATACAGGCTAAGAAATCCCTGATATCTAAAAAAGAGAAATGCAGACTAATTGGCCCAAAGCTGGTGGTGAGTGTGATTTGGGGCGCAGTCCTGTTGAGCTCACTGTGAAATAAAAAAGATGTGTCTTTCTGTGTTTTGAATGGGTCCAACTTCAACTCCCAGCTAGGTGATGTTCTGCGTTTGCCCAAAGAGCCTTTGGCATGAGGAAGCTCTTCCCCAAGTGCCAGGTCTGAGTCATGGAAAAGTCCCCTCCTAGCCTACTCTTTGGATAAGCTAAGAGTTTGTTTTAACCCTCGAGACTGGCAAACCTACATCATTTTCTTGTTGCTGTTTTCTAAACTCTTTTCTATTGCTTCTTCGAAGTGTATGATAAATCAGAACATGTTAAGTCAGGATGGATTATATTAGTAGTGATTTCAGCAGTGCCGTGTTTTGAGATAGTCACCTTTCTGTCTTGCTGCACGTTGCCCTGTTCATGTGCCCAGGACCACGTTCTCCTCTTAGTGTTCTTTCCACTGGGATGACACCTTTGATGTCTTCAGGGGTTTTCTTTAGATGCATTTTTTGCATCTTGTGAATGCAGCTCCTTTTTCCTCTGGGAGGCCGCTTGGCCAATGCTGTATAAAATCAACCTCAAATGAATAGATGCCAAATTCCTGTATGCTTAACCCTAGATAGCAAATACCTTTTTTCTTCTTACAGACCTGCATAAAGATTAGCATTGCTGTGTTCTCCTTGCTGTGGGGTTTCCTGAATGCACAGCAGTATCCTGTCATCTGTCTGTCACTGCTTCATTTGGGGCTCCACTGGTGAGGTGGGTTTCAGCCCCTCAATCTGGGCTGTTTGTCAAAATGCATGCAAAAGGGGAAATGGCAGTGTATTCTCTTTGGTTTTTTAGCCAGCCTAATAGCTTTGTGAAGTACGCTTCTAATTTCATTGAGATAGTTTAGGATTTCAACTTGCATAGAACTAGTGCTGTGCTGAGTTTTACTGCAATCCTTTTGCTTGCTATTAAGTCCTGTATTGTCTGTTTTCTAACTCTGCCTAAAATCTTGGAGCTTTCATTAGTTTGGAATTTTTTCTGTGATTCTTTCTAAATCTCTCTAAAGGACATTTTTCTGACTTTTTGACTTTAACGTGTAGAATTTAGTGAATGATTTTTAATACATGCATTACTTCTTACCAAAATAGGAACAATGAAACAAGCGTGATATGGATAATTACCTCTTTTCTCCAGTATACAACCTAGAAACATTGCTGAGCAGCACCAGCATCTAATGAGCCCCAGAGGGCTGGCTTGTTTCTGATGTGTTAAGCATTTAATGCTGCTACTCATTCATTCTTCATTAATTGTCTGAATTTGAAATTGCTGATTTAGTTGCAGCATTACCAGCTTGCCTTCCTTCAGTTTCTCACTGCTCTTCTGCTTGGCTGTTCTCATCTGCCTTCTCAACTGGTCTTGCTCAAGCTTTTTGTGCAACCGTGGGAGCGCAGCTCTTTGTGAGCAGTAAAAAAAGTACCAAAGTAGATGCTGTGTTTCACAATGTGGGGTGCAAATCTCACCGTGTTCTGATTCGGCACGCTCTGCTGAGCTGACACCTTCCTGAAGTGGTGCGTGGGTATGTTCCTATGGTGCCCCTCTCTTTGTCACCTGCCCTCGGGGTGAATTTGGGGTGACTCTGTGCTCTTCCATGGTGTCAGCCCTGCCTCTAGCCCCCTCCTTGCGGGTGGGGATGACCTCAGCTGCCTTGAGCAGGGGGTGTCTTAGAAAGAAAGCATTTGGGGAAGAAAGCAAATCTTGAACACAGAACTTTTGTTTTCCTGCTGAGGCGGAGGAAGTTGTCTGTCTGGTCATTGCCTGTGCTGCTCAGCACCCAGCACTCCCGGGGCCCCACAGAGCATCAGGTAATGCCAGTCCTGGAAAGATGCAGGAGTTTAATTAGGGATTATCGTGAAGGGCATGACTAAACTGTTGCAAATGGTAATGCTTTTCTTGAAGCCAAGCTTATTCTAGCACATGGGCTCAAACCCACTGTAGGCTGGATGAACAGAGGCCATTTCATAGAATCATAGAATCATAGAATAGTTAGGGTTGGAAAGGACCTTAAGATCATCTAGTTCCAACCCCCCTGCCATGGGCAGGGACACCTCCCACTAAACCACGGCACCCAAGGCTCTGTCCAACCTGGCCTTGAACACCGCCAGCAATGGAGCATTCACAACTTCCCTGGGCAACCCATTCCAGTGCATCACCACCCTTACAGTAAAGAGCTCTTGTGGCTTCTTACCTTCTTCGACGGGTGTCTGCTGTTGCCAACAGTTTGTGCACCTGCTGCCTTTGCCCATAGGTTGAACCTATGTGTATCTGATTAAAAATACCTCAAATTCCAGTCAGATGTGGGGTTTTCAAGGAATGTTTTCCTGCTTATTTTAGCAACAGGTGGTAAATATTAAGATATGTACAGCTCATCTCTTGCGTCTCTAGAGCTGTGAAGAGCAGAGCCTACAGATGTGCATAGAGAGTGCCCCCTGTTTTTGTTAACCAAAAGGAGAAGCTCAAAGACTGGCTATTTCTGCAACCAGTTTGACCAGTATCCCATAGCACGCTCGCACTGGTTAATTCACCTACACCATGCTTGTTCATCGGAGATGGCACCATGTGAAGGCAGGTGGGAGTCCACTCCCTCCCACACAGATCTGGTCCATGCTGTTATTACTTCCTTGGATTTCTGAAGGGGATTTAGAGATGGTTTCAAGGGTGGGGATCAGACTGTGTCATGGTCTTCATCGACCTTCATGGCTGAGAGACGCTGCTTTTCCCAGCCCACAAGCAGTCACTTCCACTCAGAGCCATTGCTATGTGTACCCAATCTTGGGGGGAAAAAGTGATGTCTATGCTGGGATGGGGTTCCATCTTTCTGTTATAAGCTCAGTATTAGTTAAACCCCAACGAAACAAACAGTAATACGTGCACAGGGACCTGCTGGTGGCTTTGTTGAGCTGCTGGGTGGAGATGAGGAATGTTGCTGGGAAGTGTGCTACTGCACCAGCAGCTGCATCCCTTGTGTGCACCATACTGCTGCATCCCCCTTCACATTGCTGGGCTTCCATGGCATGCAGAGTGGCTGCAAACTGTCTTGGGAGGGGTGGTACACTGGTATGTCTCAGGCCCCCTTTGAATCTCTGATCTTAAGGGCTTTTTTTTTAGGTCACAACAATTTAAGACTGGGACAGAGATCTGAGACCCCCTAAGGATTTCTTGTAAGGGAGGTGAATTGAATTGTAAATGAAAGTCTGCAAAAGAGGCGGTGAGAATGAGCTGTTACCTAGAACTTTCTCTGTTTAATCCTATTATTGGTAATGATTTTTAATTTTTACCAGTTCTGATTTCCCTGATGTTCCTGTGAAACTGCTTAGACTGAAATGGCTTGTGGATGCATCCCAGTTTGTCAGCTCATCTTGTGAAACTTAGAGGTAGTGAGGGGAGGTTGGAGGAAATGGGTCAAGGTTGGATCCTAACAATGGGTCTGTTAGGAAATAGCAAACCAAGCAGAAGGGATTTCTTGTGAAGTATTCAATATTATTAGAAAACATACTTTGTGTGAGAAATGGGCATACTGTGATCCAAAGATTGTTTCAAAGCAGCAACCATAACTCTGCTCTGCTGCTCTGGCAACATGGGTATTTTTAGACCGATACCCATTAGTACTTGCAACGATTACAGACAGTTACCAAAATTAAACCTGAAGTTGGATGGGAAAACAGGCGCTGACCTTGTCAGTACAAACTAAAATCATATCTTATTTCAGACAAACACACCTCAGAGCAGCATTTTCCCATATGTACAAATGCAAACTCTGAGGAACTGTGGAAGAGTTTAAAACGCATCGTTAAGCCCAAGAATGAGCATCCCATGCTTCATTACTCCTCTCCCCCTTCCAAACTATTGTGCCGTTTGATTAAAGTCTAGCTACTGGCAAAACCACCAGCACTGGAGTGCAGACAGGATGATACGGGAAATTTAAGCCTGAGGAGCAGCTCAGACCTGAACTGGCAGGATGGCAGAGGTGTCCAGCATGTTTGCCCATGCCATGTTGGTGGTTTGCTGATGGAGCCAGTGGGAACCTGGGTTCTGCTCCCAAATGTCTCTGTGATTCCGTGACCTGCTGCCAGAACTATCCCTGCTGCAGGCTGTTTTTTCCCAGGTTTTGGCAGCAGGAGAGGGGAGCACAAACAAAATGACCATACCAAGTGATCTTCATGCTGTCCTTCTTTGTATCACAGCCCAGGGAAGGAACAGGGAGGTGCTGCTGGCATCCCGTGAGTGAGAACCCTGCTGGTTCATGGTACATGGGCATGACCATGGCCATGGCCAAGTATGTACTTAACAGCTGCATATGGGAATTGGTGTGGTAACATGTCCTCACTGGAGCTGCAATGGGATTGCATGTCCATGATGAAGGGTCAGAGAAGTCCTTGACAGATGCAGGCAGCAGCACAGCGCTTTGGTAGGGTGGCTTAAGGCACTCTTCTAAACATCCATTTTAGTCCATTCATTACAGATCAAGTTAGTAGACTAAGCAGGTATTCCAGTGTTCTCTCTTCCAGCAAGCCTGAGTCCCCTGTGGGCTTAAAGTGATGCCCAGAAAAATGGACTGTCAGATGTTTTGCAGCCTTGTCCAGAAATGTCTCTTGTATGAAGCTGACCACCTTCCTGGGAGGTATCTTGCTTTCCACACACTTTATAGCCTGGCATCTGCTGCTGCTCTGGTAGAGCTGGGGTGATGCACAAGGAAGATGCAGGCTGGCAGGTGCCTTTCTGCTTTTGGGGCAGGAGCCCACAGTGGAAGGGATGCTCCATCCCTAGGTACCCCGCTGGCAGGACCCCTGGCTCTCTGCTGCCCTACCTGTCTGACAGCTGGGTTCTTGGGAGAGGCAGTGCTCCCTCTGTTCCCTTCCATGTGGCAGACTATGCCCAGCTATCTGCTGGAAAGCACTCCGATATTCCCTGCCCTGTGTGGCTTGGATGATCAGGGACTTCTGATTTGTGAGGCTACTCCTTGTCAGGTTGCATCTGTTTGCTACTGTGGCAAAGCTGTATTTTAAATCATTCCCTTTTCCTCTCTAGTGCTCTTTTCTTTCTGCCACAGTATTTAGCCCTACTGGTCGTGTTCTCTCATTTAGTTGAGACAGTTAGGCTCCTCTTGGAGGAGGCCAATTCTTCCTGGTGAAACTCATTGGGAAGCCCTTCTCTGTGCCTCTTCCTCACCCACTTAAGTTTGTCTGGGCTTGTGCTGCATGATCCTAACAAGATCTCTAGCTGTGTAGAATAACACAGTGGAGTTGCAGCTTGCTTGTCCTTATCAGGCACAGTTGTATTTGATGGATCCCATAGTCATGTCACCAGGCCCAGCGCACACCACCTCTGTACCTGGCAAGCTTGGTGCAGTGTGTGCCTTGTCTGTGCATAGGCTTTCCGAGCCTTTTGGCACCAGAAATTGTTGGCTCACAGGACACACGGGCACATTGCAGGCCTGTGCTCACTGTGCTGCCTGCCTTGGAGTGGTGTGGCCCCTCCAGAGCTGGAAATCACTCTTCTCCAGTTAGCAAAGCACCAGAAGGAAAAAGAAGTGTTGAGATGTTCCTGACTGTGCCTGCTCTTAACACTCTGGCAGGACCCCAGCACCAAGCTCTGACTGTTGTTCAGCCCACAAAGGGCTAGTGGGCAGCAGCAGGTGCTGCTTTCCTGCTCCTCCTGCTTTCCATGCCCATCCTCGAAGTGGCTTGGCACCTCTGGCCAGGAAAGGGCTGTGTCCCTCTCAGGTTCTCTTTCCCACATGGCTTGTGGGTGGCTGTCAGTCATCCATAGGCACAGGTATTTGTGCCATTTCCTTGTGTGGTTCAATGAAGTGAAATCTTTGTCCCCTGCACGGTGCTGCTGCTTGCTATTCCTCCCAATTGCTGCTATTAGGATCCAGCAAGGTTTCTCAGGCTTCCCTCCTGTGGGTTATGCCTGATCTCTTGCACATTTCTGAGATTTACTTTCATTCCCTGTGTTCTCAGCAGCAGAAATTGTGAGGCGGTATGTGGTTTCCCCTGCAGTCGTTAATTCTTGGAGCCATGGAGTCTGTGCCAATTGAACTCAAGCTCAGCTGTCACTTTGCAATAAGTTAATTCTTCATCAAGAGTAGAGTACCGCTCCTCCCCCTAGAGTGCTGGGAAAGCCTTTGCTAGTCTGCCATGTCTTTCATTAGCCTGAGCTGACCTTGGGTTAAAGTCTAACTGAAGGTATTTCATTAGCTGCTGTGCCAGCCAGCTGCATGGAGGAGCCGCCGTGGGGTGCCAAGGCAGTGGGACACTGGCTTCCGGTGCCCTGCTCCCCTGTGGGGCCTGTGCCAGCCCTGCACTTGTGCTTTCGTTGTATGATGAGGTGCCAAGGGACAGAGAGCTGCAGGGGCATCGCCGCAGGCTGCTCACATCTCAGGGGCCTTGCCAGCCAGCCCTTTGCATTCAGCAGTGCTGGCTCTGTGGGATCTGGCATTGCTCAAAGTTTCATGTCATTTTGCACAAACACAAAGGAATACAGTTTTCTGGCAAAAAGAAATACACCCTTTCTATGCTTTTTCTTATAGAAGATTTTTGTCTCCTGCCTCCCAACCTAGCAGAGTAGCAATGCATTTTGCGGAAATGGCTTTTTCCCTGTCAATTGAATTCCCAAACCACTGCTCTTTCTCCAGTTTCCCCAGTACGAGTTTTTGACCTTTCTTTTTTTCTTTGGAGGAGGGGGATAAGGGCTAGAAGGGGGCAGGGGCAGCTCAGTGCATTTAGGGTAACTTCCGTTAAGGATTTTTCTGCTTATTTGTATTCTGCTAGCGCAATCTGACCATTCAGGGTTCCTGGTACCTTCCCTCACTGGTGGAGAGTACTGGTGGAGAGTGCTGCTGGGCAGGCTTAAATCTCTAACTGCTGCAGTTTAGATGGGCTGGAATGAAATGAGGACACTTCTATTCAGGTTAACCTTTTTTCAGATGCTTTCATGTGGGGGGAATGATGAACTTAGGAAGACATCATCTCTTCTCTTCAGCTTCTGATCTGCCTAACCCACCCTGCAGTGAGTGGTTGCAAGTTTTCTTACACTTTTACTGTGTAGAAACAGTGTGACAGCGATGGGTAACATGTTTCTAAGGGCTGAGTTCTCCCAGCTTTTCACACTTAACCATCGCACTGGGATTCAGACATAATTTTACTCTAAGCTGACAAGGTTACATGCTCTCTCTATTAAGCAGCATATGTTACTCTGTTCTGCAGAAAGGGCGGTTTTAATACTCTGCCAGTAGGAATGTGTTGTGCAATGATGCATACACCAGCTGGCATTATTTTCCATCTCAACTTATTTAAATGGTGAACTCTGCATAAAAGACAGATGTTGAAAATAGAGTCCCACTAACCTGAGGTCAATGGTAAGGCTCTCCTGCTCTGCTGAGAGAGATGTTTCTTTTCTAATTGAGATGAATATTGTGGGCAGTATGCAATTCAGGGATAATCTTTGTTCACTTCTCAGCTGGTTGGAGTTTGCCAGTGATCTAATACTTTTCCATTAGTGAGACCACTTTTCTTCTTGAATATCTTTACTTTTTTAATTTTGGCATATCTCAGATGTCCATTTTCAGTCTTTGCTTATCAATTTTAGTAGAGTGCTTAGAGCTTCAGTTGAAAACTGACTGTGGAGCTGTGCAAGTCCAGGAACAGTTGGGTTTCTCTGTTGCTCTTCCCATTTTCTGTGTATTTCCCTGCCACGATTTCTTATCTATCTTCTAGGATTGCCATGTTGCTGTAGCCAGGAATTAATATCATTAACCCAAGCCTGTAGTATTATTACAGGTGCTTAAAGATTGAGAATCATGCCCACAATGGGCAAACTACTGGAGTTGACAGCCAAAAAAGCTCCTCTGACCATTGCACCATTTAGTTAGTTATAAGTAATACATTGAAATGTGAAATGCTGTGGGGTGTGAAACCGAAGGGGATCATGGAGAAATCGCACAAATTCTCTTTCCTTCCCGCCACCATCAGCTGCTGCCTCCCTGGGAGCTACAGGGGCTTTCTGGGGTGTGCAAGGGCTTGTGGTGAGACATGCCTTTCTCCTGCCATAAGCAGCGAGTAGCATCCTGACATGGCGGTGCACTGTCGCTGCCAATGTGAAGGGCTGCACCATAAGCCAGCAGGTCTGAGAATACATTCTGCCCTGCACAGTTTTGGGTGCATCCCTTACAGTCTGTGTGGCTCAAATCTCACTTAGAGGAACTGTGCAAACCCAAGTCTCCCTTTGACCCTAGCCAGAGGTACTGCTTTAGATGAAATCCCTCTGGTTTGCTGAATTAGCCTTGTGAACAAGGCAGAGCAAATTGCACTGTGTCTGTAAACAGGAAGAGTAGATGTGCACGATTGGTGTGCCAGGCTCTGCAGAGTGGTGCCCGCTCCCTCTAGGTTTGGTTTGCTGCCCCTCTCTCCTGAGTACTTTTCCTTCCGGCTTGCACCTATTTACCCAAACTCAAATCTGAGAACAGTGCATCTCCTGGCCCATGGGCTCAACGTGCCTGACCCGTTCAGCCCAGAGATGCAAGAGGCTGCTCAGCTGAATTGCTATTTTATTGAATCCTCTTCCTTGCTAATTTGTTATTAAATTATGGTTAGCGTTTCATTAGAGTCCCATTGGGCATGAGTTCATTAGTGTTTTATTGGCTAGAGCTGTGCTTCGTTGCATGGGAAATATATCCCAAAGAGCATCTGGACTCATTGGAATGATTGCACTAACGAGGGCAGGATGGGGCAGTGTGTGCAATAGCTTTTTAAGCACATGGCTTGGACTTTCAAAGGAGCTTGGCTCTAGCCTTGGCATTGTAATAAAGGCCTGGATTTATGGAAGGGCTTAACAAATCTGGCTGGTCGGCCCTTCTGAGAATTTGACTTTGCTTCTGTTGGTTCATGCTGGAATTTTGCCCTGAGCCATCAGCACAGGGGGAATTTTGCCTCAGCGTGGCAGAGCTTTCCCTGTGGCACTGCCCTCTGCCAGAGCAAGCCTGGGCAGAATCCTCTGCCTGCAGCCAGGGATTATGGCAGAGTCTCCAAGGAGCTCTGCATCTATTCTGTCCATGAAGCATATGCCAGGGCTGGGTAGCATCTTTGCTGAAACATCCTGGCCTGTCTGCATTGCTGTCCTGGGGCTGTTACTTGCCCAAAACCAAGCTAAAAATATTCTCTCTTAACCCTGAGATATCTTTCAGGATTGCTGTCTCTTCCAAGCCCACATCAGTTAACACTTGGGGTGAGCCAGAATAGAAACCACACAGCTCCAGCAACACGGAAATGCAACTTGATGTTTATAATCAGTGATTGTTAGGTCCAATAAATCAGGCTGTAAGATGCCATGCAGTGACTCTGGGAGCTGTGGAGAGCATATATATCCACCCATGGCTCTTTGAAAAATCACATGCAGGGCTCCAAGCGGTGCTGGGTTAATTACTCCAAGGCAACTGGGCTGGAGCTCACCTTTTCAAGGCTGAATCAAGATGTTTCTTTAGTGTTAGGTACCAAGCAGCTGCTGTGATCTCACTACTGGTCTTGGCAAGTCACAGAGACAGGGTCTTAGGTGCAGTTTCACTTCTTGTAATGACAAGGAAGGGGAGTATGGGGCTTGGAAACCCACCCACATGGACTCTGATGAGGGACTCTGGTGAGACCCTTATCCATGAGGAATAAGCCCTGCAAGCAGCATATGAGTATGTTCTGGGGATTTTGAGGCTGGCTGTATCCATGGTGGGAGCCTGAGCCCTGCTTTCCCCAGCCCATCACCATGGCCTCAGCCCCAGTGCAGGCGGGCTTGCACAGCTTGCCTGGTCCGTGCACTGGGGAGGGCACACCTGCTCTCCTCCCACTGTTATCCAAGTCATCTATGTCTCCCGTCCCCATCGGCAACTTTAAAATGGCTTTAAGGAATTTTATTTTCAGGTCTTTTATCATTCGATCGCTGGTCAGGGCCAGCAGCTTTTCCTGCCTGCTGGCTCTTGCTGCCAAAGTGAATACATCATGCAGTGCTGGAAATGTCACACTGAGGCTCAAGGCTCAGTGTGGACTGAAGGCAAGGCTTTGCTTCGGGGTGCCTGCCCTGTGCTCCCTCTGCAGAGAGACTGGTGAAATAATGAGAGGATAAATTGAATTCCTCTTCTTGGATGTGCAAGATGCAGGATGCAGGGCTTTTCTGCTGCTGGGTGAGCGCAGAGGATCTGTCCCCATGGCTGTGGAGGGCACCCTGCCTGTGGGACCAGCACACCAGGTACCTGATGTAGGTGCAGCCATGGTAGACTAGTTCTGTCCCTAAAAGTCCCACAGCAGGAGTTGCTCAGCCTAAATGGCTCATCTAGCCTATTCCCCTGCCAGCCCACTCCCCGCTCATACGACTAAATGCAGAAGTGGCTGGATTTTGGGGGATCTCAGTTCTCCCCCCCATCTGGACCAGAGCTTTGTGTTTAGTCTTTGATCTTCGGAAGTTCCTGTTGGGTTTTTTCCTGCCCAGTGACTTCTAATTGAAGTAGGTAATTGCATTATCCCCTCTCCCCGGGAGCAGTTCACAGGCTCCTCAGCAATCACCTTCACTTTTACACTGAGCCCAAGAAAAAAAAGCCCAGTAGAAATGCCATTTCCCTTATGAGAGCTCAGCAATGGTCACAGTCGGTGGGCAAACCCAGCCAGGTTGTGGAGCCCTGGGGACTGGCAGGGCTGGGGAGGTGGCAGACCCTCTCGGGGGACATAACAGCCATTCAGAGGGACAGAGGAACATAAGTTAACATTTCCAGCAGCATCCTGGGCTGAGCAAAGCATTATTCACATCCAGGGGCCAGACTGCTTCAGGGTGTGCTCCTCTGGATGCTGGGCACCGGAACACTGCAGGGCAAAACAGCCTCCTGTCCTGTCCTAGCATGGATGGGAAGGCTGGTGCAGGCATGTGCTCAGGGGAGCAAACCTTTCCCTGTTGCTCTCACCCCTTCCCATCAGTCTTCTCAGCCCTTTCTGGGGCTTCCCTGATGCAAGAAGGCTAATTCAGGTGTTTTCTTCCATCCCCTGCAGTATGAATTTAAAGCCAAGAATATCAAGAAGAAGAAAGTGAATCTCATTGTGTCAGTGGATGGTGTGAAGGTCATTCTGAAGAAGAAGAAGAAGGTAGGCAGCCCTGGTCCTTGGAGCAGTGGTGCCTTAGCAGCAGGAGCACTCCCCTCACAGTGCAGGGACCTGCAGCATCCTTGGAGTTCTGTGAAACTCTGTTGGGCGGGGAGAGGGAGGGCTGTGCTCCCGCAGGGTGCCTGAGCCAGTCTTAATGCAGGGGCATCTTGATGCATGGGGCTCAGGAGCCCCAAGGGAAGTGATATGGGACATTGCCGGTCCCCAGCAGGACCCAACCCTTGGCAGAGTTGCAGAGGAGCATCAGCAGAGCTGTGACAAGAGTTTCCAGGTCTGTCCCTGGACTGTCTTTGCCCTGTTGTTGATCTCAAGGGCAGCATCTGACGTACTCATTTGCAGCTTCTTTCATTGCAGAAAAAAGAATGGGCCTGGGATGAGAACAAAATGCTCGTCATGCACGATCCCATCTACAGGTAAGTCTGCATGGTGAGTGGATGGAAGCTTGCGTGTTTCTGCTGCGGTACTTACCCCACACCACACGAGCACTCTGCT
Organism: Ara ararauna; assembly: GCA_028858755.1. NCBI lineage: Eukaryota > Metazoa > Chordata > Aves > Psittaciformes > Psittacidae > Ara > Ara ararauna. The sequence goes on from CM054382.1 coordinate 48,223,235, forward strand.
GGGGACTCACCATGGAGGGCTACCACCATGCCCACTGAGGGCAGCTTTTGAAGCAGGCAAGGTAGAGGAGTGAGGTTTGCTTTCCTTGGTCCTTGGAGGGCTCCTGGGCCGCTGGCTCTGTCCCTGGGGTCTGAGCAAAGAAAGCCCATGCTGCCTTTGCAAAATACTTGCGGCTGCTATGTCAGCAGGCTCATTTTCCCAGTTGAGGCAAAACCACTGCCAAAAATGTTTCCGATGGGATTTTGCAGGGATGTGCTGCAGAAGCTGGGCATATGCTGGCACCCTGTGCCTTGCAAAGTGCTGGCTGTGGCCTTGGAAGTCTCCTGGGCATGTGGGTACAATGTATGTTGATATTTTCCTTTCCTTACTGTCCTTGTAGGATATTCTATGTGTCTCATGACTCCCAGGACCTAAAGATCTTCAGTTACATTGCCAGGGATGGGTCTAGCAATGTCTTCAGGTGCAACGTCTTCAAATCCAAGAAGAAGGTAGAGATGCTGGGATGTGCATCCTGCTATTGCAGGATCTCAGTGGGGCAGCTGGGGCAGGACCCTGTCACTGTGCTGCAGCTGGCAGCCCAGAGCACCCTGGTGATCCGAGTGCTGGTGTCTCAGTCCATGTGGCAGCACACAAAGACCCCTAAGAGCTGTGCCTGGCTGGAGAGGTCACTGGGCTGGGACAGCCCAGCTGAGGTTAAGCTCCTCCTCTCCTCTCCTCTCCTCTCTTCCTGCAGAGCCAAGCCATGCGCATCGTCCGGACAGTGGGGCAGGCATTTGAGGTCTGCCACAAGCTGAGCCTGCAGCACACCCAGCAAAATGCAGATGGGCAGGAGGATGGAGACAGTGAGAGGAATGGGGACGACCTGGACGTCCCAGGTACTCTGCAAGGATGGAGGCAGGTGTGGTGTGAAGGTCCTGGAGCCTGGCAGATGTGATCTGCAGAGTTACCCTCTTCCCATATGGCTCCTTGTTGTCTGACACCTGCAGGGAATGGATTTGTGCAGCAATCTGGCCTGTGGTGCTTTATGCTGAAGATGGGATCTTGCCCAGCAAGAAGCCTTCACTAGGTGTTAGCTGTCATTCTCACAGACATCACCCTTGCTGGGAGCCCATTAGCAGTGTCTGGGTCTCTGCTGGGTGCCTGAATACTCTCCATGCTCAGCTGCACATGCTGCAAACATTTCCTCACTGCTTCCGCAGAAGACGCACTAAGCACTTGCGCACATCCTGAGGCGCTCAGGGGGCCAAGTCCAGCTCTCTGCAATTCCCTGCATTATGAAGCTGTGCTTGGGGTCTTGCATCAAGCTCTTGGGGCTACAGATAGCCTGTGGATCCTCTCTCCCTTCTCAGCCCCATGGGCAGAGGGCTCAGTGGGGCCCTGGAGAGCTGCTGTGCTCCTCAGTGCCAGTGACTAAACTGGAGGGGAGGCAGGTGTTTTGCAAGAGGTTGGTCAAACACCTCAATTGCCCATTGAGATGCTGATGGGCCCTGCTATCTGGGTGTGGGTTGCCTGCCCTGCCCTGCCCTGCCACCCCATGCTGGGTGCTGGTTCCCCTGATCCCAGCAGCCTGGACTGTGCTGTGGTTTCCTGCTTTCCTCTACAGCCGGCACTGTCATGATGACCTAATCATTGGGCTGCCCTGGACAAGTCATTGTTTGGTTTTCCTCCACACAGTGTCCAGGCCATGATATACAGTTCCCTGGAGATTTCTGAGCATCTGTTTTTGTTTTGTTTGGGTTTTTTCCCCTGGTAATCTCTTGCTTACCTTTCTTTAGCTTTCTATGTGTCTTCTGCTTTTGATGACCGATTTGTTCCACATCAGGGGTTTTGGCCACTGTTCCCCAGGTTTGGTGTGCTGGGGCTGGGTGTGCTTTTGGCTGTAAGCTCCATCCAGGAAGCACAGCTGTGTTGTTCTGTACCCGCTCCCCCCAGAGCGGGAGGGTGGGTGGCTGGGGCAGTGGGGACTGACCGATGGGCATCACTCACCATACCCTGGGTGCACCGTAGCGTGCTCTCACTCCAAGCGGGCTGTACTCTGCTCTGATGCTGCTCCCACAGCTTGTCGCCTCACCGGTGCAGAGCGGGCAGCTGCCTCGGCAGAGGAGACAGACATCGATGCTGTGGAGCTCCCACTGCCCGGAGCTGACATCCTCGACTTCAGCCGCGGCGTGACCGACCTCGATGCCGTGGACAAGGAGGCAAGTGCCTATACTGATGCCAAGGTTCGTGGGTCCTTGCCCTCAACTCCCGGTGCATGGCGCGGCCCTGGCACTATGGCTGTGATGAGCATCCTAGGGGGCCCAGGGATCAGGAGGGATTCTGCAGCATTCCCCTGCTCCCAGATCAAAGCTGTCTGCTGCCACAGGGCTGCCCTTTGGCTTGCGGCCCGGGCACTCCTGGGGTGCTGTGCTGAGGCTCAACTATGTGCAGCCACGTGGAAAGTGTTTGGAACAGAGTTGATAGGGATTTTTTTCCACCAAACAAACAGAAAAAAAAAAAAAAAGACTTTTTTGGTACAGTGGAAATTCCCATGAGAAGTGTCAGCCTTTTCAGGAATTTTTTACAGAAGTATTTGGGCTGTTGTCAAAACTGAAAAAATACCATCTTCATAGTTTTTCAGCACCCCCAGCAAAGCCTGCATTTGTTTTGAATGCAGAAGCTTCTTTCCTGGGTATTTTGAGGGGCTACAGCCTGTGTGTGCCTGTGGGCTCTCTGTGGCAAGGGGCACAGGATCATAGTTTGGATGTTGGTGTTTTGCAGGGCTGCCTCCTCCCTGAAGATATCCTGACAGCGTCGCCCAAGATGCTGCTGCCCTCGTCTGCACAGCTGCCTGACCTGGGAACACCCCTCTCTGCCCACCACCAGATGCAGCTCCTCCAGCAGCTCCTGCAGCAGCAACAGCAGCAGACGCAAGTGGCCGTGGCACAGGTTCTCCCCTCTACTCTTCCCTGGGGCAGCAACAGGGCTGGGGCATGCTATCGAGCTCCTCATTGCTGCCAGAGTAACCCATGCCTGAAGGCAGTGTTGGAGACAGGCAGCATCATGGGGAGGGCAGGCTGCCTCCAGGCAGAAAAGCCCAGGCGGTGGTTGTGGGAGAAGCTGGTGCACAGGCTGTGGGGAGGGACCTGCTCCTGGGCTGTGCAGCAGAGGGAGAGGAATGGCAATTTGCCCTGGCCCTGTCACGGAAGATGAGGTGCTTAGGTCCACATGCCACCAGTGTTCTTGGTCCTTTGGTCCCTGTCTGTTTGCCAATGCCTGGCCTCATCATTAGCCCTGGCCAACTCTTGCCTGGGCTGTGCAGCTGGCAGCTCATTCTCTATGCAGGCATTTCTCATTTAAGCAGCTCTGGCTGCTTTATCCAGCTCATTACCTTAGCTTTACTTGTTCCCTGACTCCTCAAAGAGCTCTCTGCAATTGCTTTCATTTCCTTCCATCCTGAGCGATCAGCTCCAGCAGCCTTTCTGTGCTGTCCTGCGCTTTCCTCTTCTCACATCAGAAAATCAGTATTGGTTCTTCTGTCTGAGCTGCTGTCCTGAGAGCTCAGTGTCTTCTGGGGTCACAGACTCGGGAAGTTGCTTTCCCCTCTGGAAGAGGGTCCTGCATTCTTTATGTCTGACCAAGCATAGTGTTGTTATAGACAGAGCTCACCAGGGAAAGCCAGGTCCCTCTGCGGCAGGGACTGCTCACCTTCGGCAGCTCCCAGTCTGTGGGCCTGTGCAGCCTTGCAGTGGTCATTTCTTTTTCTTCCTACTTCCAGGCAAAAAAAGAAAATCTGAAATAGTGTAATGCCATTTCTTGGCTGGCTGCTGGGATGGCAGCCAGTGGCCTCATCCCCTCTCTCCAAGGGCTGGCACCCTGCTCTGGACCTCTGCCCACCATAGGGTGGTTCTTGTCACAGGAGCTGTCACTTAGCTGCTCTCTAATCCCATCAGTGAGTGCATTGTTGTGATTTTGTATCATTGTCATTTATTAATGAAAGCATTGGGCCCTATCATGTCAACTGCCTTTCAGATGACTGCATGTGTTACATCAACACCTCTGTTAGTGGCGCTTGTTATCTTCTCTCAGAAAGTACCAAGTTAATTTGTCTCTAAACAAGTGATGAAGGGCATAGGCTTAATTGTTTACTAACAAAGCCGGGAGATCCACCATGTTGACCAGGATCTGTGGTTGGTCCATAGCTACAGAGACCATCCTGTAATTGTCTCAGCCTCTAATTACTTGGCTGAGGATGAAATGCCATTTAGTTCCCTCATTGACTAGAGACTTGCTTTTGGAAGGTGTGTACAGACACCTGTGAAAGTTCCTCCTCTTGAATTAAGGCCGGGAGTCCTTCCTGGGTCTTGTCCCCAGGGGGAGGATGGCATGAGCCACTGCCCTACTCCAGGACATGGCGTTTGGGCTCTCCTGACATCTTCCCCTGGCATCACCTGGGGGTCACCTGGCCCCTGCTGCAAATGGAGACAGCTGCTGGTTGTGAGGAAAGATGACTTCCAGGCTGACACTGCCAGGGCTGAGCTTTAGCACCCACTTGGTATTTAAATATGATCCGAGCTCTGCTCAGGGTCTCTGCTTCACCCACCAGCATTTGGCAGAGGGTCCCTGTCCCACCTCACTGCTGTGCCCCACTGTCCCACCACTGGCAGGAAGAGGAGGTGACTGTAGTGGTGGTGTGGCATGTCTCACCTGGCTGGAGGCCCACAGGCAAACCAAAAGGGCTCTGTGTTTCTTGCTCAGTGTATAAAGTATCGCACCCCATTGCCCTTGGTCTGGCTTCATGGACAGTTGCAGGTCCCAGCACTTTGCTTGGCCCCTTGCCACCGCCTGAGCTCGCTGTGCTTCAACTCTGCTCTGCCAGGGGCACTGCCATGCTGCCTTGCTGGCTGTGTTTGGACAAAGCAGGCAGAACCTGCCTGCAAGCAGAGCCGGTGCTGCCTTCTGGTACCCATCCAGGAGGGCAGGTCAAAGAGCTGTCCCTGGGCAAGGGCTCCTGGCTGGTCTCACCTAGGAGCATCCCACCCTCCCTGGGACATGGTGCTGGTGATATAGATTGCTTGCATGTGGGTAGTTAGGCTGAGATCAGTGGGCTTCTTGCCCATGGTCTCCCTGCAGGCTGACATCCAGGCATTGCTTCCAGGGCTAAAATGAGCAGCCAGCTTTTGCATCCCTGGAGCCACTGTGTCTCAGCAGCACTCTGCCATCTGTGTTGCTCGAGGCATGTCATGCTGTCATAGCCAGAGCCACCTGCAGCTCCAGGGCAGCTCTGATGCTCCAGCCCCTGCTAGTGACAGACGCCTCTGGCAGGACCCTGTCTCTGGGAAGCTTGCCTGGAAAGACAGCTTGGACGGGGCTGCGCATGGTGCATGGCTGCGCCCTCATGCATGGGCAGCACTATCCAATTGTTTGAGCATGTCTTTTCTTCTGCATCCATCTGGCTTCATTCTGGGCTGCCCTTTCGTTGTGCATTCGTGGCACACATATATGACCAATGGTTTGACCAGTCCTACTTCCATTTGCCTCGGGCTTTTCCATCCAAGAGGCCATGGGACCATGTGCTGGATGTGCACTGGTGCACTGTGCATGTGCACTGGTGTGACACTGCCACCTGCCCTGCTCCACATCACATCTGTGGGTACCCACAGGGAATGGCTTCTTTATCAGATCATTCCATGGGATGCTGCTGAGCACTGGTAGATGAGCAGGGCTGGCTGGAGTTGACACTCAGCCCTGGAGCAGCATCCCCCACATGTTTACCCACTCTCTCCTGTCACACAGGTCCACTTGCTGAAGGACCAGCTGGCTGCAGAGGCAGCGGCGCGGCTGGAAGCCCAGGCTCGCGTGCACCAGCTCCTGCTCCAGAACAAGGACTTGCTGCAGCACATCTCGCTCCTGGTCAAACAGGTGCAGGAGCTGGAGCTGAAGCTAGCGGGGAACACTACCAGTAAGCGCTCCTGCCCCTTACTCTCCAGTCGCAGCTAGCCGGGTCTGTGGAGGACATGCATGTGGGTGTTTCTCTTGGGGTTTTGTGCTTGACCAGTGGGTGTGTAGGGGAGTATTAGTGCCCTTCTGGCCTGGCTGGCTTGCATGTGGCAGAGTGCTTGCAAGCAGTGGGGGAATGGCTTGGGGAGGACTGTATGGACAGGTCACATACGTCCATCATCTGTATGACTGCTCTCCCCAGTGGCTACATGCTCTAGACCAGCTCTTTACCTGCCCAAGAGCCCCTCCTTGACCTTGCTCTCCAGCAAATGTGGCCATCAGCTCCCTGCAGAGGCTTGGATGGGAGACATAACTTTTCATCCTGCAAAACTGGCTCTTTGTTGGCTGACAGCAGCTCCTGGCACCAGTGACACCAAATGAGCCCCTCTAAATGATTGTGGTGGGGAGGTTGACACCCAAGCGGCCCAGACCATCCTCCTCTGGCCAGTCTGCAGCCAGCTGTGGTGGCTGGGGTATGCCCAGGCGAGCTGGGGTGGCACTGCCTGCCTCTCAGTCATGCTCTTCTCTTGCAGCGGGCTCCCAGGACAGCCTGCTGGAGATCACCTTCCGCTCAAACGTCCTCCCTGTCCTCTGCGACCCGACCACCCCGCAGCCCGAGGACGCCCACCCACCGCCACTGGGCTCTGGCTCAGGCTTCCCCAGCACCATGGGCAGCCCCATAGGTAGGAACGACTGTCTGGTGAAGCTGGAGTGCTACCGCTTCCTGCCTGACTCGGGGCCACCTGCCCCGGAGCCAGCGCTGGGCAGCCTGGAGCTCATCAAGTTCCGCGAGTCAGGCATTGCCTCCGAGTACGAGTCCAACACGGACGAGAGCGAGGAGCGCGACTCCTGGTCCCAGGAGGAGCCACCGCGCCTGCTCCATGTCCAGACCAGGCAGGACCTGGGCGACAGCCTAGAGGATGAGATCGCGGTGTAGGGGTCGGCAGGAGGTGGTGCGGACCTGCCGGAGCTGGGGTGGACCCCTGGCCATAACCCCCTGGCCCTGGCAGGAGCGGGACATCCCGGAGGGAGAGGGGTGGAGGAGGGAACATGCGACTTCAGCACACAGCCGGGAGCTGTGCAGAGGTGAGGATGGAGCTGTGCTGACTGAGGCGGTGCGCCGGGCATGCTGTGCTCCAGCATGTAAGGGCTTGTGTGCTGAGCTGGAGCATCCCCACTTCACATCAGACAGCGAGCTGAGCTGCTTGGGCTGTCCCATGGTCCCTGTCCCCCTGCAGGCTGTATTTCGAGGTCAGGCAGAAGCAAGGGAGTCCCTGCTGGGTTAGCCACTGCTGCTGATGGGGAAGCAGGAAAGTAGATAAAGGTTTTGCTGGGCGAATGAGAGAGCAGGCATGGAGCAGTGAGTGGGGACAAGAGGGACCAAGGAGGCAACGTGAAAGCAGTGAGCAGAGACAGAGCCACTGTCAGGTGGTCTGGCTCTCTGCATGGTGGGAGAGGGTGGGAGATGAAGCCAGGGCCATGCTGACAGGGTGATTAGGGCTGGTGATGGTACACTGTCAGCAGGGGTGAGCAAGTGAGTGGTGGGGCAGCGGGGGACAGTGGGGACGAGCCTGGGAAGGAGCTGAAGAAATGCGATGAGGTTGTGCAGGGTGGCCACGCACAGGCAGCTCCTGGCAGGTTGATGGTGTTTGTTGCGCTTCCAGGAAAGAGTTTGTCCCTGCCTGAGGTAGGTGGAGGGCCTGCAGGCAATGCCCACTCCTCTCTCAGTCTGTGGAGCGGGTAGGAAGGCACAGCTCGGTGTGGAGCAGGGAGCCAGGGCATGCAGCACAGGGCTGTGCAGTGCCCTTCCTCTCATCATCCAGTCCTTGGGCTCCTCGGCATGGCTGCAAGGTTTCAAAGCCTTTCTGGTGCTCAAGTCACATTTTCAAGCACTTCCCTGCACCCCGTTCACCACAAACTCCCAGCTTTGCTTTATAGACAAACCCTTCCATTTCCAAGCAGTCATGTGCCCCTGGACCAGGGATGGGGGATGCAGTGCTGGCATTGTCTGTGTGCAGGGATGGGCATGCTTGCCATCCCTCAATGGGGAGGGAACTGCTGGTGTCTGCAAGGGGGCTTCTTTAGCTCTGGTTTGCACTCTCTAGAAAAGTGAATCTGAGATCTCAGGATTCCCCACCAGACACCAAGACACGGCTGAGAGCCATCCTGGGGGCCTCCAAGGGATCCAGAGTGGGTTTCTTTTCTGCAAGCACATTTGTCAGTTGTCTGTTGCTGCAGCCTCTTAGAAGCTGCAGTTGAAGGGGTATGAACCAGAGTTCTAATGTCCATCCTGCTCCTTGTGGAAACACTTGATGAGGTGGGGATTGGCACAATTGTCTTCCTCCCCACCCACCCTCCTATCCTGCTTCTGCTTCACTTTGTTGCTTCCCTGCTGCTTTTGTCTTCACCAGCTCTGTCTCTGCTAGATCTGCCTGCAACTAACCCCTAGTACAGGATCTCCCAGACACAAGCTCTTGCTCTTCTCCTGGCTACTAAGGAAGGTCTATCACTTCTTTCTGCCCCAGTACCCTTGGGACTGAGGGCTGACGAGGAATGAGGTATGGGTTGGTACAAACTGTGCTATGCAGCCTCCATCACAGGAGAAGGCTGGATGCTCTGAGGAGCTAGAGAGTCCTAGTGGGAAGGAGGATGTTTTGGTGTCTCCAGCAGTGGTCTGGTGTCCAGGGGAGCCCCTGACCAGCCACAGTGGCAGAGTAGGAGCAGGTGCTGTTTGGGACAGGGCTGCCCTTGTCCTCTGGCCACCAATACCTCTGTATGCCCTGTCCTGCACCGCTGTGGGTACAGCTGTGTGCAAGCCCCTCTGCTGGGGACCCTGACATCCCACTGCCAGCTTACAGCAGCTGGAGGTGAAAGCATGGGGCGGGAGGCTGCTCCCACCATGAGGAAGAGGTGAGGATGGCAGCAGGCACAGGAGATGGCACAGATAGGGTGGGTTGTGTGGGTGAGCTCAGAGAGGGATTTCCCTGTGAGCAGACAGATCGTGCAGGAGGGGAACAGCAGGAACTTGGCCATATGCCCAGGGCAGATGAAAGAGGAGCCCAGGAGGAGCAGCAGCAGGTCTCTTCTAGGCTGGGCTGCCTTAGAAAGCAGGCAGGGCTGAGCTTTCTCTCTGAGCCATCACTCCTGCCCATCCCTGCTGCACATGCGTAGCCCAGGCAGTGCCCTGCGAGGAACACTGGGACCAGCTGAGGGCTCAGGCTCCTGCCCAGCACTCTGCCCACAGGAGAAGGTGGTGGGTGCCCCATGGGTTGATGGGGTGCTGCTGGAGCTGGGTGGGACCCTGCCAGCATCCTGCCACACCACTCATGTATAGTGTGTAAATGATGCTCCTCCTAAGTCAGCGCTGCCTCCGAGGTGGCTCTCTAGCCTCTCACTTTTGCTATGGACCTTAACTGGGAATTTAAAGCTATATTTTTTGTCCTTTCTTTTCCTACAACTGTCGTGTTACTAACTGTTGACTCAATCTATCTGGGAGACCAATCTGCAATGTAAGTGCACTTAACCCTTGGGTGTTATCATTAGTCAACTGGCTTTTGCTAAATAAATCTTTCTATTTCTCAAGGCTTCCTGTTGTCTCTTCCTTCTCACTGACTCTCTCTTTCTGTACTTCTCTCCCCCTCCATGCTGGGAGCCACCACCAGCAGTGGCATCCCTTGGCCTTGCACACCTCCAAACTAAGCATCCTCCCCTGTGGGACTCCTGCTTGTGGAGCCAGCCACCGGCTGCTGGTGAGAGCAAGATGCCCTGAACACTGCTGGGAGTAGAGGGGTTTCAGTTTCCCCTCCAGCCACTACACAGCACAGGCTCATCCCAGGGCTGACCCAACAGTGCGGGGATGCCCGGAGGTTCCTGGCATCTGCAGAGCGCACCATGCAGAGATGCTGAGATGCTAAGCAGTGCTTTCAGGGACATGAGAGATTTTTGGCTGCTGGTGAAGGAAAAGTCAGGAAGTGTCTTTTAAAGGATTATATAGTCAAGAGCAGCAGGCAGACAGGGCTGGCTGCTGCTGAAACGATTTATTCTGCCGCTGACAGGAGCGAAGGAGCAGTGCCCTCCCGCGGCCGCGGCTCGGCTGGCGGGGCTACGTGGACACCCCGGGGGCCGCAGCCTCCTGCAGCATGCGCTCCTTCTCCCACAGGGCCTTGAGCCTGCGGTAGTACACCTTACAGCTGTAGCCCTCCTGAGAGCTGTTCTGGATGTGGGTCTTGATCGACCACAGCGTGGGGAACATGCAGCAGCATGATACGCACTGATAGCCATGCTGGGATGTTGGGTGCTGCTGGGAAGCAGCAAGGATGTCCTGGACTGTGATGCTGGCTCTGCTACTGGGCAGCCTGTCCCTCTTGGGTAGCTGAGCCTCATTTGGGGAGTCAGAGGAGGAGCAGACTATCTCTGAGAGGTCATCAGGTTCCTCACACTCCTGGGTGCTGGTGGCAAGGCTGAAGAAGGGGCTGTCCTGGTGCTGCTGAGTGTCTCCCTTGGTGCACATGAAGTAGCTGTAGGGCGAGAACCAGGGCCGGTAGATGGTGCGGGTGCAGGCAGGGAACTTGCTGCTTGGTGGCGCTGCAGGGTCACAGGCTGTAGAGGGAAGGGTCTGCAGTGAGTCAGGGATCCCGGTAAGAGCCTGATCTCCCACGGGGTTGGGAGCAGTGTTGGGCACTGCACTGTTCCTCTCTGCTTCCATGGGATGTCAGAGATGGCTGCTTCTGTCCCTCCCATCATGGAGGGTACCATCCCTCCCCCTATGGGATGCAGGGGTAGATACAGGCAGGGGATGGTGGTGGGCATCAAGGCACCAGCACTGCACAAGGTTCACCCAGCAGTTCACTGGAGCACTCCCATGGAGAGCTGCACTGGCACAAGGGCAGTGATTGGTGAGGTTGAGCTGTGACTCCAGGGGCAGCACCTACAACTTTGAAGATTCCTGCTGGGAAGACATGGGGGAGACACCAGTGTAGTTCAGAGGAGGGGTGTAACTGCAGAACCCCACCAGGTTCCCAGAAAGCACCTGCTGCCACAGAGCCACCAGGTCCCCTTTCCCCACCTGTGCAGGAGGACATGCCCAGCCTAACCCCTCCTGCAGGCCCTTGCTGTGCCACAGAAGGCTGAGCAGTGCCATGGCCGTGCCTGGGAGGTGCAAGGGGGAGCCCTCCCCACATACAGTGCTGGCTGCATGCACCCCCTGCTCACCTGGTAGGCTGGCAGGGCCACAGGGGCATGGGGCCTCCGGGCTTCCTGAACTGGTGCCACAGTGCACAGTCCTGATGGAAACGGTGGTCATGCCAAAGCTCTCCATCACCCTTGTGTAGCTGGTGATGGTGTAGTTCCTGCAGCATGGTACCCATGCTGTAATCCAGATGATGTCACAAAGGGACGGTGCACTGCAAGATGCTCCTGGACAGTCTTCTCAGGCCCTGGGATCTCAGGAGTATTGCCAGCACAAGGGGACAGCCAGCCTGGGCTGGAGAGAAGACTAGAAGGGTGGGCAGTGCAAAGCCCAGGCTGTGGGTGCCCCCAGGGAACCCCTTGCTGCTCTGCAGGTGCCTGGCTGACAAGGGCCTCTCGTGGGTCCCATCTCCACAGGCAGTGTGCCAGGTCTGGGCTGAGGTCAGCAGCAAACCTCACCTGGCAGTGCAGAAGGGACAAGCCTGCTGTCCCCTTGGTAAATCCTCTTTCTTTCTTTCCACAACCTGCTTCCCAAGTCGCTCAGTGTCAGGTAAGAGATGCTCTTGGTGTGTTGGCAGTGCCGGTGTGGAGCCCTGGGCTCATTGCTACCCCATCCCACCCCATGCTGTCCTCAGTGCATGGCCTGGCTGCCCACAGCCTCTGTGGGGCTTCAGAAGCAGCCTCCCTGTCCCCCAGAATTTGCTCCCATGCTGCTGCGTTGGGAGCTGGCAGGCGGCTCTGGGACATGCTGCCCCTGCTGGGGTCCCATCTCCAGCCTGGCTCACAAGCCCTCACTGTCCCCTTTCCCTCTCCAGTGGACCAGAGCATGTTTGAGAACGCCAGCGCCAGCACAGCACCCACCCCACGGCTGCATCACAGCCCTGCTGCAGCCCTGCCACAGGCCTCCCGCCCTGCCGGCAGCCAGCACCTCCGCAACCTGGGCAAGGCCATGGGGGCCAAGGTGAATGATCTCCTGCGCCGTAAGGAGCCAGGCAGCCTCCCTGTTGTGGGAGTGATGGAGGTGAATGCCAGCGCTGGTGCCCTTCTGGGCATGGGACAGCCGGCTAGCGAGGATGGGTGAGTGTTCCCTTGATGGGACCATTGGGACAGACTTGGAGGGACCTCAGCATGGGACTGTATGTGACTTCTCTGTGCTTGCAGGGCTGTGGGACTGGATGCTTTTCCCCGGCTAGACCCCCCACCCCCTGTCACCAAGAAGCGGACACCACGTGCCCTGAAGACCCCGCAGGACATGCTCATTGCTCCACAGCCAGTGGCGACCACCCCAAGGAGCAGCATGGAGGAGCCCCCTGAACCACCCACAGCCCACCCTGACTCCTCAGAGGAGCAGCTGGGGATGAGGGCCCCATCCCCTCTAGAATGCCCTGGGGTCCCCAGCATGATGGGCACCCCAGGCCCCAGTGGGGACCAGCCCACTGGTGCTCTTCCTGTGCCTGACCTCATCCATAAGGGCAACCGGGAGAGCCAGTGGCGAGCAGGCGAGTCACCCAGCACAGAGAAGTCCTCCCGGAGACCAGGGCTGGATCATGAGCCACTGGGGAGCGCAGGGCTGCCGGAGGCATGTACCCCTGGCTGGGAGGTGGAGGGGCCCCATCCTGACCTACTGTCATTTGAGTAGCAGTGGGGGAGCCACAGCAGGGGCACTCTGGGGGCTGGCTCTCCCACGCATGTCTCTTGCTGCCACATGGTGGCCCTGTGTCTCTTTGGGGTCATTATTTTGGGGTGGGGAAATCGCCAGGGTGTCAGGAGCCCCAGCTGCCCCAGCATGGGGAGCCAGAACACCCTACTTCTTCCCAAATTCCCAGGAGGGGCACAGCCTGTCCTGCCATGGCTTCTGCAGCCCCATCCTGGGCTTATTTGACGGGGTCTATGCAAAGCTCCCATCCTGCTACAGTGCTTCCATCCTGTCTGCAGCCAGGAGCCGTGCTGGGCTGGGGACCAAGGGCTGGGGTCACTCAGCAGCCTGGATGCTCTTGCGTGGGTGCACAAGCACCAGCCCTGCCCCCAACCCTGCCCGTACTGCCCAGGTGAGTGTCCCACACTGTGCTGGCTTCCCTGGTCAGGAGGATTTCCCAGCTTGTGCCATGTGCTTGCTGAGATACCCTGTCCCAGGGTGCCAGTGGGCTTACTCACCCCTAGAGTCTAGTGCCAGTGAGCCAGGAAGGCACCTTCTCCAAGTGCCAACCCTGTAGCATTGCTCTGCTCAGTGCCATCTCTCTGCACCTGAGACCCAGTTTTGGGGGACCCACTCACAGAGTGAGTTTTGGTGGGGAGCAGGGCTGGTCACCTGGGGCGGCATGGCTGCTGGTCACTAGGCTCTGGCTGAGAGCTGAGCCTCCCTGTGAGACCCCCCCTCTAGCTCCCGCTTGTTTCCTGGTCTTGCCCCAGCCACCATGGAAAGGGCTGACCTGCCCAGGCAGGCAGCACACTCTGTGTGGGCCAGTGCCACCGTTCTTTATTTGTTGGCATGGTGGTGTCTTTGTGAAACTGGGACACAGGAAACCACATGGTCCTCCAGTATTGCTCTATGATTGTTTCCCCATGAATTACAGGAGAGGTTAGCCAGCCTGTGGATCCATGGGCTGGTGCAAGGGAGCAGCTGTGAGATGGCAGTTTTTGCTTAGAGCTTTTATGTGCATCCTCACCACAAAGGTAGTTTTGAGAGGAAAAGCTCCCAAGACCACATTTGAGCTGGAGGAAGCTAGGGAGTCAGGGATGGGGCACCTCTGCTCACAGCTCCTCTGGTGCCATGCAGGACAGTTGCGCTGAAGAAATGTCTTCCACCACCCAAAGCCATGCTGTGGTCCTCCTGAAGGACGGAGGCTGTGAGCATGGATCCCTTTGCTTTGGGAGCAGCCATCATGTCTGTTGGCATGGTGGGTGCTGTGGTGGCACTGGGGCTCTGCAGCTCTCATCCCCTGGGAAGGCCCTGCTGGAGATGAAGGAGACATCGGAGACACACAGAGCCTGTGGCCAGCCTGCAGTCAGTGCTGAGGTATAACACACCCTGTGCATAATGCGATTACGCTGTGCCTGGCTGATTCCACCCCACAAACAGAAACCTACATGAGCGTGTATATGTGTATGCTCCCTAGGTCTACACTGCATTGTTTATGTAGATGGGAAAAAGGGCTTGTAGCTCTTCTTTGAAGAACCAGCATCTTGCAACCCTGCCAATCACAAGGGAACCTCACTGCTGGTCCAGTCCTTCTATTTAATTTGTGTAGAGTGTCTGTGTAGTTTGGGACAAAAGATGCAGATTGCACAATAAATTTTCTTTCTTTGTTTTTTACCCACTGACATGTAGCAACCCTTTGATGGGAGGGGACTACCTGTGGTATAGCCCTGAAGCCTCCTGATGAGCCTGGGGACATGCTGTATGCTACTGCATGGGGGCTGCAAAGCAGAGGAGTGAGGCAGCAGCCCCGTGATGCTGAGGGCTGCTGGGGAAAGCCACCCTCCAACACCAGGCTTGCTGGGGTGATCGTACAGGACAACAGGATCTGCCCTACTTAAAGCCATGGGGTTTAAGAGAAATCATAGAATCAACTAGGTTGGAAAAGACCTTTAAGAGATCATCATGTTCAACCTCTACCCCAGGACTGCCAAGACCATCATTAAAACATGTCACTGAGGGCCTCATCTACATGGTTTTGAACGCTCCCAGGGACAGTGACTCCACCACTTCCCTGGGCAGCCTGTTCCAATGCCTGATCACCCTCTCTGTGAAGAAGTTTTTCCCAATATCCAATCTAAACCTCCCCTGGTGCAGCTTGAGGCCATTTCTTCTTGTCCTGTTACGTGGGAGGAGAGACTGACACCCACCTTGCTACAACCTCCTTTTAGTAGTGGTAGAAAGCAGTAAGGCCCCCCGAGCCTTTTCTTCTCTGGACTAAGCAACCCCAGTTCCCTCAGCTGCTCCTCATCACACTTGTTCTCCAGACCTTTCACCAGCTTCATTGCCCTTCTCTGGACCTGCTCCAGCACCTCAACGTCTGTCCTGCAATGAGGGGCCCAGAACTGTATTCCAGGTACGGCCTCACCAGCACCAAGTACAGGGGGATGATCACTTCTCCAGTGCTGCTCCCACTCTACTGCTGATGCAGGCCAGATGCCGCTGGCTTTCTTGGCTGCCTGGGCACAAGCTGGCTCATGCTCAGTTCTGTCAGTACTCCCACGAAGCGCTGCCGGAGGCCTGACACCTGCAAAGGGCACCCCTTCCCCGGGAGCCAGGCCCAGCGGCACGGCCACGGGGCACCCGGGGACGCTGGGTCAGTTTGGCGGTGCCGGAGCGGAGCGGTGACCCGGCTGCCCAGCTGCACCGGGCGCTGCGGGCATCGGCCTCCGGGACCGCCGCCCCGCGTCAACCCCGCCCCGGGAAGGGCGGGTCGGTGGCGGCCCCGCCTGGTGTCCCCGCCCCGTTTCCGGTGTCATGGCGGCCGGAGCGCGGCGGCCGCTGGCGCCGGGGTCGGTGGCGGTGGCGCGGCAGCGGCGGGGCAGCGGGAGCGGCGGGGGGGCGATGTGAGGCGAGACCGCGCCATGTCGGGGTGCGTGTGGGGCGCCGCGCCGCTGCTGGAGGCGCTGGGCCGGCTCTGGGAGGTGCAGGCGCCGCTGGGCAGCGGCTCCTCGGCCTCCGTCTACCGGGTGCGCTGCTGCGGAGACCCGCGGGCCCCCCCCGGCGCCGTCAAGGAGTTCGTGCCCCCCCCGCCGCGGCCCGGCCCCGCGCGCCGCCCCGGCGGCCGCCCGCCCGCCGCCGACTGCGCCGAGTACGGCTTCCGCAAGGAGCGCGCCGCGCTCGAGCACCTCCGCGGGCACCGCAACATCGGTAACGGCACCCCCGGTACCTCCTCCCCAAAGCCCGTTCTCAGGGCATCCCCGCGGGCACCTCCTGTTCCCGGAGCCCCCCCAGACAGTCTCCCCCAGGGCAAACTGGTGACCCCGAGCCACCCCCCAGCCCCTTGGGGAATATGAGTGCCCTCGCCCCCAAGCTGACCCCCACAGGTAGGGCTAGGGACCCCGAAACCAATATCCGCCTTGGGCTGACACCCCTGGGCGGGCAGGTTTGAGTGCCCCTTGCCTGGATACCCCAAAGCAGCATCCCTGTGGTGGGTGCTTCTTGGTGCATGCTCCTGGGGACCCCTCTTTCCCTGGGCTGGGGCCTGTGGGTGACCTCCCCAGTGTGGGCAGGAGCAGGCAGGAGATGGTGTCACCCTGTGGGTAGGCAGAGTGGGTCCTGCAGGCTGGGCACCCCAGTGTCCCACTTTGGGCAGGGCTGCCTGAGCCACACTGCCTGCCTGGCAGTGGTGGGGTGCTGTCTGCCTGCTGGCTCTGGCTGCTGTATGGGTAGGAAAGGGCCTGGCAAGGGAGGAAGTCTCCACATCAGAGGCATCTGCTGGAAGTCCCCAGGTTCACCCAGCACTGATCCTTTTTCTCAGTGCGATGTCTTTTTAATGCTGTAACATACCTAGACACCCAGACAGAGCTTAGGTTCCTATTGTGCTAGGTTTGTCACAGGAAGAGATTGACATGTCCCAAAAAGAGTGGTACTACCTCCATTTTACCCACCAGGACATGCTTATCCATGTCCCAGAGTTTGATCTTCTGGGCGCTTGGCCCTGATACTTCAGCAGAGCCTCATGGCCTATCCTCCAAAGCCCTTAGGGGTGACATGACTGGTTTTCCCTTGCTGCCTCCCTCTGAAGTCCAGTTCTACGTCTCTCTGAACATCACGCTGCTTCCTGCAGCTTTTGTGGTGTTCTGGGTAGTGGTGGAATGTGACTGTTTAATTGCTTGTTACCAATGCCAGTCACTGTGTCTGACTGTAGTGACGCTGTACGGCGTGTTCACCAACCACTACTCTGCAAATGGCCCATCTCGCTGTCTCCTGCTGGAGCTGCTGGACATCAGTGTGTCCGAGCTGCTGCTGCACTCCAGCAACCAGGGCTGCTCCATGTGGATGATCCAGCACTGCGCCCGAGATGTTCTCGAAGCCCTGGCTTTCCTGCACCACAAAGGCTACGTGCACGCAGACCTCAAGCCACGCAACATCCTGTGGAGCGCAGAGGAGGAGTGCTTTAAGCTCATTGACTTTGGACTTAGCTTCAAAGAGGGGAATCAGGTTTGGAACATGCTGCTGTCTTAAGTGGCTGGCTCTGTGTTATGTGGGTCTGTGATGCCTTTAGCTCATTGAGTGTAGGAGTCACCGTGACCTGATCGATGTATTAGCTGAGCTGGTGCTGAGGGTTTCCTGGAAAAGGCTAAAATATTGTGTTCCCATTCTCCTTGCCTGTCTTTGTGGATGTCTTAAGCCTTTGTGCTACATATGACCACGAATTCCAAAGTTAATGATGCACTGAAAGAAGTGGTGTGTCAGCTTCCTGGAAGGTTTGCTAGTTTTAATGTGGTCAGACGCGTGGGAGCACCCGGATCTGTAGAATTTCCTTTTATCATCCCTTATCGCATGCAGTAGTAATCCAGGTTTCACCATCAACCTTTCAGTCAACTGCTTTATCTCTGGCGGCGTCCTTGTGCTTGTCTTTACTTTCATCCTATCTTCAGCAGCTTCCCTTTCTCGGAAAGTCTGGATGTTTCTTTCCCATGTCATTGTGTTGATGAAAGCCCATGCTCTGGTTGTGGGTAGGCAGTGTCCGTTCTTTACTGACACAGACAGATCTCTGCCTGTTCTGCTCTGCTTTTCCCTTTTGCTGGGTTTTCACTCCCTCTTCATGCTGTCACTTTTTTTGTTGTTGGCGATTCTGGATTTTGTAAGTTTGTCTTTGCTCTTTTTATTCTCTTCTGTGGTCTCTTATGAAAGCAGAGAGCCTCAGGAGGTTCTGCTGTTGGCTTGATAGAGCTGCCTTTTATCCCTCCCTCTCCCAGTAATAGCCTGTGAGGGGTATCAGTAAAGCTTTTTCATCAGGTAGCTTCTTAGCAAATCTGCCTTTAATGACTGGGCAATGGGCAGTAGGTTTAGTAAACGAATTCTTTTTTCCATGCAGACATTGCCCTGGCTTGTCCCTATTCCATGCACTCTGCTCATTTAGAGGTTTCAAACTCGTATACTTTTTTTACTGGTTTACCTGGTATTGACAGTACAGCCCACTGTGAATATCAGGACTGTGTGGGTAATCTGTCTGTATTCTTTGATATAGGAGTTGTTTTTAATGTTTGCACTTCCTAACTCCTCCATGTTATCTCCAGTTCTCCCACATTCTTGGCTGAATGCTGGTTTGTGCTGGTAATCTGTTCAGGTCTATCAGCAAAAAACATTCTCTTGGTGTCCCATGTCTAATGCAGATATTTATTTTTTTTAACTCAGATCTGTGTTTTGCTGCTTGCTCTGTGACTTGCCTCATAGCAGTTGATCAGGTGTTTTACTTGCTTCTGTGGTTCCTTCCAATCTGCTTTGTTTGGCTTGGTTTCCTTTTCCAGTTCTCAGAAATATGCTGGCTCTATGAACCTTCTCACCCTGCTTTGAATGTGCACTAGATATCAGCTTCCCCTCACCACCCTTACCTTGGGCGGCAGCGTATGTACGTGATTTCCTTATATAAGTCAAGACTATGCTACTTTTATTTGAGACAGCTCTGCCAAGCTTATCCTTGCATAACTTTTCCTGCTGTTACTGTTTAACAGAGAATGGCTGTACACAGAGCAAGGTCTCAACGACTTACATCTCTCAAAATGCCTTAGATGGTAGGAGTGAAATTCCATCTCGCCCTGTGGCCAATGACCACAGTGTTTTCTCTGATTGTGAATGTTATTTGGTGGGGTTGCTAAATTGCTGCTTTTGCCATGCTCGAAGTTCTGCTCTTTGCTCGTAGGAGGAGGGACACTGATGAGCAATTTGTGTATCCATTTTTTTTACGTTATAAACCGCTTTGGCAACCTCTGTTGCCTGAAAACGTCTTCTGTAAACTTTGTTTTCAGTCGCAGGATCAGATAATTTTTGGTTTGAATATATTCCCCTGGTAAGAATTCCCAATCCTGCACCTTACCCGGGAAGTAGGCTTGCCAGTTCTTGTTTCATTCTTTGAGTTGCAACAGCGTGTCTAAAATGAGCCCTCCTGCATTAAAAAGACACAGCATGCAGTTTGTCTTTGGGCACTTAACAAAATTTGGCTACACAAAGCCACAGCTGACTGATCAGATATTTGGCTGTGAGCAGGAGACTGGATTGGAGACCTTCAGAGCAGCCCCTCCAGCCAGCACTTGCGTGATTCTGGAATTTCCCTGTTTCGTTTAAGCAGGTGGTGTGTGGGCATTTTGTTTTACTGTGCCAGCCGAAGCAGCTGGGCAGGTATTGATTGCTACAGCACTTCTGGATGCAAAGGGGAGAAGGAAGAGGAGTGTGGGAAGCGCCTTTGATAATTTATTTGCCTGAATGTTAGGTGCTTGCCTCGTTCTTCTGTTTTGTTCCAGAGAACGTCAATACTTGAATAATGGCAGCTGTAACTGATCCTTGCTGTTCTGACTGGGCTGTTTGTGCTCTCATGCAGCTGATTTGGGAGCATATTGTGGGTATTCAAGCCTTATCCTGAAATTTCTGGCATCTTCTGTGCTTATGAGAAGCTAATGGGTCAGTCCCCAGTGATGTCCAGCCTCTTCCTCCCAGCAGAGCTGTCTTTCAGAGAGATCAGGTGTGACTAGGATTCCTGCTGTTTTGCTGGGAGATGTTTTCTCTTCCAGACGGTCTCATGTTTTTTCCTTATCAACACAGCAGTGTAGCGAGTTGAATTGCCAGCCTACAACACTCTGTCAATTTAGCAATATTTTGGTGACCTATTTGGAAAGATACTTATGAACCTATATACCTATAGATATCTATGTATTGGTATAGATACCTCGGAAAGATACCTATATACCTAAGGATAAGGTGGAGAACCTGAATCTGGAAAATAACTGTTTCTGTGTGTTTGATCTTCTGTAGGATGTGAAATATATTCAAACAGACGGGTATCGGGCTCCAGAGGCAGAACTGCAGAACTGCCTGGCGCAGGCAGGGCTCCAGAGTGAGACGGAGTGTACCTCTGCTGTGGATCTGTGGAGTCTGGGAATCGTTTTACTGGAAATGTTCTCAGGAATGAAACTGAAACATACAGTCCAATCTCAGGAATGGAAGGTAAGAGAGCTGCTGCAGGTGTACTTGCTTGCACCAGATGCATCCTCCTGCTTCTTGTTTATAATCTGGATTTGTGAGGTAGCACCTGGCAACTAGAGTATGTTTCCAGGATGTTTCTCTCATCCTATTGCCTTGAAAATGAAGCTTTCAGAGCCTTAAAGACCTGCCTGCCCTGTGGGACTGGAATGTCTGAATGTTGCCTATGTTCAGGCTACTGAAAGCTGGAGGTTTCAGGATTCTGTTTGGAGCCTGTGTCTTGCCAAGATTTGGGTGGTCAGCTACACTGGCTGTAGTGCGGCACAGAAGGAAGAGCAAAATGACTGACTGACGGCTGCCAGCTAGTTCAGCAGCAGAGTGACAGAGGAATTACTTGCTGGTTTTAGTCTAACATGAGCTCTAATTTGGGGATCTTCTTTTAAGTCTATATCCTGAGAGAACATGAGGAAGGCTCTATGTTGTGCGCTGGAAGCCTGATGCTGTCCTCAGTTCTGTATGAAATAGTTTTGGTTTGTGTTTCCCTTGCCAGTAAGAGTATCCTTTCAGCATCGTACCGTCCACAGTAACTGCAAATTTGCCTATGTATGGAAATTTCTAGTTTTTGCACAGGCAAATGGGAAAGGCTTCATCTGATGTGGGCCTGTGGGTTTAACATGTGAGGCTTGAGCATTGGGGATCTCTTACAGAATGCCACCAGAGCCCTCTGCATTCAGTCTAGAAGATGATGGGATATTATAAGCTTTGCACGGGTCTTTTTCTTTTTCCTCCTTAAGCACTGTTCCTTGTTCTTTCCAGACAAACAGCTCTGCCATCATTGATCGCATATTTGCCAGTGAAGGGGTGGTTAATTCAGCCATTCCAGCTTATCACCTCAGAGACCTTATCAAAAGGTATCTTGTCATATTGACTAACTTGCTTAAAGATGTGCTCTGTGAGTCTCGTGACCTGTTCTTGGTAACTTAGAGCCCACACCTTTTACTTTCTTTTTCTTTTTTTTTTCTTTTTTCTTAAATTTTATTTTTAAAACCTCCCATCCATTATGCTAGTAACAAGTGCAAGTATTAGCAGACATCCTTCAGCTCCTGATTTTGGCACAATTTGGAGTAAGCACATAAAGAATATCAGTCATGATTTTAACCAATTGCTGTTTCAGTGCTTCGTACTTCCTGCCAATGAGGTTATATTTGGAGAAAACTGGAGACTTAGTGCTTTAGGGGAGTGTTGTCAGAAACGATGGAGGGGGCAGACAGTGCTGCTTCTCCCTTGCTGTCAAGATTCAAATGCGCTTGTGTAACTCTCTACTGAGAGGTCTGCCAAGGGGATTGTTTTTTGCTGTCCTGTGACTCTGTTCTGAGGCTACAAAGTGAATTAGGATGCAACTTGGCAGAAATAGCATTGGGAGCCACTGGTAAAGCTGAGTAAGGGATTTTCTCAGGCAAGCACTGGGCTATTGGCTGCTTTGAGTCCCATTTGTGGAAAGATGTGGGAGCTGCTTGGAGTGTGATAAGATAAATTTTGGAAGTAAAATAAATCTTTCGTAAGATTTCAAGTGTGTCTGAGACATGGGCTGAATAGTCTGGGAAAGTGGAGGTGGAACATGTCTTGTTGAACTTCCCTGTGAACTTGTTAAGTGAGCAACTTCCATCATTTGGTGCTGAGAGTCGTTGAGAAGTAAAACTTACTGTGCCATGTACCCAGAATGCTTTCAGGGGATTCTTCTGGTGTGCTTCAGCTGTGAATCGAAAGACATGCTTCTCGTTCTTCCCTTTGACCCATAAACAACCAAAAAGATAGGGTATTCCTCAGTACTGGCTTCCGGCCTGTGTTTGATTTGTCAATGCAGGAATGTTACATGAAAGAGCATAAGGCTGTCTTCTCTTCCAGCATGCTTCATTGTGACCAAGGAAAGCGAGCCTCTGCTGAGAAGGCTTTATGCAGCCCGTTCTTCAGCATTCCCTTTGGTAAGCTGTGCATGTCACCCCTGCTCATGGCTTTCTCAGCTCTGTGGTGGAAGCACCACAGAGAGCAGTTAAATCGTACTGTTTCTGGTCCTGGCCTCATTGTTGCTCCTTTGCTCATAGCGGCGCTTGCCAGCCCTCCACGGTATCACAAGTAGGCAGGTCAGAGCGATGCCTGTGCTCTCATTGCTGCCATGCCCTTCTAGCCCCCTGGGCTGTTGCTTTTCCCTGTTTGGATTCCCATTAAATTCTGCCCAGATCAAACTGACCAAGAATGCATTAGCAGCAGCATTCATCTGAGGGGACAGAAGTAACTAAGGTATTTACCTAACACTGTGCCTGGTAAGGTGCTTTTGAAGAGTACTGTGCTATATATGGTAGTGGATTGGTTTTCATTTGCCAAGTGTTTCCCAGTTCGGAAGCCAGGGATGTGAGTGACTAGGGCAATGGCTGGTGGTAGCCTCTGCTGCTGCATCCTCTGAACAGGTCAGATAGTCCCAGTGTGTTCTCATGGTGCAAGCCTATTTTTACAGTGGCTGGCCTGTGTTTCCTGGTGCCAGTGTGGCAGGTCACAGCAGATGTCAATGGCACTTTCATCTGTCAGTTTCTCTTCAATCTATTAAAAGTTTCCCCAGGATCACCCCCACCTTCCCTCCTCCCCATGTGGGTTGCAGGCTGTTAGCAAAAGATGGGCTGACACTATCCTGTTTGGACTCATATCCCTCCCTGATTTCTGTTCCAAAAGAACTGCAGCATCCTCTAAAGCTTGTCTGCTTTCAGGAACACTGGTGAAGAGCTCTGCATCCAGCTTTTCTGCAGCATAAACTGGTGCTTCAGACATCCAGCTTCTGGCTGGACTAGCATTTTCCTTGAATCTTTGCCCTGCTTTTCTTAAGCTTCTTGGTGTACTTTGCAGTGAAGGTTGTTATGTATTGCCTCTTGTGGTCACATCAAGATATTGGCATTCCTGTGTATTAGGCAAAGGCAACAAACTCGTTCCTGTTTTCAAACTTCCCTTGCATCTCAGAAACTGGAACTGTGGTAATCCACTACAGTTCCACATTCTGTGGCTGAACTTTGCAGCTGGTATTGCTTTAGAGCAGCTTTCAGCTCTAGTGTTAAACACAGACCTCTAACTGTACCTAGGAAGGTGCTTCTGTGGGTAGTGCTACAAGTTTCTATAACGGCTTCTTTTTTTCCTAGTTCTCTTTGCCAAACTTGTACATATGCTTGTCTCCACAAAGAAGCCTTTACTGTTGCTTTCCTAGGAAGTCAGAAAATGATCTGTCATTGCCTTTCACTTGGATACAGTTTTTCCTGTTTAGAGCAAGACAGCTGAGAATGGCTTTCCTTGTCATTTACAGCCAAGTCTTGACTTTCCAGTTCATCAACTTCTTTCCTGAGCTGCTTGCAGGCTCTGTGTTGTCAGTGTTGTAGGTATCTCCTGGCACTCCAAAGAGGAGCAGAGGGGCTGGGCAGAAAGTACCTCCTACGGCAGAAACAAATTGCAACAAATGCATTGTGACTTGGTTATGAGAAGACCAGATGGCTCTGAGTCCTAGGGTTTGGTTTGTTTCCATCTCTGAAAAAAGGCATGTGAAATGAATTACAGACTTTCTTCAATAAAAGGAGCAGCATATAAGTATGAGGTGACACTTAAATATTCTTTCAGTTTCTGGTTCATCTGATGTTGACTCTTGGTTGCCAAGAGTCCTGTGGGGAAATGGTCCCAGATGTTTGCTTGGAGCTGGAACATGCCTGGTTATCTTTATGCAGCACCTTTATTCAAAGGGCTGTCCCTGAGTGCTGTGTGGGCATCGTTTAGACTGATAAGACCTTTCATACTCTAAGCCTTTCATAAGGACGCTTCCATGTCAGGAAGGAGTTGATTTATAGCTGTGTGCTTGTTCTGTCATCTCCTCTTGCAATATGAAATCAACATCTGTCTGTGCCTGGCAGAGATGTCAGCTTCCTCACACATGTTGTGTGCTTAGCTTGGAAAAGTATTTCCAAAGAAATAATAACCCACTCCCTTTGCAAATGTAGACAGAAGGGTAAGACTGGAGAACTGAGGCCATTTCTTCCCTTTTCTCTCCTCTCTCTCGCTGTCAAGTGTGAGGACTGTGAGGTACTACTGTTGTGTTCGGCAACTGTAGCTGCCAGTACAGATAAAAACATTAATGATCTCCATGTACTGCAAGTTGGGCTTCCAGATCTGAAATTCATGACTGGCCTGCCAGTCCCTTTCAGCAACATGAAATCAAGTTTGTCCCTGGAGAGCTGACAGTGTCCCTGCTGCTTTGAGTTTCTAGAAGACTGGGTGTCTTCTTGGATGTGACTCAGTTTGGCATTAGTCTGTCCACCTTGATGGTTTTCTTCTTCCATAGTAGTCTCTATGCTACACTACTTGTTCCACGCCATCCTGGAGCTGCTTGTTTTGTTAGCGTCGAGTGCCCCATAGGAGCGGGCTTTATTTTTACTCCTGTAAAGTTCCCAGGATCATTGCTCACACAGCTTGTGGCCACCCTCTTGTAGTCATACTATATTCTATAGCACTGCATTGCTGAAGTAGCTAAGTAGCTTTTTCTCATTTCTTTGCAAGATTCTATGGTGGTCTTAAACACAGTACGTTGCAGTTGGATTTTGAAAGGGGGAAGGTTTAAATGGTGTTTACGGAAGAACTGAAAGATATCCTGAAGAATAGTGAGGCTTATGCTGTAGTATAGCTTAAGAACTGGAATTACAGAAGCTGGCCGGCCTGTTTTCATGTTGTAGCTGTAACAGGAGAGGCAGGTTGCAGAGTAGTTATTTCATCTTCCCATATCTCCAGATATGCAGGGCAGTTTGCTGAACTTAGCATAGCTCTTGAGGTCACATCAGTTTCTGCGTCAAGGTAGGCATAACTCCAGTCTTAATTCTGCTAGCTTTGTAATTTTAAAAGCAATTTCAGCCGCTGGTCCCTGTATAATTGCAGAGTGCACCGAACCGTTGGGAAGAGTATCTCAGTGCACAGGTGAAGATAAGTAGAAAACAGGGAGAATACAGGCTGTAACTGCAAAACTGACCTGCAAACAGCAGGAAGTGCTGTGTATGATAGCATATTTTGAGTTAACTTCCTGTTTCCTTGCTCCTTTGGACTTTGATTTATTTAATTCTTTGGGTGTCAAACAGCTCCCCATATTGAAGATTTGGTGATGCTCCCCACGCCTGTGCTGAGGCTGCTAAATGTCCTAAACGATGCTTCTCTGCAGTGTGAAGAAGAATATGAAGGTTGGTACAAGCCGTGCAATTCCTATGTAGCAGTGTGGTCTCATGGACTCTTTCGTTTGGCTTTAGGGATGTGAGAACAAGCAGAAGTACAATTAATAGGCACCAGAACAGCAAATAAATTGCTGCTCAGCTGATATTTGGAAACAAGTAGATCAGCTGCACCAACAGAGAATAGACCAAGAGGTTGAGACAGAAAGAAGAGCTTGTAGTGAGTTCTTGAAGAATCCCAGATTAAAAAAATAATGACATATTTTGATTTTCTTCTTTGGTTAAATGCCCACAGACCTCATAATACATTTGTGGCTCTGAGCTTCTGCTGGACATGTGCAGGACTCTGGAGCCCAGTAGCAGAGATCTGCAAAAGTTTGCTAATGAACTTATCCAAGATCTCAGCAGGGAACTGAAATATCTCATTGGAGTTCTTAAACTGTAGCAAAACCTCTATGTGGTAGGTGGCAGGGCATGTTGGTAGAATTTGCATTTCTGTCTGTTCTCAAATCCATGTGAGTGGCAAAACCTAGAGTGGTTTGGGGATATGAGTTTAAAAGGTTGGGTTCTGCTCACACAAAGGAGAGTTTGTGGCAGCTACTTTAATTACTCTCCTCCAAGTGCCATAACAAAGAAAAGGCACTCATAATTCCCAAATGTTTTTGCTACTGGAAGAGCAGGCTTTGTGTGCAAGGAAAAGCACTGTCCATGTACTCCAAACCCTGCTATCAGGGATTCACTGCCGGCAGGTCTGTGTTCCTGAGCCTCAGTTCAGACACTGTCTCGTTATATGTGCTTTACGCAGCATCAGCTTCTGCTGTGGCACCTCTTGATTATTTATTTTAAATTGAGAGGAAAAGCACATTTGTTGGCTGTTCCTTTTTCTGTTCATCTGGCCTTAATTTGTTTCTTTGCTCATCTAGTTTACAAAGTGAAAGACAACCAACTCTTTCCTTTCTCAGATATCCTGGAAGACATAAGGGAGGAGTGTCAGAAATATGGACCAGTGGTTTCCTTGCTTATTCCAAAGGAGAATCCTGGTAAAGGCCAAGTAAGTGAATGGTGGGAAGAGGCTGTGTATTCCCATGTACACTTCATCTGCTGCAGGGCTGCTGCTCAGCTCCTGGAAATCTGCTTGATGGTAGTGCTAAAAATAGCAGGTTATCTTGAAGGACAGCGCAGGTTCTTTCCTGGTTATGTACAGTTGCCTAACCTGGGAGGTGCCCAAACAGCCTTAGCAGGGAAGCCAGGATATGGCAGGAAGGGGAGAAGCCAATGGGCAGGAGAGGAAGCATTGAGGGTGTAGAGCATCGCCGTACTTTCTCCCGCCTTACCAAACACGTTCCCCTTAGAAATGAGCAAGAGATGAAGAAACTCCAGTTCAGGCATGAAGGTTCTTCCTTTTTAGCTCCACTGCTCTGGGATCTACCAAGGCTAAAGAGGAAAAACATGTTCAGGAACTGTTTCTCTGGTTGCTGGGGGGGGGGGGGGGGGGGGCATGTGGCATGCTGCACTGGAAGTCCTATTTCTCCCTTCTCTCTTTCAGGTCTTTGTTGAATATGCAAATGCTGGTGATTCCAAAGCTGCCCAAAAAATGCTGACTGGAAAGATTTTTGATGGCAAGTTTGTTGTGGCTACATTTTACCCACTGAGTGCCTATAAGAGAGGGTATCTGTACCAAAATTTGCTGTAGGCAGTAGCAACAATCAGGAGAGTTGTCTTGCTCCTCTTCCTCACATGTTTTACAGTTGAATGTGCAAAAGAGCTTCCTAGCCCTGCTTTTGAGTCATCTGTGAAGGAGAGATGCAAAGGACTTAACTGGGCTTTGAAACCTTTACTGCTGCTTTGTGATGTGCAGAGGAGGCCGGGATGGCTTTCAGTGTGTGCTTGTGTGTGTGTTGTGCTTGCTCGTTTACACTGGGTGTGTGGCTTTGCCCCAGCGGGCGCTTGGGTGGCAGGAGTGGTGCCTGGGGGAGAGCCTGGGGGACCGAGCAGACCTTGGCGACCGCTTATACGTGATTTGTAGCAAGACCATGTAAAGTCTTGGCCATAGCACTTGACTTTGCTCTAGGGAGAGGATTATCTCTATCTATATAATAATGAAGCAGAAAGACCATCCTCTTGAAACCAGACCCAGGAGGGCTTTCAAGTCTTCACATCACGTAGAGCAGAGGAGGCAGTGAAATCAGATCTGCTGAATGTTACCCTGTCACCACCTTGTGACCTGAGAAGAGCCATCTGTCTGACATAGCATGGATGGCATACTGGGCTTAACAAGGTGTGGGTGATGCTGCCTGTGGTAAGCTGAACTTGCTTGTATGCCTCAGGTGGGCAGGGACTGATGGTGGATGCATGTCACCAGAGCAGTGCCAGCCTCATTCCTGGCACAACCTGTAAGCACTCTGTAGCCTGAGGTGGTGTGAAAACTCTGTCAGTGTGCAGTCATCCTTTCTAGCATATGCTCTGTGGTGGCCCTGATGCTCCCTAGCTCTGATGCCAAATCATCTGTGGTACATAAGCATCTTTAGGTGATAGTTTTTGAAAGGAGTGCTACAGCACACAGTATTCCTTGTGTCTCAGCAGGACTGCTGCCTTGCAGGTCTTATAAGAACAAATATTTGTCTATCGTAGGTCCCACACTTGGTTGCTGTGTGTTGAGCATTGTGGTTTTGCATTAACCCATTGGACTTGTAGATAGAAGCACTGACACTTTTCGTCCTTCATAGGTTACACAAAGGGCCTGAGGCAATCTGAGTTCCTGTATAGAAAGGGCTTGGTCAGTCCCGGACCTCACTAGCCAGGAGAAGGTCTTTCTCAGTATCGGGAACAACAGCCACATGCTTTTGGGGAAAGAAACCTGGGCAAGCAGGTTTCCCCCTGGAGCGTGCTCTCTGCTCGTGTTGCTTCAGTGCACAGGCAGAAACTCACTTACACAGCTGCTGGCATTGGGTATGTGGTGGTATTTTCGCAGGGGTGTGCAAGCCCATACACAGGGTATCATGACTCCTGGCATGCACAGTGTGAAACAACCCAAGTTAGAGGAGGACCAGCATATTCTGGCTTGTGGCCCTCTGGTACCAGTTTTAGTGAGGAAGAGAGCCCTTGTGAATTCTTTTCTCCGGATGAAATGCTTGTGGGCAGCTGCCTGAGCCATCCCTGACCTTCCCTGGAATAATACCTGAATGACCTTTCAGTTTACTTTATTGCATCCTGCTGATGCTGGGATTGTTGGAATCCTGCACTTAAGCTCCTCTTGATTGTTTTCTTTTTTTGCCCTGTGCATGTGCCATATGTCAGGAGATCCAATGTTTAGCATTTCATAAGTCAAGATTTCCTCTCTATGCTGGTGTATAGTCCTGTCTGCTGTGGCCCTTTCCAAACTCCCTCAGAAAGGACCAATCTCTCTGAATGTTTCTGTTGCCTTTGAGGTGATAAGTTTTCCATGAGAAGAACAAACAATATTAAAAAGCCCACAATGAGTTTTAAGGTGAGATTTGCTGATCAGACTTTTTCTGGGAATGATGCTATTTTGGTGTATGTAGCAGCTTTGCATAGATGGGGTGTGTGATTCGTTGCTTTTAATTTAATTGTCCTTGCAGTGAAGCACCTTTAGTGTATGGGAGGAATTGGATGATTAACTGGGTGAGGATTTTTCCTATGTGAAGAACAGTGTTTACAAGTACTTTGAGTATTGGTAGGTATTGACTGACCTCTTCAGCTCTGAGTTGTTGCTGTCTCTGGTGGGTTGAGCCAGGGGTGAAAACACGTTGACCCCAAAGTTCACATGTTGATTGCCATTGTGCCAGCAGCATTAAGCTGGGTGTGTGTATGCCAGACAGGGAGATACCAGGGTGCAGGTGCAGAACTTCAGTGTATTTAAGTTCTCACATGCATTTGTCTAGGACTGTGAGCTGCTCTGTCTTCTTTCAAGCACATCTCTTTTTTGGTCAGAATTATGCTTTGTATTTGTAACTAAAGACAGAGCCGTGCTAGGATGACTCTGTAGACAGGAGCTACAGCCTGTTCCTGCAGCATGGTAAAGCTGTTCCACCAGAGTTTGGCTGAGGTTTTGTTCAGCTGCTTTAATAGGAGCTAAATAAATCTTCAAGGTGCAAACTCCTGCTGCCACATTTTCTCTCTGGATGCTCATTGACCAGGCTTGAGGATGGAGCTGGGCAAAAACCTCAAAGCTACTGCTTTAAATTTTGTTCCTATCAAGAGTTGAAGATGCTGAGCTCTGTATTGTCACTGGATCTAGCCCCTGGCTTCCCTCTGTAGGCTCTGTGGTACAGAGAGTTTTAGAAGCTCCTCGGAGCAGAAGCATTTTGTCATTATCATGCACTCTCTGCCTTCAAAACCTTTTCTATCAAGGTGAAGCCCACTCTGGTGTCTCAGTGATCTGTTGGTGGCTTGGCATAAGTTTCAGCCCTACTAAAACCTGTCAGTATGTGAAGTGTGCGTTGTGATTCAATCCAAGGCATCTGTTGTGGTGTGTGCCTAGATGGTCCTGGCTTTCCCGTCTCCAAATTACTGCCTGCTTGAGTTGCAGAAGTGTTGAGGCTTTCCACTCAGATGCTTGCTGGGTCTCTTGCTCCATGCTGCTGATGCAGCTCCCTCTCAATAGCCCTCGGTGTAGCACCAACCGGTGTAGTCTTGGCTAGGTGACAGCTAGATGTGAAACCTGCAAGCTGCCTTTGTGGGAGAGATCGGATTTGAGGGAGAAAGGGATGAAAGATGAAGCCTCAAGACAAGCCAGGGAAGGCTGGTGCTGCTCTGGTGGGATGCCCTGGCCCTGGCCCTCCTACCTGGGAGGAGGCAGTCCAAGGGGCTGTCCCCCCGTGGAGCATGTGTGTAAATGGGAAACACGGTGGTGCTCAGTTATTTCTTGGTGATGGTTGGGTTTCGTAGCTGATCTGACAGGAATTGTCACTGCCAGTCAAAGAAAAGTAGTCCTTCCTCTGCCACCAGTGTCTGTGGGAGCAGTGAGGGAGAAAGTTCTTTGCACTTCCACCTATTTATTATATGCAAGGAGGGTAACTGGTTTTTAAATCACTGGCCAAAGCACAAGTCAGCTCTGATCTTAGCTGTATTCCTAATTCTATTCTCGCTGGTCTCCAGCCTCCTAACAACTTAGCCTGAGCACCCTCTTGCACCCAGGTTGTCTTTCCAGAGGGTTCAGTACACTTCTTCCTGCTGTGCTGGATACTGTAACTACGTGCCTCCCTTCGGGTTAGATGTCAACTGTTGTGTCCCATCATGCACCATTGCTGAGCAGATGTGTGCTTGATACAGGTGATTAATAAATGATGCTTCAGTATGGAGCAGTTGTCCAGCATGTTTTTCTTGTGGGACCCCTCGTGAAGTGCCACATGGTTCTCCATCACCCTGGGGGGATGAGGCTGTCACCCAGCCGTGGTGGCACCGGCAGCTGTGGGGACTTGGTTGCCTACTAGGGTGACCTTCACCTGGTTAGACCCGGCCGTGTCTCCTCCCTGTCACTCGGGGCTCAGGCTCCTGCGGCAGCACCGCTTACTCACACCGCACAGCGCCGCTTTCTCGCTAGCTCTGGCGTAACGGTTTCCGCAGTGATATCATCCCCAAATGATAGCAGCCAGGGGAAAACCGCCCCGGCTGACGCGGGATGAGCCACAGGGACACACTGGGAGTTGCACAACGCTGTGCGGATCCATGAGGGGATGGGGGGACGGGGGGGGACACTGTTTGGCTGCAGCCCGCGATGACTTCCCATGGGCCAAGGGGACGCTGCAGCAGTGGGCGCTGGGGCTGACCCCGGCGGGTTCCCGGGGCACGGCTGACGGCGAGGGCCGCTCCCTGCGGAGGCCTCTGCTGCCCGCCTGGGGCGGGTTTGGGGTGCTTGTTTTCCCCCTGCGCGCCCCTCCGCTCCAGCTGCAGGACGGAGAGGGGCTGCGGCAGCGCCAGCAGCGCGCACAGCGCCGCCTGGGTGCCCCCGGGCACCGGCCCTGCCCGCGGTCCCGGCTCGGGCTGGCGCAGCGCGAAGGGCGCCTCTTCCCGAGCCCCGCGGCCGCACGGGGACACCGGGCCCGGCCCCGCCTCCGCTCGCTGCCGGGGCCCACCGCTGACGTGGCGGGCGTCGCCATGGCAGCCGCCGGCGCGCGCGCTGCCGCAAACGGCCGTTCCGATTGGCTCCGCTGGGCGCAGCCGCCGCCGTGACGCCGTGACCAGCAGCCAGTGAGGGCGCGGGGCGTGCGGCCGCCGCCTGCCATTGGCCGCCCCGCTGTGGCGGGGGGCTATAAAGGGGTGGCTGTGGGGGCGCGGCGGCTCCGCGGGGCGGGCGCGATGGAGCGGGCGGGGGGCGCGGGCGCGGCGGCGGCGCTGGGGCAGCGGCTGGCGGAGGGCGGGCAGGGACACGTGCTGCGCTTCTGGCCCGAGCTGAGCGCCGAGGCCCGCCGGGAGCTGGCGGCGGAGCTGCGCGGCATGGACGTGGCCGAGATCAACCGCTTCTTCCGCCGCGCCCGCGGGGACGGTGGCGGGGCGGCGGCGGCGGCCGGGCTGGACGCGCGGATGCAGCCGGTGCCGCGGGATGTGCTGGGCAGTGCTTCCCGCGACCGTGAGCTGCTGCCCCGCTGGGAGAGCCGCGGTAGGTGCGGGGGGCGGCGGGGCCCGGCGCGGTGCGGTGCCGCTGCCGGCGCTGCGGGCCCCACGCGTGTGTGCTCTCCTTCCCGGGCGCAGGGCTGGCGGAGATCGCGGGGAGCCGCGTAGCCGCGCTGCTGCTGGCCGGCGGGCAGGGCACCCGCCTCGGCGTCCCCTACCCCAAGGGCATGTGTGATGTGGGGCTGCCCTCCCGCAAGACCCTCTTCCACCTCCAGGCCCAGCGCCTGCGGCGGCTGCAGCAGCTGGCGGAGGAGCAGCATGGCACTCCCTGCAACATCCCCTGGTGAGCACCCTGCTCGCAGTGGTCACCACCCCTGGGGTGGCCTTGGTGGGATGAAATGCAGGGTGGTGTTAGCAGTGTCCTGCTGGCATCGGTGGGATGAGCTCTCATGGGTTGGCATGGGGCCTATTGGCCTCAGCATGCCAAAGTCTCACGAGCCCGTGGGTTGGTGCAGACCCCCGTGACAGCCCAAGGGTCCGTGGGTTGGCACAGACCCTCCTGACGCTGTGCTGTTGCCATGGGCATGACAGGTGGAGTCATCAGGTCCAGGACCAAAAGACGGTATTGGTAAGCACCACATTGTGGGACCACTGGTAGGTGCCACATGATAGGCACAACCCAGCAGCCCTTGGGAACATCTGTTTGTCACCACATGGGATGGCAGCCACATGAGGCAGGGGTCTGGGAGGCAAGGGGCTGTGGTGGTGTATGAGCAGGATGTTGGTGTCGTAGCTGCATCTGGCAGCTGCAGCTGGGTGTCCCCCCCTGCACAGGGTGTGGTAGGGTTTTGGAGATGTATGTTGCAAGGAGGGGTGAAGCCCTTCATTTGCTTGCCAAAAAGGCAGGATCACCACAGGTCAGATCCCTCTAAATGTTTGCTGGGGGAGGAAGCCTGTCATGAGTGTTACAGGCTGAAGCAATTCCCCACATTTGGGTTGAGGAGTATGAGACCATGTCTCTCCTCCCTGCTCATCAGGTCTTTTCTGCACTGCAACAGGTACATCATGACAAGTGGCCGGACTATGGAGTCGACCAGGGAATTCTTTGTGAAGCATCACTATTTTGGCTTGAAGAAGGAAAATGTCATTTTCTTCCAGCAGGGCATGCTGCCTGCCCTGGGTTTTGATGGGAAAATCCTGCTGGAGGAGAAGGGCAAGATTGCCATGGCGCCAGGTCAGTGACTGGGAGCTGGCAGGAGAGGTGCGGGGGGATGAGACACAGTGCTGAGGACAAGTTTTTGGAGCTGGAGCCTGCACGGGGCAGTCTCACAGCATGACGTGGCCTGGGGGTGACGCAGTCTGGGAGGTGTCTGTCTTGGCAGGGAGGGACAGGCTGGGGTATGGCCAGGCTGATGACCCTCCATGCTGGCTCCATGGGGAAAAGAGGATGAGTGTGGCTGGTGGATGAGACAGCCGGGTGTTGCTGCAGCCCCCAGCAGTTCATTTCCTCTGCAGATGGCAATGGGGGCCTGTACCGGGCCCTGGGAGCACACGGCATCGTGGAGGACATGGAGCGGAGGGGCGTGCAGAGTGTCCATGTCTACTGTGTGGATAACATCCTGGTGAAAGTGGCTGACCCCAGGTTCATCGGGTTCTGCTTGGAGAAGGGAGCGGACTGTGGGGCCAAGGTATGGTTTTGGGGGTAGGCAGGAAGTGCTTCCCTGGAGCAGGGTGCACTCTATCCTGATCTTTGCCTTACTTCCCTGACTCCTCACCCTTTCTTCGCTGGCTTGCTGCAGCCAGGACGGATAGCTAAGCACCAGGAGATTGCTGGTGGTGTAGCATGTGCTGCCAGAGTCCCACCTGCCCATTGGGTCTGGCACCCCAGGGAATATGGGGTGTCACTCACCTCTGCTTGGTGCTGCTTCCCTCCTGCCTTGCGTAGGAATGTAACACTGACAGTCCCAAGGCTCACTTGTCCCTTAGTCCCTGGGGCCAAGAGCTGCTGGGGAGCCCTATGGGGCTGATCAGTCCCTACCCAGATACTGGGTAGCTGTTTGGGAGGCTGCAGGGAGCATGGGCATCCAGGATCCCTGCCACAGGCTACCAGCTGTCCTGGGATGTGATGTCCTGGGCACCAGACCAGGACACAGTAGGTGCAGTTGACTTTTGAACCCAGCCCTGTGTCTCATGGGTGGGAGATTGCACACCCAAAGCTCTATTTAAAGGCTGGATTAGCAGACAAAGGGGCTGTGTGATTGTGTTTGCGTTAGGCTTAGCTCTGCCAAACAGGTGAGAGGGCTTGCTGGTCTTTAAGCTTCCAGAGAGCAAACTGAGAAAGGGAAAACAGTTCCTCCTTCTGGCCTGTGTAACAGAAGGAGGAAATAACCCTAGCATGCAGAAAGGAGGAAGCCTGTGTCCTTGTATGTCGCCCTGCTGTGGCAGCAGTGACAGGTATGGGTTTGCTGGGAGGGTCCCATTGCCCAAAGGGAGGTGTGCAGGAAGAGGAGGGAGGTCAGGTGTAGGGGGATGGCTCTCCTGAGCCAGCAGCCCCCTGCTTGTGCACAGCAAGCTGGCTGTTCACATGTGGGCTGGGTGCTAAAATTATCCATGCCCTCTGCCAGCCACATAAGGGCTTGGTGCCAGATCCTGCCTGCACCCTCTGGGTGTCCCTGACGCACTATCACCCATCCCTGCCATCTCACCCTCCTCCAGGGAGGGGGGGCTCCACCATGCCTGTCCCTGCATTATCCATGCTGCCTTGCACAGGAAAAAGCCTCCATGGGGGATGCTAGATATAAGGCAGTATATTTGAAATGCAAATCTCTGGGAGGTCTTCCCCTGACAGTGCTTCCCTTGGGCAGGTGGTGGAGAAGACCAACCCCACGGAGCCGGTCGGAGTGGTGTGCCGAGTGGATGGTGTCTACCAGGTGGTGGAGTACAGCGAGATCTCCCTGGCCACTGCCCAGAAACGGGGCCCGGATGGGCGGCTGCTCTTCAATGCGGGCAACATCGCCAATCACTACTTCACCACTGCCTTCCTGAAAGATGTAGTCAAGTAAGGGCCTGCTGGGGTGCTGGAGGAGGAGCGCTGGTGCTGAGCAGAGCTGACAACCTAGCCAACTGCCCCTTGCTTTCTGCTGGTTGAGCTCCAGCTGTTTGCATGTGCACTGCGATGAGGCCCACACAGTCTGGTCCCTGGCCTCTTCCTGTGCTGCCTGACCCCTGCCTTTGCACAGTTCTTTCCTTCAGATGAGGTTTTCCCCAGGCCACCACTGGCTGCTGGTGCCAGGATGTGTGGGGCTGTCCTCTCCCGGTTGCCGTGAGGATGAGCAGTCTGTGCCTTGGCACTGGGGGTCAGGGCAGAGGAGCTCTCCTGCTGCAGCAGTGTCTGAGCTGGGGAGCTGGAGGCATGCCTTGCTTGGGTGAGTGACATCTCTTTCTTGGCCCATTACAGCACTTATGAACCACAGCTGCAGCACCACGTAGCTGAGAAGAAGATTCCCCATGTGGACATCACTACAGGACAGCTGATCCAACCCGAGAAGCCCAATGGGATAAAGATGGAAAAGTTTGTCTTTGACATCTTCCAGTTTTCCAAGTATGCCATTTTTTCTCTGCTGGGAGCAGGCTGCTGGCTCTCCCTTGGGCAGCTCTGAGAGTCTCTGGAGGGGAGGGATTGCACCCCAGGGCTGTGCTCATTGGCAGTCCCCTAGGATCAGGATAGGATGTCAGCTCCAATGCTGTTCAGCGACAGTGGACCATTGTGCCCTGACATGGGCAGGAGGAGGGACAGGTGCTGTGTGCCCCTAGGTTGGCAGCACCCTGCGACTGGGCCAGAGGAACATCTACTGACCCTGCAGCCCAGGTCTTTCCCTCTCTCTTTTGCAGCTGTGAGGACAGACAGTGGGTGTTGGGGGCCGTGGCCTTGGTTCAGCTACTGTGGCCCCAGCTCAGCCACACTGGCAGGGAAGAAGCCAAAGTTGACAGGGAACAACCACATTTCCCAAACCTGACCCTCCTACCCCTGTTCCTCCACCAGGAAGTTTGTAGTGTATGAGGTGCTGCGTGAGGATGAGTTTTCTCCCCTGAAGAATGCAGACAGCCAGAATGGCAAGGACAACCCCACAACAGCCCGACATGCCTTGATGTCCCTGCACCACTGCTGGGTTCTCAATGCAGGGGGACACTTTGTGGATGAAAACGGCACACGGATCCCTGCCATCCCTCGGTGAGTTGCTGCTCCCAGCGCTCCTACATCCTTTCTGGGTCGGGTATCAAGCACTGGGCAGTCTGCAGCCCTTCTCCATTTCAGTGCTTCTGAAACCAGCATTGGTGGAGCAACCAGCTGTGGGTCACTTCTCCTGGGTGGGCCAGGTGGTGGTCACCAGAGGGGCACTCACTTGTTCAACGGGAGCTTTCCTTCTTGATTCACTGTGAACCAAATCCTGCTGGTCTCTGTTGCACAGCCAAGGTTGCCCATGTAGGGACAAGGTGGCTTCCTAAAGCCTGACCACACCAGCAGGTGCATGCAGCAGGCAGGCTGGGGTCACAGCATCCCTTGACCAAGAGACCCCCCACAATCCCTGTTTGCAGAACAGCAAACCCCATCTGCTCTGTGGTTTCCCACCTTTGCTAACCCATGTTTATTCCCACGTAGTGTCACAAACGGAAGGTCTGATGCCACCCCAGCAGATGTCAATGACAAGTAACTATACCGTGCAGCTTGCATGGTGGCGGGGCTGTGCTTAGGTACTAACAGGCTGTAGGCAAAGCAGTGTGCCAGGCTGCGGTTGCTGCGATGGGTGTGTGCTGGTGAGCAGGTGCCCGTAGTGACTAATGGGGCAGGGTGCTTGGGCTGCATGCTGGGAGTGGGGCATGTCTCTCTGTAGGACGCCGTGGATGCCGCATCTCATGGTTGTGGGTGATAAGCAGGCAGTGTCTGCTCCCTCCTGGGCTCCTTTCCAGAAAAGCAGCAGGTGGGGATAACTGGAAGGAGCTTGTGCCATTGGTACAGATGCAGGGCAGCAGGCAGCCTGCTGCTGACTGTGTGCAGCCCCCAGAGGTCACCCCGCAGGAGGGATGCTGCTGGGTAACACACCATCCTGTCCCTTTGACGACGCTCCCTGTTCGTCATGCTGTGGTGCAGCACAACCCAGACTCATCCCGGCCAGTCCTGTAGCTGGAGACGGCTGCCGTCTCCCGGTGCCCGCCAGATTGGCATGGAATTAAGAACATCAAGTAAACGTCAAGCAGGCTTTGATGTAGCATGTGCAGACCCCAGCGTAGGCAGCAAGTTGCGCTTTGTGTGGCTGCAGCTCTTGGTTTTGAAGATCCAGGTCCTGACTCCAGCCCCTGGCTCAGCTCTTGGAAGTTTATAGAAGTAAACAGGGAAGATGACAAAAGTATTAAAGCAACTTCTCTAATAGCAAGTGTTCTTCTGTGCCACAGGGCACATCTGTGGGGCTGGGACTTCAAGCTGGTAAGTAAATGACTTCAAGACTAAGCAAGCTTGTTGCTTTTTCTTCCCCTTCAGGAGAAGTTGTATGTTCTGGTACTTTCTGGTGGGATACACCTAAGGTCTCTATTTTTAATTCAAGACTCCAAGTGCTTTCATGCTTATAACTAGGCTATCACACTAGTTATAATGTAGGATAAGGGATGCACTTTATCCTCCATTTGTCCTTCATTTCCAGTTAATGGCATTTCTTATTTTTATTTTTATTTATCTTGAGAGGAATCTGACTCCAAGGCAAGCACAAATGTAAAGGCTGGGTTAGGGTGGGTGAGTTTTATTTACTCACAGCTGGGACAGGAAGCAGCTGAGTGAGTGTGTGGTAGCAGGGACAAGCTTTGTCCTGGGCAAGGAAGAGTTGTCACAGATGATGTCCTGTTTCCTCTGTGGCTGTGGTGGTGAGCAGGTGCAAAAGGGTACCCTGGGGTTCTTTGTTTGCTCCCTCTGGCCAGGCTTAAACATTGGCTGGATCCAGGGAGCATCTGGGGGATCCTACAGGTGCTTGTGGCAGCAGGAGCAGGGTCAGGGACACTACGTAGACCCCTGCTCAGCCGTGCTGCTGTGGTTGTTTTGGGGCTAGGCTGTGGCAGGCAGTGCTGGTGTGGGTCTGTCGTTGTCCTTGCCAGCTCAGGCTCGTGTGCAGAACAGAGGAGCTGGACAGTTGATCTAAGAGGCAAAAGCAGAAGGAGAAGCTGGTGCCACAGGGAGTGTTTCTGAGCAAGCCTTACCCTGTGTCTTCAGGTTGTGCTTTAAACAAGAAGTGGTTTTTAAGAAAGACTTATTGTGACCAACCAAACAGAAAGGTGCTGCAAGTGCATCTCATCACCCAAGGATGCAAGAGGAAGAAGGAGGAAGGGGTGACTAGCTTGCATGCAGCATCAAATACAACATGGCTGGGATCCAGGCCAGGGGTGTAGGCGCTGCTGTAGTTGCACACATGGGAAGGCATGTAAACCCTCAGTAAAGCTGCATCTAAAGCTCTCTTTCAGTCCCTGCTGATATCTAAACATTAGCTTGCAGCTCCATGGAGAGAGCACTTGAGGCTTGACTAACCCTGCGTAGCTCTGCACCGGTGGGGTCTGCGTGGGCCAGCAGCCACTGGTGCCCCAGACAGTGCTGACCCCTGTGCCGGCGCCTGCGAGATCTCTGGGCCCCATCTGCTCCCCTGGCAGGATGTAGTTAACCCTCCTGACATTACTTTTCTCTGCAGCTTGAAGGATGCAAATGACCTGCCAATCCAGTGTGAAATTTCTCCCCTCATCTCCTATGGAGGAGAGGTGAGTACTGGCTCCCCAGAGCTTGGGCACCCTTGCAGATTAACCAGGGGTGGGGAGGCTGGCAAGGCGTGCTGGGGAAGGGGTAAGCCACAAAAGCATGACTTGAATTCACAGTGGAGATTTTCAAGGCAGGGTCCTTCAAACTGCTATCATGGGAGTGGGCCAGAGCCACCTGCAGAGCAGCTCAGCAGGTCTACAGAGCAAGTGACATGTGGTGTGTTCCTAATGAGCTGCTTTGTCCTCCCTTAGGGTCTGGAAAAGTATGTGAAGGGCCGAGAGTTCTGCGCACCTTTGATTATTGACGAGGATGGGATTCACGAGCTAGTGAAGAACGGGGTGTAGCAGCAACACAGTGCCCAAGCCAGGCTGCCCGGCCCTCCTGGTGGGCTGGGAATTCGGACACATGAAGGTTTATAGCTGTAACTGGGTAGGGGCTGGTCCTGCTTGCTCTGGCCCTGTGCAGAGGAGGATGTAACCCACTTGGTTCTTGGCATGTTGTATGCTTCTATTTATATTTTAATTTAAAAACCAAACACTTTATGGATTCCCCTGCCACAAAGCACAGCTACGGCACTGCTCCTTGCACTCCAGGCTGTGGGCATTTATTTTTAAACATGTATATAGTAATATTCATTGTACATGCAGAGGATTTTTATGGTACGGGGCTGGGGTTAATCTTGAATTTTTATTTTTCTCAAATCTACATGATTATTTTTTTTAATAGGGTCCTTGTCATTGCCCGGGTCCTCCCTTTTGGTCATTCTTTGTATGCTGCATAACTGGAAGCACCTGATTAAACTCTTGAGTCCCTCCTGTCTGTCATCTGGTGGTGTTGTAATGATGGTGACTTTTCACAGAGGATCTTCTTGTAGAGGTCTATGTCATGCCAATTGCCCTGCTCTGCCCAGCACAGCAGGGGTTGCTGCAGGCAGGTCCTCTGGCCTGCAGTGCTTGTTTGGGGTGTCTCTGGAGGAAGCAGAGCTTCACTTTCCTCTTGAATTTCTGCAAACAGTGGCAAGCCTTAAGCAGGTACGAACAGGCATGTGTGCTGCGCTGCTGGCGTGCTCAGGATGCAACCAGCCCAGCCTGGTGTCCTCCAGCAGCACCACCTGCCCTCTGCTTGCCTGAGGAGTGCTCTTGAGCTCCTGGCCCCCAGAGCATGGTGTCCTGATGCCCTCAGGCAGAGCAGCTCTTACTGCCTCACCTCCTGTCTGGGAGAGGAGATGGTGCTTGGCCAGATCCTCTCCCGCTTGAGTCCCACCATAGCCTCTGGTGTGGGGGTGCGCAGCCACCCACTGCCCTGTGGCTGCTTGGGGAGGAATTTACCCTTGCAGGGCTGGACCTGGGGCTCATACAGCTCCCCGCTGCAGAAGTTGCTGAGTCGCTGAGTGCCACAGTGGCTTTTGGGCACCCCAGGCTCAGCTGAGCACTCTGCTCTGCGCAGTGTGTGCCTGGGAAGCAGGGGCCATGTGGGGGGTCCTGGCCGGTGCAGGTGGCTGTGGTGGCTCGCCGTGGGCCAGCTGGGCTGTGTGTGGCCAAGGCAGGCTGGCGGCTGTGGGTCCCAGGGGAGACAGCCCGGGATGGGGGCCAGAGTGAGAAGCTGGAGCAGTGTGCTGCGGGTGGTCTTGTGGTCTGCACCACCTCCCCCTGCCCACTGGCTCTGACAGGCCCTGGGAGCAGCTGCTGTGAGGAAGGGACATATCTGCTCCTTCGGGAGCTGCTCCTTCTTGGTATGGAGCAGGCAGCAGCTGGAGCACAGCATGGCCCACGTTGGGGGAATGCTGAGCAGGAGCAAAGGGCTGCATGGTGAGCGAGGGGGGATCACCACTCCTTTGGCTTTTTGGCTCTGCACACCAGCACCTTCGCATTAAGATGTCCTGGGATAGAGCAATGCGATGCTGGCTGCTGCCGAGTTATTTGAGTGCCAATTCCAGGTAGCAGGGGTGGAGGGGAGCTGGCCGTGTTCATGCCAGTGTGCACGTAGGGCAGCAAGGGCTTGGTGCAGAGCCCTGCAGCAGGTACTGCACTAACCCGCTCCTTGCCTGCTCCTGCCTGCCCTGCCTGCCAGGCTGGAGGTGCTCTGCCTTACCTGCTGTGCCCTGTGCCATGCCTCTCATTGCACCCATGGCTGGGCTGGCATCGCAGCCCCTCTCTGCTGGCAGCAACAAGGACACTGGTGACTTGTTTTATTGCCTGGAGAGCAGGCAGGCTAAGAGACTGGCAAGGAAGTTGTTTTAGCAACAAGGCTGGGCCTGTGGGGTGCCTGGCTCACAAGAGTACTTACTGGGAGCCACTGGCCTGCTGCTGGGGGTGCAGCTTCCCTGCCACAGCAATGTGGGTGCTGGCATAAAATACAGCCAAAACACTAATCTGAAAGAAAAATAATTACCTTTTTAATTTGTTTTTAATTGCATTTAGCTATTGCACAAAAATCAACGTGAGCTGATTATGATGATGATGTTTACTCCCTGCTGAGTTGCATAGTCCGTGGCCACAGGGCCAAGCTAGTGCCTGGAAGTGATGTAAAACCACGAGCTCAGCGTGCAGCCCGGGTTGCCAGAACGCTGCTTCTGCGCCACGTGCCAGGGCCAGCCGGCTCTGCCGACAGTGGCCTCGCCACATGTGCCCATGCAGGAACCTGGCTTCCTTTCCACCAGGGGCCCTGAATGGGACAGCTCATGCAGGGCCCTCCAGGCTAGCAATGGGGCCTTATGGGGTACCCCATCACTGGCATTTTGGGGGTGTCCTGCCTGGCCCCTGCACCCTGTGGTGCAAGAGGACGGTCCCGGACGTGTGTGCCATCCCGTGAGTGCCAGAAAGCAAAGCGCTGCCTTTTGCTTTAATTTCCCTCACCGGCCACGGGGAGTTTTTTATTTTTTCTCTCGCGCTATGAATGGGTTTTGCTGTAAATTATAGCCTTGCACACATTCCCTCGGGCTGAGGAAAATAACCTCTGCCGAAAAGCCAGCCTGGATTGGTGACTGGCTCCCCCTCTCCGCTCCCTAATTGAAACCAAATGTGCAAGATGTAGGATTGTGGGATTTCTGGCTGGCTCCCAGGAATCTGCAGAATGCAAACGCGCTCCCAGAGGCATCTTGCATCAGCCCGGGGAAGTTTGCTCCTCGCCTGGCTCCCCCTGCCCGGGCGAGGGGCGAGGAGCCCGCCCGCCACCGCTCCGGTGAGTCCCTCTGAGGTGCCTGGGGAGGCATTTGCTGCCTCACGCTTGGGATTTTGGGGGGACACAGCATTGGCCATGAGCCGCAGCGGAGCCTGGGCAGAGGGGCTGGGGTGTGGGTCTGCCTGGGAAGGGGCTGGGGCAGCAGCGGGGCAGCGGCCCCACCTGTGGAGGTGACGTTACCCCTTCTCTCCAGTTTTCTCCCCACTGCCAGCGTTTTCCCCCTTGCCTCGTGCCAAGCCAGCGTTTCCTGGTGTCTGTCCTCGGCTCCTGCCTGTGTGTCTATTGGCAGAGGCGGTGCCAGCGCTTCCAGCCAGAGAGGCCCTGCTGTCCCCAGGGTCCCCCAGCCAGGCACCAGGACACACTGGGGAGGGGACACAGGGCCACCTGCCTGGTGCTCCTGAGCATCCTGCCCCCAGTCCTGGTGCTGGGGACCCAGTTGTAGCTTCCCATTCCTGCACCGCGGAGGAGCATTGCTCTCAGCCCCGCACTATGGCAGGATGACACTGTGGCACAGAGCCGGCAGGATGGATGCAAGGTTTCCGCTGGTGGGGAGTATTTGCTGGGTGCAGGACCCACAGGACCTTGTCCCCATGGCCATGGGCTGTGCTACTGGCAGGCCTCCACAGGCAGCTGGCAGCCACAGGGATGCGTTGGCCACTTCTCGCACCCTGTGCGGCTGCGATGCCCCTGGCTGAGCTGGCCAGCCTGCGGCTGGGGAGGTGCTTGCTGCTGCAGAAAATGGGGCTGCAACCAGCCCAGAGAAGGTCTAAAATGGCATTTTTGGAGTGGAAGAGGACTACGGATCCCGGCATGCTGCTCTGTGCTCCTGCTGAGGCTGCACCGCCGGCACAGCATGCTGGGGGCGGTAGTGCCATCTGGGGTAGGGGTCCCAAACCCCCTTACCAAAACACTGCATGCCTCGGGTCATGAGCCAGGGTCAGGGAGAGCTTCTTGCCTCCCAGAGACATTCCCTCCAGCGTGGCCTTGGTGTGTCCCACTTGCCTGCCATCCCAGCAAGAGGGGAGACCCCAGGCCCATGCAAAGATATGGGCCCTGCAACAGGAGCCTTGGGAGACCTACATGCAGGATGCCATCCAGCCCCTTTCAGACAGATGATACTCCTCTGGTGCTAGTGAGGATGGCAGTGCCCACTTGGGAAGTGAGCTGGGACCTTCACCATCGGCATGGGATGGCAGTGAGAGGGACCACGGCTCGGGCGTGATTTGTCTCTAAACAAATGTGGATTTCATTTATTTTCCTGCTAATTTTCCCCTGGTGATTTCAGTAGAATAAGAAAGGGGAAAATAAGAAGGGGGGGCGTAAATAAAAGTAGTGGCTGAGGGAAGCTCGCAAGGCCATGCGACGCCAGGGAGGAGCTCCAGAAACTCTCTGTGCTAAAAATTTCCAGTGATTGAGAGCTTTCAGCAAACGTTTTCAGACAAAGTGTTGCAAAGCCTTCCCTTGCGCGGGGCCGGTGGAACAAAAAGGATTTCCAGCCGGGTTGCCAATGCTGCTTGGCCAGTTTGACCATGCATCTTTGGGCCCCAACCTCAGTGCCCGAGTCACCATCTCCCTGGTGTCCCCCAGCCCTGCTCCTCCGAGGAGCCACAATGGCTGCGCAGGGATGTTTTCCCTATATTAGACTAAATGTAAATGCATTCCCTGCGGGACGTTATGGCATCTGGTGTCCTGATGCTGAAGGAGTTTACTCAGCCTGAAAGAATAGTGGGAAAAATATCCCTGGATGTTTTTTTGGAATGCAGAAGGAAATTGAGATATTTAATGTTGGGGGAACTGGTCATCATCAAACACAGGAGCCTTGAGTGCGCCTCTCAGCGATGCAGCTGAAATTCCCGGCTGCAGCTGAGTTAGTTGCAACTAACTAAACTTTCCCAGCTGGGAACAGAAAAGAAGCAAACTGCGTGTGTGCTTAAAAAAAAAATAGGGAAAGAATCACCTTAAGTTGTGGTGTTCATTTGTACCTCCTGATGTTTAGTAGAGACCCCAGGTGAACACAGGAGCAGGATGCGGGAGGCAGCTCCCAGTGCTTTGCACTCCCCTGAGTGATGGCATAGGTGCTGCCTGGCTCCTGCAGGGGCAAGCCCCAGCTTTGCCAGCAAGCAGGGCCATATCCAGCATTTCCCACCTGGGGGCTGCGCAGGATGAGGACATTTAACATGTGGCAACTGGTTCAGGGTGGGTTTGGGTTTTCTCTTGGCAGTGGAGACAAGGCTGTAGGTCCCCACGAGCAGGCACAAACCTGCAGGGTTGCTGGTGTTGGGCCAATTTGGGGACTTGCCAGCCCAGCCTTCCCTGGTGTGGTGGGACTCAGATTGGATTTATCCCAGCATTCAAATGCAGCCAG
Organism: Ara ararauna; assembly: GCA_028858755.1. Classification (NCBI taxonomy): domain Eukaryota; kingdom Metazoa; phylum Chordata; class Aves; order Psittaciformes; family Psittacidae; genus Ara; species Ara ararauna. The sequence goes on from CM054382.1 coordinate 48,267,664, forward strand.
ATCCCATTTGTCCAGGTCCTATGGTCTTTCTAACCCCCAGGTTAGTAAATTGTTCCTGCAAAGGTTAATCTGCATGCAAACAAGATAAAAATATCCTTTTTAAATACAAAGAGGTCGAATCTGCATCCAGTGCTTGTGTTAAGGGCTATTCCAGGAGAACAAATGTCCCCTTGGCAAATAAGGGATGCCAGAATGAACAGGGCCTTGAGTGACATGTTCTAGCGTGAGATGTCCCTGCCCATGACATGCGGGTTGGAACTTGATGATTTGAAGGTCCTTTCCAACCCTACCTCTTCTATGATTCTATGGCCCCCAGGTCCCCACAAGCCCCATCCCACGTTGCCCTAGAGGCAGCAGGTGCAAGCTGGCTCCCATGCCCATACTTTGTGTCACGCGTGTCCTCGAGATCCGCTCCGCCGTAGAGATCAGTCACAATAAAACCGCTGTAAATCTCAGTGATTATCTGCTCTTACCTCTCCCGAGCCAGAAGGCAGGAAAACTGAGTGTTGCAACGTGCTATTATTTTGTTTCATGGCGGGGTTGTGCAACATCTTGCTTTCAAAGCCGCCCAAAAGCGGGCGGCCCAGCCGGAGCCTTTCTGCCCGTCCATGGAGACAGACGGCACCAACCCCAAGCAGAGCCCTGGGAGGTTCATGCACGTCCTGCGCCCAATGCATGTGGCCGGCTCCAGGGGTGCGGCGTGCCATGGCTCTTGGGCAGCTGGTGGCAGAGGGGATGGACACTGGGACCCCTTTGACCACCATCACAGATGTGAGGCTTGGGCTCTGCTCTCCCGCCCTCGGTTGGCCACCCCAAGCAGGACCGGCCTTTCTCGCGGCTCAGCTGCCTCAGAGTGACAAGGCTTTCCCTGTCTCTGCAGGACTGCCGACATGCCGGCCTGTCCCAGACCAGCCCTGCTGCTGCTGCTCGTCCTGCAGGCTGCGAGAGCCCAGGTCAACCCAGGTAAGTGAGATGGGAACCAGGCTGCGGGAGCCATGAGGTCTGTTTCCCTGTGCTGCGCTCTTCCTAGGGTGTCTGAGCTTGGGTTCACGTCATCCGCACCGTCCCTGGGAGCAGTGTGTGATGGCCCCCAAGCCCATGCCTGCCTGGGCTCTCTGCTGTCCTGCACGCAGCTCAGCCACCACCAGTGACCAAGAAAGCATCCTCTGTGTGCCACAGACATCTGTCCTGGCACTGGCAGGCTGGAGGGACATTGGGGTATGGGCAAAGCCCTGCAGCTGGAGCCCTGGGCTCTGCACAGGAGCCTTCTCTATTAGGGGCTCATCAGGCCTGATCCGTTTTGAGGCTGCAGCATGTAGAAGGAAGGCACCAGGGTATTGTTTGCTGCCTGGGACGTGCTTTCTTTGATGGTTTCACAACAAACCAAGGCTGGCTTTTGTGAAGCAGCTTAACTAGGTGCCTGGCTTCTGCTCAGAAACCACAACACTGCTCTGGACGTCAGCAAGAGAAGTGTACTTAAATGGTTGTTTTGGAAGGGCTTAGCCCCATCCTGCATTGCAGGGGTGGACACACAGCCCAGGCTCCTTCAGTGCGTCAGGGTTTCCCTGGGGTATCCCTGTAACAAGTCCCTTCAAAGGCTTCTTCCATCTGGGGGAAGTTTGCTGGGTCTTCCCCAGAGGTTGCATGGTGCTTAGGGAAGCAATCCTGTTTCTTCTGCAGCCATCCATGGCTGGCAGTGGTGGCTTTGCCTGGCCAGCATTGTTTCATACCCAGGGCAAAGGAGCTGGGCTTGGCTCTATGTTTGTCAAGAATTAAATGGGAAAATGGAGCTGCACTCTGCAGAGCATCAGAAGAGTGATGAGAGTGGTGTGAGAGCTGAAGACAAGAGAAGATGCTCCCCACTGTGCTCACGCTGAAGATGCACCCATCCCTCTGTTGGATGTAGGAGATGGTCCCTCTCTGTTGTGGTGGCACAGCCACCTGGGACGGGAGCTGGCTGCTGGGTCGCGCCACACACTGGGGCTCATTGCTGGTGTGGCAGGGGCAGCCCCAACCTCGCACCCTGGCCTGGTCCTGCCACCTTGGTGCAGGTGTTTGCTCAGGGCGGTGTGCAGGGGCAGCACCGTTGGCTGGAGCCAGTGGCCAGCTGGTAAACACGGCCAAACAAGCTGGCCTTTCAGCAGCACTCCTGGCAGCCGGGAGTGAGAAAATAACTCCTGGGAAGCGGTGTGGATGTGGTGCCGGGGGAACTGGCTGCTGCTCAGGGATGCAGCCCGCTCAATACCCTGGGTACTTTTCCACTCACAGCTGGGCAGGGAGCAGGACTGATGATGGGAGCCATGGGGCCAGCAGGGAGGGGGAGTGCCTGCCTTTGTCATCCCCCCAGCAGGTGGAGGGAGCAGTGGGGCAGCACGGCCAAGAACACGTTGCTGCAGGTGTTTTTGGGGGGCAAGTGGCCTCTGGAATGAGCCCTCTGGGTACCCCCAGAATGAGCGTGGGGACAGCAGTGCCAACCCACAGGCTCTCCCTCCACTGCAGCTGAATGCTTGCCAGAAGGGATCTCTGGGGACAGGGACCGGGTATGTCCAAGCAGACCTTGGAGCACTGCTTGCCCTTGCTCCCGGCTTTGCTTCAGGCTGGGTTGGCATTCACTTGTGACCCTTGGCTCCATCTACTTAGGCAGTACCTGCCTGTCCAGGACCATCCCGTAGTGCTTTGTCCCCAGTCTGTAAGCCTGAGGCGTGGAGAGTGCTGTGCCTGTGCTGCCCGGGCTGCGGTGCTGCAGCATTGGGGATGTGCCCAGCCCTGGTACTGTCAGGCCATATTTCAGCACTTGTCTGCCAGGGAGGCAAGGAGGGATGCCTGCTCAGCACCCTGATGGTCTCATTGCAGCGGTGTGCCGGTACCCCTTGGGAATGTCAGGTGGGCACATCCCCGATGAGGACATCTCAGCATCCAGCCAGTGGTCTGAGTCCACAGCTGCCAAGTATGGACGGTGAGTATGGGACTCTCCTGTGACAGCCACAGCAGGGTCTGGGCTTTCATGGAGGGGCAGAAGGGGGACATGGGACTGGCTTTGGCCAGCTGTGAATGGCTCCTCTGCTCTTGGATTGCAGGCTGGACTCAGAGGATGGCGATGGAGCCTGGTGCCCCGAGGTCCCAGTGGAGCCCGATGACCTGAAGGAGTTCCTGCAGATCGACCTGCGTGCCCTGCACTTCATCACGCTGGTGGGCACTCAGGGGCGCCACGCTGGGGGCCATGGCAATGAGTTTGCTCCTATGTATAAGATCAACTACAGCCGGGATGGCACTCGCTGGATCTCCTGGAGGAACCGGCACGGAAAGCAGGTGAGGAAGCAGGAGGGGGCTGCACAGGGTGGAAGGTGGGGTCTGCCCCTGCCCATCCCCACCATGCTCCTCTGCTCCAGGTGCTGGATGGAAACTCCAACCCCTACGACATCGTCCTCAAGGACCTGGAGCCACCCCTTATCGCCCGCTTCATTCGCTTCATCCCTGTCACTGACCACTCCATGAACGTCTGCCTGCGTGTGGAGGTGTATGGCTGCGTCTGGCTGGGTGTGTGGTGCGGTCCTGTGCCCTTCCCTGTGTCCCCAGAGTCCAGCTGGGGGCTGTCTGTCCCACTGCGGGCTGTCCATCCCACTAGGGGCTGGCCCAGACTCACCAACAACAGGGTGTCTGGCATAGGCAGCCACTTACCCTCCCCTCCCTGCAGACGGGTTGGTGTCCTACAACGCGCCAGCAGGGCAGCAGCTCATCCTTCCTGGAGGCACTGTCATCTACCTGAACGACTCAGTGTACGATGGGGCATTCGGGTACAGGTGAGGCCCGAGTGAGATTGTGCATGTTGTGGGTGCTGCAATGGGTAGGAGTCGATGGGAGTGTTCCTTCCCTGTGTTGGCAGGCTGATGTGCTGATCCTCCCCTCCTTGGGTTCTCCCTGAAGCAGGGGACATGGCCAGCTCTGGGAGGCTGCACATCTTGATGGGATCAGCATGATGGGGAAAGCACCCCCATGCCTTCTCTTGGATTTACACTAACTGCACTGCATGTTCAGCATCCCATAGCCTTTTCCAGAGAGAACATCAAAAAGAACAAAACTGCCCCCAGAGTTTCCCAGGGGCTGTGAGGAGCTGCAGGGGGGTGATGCTAGATGGGGGCAGGTTTGTGGGTTTGGCGAGAGTCACGCTGCCTTTCCCCCCTCACACACACCAGCATGACAGAGGGCCTGGGCCAGCTGACAGATGGGGTGTCGGGGCTGGATGACTTCACGCAGACCCACGAGTACCATGTCTGGCCGGGCTACGACTACGTTGGTTGGCGCAATGAGAGCACGGCCGGCGGCTACGTGGAGATCACCTTTGAGTTTGACCGCATCAGGAACTTCACTGCCATGAAGGTCCGCATGCCCCCCACCTGTACCCTGTCCTTCTCTCCCACCGTGGCCACACTGACGGGCTGCCCCACAGGTCCACTGCAACAATATGTTCGCCAAAGGGGTGAAGATCTTCAAGGAGGTGCAGTGTTACTTCCGCGCCGATGCCAGTGAGTGGGAGCCCAGTGCCGTCTCCTCAGTGCTGGTGCTGGATGATGTGAACCCCAGTGCCCGCTTTGTCACTGTGCCTCTGCTCCACCGCATGGCCAGCGCCATCAAGTGCCAATACTACTTTGCTGACGCCTGGATGATGTTCAGCGAGATCACCTTCCAGTCGGGTACCCACCACCATGAGCCCCATGGGGACTGTCCCCTCCAGGGGGGATGTTCATGGAGGGAGTGGGGCTGTGGAGCACCCATGCATGCCTCCCACCCTGATACTCCCCTCTTTTCCCTTGCCAGATGCAGCCATGTACAACAACTCACTGGTCCCCCCTGAGGTGCCCATGGTTCCCACCACTTATGGTAGGGCATTGAAAAGCACATCACCCTGAGCTGGGTGGGGAGATCCTCGGGCTAGAGGGTTCTGCCTCATCTGATGGAGGAAAGGGGCAGGGGCTCTCCCCACACCCCAGCATGACTGACTCTTGCTGTCCCCTTCTCCTGCCAGACCCTACACTCAAGGTAGACGACAGCAACACGCGCATCCTGATTGGGTGCCTGGTGGCGATCATCTTCATCCTGGTGGCCATCATTGTCATCATACTGTGGAGGCAGTTCTGGCAGAAGATGCTGGAGAAGGTGGGCAAGCACGGTGGGGCTGTTGAGGTGCCTGGGGTGGTGGGCTTGTCCTGGGCAGGTTCTGCAGGGAGCTCAGCATGGGGAATGCAGACTCCATGCAGGGTCTGATGCTTCCTTCTTGTCCTCGAGAAGGCTGTGGTTTGCACCCATCTCCCAAGCAAGGGGATTTAGCTTAGCAAAGTGGGGACTTCGGGATCTGCATGCTTGTCCATCCCTCTGTCCTGAAGTTGAGCTGAGAAAGAGGAGCCCATGGGGGCCTCACTGCAGCCCTGGCTAACCGAGGGCAGTCACACAAGTGCTGAAACCAAACTCTTCTTCATAGAGGCAGGCAATAGAAAGGGGGTACATCAGGACAAATGTATTTCCCAGACTGGTGATGCAGCCCTAGGAGAGGGCACTAGAGAAGGGAGCTTGGGGCTGGGCACGGCCATGGTGCCATGTAACACAGAAGACCCCATCCCACCAGTGCTGCAGGGAACCCCTGTCCCAGCTCTCTCCTCCCTTACCCCCTCTCACAGGCATCACGGAGGATGCTGGATGATGAAATGACCGTCAGCCTCTCCCTGCCCAGTGAATCCAGCATGTTCAACCACAACCGTTCCTCCTCCTCCAGCGAGCAGGAGTCCAGCTCCACGTATGACCGCATATTCCCCCTGGGACCCGACTACCAGGAGCCCTCCCGCCTGATCCGCAAACTGCCTGAGTTCACGCCGGGGGAGGAGGACACAGGTGAGAGCTGGGGGACACTCGTGCATTGAGCCTGCACCAAGCCTGCTCCCTAGCCCCAGCTTTTGGTCAATCTCCAAATTGAGGGGGGGGGGAGGTCACATAAGCTCCTGCACATCCCTCTCTTGGACGTCATACAAAGACTTGCTGAGAGCCAACATCAGTGCCAGGCTGTGCTGTGTCCCCACCACGATCCTCGGGATGCTCTGGCCTCTCCTTCTCAGTGACCTAGAGGTCAGGCAGTGATCCCTGTTCAGCTGGTACTTGGGGCTGGCTTGATGCATTTGTCAGTCATGGGGAAGGAGCGGAGCATCCTGTGGTGTCTGCAGGAGCCCAGCCATGCTGGAGCAGTGCAGGGGCTCTGGGGAGGACTGGGATGGAGAAGCTAGTGGCTGGAGCATAAGCAGAGGGTTCAGGGCAGGACACCGATGGCAGGGCTGGCCCTGCTGTACCTCCCCAGGCTGCAGTGGCCCTATGAAGCCATCTCAAGCCAGTGTCCCAGAGGGTGTCCCCCACTACGCGGAGGCCGACATCGTGAACCTGCAGGGTGTGACAGGCGGCAACACCTACTCTGTGCCTGCCCTCACGATGGACCTGCTTTCTGGTAAGGACGTGGCTGTTGAGGAGTTCCCCAGGAAGCTGCTGACCTTCAAGGAGAAGCTGGGGGAAGGCCAGTTTGGGGAGGTGAGTGTGTGCTGGAACTGCCCTGAGCAGGGCTTGGGCAAGGCTCTTCCCAGTTTGTGGGGGCCGGCAGAGGCTGTCAGTCAGTGGAGGTAATGGATGTCCCTTGCCCCCCTCCAGGTGCACCTCTGTGAAGTGGAGGGGATGGACAAGTTCATGGGCAAAGACTTTGCCCTGGAGGGCTTGGATGCGAGCTCCAACTGCCCTGTGCTAGTGGCTGTGAAGATGCTCCGAGCAGATGCCAACAAGAATGCCAGGTATGAGGCTGGGAGGTGCACACACCCCAGCATTCCTCCCCCCCCCTCAGAGCCCTCCAGGAAAGCCAGGACACTTGGAAAACTTCCCCTGCCTTCAGTGGTCAGGAGCTCAGTGCAACTGTGAGAGTTCATGTCTGAGCTCTCTGGGGATGTTTTGCTGCTGCAGTTCAGGATTCTTGGTCCTTGCTGGTCCTAACCATCTCCCCAGTGCCCCATCTACCCAACCTACAGCCGTGTGTGGATCAGTCCAGGGCTCCCCCTTATGGCCTCAGTCCCAGGGGAGGGGACCCACAGGGTTCCCCATGAGGCTTGAGTGGGTGGGTAGCATGCTCAGCTGGTCCATGCACACCTCCGTGCCTCTCTGGGTCTGTCTATCCGATCTGTGTGGTTTCTGTTCCGGAAAGGAATGATTTTCTGAAGGAAATCAAGATCATGTCACGGCTGAAGGACCCCAACATCATCCGGCTGCTGGCAGTGTGCATCACGGACGACCCGCTGTGCATGATCACCGAGTACATGGAGAATGGAGACCTCAACCAGTTCCTGTCCCGACAGCAAGCAGGCAGCCGCCCCTCCAGCCAAGTGCCAACTGTCAGGTAGTGCTGCCTGGGAGAAGCAGGGGGAACAGGGCTGCCTGCTCCAGGCACCCCGTGGGGCACACCGTTTGCCATCCTGCCTAACACCTCAGTCCTCCCTTGTCCCCTCCTGCCACCTACAGCGACCTGCGGTTCATGGCCACCCAGATCGCCTCAGGCATGAAGTACCTCTCCTCCCTGAACTTTGTGCACCGAGACTTGGCCACTCGCAACTGCCTGGTGGGGAAGCAGTACACCATCAAGATAGCTGACTTTGGCATGAGCAGGAATCTCTACAGTGGGGATTACTACCGCATCCAGGGGCGGGCAGTGCTCCCCATTCGGTGGATGTCGTGGGAGAGCATCCTGCTGGTATGTAGGGACTCGGCTCCTCTGATGGACGCTGGGGCTAATCTCAGCTTCTTCCTCAGGCTGGGGGGTGCAGAATGGTTGGGGAAGTCTCTCCTTCCTGGAGCCCAGCTTTGGGGTGAAGCAGGAGTGGTAGCAGATTTTTGAGGCAGTATGGGGGGACTACACTGATCTTGGGTGTCTTAGTGCCCAGCTTTTGAGCAGGATGCTTGACATTTTCTATTGGCCATGGTCAGACCTGGAAGAGGGAGTAGGGTTACTTTTTATCTTTGAAGGGAACTAGGTCCTTACCAAGCCTCAGCTCTTAGAGCAGTTGCTGCAAGCCAGACCCAGATCTCTCCAGGCTCTGGCCCCAGGCAGAGAGCAGGTGTGCAGGACCAAGCTGGACCACTCTGGGCACAGATCTGGAAGCTGAAGTATGCAGAAAGAGGTTTCAAAACCTGTGCCTGTCAGGCCTATGGAGCAGGATGGGACAATGCCCGTGCCCAACCCCACTCTGCTCCCTCTGGCAGGGCAAGTTCACGACGGCCAGTGATGTGTGGGCATTTGGTGTGACGCTGTGGGAGACCTTCACACTCTGCCAGGAGCAGCCCTACTCCCAGTTCTCTGATGAGCAGGTCATTGAGAACACCGGCGAGTTCTTCCGGGACCAGGGCAGGCAGGTAGGACAGGATGGGATGAGATGGGACAGGATGGGATGGGACGGGACAAGACGGGACAGGATGGGATGGGAAGGGACAAGACAGGACAGGATGTGATAGGATGGGTTGGGATGGAATGGGACAGGATGGGACAGGACAGGTAGTGATGCATCTGGGACACCAGGGACCTGGGGAAAGACTTCAAGGTGACCAGATACTGACCTTGGCTAGGGGGAAATTATGGGACAGGAGCTCCTCTGGGAAAGGCCCCACATGGCAAACCCTGCATTTCACACAGCCCAAGGCACTGCTTGCCTGCTGACCCATATAGGCTGGGAGACATGAGTAGGTGTCCCCAGGCTCCACTATGCCATCTGGGGGTTCCCTTCCCCCTGAACACACAGCAGCACAGCCCCGTTGCCCCAGTGCATGGGGAAATGGGGCTCCCCAGGAGCAGTTTGCTTTTCGGTTTCCATGTCAGTAACTCTCCCTTTGTCATCTTTGCCTCTTGTTTTGAAGACCTACCTTCCCCAGCCTGCACTTTGCCCTGACTCAGTCTATAAGCTAATGCTGAGCTGCTGGAGACGGGACACTAAAGACCGTCCCTCCTTCCAGGACATCCATCGCCTCCTCCAAGAGTCAGCCAGTGAAGAATGACACTTTGCTCCCCTCCAGCCCAGTCCCCATCCCTCCCCATCCCCAGAGGAGCCCCATACGCAAACTGAAGCCACTTCACTTGGACTTAGCAATAAAACCCGGGCAGCTGGTCTTGTTCTCATTGTACAGTGAAGCCTCAGAGGAAAACCCCAAGTGCAGCAAGGAATGACACGGCATGGGACGAATCGGACTTCCCGCTCACTTGGTGAGCTGAGCCTGGGAGCAACGTGGGCTACGATGAGGGTTATTTATTGACACAGCGTGTTCTTGGTGACAGTGACCAGGACAGAGTGGCTTCTCTCCCCTGGTCAGAGGGGAGGAACATCCGCTGGACTTTCTCTGTGTGGAAGCTCCCAGCCAATTTGTGAGGCCTGGAAAAGGAATGCACGTGGGTATGTGCCTGCTGGAGCAGGGGCTGTCTAGCAGCCACTACCTGCTTGAGGAGGTGCCGGGATTGCCACTGCCTCACAGCAGGTGGTGCAATCATAGGGCAAAACCAAAACCTCTCAGACATTTTGGGCTTTGGACATGTCCCATGGAGGGGCAAGAAGCTCCGTCCCTGCCAGCCAGACCCCGGTTGCACAGAGAAGCCTGACAGCACTCACAGCTCCTTGCTGCCTGCCCAGCACAAGGTGAGCGAAGGGGACATCCTCTTACTGACCTCTCACCTACTCCCAACTGTTTGATGAGCAGGTCATCAAAAACACAGCACTTCAGAGCTGCTCAACTGCCCATGAAATGCATTTTGGATGCCCCGCAGGTGCTGCATGGCAGCTGGCAGCAGGATGTTAGCACCTTTCACCTCCAAGGGGAAATCTACTGGTCCTCCTCTCCCGCGTCTTCACCTACCAGGAGAGGAATGCACATAGCAGAGCTTTCGCTGATGCCCAAGCCTGCAACGGCCCATGTGCATGGAGCAGTGGGCACCCCATCCCTCCATGGCTCTGGGCCCAGGGATCACAGCTCAGCTGAAGCGCTGGGGCTGGACTTTGCTGACCTGAGCATCCTGCAGCAGTCTGGCACCAGTCCATGCCCCTGGATCCGGCAGCTTCATGAGCAAACTGGGCAGGTGCCAGAGCCATATGCCCTGCAGGAGCCCCAGCAGGTTACCTGCCATGACCCAGAACTGGACCCTCCTGTGACCAGACAGGAGAAACGTTGTACTTAGAGGGTACATGGACACCTCCATACTTTTGTATGCATTAGTTCAGCACCATCAATTCACGCGTGGCACAGTTTCCAGTATACTATTGCTAAGGCATGTATATATTCAGTAGATGCACCTACATATAGGGGCAAACCCGCTGAAGAAACACTTGCTACGTGAATCTGGTTGCATGGTTTCCTTGCTGCACTACAGAAGGCAGCTCTCCTCCTCTGTGGGGACTCCTGGGAGCCTGGCCAGTACCTGCCTGGCAGGGGGCTTGTGGGCTGCACTATGTGGGGAGAGCTTGGGGGAGTGCATGCAGGTAACAGCGTAAGAGATGGAGGAAGAATGCTCAAGAGACCCTCAAATTGACCCATACCAGTTGCCCATCTCTTTGGGTGACAGGGAGGGCAATCTGAGGCTCAGCATCCATATCAGATGCCCATCAGCATGGACCGAGGTGGGACAGTGGGTCTGGGAGGGGAGGGACAGTGGTAGCGGGCTGTGCTCTGCGGAGGGGCTAACTGGCTCCTCACGCACGGTTCGGCTAGCTGTGGCTGAGGAAGTCTTCTCCCTCTTCCTCTCCTCCTTGCTGAGTACGTAGCACGTGGCAGAATGGTGCTCTGTGGCTGAAGCAAGAGCGAGAGCAGGTTTTGTTCATGGCATGGAACTGGTACCTGTCTGCCTCTGCTCTCAATGCCCCCTCCCTGCTCAGGGTGCATCATGCCCTCTCCCAGCCTGTCTCAGCAAGCCATCAGCTGGGAGCACCAGGCCAGATAGGGGCACATGTGCCCTGGGGGCACTGCAGCTCCCACAGACCTGAGCCCTGGGGCTCTGTGCCTGGGTGTTCTGTACCTGGTGCGCACAGCCCTGGGGCTAAATAGCATGTTAGGGTGCCTGGGGAGCACCCGGGGAAGTGCTGGGGGGCTGCTGTGTCTGTCCCCTGCTCCAACTGGGACACCAGCCCCACCAGGAGCAGGGCTGCAGCGCAGATCTCTGGCAGGGTCAGTGCACCCAGGACTCTGCAGCATCAGGAAACAGTGCTGTGGTGGCATTTCTGTTCCTCTGTGGAATGTCCCTCTTTGGCAAAGGATGGGAGGGTAGAGGGCCAGCTTGTGCCCATGCAGCCAAGGGCAACAGCATCCTCACCTGTATCAGCAATAGCATAGCCAGCAGGGCCAGGGCAGTGATCATGCCCCTGTACTTGGTGGTGGTGAGGCTGCACCTTGAAACCTGAGTTCAGTTCTGGGGCCCGCACAAGAGAGACATTGAGGTGCTGAAGCAGGTCCAGAGAAGGGCAACAGAGCTGGTGAAGGGCCTGGAGCACAAGTCCTGTGAGGAACGGCTGAGGGAATGGGGGTTGTTTAGTCCGGAGAAGAGAAGGCTCAGGGGGGATGTTACTGCTCTCTACAACCGCCTGAAAGGATAGAGAGTGAGATGGGGATCGGTCTCTGCTCTCAAGTAACAAGTGACAGGACAAGAGGCAATGGCCTCAAGCTGCACCACGGGAGGTTTAGACTGGATATTGGGAAAAATCTCTTCACAGAGAGGGTGATGAATCAGACATTGGAACAGACGGCCCAGGCAGTCACAGTCCCTGGAAGTGTTCAAAACCATGTAGATGAGGCCTGCAGTGATACAGTTTGGTGATGGCCTTGGCAGTGCTGGGGTAACGGCGGCATTTGATGATCTTAAAGCTCTTTTCCAACCTAAACGACCCCGCGACCCCACCATGCGATGAGTAACGGCGGCCACGCAGCGGGGTGCGCGTGGCCTGCACGGGGGGGCGTGACCTGCACGGGGGGGCGTGACCTGCACGGGGGGCGTGGCCTGCACTGGGAGGAGTGCCTGTACGTCATGGGCCGCATGGGGGCGTGTCCAACCACGGCCCGCCCCCCTCCGCTCTTCCCACCATCACGCCACCGTGGGTGCTGGCCCCGCCCCCTTACCGCGTACCGATTGGCGGGAACGGCGGGGCGGGGCGGGGCGTCACGGGCGGGCAGCGTTTAAAGTGCGGGGGGGCGGCGGAGGGAGCGGCTACGGGGGGACGCGATGGAGCGGGTGGTGCTGGTGACCGGTGCCAGCAGGTAAGCGGCGGGCGCCGGGTGATGGAGGAGCCGTAGCAGCATGGCTGGGGCGGGCCGGAACAGGCTTGGCTGGACTGGGCCCGGCCCGGCCCGGCCCGGCCCGCCCTCGGCTTGTCCCTGCCCGCCAGCGTTGTATCTGACACCGTACCCGTTGCAGCGGCGTGGGGTTGGCGTTGTGCCGCCGGCTGCTGGAGGAGGATGGCCGTATTCATCTCTGTATCGCCTGCCGCAACTCCCAGAAGAGCGAAGCTACGCGAGACCTTATCCTGGAAACCCACCCTGCCGCACAGGTCTCCACTGTGGAAGTGGACCTGGGTAGCCTGGCTTCCGTGCTGCGTGTTGCCCGTGAGCTCCGCTGCAGGTACTGGGTCTCCATCCTCTGCCCCACCGGACCCCCCTGTCCACCCTCTGCCCCTCACCCCTGTGTGCTTTCCCGCTTAGGTTTCGGCGCCTGGACTTTGTCTACCTCAATGCTGGGATAATGCCCAACCCACACGTGAACTTCAAGGCACTCTGGCATGGTCTCCTTACCGGGTAGGAGGTGTTGGGGGGTCTAGTCCTGGCTTGTGGGTGGTATGTGGTGCTGGCAGCATCATAGCCAAGGCATGCCTGTGGGTCCAGGGCTGAAGATGATCCTATCTCCCTTTCCCAGTGTGACACAGAGCACATCGCTGTGGGATGTGTAGGTTTGGCAGCTGGGTGAAGTGCCAGGGTACACTAAGACACCCAGTGCTGTTTCTGATCCCTAGTGTGAGGCCTGGTGCATGGGGGGGGACAAGAGTTCACCCAAAGCCTGCAGCTCCTGGCATTACGTACTGAGTGAAAAATGCTGGTGTGTTGCTGGGGAGGTGTAGATTGCTCTTACTGGGTCGCCTTTCTCGTGTTTTGGTTCTACTGTAGGTTTTTGTTGTTCTCAGCTGTATATCATGGTATTTTGTGAACTAATACTTGATGCTGCTATAGGCATTGTTATTCTGTAAGCAAAGTGGGGAAGTTGAGCTAGGGAGCATTTTGTCCAAAGCAGTTGTTGGGGGTGTTGAACATGGGTGTTAGATTGCTTTCCTTATCTAAATTAAGCATGGCCCTAGAGCGTAGTTCCACAGTGGAGCTTGACAGTTACCTAACTGTGAAATTGAAGAGCAAGAATTTATGGGTTTTTTTAATGGTACTTTACTGTGGTGAAGTGAAAGAAGGGGCAAGTCTTCTCTGGTCTAGTCAGTATTGAGACCCTTGCAAATAAAGGGGCTGAGATAAGCTTTTCCAAGCCATTTTTTTCATGGTTTAATAGAACCATTGAAGGTGAAACCAAAGAGTCTGCATGGAGCCTGTGAGGTGAGGGATACTTCTGAAGGGCTGAAGTGAGAGAGCAGTAGATGTTCCCTAGCAATGCTCATCTCCTGTCCTTGGCTTCCAGGAAGTTGCTGCACATGCTGACCACTGCAGAAGGCGTAATGACCCAGACGGACAGGCTGAATGGAGATGGTCTTCAGGAGGTGTTTGCCACCAACCTCTTTGGACACTTTATTCTGGTGAGACTGCATATGAAGATTCAACCCTTGGCCTGGTGGTTGGTGTTGGTAGAGATGGGTCCAGGCAGAACTGATTCATTAGTACTATCTTACAGGTTCAGCTGATGATGCCAACTACAGGCTGGCAGATAAGGAATGACAGGGCAATGGTCTCAGGCTTTGCTTAAATAGCAGTAAATGGTGATAGTAATTTCAAGGGTTAATATAATTTTGAGGTTACTGTTGTTTACCAGTGGATAGAGGTAAACCATGTGTAGTTCTCTCTGTCCAGGGTGAATTCTAAAGCTTGGCTGTGTTAAATTCTGCGGTGCTTAACTGAGCTGTGCAAGAGAATGGTGGCTGCTTGAAAATGTTCCTTGGGCTGAAGCTGTACCTGAGCAGTGCCCGCTTTTGGCTACTCTAGAGAAGACTGTCCAAGAAAGCCCAGATAGCTCACAGCTTTTAAGAACTAGAAAGCTACGCTGTAACACGTGAAAATCACTGTGTTAAGGAAGTTAGCAATTCTTTTGCAGGTTCGTCAACTTGAGTCTCTACTCTGCGGTAACGAAAAGCCTTCACGACTCATCTGGACCTCTTCCAGCAATGCTAGGGAGTCTGCCTTCAGCCTCTCTGACTATCAGCATGCCAAGGGGCAGGAATCATACAGTTCCTCCAAATATGCTACTGACCTGACAAGTGTGGTTCTGAACAGGAAATTTAATAAGCAGGTGATGATGGGGTTTGCATGTCTGAAGAAACCTAATGAGCTCCTACTATTTGTAATTATCATTACATTGTTGTTACCTGGTTACATTCATTCACAGAAAACTGATATATTCCTTAATGCACATTTAAGAACTAAATGGAGGCCAAAGTTGAACTGCTGTTGTGTGTAGTGGAGAGTCATAGAATCATAGAATGGTTAGGGTTGGAAAAGACCTTAAGGTCATCTAGTTCCAACCTGCCTGCCATGGGCAGGGATGTCTCACACTAGACCATGTCACCCAAGGCTGCGTCCAACCTGGTGTTGAACACTGCCAGAGATGGAGCATTTACCACGTCTCTGGGCAGCCTGTTCCAGTGCCTCACCACCCTCACAGCAAAGAACTTCTTCTTTATATTGCATCTGGGGCTTTTGTCAGAAACTTCTGAAAGCAGAAGATTTTTAGGAACAGTCCCTACCTTGCAAGTTCTAGCTGACTTTTTAGACCAAATATTGGAGCAAAGAGTTGCTGATCTTTTAAGGTGTACCTGCCTGTTAGAACAAGGCTACTCTGGCAGCTTTGCCTGCAAGCACTTGACATGCAGGCTCTGCTGTCTCCTGAGGGCTCCATGCGGCTATTCAAGTTTGTCACACTACCATGTGCGAGCAACCTGCCTTCTCTGTCATGGGGGATTGCTGGATTTTGTTGCCAGGCTGCAGCCCTAGTCTAGTGATAGTGATTGCACTCTTGAAATACTTTCAGAAATTGCTATGTCTACTCACTCACTAATGACTTTGGGGAGTATCTACTATTAACTGGTCCCTATAGTCACCTTCAGCTTCTTGCTGAGAAGTATTAGGAGGCAAGGAGTATGTTCCATTCTTTAACCAGTATGTATTTACACATTGATTGGGTTTCTCCTCTGCAGGGTCTGTATTCCAGTGTTGTTTGTCCTGGTCTTGTTATGTCTAACATGACCTACAGAATTTTACCAGTTTTTCTGTGGAAGCTGCTAATGCCCATCATGTGGTTGGTGAGTGGATCTCCCGGCTGGTTTTAGTGTTGAGGTAGCCCTGCTGCTGCAAGTAATGTGCCAGTGTGCTTCTGGCTCCTTGCTACCCCTCTGCAATCCTTTCCTTTTGGCACCTTGGGGCCTGAATTCCCAAGTTGAGTTTGGAGGTTTGGTGCTGGACAGCACTGTACATAGAGCCAGGGCTCGGCTTTTCACCCATAGCAGCATTTGTCAAGGCTCTCCTTAGGTTTCCCAGCCTGCTCTGGGCTTGTGAAACTCTTGTCATTTTGGTGGTAGCAGAGCTCAGGACAAAACTTGGCCCCTGTACTTTGAAATGCCATTTGTTTCTAGAACACAGTGTATTTTACGGTGTTCTTATTTTCATCCTTCTAGAAGGCAGCATCTCTTGCTCTCCTTCTGTCTCTCTGGAAAGCAAAGCCTCCTGCTCTTTGTTGCTCTTTCTGCTGCTTTCTTTCCCTTTCTTCCTTTGGACTTCAGCTTTTCAGGTTCACTACAGTTCTGTTCCTGAAGGCTGCCTGCTCTGAGCCCTGATGCTCTTGCTGCAAGATTGGCCTTTCTGCTTAAGCTGATCCTCATGGATCACGTTTCTCCTGGCAGTGGAGAGGCAATGCCTTCTCAGTTGTCCTCAGTGCTGGCTCTGCCTCCTGCCATTTGTGCTCTTGAAACCATTCAAGAGGAGATGCCTGCAATGTATATGTGTGGCCTGTTGCCTCTTGCTGTTGGGGGTGAGCTCAATGTGGGAGCATGGAGCGAGGCTTGCTGATCGGGTGGGTGGCTCCAGAAAATAGTTAGTGGTTATAGAGGGATGCTTTAGTCATAAGCGTGCGGTATTACCTGTAGTCAGCTTTTAGAAGCATTGCTACCTCTAGTAGATTATCTGGTGTGGCTGGGCTGTGGAGGGCTGGCCAGAGAAACCTTGGGCCACAATGCAGATTCTGTCATGTGCTTCTTTTCTTCTCAGATCCGCTTTTTTGCCAAAACTTATACTTTGACCCCATATAATGGAGCAGAAGCTCATGTAAGTAGTTTGCAACTTGATTTCAATATTCCTTCCAGGGTTTGCTGGCCTGAACAATGAGCCTCTCAATAAGGCTGATGGGTGGGTGATGTATCCAGCCCTGAGTAGCACACAGCACTGAGTGCTGGGGGACCAGCTATGACTGGGGCGGATCTGCCAGGTGATGCTTTATACCTTCGTAAAAATAAATTTTTTTGGAAAAAGGCTTTTCCTTCCATCTCAGTCTGGGGGACGCTGTTCTCCCTGCTGGCAGACATGCAGGCACAGGGGATGGAGGCAGGTAACAGCATGCCTCAAATACAGTAGTGAGCAAGTTTAGCCATGTTGAACTGCTTTAGCGGTTTAGCACTGGGACATAAACATGTTTTACTGTTGGCTTGGGCAGGTCACAGCTGAGGGGAGACAGCTCGGGACTATTTCTGTAGATAGCAGATCTTCCCCTGTGTGGCAAAACATCTGTGGTGTGTTCTCCTGTGTCCATTGGCAGTTGGGTCCTTGGCTGCAGGCTTGGTTGGGACAGTGTGCCCTGGACTTGTACATGTTTGGGCTGTTTTTCCTAGGTGTGGCTCTTCAAACAGAAGCCAGAGCACCTGGATGCACTTGTCAAGTACCACAGCTGTACTTCTGGACTGGGGAAGAGCTATGTGGAGCCCAGAAAGGTACATGGAGCAGCAGCTTTCTGCTTTAGGAGGCTTGGCTAGGGGTCTACCATCTGCCTTGCATGGAAGGGTTGGTGCCAAGGGTGTCCTGTGGCTGGAGTGGGAAACAAAATGTTGAATGCTGAGCAGTAAGGAGGGATATGGGGTTATCTGCAAGGTTTCCTAGAGTAACTCCTAGCTTAGGCTGGAGTTTGGAAGACAATGGAGGATGAGTGTGTAATGATGCTTCCCCAAAACATGTTCTGGCTTGTGACAGATGCCTTCAGTTGCTTCACTGTGACTGTGAAAGCTCTGGAGATGCACCTTGCCTATCCCCAGAGCTGACCTCAGTGTCTGTGCTAGCTGCACCAAAGTGGTGTCTCACAGTGCTATTCTTACTGTCTTCCAGTTTGATGTGGATGAAGAAACTGCTGAGAAGCTCTATGGAAAGCTCTTGGAACTGGAAAAGCAGACTCTAGAGAAATACAGTGATCTCCTAGATTAAGTAAAGCCAATCTAAGTGGAATAACAGTCTCGGATGGGTAATATGGGCTTTCTTCATTCTGGTGCTGCTTGTGTTGCCTGCTGTTCTGCAGGCATGTGGCTTCAGACCCCACCTTCCTCCTCAACAGAAGGTGAACAATTCCTGAAAATGGAAATGTGAGAACTGAAGGGAAAAACTTAATCTTTTTGGTATGGCATTTTTTTCTAGCATAAAACTGGAGACCTAGAGTAGATGGAGACTGTCTTAACACAGTTGCAAAGAAGAGTCTTGCAAAAGCATGACTGAACTGTGCACAGTTTGGGAACAGCTTCAAAACATGGTTTAAATCTGGCTTAGCACATGAAAGGCAGCAATCTGGGGTTCTGTCCTGTGTTTTGGCTCTACACGAATTACCCATTGCTGATCCTGAAGTACTTGAAGGCTCATCTTCAGAAGAACTCCTTTTACGCTTGTACACCAAATCTGGGGCCAGCTTTCCGGATGTGCCCACCAAGATTGAACCTTACTGGAAGTCAGGCTCTGCACATCACCTAAAGCCAAGCTCCTGAAGAACTGGCCTGAGAAGAGCACCACTTGCCTCAGCTGTGAGGAGAGATGCCTTGCTCTCCCCTGTGTGTGGGGCTGTGAAGGTTCTAACCACAACTGACTGCAGAGACTGAAGCTGTTGATGTTAACCTGCACTCAGGGCTGGTGTGCTCTGTTTGTAGCAAGAGTGAGAGGTTATCATGTTATTTTGCATATTTAACTCTTTTTATAGAAATTTACTGTACCAAGTATTCTTCCTGTTGTCTATCCTGGGGAGCTTCAAGTACCTGGTGTACTTCAAATTCTGCAATGAATAAATTATTGGAACTGACTTGTCCTGGCTGCAGTGGTGTTTTTACTCTAATAGCTGGCTGCTTTTGATTTGGAGGGCTGGAAGAGAGGTTGGTTTGTTGCCTTGCACAAGACGCCTGTGTATACTTGGGAATTGTGAGGCCTCTTCTTCCATAGGAAAGCTGTCAGCTGCCTCTTTGGTCTTGCTTCTCTTGTTCCTTCTAGTTAATGAAAGACATGAGCGACTTCTGAAGACTTCAGTGTGGTTTTGTATGTTGAGCACCTATGGGGTGTCTGAGACTATTTCCTAGCCTTGGGCACTTGGGAGACATAGATGTCTCTGGTGCTTGCTCACCCTAATGTGTCACATAATGACTGGTATTGCAGTGTTCCCAGGCACTTTCCTGGGACCTGGAAGAGGCCAGGTGAGGTTAGGAGGGAGGCTGTACTTGCTTTTATTCCCACCCTCCATTGTTTTTTGAGCAGCTCTGCAAAGTAGAAGAGTACTGCTGGTATGGTGTGGTCTGTAGTAGAAATAGCTCAGTCTTGCGTTTAGGCTGTGCAGCACTTCCAGCTCAGCCCTCGTGTTGAGTACCTGAGTTACCAGCATTAGTGTGGATGGGAATGTACTCTAGTTTGCCTTGACAGTGGAATAGAATGAGGATTTGGCCACTGTAGAGTGGAACTTCTCCTGGCTATGGCTGTAGCTGTTCAGAGTTGTGAAGAAGATTGGGATGTGCTTATGTGGACCTTTATTAAGCCTGGAGTGAAGTGGCAAAACTCTTGAGTGGGCAGAGATTGATGACCATGGGAAGAACCTGTGAGGTTTTCATAGGTGGTTGTGTTTTTTCCTCACTCAGGTGTGTGTCTGTGGTCTGAAGCTGGGCATTTATTAGGGGAAGTTGTACCTGATGGGATGGGGTGAGTGCTTTTTTTCCTACGGAGCATGCAGAAACTGGTGAGGGGAGAGATCCTGTGGTGCACCAGAACCAGTCTTTGAGTTATCTGTGATGCTGGTGTCGAGTAGAGCTATGAATGGATTTCTGGGCTTATCTTAAAAGTACCCTGTACCTTTTCCTTGAGGATTTGGAGCTCAGGGTTAGAGACAATGTGTTTCTGTACTGCTGTGCCTGAGCTCAGCCTGCTGCATGGGTTTAGCTTCACCTTAGATGTTGTGAAGGCACCTGGTGCACTGTGATGTATGTCACATACTGGGAGATGCAAGTGTGGGATTGGGAGTTGTGGGGGATCTGCTGCAGCATGTGGTTATGGTAGGTGCAGATGCAAAGTAGCCTTTGGGGATCTCTAGCTCAGCTTCCTGCTCAAGCAGAGTTACATGAAGAAGGAAGAAGAGGTGCCAAAGCACAAGTTAAGCCCATAAGAGATTGGGAAACCTGGAAAGATAGGATAAACTTTGTGGTTTTCTGCAGGCATGCTGCTGCATGGAGCTAGAGATGCATGATCAACCCAAGTGTCTCCAGAAGGTTGCCCTTCCATTGGAGGAGGTGCTATAATGTCCTACAGCATTTGTCACAGGACCCCATTGCTCTGTAGGGGTATCTGCCTGCTTTTGTGACCACAGCCACCACTGTCGATGCCCTTCTGTAGAAGAAAACCTGGCTGTGCTCTCCTTCATCTTCTGCTCCTCTCCTCTATGTTGTGGGAAGTTGGACATCTTTGCATCCAAGGGTTAGGGCTGTTCTGTGGGATGGGAAATGTAACCACATCTCAGGTTTTGTCTTCCACCCTGAAAGCGCAGGTAGGACCTGGTGCTTGGAGACTGCCCAAAGGGCACGAGGTGGCTCAGTTGTTCGTTGCCCTCTGAACCTTGCCTGACCCAAGGGATGCTGTGCCACCTGGTATGGCATCCCGCCACCCAGGTGGCTGTGAGCAGAGCTGGCCAACACCCTGGAGCTGCCAGTCTGCAGAGAGGAATGATCCTCATGCCCTGCTCTTGGCTAACAGATGCCTATGCAAAGGAGCTGAATCCTCCAGCTAATCCCTTTTGTCTGGCAGGCACATCTAGGCATGACGGTAGTAATGGAGAAATGACAACTGGGTCAAGGAGAGCGGGCAGGTACATGCATTTGTCAGCCTCTTCCCAATACACTTCTGTCCCCTTGTCTTTGCTTGCTAAGATAGTGTAGACACTGCTGATGCCATTGCATGAATTGGGTGCCTCCACTGAGGTTGTGCATATGGAGTTGTTGAGCCCTTTGTGCAATGAAAACAGGTCCTCCCAGCCCACGGGGCCCTGTGGTGGAGCAGGGTGGTGAGAAATGCCAGGCATGGGAAGGGGCAAGAGCCAGAAGTGGCAGCCATGAGTCAGATCTAAGACAAGAGCTTTCTGTTTGCATCCTCAGATACAGAGCTTTCCAGAGATGCTCTAGGGCAGGTCTTGAATGTGAAAACTCCTTGTGGTTGCTTTATGAGGTGTTATGCCATGACTGTATCTAATCTTTGTGCCTCATCCTGAGCCACTGGTTTCTTATCTTCCTGGGTAAATGTGTTGCCCTGCTCCAAACAGCCTGAGTCCTCCACTGCTTTGCAGTTCAGCTGCTTTTCAGCTATTTCAGGGCACTGATAACAACAGCATGGGTGGGAACTGCATCCCAAGATGTGACTGCGGGAGGAGAAAGCTTGAGATTGGTGTGGCAGGGCTGAAATCATGTGTGACCTCTGCCTCTCCCAGAGGGAAAGGTGACAGGATTGAAGGAAACAACAAGGACCAGTGTGTGTTCCTGTAAACAGAGGCGGATGTAGTACACCCAGCTTGTTTTGAAACACCTTTGAACAGCAACTTCGATGTTGAAAGTGTTTGGAGGGGAGCTGCCCAGAGGTGAGGGAGAGGAGAGATGTAGCTCTGAAGAGCTGGGTGAAAAATGGGGAGCAGAACCCCCTCTGGGAGCATTTGTGTGGGAGGGAAGAAGTGAGCGGGACACGGATCCAGGTGGGTTTTGCTGAGAATGGGCGAACTGTAGAGCCCCAAGAGGTTTTCTGTTGGGACAGAGAGTTTGCATCTCCAGCCAGCCCTGCTCCAAGCAGATGGCATGCCTCCTGGCTGGCGCAGGGATATGCCTGGGTGAGTTCTGGAGTTTGCAGGGATAAAGACCCCACAGCCCTGCTGGGCCCTGTCCTGGGGCTGTTCCCACACAACACCGTGCTTTGCGTCTTTCCAAGGAAGAGTAGGGATAACTTTGCCTGAAGGATGAGATGCTGGAGGCTTAGGGCAGATGTGCCACATGGCTGAGGAAATGAGGAAGCCCAGAGAGAGCCAAGACTGCCTGCAGGGTCAGGGAGGCTTTTCAGTGTTGCTTTGCCAAACGGGGAGCTGTGCCCAAAGGAGAGACCTTGAAGGGGAATTGGTGGATGAGTTCAGAAACAGCTTGTGAGAATAATCAGAATGAGTAGTAAATCCTTTTTCTAGCTCATCAATAGGTGCTCCTGCTTGAGAGCAGAGTTTGGAGAGACTGTGGTGCCCTAATTAACATTTCTGGCATCAGTGAGAGGAGCCTGGGGAGGCTGCCCTGCCAGAAATGCTCTTGCAGATGCGAGGATTTGTGTTATACCGAAGGGCTAGTAGTGCAGGCAGATGAACAACCAGGGCTGGATGATGTTCATCTTCAAGCTGAACTGAAAACTGCATTCATTTCTCTCTTACAACTGCCTCAAGCAAAGCAAAGAGGGGCACCTGGCTGGATACTCAGCCTGGGGTCAAGCTGCGCAAGGTCTTGCTGCAAGGCAGCACAGATGCTAAACACTTACATAGGCACCTCTCTCTTGAAAGAGAGGCTATTAAAGATGCAGGGTGCTCTGGGCAGGCACGGCTCTGGTCTTGCCCTGCTATTTGTTTCTGTCTCAGCAGAAGCTTTGGTCAGTTTGGTTTGTTTCAGTCTACATCTGCCACCCTGGCTAAGCATTGCCCATCCTCAAGGGACATCAGTGATCTCAGAGGTGGGGGGGGATCTATCCAGGCTCTACAAGTGGCTGTGTGGGTCACAGCTAAGAGGACAACCATGCTTTGGAGCATTGTATTCAGCTCTGGAAACCTAGGCATCCTTGCCCACAGCTCAGCTACTCCTAAGATTCATCTCTGAAGTAGCTCCGTGAGTCACTGTGGCCTGCACCTCTCTGGGAAGCACAAGGCAACTGCAGTGTTATCTCGTGTCCTTGTCATCTGAATAGGTGGTGGCTCATCCATGGTGAGCCAGTAAAAGCCAGACCTGTGGAGGTGGCTTGGGTATGTCATTTCCAAGCAGCGGCACGTGGAGTCTGCAGGGATGCTGCTCTGCTCCTGCCTGCGTCACAGAGCCCAAGGACATGTGCTGCATTGTCTCTGGGCACTGGTTAATGGTTTGTTAATGGCCATAAAATGCAGTTATACTACTCAGGTGTGGAGCAGATCCTCATGCTACCTACCCACACTCTGTTTGCAAGCAGCTGCCACAACCTGGGGGTCAAGAGAGCTGCGTCACAACCCTGTCTTTAATTTCCCGTGTACCTTAGAGCAGGTCATTGCTTCCTTGGCCTTGGGCAGCTCTTGGGTTGACTCAGGATCTTCCTGTAGTGCTCAACTGTCTGATCCCCAGATGGCTCATGATGAGTATTCTCGTCTGGAGAGGGATGTGTTGTCACCTGGATCTGGTCCACATGGATGGAAGTGGGCAAAACATGTTCTTGGGGGACACCACTTGGGTCCACATGCTAACAGAAGTGTTGGAGAACAGAAAGGGTTGGATACCAGCTATGAGGATGGCTTCTTCTCTGGGCTACCTGACAGGCAGTGGCAGAGATTGAGGTCAGTGAAGTTAGGGAGAGGAGGCCGTAGCATGCACATTGCCTCATGCTTAGGCTGTAAGGGAGCACCAGATCTAAGGTCAGAGAAGTTAAATTGGTGGGACAATGGCAGCCTGGGCATTTCTCTGTATACAGGCAGTGGGTCATGTCTGTAGATGTTTTATTACAGACTCACTGGAGTGTTGATGGCATGGGCTTCTGGAAGTCCCTCGTTGAATATGTCCCTCTTTGAGAAACAGGACTAGCACCAGCACTAATAATCTATCTCCCTGCTCCCTGCAGGGCCCCACGGTACTGGTCATGTCTTTGGGCTCTCCATCTGGTCTTTCATGTTCTGAGTCATGAGGCTTTTGGATCCAAGGTTCTTATGTGCCTTGCATTTCACACCTTATCTAAGAGGTCCATCCTCATGCCCAAGCACCTCTTGTAGTGTGAGCACTCTCTAAGGGGGAAGATGTGTCAGGGTAATGTAGTCTCTGGATGCTTAACTGCAGGGATATCCTTGGTGGAGCTCCCTGCTCTGCATGGGGTGGGTGCATTGGCAGCTGCCTCGTTGCAAAGTGAGCCTTTTGGGGACCCCTCTGCCATTTCCAGTGGGACCAGACATCAACATAGGTCCCTGTGGCTGTGTTGGCAGCAGCCACTCACATGAGCAGTGCCCAGTTCGGCTCCCACAGCAGACACTGGGGTTGAACTTCCATCTTTCTGCAATGTGGCCCTTCAGCTGGTGAGCCACCCAGCAGCGTACCAGCCCAGCAGGCAGCTCACCAGATGCCTGCCTCAGTCCCGTGGGTGCCAGTGGCTTCCTCCCACCGATGTGATGGCTTTTGGCACTTCCGTCATCAACAAAGCCCTTGGCAGGTTTGATGACTCCTGCCAGACCTGTTGGTGTCATGGGACCAGCATTTAATGAGAAGGGACCATGAGGGTGGAACATCTCCTGCAGGAAATGTCCTGTGTGCGCGCATTCTCTGTGGAGGCAAAGAGCTGGGTCCAGCTTCTTTCCCCAAACTCCAGGACAATGCAGTTGGGGTGTAGAGCAGTAGTGTTGGTGGAGGGTATAGGGGAGAAGGCTGAGAATGTAAAGGTGGTAGCATTAGAAGAATTGTCTTCCCAAAAGTCCCTTGGATCCCCCATAAGCCCACAGGATCTTCACTGAAGCATGGACACAGTCTGCAGTGGAGCCAATTACTGTTGTCGCAGGGCAAATAGGGAACGTGTTGGGACAGATTTGTGATGCGGGGGCTGGTTCCATCTCCGGATGTGCTGCCTGGGACACCTCACTGCATGTGGTGGCTGTGTCCTGGAGATATGTGCCCCAGCACATCACCCTACCTGTTCTATCACCTTCCCTGGATGTTGCAGATAGGGCTGGTGCTCGCTGATCACTGCCTGAGCTACACTTCATAATTAGTTGCAATAGGACCTGCCAACACTCCTTGTGACCCAGACCTCTGCCAGGGAGAGGTCATGTCTATCAGCCCTCACTAATCCCCATTTTCTCCCCACCTTTTTCTCTTAGCTGTGTCCATGTCTCCCTCTCTGAGGTGCTCAGCTGGGACACAATTGCTGCATGACCAAGACTGGCTTTTTGTGGTGCTTGGCTGAACACCGATATGTGTACTGTGGGCTCAACCACAGTGTCCTGGACACCACAGAAGTGCTGCTTGGAACAGGACAGGCAGTCCATCCTGTTCCTTACCCATGCTTGCTTTGCCAGCATTGCAAATTGCTGATCACCAGCAGCTTCTGCAGGGGCTGCCTGGGATTCACCTGCACAGCTTAAGTCCCCTGACCTCTCAGGTTCATGGTTCAGCTCAGGGGAGAGCACAGCAGGGTATTAACGAGAGGGACATACCCAGGCAGGGGTGAGAGCGCCTTGGAGCTGTGAAGGAGAGCCAGGCTGGTTTTTCCAGGAGCCAAAAGGACTGAATGCAACCAGTCCTCAGAGACCCGCTTTGCTCAAGTTGGAGGTTTCCCCATAAAATTCTAGTGTCATTTTCTGCCTGGGAGATAGAAACAGAAGGTTGTGCTTCTCTCCTTTGCCTGCATGTGAGCAGTTCTGTGGCACCCTCAAGCCCCTGCTTCCCCTGTGGGCCCCAGCCTCTGCCTTTGAGGGCTGCTCTGAGCACAGCTGGGCCAGCACAAAGCAGGGGAACTGGGGTCCAGAGGAGGGAGGAAGGTGTGAATGCAAGGTACCGCAGTCAGAGCTGCATGGGGAGATGGTTATCCCTCTGTACCAGCTTGTTAAGTCATCGCTTTTGTCTAAAATTTTGTTTTCAGCTGAAAGTTCATCTCTAGAGGTGCTGCTTTTTGTGCCTGTGCCAGGTTTCATTGACAGCTTGTGCAATGGACTCTGCAGAAGGTGATGTGAGCACGTGTGTGGTGCCTGGGGATGCTGTTTTGGTGAATCCATGGGCAGCCCTTCCCATCACAGCCTCCCACCAAAGGATGGGATGTGGGGACACGAAAGGGTCAGGGGGGCGTTCTGATCCTTCTGCAATGGCCCAGAAGCTGAGGGGTGGCTCACATCCATGTATGCATGGGTACTGATGGAGCAGCCCCGTCACTGTGTGGGAGTGCTGGCAGCGAGCTGATGCGGCAGGGCATTGGCATCGGCTGAGTGGCCTCAAAACCCAGGGACAGTCTTGCACAGCCCCACGCAGTGGAGAGGGCACGTGGTGCTGCTGTGGTGTGTGTGCTCAAGGAGATTTTGAAACACACCAATATGGAACTTTGCCTTGATCACCGTGGCTTAGCCAGGTTTAATTACAGGGTGCAGTGGGGATGGGTTCAATCAGCTGGCATCTTTGGGAGGCAGGATGTGTGTAGCTGCATCCTTGGACCAGGGAGGAAGACAGTGGGTATGAGCTGGGGTCAGGGGGCAAGCACTCACACCCATTACCCTCTGGGGGGGTTTTGTCATCTTTTGTGCCACTAAAAGCCGGGCTCCTAGCTGGACCTGTTTTCCCACCATGCCACACATGGGGTAACTATGGGGCAGAGGTTCTCATGGATGAGATCAGGGCTGCAAGGCGTCCAAGGCTGCCCCCCACAGCAGGTAACAGCATCAGCAAAGGCACCTGGAGTATGCAGGAAACCCAGGCAAGTCCAAACGGTCTCTGATGCTGATGGGAAACTTCCTGGCGCTGCTTGGTGGATGGCAATAGAAAGCCATGAATTTCAGCATAACATGATTATAAGGCAGAACTTGTAAGAAGTCCCACTTTTCTCATGCTATGGTAGTCTGTCCTGAGCTTTGTATTCACTGCCCATGCAGCTCACCTTGGTGCACATTCTCCTCAACCCAGTTTTAAGCTGCTCTCATAAGCTCTTACCAAGTCAAACAGACAAGTCTATGAAGCCTGGGATTCATCCCAGCCAGCTAGCCCATCTGACACAGTGCAAGTCTCCTGGCCTGTTCCAGGTTTTAAAAACGCTATTTCAAAGGTTTATTATTATTAAGACATATTCTTAACTTTGTCTTCTATTCTGGCTTGGACAGACCTCCTCTGTCTGCCCAGAGCTTGCTGAAGGAGGGATGCTGAAAGGCTTGATGCAGTCGTGCCTCCTGCAGGTGACATGAGCTGGACAGCCTTAGAAAAACATGGTTTCCAGGGCATATCATATGCCTGTTCACCCAGGTCTTGTTTGACTCACAGGCATAAACAAAAGTGTCACTGCTGAGGTCAGGAGGGAAACCTCTCAATTTGCTGTGCAACTCAGGGTCACGTCATGCGCTTTCCTGTCTAGTCAATTTGCTCCATGAGATGAATTTCCTCCTTCGGTAGATGCAGGTAGGGATGATCTTCCCTTGCCCTGGGCACCTGCAGTGCAGCTGCATGATGGAGCTGATGCACGAGGCACTGTCACTGCTTGCTGCAGCCCCTTGGCAGGCTGCATGGCCTCCTGCCATCCAACCATGTGTTGTCCCCAGGTGAGAGGCATCTATTGAATTTTTGTCACTTCACATGCTCCCGTATCTCTCTGCTGGTCCTTGGCAGTTATTGACAGCCGGCATGGAGCTGTAGAGCCCACAGACATAGAATCATAGAATAGTTGGGGTTGGAAAGGACCTTAAGATCATCTAGTTCCAACCCCCCTGCCAGGGGCAGGGACACCTCACACTAAACCATGTCACCCAAGGCTATGTCCAATCCAGCCTCGAACACCGCCAGCGATGGAGCATTCACAACTTCCTTGGGCATACTCCACCAGACTCTTTCTATACGTAACCCCTGGCAGGCACAGCTGGACTAACTTATACTGCCTTGTAAAATCCAGCATGGGAATGGTAACAAGGAGACCTGCTTCCTGCAGCTTAGATCTCACACAACAGGATGTGATGTTGGCAGCTGAGGCCATGGGACCAAAAGCCACAGGAGCTGAGGCCACAGGGAGATGCTGAGAAGATCTACAGCAAGTACCAGGATTGTGCAAGGATCACACACGTCTTTAGCTCACCCTGTTAACCTCTGGGCCAGACAACAAGGAATATGTTGTGTGCCACCAGGGCTGCTAGTTATCACAGAATCATAGAATAGTTAGGGTCGGAAAGGACCTTAAGGTCATCTAGTTCCAACCTCCTGCCATGGGCAGGGACACCTCACACTAGACAGTGCTGCCCAAGGCTCTGCCCAAACTGGCCTTGAACACTGCCAGAAATTGAGCATTTACCACTTCTTTGGGCAACCTGTTCCTAAATTAGCCAGAGAGTGTTCCGTGCAGGTGTGTGTCCTTCCCACTCACAGCACTCATACCAGACAGGAGCGGCTGACAAGCCAGAGGGTTGTGCTGCCATTCAGAGACAGGTTGGAGAAGTGGGCTGACAGGGACCTCATGCAGTTCTACACAGGGCAGTGCACAGTCCTGCACCTGGGCAGGAACAAGCCCGTACAATGGGACATGCTGGGGGCAACCCACCTGGAAAGCAGCTTGGCAGCAAAGGCCCTGGGGGTGCTGGTGGACACCAAGTTGAACATGAGCCAGAAACGTGCCTTTGCTGCCAAGGTGGCGAATGTCCTGGGGTGCATTATTGGGGAATGCTGTGATACTTCCCCTCTGCTCAGCACTGGTGAGGCCACACCTGGAGTGCTGCATCCAGTTGCTTGCTGCCCAGTACAAGAGAGACATGGGCATACTGGAGAGAGACCGGAGGAGGGACACTCATGATGAAAGGACTGGAGCACCTCTTCTGTGAGGAACGGCTGAGCGAGCTGGGACTGCTCAGCCCGCGGGAGGCTCAGGGTGGTCTCAGGCAGGCCGGCGCTGGCTCCCTGCCCCGGAAATGAGGCATTTTAATTGCGAAGAACTTTAACGAGTGACAGCCCCAAGCCCCGGGCTGGCTCAGCCGGGCTCTGCGCGGGGCTGCGGGACCACGCGGTGGTGCTGCGCCCCTGCGGAGCACCACTGCAGCGGCGGGGGATACTCCAGGAGCGGCGGCTGCGCCGGCGGCCTGCGCGGGGTCACCCACCCTCGGCACCGAGCATCCCTCCGGGAGCGGCGGCCCCGAGCTGTCCTGGAGCGCTGCTCCGCTGCCTCCCTCGGTCCTGCCCAGCTCGGCAGCCCCTGACATCACACCGAATGACACCCTGTGCCCAGCGTCCAGGTCAGCCCGTGTCTTAAGCCTCCCCCCTCATTTCCGTGGCCTGACTTGACGTCCCTTGTGACAACGTGCTCAGAACCTGCTGCCCAGTCCTTCTGGGGGCCCAGATCAGCACAGGGAGGTGGAAGGCGCAGAAGAACGCTCCTTTCAGGGGTCTAGGAGGACAGGTTTTTTGCATCCACAGCTCCAGGCACAGAGATGCTCTGCAGGTCTGTTAGATTCTTTTTTTCCTTAGCCTCAGTGATGTTTTCACTTGTGGCCCTTGAAGAGCACCATCTACCTGCTTCCTTGGGCAGCCCTGGCTCTGCACTAGACCAGTTGCACAGAATGGGGTCAGGCATGGGAACACTGGCGCCTCCTACTCAGGCTAAGAGCTGAGCCATCCTTCTTCAGCAAGACAGAAAAGCCAGAGCCACACTTGATTGCTCCACTGTCCTCTCTGGGTTTGTCTTGGCTTTTTTCTTGAAGGGGGAATGTTGAGGGTTAGAGATGACCACAGTGAACCCAAAGTGCCTGCCACTGTCTCCTCTTGTCCCCAAAGGACAGCATTAAACTTGTCTTTAACCCAAGCTAAATACCACCAGAAAGGCTTTCTTCCCCTTATTAAAAACCAAAAAAAACCCGAAATCAAGAAAGGATGTCAGTGATATGTAAATTCCTTCCTTTCTATTTTGAAATACTGCGGTCAATCTGTTTTCCGCCATTTTCCAGCCTTTAAAAGTTACTGCTGGGAAAGGGCTTCAAAAGTTTTAGGTGCTGCTCGCAGTGGGACTTCTTGGAGCTGCTCTCAGCTGCTAACCCTGGCAGTAGCATGACTGCCTGGGGCCCGATGCTCAAAGCCAGCTGGAGGCCCCACTGTGCAGGGGCTGGGGCTCCAAAAGCCCTGGCCTTGCAGCCTCAGGGCAGTCTGTGCTGACAGATGGAGCAGCTACCCCCGAGGAGGCTCAGCTGCTGTCATCACGGAGCAATGGAAACAGAAATTCAGGAGCTGGTGC
Source organism: Ara ararauna (assembly GCA_028858755.1). Taxonomy (NCBI): domain Eukaryota; kingdom Metazoa; phylum Chordata; class Aves; order Psittaciformes; family Psittacidae; genus Ara; species Ara ararauna. Next base: position 48,297,577 of record CM054382.1, read on the forward strand.
CCAAGGGGCTTTTTATCCTTAAGAGAGCTTGATGGGGGAGGCCTACAGAAACGCCTTTCTGCTCCTACTATTCTTCAGTTGCCTGAAGGTTCACTGTCCCTGTCCTCCCACCCTCTCCAGTTGCTTCCCCTCCTGCTCTGTTCTGCTCAGCCTTGCTGCAGGGACTCACACATTGCTGTCCCCTTCTCCAAAGGCTTCAGCTCCCAGGGAGGCAGAGGGAGAGGAAGGCACAGCGCCATGCCATACACAGCCTGTGGTCCTGGCCCTGGCGTCAGCAGCTTCTGCAATCCCCCGTGCCACAGCAGCTTCCTCTCTCACACAAAATGTTTTCTTTGTGTCTGGCAGCTCCATCCCCGCAGACTGTCCCTGGGAGACAGCAATGGGATGGGAGGGTGGAGACCCCCTAGAGAGGTGTCTGGTCCCAGGACTGCAAGTACCAGTTTTGGGGTGGTTTGGGGACACGAGTGCATTAAGGACTGGGGGTGCTTTGCCCGCGTACAGCCTTGATTCAGTGAGAGCTTCACGTGGCCCCTCGTGCCACCCACTGTGTCTGTGGCTTCTTCCTCTGACCCATGAGCAGGTTTTGAGGCAACTGTGAGCCTGTGCCATAACTGGGGCATGGTGCTGGCTTGTGTTTGATCTCCATCGTTACATTTATAAGGGCATCTCAAGTTTCCTCGTGTGTCAGCGAGGCCCAGACATCCTCAGGGCAGTGCCGACACCTACGCAGTGGAGGATGCTGCGACTGTGCTTTCTGCAGGAACAGTGCGTCCAAGACGTTTCCGTTTGGCAGCAGGCACAGGAGGATACAGGACTGCCAGAGTGGGGCCACTTCCCAGCGGCATCAGCCTAAATGTCAGTAAGCACATGGAGGTCTGCATTCATAGCTAGGAGCCCGTGTTTGAAACATGAACTGCTTGCGTGACCCCAGCGCATGCAGTGTTCCCACATGCAGGCGTGCTGTGCTGTGCCCTGCCATCAGCACGGCTTCCCTGCAACCCAAAGCACGTGGAGGATGAGAACCAGGCTGTTACTGAAGATGGAAAAGGCGCCAGGCAGGCTGTAAGATTTTCTGTCCCCCACCAGCTCCCTGGCAAGCTGCAGGGGTGGGATGCGCAGGTTTGCTTGGCGCAGACAGGCGATGTGGGTTATTTTTGGGGAGACAGGTTGCAGCCCTCCAGAGAAGCCCCGTGTGCGGGAGCAGGAAATGCCCAAATCAGCCCCAGCCTCCTCCTGGCCGCAGCCTGTCCCACATGGACAGCTTGAGCACCCATCCCTGTCCCCGCCGGGCTCCGGTGAGCTGCGGGCAGCCCCCGCCGCAGGTGTGAAGCGCCGCCCGGGGCGGCCCCGGTCCCGCCCCGCCGCCCGCTCGGCCCCGCCCGGGGGCCTATCCCGCCGCGGAGGGAGGACCGGAGGGAGGGAGAACCGATCGACCAGGGCGGGAGCCCGGCCAGGCCCCGCCCGCGCCCGCCTCGCCGCGCCGCACCTGAGCGAGCAGCGGCGGCTCCGCGCTGGCCCCGGCCCCTCCGCCGCCCTCCCATGGCTCGGCCGCTGCCGCTGCTGCTCTGCCTGGCCGCGCTGGGCGCCGGCTGCCGGGCAGGGCCCCCCCCCGCCGGTACGGCCGGGCCCTCCGCCGAGCCGCTGCAGGACGAGGCGGACAACCAGGAGAACATCCTCTCCCAGGTACCTGCTGGCGAGGGAGCGGGGCACCGCGGGGCGGGGGGATGCTGTGTGCGTCCAGGGCCGTGCTGGATGTGCTGGGGGATGCTGGATGTGCGTGCTCGGCGGTGCTGGGGGATGCTGTGCGCACTCCGGCATTCATGGGCTGTGCTAGGGTGAATGCCCCTGTAGAGAGTTTTATCACCCCGGAGTGCAGTGAACTCCCTGAAGCCCAGAGGGGAGCAGTTTGCAGCCTCTATCCTAACGTTTCCGTGGGGGAAGCTCAAAAACCGGGGAGCCCCTTAGGAGGGGAATTGGTGGAGCCTCTTTGTGTGCAGAAAGGAGGGAGCCAGGCTCTTTCCTCACCAGTGGGATGTGGTGGAGGTTTCTGTTAGATTTGGCCGATCAGACTGTGTGTTATTATCTGCCCTCGGAAATGGCTTATGTGGAGTCTATTGGAAATGTACCGTCAAAGTTATTTTTGTGCTTGGGCTTTCAGAAGCTCTGTCTGCAAATCTCTGTAAAGGAAATTCCTGGCATTGTATGGGGCTAATCAGAAATACTGCTTCACCACCAGGTTACGCTGCTCATAGGGTGGCTTTCAGTAACCCTTCCAGTGCACCCTTACCCCATTTGCCCATGTAAAAAACCTCTTGTTCAGGGTGACAGGTGACTTACTGGGTTTACTGGACATAGAGCATCAAAAGACATCAGGATGGGGTTCTTATTTAAAATTCCTGTATTTAAGATTCCAAGTGGCTAGGTCCGTTGTACGCCAAATGGAATAAAAAATACCCTGTTGGGAGAAGCCAGTTTTTATTCCCCTTGTAGGCAAGGACCAGAAAGCTCTGCACTCTCTAGAAAACTTGTTGGATTTTGGAAGAGCCGGCCAGTTTCCTTGAGATTTATGGTGCCCAGAGTGTCCCTGTTCGGACTGTGAAGTCCAGGGTGCCCTTGTCACTTGCTGGGCGAGCAGAGGAGATGTTTGCTAACTGCTGGTGACCTATGCTCAGCTGTTAGGTGACTATGACAAGGTGAAGGCGGTGTCCGAAGGCTCCGACTGTCGGTGCAAATGCCTGGTCAGGCCCCTGGGCCGTGGCGCCTGCCAAAGGATTAACGAAGGCGCGTTCAAAGCGGAGGATTTTTACACGGTGGAAACCATCACGTCAGGACCCAGCTGCAAGTGTGCGTGTGTGGCCCCCCCCTCGGCGCTCAACCCCTGCGAGGGGGACTTCAGGCTGAAGAAGCTGCGGGAGGCGGAGAGCAGCGACCTGAAGGTAGGAGAGCACCTTGAATTTGGGATTCTTCTGGGAGGGGGAGATCTTCTGAAGCCTTTTCTTTTGGGGCTTTCTAAATAAAACCCTTTCTTCCTAAACTTTCTTTTATAAAACCTCTCCTAGTTGCCTTTATGGCTACATGTTTGATATAAAAATCAAGCTCAGCTTAAGGGATTGATGTGAGCAGCTGCAGATTCACCCCATTCACCCCACGCCACCTGGGGTCCCCTGTGGCTGCCTGTGCTGGAAGCCCAGGAGGGATTGGGCTGCTCCCTGCCCTTTGTCCAGCTCTGCATGTCCCTGGGGCACAGCTCTGCAGCTGCCAGGGCTGTTTCTGGCAGCAGAAAGGGGTTCCTAAGGACCCAGGCAAAAAGCTGTTCTGCCTTCAGGGACCAAAAGCTGCTGATGCGTCAGTGTGAGGGTGTGTTACACAGCTCCTGATGGCAGCATGGGTTTTGTTGGTTTAAATGCTGACAGTTCTGTGCTAGTCAGTATTTTGTCTCTTTAGTAATATCTTCCTCTTTTCCAAATGTGCCAGTGTTTGTTTTAAGAACTCATGGCTCTGAGTGGATGCTTTCTTTTGCTGGTCTAGCAGCTGGCGGCAGACCCTGCTGATTTTCCCAGTTTGTTACCTGCACAGGGCAGCAGAAATCCTCCCCAAAGGGCCACTGGTTTGGTCCAGCCTTGGGGAGTCCCCAGAGCAGAAGGTTGAGTGCCGGGATGTACCCTGGGGCAATGCTGCTTGTCCCAGCTCAGGAGAGCAAGCAGCATGCAAGGTGCTGTGGGGCAGCCTGCCACTGGGGCCACCGTGATGGGCTTGTTCTAATTAATTTGGAGCTCAAGGATGTGTTTTGTCTTGTCTGACTGCAGACAGTTAGCAGCTTCTTGTCCAAGCTTCCCTGCAGCTAGGGAAGATAAACAGGCACGGGCAGACAATCCATCATTTCAGAGAAGGAGGAGACCCCGCCTGGAGTTGTTTGGTGGTCCCTCATCTGCAGAAGGAGCCAGGATGTCCCACTTGGCCTTAGATGAAGAACTGGGAGCTCCCCGTGGTTAGGGGTGGGGACACCCTTTGAGGTGATGGAGTCACCCCTCTAGTCCCTCACCAGGAAGCAGGCTCCTTCACCAGCAGCTCACACCCCTCTCCCTGTCCTCTCCTGAGCTGGACAGCCTCCAGGAGGAGCAGAGCGGCATGGCTATTTGCACCCTTGGCTCCAGCTGCCTCTTCCCACCAGGGAGCAGCTCACAGCCAGCTGTGGTGTGAAAGCTTGTCCTCTAGGAACTGGCCCAGGCTCCCCCTCTCATTTCGCAACCATTGGCGGCCAAACGATTTCACAAGGTTTATTCAAATACACACACGTGGGGTTTCTCTGTGCTGCAAGAGTCAAGCCCCAGGAGCTGTGAAAACAGGCTTGCATTCTCGCTGGGCACAGAGCCTCTCCTAGGGCTGAGCTCGCTGGGAACAGCCACCTCTTGTAGGAGAAGATGGGAAGCAGGAGGTGATACAGCCTCAGTTCTTGTGTGACTCATGAGGAGCAGCTCCCACGCTCATCGGCAGGGGGGCCGGGAAACCCAGGCCTCCTCATTGCTCCTGACAGCCCCAGGGCTGGTCTCATGAGCATTGTTCCTGCCCCCTGCAGCAGCAGGAAGCATGCAGAGTCGTGCTCTATGTCTGTTGTGTTTTATGAGGCTTTCTTATGCTCCGACTCACAAGCCCTGGGTACTCCACGTGTGGAGGAGCCATGAGAAGCTCCCTAAAATGAGAGCCCTTCTTTATGAGGGATGGGCTGGAGGATGTCCCCCTGAAGGAACAGTGAGGAAGGGAGTAGATAAGCCCAGGCAGCAGGAATGTACCGCTGAGCCACCCGAGCTCAGTTGAATGCCTGTGCCGAGTGAGCATCCCAGCTGAAGGTTTCAGTCCCATCTGTGCCTTTAATAAGGTCCTATAGGACTTTATGGACCATCAGACCAGTGAGAGCAAAGTCTGCAGCTGGTGAAGGGAAGGAAACAGCAAGTTGCTGTGTGCATCAGTATGGTCTTTTTGGGAGGCTCAGCTTGGTGTTGGCAGGGGTAGCTAGATCTAACATCTATTTTTGTGAAGTGGCAGCATGCTGCTCCTCTGCTTGCAGGCACAGCGTGTGTTCTGGGGTCTCGGGTGCAGAGTCTTGCAAGGAGTCTGTGCTCAGGAAGATTTGGAAGGTGGTTAATAAAGTCTGCGGCCTTTGTGCATTGATGGAAACTATCCAGCCTGGAGGGAAAGCACATGTCTCCAGTGGCTGTCTGGCAAGTTGAGTGCATTGTATCGGTCGTCTCCGTCCAGTTCTTGGTGGAAAATGGATGCACAGCCATAAAACAGCCCTTGTCTCTTAACGCTGCCATTTTATCTGGCCCAAAAAAATCTTTCCTTTGCTGTCAGCTCCACAGGGAGACTGCAGAGGCTGGGGTGGAAACTCAGAGTGCTGCCAGCAGTCCTGCCTGCGCTTCGTCCCTGTTTGTGGAGCTCTGTTGACCAGCTTGTAACTGCTGGGAGAAAATGCCACCACCTTGTAGCAATTCCCATGCACTGAAAACACTTCTCAGCTGTTGGGGCTGTAGGGTCTGCAGCACCATGCTGGGCATGTGGGTACAGGGAGCGGGTGCGCATGGGAGTCAAGGCAGGGAATGGCCCAGGAGCCTTCCTCACCAGCCTGTGCCTTGCTCAGCACCATCCTCTGCAGACTAAGCACTATGAGATGCAGAACAAGGGTATTTCTGTCTGGATCCTCAGGCTTGATGAGCAAGGGCTGATTCTGGGCAGGATGCAGGGACACAACCGTTGCCGCTGCAGGAAGGGGGTGAGTTAATGCAGAGCCTCTCTGAAACGGGTGGCTGAAGGTGAAGGCAGCATCCCTGTGGTAGAGTTGATCTCCAGGGAAGCAAGCTGTTACCAGGCTGGCACTGGATTTCAGTTGCTTCACTCTTGCATTTGTGAATATTTTTTTAAGTTTTTAAACAAGTTTCTTCTTGTTCCAGGAAAAAAAAGCACAGGATGGCACGAACTCAGAGTGATCTCAGACTCACTTTTATTTGAGCTGCTGTTCTCTTGTTGCCTCGTTTGCTGCCAGTCATGTCATTGGTGGAGTAGCTAATCCTTTGGGCCTGTGGCAGAACCTCCCTAGTGCTGCCAAGGAGAGCAGTGCTTCTCCCTGCTCTGCTTGCTAATCCCCAGCACCCAAAACATGCTCCTGAAGCTCTGCAGAGGTGGCATGTGTTGCTCTGCTTGCTGTGCTCTGAGCACTGCAGCAGGGCTGTGTGAGGAAAAACTTGCTTTTTCATAAGTCTTGCACTGAGATGAGTGCATTGCTCTTGACTCTTGAGTTGTACAAACCATGCAGGTACTTCAGAGCAAGTGCCTTTGACTGATGGTGTGCTCCCTTTGCCTTGCAGCTGTCCTCCATTGTCGAGATGCTGGAAAGTGCCTTTTATGGTTTGGACCTTCTGAAGCTGCACTCGGTCACAACCAAGCTGGTGGGTCGGGTGGAAAAGCTCGAGGAGGTAAGATGAGTCCCACTCTCTCCTTCAAGGCTGTTGCCTTCTGTAGGACTTACCTCAAGTCAAGTTCTTGGCACCTTTAGTGCATTCAGAGTCTTGTTTCTTTTGGAAGAAATGTTAATTGCCTATTAGGCTGAAATTAAACTTGACCAGACGAGGCTGTTCAGACCAGATCAGACTCTTCCATGTTCCTCACTGGCAGTGTCCAGTGCTTCACCACTCCATTATCCTCCCCTGACCCTCTCTAGTGTCTCCCCCGTCCCTTGTGTCTCAAACTGCATGCAGGATTCCAGCTGCAGCCTCATAGGTACCAGTATCCCTTTGGGGTTAGACGGGCCCGCCGTTAAGTTTTTCCTCTTCCAAGTTTTATGTCTGTGCTGGTGTGATAACTGCTCTGAAGTGGCTGCTTTCGTGCTGTTTGATGTGGGCGCTAAAGGTTCAGGGCTGGTGTTGGGGTATGCTCACCAGGACTGCTGGTAGCCAAGGAGGTCAGATTCCTTAAGGACCAAGTTACATCTTGGCCTGTGTTAAGAAAGAGCTGAACCCTCACACTCCAAAAAAGATACACAAAGTACCTTCCTTTTTTCTTTTCTTTGTTTTTTCAGAGCAGACTTCCAGTGAAATGCTTTTCACTCCCATGCAGTGTAATATTTCTTTGGCTAGCACAGCATAGGGTTTGCAGTGTGTTAAGCTGTGCTCAGCTATGTAGCAACAGGTTGCCAGATTAAATACTGGAGTTTTCTCCCGTGGTCCATATCTGGGACAGTAATTCCACATTCTCGTCAGAGTGGAGCAGTCCTGTTCGTCTGCAGCCAGGAGCCGAGAGGCGATGATTTATAAAGCCAAAATTCCGCTTGCAAAGTGTTTCGGGAAGGCACGGCGTGCTTCATCCTGGGGTCAGGAAGGAGCCAGCCGAGAGGAGCGTGTTTGCCTGGGGGGCTCTGTGTTTCCAAGCACAACGATTGACCCAGAAGGGGAAAAAGGGTTTTGAGGTCTAAAAATAACAAAGCACCAATGTTTTTGTTTGCAATCCCACCCTCTTCCTGTGGTTTAGCATATTCTCCGGTTGTTTCTTGGGTTCCTAATTAGTGGAGAGGAGTGAGGGAAGTGGGAGCTGTGCAGCCAGCCCTATGCCGCACGTTCCCATTGGGGAGCTTCACCCCTGTGACACTGGTGGCCACAGATCTGGTGGTAGAGTGAGACCTGCCCCATGGCACAGTGAGCTGGTCTCCCCCAGAGCCGGGGATAGGAAGGGCCCCATAAGGACAAATTGATGGTCTATTGGTATTTAACATCAACAGTTCGCTGGATTAGGGATGATGAAGGGAACAAACAGGCCTTTTTCGGTCTCATTTGTGGATCTGTGGTCTGCGAATTTATCCCTCTGAAACCAGCTGGCTGCAGTCTTCTTTGGTACCAAAGTGGCCCTGTGTACCAGCCAGTTCCTGCACAGGGGTTCAGTGCCAGCAGTGCTGGTGACAGTTGTATGTCTAAGTGCATCAGGATGACCTTGCAGCGTGGCTGCTCTCCTCGCAGCCTGTCGCAGCAGCGCAGACAGGCAGGAAGCTTGGTCTGGCTGATGTAGTTTGGCCAGGGAGGGAGCAATGAAGGTGTGGGAAGGGGGAATTCACAGATTTGGGTCTTTAATTTCCCAGGAGTCGGACAGTGGGAGCATGTAACAAGCAGTTGAAGCTGTCTGCAGGCATTCGGATGGGATGGAGTGGGACAAGAGAGGTCTGAGTTGATGGAGAATCATCATCTGGTACATGAAGATTCCCCTGGTGCTGCTGGGGCAGGGTACAGCTGATGCAGGCAGCACAGGCAGCAGGTGTGAAATGCCTCCTGCTGCTGGCTTAGCATGTAAATTCCTGTTGCGAAGATGAGGATCATACCCTGCATTGATCACGGGATCCGATATGGACAGCTGAGATGCTGAACAAGAGCCTGGCATGGCTTTAAAGCATCAGCCTCCCAGGAGGGTGTGCTTTTGGCAGCTGCTCCCCAGAAAGCAGCTGAGCGGCCTCAAGCAGCATCACAGGCCAGGCTTTGGTGGTGTCTCCCCACTCAAGGGGAGGCAGATTTTATCCCTAAACAAGTCATAAGCCAAACATTACACAGAATAAGTGATAAGGGCACAAGGCTGTCAGAATCAGTCATCCTCCCAAGAGGAGGATGTTATCAAAGCTACTTCTGCTCCTGTGCTGCTCCTACGAGAGCATCATGAAACTCTCTGTTCCTTTTCTTACTACAGCAAAATGCTCGCTGAGAAGCCCCTGTGTTGTTGCACTCAGCCGCAAAAATTGCATGATAAATATGTATCTCAGAGTTCCTGGGTAAAGACTGGGAATTCAGATGCCCATGGAGGGGGACTGGGGGTTAACAGCTCAGGATGGTGGTGTTGCAGAGATGAGAAGTTATTGTGAGTTGTCTGCAGTATAACAAGGCATTTTACACAAATGTTGTTGATAAAGAGAAGGAGCCCTCAATACTGGTTCCAAAGCGCTAGAGCCTTCTCTCGGAGGCAGCTTCTCTGCTTTGTCTTTAGCTTGCAGCTGTTGCATCAGCTGGTGATGTTGAGGTTGCAGATGGAGGTCACGGTGGGGTTTAGGAGAAATTAATGGTGGAACAGATTGATAATGGGAAACCACCCTCAGTCTCTGTGCAAAAATGCTGTGATTGATGTGCCATCTATTCAAAGCAGTAAAATACCAAGGAGTGATGAGCAGAGACTGCAGCAACCTCTTGGATATCAGGTGTGCCTATGGTTGGAGACTGAGAAGGGCAAAGGGTTTGTTTGCCCTGGGCTGCCTGATGAGCTGCTGCCAGCCCCAGCTCCCTCCTGGTCCCAGGGCAGCTTTCTGAGTGTCCATGGCTCTCCTCTCCTCCCCACATTCTCCCTCTTTGTGGGAGTGGAGGGTGGTGGGGAGGAGCAGTCCCTGAGTGTGGCACTGAGCAGCCAAGCAGTGGGGCAGGACTGGGAGAAGAGAAACCAGACAAGTGGGATGCAGACCTCAAGGATTTGCCTCAGGGATCAGGCAGGCAGCAGCCCATCAGGATGGGATCCTGCTTGGAAAGTGGGATTAATAAATGGGAGATGAACTTGCTGCCATAGGCAAAGGAGTCAAGGCTGGGACTTTAGATGCTTTAGCTTGTCTTTTCCTCTTACTTCTATAAGCCAGTGAGCATGGCCGAAGGTCGGCATTGAAGAAGCTCGAGGCTACTCTCTCGCCCCATGGGGCATTGTGGGAAAGGGTGGATCTGTGATGCGCACACCCAGGATGGGGTTTCTGGATCCCACTGGGATCAGGGGCACCTTCTTAGCAGCTGAAGCATCCAGCTCCATGGAGAAACCCAGCTGTGAGCCCAGAACAGGAGCATGGAGCTCACTGACTCCTGGGCTGCATTTTGGGGGACCACAGACCATCCCTTGTCTTTACACGGGGTAAAGTCCCCTCTCCTGCTTTTCTAGGGCATGTCCAGGAACTTCACGCAGCAAGGCCACCGGGCAGGAGCCAGCGTGGAGGAGGGTCTGCAGGATCCCCACCGCAGGGGCCGGGAGAACTGCTCCAGCCTCCTCACCAACAGCCTCGCTGACATCGAGGGCTCGCTGCAGCGGGACGCCGAGGCTGCCTACATGCATGCAGAGGTAGGACCGCCCAGGCGGGTTGCACGGCTCGAGATCGCTGCTGCAGCGCGAGCCAGCCCTGAAGGTGTCTCTGGATGTGGCCCCTGGCCCAGGGTTATTTTCTCCTTGGCTCAGCCGACCCCATTTCCGTGCCTCCGGCTCCAGCCCGCTCCTCGCGGCTGCCGCCGGGATGTAGGAGGGAGCTGGAGCGGGCAGCTCCCCGGGCCGCCCCCCTTCCCCTGGGGCTGCTGGTGTGCGAGGTCAGCGGCCGTGCCGTTTGGAAAGCATGATGTCATTGCTGGCGGCTGGGAAGCGCTGGGAAACTCGGAGCCTTTGACTAGCAGGGCCTGGGGCTCAGGGCAGGGCAGGCTGTCCCCCTCCATCCCTCCCAGGCCATTATCCGTCCCCAGCCAGGCCCTGCTCCTGGTGGGCTCCAGGCAGAACCTCCAGCATCTCACTGGCTCCAGCCCCAGGCTGTGGGGATCCCTGTGGGGACTGCCCCAGTGCAGGGGCGTTCTGTGCTGGGGCAGTGGTTTCTGTGCAGCCCCAGAAAGTGTGTTGGGAAAAGGCCTGCCCAGGGTGTCCTGACCCCCTTGCTGCTCTGATCCATGCTGGATGGCTGCTGGAGCACCCTGCCTTCACCCCAGGGTCTCCTCTGCAGGGCGAAAGGAGGTGTCTGGTGATGGGGGGTCTGCTGCTGCATCATTTCCAGCTCAAAGAGGGGTGTTCAGCTCCAGGGAGTGAGAGCATCCTGCACATGGTCCCAGCGGGTCCTACACAGGGGGATGCTCCCCGAGCCCTCTCGAGAAGGGTGGGCTCCCACTGTGCCCTGTGGGGCACTGACCCTGATGTGCTGTGCGCTCTGCTCCAGGCAGAGCTCTGTATCCAGCAGTGCTCCCAGCACCTCTCCCCTGCTCCCCAGGCCATACCTGAAGCATGGGCTCTGCTGCTCGCTGGAGAGGAGCCAGCCCAGGCCAGGCAGGAGAAGGAAGTGTGGGGCTTTTATTACCCCGGGTGACCTCATTTCCCAATGTTCCTCTTTTCTCACTGTTAATTGCAGCGGGGCTGTGAAGGAGCCCTGTGCCTGTCTCCTCAGCCAAATGGGCACCGCTTCAACCTTTCAGCTGTCTTTCCGATTTCCTTTAATGAGATGAAATCCGTCAGGCATGAGCTGTGGCAGCTGGTGGCTGCCTCAGTGCAGAGCTCCCGCTTCCCACCCTGGCTGGCGAGATCCCACTCCCTGCCCTGGGGATGGTTCCTGGTCCCTGCCTGTCAGGACCTTCAGCCTCTGCTCTGCCAAAGCTCAGTGCACATTGCACGCTCCTCATGGATCAGGGGCTGACAGTGCAGGGGGTGGATGTACGAGCAGTTGCAATGAGTTGTGCCCTGCAAATGCTGCCTCAGGGTCCCCCCACCCTGCCCTCACATCCTGCATCCCACAGCCTGTGTTTTACTGAGCACCAGGTCCCAGTTTTGCAGGGTGGCACCAATGTCATGCAGAGGCAGTGCTGGTCTGCCACCCCTGCTGCCTCCTGGAGGGTTTCCCACAGTGGAGAAAGGACTGAAGATGACTCTGAGAAGGGAGGGAGGGCAGTGTCCTACCCAATGCTCAGCTGGCCAGCCTGACCTGCCCCATCTTTCAAAACATGGCTATTCTGGCTCCCCACTAACAACCTCCTGTGTCTCTTTCAGGGAAAATATGAAGAAAGATTCCTGAAAGAGGAAACCATATCGCAGCAGATCAACTCTGTTGAGTCCCTTCCGGAGCTGCACCTCTCTCCGCAGGATGAGAAGCCCGAGCAGCTCTTGCAGAGGAAGCTACGTGTGAGGAGCCATCCTCCTTCCAAGCCTACCATCGTCCGAGGCGTCACCTACTACAAAGCCCAATCCACTGAGTCAGAGAACGACATTGAGGAGCAACGTGAGTTGGGTTTGCAGCGGAGTCCAGTAGGATGGTTGCATCCTGCAGCAAAACCAGTGTCCACCCCTGAGTCCTGCCTCATCCCCTGGGAGGCACATGGGGTCACCACAGAAGGAGGGCTTTGAGGTGGGATGATTGGTACCTCACCCCTGTGCAGTCTTTGAGCCCTACGTGTGGGACCACTATGGCACTGTTTTCCATGGAAAATCCCTGGTGGCTAAGGCAATAGGTCACTGCTTTAGTTTAAAATACCCAGCACCAACACCTTTCCAAAAGTAAATGCAAGTGTATTACACGTTAGTCCTGCAAATGTGCCTGCCCGATGGCATCCAGGGAGGTTTGTGCAGTGGTCGGGGTGCTGGAAGGCAGCTCAGAGCTGCTGCTGGCTGCCTGACAGCTCAGCAGGGTGCTGCTCCCTGCCCTGGCCATGGTGAGAGCAGGTGCTGAGCCCCCCGGCACCAGCACCACAGGCAAAAAGGCAAGTGTCCTTTCCCTGCAAAGCTGGCTCAGCAGCAAGGCTGTCAGCACAGCTGTGTGCGGTTCATGAGGTCCCTGAGATAAGGAGCAGCAGAAGGTACCTGTGGTGGCTGGGGAGCCCAAGTGGTCCCCGTGCCCTCGGTGAGGCGCCTGGTTTGGCAGCCTGGGTTAGGAGGGTGGGATCTGGCTGGGAGCTGCAGTTGTGTCTCTATCCTGTCCCCGGCAGCATGGAGCCCTGCTCCATCTCTGGGAACTGGCAGACTGAATCACTCTCCATCACCTCCTGCTCTGCCCAGCCTGAGGTGGTGGATGTGATTGTGATGGGATCTCACTGACCATCAGCCCCTGCAGTTCACACAGACCTTCTCCAGCTGGAAATTAAGAGGGAAAACATATGGATTTAGTACAGCTTGGAGAAGTGGGCAGAGGAGCAAGAGCAGTGGGGTGGGCGCAGAGGGGCTGTACAGGACTTACTCCTGCTCTCTGTGGGGCTGACGCCCATGCCTGTATTTGCCAGCGGATGAGCTGTTCAGCGGGGACAACACGGTGGACCTGCTGATCGAGGACCAGCTCCTAAGGCCCAGCAGCAGGGTGGGCGAGGACATGAGGAAGCCTGCCCCGGTGGGATGGCCGCCCACCCCTGGCAGCAACCCTACCACCCCACCAGCCACCGACACTGCCACGATGGCCACAGTGCCCCTGTCCCCTGCCATGACCACAGAGCGCACGCTGGATGCCACCCCGGAGACCATGACTGCCCTGCCGGGGCTGGTGGAAGAGGAAACTCCACAGCTGCCAGCAGCCTTTGCCAGCACTGTGGTGGCCACAGCCACAGAAAGCCCATTTACAGCCATCACTGCTGTCCCCAGCCCTGCCATGGCCACCAGCACTGGCACCTCAAGGGACATGGGTATGAGCCCTGTCCCAGAGAGCAGCCCAGGAGCTTGGGGACCGGCAAGCACCCATCCGACACCAGTCAGTCCCACCATCCCTGCCACTCCAAAGCAAGCACTGGAGGAGGAGGACATCAGGAACATCATTGGTGAGTGCCTGCACTGATCCAGTTGCGTGCATGGGGGCTGACTTGTGCCCAGCACACCTGAATTTGGTCACGGGTGGGAGGTGCTATGGAGATGGTGGCTGGACAGCACTATACTGCGATGCCAGATTTAACTGCTTGTTAATTCTGGAACCTACTGCAGTCTCCTCTCAGTTTGAGGGGCCAGGCAGGGAAGAAAGAGGCCTCCCTGGAGACGGACCTAAGACAGGCAGCAGCCTCAGCTGGGGCAGGAATATGGCTGAGGCTGTTGGGAACTGTTTGCAGGATCTGGCCGGTGCTGCTGGGCCTCATGAGGCTGAGCCCAGGCCGAGGCAGTGGGGGTGCCTGGTGGGCGGGCAAAGGGCTGGAGGAGGATGGCACCTGCAGACCCCCAGCAGGAGCAGGGAGAGCATGGCTGCACTGCCTCTGGCGTCGTGAGCTTTTCTCTGCCTGCACAGGGCGCTGCAAGGACACGCTGTCCACCATTTCGGGGCCCACCACGCAGAACACCTATGGGCGCAATGAGGGTGCCTGGATGAAGGACCCCCTTGCCCAGGAGGAGCGTATCTACGTCACCAACTACTACTATGGGAACACGCTGGTGGAGTTCAGGAACCTTGACAACTTCAAGCAAGGTGGGTTTGTGCCATCCCCAGTGCTGCTCGGCTGGTCCGAGCAGTGTCCCTGTCCCTGGGATGCTGCACCCTGGGGGGCCTGGCAGGGACCCTCTCCTCTTGGGTGCTGGCACCTGGTGTGTGGAGTTCCGAGCACAGGGTAGGTCAGGCTGCCCCTTGTGACCCTGGACTTGCCTGTCACTACACCAGGCGGCTGCTGGAGGCTGGAGAGGGAGTGCAGCAGGGCTGTGGGCAAAGGGTGCTGCTGATGGGCCCACCAGCCCCGAAGCAAAGGGTCTCACAAGCAAGGTGTCTGTGCCCCACAGGTCGCTGGAGCAACTCCTACAAGCTCCCATACAGCTGGATTGGGACGGGGCACGTTGTCTACAATGGCTCCTTCTACTACAACCGGGCCTTCACGCGCAACATCATCAAATATGACCTGAAGCAGCGGTATGTGGCTGCCTGGGCCATGCTGCATGATGTGGCCTATGAAGAGTCTACCCCGTGGCGGTGGCGAGGCCACTCGGATGTGGACTTTGCTGTGGATGAGAACGGCCTGTGGGTCATCTACCCAGCCATCAGTTATGAGGGCTTCAACCAGGAGGTGATTGTGCTGAGCAAGCTGAATGCGGCTGACCTCAGCACCCAGAAGGAGACCACGTGGCGGACGGGGCTGCGGAAGAACTTCTATGGGAACTGCTTTGTCATCTGTGGGGTCCTGTACGCGGTCGACAGCTACAACAAGAGGAACGCCAACATCTCCTATGCCTTTGACACGCACACCAACACGCAGATCATTCCCCGGCTGCTCTTTGAGAACGAGTACGCCTACACCACACAGATAGACTATAACCCCAAGGACCGCCTGCTCTACGCCTGGGACAATGGGCACCAAGTCACCTACCATGTTATCTTTGCCTACTGAGACCCCCCGGCACAGTGGGGCACTGCGAGCCAGGGGCCACCAGCACCTTTTGTTATTATTTTTATTGTTATTATTGTTATTTTGTACAAATCAAAGAGTAAATGATGGATTTTTAAGCTGTTTTTTATGGCGGATTGTAGATCGATCCCCAGGCCAGAACCACCCCCTTTCTCTTTGCTGTAACCTTGCTTCTGGCTTTCCTTCCTGCAGGGAGGTCTTCCTTCAGGAGAGCAGGCCCAGCTCTCCTGCCTGGGAGAAGAGGTGGCCTAGATGCGGTCCTCCTCAGAGGTTTCATCTAACAATGCTCACTAAGAGACCCAGGACCAGTGCAAAGGTGGCCTTCCAGCTGCAGGCACCAGGTCCCTGTGGGAAGCTGATGTCTGCCGGTCCTTGCGGAGGATGTGCATGTCCTATGGGACTGTCCTGTCTCCTGCGACCCTCTTCCCAGCCGACAGTCAGCAGGCCCTGTGGCGATCCTGCTGTACAATGGGGCTGCGAGTGCTCTGCCCTTTGCAACCTGCTTTGGGGGGCCGGGTGCATCCTGATCCCTGACTCACATCTGGAGGGAGCTGGCGGTGGGGAAGGGGACACTGTAAATATGTGTAGATGGCTTTTGTTTGTTCATTTTGTAACCAAAAATAGTCCCCATTGCTGGTTGTTGGGCAAAGGCTGTGCTCAGCCAGGCGCTGGGCTGCCTGGGTGGGGAGCTGCGTGTCTGGGGACCCATGGCTCCCCATGCCACTGCTGCTCCATCTCCCATGTGCCCTCTCACTGCCGTGCTCGCCCTGGTCCTGGCTGCTGGCCATCAGGAGTCCCTGCCCTTCTGCCCAGCAGCATCTTGTATTTACCTGCTGTCAACAATAAAACATCCAGTACCTTTGCAGCTGTCTGGGGCTTTCTTTGGGTCCAGTTCACCCTCTGGGTGTATAGAAATGCATGAGGGGTGGTGGTTTTGTTTGTTTTGGGGAATGCCCATTTACACATAAAAAGGCTCTAGGCTGCATATAGCTGGCACCAGGGCAGGGCAGCATGGCCGTGTCCAGTCCCGAGAAAAGCTTGGCTCTGTCATGCCTGCAGTTGCCCCCAGGTCACTCAGGCTGCAGTGGCCCCCTCTTCCCCACACTCTGGGTGAGCAGCTCATGCAGAGTGCCCCCTCCTCAGGAGCAGGAGGGGACTGGGTGCATGTGCCTCCAACAGCAGCAGTGCTGTGCAGCCCAAGAGACAGCGCTGACCTAATCATTTGCTTAAGCAAAGCAGTGTCAACAAGGAAAACAGTAATAATAAATAAAAGAACCATTTTATTGCCTTCAGTGCTAGCGACACAGAGAACAGAACTACACGGGCCAAGAGGTGCTCTCCACCACTGGAGCCCTGGGTGCTGGCTGAGGATGCAGTGCCACAGCCATGCCTGAGCCCCCAGCCCCCCAAACAGCCCTTTCCAACCGGCTGGGCTGTGCCAAGCTCATCCACCACGGCCAGGTCCCCGCCCCAGCCACACAGCAGCACCCCCCCCCGAGGCTGGTCACCCCTATGCAGGGCTGTGGGGAGCTGCGTGCTGCTGCCTGGGGCACTGCTGGGGTTTGGTTTTGACTATTGTGTGAGCTGGCCCGCAGTCAGGTGGGGCCGGGCCAGGAAAGGAACTGGTGCAAGGAGCACAGCCAAAGCCCTCACCGAGCCCGGCTGCTTTCCCAGCAGCGCAAGCGCCGAGGGGACTGGGGGCCTGTGCAGCTCACGCTGACTACGTGGCAAAGGGCAAAGCTTTTCCATAGTGTTGCAAGGCACATACTTTATAGGGGTGTATTGCTCCTCACTCTCCTCCTGGCCTCCCCCTAAGCTGTTTGTCTTGCTACAGGATCAACCTTTATTTCCTGACAGCCACACACACAAATATTAATAACAATAATAATGATACTAAAACCACCCCACATCAGTCAGCAGTTCAGACAATGAAGGCAGTTGGCTGGCAAACTGAAGCCCATGATTTTATATGCTAACTGCAAAGGGGAAAAAAATAATGTAACATGCTGAAGTCATTAGGAAAGGCCGATGCTCCGCTGGGGTCTCATCCCAGCTGAACACAGCAGTGCACTGCGTGCTGGAGCCCCATGGCCCAGCTCCGGCCTGGCAAACGTGGGACCAGTTAAAAGAGCTCTGCAGCAGGCTGTGTAACGGCAGCACTCAGCTGCAGCAAGAGCCATGTCTGGTCCCGCAGTGCTCAGGGACAAGCAGCAGCTGCTCTGCTGCATGATGGGTGGCTGTCAGTGCAAGGCAGAGAAGGGGTGTGCAAGTGTCTGCGTGTCAGGAGGGAGGTGCTGCTGTTGTGTCCCACCAAACTGAAGCAGCTCTTCTGTCCCAGCAAATCCAACACTGCTTCAGAGGCTGTTTGTTAGCAGTGAAAAGCATTAAATATAAAATAAACCAAACAAAAAACCAAACAAAACCCAAACCAAACAAACAAGCAAACAAACAAACAAACTCACAAACTCAAAAAAATCCAAACCAAGAAAGAAACAAGGAAAAAACCAAACCAACCAAACAAAAAAAGAATAGCAGTACACTCTCCACAAATACATGTGCTCCACTAAATCACCACCCCTGGGGCAAGCTCCAGCCTTTTACCACTCTGTCCGTGTGTACACACTGCCTCACCCCTACCACTGTGGTAAGCTGTTCTGCTTGTAGTGTTCTGGCTGTAAGTGGGGGTTCCCACCACGCCACAGGGTGGCTGGGTTGCCCCATGGCACTGCTGCTGTCCTGGGCAGCAGCCAAGGGCTTCCCAGCAAGGGAGTCTGCATGGGCAAGGATTTGGGCAGGGATTTGGGCACACATCTGTGGTTGAAGGGGAGCAGGACTATCTGTCCAGGCCCAGCACAGCCACTCTGGCAGATGAGGGATGCTCCTGCTCCTGGGGTGTAGGGCCAGGGCTGGAGTGGCAGGCTCGGTGTGGGGTACAGGGCTGCGGCTGTCCCTGTACTTGCAGGGACAGCTTCCTGAAAGCTTCCTCCTGCTGCCCTGAGCGCACGGCAGGGAGGGAAGCCTGATCTTGACGGAAGCCTCTGCAGTGGTGTCACTGGGCAGGACCCCAGCACCCCACCTCAGGAGGGGTTTAATGGGGACAAAAACAACCAACAGAAAACCAACAAACCAAACAACCCACAGTTCTGGACAGTGAGTAAGTAGCAAGGACGGCCTGTGTCCTTTGTCCTCCCTGTCCCAGCCCTGGGCACCAGTGACTGATGCCAACACCGGGACTGTGGCAGAGTGCCTCACCCACACCCCTGGGACCAGGCCTTGCACGTGACATGGGTCCCCCAGGCCTGTCCCTGCCAAGGAGCCACCTGAGCAGTATAATCCCTAGGCAGGATATGGCTGTTGGGGAGGGTCAGACACAGGAATGGGCTAAGCAGGGTCTGCCCTTGTTGTGCTGATGTGCCAGGAGCCCCAGGAACCTGCTGGCAAAGGGGCTCAGTCTGGCAGCAGGACCAGGTGCTGCTGCTGCAGGAGCTACTGCAGAGATTTGACAATAGCCCTCAGGGCATGGGGCATCTCTGGGACGGAGGGAGACGCACTGTAGAAGGTGTCAGTGTGGTTTCTGCGCTGCTCTCGGAGGTACGGCGGGACAGATGAACTTTTGATGTGGAGGATCCTGGTGTCCATCACTTCACAGTCGATCTGCATCATCACCTCATAGTCCTGCCCATTGATCACCTTCTCTGCAAAAGTAAAAAGAAAACCCAAAGTTGAGACAGCCCTGCAAGCTGGTGATCCCACGGCACCAAAAGCAGAGCTTCCTGGACCTCCTTCTGTCTGGAGCAGAAGCTGGAGAGGGAGACCCCTGCCCTTTTTGCAGCTCCACACATGGAGCTTCATCTCACACAGTGCAGACCCACCCTGCTTGTGACACCTCAAAGGGCCCAGGCCACAACAGGCATGTGCAGGCACACACAGAAATTAATACACGCCTTTTCTTTCCCCCCTTCGTCATCTGCACGCAATTACTGATGGAGTTTTTATTGTATAAATGTATTACCTAACTGTTGCTCCTGAGCCACTAAAGCGTAGGGGTGAGTGAAGATAGAGTTTATTTAAGCAAGCTGAATGTTTCACTTTCTTTTTATTGGTTTAAGAATACTGTAACCCCCTTGACAGTGAGGATCTAGGGGAATTTCTTCACCAGATTATTAATTAAAAAAGTTAAAATGCAATTGCTTGAAAGAATTAACTGTGCCTCATTACCATACTGACCCAGCTGTTGTTACTTGCATGATGTTATGGTGACACTGGGCAAGGCCATTACTCTGAGACACCTCCGGACATAGGGAGATCCAGGGCAGCAGATGGGATCCTGGCACAAGAGCATGCCAGGCTGCATCACCCCAGCACAGCTCCAGGACAGGCACGTCAGCTGCTGCAGAAGCTCCTGGGCTTACATGCAGAGGCTGTGCACATGGCGAGCATCTGTTGCCTGGATTTAAAGGTAGGAGACTATTCCCTGCATAGACAGTGTGTCCAGGAATGAGAGAGCCAAGATCAGATTTCCAGGCACGACAAACCCTTGCCTTTCACAGTCAGAAGACTGCCATTGGCAGGGTTTTCTTTCTGTGCTAAGGAGGATGGAAGATCACCTAATGGAAAGTGTATGGATTGGAGGAATGCAATATACATTACTAATTTTTACTGTTTTCCTGGATTAACTCTGACTCTGGATGACAGCTGACAACCATGGCTGGACCCTCTTGCACCCCATGCCACCTGTGGAAGCCATTAGATCTAGTATGTCTGGTATAGTAATGAAAAGCAGGAGCAAACCCTTGCTATGGGGGCTGAGAGCCTGCAAAGCGAAATCAAAGCTCCCACCTGCAGAAATGGAATGGAAAAAGGTCTATATGTGCCACCAAGTGATCGAGGCCAGGAGCAGCTGTTGCATGCCTCTGTGCTGCTGACCCAAACACCACGACAAACACCTTGTCCCTCCTGGTCCCCAGCTGGAACCCTTTCAGACACCATGCCCTCCAGGTCACTCCTTCTCTCATCCGTTGGGTATGCTCTTGGTTCCCACCCAACAGGCTCAGGACCAGATGGTTGGAGGGGTCTGTGCTGGCAGTGCGGGTCAGGCAAGGGGGCTGCAAGGGGCAGCAGAGGGGTATGAGGGGAAGCTGGCAGGAGAGTGGGGGGGGGGGCAAAGAGCCTGGCAACAGCAAATGGGAACAGATCAGCTTCCTGTGATACAGCGAGCTGAAAGCACAGTTCCTCAGCTCTCATGTTGCAGACAACAGCTCGACAGGACCCTGGCTATGTAAGAATATGTGCTCCAAAGCCACAAGTGGGTGAGGTGGGATGGGATGGCTGCCAAGGCCAGGAAAACCTCCTGGTAAGGCAGTAAGACTTTCCCGTGTCTGCCCGCAGTAGTCAGCGCAGTGGGCTATCATTAGGTTCCCTGGCATTGCACAACATGGAGAACAGCAATCCTGAGAGCAGCCCATGGAGGGAGGGAGCTGCGTTGTGTGGGTGGCAGCAGGGAGCATGGGAACCGGATCAGCACATCTCAGCCAGATGGAATCCTGCTTCTCCCAGAATGGACACAGGCTCCCCCTGCGAATAAGTGGATCGCGATTAAGTAAGCCACAGGTCTGCTACCCTGTGCAAGAGGTGCTGTGTCTTCTGAGGCCACCACAGCAGAGATAGCTGGGAGGAATCATGCTCCCAATGAGCCGCTGGCCATCAGGCATGCAAGGGACTCACACACCCAGCTCCGGCATTTGCAAAGTGCTCAAATCGTGCCCTGTGTACGTGAATTAGCCCAGGAGTGACACTCAGGTTTAAAGGCAGATACCTGATTCTTTCCCATTTTGTGTTGAAGGCATTGTAGATGAAGAACAACTGCAGGGAGCCTCTGCAAAGGACAGTAGCGGGAACGGCTCAATTCCCACTATAGACATTTTTGGCAGCCTTTCTCCTTGCCATTAGCACCAAACTGACTTAGCAGAGGAGGCTAGATTTGCCACAAAGACAGCAGACACTGCGTGGTGATGCTGCTGGGACCTGGACCCGCTGCGCTGATATGAGCAGTCTGAAGGCTGAGCCAGCCCCAGGATGCTTGGCCAGTACCAGAGACCCTGCCCAGCTCACCCCAGTCGGGAGGGTGGAGCAGCTGATGCTCTGTGCAAGCCCATGTGATGCTCTCAGCAAAACACCAGGCAAACATGACCTGAATGCAGGCAGCGCAATCCGACATTTGGAAAGATTAGCTCACTGTCAAAGGGGCAGGCATTGCAAAAATGATTCCACATGGCTCTGTCCTGACCTCGATGCCATTAAACTGTTTCACGATCTGGATGAGGAAAAGAGAGCATACTGGTAAGATTTTTGGAAGATGCTGAACTGGAGAAATTTCAACCACCTTGGAGTACTGGATTAGACTGCAGTTTTGATAACTGAGGCTGTCCAAAATCTTCAGGATGCATTTCAACCAAGGCCAGAGTGAAGGACAATGCTCAGGAGAATTGGAAAACACGAGTACAAAATGGGGCTGGGCAGAAGCATTGCAGAAAAAGCTTGAGGACTGCAGATCACTGTGGATAAGCCAACAGCATGACAGGACTAGAAATTATCAGCTCATTTTCAAGAGACACAGATTTATCTTTGCAAAGTTTCTAATCCTAATGAACTACAAGCCCTGTCTGAAGCTACCTCAGGAGATCAGAGCATATCTGCGACTGGCAGTTTTTAAGGAAAGGCTTAATGACCACATCTCAGACAAGACCCAGGGTACCTGACTCTTACTCCACACAGGCACAGGCACTTGCATTTGTTCCTGGCCCCTCTGGCCTAGCCTTTCTGTGAGCTGCCTGTTCATGACTGGAGCCCCTTAGGGTAGACTGCAACCAGTCATTAAAGAGCTCAGATCCACAAAGAACCCAACATCATTCACTTTGCTGTGATGACTCTCTCTGCTCTTTGCTCGTGACAAAGACAAGGCAGTGCAACTTGGCAAAGCCCTTGCTATGAGATTTGAGCTGATGTTTCCCACAGGGAAGCGATGCACACCTCCAGCACCTATGGTTCAGGCAGCAGTGAGAACTGTGCCAATTTTCCTTGATGGCCAGTTTAAATCCAAGGGCTACATAGCTGGACACACTGAGTTGTGCTATTCCTAATCCCTTATCAGCAAGCGGGCAATATCTGAAGTAGAGTTGTGGATTCCCCACAGGACCCCGTGGCCTGTTCTGTGGCCTCATCCACAGAACAGGCCAACAATTTTGCTTGGTGATTCCTGCATCAGAACTTTTAAAAGGAGACTGATCAAGCTTTCTTTCCTTCCCCTTCCATGAGGATATCCAGTATGATCAAAATCTGGGAGACACCAGTGCAGCACAAGGTAGAGAGACCCTGACAAGTGTTCAGCTCACTAGCTGCATATGGCTGATCTCTGGAGGTGCCAGAGTATGTAACCAGGGCTTTCTCTCAATGCTCAGGTCAGCATGTATTGCCCTGCCTAAGCATGCACCCATCACACCTCACAGAGAGGTGAAGGCAGGCAGGGCTGACTGCCTGAAGTTGCTGCCTGCTGCTGCTGCTCGTTTGCTGGCTGGAAGGTCAGCACTGCCAATGTGCATTGCACAGAGTGGCTTAATAGCCCCGAGCAACACTTGACACTGAGTTATTTCTAAAGTTTATTGTCTTTAGTTACCTACGACTGATGTTTTGTAGGATTACATAAGTGAAAACTCAGGAACAGATCTCCTGTAGAGGTGTCTGGATTTATAAGTAGATTTATTTCTCCTCTTTGAAGTTCAGAACACACAGCCTCTCACATAGCACAGCCTCAGGCTTAAGAAGCTATCCTTCCCAGGCCAAAAGGCTGTGTTGCAGTTAATTATTTGTTAACAGGTTTAAAAGCCATGCTTCAGATGACAGATGACTTCAAATAAACAGCACAGGTAGTTGTGCCAAGCATTGCTGTTCTCTGACTGCACCTTCTCAAAGAGGCTCACTGGCTTTCACAGCCTGTACCAGACTCCCAGCACAAGCTTGGTCTAAGGAACAGAAACCTAATTCTGCAGTGCTGCTCTCTAGGGTTTATGGTAGTTCCTCTAAAAAGCAAACATGTTGCTAGATCCCACTGATGAAAGCTGAAGTCTGCAGTCCAAACCAAAAACATTTAGCAAATAAGGCTCAGGGTAATAACTACTGTTACAAATTACAGTAGATGATTGAAGATTGTCTTCATATTTGAAACACTAAATTTTCAAAACTGGCTTAACAGAGAGACCATAAAACCGAAGTCCTCCTTCTCCCTTTAGTAGTACTGACATGTATCAATAAGTTGAACGTTCAAATGTCCATCTCTGAAATCAGGCATCTACTTATATAAGATATGCTGTCTTAGAGAAAGGCAGAAGACAGGCAGAGGGCTTGAGAGGCGAGCAATGAAAATCTTAGTGTCTGTTCTGCAGTAAGTCAGAACAAATGGTGATGTCAATTGTCTCTCTAGATTTAAACTCTACACGTCAGTCCGTTGTTTGGCCCTATGGATACAGTCATAAGGCAGGACCACATTATTCTGGTATTTTACCGCTTCCCGCTTACATACACCTTCCCCAAAAAGCTTTGCTGCAGGAAAATGCTTGTCTTGAAAACTGCACAGTCTGCAGAGAGGCTGAAACAGAGCTCCCCTGAAATGCCACCTGACCTTGCTGAACTGTTTCAGGGTGTCATGGGTTCAGCAGCAGCAGTCATTTTTCTCCTTCTTGGTAGCTGATGCAGCACTGTGTTTTTGACTTTCGGCCTGGGAACAGCGCTGATAACACCAGTGTTTCGGTTACTGCTTAGTGATGTTTTGGTCTGACCAAGGACTTTCTGAGTCTCATGCTCTGCCAGGGAGGAGGGGAAGCCGGGAGGAAGCAGAGACAGGACACCTCACCCAAACTGACCAAAGAGGTTATTCCATACCACAACACGTCATGCCCAGGATGGCAAAGCAGAAAGCAGAGACCCGGAAGGGGGGGGGGGTGCACTGCATGGTCAGGCTTGGTATTAGTTGTTGAGCGATTGTACTCTTTCCTTGTATTTGCCTTGTCATTATTATTATTGGTGGTAGCAGTAGTGGTCTTGTGTTATACTTTAGTTACTAAACTGTTCTTATCTCAACCTGTGGGAGCTGCGTTCTTTTGATTCTCCTCCCCATCCACCTGGGAGCAGGGGGAAGAAAGAGAGGGGAGTGAGTGAGAGAGAGACTGCGTGAGTTAGAGAGGCTTAACCCACGGCACAGGGCTGTAACCAAATACCATGGAAGAGTTTTGCAGCTTTCTGAAGATGTGCTTGCACCTTAGGTAAGCTTAGGATAGAGCTTTGTTCTATCATATCAACTATGAATTTTACCTTACTCCAGGCAGTCCCACAGTGGACTACCCAAAACATATTCTGTGAGACCAACACTGTATAATTCAGGGCCTGTGGCACTTATTTGACATCCCCAATTCTCAGCCTCTTCTCAAAGGCCCCAGGTGCCTTTGCAGTAGATAACCCACATACCTACTGGCTGGTTTCTTAGTAGGTGATTTGTAAAAGTGGTCAGAACCTGCCTGGCTCTACTCCCACTGTGCTCACTGAATACACAGTTAAGCTAGTGTCAAGCACATAGCACTGGACTATGTCCTTACCTCTTCTGGTAAGATA
This sequence comes from Ara ararauna, assembly GCA_028858755.1. NCBI lineage: Eukaryota > Metazoa > Chordata > Aves > Psittaciformes > Psittacidae > Ara > Ara ararauna. The sequence goes on from CM054382.1 coordinate 48,322,326, forward strand.
TGTAGGGAAACCACTTGCACCATCTTTACTTTAACTACCTGTCTTAGTCACTAGGGCTAGAGAATCATCCCCTTTTCATGGACAACAGTGCAGAGTGAATTTTGTATCCATGGAACTAGTTTAGTTGATGTGAAAATAGGTGTCAGAGAATTATCTCTGCATAAGGTGATACAAAGCCACCACATCTTTTAAACCCATCTTTGTTGAACAGCTACTCATGCCTGCTACAATGCCATTCCCATATTGCCTTCTAATGAGAAAGTTTGCTTTGCTACGCCAGATTCCAAAGACAGTCTGTGTCAGGATTAATTTATGCTTGTAGCTGCTTCTGCAGCCCCATCTATCACATCAGCAGGAACCAAGGCAGTTTTCAGAGAGCCACCAGATGTGTTCCAGTACCTGGCTGCTTTGTGCTAGCTGCACCAAGATGACAATGCTAAAGTTTGTTTTAAAGAATGATTTAGCACCAAATTACTCAAATAATTTATACTGCAACCTGCCCTGGCCCAAAACAGAGCTTATGTTCAAGGCAGCATAGAGTTCAGAAAGCGCAAGCTTCGTAAGAGGAGGGCGCACAGCTCTGGGGCTGGCCTGTTGAAGGGCTGCAGATGTCCCCTGACGTAATTCAGGGGCTTCCTCTGCACCATCACTCCTGCAATCTTCCAACTCGTCTCTGCTGAGCAGCCCTGACTGTCCTATCCAGCACATCTGGACAATGTTTCCATCTGAAGGGCTGCTATACACTACCAAATAAGTATATAAACAGAGCAGTGTTACTGTAACAGCTACACAGACTAAAAATACACTCACTGCAACAATGCAGTACGGTTCCTAAAGCATTCACAGATTTGCTTGTTAGACAGGATTATTGAAGGCAAGGGAGTTATATTGTGACCCAAAATACTTCTCTTCTAAAAAGTAAATTCTCACTTGGAACTATGTCCAAACAAACCAGTTGCAATGGTCTCACCTCTGTGGACTCAGCTGTCCTCAGACCCTGACACAGGCTAAGTGAGATCCTGGGCATTTCAGTTCTTCAGGTCTCCTAGCAAACTGTGAGCCAGGCTGTTGGGTCTATACGCATACAGGAACAGGGGCCATGGTTAGAAACACTGGATACACACAATCAAGGTTACTTCGACAAACCACAAGCTGACAGCAAGGAGATGGAGTCTCTCCCCAAGTCTAAGCTGTTAGAGCACTGGGGCTACCCAAGGGGGATACTTACAGGCAAGACGGGTAAGCAAGAAAGCCGAAGAAAACAAACTCTGTGCGGCCTCCTAAGTAAATAAAGGATCCACAGGAGAGATCAGCACTGACTGCGGATGAGGAGCACAGCATGCTCTTAGCGTACACTACTACGCAATTTCTGGAAAAGGACAGCACCGGTGGGCAACACAGTCAGTAGCAGGTCTGTGCCAGATGGTGCTTTGCAGTACCTCATCCAGACTAGAATGTCTCGGAATCAGTGAAAGAAAGTTGGTTTTTCCCAGGGACCATTTTCCACTTGATCTCCCACCTCCCCTTCTTTCATCCTGAACAGTCAAAGAGAGAAAAGAGGATGACGAGAGGGGCCAGTGTGGACCTACTGTGATTGCTCTTATTTGTTTTGGAGGGAGCTCATGGGCATCTCAAGAAGAAAGGCTCAGAATCAGCAGTGTTGACCCTCCCAGGCACATTGTTTAAAGCTCCCTCAGGTAGAGTATTTCTCGGAAACAGACATTTTTGACAGCACTGGCTGTGCATATGCATGTTGTTGGCAGGGTATCATTGCTGCAGGATGGCCATATTTGAAACATAACCAGCTGTGGCAATACTAATGACAAGGGATAAAAAAATAGAAGGGAAAACAAAGACAAGGGCAAAGGAGTTCTGCTGCACAGAAAACTCTTGGGAATGAAGAGGTTGGAGGAAGATCAACTGTGTTAGGCAGAGCATGTCTGCTTGGGTGGCATAGAAAGTATAAACAAACTCCCCACACAGCCCACAAATCCAGACATACCCACTTACTTACAAGACAAATAACTGTACACAGGATAGCAGGCTAGAAGGACATTCCAGTAAATGCTTCTTTCAAGAACAAGGGCTGGAGGGCTCGTCACCAACAGCACACAGGGGACTGCTCCCTCTCAGTGTAGCATGGGCATGGTCCCTTCTGTCCCTACCATGGGCCTAGCATTCCACAGAGGCTGTTAGAGCTGGAAAACCTTTCTGACCTGATGCTACCTTTTGTTTTAAATAAAAGCAAGCTCATCCGTTTCCTGCAAGCTCCTCGTTTCCTGCTGCACTGGTGGACTGGCTGCTCTCCTTTTCTAACCTTGGTACTGCCTAAGGATGGCTGTTCTGCACAGCCGGGAGAGCAAAGTCCTGGTAGCAAAGTCCTATTCAACCTGTGCCTTTGACAGTGACTAGTAGCACAAGCAAAATTTAGGGCAAGCCCATACTTCTGGTGATATGTGAAATAGTAAATAACTGCTTCCTACCTACCTTACCGACAGCATTCATGGCTCTTAGGGTTCTGTTATAACCCTAGCCTCAGCCATAGCTGTCAAATTCAGTAGTTGCGGGAGTAGGGAAGTTGATACACTTAATTTTCTCTTGCTTTTTTCCTGCATCTTTCATTGTTTTATATATATCTATAAACCTCTGTGACCAAAAATGTATAGTATTGAAGACAGGGATTCAACAGGGCTGTAAAGTCGGTTCATGCTTTGTTTTCTGCACCCTCTCTAATAAACTATAAGTGCTTTTCTTCCTCGGCTGTCAATGCTTCAGGGAAGGATTCACAGTGGCTCCTCTGGGCAGTAACAGCTCAGTTAGAATCTGCCATTTTGGTCAGGAACACTTTTCCTTATGTGAGTTTTTGCGCACCAAGTTTCACCTGCTGAACAGAGCTTCACTCCCTCCCAAGGTCTTCCAGCCTGTGCCTGGAGATTCGTGGGCATCTCCCCAGCACAGACCTGCATGGAAGCCTACTTGGTAACATCCTCTTCATGGCAAAATGTGACTATCTGTTTCCACAAATATTGACACATTTTAGAGAGATACTAATCCCCAAGTGAGCCTTCTCTCTTGTATCCAAAAGCTTGCTTTCTTCTAGCAGTTTCTGAAGAACTACCTTTTTCCAAGCTTTTTGAACGCTCAGGTATTGTGCTGATGAGACCACCCCTATCCTCACACTATCCCTCTGAGGCCTCCAATGGAGCACTATGGTAGAACTTTCCTCTACAGAAGCTGTGATAGCTTTTCCCAGTTGTACGTAGCAGGGCACGCTCAACTCTCACAGATTCAGCCAGTGCAAAAGTGAAACTTCATTTTTTACAGTTCCTGAGGCCATTTTTAAAAAAACTTTGCCTTATTTGTCATTTGCCATTCTCCTGATACATATATAACCTCAGTGGTTAACACCAGAACAAGAACTTTTTCCGCTTTCCTTCAACAGTGCTGATTTAAACTTGAAGCGCTCTTTTACACCTTGGTTCTCTATGGGCACTAGAGATTCCCTGGCAGGCTTCCTCTGAAAAATGTCTCTATTATTTTTTTAAGCCTCAGGCATGCTGTTCCTCAGTATCTCTTTCTGGCTTGGCTTCTTACCGTTTGACAAGTTAGTTTGCCAAGAAACTGCCTTGTTTTTTCTATTCCCTCATTTGGCTACAATGTCTATTGTTTAAAAGATACCTTCTTACTTCTATGAATTAACTTCAGTGTGTTACTTAAGCCCCTGGGATTTCTAGGGTCCTTTTAAAGACTTTTGCAGCGAGCTTTTAATCTTTAATTAATCATCACATTTGCCAGCACTTTATCCTATTGTTTTTTCTTTTTATATTATTTCCTATTCTTATTTAGCCCTTATCTGTGAACTGTAGTACATACTTCACCATTTCAGTTTGTAGGCACTTATGGATAAAATGAACTCTTTGGCTTAATTTTTTTTTTCCAAGAGGTAGCCTCACTTTTTCATTGACACGGACCTTTTCTGCCACCCAATATCATTTGTGTCTTCGTGTTAAAAGTGTCTCACTGATTTAAGAGTAAGGGCTGGTGAGAGCCTGTATTCACTTACAGCTGAAATGTCTTTATAGTTTGGATAGTATCCAAAGATTGAGCTGAATTTTCCACCTGTCTCACTTGGATACATAAAATTACCTCATTTATTTAGATACTGTGATCAGCTTTTGCTCATAGAAGAGTATTTTTAACACCATCTTTGTGAAGCTTCTGCCTGTGTGGGGTGAGCACTTCTCTCCACACAAGCTTCTCCGGGGCTACCATAGAAGAAGACAGGATGGAGGTAGATGATGTACAGTGATGTGGATGACCAAAAAAGTTCTTCAGATGCTCAGGACATATCTTTCAAATGCTTTCCTACAGCAACCTTGCTATGAATGATTAAGCCCAGAGGACACCCAGGAAGCACCAGAGGTAAGGTGGACTGTATGATGAGGGTGAGCAAAGCTCCATGGAGTTTAGACCTGGAGTATGAGAAGGTAAAAGCCTCTGGGCCCCACTGGCAGCGGTCTCCTTAGAGACTGTCCAGTGATGTTCTCAAGGCAGAACTCATAAATGTGAACCTCCTCTACCAGCTCTGTTGCAGTTTTTTATGTTTTTACAGGGTGAGCTCACTATGGATAATTATGTTTCACATCACTGTAGAAATAAAGAGCTACCAGAGTTAGCCTATGCATCACCAACAAAAAACTGTGTTTGCCACCTATAAATTAACACGAGGCAGAATTATGTAAGCTTGAATTTACAACATTTGAAAATGTACTAAGGCAGATCAGCTGGGCTTGAAGTTAGAATTACAATATGCTGTGCAAACAGTTCCATGGAGCGGAGACGGTGATGGTAATCTCACAGATGAGGATGAAAATTTTCTCTTTGCTTTTCAGCACAGCTCTCTGCACAGCGCTCTCTGTGAAGCTTGGTGGGAGAGTGTACCTACAGAGCAGTATCAGCATCTAGGGGTAATGAATGTCTAGAAGACAGGATATCTGCAGCGAGACACATACATGTTCAGTTCTAAACTGAATCTGGCTCCTTCTGTAAGTCCATACTGCCATCTATACTGGCAGCTAATGCCATGGGTTTCTTTTTTCTTCTATTCAGTGGATTTTATAGAAGCGTGTCTTTTATATGGAAAAAACAATCTGGTGTAATAACTCGACACTGGTATTGGAAACACTAAGTACAAAAAGTCAAATTAATTTATGACTCATTCTCTACCCCCTTCATGAACACTGTGTTCCTAAGAAAATGCCATCTGTAGCATTTATCCTGGCCATACAGGGAAGACCAGTCACACTGGGGCTTGGCCTGCTCTACCACACAAAACCCAAGAGATATTATTTTTTGTATTAATGAAAGGACAAAAAAGCACAGAGGATCCTACAAAATCATCTTCCTGTTCTTTTGAATACATAAAAATAGGTTGCTTATTTAGCAATTTAGGTAAACAGCTCATTATGAAAAGTCACTGGGGAATAAGCCTTTATGATTTCATTTCTTGATCGTTTCCTGTCTAACTAAATAAACATGAACTCAAGTGACACTGATTCCATTCCTTCTGTGCGCAGATTCTTGAATGATTTCTTTCATACTTTTTTGAGTAATTTAATCTTCTCCTTCCTGTCAAAGACAACATATATTAACAATGTCTGGGGAGAGCAAAATCTCTCAAAGACAATAAAATATGTGGAAAATACCTATTTAAGACTGCATCTAGGCAATGACTGATTCTGATGTTCAAAGAAATGTAGGAAAGTTTGGGAGGGTATTCTGTTTTGATAAACTGCTTTTACGTCACTTTGAAAAGAGAACAGGAGTGACAAGAGCAGCATCTTACAATATGATTAAAATCTGTCATTAAAATTCCTTGATAAAGTATCTTATGGCATGATTTCAATCCTGATCTCTACAGCACAGCTTTGCATGAGCACACAAGCTGAAGTACCTCTGTGACATTAACAAATCACCCCTAATTACAGCAGAGCCACAGTAACTTGACATAATGCTTGTCCACGACTGCAGAGAGAGCATAGCAGACTCTCCCTGTTTCTTAGTGCAGGCTCAGTAATCAGCTGCTGCAGTAAGGTCTGACAGCTAACCACAGCTTTGATTTTTCCTGGTCAGGCTGCACCAAACTACTGCTATTCCTCAACTGGCAGCCCAAGAAGCAGAAGGGTGGCATTTTCAAAATGGGCTGTAGACTTACAACATGTAGATATTCTTAGATATATTTTCCTACATCCTGGTTTAGGTCTTCATGCTTTGAAGGATTCTCAGCAGCCTTCCTAAAAAACTTAAGCAGCCACCATTCTTTCATCTCACAGATAGGTTGCAATCATACATACACAACCTCCAGAGCCTTCTGCTTATACACTATAGCTTATAAGTTGCTGAGTTCTAAATGATTTCTGCTAAATCCAGATATAAGAGCAGAAACAATAAGAGAAGTATCTCTATAGATCATGCTTGTGTAGCCAGGAGATGTGTCCTCTGTACAGACTAGAGTGGCATGAACTTCTTAGTCTGGGTCCAAGGACAGCAGCTGTGAGAAGGAGCCACAGTGACTAAGACTTGGCTTCTAAGTATGATGAGAAGAATGAAATGCCCGCGGCAGGGAGTTGGAACAAGATGATTTTTAAGGTCCTTTCCATCCCAAACTATTCTGTGATTCTGTGAACCAGCAACAGGTAGAGATATCTGGGGCCATTAGCCGCCTGGAAACCATTCTGAAGCTATTCCAAAGTGAGAGAGAAGGCTATCCAAATGTTAAGCAGCGACCTTCAGGGAAGTCCTCTGCCACTAAATGGTATGTATGGTTTTAGACCTTCCTCTTTCAATGACTGACTGGGAGTTCTGCTTCTCTCTCCAAAAGATGTAAATGGCATCTTTTGTTTGCTTGACCCTGAAAGGCAGAGGAAGTTGGAGACTTTATTTGTTCAACCCCAAGACATGGGAACTTACAGAACATTGTTACTTCCCAAAGAGTTTTTGTTTTTATTTTTCTTCTCAGCTTGTGTGGGTTCTGTTTGCCTTATGGATTTTTCACAGCTTGCCACCAGCCTTGGACATCTGTGAGTGGCTTGCACAAGGCTGTCCTTTGAAAGACGATTCTTTGTAACTGCGTGCAAATAATCATGATGCTTGATGGCAGAAATCACTCCAGTTTTGATCAAAAAGCCTTACCACTAGATTTGTTATTGAACTTTTTATTTAGAATGTGTATTATTTCACAGCACTTCTGAAGTCTGTTACATCAGTATGATGGTGGATGCTAGCAAGGAAGGCTGAGGGAAGTGGTCGTGGTCAGGGGCTGGCCAATGCAACAGAGCACATGGACTTCGCAAAACTCAGCATCTTGTTCACAGTCCATTTCTGCCTCTAGGAGACTATTTCCATGTTGTGTTTCATGACAAAAAGCAACCCTTAGGAGAACAGGGCTCCTTAAGAAATCACAAACATACAAGTTACAGAGGGTCAAGCACACAGCTATGTCAAAGGCAGACTGAAGACAAGTCCCACTGTGTGACATTAGACCAAGAATCTACTCAGAATATTTGTAAAAGATTCATAACTGTCATGGCTGCCAATTCCCAGATAATGAGCCTCAGATCTCACCACGGGCTTCTTCATCAGGCCTCTCACTGTTGTGCAGACACCAACCCTCAAACGAGAGCAAATGATGGAAGGACTTTCACATATGGGGAATTGTTCTGCACAGGGATCCTAAGAATAAAACAGGACTTTTTGGTCTTTGTGCTCCTGCTTGGGGTACCAATACTCATGGTGAGTAAGCATCTTCATGGGTGTTTACAGCTGCTCCTACCAAGAGGAAGTGCATGCTGCAAGAGTACCTAACCTAATTCTAGGGAGAAATCTATTAATGAAAGTGGCTTCTTGAGCTAAACATTGAATGCTCGCTCCTATACTGAAGGACTGTACATATGTTCTCACTTCTGTGTGCTGCAAGTAGAGGACTACTGGTAGTGTGGTGTGCTGTGGGCATTCTGCAGAGACAAAAGGCTTGTGCCTGGGGTAGGAAGACTGGCTTAGCTGCGCTGCACTCTATAGATTGTTTTGATACAAAGACTGATGCTATAACCCATTTTTTACATATAACTGTATTTTTTACAGCAATTAAGTAAATAGAAGGCTAATGGCAGATGTTTTCACTTAAACTTCAAGAAAGGCACTGCCTATATGTCAATTTGGAATTGGAGTAATGAGCCAACAAGACTCTGAATTACAATAAAGCAAATTTAGGAATGAAATCTACTGGACACTTAACTGGTCTCAAGTGCATAGTTAGATTTCTAAAATAATAGCTTCAATCCAGCATAACAAACATGACTTGGTTAAAAACAAAAGCTGGAGTTTAACTGTAAATTGCAGTTAGCTTTCATTCCCATGAGAAACTGAAAGATATTTCTTCCTGGAATAACTTCTCAGTAAAGGCACACCAATGGCGCCTCCAAAACCATGCACAGTGCAACCAGGACTACCCAGTTCTGCTTTTTTTCCTCCAGGCTCACCAACCCCAAGGTCCTTAGGTACCATCAGGCAGATTTTCTGTGAGTGACACTTTCTTGTGCACAAATGCTGGGGCTTTGTTGCTGGGCAGAGTCAGGTCAAAACATGGGCATGGGTGGCTGTGGGGGCCAAACGCAGAGTTGCACCAAGGGCAGCAGCCAGCAGGGGAATGGCAGAAGGCTAAAGGGCTGGGAGGGCATCGGGGGAGGCAGAAATGGAGGAGCTGACAGCAACTACTGGCTGTCAACTGGCAAGGGGTAGGCAGCCCAGCAAGCTTGGAAAGAGGCTTGGAAGAGGGCGCAGAAAAAGGAAAGAGGGTAAAAGGGAGAGCATTAACACATACCAATGTGTAACAAGTTATTATACTTTAAAAACTTACACTTAAAACATATTTAACATGTTATATTAAATATATTTAAATATTTAAACCTATTTTTGTGCACCTCCACATAAGACCTCAATGGGGTTTTTGCTGGCTTATCCTCATGCTCACATTAGTATGATTCACAGTCAATTCAGTCTTACCAGAAGCAACACACAGGAGAAACCTGCAAGGTAATGGCCATTTTTTACTCCTTTTCAACATACAGCAACTGAAGTTTTTATCAAGCTTTTGCCTTGAAAATTAGTAATGTACTATTATTGGTTTGTACAAAATTGTTCTCAAACTTTCATCTTATTGAATACATATAAGCTCACATACCCACACCTGTCTACTACAAAATTTTCCATTGAGATTTGCCATTACCTGCAAAGCACTAGGACTGCCACTACCTGGACTTACCCCCACTCTTCCCTCCAAGAAAAGCTCTTCAAAGTATAAATTTGATTCTACTTTGTAGACTGGTGAAAACTGCCAGGCCAGTCTCGCAGAATCATGTCATAAACATCTATGCAGAGTCATGTAGGATAGCGACTGACAACTCTTTTTGCTTCCTCAGCTTTGTCCGTACCTGTCCTTTGTCCCTGCAGTAGTGGTGGGAACAGCTCAAGCCAACTATAGGCAGAGTCTGTAGCTAAGCTCAGAAGGCACTCACGCAATCCAAGTGCAGTCATACAGTTCTGCTGGGAAAAAGACTATCCAAGCAGTTCAAAGGGTTCTCGACTAAACTGTAAGCTGTTTCATGTTTGGAAACAGAGTCATGGGTAAACTTTAGTACACAGACAAATAAAGATCCCGAAGAAGAAAGCAAGTGATGAAGTTCCAAAAGAGTTTCAAAGAAAAGGACATTCACTTTCATTCCCTTCATCTCCTCTGCCAGGTTTGTGGCAACAAAAAGGAAGGGCAAGTAGGTGGCAGTTGAAAAGGTTTCTGTTCTTCCACACAGATCTGGCTGAGGCATAAGCAAAGGCAGAAGGGGACAAGTCCTTTCACTGAAAGTTTTGCCAAATCCTCCCAGGGAGACCCATCCTCTTCTAGCAGCCAGCTCTCCGCAGGTGGACAAAGAATTAAGGTGGGCTTCAAAGAACAGCTGGGAGGAAAGCTTTGTTGTCAGCTAGCTTCCAGATGCTTATTAAGCACATGCTCAGTCCCCACGGAGGAGGCCAAATAGGGTGGAGGAGGAATGTTCTGAAAGGAAAGAAAATTGGACCTTCTCCAGGCAGAACGTTTTAGGGAATCGTCTCCTCCAGGTAATCTACTAATAATCAAATTAAAAATCAAGCCAAGTTACCTACTGCATCTTGTGTACCTTGCAATTTTTTTCCTAATACCTGGCTGCATGTCCCAGACAAAGCAGTGTTTGATGTCATTGTTTACTTAATGCTATCCTTGTGTTTCATCTGTTTCAACATCTTTGCCCAAATCCCTGGACATTTTTTTATTTCCTGGATTATGCTGATGTTCTGAAGAAAATTCCCAAAGAACCCAAGTAACTAAATTTCACAATGTTTCATGATAAATCAAGGATAAGATTTGTCACTGGCTTCTGATGTTTATTTTCCAAAATATATTTACTCCAACAACTGAAAAGTTACTTCAAGTGAAACAAGACTCAGTATGTTAAGACGAAATACTTTGTAATTTAGAAAGAGCATTTGTTCTTTAAGTGATAAAGTGCCCGTTTGCATGTGATAATTCAGGGCTCAGCCAGAAAAGGATTTTTGATGCCAAAAATAATACTGATCCATCTAATAAAAATTCCCCTAAGATAGCTAGTTACAGATTATCACACTGAACTTACTGTACTGCATGGGAAAATGTAATTATCAAAATGTTGAAAACCTAAACTGATTTTACTTTTTTTCCTTAGTTTATGGAAATTTGCATCATAAAATAATGTTTTCAGCATGCCTGAATTTAACAATAACATTTGCATTTATGATTTGCTTGTACTGTTAAACACACAAGTTTTCTAGAAGCTATGTGCACAGATATGCAGAGAGTAAAGTTTATACTGTTACAGGGTTCATGATGTGTTTGATGACTGCGACAGTAACCCTGTGCCCCAAATATATCCTAACTTGGCAGTCCCTCAAGACATGAATTAATATTACATTTATGCAGGTCACATCTCTCATGTGGGACTAAAACACATATCAAGAGCATTTCTCTTCACTGATAAGCCTGTGCCCTTACTGCAAAGCTGTTTTCTCTGCTGTCCTGTAGCACTGTAACATGATTATTATTAATCCTGACCAAGCTGTGCTGAGAGGTCCCACTCACACTGAGTGTTGTATAACAGTGGTAAACAGCTAAGAAAGCTGACGGAAGGCAGTTGGTATCCTAACAAGCTTGTAAGGCCAAGGAATTTGGCCTGCTAAGCAGATGCAGGACGAACCCAAATGAGAGGATGAGAACAGTCTCCATACTCGACAGGTTCTTTGTAGCCACCAAGTTAGAGAAGATAGAATACATCAAGTAACCTTTAATCAGCTGTGTATAAATCATTGAGACTGCGTATAAATCACTAGCTCCTTGAAGTAGCTAGAACAAGATACCGCAGAACTGCTGGCCAAGTCACGCAGCCATTTGTTACAGTCTCGGTGACCAGACACTGGTGATTTACCAGCACCCCAGCTCCAGCAGGGACCCTGGCAACTAAGGCCCAGTAATGACCAGTCTGATGTCTTTTTCAAAGCTGTAACTATAGACATTTAGTCTAAATTTGGTTTCCACATACAAGTCAGTCACATCTCTTTGAAATTATTTTTCCTATCATGCTCTTTCATATTTTGGACTTACCATTGATGTTTACAGCTGGCAACACTATAGACATCTTTGGTCTCCTGGTCTTGTTATGCGTTGTGGCTGGCAATAACAGGTGGTCCTGGAAAACATGGAAAAAGATGTGTTAAATCTACCCTGGAATTACAGAGCTGGGAAAATTCCTTTCCATTCTATCTTAGAGGCATTCCAAATAAAACTATTTATGACAGCTTAGCAAATTCAAATTGTTGAGGGAGTCTTCCAAGAGTCACAGCAGTTGCTCAGGCTGTGTAACTAAGAAGAAATCCCTATCACATACAGCAGAATATGAAAAAGCTTTGACCATGTGGAAAGAGATGGAAACTACTATTAGGCCCTCGTTCAACAGAGTACTTATGTATATGATTAAAGTAATTTAACTTGACTTCAGTGATATTTAAACATGTGGTTATAGGCTTTGCTGAACTGGAGCCTCTACTTGCTGTGCTGTCTGCTTTATAAATAAATGCCATCTTGCTGTATCTATCTCAAGCCCTACACGACATGCTTTGTGCAGTAGGACAATATCAGAGAGGGTTGTGATAGGGTGTGAATTATGAGCTCTGCTGAAAAACCTACCAGGGAAGTTTGGTGGCAAAGCTGTGCTTTAGTAGCTTATCTCAACTGTGAGGTGGCTGGGTATGACAGCAGTATTAAAACTAACTACCCTGAGTTTAAGCAGTGGAAGCTGCATCTGCAGGAGATGCTGTGGATATGGACCTGACCTGCAAGGAAAAATGCAGCCTTTTTTTTTTGCTGTTGCTGAGCTCAAACTGTTCAACTTGCAGCCTGGGGAAATATGGTTCTTCCCTTATCAACAGAAGTAACATAACATAAAGCACCAGTCCAAGTATATCCTATATTACTGTGCTATGCTGATCTGGATGGACCAAAGAAAGGCTACTAAGGACAAGGGAAGCTTCCCATGCCCTTCAAAAGCTTACCTTCCCTGACAGAAGGTTGCTTCACTGCACCATCTCATTACACAGTGAGAATTGTGAGGGAAGAATATTTGCTCCCTCTTAGTAATTAGGAAAAAAAGACTGTGTTTATATATAATTGACAAACTGAGTTTAAATTTCTAACTCATGCTTTAAGTGAAAAAAACCCCTTCCAGTCACTAAGTATCTTTTCCAGGTCCCAAAGAACCTGGAAAGATTTATTTTCCTAGCCCCTGAGTTTGTCTCTCTCCCAATCCCAGCAATGTCAAATACACTCCCAGTGTCTCTGAGAAGAACAAGAGCTGGCAGGTACCACCATGTCAAACACGTGGAGACCAGCTCACGAAGAAGTTTTTACAACTATTCAAAACGAGATCCTGACATCTGCCTTTCACTTTTCAAAAGTCAGCATCTATCTCAAGTGGTTAAAAAGCAGAAGCAGGTTCGATGCTCTCATCTTGTTTTGTGCTTTCTCATTTGTAAAACTCCCATGGTACTTCACAAAACCAGGACTTGGAAACTTCACATGTACCTTTTCGGCTCCTGCTTAAGGGCAAAGAATGAGCACACAAACAACTAATGGGTTTTGCCAAGGTTATCTTTTTGGCAGACTGAACTAAGACTTCCTCCAGGACACTGCTGTTAACATCTTAATGTCAGGGTAGCTGTAATTTCTCCATTTTAGTATCTAAACACTACATTGTTATGTCTAAGATTCAGGGAACTGAGTTACACAAAAAAATAGGTGTTAAATATACCAATATATTCTGTAGATACATTGCAGAAATACCACTCTTTCTTTTTCCCACCAAAAAATCCTCCCGAATAACAAAGAACTGACCATAAGCAGAAAACATTACTTCAGTATATGACTGTAATTAAAAACATCTTGGTACCGAAATTATAAAACCACTCTGCTATAATTCTCAGACCACATATGTAATTCCCATTTCATTTTTGAACCACTGACATTAAGACAACATTCAGTTAGGCAATGAACTTTACAGAAAAACTGTTCTTGAAATTCAATGTTCCCAAGGGAACAGGCTAAAGGTAAGATGCTCATTAAAACTAGATTTTGTTACAATGTCCTTGTCATGATTTGATGACTATTTTTAACATTGCTTTAAAAATGCTTATCCTGTTGGGTTTTTTTTTCTTTTTTTCAATACTTCTGAGAGTCCATAACATCATAACCTAGCAAAACACAAATACTGCATAGATGATGACCTGTGAATCATTACAAGTAGCTATTACTTTTTGCCAACATATCTGAAAATTGGTACACTAATTGATGCTGGCTTAGTTTTGCTTATAACAACACTTTTTTACTGTATGTATAAATTATATTAAGAACTATCACAAAAACTTTACAGTTGGAGAACCTCTACAGAAATAAACATCAGTGTCTTGACAGAAATTTCTGGATAGCAATGAAATAAGGAAATTTCCTCCAGTTCCTCCTGCACAATTCCTTTTCTTGGCTGCACTATGCGATGTTCAGGTTGGATATTCAGAAACAGTTTTTCATGCAGAGCGTGGTGCAGTCCTGGAACACGTCAGCAGAGAGCTAGAGGATTTTGGGGGTTTCCAAGACCCAGCTATACAAAGCCATGGCAGCCCATATCTACTGTCAGCAACAGTTCCACTTCACAGAGGAAGCTAGGTTAGGCACTGCAGAGGTTTTCTCTACCCATTTTGGTGATCCTGTGAGTCTCTTTATGCAGCCCACAGGACAGAGACTGGCAGCAGCAACTTCTCATAAGAGTCCTATGGTAACTGCAGACAGTGCAAACACCTCTGACTTGGCCTTTACAAGCTCTGCCTCTCCTCCATCATGGTTAAATTAAAAGACTTGGCTCAGGCTGACTTTGTACAAATTGTATTTCCATGACTGCAATGCAGCCAAACTATTCATTAGCACTGCCGGGCAGGTTCAGATTCCACCAAACTTATTTGCTGGAAAACAATACTTTATTCTAAACCTTGCATTGAAAGTAAAATGCAAAATTCTCCTTTCTGAGTTCTACCTCACCTAGAAGCTGGTTTTGTTGTTTTTTTTTTTTAAATAACAGAAGTTAGCTTTAGTCTCAACTAATTTTAGACTTCTGTGAATGATAGTTCAAGAGATGCAAAGAAGAAACAAGCAGTCCATGACTATCTGCTCTCCGTCTTCATAATACTGACTTTAACAAAAACAGCAAGTAATTTTCTGCTAGATCAGTCACTTGAAGTGGGCAACTCCAGCAGGTGTTTTGCTCCACACCAAGACAGCACTAGAGATAACAGGAGCTCCAGAGGAGTCTGCTGCTGTTCAGTGACTCACGAGAACAGTCTAGTTCAGACTGGTCGAACAACATCCAAACACCTCAAGCTGTATTTAATGAATCCCACCCAGACAGTCTTCTTTCCCTGCCTCACAGAAACAAAAAGAGCATTGTTTCTAGACCACAGTTACTGACATTCAAAACCAAATGAATATAAGAAGGACAGACACATAAAATGCCAATATTATAATCTAGTCTAGCCTAGTGAAGTGAACTTATTTTACACAGATCATGGCAGAACCAGCACATCCTGTTCAGCTACACAAAATCCTGTTAGTGAAAGAAACTGGTAAGATACCTATTACCTGTGCACTGTTACTAGCAATCCCTCCACACACAACCTGACAAGATCAACTCACTGGATCTGAAACAAAGCGCATAGGGAACCACTGTTGATGAAGGTGCGCTGTTACCCAACACATGAGAATTAACTTTCCATTAGTTTCCAGTCTCCCAAAACTACACAGCAAAGTGGTATGTTCATGTATCAAATCACCTGCTACTCCTCTCTTTTACCAGAGCAGTTTGAACAGTGTGAAAGGGAAGGCCCAGAGCGTTCTGCTCCCACAGCAGATAGTGAAACAATGAAGTAATTTCCAGTTGCATTTGTGTTTTCAAATGTAATTTGGAGTTGCCACACAACTCTTCAGTGGTCCAACACCAACTTTGGAGAAGACAGCCATATAAAAAACCAGACAGCTCTAAGCCTGAACAGCAACCAGGAGCTAATGTGTAAGATGCACACATAGTCTCAAAGGTGGACACTGCCGATGTCTACTACAAAGATCCATTTTTTTAAATCTGGAATTCAGGAAATTTATCCATCTTCCTAATAATCTTTACCTTTTATATGCAGGAATGTCCCTCTGACAATCAGTCTTAACTGGCAAAGTTTTATAACTACCCTCATTCTCCATTGAAAGGAAAGGTAGCAGTGGGTATACTGCAAAACATCATAAATATTTTGCCTACTACTTAGCTACCTACAACAATCTTGAGCCCACAAGCCTTCAAATTGTCACAACTTTAATTTGAAAGCAAAACTTAACTATTCGCACACAACATAAACGAGTGCATGAATTAGTGATTAGGAAGAAATTAAACATATAGTAACATTGTTTGAATGCATCTCTGAAATGTAAAAATATTTTCTCCTGTTCTGAAATATGCTGAATTGTGTCCCAGAGGGGGGTGTGATGCTATTACTCATCCCTAATTTTAAACACTAGACAAAAAAAATTCTAAAATTAAAGTGCTTGATATTAACACATGGTACAAAACTGAAAATGAATAAAAGCAAATCTTGCAAGTCAGCATCTGGTCCATGAGCATAAATGTAAACCAGAGGCAGAATAAATCACAACTATTACCCAACAACAGATGGCTTTGGCCTGGGCCAAGATTTGCACTTAGATGAGATGATAATTTAAATACACGATACAGACCTGAGACTGCTGGCAGAATGACTGGAAAAATATCAGCCTGGAAAGACAATATTTCAAATGAGACCCTAGCTTCAGCATTCTCATTTTGCTTTTGATCATCTCTACAGTTCAGTGATATTGAAGCCAGATGAAATGGACAGATAGATTAATACAGAGATACTAAAAATCCAGACACAAATGCATTACCTTAATTTAGTATTTTGGGATACAGAAACGTATTTTCCTGGGGATAAGATCTGAAGCTGTTACTTGTTAAGCTTCTGATTAATAATCATATTTATTGAGTCCTTGCCACCACAAAACATTCAGGACACTGTATTATTAGAACATAATTATCCAGAGTTGTAAACACTTGAAAATTAGACATCCCTATAGTATTAATTTCCTCACTGAATCTTTTTACTGCGCTGGCTAATTCAGCGCCTGCTGATCTGCTTTTGGACTCAACAACGCATAGAACTGCAATAAAGATTTTAAGGGTTTTACAAAAGATCACTATTGTCAGGGCTCTAACAGGGATTAAGCTTTGGAGCCTTGTGTATCTCTAACCCTCACAATCAACTGGCAATTGAAATCCTGTTCCACTGTGCTAGAATATTCCAAAACTGGCTGCTCAGCTTCAGGATATGTGGTTTGGTTTTCAAAGTCCCCTCTAGGTAACTTTTGGACATCTCAGCTTTCCTTTAAGAAAAATAATTGTTTCTAACTCTCACAGTGAAAGAACATAAACAAAACATCATCACTGCATACCATGAATTTTCATTAAACATCCTTGCAGTACGTATTGGAGGAAAATATTACCGGTGCTATGGGGAATGTTTAGAGATGTGCATGCAATTTTAGGGATAGCCGAGTGGCACAGGACACAAAGAAATGGATTTCCAAGCCCACCAAGGCTCTGCACTCTCAGCATGAGCTGTCTTTCCTCCTATCCCTGAGGTTACTTATCTGTCAAATCCATTTGCTTAGATCTTTCTTTTGTTGAGCTGTTGTGCTTAGGGTTTGGGCAAGTATTTTTCAAAATCCTTTTCTAGTGTGCTGAGCAAAAGCATTACCTATCAGAAAATAACTAACGTAACTTGATTTAAATGGGCTTTGTTACAGTGTATTTAGCACATCTGCCTAAGTAGACATTGTCTGTCATGCTACTGAAGAGCAAGCCATGCCTTTGACTCTTCCCAGTGTTTTGGAGCATGTACCTGGAAAAGTACAGATGTGATCCACTCCTGCAAGATAGACCCTATCTCACTTCTCACAAAGACTTCATCAGGGTGTCTGAACGACCCTTGCTCTTCATTAGGAGAGTCATCTCTGATGAACTAAGGATCATCTTCTTGAAAACAAGGGACATTTGTTACTTTACAGGAATAAAAGCTCCAAGAAGATTGGATTAAAATACCAAAGGAATACCTCAATGTGCTGTTCTCATAATTTGCCTTGATGAGGAGATTTGATCTTTACCATTGCCTTGGAAACCAGCTCTGTGGTAGAATATTGCAACTAACAAAGAGAGTTTCCAGAGCAGAGAGGGCACATAGAGCCAGGCGCTTTGGTATGCCAAAGGCTACTCTGTCCAGGCAGCTTCAGAAGACTTCTTACAGTAAACAAACACTGTAGCTGGCATTTTTTCATCTCTGTTTATGACTAAGAGGTCCCACAGGGAGTGATGCCTCAATTTCTTCATGCTGTGATTCTAGGACCACATTACAACCTCTGCTTATACAGGCTGAGAAGCTTCCCACATCCCACTGAAGTGCTGGCAGCTTCCCAAAGCTGCTGTGGGTCCATTTTTTTTAACAGCACTACTTTTGGTAGTGTTCAACATGTCCTGACATCTTAAAAACTTACCTGTTAACTATCTGACCACACCTAGTGATCTCAAGATGAACCAGATCAAAAGCAGGTGCTTTTCTGACCACAAAACATTGTTTATCAAATCCATGTATTGTTTTTCAAACCTATCTTTCTGAACATCTTCAGGGATTTCAGGTCAGCAAGATCACACTGGACCTTCTTTAGAGGTATGCTGTGAGCCATACAGAGTGTGAAACAAAAGTGTGCTTTTACAGGCCCAAAAGGCAGCATGCTACTTCAGAGACTGCCCTGTACAGTCCCCTGAGAAGCTGGACTTTCTAAAACCCTGGGCTGACAGAGCTAATGAACCAGCTTTTCTTTCACAAACCACAGATTTTACACTTTTTGAAATCTCAAAATAATTGTTTCAGGCTGTGTGGCTGTTGCCAGAGCTGCGGTGTTTCTGTCCTCATCTCCTACACAGGCCACCGGACCTGCACTGAGCAGTACTGCAGCCTTTTTGGCTTGTGACTCCTGACTGGGAAACGGTACCTGCGATGCCAGAATTTCCTTCTTAAGACAGCCAGGGCTGAACTTTAGCAGCTTTCTGGACACAAGAAAAGGCTGTTCTCCTGGGAAGAGAACTTACTGCAATGTACTCATGGCCTAAGGGCTGATTCTCATTTACCACAGCAGGCCCTTACACTGCAAAGCACACAGCACAGATCATGGTGTAAATGAGAATCAGGTCTTGGCATATGTTTCTGGTTTCCTCTGTCAGTTCAAAGAGGAGGTGTATGAAAGTTTACAAATTTGTAGAGGAAATGGCTGTATAATTTCACTATTGATTCAGTTGGGTGATGGCAACCATATGGTGTCCTGAGGATACACCACACTAGATAGAGTACTGGTCCATCTGAAAATGCCAGAAGTTCCTGCAACACTGCTTTTGCTGTAAGTGGACATTAAACAGGACAGTAACTACAGAGGGAAGGGTGCCTCTGAAACTGCCAATATCCTACCATTTCAGTCCAACACTTACATTTGAAAAGCATGGGGATGCTTTTAAGAGCAGAAAAGAGAGAGGAAACCAGCTGAAACCTTTACACAAACTGTGACTCAGCCACAATACTTGCTCATTATAACCATGAACTGTAAACTTGTTTAACTTGGTTTTAAAGTTGAAACCTTTTTTTGTTGGTTTTTTTTTTTTTTTTAGGGTATACCTTATAAATCCAACTAGATTTACTCACCCTATCATGGATCGTCACAGAGAATCCATGACACACAAAGATGAGTACAGGAACAAGTTAAAGATGGGATAACAACTGTGAGGAATCCACAGAAAAGCCACAATAAAAATTCACAAGGTCTCAGCCTCTCTGCACTGGCTCTTGACAGCCCACCCTGGAAGGCTCCAGTAGTTCTACTACTTTGGGTTCAACAATAACAATTTAACTTAATTTGAAAGAGTACCTGTTCTGCATATATTAAACTTGAGGTTACCTAGCAAGTATTAACTCAGTTTGATTTTGCAGCATACTTTAAAAAGAGAGTTTGCAATCGAGAATTCAACTCCCAACCCCTAATCACAGAATTTAATTACTTTTCTAAATTTTAAGCCTATTTGGGGGTAGCAGAAGGGGGAGACTGTCCCGTAAAAGGAAAGCTCCCAGAAGCGGTGGGAATAGAGCTTCTTTTTCTGCCTGTATTTTTGCCAAAAGCGCTCCTATTCACGCCAATGCTGTTCCAATCCCAGCATTTCTGTGCACAGGTGGTTTTTATGGCCTATACTTCACACACAGCAATGAAGTGATGAGATAGGCTTTTTATTTAAGTGTTTTACCAGAAATAGCTCAATCCCACAGTCAATAAAACGTCCTGTAGTGTAAGATTACACCTTTCTGACATTCCCAGACAAATCTCTATAAGCAACACCTAACTGCACTCTGGACCACTTTCTGGTCACTGTCCCTGCAGAAAAGGGAGTTGCTATCCAGTTTAGTTCCCACATGAGAGACCTTTTAATGAAGAAGTCTTTAGTGCCTTTTATTGTCAGCTGAGCTGCTGCCAGATGTGATATGGCCTGGGTTCCAAAACTAAACTAACTGGAAAGCACCTCACCGTGAGTCAGAGAGCCTTGTGAAAATCCCAGAGACCTCAGAGGAATGGAACTCTGCCACAAGCCTCCTTTGGAGAAGTTTCCTCCATTCCCTTCAATGGCAGCACTGCTGCTTGTTTACAAGCCAAACTCAGCTTTGGAGCATTTTCTTGGTGTAAAGGCGAACCAGTGGCAAAGAGCCTCTTCCAATGAGAGAAATCAAAAGGTAATGGAATCTAATAAAAATACAAAACCTGCTGTGAGGTGTGTGCATTTGCACAGTTCACAAACAGAGACAGCAAATACCAGTAAAGCAAGAACTACTTTTTGGCCCTTCTCCTTTTGGATTGAAATTATGTTACATTGCCTTAAAGACCAAAAAGAACCTAAAAATCAAAGGCCAAATTGAAGGGATCTAGTTTAGATTTTTTAAAAGGACTGCAAGTGTCTCAGGCATAGGCATTTATTCAGATCACCTGTCCTTGGTATTGGGCCTTGAATCCCAAAAGATCCAAGACACAACAGCAGTCACCACATGATTCTATTTTAGAACAAAAAAAAAATCTCTCCAGGTGTAAAAGCAGATCGAGTTTCATAATGACTTGAGGCTAATTAAGCTTTCCTGATGCTGAAGCTGTTCCTGATTTCCTCTTCCTGCCTGTCCTGGGCTGGACATTCCTGCTGCTGCCCGAGAACTGATGCTGTCCTCCTCTGACTCCAAGGAAAGCCAACTCATCATGCTAAGATGGAAACAAGCAGTGTGTACAGATATGACACTTTTCCCTACCTGTCTTCCAGCCACCCACTGCTTTCAATTACTGTTCTAGGGATTTTGCAACAAAGATGTCACTTCCGTATATTTAGTAGCTATTAGTAGATTTCTCTTCCATGAACTTTCCCAGTTGTCCCTGGAATACATGTAAGCTTATAGCATCTATAATGCCTTTTGGCAAGAAGTTCCACAAATCTATTTCTACTGTATGAATTACTTTCCTTTCCTTGGTTTGAACTCATGTCTTCCTGGCTTAATTTGCTCCCCTTTGTTTCATTTGGTATCTTACTCAGTTCCCCCTAGGCAGAAGACCAAGGTTACAACTGAGAAAGCTAGAATAAAAATGAAAGAGAATCTCTTTACTCCATCAAGGTTTGAGAAGAACAATGCAACAACTTTCTAACACACAACAGACTGTAATGCAAAGTATTACTCTGACACACCACAAGCAGCTGTAAAGCAGATGTCATACAAAGGTGGAAAAAATTTACATACTATACAGTTTTTCTATCTTCCATGGTTTACATTCCCTTTATTCAATTTCCAAGGCCGAAGAGGAAGAATTATGCCTTAAGATAACACTGAAATATTCTGGTAATTAGGTATCTATTAGTCAAGCAGTAGACTACCCAGTGGCCTCTGAGAAGAGCTCCTTGTCTCCCTTCAGGAATCAGAACACAAGCATACTTCCAGAAGACAGGCCGCCTAACCTTCTGTTCCACTGAAACATCTATCTTTACCCTGTTAACAAAGTTAACACCAGCTGTGAATTACCCAAGATGAACCTGCCTCATTTCCATCCAAGCTTTCTGAATCTCATTTTTAATCTGGAACACATCCTAAATAAGAGGCACTAAATACCATCAGCCTTCCCCTGTGTATCAGAAATACTCCAGGAAATCACAGTTTACTTGTGTGTACACATTAATTAGGCACACCATGAGGCACAGCAGAGCTAGTCTGACTGCAATGGAGAATGATGTGAAGGCACCCCATCTGGACTTTATTTCTATCATAAATGTACTCTTCCTTCTAATTTTGTCTTTTTACCTCTGTATAGGAAAGAGAAAGAAAGGCCATGTGAACAAGGAGGGCACAGGACAGAGACTGGACAGAAATCCAGCCAATTATACTTGTCTGCAGAACTGCTTTGCAAGGCCCGAAAGTAAAGAACAATGCATGCATTTGCTATGATGTAATTTTGGTTTGGCAGCAGATAAAAAAAAAATTCATAAAGGCAAAGTAAGAGGATGTGAAGCACAGAATTCTATGTTTAAATAAACAGTTTTGGTTAAAATCATATAGGAAGGTTCTGAAGGACTTGAAAATGCTTTCATAATTTGTGCATGTGTTATTTGTGGAAATCAGTTGAATTTCAAGATAAACTAGAAAAGGTTTGTCTACATGAACAGCTGATTCAGTTCTGGGCTTCAGTGAAAACAAAAAAACATCCCAGCTTGTACTGGTGGAAAAGTTCTTCCTATAATGTTTGATAAATCATATCTTCTTCTAAAGGCTCACCCAATCAAACGAACATCATAAAATTGGGAGATGTTTGCTCCAAGTTATTTGAGAATAGCATTTCTCTGACATTTACCGTCCTTCCCATGGGCTGTGTAAGCACAGAAATGCAGCTTACCTGTAACTCCCAGTAGAGTCTGTCAATTATCTTTGTAGATTTTACAAAGTTTTAAGACCCAAAAGGAATTAATTGTTTTATTACTACTACCCATAAAAAGAAATTCCCCTCCTTCTCCAATTCACTGCAGCAGGGCTCTGCTTTTGCATAGCATCTGCACACTATTAGTTTTGCAACTGCAATCTGTAATTGCAAAAACATGTAATTTAGGTAGGGCTTGTGAATAAGGTCCAGAAAAACCGAAAACAATATAATCCAGATTCTTTGCTTCTCTGACAAAACACTAGCCTAGAGTTTCTATATTTGCTTGCAAGACCTCAGGTCTTCTACGTAAGACAAATTTTGGATTCCCAGAATTACTGCCCAGCTGGAGATTGCCCTAAAAGAGCACACACAACACAAAGCATGAATGAGGAATGTTCTGATCAACAAGCATCTTTTTCCGCTGTCCTTTGGGGATCTCCTGTCCCCTATCCTTTAGCCTCATACACTCAATGCACCTGAATATACCTCTTAACTTCTCTGATGGCAATTCAACTTCACTGAAATGGAGGTATCACCTCCCAGCAGTGGCAAGGAATGATGTTTTAGTCACCCACAGACAGGTGTTTTATAAATACAGGCAGTACTTTCAGTAAACTGCTAGATCTTGTTCACAGTGACAGTAACTGAAGGGTAAAGTGGCTTTAGGAGCATCTCTCTCAGAAACCTTAAGAAATGGGTTCTCTTCCTATGGTTTCACTACAGAAAACGGTGTCCCCCACCTTCCACATTCTGCTAAAGTTGAATAAAAGCATGCCTTTATATAACTTCCCACAATGCAAATGCCACTGTCAAAACCACAAGAATAAAGCAACATGAGAGATACAGAAAGAAACACAACCAGATAACAAGGAAACAAACACTCTTCTCAGTCAGCAGCAAGACTGCCTTTTCGCTTGAATCCCCAAGATTTAGCCAGAGCTCTGTAATGACTTCAGCTCAGACTTGGGTGGGTCTCTGTACGTCTTGGCAGCAGGGACAGGCAAAGTTCTCAGGCTGCCGATGGCTGGACGGTGGTCTGGCACACTTGGGCCAGGGCTGGTGCTCCAAATCCAAACTGCCTTTTGTTTTTCCCAAAATCTCACTTCAGAGACAACACGGTTTTAACATCAACATGTAGTGTGCTGAATCCAAGTTTGACGGCAACATTTTAATCTATGAAATGTGCTCTGCATTACAGATGCCTGTTGGAAAGATGTTTCTCATTCTGCAGATCCAGGACATCTGTATGGCTGAGGATTTCATCAACTATTCATAGTTTCTTCTAAATAAAGAGATATTCAATATAATAGTGTTAAAGAAACTGTCACCTCTGTTATTAATAATCTTAACTGAAACAAGATAGTGTGAAGATGAAATTTCCTTTCATTTTTTTTGCCTGTTGGTTCGCATAACTCATATTTACCCCAACCTGATGAGCTTCCTTCTCTTCACATTTGTAGCTAAGTTTCACTTCTAAATCTCAATTCTGAGTCCAGTTTTTTTGCTGAACATCTGCCCTGTTTGGATTTCTAGTGTTGCTGAAGAAGATGTAAATCAGTTATAGAAACAGACTTCATTTTTTAAGGGAAAAAACATCTATAAACTTTTAATGTTTTTTTCCCCCAAAAAAGAGAAAACCGCAAACCAAAATACAGAAACAACCTGATGGAAAATGGTCTTAAAAGACATAAATAAGTGACATGATTAACACACATGTGGTGGCAAAAAGGATCCTGGATGCCTGGCATTGAGGATTCTTCCTTAATCACCACTAACCTACCATACTGAAGTGCACTTCAGAACGTCTGGGCATACCCTACAGGTGACTGAGCACAGTCACCAGAACTGGAGGATTCCTTCTCCCCTCCTCAGCCCTCGCACGTTCCCTGCCAGCCTCTGGCAACTGCCAGACTCTCCTGTGAGTTCCCTGAACTCTAAGCTGTTTTTCTGCCAAAATGATAAATTGCTCAAGGACAGATCTGACGAAGAGGCACAACCAGGGAACTGACACTGATAACAGCAACTCTCCTTTTTGGTGGTGGTAAACTGTTAAATTACTCATTGGTTTTTATCCTAAAAAAATCCTGGAAGCTGTTCATGTGTATCTAGGGAAGAGAAGAAATCATCCAATTTTGAACAGTGTAAGCGCACAGCCATTCATACAAGCCATCAAAACTTACAGCACTGTGATGGAGGCAAGGCACTGTGCACTTTTCATGACGAAACCAGCAGTTTCCCTAGAAAAAAGCTTTCTCTTGTGACAATAGTTTACTTGGATCCTCGTCTGAAGCCTGACTGATAAAGGATAAACACAGGAATATAAACTGGTGTAAAAACATCACACTCCTTGTCCATCTCATGACTGTGTATGTGAGTGCTGTGTATGCCTGCCTGTCATAACAATTGAATTAGGAAGATCACAGGCACCAGATTAGATTAAAAAGAGTGTAAGGTCAGCCTCAGGAAAACTAAAATGTAGAAAGATGCTTGCTTGCACGCTACCCAAAAGGCAGATCAGGCTATAGCTTTCAGGCTGGGCCTGTCTTTCTTCCTGGAGAGCAATATGTTTTCTTCTGTCAATACTTGCCAACTCTGAACCACATTTAAAACGTAATGGCTGGAGCAAATAGAAGCCTTTCATCTCCCCACTTAGAGATTAATTTTTTCCAGCTTTAGAAGTCTGATGAGCTGTCTAGCCTTCCTTTAATATCTACAGAAGGAGAGAAGCACCTCCTGAAGGAAATTTATCCCATGCAATAGTAAGTGTTTCGGGATAGGTGGGAAAAATTTAAAGGAGCTTTTCTGCCTCATTAAGTGAAGAAGGAGCCTTGTGTGATGCTTGAGAATTTGTGGTGCCTGGTAGTCCATAAAGCAGCAACAGCAGTCTGTGAAACAATTTAAAAAATAAACCCAGATGCAAAGAAGTTACGGAACAATAACAGAAGCATTAGAGGAACACTGCAAATCAAGCAAACCTAAGCCAAATTCAGGGAGTTGGCCAGGGCACTGAGGAAAGTTTTGTGACCTTCTGCTCAGCATTGTGAGACTATAGTTGGAATACTATGTAAAGTTTGGGGTCTCCTTCTCAAAAGCAAAGACAGATGTGAGGAAACTGGAGCAGGGCTAGCAGAGGCTATAAAGATCAGGTCAGGGCCGGAGGCATGTGGTCTGTGAAGAGATGAAGAGAGTTAGGCTGGTTCAGTCTGCTGAAGAGGAGACAAAGCAGCCAATCTAGGAGCAACCTACAACTACCTGAAGGTAGCTGCAGAGACAATGGAGCCAAACTCCATAGTGCTGGATTTTTACAAAATCCTTTTCATTAATGATTATTTAGAAACTCTTTTGTACAGAGAGATGGTGCCAGTGATATCAAACAGAAATGAATGGGCGCAGTTCTCTGCCTTTATCTATGCACATCTCACTCGACATGTGCTGCTACCTTAAACATCTAGAACTACAATTAATTTTTTTGCCTTCAAGTATTCTAATTATGTACACTTTGCTTGTGAAAGAAAATCCAAGATAATTTCAATATTTTCTGCCAATATTCTGCAAAGTATGATACAACCATATCAGAGAACCACAGAAGCTGTGTTTTCATATATGTGGGTTTAAAAAATTAAATGCCCCAGTGACAACATTTCACCAAGCCACTGGAGTTTCCAGGTTTTCTAACTATTTCAAAATACAGGGCACTTTCAGGTCAAAGAAAGGCTCTTCGGAATTCTAATCATAGAATAAAGATGTGATGAATGATGTGTGAAGGTTTTTAGACAAGTAAGTACAACAGTGTACTCTTAGAC
This sequence comes from Ara ararauna, assembly GCA_028858755.1. NCBI lineage: Eukaryota > Metazoa > Chordata > Aves > Psittaciformes > Psittacidae > Ara > Ara ararauna. The sequence goes on from CM054382.1 coordinate 48,348,894, forward strand.
AAGGAGGCTACAAATACTATGCCAAAAAAACCTGATTTCACTATATGGACAGCATCAATTGCATGAACACTTTTTTAATCATTTGAACTATACTCCCATATGAACCCTCCCCTCTTTTTCTTACTACTGTAGTGGTTTTAATTCTATGCAAGAAGATTAAACATCTTGGACTCAATACAACTTCCACAAAATATGAGAGGTACTAAGCACCCTGATGGCCCTAACTCCTAATCCTCTCCTCCAACATAGCTGGAGGGCCACTCAGTTTGTCATTAACCGATTTTATAGCTATATTCTCTATTTTTTCTATTACCCAAAATCACCAATGCAAACATCTAAACAGGCCTTCAATGCAAGGGTATGCAGAAGAGCGTAAGCCTGAGGCTACTTCATCCTGGTGGATGCGCTCCCTTTCATTTCCATTGCCTCTTGTTCTCTGAACATCTCCTGGCTCTGCAGAAGCTACCCCTGACCTGCACAAAGCAACATGAACTCCAGGCAGTCCCCAGGCTGCAGATCATTTTCCTCTCCCCCTCTGATTACACAGAAATCTGCTTCTAAGCATACCAAAAGCACACACAGCCCTGCAACAACTGCAAATGCCGTTACTGGGAGGGAAACACACACAAGGAGCGCGACAGCACTTTGTTTGATGGGTCAGATTCAATACTGTAGCCTCACGCAAGCCAAAGCAGCTGTATCAGGCATTGTCATGATGTTTTCAAACAGAAAAAGTACTGCAAGCAGATAAAGGTGATTCGTAACAGAACTGGATAAAAGGTGCCAGGATTGAGATACAGGTTTCTGGGTCTATTTTCCTTCTTTTAATCCAGACCAGCCTTGTTCTTCACCATCTATTTTATATGAGAATTAAGTTTCTGGAAGTGACTTCTGTAACCAAACAGATAAATTCTTAAATCAATTATTAAGATCTGGAGAGACTTATACAGTCTAATACAATTTGATCCACATGAAGAGGTCTGCAGGAATAATTTGCAGGAAGATAACAGACAGTGATGGTTATAACTGCCAGGAAAGCAGAGGAGGGATAGAAGTGCTGTAGAGAATTAAAAGCTAATTATTCACGAACATACAGGACACTAGGCTGTTCCCCCTGACAAGGTCTGCAGCCGCACTCTCCTGTTTACTAACACACATGTGCAAGATAATGAGACTGAAGTCCATACACACTTTTTACATGAATTTGTTATATCCTTTTGACAAGTCACATGCTGCAGCTAAAATTCTCATCCTGGACTGCCATATGAAGCTGATACTAATCAACTCTACACTGAAACGGAAATATCATGTCACGACATTGCAACAGTTTACCCAGCTGGCTCAAAGCTCCTTCTTTAGCATTTATAGCATCACCTCTGCATTTAGCCTGAACCTAAAGAGTTCCCTTCTGCTTATGCAAATGTAGTTCTTTACAATTTCTCTTATTTTCCTAGAGCCACAATTAAGTGCTTTTGTAAAAATTTTACATCAAGAAAACTGCTGCATCTGTCCTTTTTCTCCAAATGTTTATGCCTTGCTTTATTTTTGCACACATTTCTCCAATGTGGGTGCTTCAGAAACTGAGCTTGAGAATTTAGGAAACTTCTTGCACCTTGGTTGCCTGCCGGAAACTTACAGCTTACAGCTTACGGCTGGTAAGCAAATTCCAAACAGATGGTTTAGCAAAAGCAAACAGAAACCCACAGTGTCCTTCCCTGATGCCAAAGAGATATCCTTCTGGAGATGCTGGCTCCAGACTACCTAAGATAACACAATGGTTCCTTTTCAACCTTGTTTTCCAGTAGTCACCTGCCCAGTGACTACCTACTGACTTCCTGATCTTGATGAAAAATTCCAGGTCCAAGCACTCAGGACTGTTCCTAGAAAGGAGGAGAGCTGCATGCTGGTTTCCTGGAAGGGAGATTAAACAAGAGCCTCCCAGATGCTAACAAGTGACTCAATCCAGGAACCCCCACACTGGCCAAAGCTTCAGAGAAGGAACCATCAGTGAAGAACAGCTTGGGAATGTCCACTTCTAGCGTCTCAGGGGAGAGTATTGTTTAATGCACAGGAGCCTGACTGGACTAAGACCAAGAGAATAAGGCCTGTGTACCTTACTTACAGAGCGAGCTCTCAGTCTGAGCACAGCTTAGACTGCTTTCCTCATATTGAGTGACATCTCTTTGAGATAGCTGACACTTCAAAATTCATTTTGGATAGTCACAACACCAAGGAACAATAATAATCACTTATGCAATGCAATGCTCAGTGGAGCTTTGTTAACCAACCTCCAAGGGCAGTGGCCTTATGGAATTTAACAGATAGGCCATTTCTACCTAGTACTCTCGTGGTGCACCATGCTGCTGAGTTGTTCATGTGTCCCTCCCACATAGCTTTGCCTTCTCTTGATCAGAAGTATTTACTAGCATCAGGATGATTCATAGGCACATTTTAATGTTTGCGATCAAAACACAAAGGGGATTTCCCGACCTGTGATTTCCAGCATGAAAGATCTCTCAGCTTAGCCCAAGATAGTCCAAATTCTTAATCACTGACCCAAAGCCGGACAGTTTCCATCAACTATGCTGGCAAAACTCCAGTTTATCCGACTACATGGTGAGGAGCAAACTATACCAGACATGAAACAAAATTATCTCATTCTTAGACCCATCTCTCTTCAACTGCCAGAAACAAAAGTCCACCCTACTGGGAGCTGGTATGGAAATACATTTAAAAGAATTAAGCTGTGAGAAGCCGTTATGGACACAGGTAGAACACACCTATACAGAACTCTTTAAAAGAGCATTTAACCATAGATCATACACTTCTGCAACAGACCCATCCTGATACTGTGTTAAGCACAGTGAAGAAAAAACTACATTCTGGGGAAAAGGCCCTACTGCTTTCTAAGATTCGTGGAGAGCAGATTTAGGTGCCAGAGAGTCTCCTAACATTTCTTAGCCCTTCATAAGGAGCAAGTGAATTTCTGCACCTATTACTACACTAGGCATCCCAGTAAATAGGCCACAAGCAACCACAAGTCCCAGAGGCAGAAAACAAGTTTTACATTCCACTCTCAGTTTTAAAGCCAGTTACAAGTTTCAAATCCTGAAGTTCAATAGATGAAAATGTACAGTTAATTTTATCACATTTGTTGTCCTAGGAGTGTAAGTGATTTAAAAATAAAACCTGGAAGTCACAAGTGTTCTGCTTCGTCCAGTGGGAGGTGATGATGATCAGCACACACTCATAAAGCACCTGGGCTCTTACTTCATAAAACAAGCTTTGTGTGCTGTCCAGCTAAAAATCTGGCAAAAGAACTAGTTCAAACTGGAAGCAAATAACTTTTCTCTGACCAGAATTAACTCTAAAAGTATGCCTAAGATTTTAAATAATGCTCTCGAATGTAACATTATGAAAATTAACATTCGCTAAAAGGTACGATTTCCATTGTGGCCACAAACACTACCTAATGAAACCAAGAACATCTCAATTCTGCAAATTTTACTTTTCTAAAGATTCTGCCTAGGGTTGTCAGAAACAAAAATCTGGAAATTTACTCTGAAAATCTAGTCTGAAGCTGTGAATGTATGAAGTCCAACTAAGAAAATAAGCATGGGTATTTCAAAGCACTCTCTGCGTATACTTAATTCAAGGCAAATAAAATATCATGAAGGTCTTTTTTTCATTCAGAAGCTCATTCTTACCAAACACAAGTCAATGCCATAGTGGCTACTGCAGCTCCAGAGTTGAAGGCATCTTTTTTTTTTTTGGTCAGCATCAATTCCATAATTAAATACTGCTACAGATCATAAAGCAAGAGCGTATCATTCCCTTCTGGGAACTGTTCAGAATAATTTAAGCCAAATTTTCTTCAATGAATACCATGTTATCACTAAAGGAAAATGCATTATTACCTAGCATTATTAAAGTATTATTAGTGCATTATTAAGCTTTAGGAAATAACCTAAAGGAAAGGAACTGCTTCAGAGCTGCATTTTCACTGCCTGCTCTAATTGAATGCACATTACTTGCTGGTGGATAAACTTGTGTTCCTGCTCACTTTGATGTCAGCAGTTGTTTGTTCTCTATTCTTAATAAGTGAGATACCGCCGTCACTTCCTTGCTGAGACAATTACCATTTTATAATCACATCTTCCTCCTACACTTCCCAATTATACTTCTCTAGCCTATGTCCACACCAATTTCATAAGCAGTGGTTCTTTTATAGAGGCTTTCCAAAACCAACAATCTTCCTCTATTTCTTGCCCACAACTTTTTGTCTGTCAAGCATGCAGCATATTTTAAATATATGTATACTAGTACTGGTCATGTCTGTCTGCAACCAGTTTGGGTTTTGGAGACATTTTTTGCAGTATGTTTTATTTTCACTATAATTATCTACAGTGTATGTTGTCCTTCCAAATACTAGTTTAAATATAACAAAGTATTAGTTAGGCCTGGGACATATAAGGCTGAAAGAAGTTTAGTGACAGCATTAATATGATTCATGAAGTTCCAGCAACCATATAGAAGACAAACAAATCAAAACTATACACACAAATCCCAAGAGTATCTTTTGCTCCATGCCAGACCCATTCAAAGAACTTTTCTGTCTGCTTACACATCTGTCTTCAACACCACACTCATTCTCAATTTCATTTGGAGGATAGTGGGGTTTCAAGTGATCCAAAGAGATAAAAGTCGGAATGACTAAGACTTTGCTTCCAAAACGTTTTGGAGAGCTAGGAACAGACAAGACACTTCCAAGAGAAACAAAACCTCACTTGATGTGACAAGGCATTACCTCCCTTCTCAGAAACACGTTTTGCAGTCTTGTTCAGGTCTGTCCTAATCACTGTTTACATCTGGCTGTTCCAAACAGCTGCTGCCCGGGAGACACTACATTGCAACTGGTACTTGCTGGCTGCTCCTCTTTGGTTTCCACTTGCTGCACATCCAAGGCGTCTCATTGCCTGGCTCCTCCCCTTTCTCCTTCACTCAGCCTGCTTGCTTTCTTGCTAGAGCACATACATAGCCCTTTGTTACTTCACTCTTGGAAGTATGTTCTTACATGGGACCACAACCTCTAGGCATTGCAGAGTAACAACAGGGAGAAATAATGAAGCAATCAGGGGTTTTGCTGGAAAATACTAGAAGGCATTGATAGAAATGCTTTTGAAGAATTGACACCCTTTAGCTGAAAACCTACAAAAACTTCTTTGGAGCTTCCTGTTACTTAAACTTGGAGTTGTGCTGTTCTCATACACATGTATTTTGATAATCCCAGGATTGAGGTAAAGCCATTTGTGCTCCATAGACCAACATAAATTTTTAGACTGAATCTTAGATTATTATATTTCTTTCTGGAGGTTTTTAGACTACGCTCTTAAAATGCTACCAAAAGCAACATCTCCCCCAGCTGAGTATCCAGAAGGCCATAGAGAAACTTTCTCCACACCACCTCCCTTTGATAATCATCTTTCCCTACTCCTAACCTACCAGGAATATTCCACACGAGGAAGTATAACAGTTCAAGAAATATCAGAAAGCAAGTTTGCTTCACTGTTTTCATAGGAACACCAAGGATTTGGGAGGAGAAAGTTCTCTCTGACACAGAAAGAATTCACGCTTTAGCCAGAAAAGAAGGAATTTGTAACAAAGAATGCAGCAGGCCAGACCTCATTTTCACTAGTGACACTTTGATGGAAACAAGAGGTTTTCATAACGGAGTTTCAAATATGAAAGTCAAATACATCCATAATTTGACAGAGGCTGGTCTGCAGAGCTTCAAGGCATGCTGAAGCACAATCACACACACCATTCGCTTTCTCAAATTTTCCCAGGGAGGCAAGGGTTGGCCTCACAGAGAAGGGAGGCTAAAGGGGGACCTCTGCTCTGAAAAGGACAATCTTATCATAGATACTATGCCCTGAGCCTCAGTTCTTTCCACAGATATTATTCTCAGCATCTGTATACAATATAGGACAAGCTCTTAAAACCCTGGGATAAAGCAACTTTTTTCTCTGAATAGCTAAGGTTAAGCTCCCCAGGACAAAGGGGAGCTTGTAAAATCTTTCAAAAAAATGCATGCTAACTTGCAGCAGTTGCAAACCCTCAGGACTCAAACGTATTAGATAGCTAACGTGTCTTTCAGAGCAGAAGGGCTACGTGAGTCTAATCAGTACATTTTATCTGAATGAAAGACCAAATTATACATCCCAGTCCACAGAAATCCACAAACAAAGTCAACAGCAGAAAACTTCATGTTCAGTGAAAACCACCCATTGTCAAGTATAACAGAATAGGAGAAAAGTGTATGTTAGGACTGAATTTCTGGCTATGAAACATCATCTGAAGCTGACTTCTTATAAAGTAGCTTTGCCTGCAGGATGTAGATGGCATCAAGAGTACAGTGAATGTGAACCTGTCTCAGGCTATTGCCATTACTGTGTGCACGCCACAGCAAACTACTGCTACACAAGCATGTCAGAGGCAGGCATTATAATTTTTTGCTGCCGGAAAGTAATATATCATCCCAAATACAATTAATACAGCAAAGGCTTATTGCCAGCAAAAGCAAAACACAACATAGACATTTTTTTTCCTAGCACACTGAGCATTCACACAAAGAAAGAACAAAAGTTCTGATTTAAATTTGGCTAAATCACTTCAGTGAAAATTTGTTTGCGGAACTTGAGAAATCCTTAAATGCTCACTGCAGATGTTGGCTTGTAGGACCAGAAATTCTCATCCATAATAATATGTTTCCCTGAAGCTCTATGGTTTATGGCACTGAAGCAGATATTTACAAAGTGAAATTCTGGTCTTAATTAAGTTGGTAAAGGCTTGCCATTGATTTCCATCAGGCCAGCATCACTCCTGCTCTACCAGAATCACCTTTTAATATTTATTTTTTTTACTGCAATATATGGTAAGATATTGTATAGTGCTGCATTAACTGCAATTCACAAACTTGGGTATCAGGAGGCATTGCACTTTGAAATCAATGAAGAAAGTAGAGAGAGGAAATGCTAGTAGCCTTCTAAATTTCCCAAGAGAAAACCATGCTTTTCTTAAGAACAGTAATTACATGCTTACCCTGAAAATGCCACTGTCCTTAATAAGCCTGCATAGATGTCATTACAGGGTCACTGACAGAATCTTCCAGGATGGGGAAATCTACTGTTTAATCACTGCAAGTTGTGGGGACTCTGATCCTAACCACACGAGTGGGACGATCTGGAACAGCATTTTCAAGCCAAAGTAAATTGGAAAGGATTTGTTTTTTCCAATGATTTACTTCATTACCTTCTATTCAAGTTATTCTAGAAATAATCTCCAGGTCTGAATACTCCATGGCAAAACAGATGTGAGCTCTGAGAGAGAACTGTCTGGGTGCCAGGCTCACAGGAGAACTGCAGGGGCAGCCAGGTGTCTATCTCCCAGCTGACAGAGCACACTGTATCAACTAACTGGAATTTTGCAGCCATGCTCCACTGGGGTTTTGGAACAGATCAAGCAGACTTGGTATCACAGACCTTAAAGGGCAGCAATTAAAGATGCTGGCAGTGTAACAGACTCAGTTCTGCCTCTCAGACCTGGGAGAAATGGAAGGAAGGTTCAGCACGGTTCAGGAACTGCAGACTCCAATGTACTTCAGCAGAGCTCAAACGGCTGTACCTTTGTCACAGAAGCACTGCATCTTGTTCTTGGTGCCCACTGCACAGACCTCTCAGCTCTGAATGTGCTCCCAAAGCCAACCCAAACCAGCACAATTTATAGACCCATTGCAAAGGCATAGCTTCTAAATGCTGGAGCACTTGGGGACAGCAGAGGGCCCAGCTGTGAATATATACAATGGGGAATGCGTATTTTTTACATTGCTAGGTGTCAGTTTCTGCAATGCTATAAGACCACTGAAAAAAATGGCTTCCTAAAAGTTAAGCAGCAAGAAAGGTTAACTTCCTAAAAGTTAAACATCTCAAGAAATAAATGGTGGTGAGCCCTGCCTACGAGGGATGCTGGCTGCTGTGGTCTGGCAGAGCTGGGAGACAGCACTGCTTCAATTCAAGAATTCTTTTTTTACTGTCAGTTACGTATTTCTTCTCGTTTAAAAATGGCATTACAGATTCCCCTGGCAATAGCAGAAAATTAATTTCTCTAAAGTCCTAGAGTGAAAGCTCTGCTTCTCGTACAGACTCAGCTGATCCAAATACTACTTTATTTGCCTCTCTTCTCCTTATAAAAGAAAATAAAATCAAACTCCAACTGTACATACGCAGACATGGAAGCCTTCCAAGGCAACAAGAGAAAGTAAAACTGATGAGATCACAAAAAATTCAGTCCTATAGGTAGTTACAGGTATATCACCAGAGAGAGGATGACACAGTGCATGGGAGATTTGCTCCCTTACCTTGCACCTTCTGAAGCCCTGGCTGACTTCTACTGAGAAGCATGGGCAGCCCTAGAAAATGCCATTTTCTAGGAAGTCCAAGGAACTCAGGGCACAGCTCCTGCGGTGCAAGTGAGAACATGCAGAAAACACACAAAAAATGCGTCACATTTCATCACATGTACACAGGAGAGATGCTTGGTTATGTGACACTGCACAGAGCAGAAAGCATGTGGAATGAGGATCCCAGAGACATCAGGTGGAAGTGATCTCTGGGGATCCTCAGTCCCTCCTCCCACTTGGAGCAGGACCATCACCAAATACCAGATCCATCCATTCCCTGGAACTCTCAGCTGGATGATTCCTGGTTTTCTGTATATGGCTTTTAACATCTTATTAAGTGCTTGGGAGTGTCAGTAGGGCAAACAGCCAGAAAGGAGAACAAAACGAGAACATCTCCAGGCCTTGCCTTCCAGCTTGGACAAACAAGCAAGCAACAAGGGAGCAAGTTTCTGTTCTGAAACACTGAGGAAGAAATCAGCCCCTCTCTCAGCTCCTAATCATCAGTGAAAAGGGAATTGTGGTGCAAAGAATATGAAGTCAGCAGTCCTAAGGAGAACGTGAAAGGGCGCTTCCCAGGCTGGGGCCCTGCTGATGGCACCCCTTGGGCTGTGCAGGAGTCCCTTCTTCTGCACTCACAAAAGAACCCAAGCAAGGAATTTAAAAACGCCTTAGGGCAGAGCTTGTCATTAGATTAGTTTCACCCTGCTAAAATAATAAATGAGGTAATGCATAAAACTGCCTTTGATTTGAGGATGTTTCATTCATAAACAGAAATAGCAGCAGCTTCACTACCAAATAAACTTTCTGCATGATTTTAAAAGTCCCCACACCTGTTCTTGCAATAGAGCAGACCCAAGCAGTACAGATTCTGTGGCACAGGACACTGTTTCCAGGGACAGCTCTGCAAGTCAAAATGAGAGCTGGCAACTCCCAGGTCATTAATCTGACAGTGTAAATAGAACCTATGTACCCATGGAGGCATTCAGGTGGACTAGAGCAACAGCTGCAATTGAAGAACTAGACAAACACTACTCTGCTTTTTGTTCAGAGTTTCCAGAAAAACTTTAACATCAATTCTCCACTCCTTTCTACTCATCCTCAGGATATGTGGAGCCTGGTGCTGGCTATATTTGTGTTGCTAGCTGAAAGAACAGCAGAACATGCCAAGCATTTAATAACAAAATTCCAGCCTTGTGACACAAGCCAGTAATCCCAAGACTGGAAACTAACCTCATATTTCTACTCTGCATAAAACTCTAAACCTAACAAAAGCACCGCTATTTTTATTTTGCCTGAGCCTTTTCTAAAGACGTGTATCTCACAAATTAAGACCAGGTTGAACTGGGTTGTGTTACCTATATACATATGGCATCTACAAATTGCTAGAACTACGGCAACAAAGAAACTGCTAGAACTAGTTTTGCTTATCTGTATGCTCTTACATAGAACTGGTTGCAGCTATATGAGCTGCTGTAATGGCAACTACTGGTCCTCCACCACCATGGGACCCCTCTCAGGACACTCCTGTGATGAGGAAACAAACGGAATTACAGGGTCCTATGAAAACCATGGCTGGTCATCAGCATACATATAACAATTCTAATCTAGTATTACCAATGCAAAATAGCGAGGCAGGAGACTTATCAAGTCAAGACTCCAGTTTCAGGCCAGGACAAAGATGCATTACAGATATGTCTAAGGACTCATGAAGACCTCTGGAAAAGGGAGAGAATAAACTGTCATAACCACTAGTTGGTGTTTCAACCACTGCTTGCCTTGATCATCTCCATCACCAGATTCCAAGAAGCTTCTCACTACTGCAGCTGTCCTGGCTTCAACTTCACTCAGGCTTGCAGTACATGAAGTACCATCAAATACCTGGAATTCAATTTTAAAACAGCTTTTATGGTCACTAACTGAACTGCAGATGTGAGGATGTGCCTGTGTGTGTAGCACAAGCCTATGCTGTATCCCAGCAAAGACAGTAGAATTGCTCATCTGTCTTGACTTACAAGTCACAGAACAGCAGAAAAACGGTGCCACTGCACACAGTCCTGTACAGGTGCAGTATGTGACACACAAAACTGCAAATGCAAGTGTTTTAGGAGAAGAGAGAAATAATATTATGTTAAGCTAGCAGAAATAATATGTGCACAGGGAACATTTACTCCTATACCCAGAGGCATAAAAGATTTATACACCTATTGAATAAATATCCAGTTAAGTATTCCAATTTTTGGACTGCTAACGTGTAAGTGTTGAACCAGAGGGTTCATACAATTTTGTGCTATCTTCCCCTGGCACTACAATGTTTTCTGCAAAGCTCTATTTCCCATTCCTAACTGTGATGGGCATATTTTGCACAAACCATGATCTGGCCATACTACTATAAAAGATATACAGAAGCATCACTTATGAAGAACCAAATTTAGATTCAAACTTGACTAGGTCATCTTTTGTGTTAGAAGAAAATACACTCAGTGTGAGAAACAGTCTTATGGATACACATAAAAGGCCAACTACTACACTTACTCTGCGAAATGACACCACATAGAATGTATCCTCCCTTCTGCGAATAGCTTCAAAAAAATCTTGATAGCTCCTTGGAGAGGCATAATACACTTGCAGCTCATTCCCTGAGTTCCTGCTGAAATGAAGAAGGGGTGACGGTAATTATTTTTGACAAGAAAGTTAACTTCAGTGAGACAATGACTTTAAAGACCTGCTTTTCAAAAGATCAGCAGCTCTTCATCCATTGAGAAGCATGACAAACATTAAACACAGGTAAAGAAAGTTAAACTGATGGATATTTTTTGAAAGGTAAAGGTGAATTAAAAGGTCTTGCTGTGGGAAACTTTTCCAGGCTTAATTTTCTTCACGCTTCTGAGGCTGGCAGCCTCTGGCTTGTCTGCCAGCTCAACAAAAAAAGAAGCTTCAAGTCAACCTAAAGTGTCTGAAAAATTGTAGTGACTTCTGAAAATAAATTTTAGAATGAAATGTCATTCTGAAATTATTTTTTTTTTACTGTTGAAAATCCAAACCACTCAAAATGAAGGAAGTGCAAAGTTATGCATAAACAGAACTTTTTATTTACTGCCAAGTGACAAGATTTGCTCTTGATTTTCAATTTAGGCAGCGGAGCAAAAATTAGATAATCACATAATTCTGGATAATCTTTTTCACAATTTTCTCATCTTACTATTATATTGTAAACTATTCTAAGCAAAACACTGGCAAGCCATACAATCATGGTACTTACCAACTGTTTATCTTGGAAAGGTGAGAAATCCCTAGCATATATTGCTATCATGTATACTTAGAATCATAGAATAGTTAGGGTTGGAAAGGACCTTAAGATCATCTAGTTCCAACCCCCCTGCTATGGGCAGAGACACCTCCCACTAAACCATGCCACCCAAGGCTTTGTCCAACCCTGCCTTGAACACCTCCAGGTTTGGAGCATTCACAACTTCCCTGGGCAACCCATTCCAGTGCCTCACCACCCTTACAGGAAAGAATCTCTTCCTCAGATCCAATCTAAACTTCCCCTGTTGAAGTTTGAACCCGTTACCCCTTGTCCTCTCACTACAGTCCCTCATGAAGAGTCCCTCCCCAGCATCCCTATAGGCCCCCTTCAGATACTGGAAGGCTGCTATGAGGTCTCCATGCAGCCTTCTCTTCTCCAGGCTCAACAGCCCCACCTTTCTCAGCCTGTCTTCATACGGGAGGTGCTCCAGACCCCTGATCATCCTCATGGCCCTCCTTTGGACTTGTTCCAACTGTTCCATGTTCTTTCTATGTTGAGGACACCAGAACTGCACACAATACTCCAAGGGAGGTCTCGCAAGAGCAGAGTAGAGGGGCAGGACCACCTCCCTCGACCTGCTGGTCACGCTCCTTTTGATGCGGCCCAGGATACAGTTGGCTTTCTGGGCTGCAAGCGCACACTGCCGGCTCATGTTCATTTTCTCATCAACCAACACCCCCAAGTCCTTCTCTGCAGGGCTGCTCTGAATCTCTTCCCTGCCCAACCTGGAGCTGTGCCTGGGATTGCTCCGACCCAGGTGGAGGACCTTGCACTTGTCATGGTTAAACTTCATAAGGTTGGCATCAGCCCACCTCACAAGCGTGTCAAGGTCCCTCTGGATGGCATTCCTTCCCTCCAACATATCAACCGAACCACACTGCTTGGTGTCATCGGCAGACTTGCTGAGGGCTCACTCAATCCCACTGTCCATGTCACCGACAAAGATGTTGAACAAGACCGGTCCCAACACCGATCCCTGAGGGACACCACTCATTACTGGTCTCCAGCTGGACATTGAGCCATTGAGCACAACTCTCTGCATGCGGCCATCCAGCCAGTTCTTTATCCACTGAGTGGTCCATCTATCAAATTGATGTCTCTCCAACTTAGAGACAAGGATGTCATGTGGGACAGTGTCAAATGCTTTGCACAAGTCCAGGTAGATGACATCAACTGCCATACCCCTGTCCATCAGTTCCGTAGCCCCATCATAGAAGGCCACCAGATTGGTCAGGCAGGATTTCCCCTTAGTGAAGCCATGCTGGCTGTCACCAACCACCTTGTTGTTTTTCATGTGCCTTAGCATGCCTTCCAGGAGAATCCGCTCCAAGATTTTGCCAGGCACAGAGGTGAGACTGACTGGTGTGTAATTTCCCAGGTCACCCATTTTTCCCTTCTTGAAAATGGGGGTTATATTTCCCTTTTTCCAGTCATTAGGAACTTCACCTGACTGCCATGATTTTTCAAATATGACAGTGGCTTAGCAACTTCATTTGCCAGCTCCTTCAGGACCCACAGATGGATTTCATCAGGTCCCATGGAGTCGTGTACATTCAGGTTCTTAAGATGCTCTCGCACCAGATCCTCTCCCACAGTGGGCCTAGGGTCTTCATTCTCACAGTCACTGCGTCTGCCTTCCAAGGCTTGGGTGGTGTGGTCAGGGCGTTTGTCAGTGAAGACTGAGGGAAAGAAGTCGTTGAGACCCTCAGCCTTCTCCAAATCCAGGGTAGCCAGTTCTCCTGATAGCTTCTGGAGAGGGCCCACATTGTCCCTAGTCTTGTCTTTTATTTGCTACGTACCTATAGAATCCCTTCCTTAACATCCCTAGCCAAGTTTAATTCTAAGTGGGCATTAGCTTTCCTCACCTGGTCCCTAGTTTCCTGGACAACACCCCAGTATTCTTCCCAGGCCGCCTGTTCCTGCTTCCACCTTTTATAAGCCTCTTTTTTCCTTTGAATTTTCCTCAGCAGCTCCTTATCCATCCATGGAGGTCTTTTGCCCTTCCTGCTGCACTTCCTTCTAGTTGGGATGCAACACTCCTGAGCTTGTAGCAGGTGATCCTTGAATAACAACCAACAGTCTTGGGCCCCCCTTCCCTCTAGGGCTATATCCCATGGAACCTTACTAAGCAGGTTCCTGAAGAGGCCAAAGTCTGCTCTCTTGAAGTCCAGGGCACTGAGCTTGCTGCACGCTCTTCTCACTAAGAAGTCATTACTTCTCACATCATTACATCACTCATTACTTCCCCAATCCTACTAAAAAATAACATATTTCATTGAATCACGGAACTGATTAGGTTGGAAGAGACCTTTAAGATCATCAAGTCCAACCATTACCACAGGACTTCCAAGTCCACCACCAAACTGTATCACTAAAGGCTTCATCTACATGGTTTTGAACACTTCCAGAGACAGTGACTGCCTGGGCAGCCTATTCCAATTCCTGATCACCCTCTCTGTGAAGAAACCTTTCCTAATATCCAATCTAAACCTCCCCTGGCACATCGTGAGGCTGCTATCTCTTGTCCTATCGCTTGTTACCTGGGAGAAGAGACCGACCCCCACCTCACCCTATCCTCCTTTCAGGTAGCTGTAGAGAGTGATAAGGTTCCCTCCAAGCTTCCTCTTCTCCAGACTAAACAACCCCAGAATTTAATCAGATTGGAAAGCTGTACTTACACAAACCATTAGCTGGAACTTTAACCAGTCATTTTAATTTTTTCCCACTTTAATAACATACTGTCTGTTCACAGTACTTGTGGCAAAAACACTGATCAGGCTATCCCTCCCAAGCTGTCTTCTGCTGAGCCAGATTTTAAACTATAGTGGCTAATTTAGATTATTCTCCTATGTTTCTAAAATATACATAACTATGCACCCAAAACAAGGCACAAATCTATCATCAAGTGATTTTCTTGAGCAGCAGTAATAGTAGACTGTCATTATCTCCTCTTCCACTGCTAATATAGTCCTGTTGTAACCAAAAGACTGCAGCTGCCAAGCCAGTTGCCCTTTAACAGGACTGGGGGTGTAAGTCCTGGGCGATCAAGAGCAGGCAGCCCTAACCTATGTATCCTCTTTAGCAGACCTACGCAAGTGAAGAATCAGATCGTATCCTTCACACACAGGAAATAAAGACTGGAGCTAATTTGAGCTTGATGACGCATTCATAAAAACACGTAGGCCCACCAAACCGCCCCTGAGATTCAGCACTGAAGTTTTACTGTGATAAAAAGCATTGCACCCACGCATTGCTCAGTAAAACACATCCTGAAAACTGAAACAGGTCCCACATATCCGTTTGCTCACCCACACTCCAGCAGATAAAGCTAGATCTAAAAACTAGCCTTTTATAACCCTAAGTTCATCCAGAAAAAATGTTCCAAAACACTTGGAAACCACTGGGCCTTTACAGAGCTCTCTTGGTCTATGGAACAAACCTAACACTAGTCCCAGATTCTAAGTGATACCAGTAGATTACAGGTATTACACCATACCTACCTTGGAGTATCTCAAGGTAACCACAATGGACTGCTCCATGAAAGGAAGGAAGTAACTTAAGATCTAAAACCACGCACAAAGCATCATGTTAAACTGTATATCCAAAACAATGATGATTTGTTGGGAAATAAACAAGTTTTTTTTTGGTTTAAGTTTGAAGTGCACGCTGTTATGCATCACAGAGCACTAGGATGTTGCACACATGGTTGTTTTAAGAAGGAATGGGGTTGTCAACACAGTACTTTATGCACCAAGAAACACCATTTCAGTAGTGGTAAATTTAGAAACAGGAAAATAATTGGAGAGTCCCAGTTTGATATCTGAAGCCATAAAAACACACTTGCAGAAAGTCTCATCAAAATCACCTCTGAAGAAAGCTAGAGAAACTACAAAGAGCTGAGGGGTTTTAATGATCTTCTTTGAAATCACTTTAATTTTTATCTTCCTTCTCTGCTTTGACTACACTGCAATACTTTTCATCAACTTTTTTTGGAATCCAGGACCTCACAGTAACCAGAAGTTGGACCAGAGATCTCCAGAGGTCCTTTACAACCTAAACTACTCTCTAATTCTATGATTTCATGGAGCATCTAATATGTGATGGGTTTGGGAGGAACTTGAAGTCTGTTCTATGTCCTTAACAGTTCCCGGACAGTCACAGCATGCAGCTGCCATGACTCATTGGTCTTGTTCATTTAAACATCAATCATCTGAAAAAAAAATCTCAACTTCCTTCTGAGTATGCAGAGCTGTGTGATCTTGCAGATTGTTTCTAATAAGAGTAATGCAAGCACGTATACTAAACAGCTTTATGCCATGAAGTTTGTTCATCCAGTCTTCAATTAAAATAGATATCCTTCATCCACCTGTAGAACTAAAAAGCTGTACCTTTTTTTTCTTCTAAGTCAAGACATCAAAATTTGGCAGCCTGGATTTCCATAACATTTGCCTGCAACTCACTCCCTTCTCCAAGGGTGTTCCTGCTTTCAAAGCAGCAATACAAATAAAGGGCCACAGCTGTATTACTTTCAACAGTAACATATCAGGTGTTCTTCTCAGCAGAAAGTCCTCTTCATACTCCAATCTGCTCTTATACTCCTCTTTGACACTTCAAAGCAGAAAACCTTTTAAACAGTGTCACAGGAAATTCAGGAGAGAGAAATGTCATTTCCTTAAGTTTTTCTCTCCAGTTGTTCCTGTTGCCAGGGAAGAAGGGCAGCACAGGTATGGTGGGGGGGACAGGCAGAGGGCTTCAGGAAACTTTGAATTAGTGTATTCTAATTATCAGCGGAGAAAATCAAGAAGATGGAGACAAACCATGCAAATAAAATGGAATGACACTTTAACTTCATCATAATAATTTGGTGCTAGCTAATAATGGCTCTAATCTTGAAGACAGTGAAAGAAATCTCCCTTTTACCAGACTTTGAAGCTTTCCTATAAACTAATGATGTCCCAGGAGAATTCTCCTTTCCCCCCTTACTCTCTCAAAGATTCAAATCTGTTTAGGAAAGGACTCTGCAGAGTGAAGTAAAGAATTTCTTAAGGCTCACTGGTAGAAAGACCCTAGAAGAACAGAGCTGTGATACAAGGGTCCCTTCAAGTGTAGTTTAAATCATTAGAAGCATTTATTGCTAAGGAAGAGAAATTAGCCCAATAAATGAATCTAGCACCTCACTTAAGAATCCTAATAAGGTGAAACAGGTATTTTTTTTACAATCTGTTGGTGACAAATTAGGTTATTAAGTAGAAAACAGCAGCAAGCGTGCTCTGTCTTACCTGAGGCTGGTGTCTGTGTAAGGCATAGCCATTAGCTGAGAATCTGCCTTCTTGCTGAGGGAGCTCTGAAAAAGGGCAGGGGGAAAGGCAGGGAATAAACAGGTGACACAAAGTGAAAACAATAAGCATTCTCTTGGTTTGGAACTACATACAATATAATGCACATCTGTAGCAAACAGTGAATATATAATGGGGTGCAGAGGTTAATCAGTGCCCTCCACAACAAATGTGCATTTTTCCCACTAGTGAAACATGAATAACTGAAATGGCCAGCAGTCAAGCTGTAACCACAAAACCCCCAAGTGCTTTACTACAGCCAATTTTAAGTCACACATTCAGAGACAAAGAAGGGAAGCTGGCACCACACACAACAGTTGCACACACTGTGTCATTCAACTGCAAAATTTGCTATCACTGACCGCAGATTTACAGAATTCTTCTGAGGTCAAATCACTTTTTACCACGGCCAAAATATACTACCCATAACACACTTCCTGGTGTTTGAAACACTAGAAGCACCCAAACTTGGCCTATTTCGTGTTCTACCATTCTCCTTTGGACAGCAGGGAGAAGAATCTGAAGTTTAATATTCAATACTTTCTCTCTAGAAAAGTACGGTATTTTCCACACTGTGAAGTTCAATTCTTTTTAAAGCTGTTACTACCTCTTAATCATATGAAACGCTTTGAAAATTCATGGTCTTAATTTCAACCTCACTATTGGTATATCATGTAGATGAAAAGAATTCTAAAAAATGGGAAGTATGAGCACAAATTTCATAATTCTGTAGTCTTACCGAAAACATATCCCTCTAGCAAAAATCTGAAAAAACAAAATAGAAATATTTCAACAAAACCAATCAGCTGCGCTCCTTAACAGTGAGCCAGATCAGTGAGCTGTAGGTTGCATTTCTCTCTATTAACCGTTTATCCTTATACAGTCTTAAAGAGAAGTCATGAAAAGGCTATTAATTCCATTTTAGACAACAATGAACATATTTTGATGACTGCTAAAAAAAAAAGAAAAACTTCTAGACTGAATCCAAGAGCAAGAATGGAAGAACTTTGATAACATAATAATCAACCAAATACAGCAATTTAAAATGGGAAGTGTAGGGTACTCTATTTACAGGCACCGTTGCTACTTTTATCTATAATGACAAGCGTGGACAAGTAAGAGAGAATATTTTGTTATGCTGTCTGAAATTATCTTGTCATGCTACTGACTCACGAGTATAAACCTGCCTACCTGCATAACCCGTGCTTTCTGCTGTTGGTTATTTGACAACCTTCTAGATCTTGTTCGTTCCACTTCATGTCTATGAACCCATCCTCGAAGTTCATGATTCAGCCTAGAAAACCACAGAACATTAACAGACATTTTGAAGAACAGTGGCAGAATTGCTTAATTTTAGAAAACAGTTTAACTAGCTACTACAAGGTGCTGCAGATTACTACTCTTGTACCTTACAATAATTTATCTTTAATACCAGAGTAAGAAAAATTAACTGTCTATGAAGTATTGGGATTACAGATGTTTCAACACAAAGCAGATACAGTACTTTCTTTTGCCCAATGAACAGTAAATCTGAAATTACTGGAAGGACTACTGAAATTTAATATCAAAAGTTGTTCCATTCAAGACAAAACTATTAGCTAAGAAGGCTACAATATGGCAAATAAATTTGGGACAAAGAATGGACAAAGCAGAACAAGCAGAGCTAGCTGTTTTCTAACAGTGAATAAAGCACATCTGCAGTGTCACGTTCCATCAGCTTGCATCAGAAGCTGGAGAGCAGAAGACCATCTTGTATGTATTTCAAATGGAACAGGTTTTTAGCTGGACTTGATTTCCGTATTATGAACATTTCTACATATGAAGTGATTTTTATTCTCTTTCTACTGAGTCATGAAAAGCCTCTAGGCAATCAGAAAATTGTTATCTGGTTATTACAAATGACCAGAATGAAAACTGAGTGAAAACCATCACCAAAACCATAAAAAGATTACAAAGATACAAGTTGATCTCCTGTCTCTATGGTAGTAGACATTGGACAGTGCAGATGTTTACAGAAGCACTGGTCACATACTGGATGAACACTGTGAATGGACAGTAACATCATTCACAGTTGTCTACATAGCAGCACTCACTCAATTTATAACTAAACTCCTTATAAAAGCTTAAATGCTCAGAAAAGGCTGTTTGCTCACCTCAGTGACTCTGTCCGGTTAATCAGGGGCTGACAGGGTGGTGGTGGTGGTGAAATATATAACAGTGGCTCTTCTGAGACTATCATCAGTGCTTTGTTATCAGATACAGAATGATCATACCTGGGGGGAGAAGATACAAAGAAATCCCTTAAAATACTTTTTCCATGAACCTTTGACCAAATCCAGGGAATATGCACTACCATCAGCAAACCCACAAAGGTTACAGCTGCTCAATGGGACCTTTGAAACAGGTGAATAACAGTTTATTGCAAACATACAATGGTCTCAGTCAACTCCCCAAAGGGGTCTGATAGCACTCAACACAGGGAAGACAGATGAACATTAGCAGATGTTGGAACTCTTCCCAAACAGGCCAGATATTGAAATAAAAAGTAGCCTGTAAAATTATTCCTCATAATATGAAAAACCATAAGATCTCTGCATAGGCAACTTTCTCTTTCATTTCAGAGCTGTGCAAGATTTGCTACAGAAATACTAAACTTATTAGCCACTAAAGCCATACAGATGTAAAGACCATGAGCTATATGACAATATAGCTCAGCCACAAACTGGATTACAACTGAGTGGAGAGGATTTACATCTCCAACAGTCTCCAGAAGCTAGCTTGGCTTTGATAAAAGGTGAAAAAGAGCATGTATTTCAACACAAAATTACACAGCACTTTCAGCAACAAAGACTAATATTCCTTTCTCCTGGTTATCTGTACCTCCTTAAGGGTTAATTACCTATCACCAAATACCTATTATAAGTTCCTTTCTTGACAGGGTATGAATATGACAGCCTTAGTCCCAGTTTTGACAGGGACCTGTAGCTCCTAAACCTCAACTTCTTTCTGAAAAATCAAATATAAGAGCTTATGAAAACCTTATTCACATTCCCCTCCCTTTCTCAGCTTTCTCTCCATCTTTGTATCTGCTTCTCCTGTTTACTGCATCAAGAACTGATAAAGAAGAACATGCAGCAAAGAGCTCATAGCTTGCCAAAAAACAGGGAGAAAGAACAAAAGAAAAGGAGGAGGTACATGCACTAGAATATCTTCCTAAGAGAACCACCCTACTACTATGTCACATAAGTCATGGTTTGAAACATGCCATACAGGACACAAAGCCCTCACCATGGCTACAGCCTTAAAATGCTTTTGATTTATTGCCTTCTTTCTGCATAGCAAAATACATTAGGGCCTTCTGCACATCTGTGCCTGGCTTTGTTCAACCAGCCAAAACACTTTACTGGAAAGGGACAATCTGATAGGATAAATCTTGTATGGGGAAAACATGAGCTGGATTAGCCAGTCTTGAATCTGGAGACAATTATATGTTCACTTGTGCGCTGAATGCTAGAGATCTAGAAGCCTGAAAGCTACTACGTAATTAAATAATGGGTAAGCACAAAGATGGACTCAGAGATTTCTAAAGAAGTACAGTGCTAAGTTCAGAGTATGTTCTTAATTGTGAATTTCCACAGCCTTCTCCTGAACAACTAAGAAAATAAATACTCTGGCTTCAAAAGTAAGAAGAGATATATAATATGACAACTACCATAACTATGCAAGTTAAAATAAAGATCAGGGAAAAAAGTAGAGAGATGAAGAACTGACGAAGGTCATTAAAATCTCCATGATATACACTTGTTTATTTACTCTCTTCCACCACACTGTTCCTAACACCATACAACACAGCCAGAAGTGTAAGTTTCTGAAGCTGCATGTATTGGGTAATCCTGGAGATAAAAAAAATCATATTCATTTGAAAAGCAACCTGGGAAACTTTGTTAATAAAACAGTAAAAGAGATCAGCTCACAAAATACTGTGTTTGTAAACCCAGTTGCTGTATAAGATCATAGAATCACAGAATCATAGAATAGTTAGGGTTGGAAAGGACCTTAAGATCACGTGGTTCCAACCGCCATGGGCAGGAACATCTCACACTAAACCATGCCACCCAAGGCTTTGTCCAACTGAGCCTCGAACACTGCCAGGGATGGAGCATTCACAACTTCCCTGGGCAACCCATTCCAGTGCCTCACCACCCTTACAGGAAAAAATCTCTTCCTCAGATCCAATCTAAACTTCCCCTGTTTAAATTTGAACCCGTTACCCTTCTCCTATCACCACAGTCCCTCATGAAGAGTCCCTCCCCAGCATCCCTATAGGCCCCCTTCAGATACTGGAAGGCTGCTATGAGGTCTCCATGCAGCCTTCTCTTCTCCAGGCTGAACAGCCCCAACTTTCTCAGCCTGTCTTCACACGGGAGGTGCTCCAGTGACCATCCTCATGCACAATACTCCAAGTGAGGTCTCACAAGAGCAATAACACTGACAAAAAGGTTACCAAATGGAAGGGCAGTGAGGTTTGAAAGCACAGTTGCCCTCTACCACTAAAAATATGTTAAAAGTTTTCATCTTACCTATTACTTTTCTCAGGAATAATGTCCCCAGGTATTTTCTGAGCTGTGCTGGACTCCTGGCTAGCTGAGAACTCCAGAAGATTTCTGGTCCTGTGGTTGGAACTCGCAGTGGAATCAACTCCATTGGGATCCTTTTCAAATACACTGGAAGACATAATAACCATAGTAAAACATATCACATATATAAAGGGACTATAAGACACTTTACTGTAAGGTGTTAAATACTCAGGTGGGTAAGTTTCTGGCTGCTGCTATGTTACAAGGATAAGGCTCATGTCATAGCTAATATAAAAACATGATGTGACATTATATTACTGTCATTCAAAGCATTAGTAGCAGAAAAGCTATTCTGCTCTTTTTTTCAGTTTTAATTGTTTTAAGGATTTTGATGCTCTTGTTTTCATGTTCCTCCATAAGCTTCCATTGATGAAAACTGTGATCTGTCTGTAAACTAGATCTGCAGGCATATGAAAATTACTTACATTCAAATAACAGTATCTCTGAACTTTAACTTTCATCAGCCTCAAAGCTCAGTTGACATGGTTTATATGAATACAATATGTAAGAAAAATATAGCTACCAAATTCCGTGCAGCTGCAAGCCTGGAATATTAGGCCCCACATCTAACAAAACTATACACAAACTTACATATGTTTAAGTCTACTTAGACTTAGAAACATTGGCAGGGCCCACAAACCCATCTACATAGCGTCAGCAGGCCATGGTCCCAGATACCCTGTCTGCGCTTGCACTGAATGAACGATCTTCCTCTGGGGGATGCTCAGCCAGCCAGCACAAGAATGTCTGTTTTGCTCTCCATGCAAATCAAGGGAGCAGCTTCTCCATGCGAGCTGGAAAAATGACCTGGCGGCCGCTATACAAGATTAACTGCATCCTTAGTTCAGAAGGGTGACTGAAATGAAAGATCTTAAAAGCACAAAAGCAAATCTTCAATATATTCTCTCTGGAGGCTAGCTTTACTCTTTCGTAAACATGGTTGCTTCCTGAAATATATTTACAAAATCAAGCCCTAACCTTCTTAGCTGACAACAGCAGAGCATCACCAGCAGCACGCAGAGAAATACAAAAAACAAGACCCCAGCATGCTGAAGAGATCTTTGTCATGCATGTTGATCACTGCCTACAGAGTACATTTTAATTCATGCCCCATCTCCCTTGTGTAGCAGAGCATAAACTCTGCAGGGAACCATCTCATCTATTACATGGCATCACTTTGCAGCAGGCAATGAATACAAATGGTAACAACAGAGAAAGGCAAGAACTAACAAGAAGGTCAGACTAAATACTACACAACTAAGAAGAAGGCACACAGACACAGTTGCTTAGCAATCTCCTCGCTTTTGCCAAGACACTTGTGTTCCTGTTAGCAGTAACCCAGGTTTCTCCGTGAATAACTGTCACATTCTGCAGAACTGCTAGAGCCAGGGCAATCCCAGATCCAGGCTGACATTGCTTTGACAGCCTCCTCTCCTTCAGGTTTTCAGGCAGCAGCACAGAACCAGGGCAGAAGAAATGCTACAGGCTCTGTTTTCACTTAGCGACAGCAGGCAGAAAGGTACTTGCAGTTTCCTTGCTGTATACGCGCATTAGCATACAAATGTCTCATTGCTATTGAATAGCATGGAAAGCTGGATGGTTTATTCACAGCCTCACAGATGAGGCAACACCAGGCTATCCAATTTTACAGAAACAATCGCCACTATCTACTATATTTTATGAGATCATGTTTCTTCTCTTCCAATGAAAGCCTCAGCACAGCTGACAGCGTCTCAAGCCCAGAACCAGAGCTCAAAACTAAGGCTGATGCTTAAAGGGATGCCATATGCTCCTGCTGGAAGTCACTTACCAGTGAAATGCCCCTGCTCTACCTAATTTGGAGCCATGACAGCTAAAAGTATATGGAAGTTTATTCATGAAACCAAGAATATCCATCAGAATATCTGAAAGTTGTAGCTCTCCTGCCAACCATTTCTCCACAGCCTGAAGTGTATCAGCCTCCAGTGTGTTAATGAACCTACTGGGTCTGGCATTTTTTCCCATCCTACTTCTCTACTTTCTTGTTCAAAATGACACATCAAACCAGAGAAAATTTCCCTGTAATTATTTAGCTAAAGCTAACAAAAACCTAATCAGCAGAACTGTAACAGATCGGCATTTTCCATAATGGCTCTTCCTTAATGTTTTCTGTGTCCAGCAAAGGCAACTCTTGTTATTTCCGGTTCCATATTGGTGAGGTAATGAGCCTGAAGTGAAGTGTTATATGCAATACGCTGCTACTCCAGTTAACCCTGAACTCTGAATAAAAGGAGAGAAATCCAAACCAAGTCATAGACTCATAGAATCATAGAATAGTTAGGGTTGGAAAGGACCTTAAGATCATCTAGTTCCAACCCCCCTGCCAGGGGCAGGGACACTTCCCACTAAACCATGCCACCCAAGGCTATGTCCAATCCAGCCTTGAACACCTCCAGAGATGGAGCATTCACAGCTTCCCTGGGCAACCCATTCCAGTGCCTCACCACCCTTACAGGAAAGAATTTCTTCCTCAGATCCAATCTAAACTTCCCCTGTTTAAATTTGAACCTGTTACGCCTTCTCCTATCACCACAGTCCCTCATGAAGAGTCCCTCCCCAGCATCCCTATAGGCCCCCTTCAGATACTGAAAGGCTGCTATGAGGTCTCCACGCAGCCTTCTCTTCTCCAGGCTCAACAGCCCCAACTCTCTCAGCCTATCTTCATATGGGAGGTGCTCCAGTCCCCTGCTCATCCTCGTGGCCCTCCTTTGGACTTGTTCCAACAATTCCATGTCCTTTTTATGTTGAGGACACCAGCACTGCACACAATACTCCAAGTGAGGTCTCACAAGAGCAGAGTAGAGGGGCAGGATCACCTCCTTCGACCGGCTGGTCCATCAAGGATAGAGATAAGCACTACTCTGCAATCACAAATAACCTTCAGTTTTCACAATTTAGTTGTTTTAGCTGTACAGCCACTCAAAACCATACACACCTCATTATATTTGCTTTAAATAGAAAGGAAATGTTTATTTTTACTCTTCTCATGCTTAAAACACCTAAATCTTGCAATCACAATTTAAATTTCACTTCTTGCAGCAGCTAAATATGGGATGTTTCAACCTGAAAGAAGACATTCAGCAGCAAAAAGACAAAGAAAGAGGTGAACAGAGTACATTTTGCCATCCTTCCAGGCAAAAACCATGGCTCCCACTTCTGAGAATATGGGCACCAACTTGAGGACAAAATTTATTTTGTATTATTTATGGTATTAATTCCAGTGCTCTTTCCTTTACCAGGACTGCCATTTTCTACAGAATGTCTCCTTTGAAGCAGGGCCAGAAGCAATTTCTGGCTTAAGCTACAAGGGCTACATTTGCCTTCCCTTTCCCATTCATTTTTTTAGGGCCCTGAGGAGGACCAAAAGCTTCCTTCCCAAATACGTCTTTTAAACAAAAAAAAAAACAAAAACAACCCTTCACTGCTCCTTTGGTTTGTGTCAATGACTCAAAGCCAAATGAACTTTCATTCTGAATGAGGAAAAGCTCCACAACTTGAAATACTGCCTGTTGCCACCTACTAGTTACTTGGGGAGTTTTGATAGTTTTTCCCCCATCTGAATAGATGACATTGCTGTTCTGCGGCATCATTTCTTCCCCCTCCTTATTCCCACAAGAGGTCACTTGTGGAGTCTGTCTGTAAATAGGGCTCCATCTTCAGGTAACAGATAGGAGAGGCATGTAGGTAACAGTCTGTATCTTCTGACTTCTTATTCTCAAAGACCTTTCCTTGCCAAGTGAGTACATGAGGGTATGACATAGGGTATCAGAAATATTACTCCTCTGACATCTCAAATTGACAAGGCGGAAAAGCATGACTTCAGACCAAGAAATCCCTTAAGCAGGATGGACCTCTCCTGCAGAGGTTCATCTGGAAACACCTACCCACCTGAGGCATACTGAGTTTTACAAGTGCTAGGCAGAACAGCTACAACACAAACTGGAACAGGAAGCATCTACAGAGCAGATCCCAACACAGTTACACTGAAGATGAAGTCAATACTGAGCATTTAAAAACATCAGGTAGAAGGGACTTCGGAAACAGTGACAAAGAAAGGTAGACGATCCCATTTTTCCACAGGGAAAAAAAAAATAATCTTCAGAAAAACAGTATTTTCAGCTAAGAGATCAATAGCTGCTTAAAAGAAGTTTTTATATGACAGATGGCAAAAGCATGGACAATATTTTCATTCTGCTGGGTTACAAGATAAGAATTTAGAAAAGAAAGAACATTTTGGTGTATCTGTCCTGAGCAAGACCTACTATTTTGCAGGAATTGGAGCTGCTGTCCCACATTAAAAGTCAGGAAAGACTGGAGCTGAGAAACAGCTCTACTTAACAGGATGGCCAGTTAGAAGCTGGAAGCTGTAAGTTTTTCTGTTTGGCCACACTTACACACCTGGGGCACCTACCAAAGCTTTGCAGTGTACACTGGGACATCCCAGATACCGTGAGCATTAAGGGTTTTCACAGAGCCACAAACACCCTGTCCAAGCTGGCTGAGCTATTGGCTTGTTTAAGATGCAAAACTCAATCCAAGGAAAAAAGAAAGAACCACTAAATACTTCATGCAGATGTTTGTTCTAAAGTGTAGATAAATTTAATTATAGGAGGGAAAGAAAAGCAATACTCCTGTCATGGTTTCTCCAGGCGTTTAATGGCACCTGATATTTTAGCTGTATTTTTACTTCTTTGGTTTGAATGTCAGTGTGATAAATGTGAAAGCAAGTCTTGCCAGGAGCCCAAACTAAATTTCGTTTGTACTTCTGGCTGAACAAACCCCATGCACTTCAAGTTTTTGAATACTGACATTTAAGTTGTACAGTAATTTGCAGACGAAAGCCAATAGTGATATCATAACAGAGTTTTCTGGGGATAGAACCATTTCTGAATACGAGCTGGGATGTTTCCAAGGGGCTAAAATTGACATTGCAAGAAGACACCAACCAAGGACCTTGTCCTCATCTTAAGTGATTCCAGACAAGGCTGCCAGCATGCCAAATGCTCTCTGGAAAATATTTCCTGTTTCTCATTCCCGGAGAGGGCACCATCTGCTGACAGCAAGGCACTACCTTCTCCTTCCAGGCTGCTCCAGAGCTACTCTCTGTGAGTGCTCACCTAGTAAGAAGAACCTGGCCTCTTTCCTCTCCTAGGTAGGATGAGGAAAGCAATCCAAACTGGAGGGATAATCTCTGTGGATTTTTGTGTTTTTCTTTATTTAAAAAAGCAATTTATTTATCATAAAGCTGTTAGAAAAGAAAGGGGAAAAAAAGCAAGTACTGGCACTCAGAGCATTTACTTTTGCTTAGAAAACTATATACAGTTATTTGGAAGTGGGTTGGATCTTACTGCCAAAGCTTGGGCAGGCCTGATGCAAACTGTCTCAACTGCAAAGTTTATTCAGGGCAAAAACTTCCTGTATTTTGCTCCCAGCCCAGCAGATGAACACGTGGAGCAAAGAGTAAGTTATCAGCAAATGCATCCGGCATTCTGCGGAGGCTCTGCACCAGCAGCAGGAGGACAAGGCAAGCGAGCACAGCCAGGCGAGGCACAACTATGCCAGGATGCACAGGTGGCTGTGATCAGTAAAGGAAGGTGGATGGAATCACTTTCTGCTCCTGCAGTTGTAGTTTGCAAGAAAATCAAAGATATTCAATTTTATTCAAGTGCCAACCCATCAAGAGAGGTTCTGAAAGGTCTGGAACCTGAACCTAAATTCAAATTATTCAACCCATTCTTTCCTCTCAATTTCTATCTCTTTCTTAAGGAGAAACTACAACAAAAGACCAAAGGTGTGCTGCAAAAACAGTTTTCCAGCTTTGGGACATCTCCAATAAAAAAGCACACTCAATTCAGCATTGAAACATATTCTATCAGTATTAGAAAAAATAAAGTAAGTTTCCTGTATTAGAAGCACTAAGAGCTACAAATGTCTTTCAGAGAGAGCTTCTGCTGTTTTTGCTAAAACACTCGGAGGGCTCTGTATTTCCTTGGCATCCAGAAGCAGCTGGCTAACATAGTACTGCTCTATGCCTCATGCACTCATCTAATTTTTCTTTACATTTCATCAGTTCCTCTCCATTAGTGTGTAAGAAATTAATAGCCGTTTGACTGTCATAATTAATATTTGTATGCATATTTGCATACTTTCAGGTATACATGACATTTAAGCCTACTGACCTCTTAAAGATATATGAAAGGCTATTGAGGCTTGCAAAAAGCAGAGAAACAATCCTTTTCTATCCTCTACTGAGTGTAAGAAAGGATTGGATGAACTAACAGTAAGATACTCACGCTATTGTACTGCTCACGATTTGTGAATCTCTGTTCTCAGAACATCTTTCAGAGATTCTTCAAGCAGTGCGCGTTTAGACAACACTCTCCAGCTTACAGCTGAAGGAAATCGTGGGCCATGGTTAAAATGTTTAATGATCACCTGCTGATAAGCTCAAATGCAAGATGAAGCACTATCGTGATGTGTTTGAAAATACCCTAAATGTCCTCTTGAATTAGCTGTACGGGCAAAGGAGCTA
Organism: Ara ararauna; assembly: GCA_028858755.1. Classification (NCBI taxonomy): domain Eukaryota; kingdom Metazoa; phylum Chordata; class Aves; order Psittaciformes; family Psittacidae; genus Ara; species Ara ararauna. The sequence goes on from CM054382.1 coordinate 48,377,203, forward strand.
ATCTTGTTACCATAACACGGCAGCCAGTCCTGGGCCGAGGTCCCAGTTTGGTCTGGATCTCGGTCCTGTACTGCCCACACTGCTAATATTCTCTTTTAAGGGAACTACAAAATTATTTCTTTAACCTTCTGACATACCACCACCATAGTATCATCCCTAAGCTCCTACTTGCCATAAGATGAATCCAATCCTTTAATCAAGGAATCCAGCATTAAGGGTCAAACAAATAGAAGGCTTGCACAAAATCACTGATGAACGCACCAAACTTCAGAATAATCCCACTCTTCCACACACCAATTCAAGATTGCTCAGCTTGAGTAAGGGCTCTAAACCACACTGACAACAACGCAGGTATGCTCAATGGATGGTGCTTTCAGCAGCTCAAATCACCCATGCTCCAAAGCTCAGCAGGCTACATCAGTACTGACTTAGAAGAGTGCAAACCAGATGGGATGCTTATCTGCGTGCTGGTGAAAGACTTGTATTTTCTTTCTTTATCCTTTAAGAGCAGCAGATCACGGTAGCATGCAGCTGAACAACCCTTGAGCAATTTCATCATTTTTAGTAAAAGATGCTTAACCTTAGCACTTTAGGATTTTTATTCTAATATTTATGCTACCAATCTAAGAAATGAAACACACACAGTCTTGCAGGAGTCAAAAAAAGCACTGCTTCTTCATTTGTCGCAGTCTACAACAACAGCACACAAAGCACACTTCTCAGTTATGCCGGCTGGTGTCTTTATTTGCAGATTGCTCAGCAGATCTAAAGTTTTAATAGACCATTCAGTTTCCAGGATAGTCCCAGAAAGTAAAAAAAAAAAAAAAAAAAAAAAAAGCCTATCAGGATACTCCAGAGAGGAGCTGCAAGGAAGTCTCTATAGAAAGGCCAGCAATTCTAATGCAGCTGCTGTAGGTCAGCAGGACACAAGAGATGTTGAAGCAGCAGCTTTACTTAGCTCCATCAATCACCACTTCAGCTTAAGAATTTTTGATTACATCATCAAGTCTGGTTTCCAGTTTGAAAGGGTTTCCAGCCATATAGAGGTGGCCAACTTGTAAATAAAAAAAACCCTCAAAATTTATTTAAAAATCACACCACCTTCTCTTTGCAGATCTGCCTTTCCTCTCTCCAACTTCATATTTTTCTGTTTTCTGTCCACTAAGTATCTGAAATGGTAGAACACATTGTGGCTGGCTCACATCTTTGTAAATGCTTTAAGACTGTTGCTAGATGACGACCACCATGTAAGCTTGAGCAGACTGATTAAAGGGGGAAAATAACTAGTTGAACAGTTTTCATAGCCAGTAAAATAACACTAGGGCCACTAGCAAGTATGTGGTTTACATGCTTTGCTGCTGCCCTAAGTAGCAGAGATGCAGAAAAGTTACATTTTGCATCTTGTGTGATCACTCTCCTTGCCTACTTTTTACACGTTACGTTAGTTTCCTGAAAATACTTTACTATCACATATAAGACTTGATTAAAAAGAACCCAAGCACCCAAGAAAATTTATATTCAAAGGGGAATGGGAAAAGAAACAAAAGGAAAATATTCCCAAAATAAATACATGGATTGTTTAGACTGGAACATGTGCTTTAGTTTCATTTGTTTCAGCACTGTTTGTGCTTGTTTAATCCATTTTCAGGTCTGGTTACTACCCAGGCACAGTCCAACATAAATGTGGAAATTAAACAAGGAGGGGGGAAAAAAAAAAAAGCACTTAGGAATTGCAGTAGTTAGAAAATTTTCAGTTTGTGTGTTGAAAGCACTTAAAAAATAATAAAGGCACAGGTAATCCGATGTTTCTTGATGCTACAAGTCAGCAATCTCAGGGGTACCACAACAGCTGAGAACGCAACTCTGCTGACCCACACTGGCTCTCACAAAAGGCAAGTCTGAAGGCAGGAGATGCTGCCTCCCAGATACCTGCCTCCAGACATCGTGGGTCCAGCTCCCAGCCTGGCCACATGTTGAGGTTTGTGTTCACTGCCTTTTGTGCAAATACTGTGAGTTCTAATTTCTGTCCTACACCTCATGGTATGTGAGACTGAAGCAAGGGAGTGACCTCTGCAAGGAACTGAATCTAAATGTTTTTAGCTTTTTCCTTTCATACACCTCACCAATCATTCTTAAATAATAATAAAAGGAAGTTTTTATAGATGTTAAATCCAAATCCAAATAACTCACAAAGATTAGAGAATAGTTTATTGACACACAGATGGGAAATTCCTCAGCGCCTTTCTCCTAGTATAAAGCAAATAGATAAAATAGAAACATACTAATAGAATTCCTGCTAAATTATTTCTGCTTTTAATAATTGAAAATTTCAGTTTTCTATACAAAATAACACAACCAAAAGACTTTAGCACACAGTATAATATAATGCAGAGTTACCATTAACTTTATACAAGCCACTTTCACAACCAGAAAATATTAAATTCATATTCATATTCCATTTATATTTCGTTCAACTTACATTCTTTTCTCAGAGATAACATGGCACCATGCCTAACACTGCAGAACGCTCTTAAAAGCTTGTTGGCAATTAAGCAGACGGGACTGGACTCTCCCTCCAATATTTTGAAACAGGTTTCTTAGGTCAATACACCAGCTTCCCTACCAGACTTTCAGCCCTGTTCCCATAGTCACAAGTTCAATATTACAGGTTACCCACACACACAGCGTATTTGTCAGCATGAAAAAATGTGTTAGCAGAAATAGTTTTATCTGCTCTATTTGTGTGCCAAGGGCTGCCACATCCTGAACATCTCAAAAAACCAGAATGGCACAGCCTCAGTCCTCCATGAAATATCACTAACATCTCTCCACTTACATACACAGTCAGCAAGGCTTAAGACCAATGACCAAAATTATGTGTGAACCAGTGTAAGTGCAATACACATCCATTAAGGTAGAAGAAAATATAGGACTAACTACACAGCCAACTATTCAGATTATTTTTTTCTTGTGGGATGCCAAATGCACCTCTACTGAACTACTGCAGGCCACAGAGGGTTTGTAGGACTCCCCATCCCTCAGCTTCACATCCCCATCCCTCAGCTTCACATCCCCATCCCAAAAAAACACAGTCACTTCCCTGCCTTCTGTGATTTGAAGGAAACAAGCAACTAAAGAGAGAACTCATTTATCTGTTCTTTCGTTTTACCTCTAGCCTTCAAAGAATCCTTTCACTTCCAATTAAGAATCTGAGAATCATCTCACAACAGGGCCAGCTAAGGGAATTTCGAAGTCTGCTATGGAATTTAGGGGGTGAATTTGCCATGATTTTAGGGTTTTTTTGATGTCACTCTCTCTTTGCAATGATTAATTGGTTTTAAATAATAAAATATTCACTGCTAATATATTTGAATCAAAACAGCCTGTGCCTGACTGCTATCACACCTCCCTTCACACAGGTATGCAAGAGAAATGATTTTCTACATAGAAGAAATAGCAACACTGTCACAAAATTTCAAGTCATATTTAACTCCAGCTGACCACTGCATAGAAATTGGGTATTCCACAGTTAGCTGACTTGGGGGGGAAAGTACTTTTGCTGAACTGTAAGTTAGCATGGATATTATAACAGAAAAGTTTACTTATTTCTGTAAGAAGTTGCAGGGACTGAAAAACATCACTCATTGTAAGCTTCTGTCATCAAAGTCTAAGCAGAACAAGAATCATGGCTATCACATTCATGGAGCTACCATTCAGTGACACCGCTACAAAAGGAAGTAAATGCATATGAGAATGAAATCTTAAGTAATGTTTTGCATATCCCATATTCTGGGCCTTCCAAAGGGTATTGCACAACCCACATTCACAGTACCTTGATACAGTTTGGTGTTTCAACTGACTGTAAGCACTTACTCTAAGGAAAAAAAAAAAAAAAGGCAGAAAGGGCAACTCCTTGCAAATTTGAAATCACTTTTCTCTTCACTGTCTAAAACCAGTACTGATGCAGATCACCTAGTTCAGGCACAGCAATTACACTGGCATGCTCAGCTACTACACTGGCCAGGAACAGCCAGACATCCAAGAATCTCTTTGCTTTATCTACTTTATTAAACACCAAATACATCAAGAAACTAACCCTGTCACATTTCTATAGTCATGAACTGTTGCAAAGATAGGAACACAGACTGGCCTTTGAGTCTAACATGACAGAAGTTTCTTGCCATGAAGCTCAACACCTTACTCATTTCTTGGGGTACTGAAGCTGACACAGGAGCTTTGGAGCACTGTGGTCAAATAATTCCACCATCTTCTCTATGTTTTCAAGCCTCTCAAAACTATGAAGAACTTTATACATTCCAACTCCTCACTGTAATGTGGACGGAAATAAAATTTCTTTCAGCTTCGAAAAGATTAGTGGTTCTGATAGTTCTTACAAAGTCTCTCTCAAATGAGTGATAATGATTGCAAATGCAAGAGGGATGTACAAATCAATCACTTAGTATCTGGAAGCTGATTTTTTACCTGATAGCCAAAAATACCAATACAAAACCTAAATGCATTAAGAAATGGTCCATCTTAAAAGCATCCACATCAAACTAAAATTATCAGCTGTATGTCACTGCCTGAGGTAAACAGTATGTGCAGTAAGTGCAAATACTTCAAAAGTAATTTCAGCATTCACAAATTTTCTAATATTAAAAATACAAACACCAACATTGTAAAAGTTAATCATAGTCATAAACAAAGTCTTTCTCTAGATTTATCCAATCCCATTCCTTTAGACTGACTGGGGTTTTGAGGACAAATGGAGACACTGCTGACTGGGAATCTACTGAAATATCCTCCCCTTTAGAAAAAATGAACAGCTTCATATAAAGGTTTCTTCTTTATGTTCTAAATCCAGGTTAAATAGACGGATCTGTACAAGAGGTATCAATATTTAGTCTCCTCTCTTCCATAGATTTCTTTATAAAGTGTCTGGAAAGAAATGCAGTATTTCCTCCCTGCTCTCTGGTTTCTATGCCCCTCTGATACGGCTCAAACAAGAGAGCTTTTTGATTACCACTTCAACTAATTAAGGAAAGGGAACAACCTCTTCATCAGATCCAGAAGACAAGTAATATAGAGCTTACACTGTAATGAGGAAGATTGTGCCTAGACACATCTAATGGTCAGGATTGCAAAGCACTGGAAAAAGACTGGGATTTCTTGCACTGGAACTAGCAGATTAAACTCATAGCTATTGGGAGTAGCATAGGTATAAACAAGCAGATGAGCTCTCAAAGTCTGGAATCCTTTTAGAAAAAAAATCACAAGCACAGCTCTTTAAACTCTTCAGGGATAAATGGTGCAGACAAACTGCTGTACACTGCATTGATTAACATGCTGAACCAGAAGAAATTAAAAATACAAGATCTAGCTCTTTTTGCCATAAGGATTCCAAAAGAGGAACCATTATACAGACGAGTCTTCCCCTATGCAAGAGGAGAGTAAAGGACAGAAGTTAGGTTTCAAGCTCAAGGCTTTAAAATACAACACTGCCTGTATTAAAGATTCAAGCAAAAATCACCAGACAGCAAACTTGCTACGTAAAGAGTAATTCCTAGGCAGCTTACCTCAATGGACCATAATTCAACATTATGAAAGCCAGTATCACCATCACACACAGGGTCCTTCTCTTTGGAGATGATACTTTGAGCTTCTCATTCTAGACAGGAAAAAACAGAGAAGACATCCATTAAAAAAGGGGCACAAGCATGCAAAGGTATGTCAAAAGCTAAATACAGCAAACTACGCTTGCTTTTTAGATTGATATTTGCCTAATTGTGTATGAATACACACCAGGACAACTTAAAAATAAAACTCTCTTGTTTGTACATTATACTCAGCTTCCAGCCAGTCTATCTGCTCACCAAAATCTTCAGAAGAACCATGAAATAATGAATTAAAAGCCAACTAGATAATCTGATAGCTGCCCTGACCTAGAGCTGGTGAAAGTCCTGCTCAGAGTGGGAGGCTGGGCTAGAAACCCCAAAGGTCTTCCAATCAACATTTCCATGATTCTGTTTACGTGCAACTTCCACTACAGCAACATTCTATAAAGTCAGATCTTCATCACAGTCTCTTACCTCCGATACTATTTCATCCAGCTGCCTTTTCAGTGTGTTGTTTTCTTTCTTGAGTTTCTCGTTCTCCAACAAGGCTGCCTCCAGCCTTGCCTCCAGCCCCAACATGTATTCTTTCTTTTTTTTCCGTGACTGAAAGGCTGCCTCACGGTTTTTGATCATGCGCTGCTGCCGTCTCAAGACATTGACCTGGACAGAAAATACAGAAGCCTGTTAAAGATCCACAAGTTAAAAGCGCCTCTATTTCATGCATAATGTCTAATTTGGCGAAAGTCTGCATAGATAGCTTTCTGCCCTCTGCTTCAAAGGAGCAACTAGGAATCACAGTACATCTCCAAAAGTTACACCTCATGGAAAAAACATGTCCTGCACTGTCTGTTTTCTCCTGCATTCTTAACCTTCTGTGTGTGGAGGACACAAAATGTATACTCAAGCAACTGATCAGAAAAGACCGAAAATGCATATCTTCAGTCTGCAAGGTAGCAAGAATGCCTTTCACCTTCACTTTACCATTCACCAGTTTATAGGCTACATGAAGAAGTGAAAGGCTTGTTGTAAAACCTTGCTTCAAACAGTACTAACTACATTCAGACTGTCCTCTGTCTTCAGTCTTTACAAACTCATGCACTTTACAAATAACTGCTACTTCACAGAATCAACTAGGTTGGAAAAGAGCTTTAAGATCATCGGTCCAACCATTACACCAGGACTGCCAAGCCCATCACTAAGCCATGTCACTAAAGGCAAACTGATCTCCCCTCAAGACCTCCCCCCACGGTTGCCCCGCATGACCTCCACGCAGCCACTCCTCATCTGCCCCCCCTTAGTGGCCCGCACTGTATAGGTATAGCTGCCACCCCTACCCCTCATGCCCCAAGGCTGCCCCTGCTCTCCTCTCATGATCTACCCTCACATCCTATGGCTGCCCTTGCTTCCCCCTCAAAAACGCTGCTCACCCCTTCCACCACTCCTCTTCTCCCCTCACAATCTGCCCTCATGGCCACCATTCCTCTCCCCTCACGGCTGCCCCTTGTCTCTCCTCATGACCTCCACTCATGGCCAGCTCTCCTCTCCTCTTCATGATCTCCCCTCATGGCCACCCTTCTTCTCCCCTCATGATCTTCCCTCCTGGTTGCCCTTCGTCTCCCCCAGTTCTGAGCAAACTTTAACTCCCATTCCAAACCAACCTGCATTTCTAGCACAAGGCGGTAGGAATGTCTTTCACACTCCACAGGTTTTGGTATGCACTTTGGGAAAGTTAGGAAACAGTTGAAAGTACAAACCATTTCAACTTTACATTGGCTGGCTTCTTAGCTTATGAGAACTGCCGTCTTCTACGATGTGTCTTAAACGCAGGCATACAATACCTATGCAGTGTTTTCTCTGTTCTTATGAAAGATCTGGGTTTTCCTGTCTCTAATTCAACAAAACACAACTTGACTAATGAGTTTTATTTTATATGAAAATTACCCAATGTACTGCACAGAAAACAGGATTCTTTAATAGAAAACCATACCTATGTTGAAGTAATTTTCTATAATCTAATTTTTTCCACATTTTCAATATGTTTTTATCACCAGAACTGGGGGCAGAATTAAATCCTTTCTCCATGAGTGAGATCCTTGAATGGAAACACGAGAGAAAGGTCCTACAACGACAGAGCTAAACTGGATTCCCTCACACACCTACTGTTTATGCCCTCATTATCATTCAATTGCAACAGGAAAGGCAGTCTGCTTTTTCAATTAAGAGCCTCTTTCCTTCAACTGGAAGCATGGCTTGCTCAGGCAGCTTTCTTTTTTTTTGCCCAATTTCCTAGTGGAAAGCTCTTAACCAGTTTCCTAGTGAAGACTGACCCCACTGAAAGCCTGGCACTTCCCTATGGCTGGCAAGCTGTGTAAACATGTACCATCAGGACAAGCAACACACAGGGCCTCCCAGCTTGCTATCAGCCAATCTCAGCCTAATCCACTGGAAGGGTTGAGTGTTAAGCTACCAGTTTATCCCTCCTAAGCCCAAAAGAAAGTCCTGCAGTGTTTCTTTTTATCCTGCAATATCTGGTTAGATTAGCAAACAAAACCACATGTTACAGAGCTCAAATGACAGCTACATCTGTGCAGCTCTGACAGACACACATGGCATCTAAAGCAGTCACAAGATGTTTTAACCCTGCTGCCGCCATCTCTATCCCAAAACATTTGTTCCTTTTCAAAGTGCTATTTTTCAGTATGTGCCAAAGAGCAGTCACAACTGTTTCTTCTGTTTCAGTAAACACAGGTAAGATGTGCAGCATTTAGGCTAATACTAAGTCTGAAAACTGCCTCCCTAAAACAGCTTCAGGTGTAAATACACTACCATCATTCAAAACAAACAGCTATTCAGTACCCCAACTACCCATTTTACTACTGTCACAGATGTCTATATGAAGTGTGATGACAAGAAGGGGGTTTTGTCAATTAAACCTTACACTCAGACAGCAGCAGGGTGCCATGCTAGTCTTGATAATGGGAGTCACAAACCTAATTACTGCTGACGGGTCTCTCTAGTTTGGCTCTGCATGGCAGGCAATTATTTAAAACCGCAGCACTCTCACCTGGTCCATCTACTGATGGAATCTTCTTAGCTTCTTGCAAATTCAAGATTAGGTTTCCGTTGCAGTCTGGCTACCGAATTACTCGTAGCAAATAATTTTTTCACTCAAAAATGCAGCACACAAACACAAATAGTGAGGAAAATTTAACATCCAAGCATTAATGGCAATTCTCAGACACTAGGAAACCATACAATCACATCCCTCCAAAGAAGCCTGAAAGCACATGCCTTTGAGAAACAACGCCCTGCATTGCTAATAAGCAGGTGACTATACAGCAAAATTTCATGTGAATGGGCACCAGTATTTTCTCCCTTGCAAAGAGATGCAGTAGGAGCCTCCGCTCGTGACAACTGCGCTTGGATTACCACACTGAGGAACCCTGAGTGCTTAAAAGCCTGAAAGAAGCTTCAGTACTTTCCACAACCATGCCTTTCTTTGGACAACAAAAACCAAACAAAGCAGCTCCAGATCTCTGTGAAGTAAAACAAGTTAACACCCAGCTTGCTAGCCAGTTAACACATCAAAGTTGAAGGGTGAAAAAAAGCCCATATATCTCAAAAGCTGTTTCTATTTACATCTATTGCAACATCTATTGTGAGCTACTGTGGAAAAACTTATTTGCACAGTGACTGTTGAAAGCTTACCCTTTTTCTGCTCAATTCAGGATATGATCAAAAGGCAGCCTGAACAGATTAGGATCATATGAAACTCAATACCTGAATTTTCTTAAAATCGCAAGTGAACTCTGGGAAGGGGATGGAAAAAGAATCAGGCCCACTGCTGACATTCCCTATTCATCTACTTCCAAAAAAGCAGTTTTATTATATGCACTAGAAAATTGGTTTAGCACTAATCAAACACCAGATATATCAAATCTTCCTCTATGTAAGAGAGCTCCAGTCACTGAGAGCTTGTTGAGAAAACAAGTGAAGGGAAAAATATATCAGCACTGCTTCCTGCCACAATGCTTGCATACCTGATCTGCAACTCCAGACAGGCCAGCAAATATCAAACTATTCCTTCCCACTCTTTGCCAAGCTCCTGAATTCCCTGTTAGAAATCATATTGACAAGCCCAACTATAGCTCAGTCTTCCTGAGATTCTAAAGTGACCTGGTTTTCCCATTATATCCCACATGCAGATGACTGAAAACTGTTTCCAAGCTTTGGTTATTAGCTGTCTCACGCAGTCAGAACTTACATCCAGCCCCATTGCTGGTGTGGTGCTTTGAAGCAAGGGCTTTATCACTGTTATTTTGCCAGTTGTTGAGCCATTTCCAGCAGCCAAAGGCAACGCATTCACAGTATGTTTGTGAGGTGGTGTGGTCCCTCCGGTGACAGCAATGACTGGCTGGGAGGCAGGAAGCACCCCAGAAGCTTGGAGCTGTACAACAGTGGGCTGGGGAAGCACCACAGATTGACCTGGAACACAAGAACAAACAGGAGTGCTCAGCATATGACAGATTTGTATGTGAACAGTTTGTAGGGTAATACTTTATATATGTAAGTATAAAATACATGAGTAGAAAACTTTGCTTCCTCTCCTGCCCTGCACAATTTATCTCAAGTTCAATTCTACCATGTTAGTATATTCCACAGGCTAGGAGAAAAAAAAAACACAACAAAGCAAAACAAAAAAACCAACCAAAAGCTCAAAAGTTTGCAGGGCTCTTCATCCATCCTGCAAACCAAAACTACATATTAGAGATCAAATAAATCAGGCACTCTCCCAAAAGCTCTTCAGAGTTAATTAAAGTTGACACTTGCAAGAAACATTACTCATTTCAGTATTCCTAACACTTGATGCACTTTGAGCCACTTTTACAAAGAACTTAGCCAGCTCACCTCAATCCTTCTCCCTTTTGTTCATCCTTACCTCATTGCTGCACTGAATTGGAACCTTAGTACACAGAAGTAACTCATACTGTATAAACCAATTCAGAAACAGCATAGAGAAAGAAGATGAACAAGAATGAACAATGGAAGTTACACTTTCAAAACACAAGTTACAGCCCCAATTCACACTAAGATAAGACTAATTTTTTAAAAAATGCCTTATGTAAGAAATTTTATACACAAGCTGAACAGAGCTTAAAGAAAAGCAAGCGGAAAAAATGAGGTGATTTTGACAGAGTTTGAAATAGAATTAGAAACTCAATTCCAAGAAATTTCAGTCCAACAACTACATTTAACTCAAGCAGGTGCTTGAGTAATATTTTGTTGTCTGACAACATATGGACGTGTCTCTAATCCTTTGAAACAGGATGACCTCGCCAGCTTTCAGAAACAGCATGTTCCAGCTGAGCATTCCAACCAAAATGCATAATGTATTACAGCATTTACCCAACTTTCTGGAAGGTGAAAAACGAAGCAATTTAGCTAGCACCAAGATCATTTACATACTACGAGGTGTAGGATGAGATCTCTTTTTTTGCAGAGATAATCTCAAAGACATCCTAAGTCAGTACCACCCTATTAAGAACCTCAAACAGTGAGTTTTAGGTTTCAATAATTTTTTGGGGGGAACAAAGTATGTGATGCTCTAAGATCATGCCTTCTTCTTTAACTTTTTACAAAAGTGACTATAAAAATACCATTCCACATGCTCCTTTGAAGATAATGGCATACTCCAAACTGGTAGCTCCAACTTGTCATGCACAGGGAATTTTGACTAATGAAAATCCTTATGGTTTTTGTTATGGAAGCAGCATAACAGAATTTTTAAACACAGCATCAGTTAAAGTAAACACATGGCATGGAAATACTTTCCCAAAAGTATTTCCTCTATAGTGCCTTACAGAAACTATGCTCCTGATTTTTCTTCAGGAAAAAGGAGTAGCTAGCCTTCACAGTACTATATTTATGTCCAAGAAATCCATACCCCCAACATTCCTTATTCTAGATGGTATTTTATCAGCTGGAACATCAGAAGGAATAAGAATTAGGTCATGATGACTGTGCTGACCTGTGTTTTAAGCAGTCTAACAGTCTAAGGCATGTTGTAACAAAATGTCAGCCACTACAGCTTAGGCTTAACTCCCGATGGATGAGCAATTAGTAATGAAGACAAATTTTTCACTATTTCAATAATTTCCAGATACGGGCTCTTAGGTATTTGTCTCCTTTTCATTTCATGCCTCAGTGCCTGTATGTCAACCACAAGCCATCAGCTGGTGAAAATAAGCAACTGCATCTAACAATTTCAGCAACACAACTGCCTTAGCTGAAGAGTAGAATAGTGCTTTAGATTCAGAAATGAGGCTCAAGCTACTTCAAAAATCTGTTACAGGGCAACCGGAGGAATGAACAATTATCAGTGGACAGGAAATCACTTGCTCCTCGTTAACATCAGCTTGCAGCTATAAGCAACTTTTCTAACCTCTGACATGACTCAAACTTTTTGCAGATTTTGCTTTTAGCAGATTTCCCAACATCCTAGATAATGCTATTTGGTGAGATAAAAAGCCATAAACTCATGTTCATACCATTCTGTGGCAGAATTTCATGTATGTAAAAAAAAAAAAAAAAAAAAGGGAAAGTTTTATCACACCTCCCCAACTTACAAATTTCATTCAAGCCATCCTAACTGATTCTGCTATATCTTCCTTGGATTACAACAGAATAGCACTGCAATCACCTTATGCACCACTCGCCATCACAAGCAAGGCAGAGAAAGGAGCCTATAGGGATCTTTTCAAATCAGCAGTTTTATCTTCACACCTACCAGTACTCAGCATAGCCTGTTTTGCTATACTGCCTTCCATTTCACATAACGCCCAGCTGAATGCTGTTTCTCATAGGACTATGAGAGAGGAATAAGGCCATCTTCTCAGCCAAAGCTTTTTCTGCAAAGCATGTTAGGACCCCTCTGTTTTACTCCTATCCCTCCTGTTTCACCTGCCAAACCTAACCATTCTACCAACCATCCCACAAACACAGTTTTTGCCCCAAGACAGGGCTCAAGACAATTCACCTACCTTTAGGAGGTGCTGGCTGGACATTAACAATTGGCTGCTGTTTCGGCAGTGGCATAAGTGTAGGAAGAGTCTGAATAATTATGGTTTTAGCTGGGATGCCAACATTAGCCTGAGCTTCAGGTACAGCAGGCAAAAGGGGTTTGGGTTGTATCAAAGGCCTGGACACTGTCTGACTACACCTCTTCAGGGTCTTTGCAGAGTTATTTGCTAGGAAAGAAAAAGGGCCAGAGTTAGACCAGAAGATATATAGAATTCAAGCAATAATAACATGAGTATGTTCTTTTTTTTATCCATCTATAATATTTCTTAAAAACAGACATATATGGTCACAAATTCAAGTCACAAATGACAGGATATACAGGATATATAACAGGTCTGTTAGTTAAAAGTTCACATGCAAGACAATACATATACTATCTATAGAATCAAAGTAACTTGATCTCACATACCAGATCGAGAAGTGATGCTGATAGCAGGCTTCTTCTCTCCATCTCCTTCAGGTGATGCAGGGCTTCTGCAACTCTTGCTGTAGAGAGAGACTGGAGACATCTGGGACCTATTGCTGAAGTCCACATCATCCTGCAGGCAGAAATTGCATGAGATTAACACTTCAAAAACACCTGAAAGCATCTACTAGCAGTTCAGAACATAACTGCCTTTCATAACATCTGTGCTGCTGCTGCAGCAAAGAGGAAAAAGGTTTTGGTCTGAAGGTTTATTCTGATCAAAGCTAAGTACTACAGAAAAGCAAACAAGTAGCTCGCCTTATCAGCAGAATGATGGAAAGCAAAGGCCAGCAACTGCTAGACTCAGAAGCCTTTAGAAGGCATATTGTTTGGCAACCAGGCTAATAAAAAAGTTGAGGAAACAGAACTGAACATGCTCTTTTTAGAATGGGTCACAACAAGAGAGGAAAAAAAAAAAATCACTGAAGGAAATTCGCTTTTACTAAGGTTAGAAAAATAAGCTGTTTCCTCTTATGCCACGAAGTTGCTCAGACAATTAAATCACTGGGCTTTCTGTCTGTCACAGCTGGTTCTGAATGACTACTGCTATCTGTGTTACATGGAAATATCTGCATACAGGCACGTTCTGCACTGAAGAGTCCACAGATGACGGAGAAGGGACCGAACAATTTGAAGTGGCTGGTGATAAGGGTTCTGTCTTCACGCTTGCATCTGCAAGAGGCAGATAAAGAAATTTTACTGTACAAGTTTTTAGCAATGGGAGATCGGTGAAGAACACACTGCCCTATATCAGCTATTTAATTCCTGAAGCAAGGCACAGCAGAAAACATAGCAAGATCACAGATACTAAACAGCTTAGCTTGTAGGGCAGTCCTCACCAGTTGTACCCATCCTACATAAACACAGCATAACTTCTTATCACAGAGATAAATGCTATAGGGTATAAAATAGTTTCTACAAGTTACCAATATTCTTAAGTTGTAACAGCTCACCCTTGTGGGATGGAGGGGAATAGTCACACTTGCAAAATACAGAGGCTAATTACCTGTAAAAGCATGGCCTGTAATATTCCAAAGGTCTGAGTCCCAAGACATCAAATCCAAATCAAAATGAAAGTTACAGAGATCATTTTCCTGGAACAACAGTTCAGAAAAAGAAACAATACAAAAAGACAATACAAATTGAAGCTACCACCCATTATGTTCACATTCTTACAGCTCTGGAAAACAACACAACTATCACTTTAGTTGCCTTAAAACACACAAGAGATAAAAGCCCCTAAGGAGGCAATTCTCAACTGGAATACACCAGACAAGGCCATCGTAGATGCATAAGAAAGAAGCATGTAATTTTAAGACTATCAGTAATCATTGTACTGTTATCAGTAATTTGTAAAGGAAAAGTTCTAAGTCTAGTCATTGAATCATCTCATACATAGCACAAATTTTAGCACCTTGTTCCCATCCTCCCCTCCATCTGCATCCCATTACACCTCAAAGCACTTCATAAGCAAAAGCATCAGCGACAGCAGGAAGAGCCACAGGGACTGATTTGCTCAGCATCTGATGAACAGCACATATTAGGTCTCCCTGTACTTGAATAAACTGACATCATAACCTTCTAAAGCCAGGGACACCAGTTTCTTTTTCCATCAGAAGGTGGTGGGGGAAAGACTAAAATCACTTTATACATATTATTTATTGAATTACCTTTACGACAATGATCAGAAATGCTCCATCAGCATTTCTTCTGCTGATGCATCTGTGAGCCTCAGTTCCCTACTCAAATGTGACATTTTTATGAGCTCTTACATGAAAAATACAAATATCACATACCCAACTTATACCAATACACAGCAAATATTTTCTCACTAAAAACTAACCTGCAAATGCACCTTTCCTTACACTCTCAACTAGCCTTGTAAAGAGAGGCTCAGAAAGGTGCAGACTGCATGGATATTAGTTTCATGCTAGCGTGAAGAGAAAGCTCATCAGGGCACACTTATAGGAAGAATCATCAAAACCCACAGCTTAAGCTGCGCAATAAGAGCACATGGGCAACTAAAGCTGACTTGTTGATAGGAAATATCTATCCCTTGTACAGTCAAGCAGTTCTCACATTTTCTCCAGCACCTAGCTCTAGAACTGTGAGAATGATCTTAGCACCTGAGGTTTACGTTGGACAACCCGGGGGTTGTGCTGGAGGTGGGTTAGGACACAGTGAGCAAAGGAAAGGCAGTGGGACAACACAGACCAGAGAATCCATGCCCTGGGACAGAAAAAGCAGTCGGTACAATCAGTGAAAAACTTAGGGATGAATGCATAAGGTTGCAAGCAAAGGTTTTAGGAGAAAGCCCTACAATGGACAAGAAAACAAAAAGCTGTTATACAGGCAAGGTGACAAAGCACAGCACTTCTGGATGCAGGTGTAGTGTTCCCATGCTTCTCCATGTCTCCTTCCACACAACCCAGAAACGTTCTCCCCACCAGCCCTGCCTTCATCACCTTCATTAGCTCAGCCACAACACAGCTCTCACAGCTCAGCACCTCAAACTTTCACCTTTAAACCTGGCTTTTAGATCTTTAGCATTGATACCGACAGTTTATTAGGGCACTGACAGCTCAGCACCTCCACATCTAAAGCAGGAATGAACGGCGTGCCCGCCACCGGCGGAGCGCGAGTGTCTCCTGCCGACACCCGCACCGCTGCTCCTCGGCACCCCCGCTCCGCAGCCGGCAGTGCGCGCAGCCCGGCCTCCCGCAGCCCCCGTCCGATACTCACGTCGGGCTCGTCCCTCAGGGCCCGCAGCGGCTCCGCGGGGCCCAGCAGCTCACTCAGCTCCTCGCCCAGCAGCGCCTCTGCGGGAGAGACAACGGCCTCAGCGCCGGCCCGGCCAGGGGCTCCCCACCGCCCACCGCACCCCACCGCCGCGCTCACCCCAGTCGAGGCCGCTCCCCGGGGCCGACAGCAGCCCCGCCGGCTCCCACTCGGCCTCCGCCGCCGCCATTGCTTCCGCCTTCCTCCCGAAACACACGTCTGCTTCCGGCAGCGCCGCGCCGCGTACCGCCCGCCGCCCCCCCCACGGCGGCCGCCGACGGACGTGCGGGTGCGGTGCCGCGCCGCTCGCGCCCAGGCACACGGACACCGTTCGTTAGACACAGGAGTTTATTCAGGCCCCGCTGGCACAAGCCCGTCGCCGGAATCACGAACGGCGGGAGCAGGGAGGCAGCTCCGTGAGGGGACGGGCCCGGCCCAGGCCTGGCCCCAGAGGGCGGGCAGCGGCCCGAGTGCTGGTGCGCGGCGGTGCGGGGAGGCAGCGCCTGTCTTTGGGTGGGTGGGTGTGTGTGCACGCAGAGTGGGTGCTGCTTCCACCGGCAGGGCAGGTCGGAACCGCAGGCAAAGACGCGAAGCCCCTCTAGGCCCTGGCAGCAGCTCCTGCTGGGTCTGCAGCGCTGGGGAGCACGGTGGGGTTTGGTCCGGGCCAGGCTGGAAGCACAGGAGGGAGAGAGCCCCTGGTAGAGCACCAAAAGCACTGGGTCTCTGCCTTCCCCTCCTAAGGGATATGCACACCTGGGAGCACCCCAGCCAGGAGGATAGCTGCTCAGGTGGGTTTTCCACAAAAGACTCCGCAGAAGCAGATAGCAGCACTTCCGGCACACTGCAGGAGCATGGGGTGCTGTGAGCATGTCGCTCGCGCTCACCTTACAGGTTGGCATCATAGGCTGCATTGGTGAAGATGCCAGGCGAGCCTAGGTCACTGGAAGACAAACACAAGCATGTCACCTTCAGGGAGGGTGAGGTGTGTGAAGGGCAGGGCTTTGCACAGGCCCATCAGCCCTGTATATAAAACCAGCCTCACACAGGCAGTTCGGGGTGAGAGCGGGGTGACTGCGACGCTGTGATGGGCACAGAGCAGAGCCATCCTCCTCCAGAGCACAACTCTCACCTGGTAGGGTTCAAGAGCTGCTTCTTCTCCTCTGATAATGGTGTTGAAATGTCCACAGGGATAGAGCAGATGGAAAAGAAACAACCAGATCTATTTAGTGAAGGACATGAGAAGCTGCAGCAGCAGCAGCATCTGAAATTGAACTGAGTTTTACAAGTGTGGGATGAAGCAAGGGTGGGGTGCTGAAGCATTTCCCTTCTTCCCCCTCATAGTGAAGGTATTTTTCTGGCTCTCCCCTCTACACCTGGTTGCTGATGCTTTCATATGGACAAACTGCCAAGAACCCAAGCAACTTGAAGCAAATAAGACAAGTGGATTGAGGCAGTCACACTGTTAAACTCTTCTGATCATCCCACCCTCCCCTGGGACTCTCTAACCACCTTCCCTGGGAGCCCCCACCCAAAGCGACAGTGGACTGCAGGAGGTGTTTCCTTACCTCTGTCACTGAGCCGCTTGGCGATGAGGGCAATCAGCATCCCAGACAGCACGACGCCAGCTACCGCCAGAGCTGTGCCACTGCTGTAAGCCAGGACTTGCTTTAAGAAGAGGGCATTGTCCTCTGAAACAGATCCACAGACCCAGAAGTTAGAAAGTTGTTGGAAGGATTTCACATTACCCAAGCTGCTAGGATGCCCCCAACAATATTCAAGGTGTCCTGCAGGAAGCTGAACCCCCCCACACTGCCTGAGGAGCATGGAGTCCCACCATACCTGCACAGACAGGGGGTTGCCTAGTCCAGTTCCCTGTGGCTGCACACCAGAGCACCTCTGCTCCCATCCGAACAAACCCTTCCTCACAGGAAAAGGTGCACGTGGAGTTGTATGTGAAGTTCCCATACATGTGAGAGCAGCTCAGGTGACCTCTGCTGGGGGGGTCCAGCTCCTGGCAGCTGATGGCTGGAGATAGAGCACAGCAGCTGCATCAGTAGGACAGGACAGATGTTGGCAAGATGGGGACGTGCGCTGGGGAGCTAGGGAATGAGCTGCCATGGACTGAGGTGCTAAGGGGAAATAATGCTGAGGAAAGTCCACTACAACAAGATCTACCTTTGCATTGTGGAGTTTCGCTGGTCCAGGTCCCAGTGGCCGTGCACTTGTGGCTCTCCAGCCCCATCAGTGCAAACCCTGTCTGGCAGGAGAAGGCACATGTGGAACCAAAGGCAAAGTCCCCGTGGAGGTGGGAGCAGTTCAGCTCTCCCCAGTCCGGAGCACTGAGCTCTGGGCAGGTAATGGCTGCAGGGACAGAAATGCATTTCAAGTAGGAGCCTGGGAACTACAAGCCTAAACTATTGGGATGAGAGGACCAAGATACCCAAGAAATCCTAGGATTAACCCAAGGCCTATGACACCTTGAGCACTAACTGTACCTTCACAGCGTGGGGATTCCCCAGTCCAGGTCCCCATGGCCGTGCACTCAAGGCTGTCTGGCCCCATCAGTGCAAACCCTGTCTGGCAGGAGAAGGCACATATGGAACCAAAGGTGAAGTTCCCATGGAGGTGGGAGCAGTTCAGCTTTCCTTGGTCTGGAGCACTGAGCACTGGGCAGATGGCAGCTGCAGGGATAGAGATACACTTCAAGCAGGAGCCTGGGAATGATGACACTAAACTCTTATGATGACAGGACCAAGACACTCAAAACATCCTAGGGTCAATCCAAGGCATGTGACACCTTGAGCACTAACTCTACCTTCACAGCGTGGGGCATCCCCAGTCCAGGTCCCTGTGGCCATGCACTCACGACTCTTCAACCCCATCAGTGCAAACCCCGTCTGGCAGGAGAAGGCACATGTGGAGCCAAAAGTGAAGTTCCCATGGAGGTGGGAGCAGTTCAGCTCTCCCCAGTCTGGAGCACTGAGCACTGAGCAGGCAACAGCTGCAGGGATAGAGATAAACTTCAAGCAGGAGCTTGGGAACAATGACACTAAACTGTTAGGATGACAGGACCAAGACACCCTAGAACATCCTAGAGTCAACCCAAGGAACGTGACGCCTTGAGCAGCAACGCTACCTTCACAGCGTGGGGCATCCCCAGTCCAGGTCCCCATGGCTGTGCACTCACGGCTCTCTGGCCCCATCAGTGCAAACCCCGTCTGGCAGGAGAAGACACACATGGAGCCAAAAGCGAAGTCCCCGTGGAGGTGGGAGCAGTTCAGTTTTCCTTGGTCTGGAGCACTGAGCACTGGGCAGGTGATGGCTGCAGGGTGAATACGCACACTTCAAATAGGAGCCTGTGGACTATGCTGCTAAACTGTTGGAATAAGACATCCAAGACACCAGAGAACATCCTATGGTTACCCCAAGGTCTGTGACACATTGAGTAGCAACACTACCTTTGCACTGTGGGGTGTTCCCAGTCCAGGTCCCCATGGCTGTGCACTCACGGCTCTCTGGTCCCATCAGTGCAAACCCCATCTGGCAGGAGAAGAGACACGTGGAGCCAAAGGCGAAGTCTCCGTGGACATGGGAGCAGTTCAGCTCTCCCCGGTCTGAAGCACTGAGCACTGGGCAGGTGATGGCTGCAGGGACAGAGATACATTCCAAGCAGGAGCCTGGGGACTGGGAGACTGAACAGTTGGGAGAAAGAGGTTGGGGTGACACTAGAATGTTTCCCAAGATCAGCAACACTCTGATCTCTAGCAGCAGCAATACCTGCACATCTTGGGGCATTCCCAGTCCAGGTCCCTGAAGCTGTGCAGTTACGGGTCTGTGGCCCCATCAGTGCAAACCCCGTCTGACAGGAGAAGGCACATGTGGAGCCAAAGGCGAAGTCCCTGTGGAGGTGGGAGCAGTTCAGCTCTCCCCAGTCTGGAGCACTGAGTGCTGGGCAGGTGATGGCTGCACGGATAGAGACATTTCAGGCAGGAGCCTGGGAACTACAAGGCTCAACTATTGGGTCTCTTGTATCGTGGACCAAGATACCCAAGAAAATACTAGGATAAATCCAAGGCCTGTGACACCTTAATTTTACCTTCGCAGCGTGGGGCATCCCCAGTCCAGGTCCCCATGGCCGTGCACTCAAGGCTGTCTGGCCCCATCAGTGCAAACCCTGTCTGGCAAGAGAAGGCACATGTGGAGCCGAAGGTGAAATCCCCATGGAGGTGCGAGCAGTTCAGCTTTCCCTGGTCTGGAGCACTGAGCACTGGGCAGATGGCAGCTGCAGGGTAAAGATGCACACTTCAAGCAGGAGCTTGGGAACTGAGAGACTAAACTGCAGGGATCAAGAGGCTGGGGAACATCCTAGTGTCACCCCAAGACCAATCACATCCTGAGCTCTGGCAGCAACTCTACCTTCACAGTGTGGGGTATCCCCAGTCCAGGTTCCCGTGGCCATACACTCACGGCTTTCCGACCCCATCAGTGCAAACCCTGTCTGGCAGGAGAAGGCGCACGTAGAGCCAAAGGCAAAGTCCCCATGGAGGTGGGAGCAGTTCAGCTCTCCCCATTCTGGAGCACTGAGCACTGGGCAGGTGATGGCTGCAATGGGAGAGCAGGTCTCAGAGACAGGATAGATGAGGTTAAATCTAGGGATTAGGGCTGATTCCCACTCAGACAAAACCAAATCTATGGTGAAATGTCTTTGATTTACCTTTCTCACCCAGACAAGTCTCACCTCTTTAAAAACAGTAGCAATGTAGTTGGTACTATGATTTTTCTGCCATATGATTTCCCAGGGGGAAAATTGCTGCCCTGCCAGAGACCTGTTTATCCCCTGCACTATCCCTGGTCACAGCCCCCAGGATGAAGGCCTGCAGCTGCTACAGTCCTACTCAGTGACACGGGAAGGTGGAACAGGGCTCTCACATTCCCCCAAAAAGCCCAGCACTTCGGTGTGACACCTGGCTGCAAACCCTCAAGCCACTGCTATGAAGACTTTCCCTACCCCTAAAGCATAACATAACAAAACTTTCTGTCCTTTGTGGCTTTCTGCTTGCTCTGTCCTGCCCACCTTATATCTAACCTCATCTCACAGATCCTCACCCCCACTCAGTGTGGCCCAGCCTTGCCCTTCCCCCAGCAGTGGGACAGCAGCCCCTTAGTTCCTCTCTGAGAACTCCCAAGATGCAGAGCACCTTCCAAGGTGGATTGGTGTGGGCTTGGCAAGATGGAAATAGTGCCAATAGAGTGATGGAGGTGCCAAGACGCTGTTCTGCCCCTGAGTTTGGTGCACACAGGGTGCTGGCACCTGGGTGGGATTGAGGACAGCGAGCAAGAGCACTGGGACAGCCAGGGAGAGCAGGGGGCTTATCCAGAGCTCACAGCCACTCTGCCCATCACAGCTTCATTGGGAAACTGCTTCCCATGTGTGTCACCAGAAGCTACTTCATCGATGGGTAAGGGGTCCAGTGAGTCCCTGCTTGCCACTGGGCATGCAGGGCTGGCCCCCTGAAAGTATCAGTGCCACATCCCTGAGACCCCCAGCTGCTGGCAGGCAATACCTGTGCACATGGGGATGTCTGCTGACCACTGCTGGGAAGGCAGGCACTGCAGTGTGCTTGTCCCTTGCCGCTCAAACCCCTCCTGGCATTCGAACACACAGGTGGAGTTGTAGCTGAAGTGTCCATAGGGATGGCTGCAGTTCATTTGCACTCCCTTGGGCTCAAGCTCAGTGCACTGCACAACTGGGAGAGACAAAGCACCGCCAGCCCATTAGGAGCACAAATGAACTTGCCCACTTTGCTGCCAGGCTCAGGCTCTCTGGCAGGGAGGGAGGGGTGGGGATGGATGGCTCACCATCCTCACACTCAGGGCCATGGAAGCCGGGGTAGCACTCGCAGCGGTAGCTCCCGATGGTCTCCACACACTCGCCACGCTGGCTGCATGGGAAGGGCTGGCAGGAGGCTGTGCACACAGAGGACAGTCATCAGAAGCCACTGGCCACCCTGCTGAGGTGTCCAGCCCACCCGATCTGTGATCCCCCCAGCTCACCCCTGTAGCACAGTGCTTTTTTCCTCCGGTTGCAGGGCTCATCATTCCACTTGCCCGACTCAACCAGTCGCTTGATGTAGATCTCCACGCAGTCCTGGTTGGAGTGGCGATTGTTGGGCTCCCCAGCTGCCCAGTTCTCTGCCTCCTTTGTCAGCGCCTTCTTAGTGCCCACCCAGGTCCAGGTGCCACTCAGCTTGCGGATGCCAATCCAGTAGTAGCGCTTGTAGATGGGCAGGTTCTTGTTGAGGTACTCAATCTCCTGCTTATTCTGGATCGCCACCAGGTCAGTGAAGAAGGTCTGGCAGTAGTTCCTGGCCTGCTCCCACGTGTAGTCCCCTTGGTCATTGTAGTGGTATGTCCAGGCACTCACCTCCAGTTGTGTTATTGTGCCTGTGAGAGTGGATGAGGTCCATGACTGACACAGAAAGGATGGAAGCTATGTCGGGGACTGGGTCCCTTGGCACATGAGGGTGGGCTAGGCCAAGAGATGCCAATGACCAGCTGGGTGAGGGGATGTGGCAAAGGGACGAGTGTGGGTGAGAATGGAAACATGGGTGGATCAGGCATGGCAGAAGGAGCTCAGGTGGGTCTGAGGGGGATGGCACAGAGATGAGGAAGATGGGGGAGATGGGGTGAAGGCTGAGACAGAGGGCAGCATAGGATGGGGCAGGCAGAGCATGGGTAGCAGAAGAGCCCCAAGCAATGATGCCAACCTCTTCTACAGCACAAGGAATGAAAGCCCAACCCCACAGCCCTGCTCCCCTGCCCACAAAGGTTTTCTAAAGGGCAAAACCCAGTATCAGGATGGTTCTTTAAACACAGTTCCTTCTTCAAGCACAGAGGTGTACCACTTTGGTTTTCTTTCTTTACACTTATACACAAGAGTCAACTTGGAGCAAGGCAAAGCAACAAGCATCCCCTCACCCCCAAAAGCACTTGGATCCCAACCTACTCATCTGAGTCAGAGATAGTCTGAAGAGTCTTGTAAAATTCAGTATTGCAAAATAGGATCTTGCAAAAGTCCAGTTCACATCGTGGTCATGCCCACCAGGAAAAACAAAGCCAGAGATTAACTGGAACCCCCACACAGAAGTGAAGAGCACCCTGCTCTTATTTACAGCATTTCACACCGCAACTTGATGCAATCAAAGGGTTTAGCTACAAAAAAGCTTCTTCCCTCCTCCCCAGAAGCAGGTATCTCCACAGTTGCAAAAAATGATATGGGAATCCTATCTTCATCTATGCAGAATGTGAGATGGGGATCAGAGTTTGCTCCAAACTGGCCCGGGGAACCCTGTGCCTCAGGAAAGCATATCAAACTGTGGTCATGCATGCAGAGGTTTGGACATC
The DNA here is from genome assembly GCA_028858755.1 of Ara ararauna. Classification (NCBI taxonomy): domain Eukaryota; kingdom Metazoa; phylum Chordata; class Aves; order Psittaciformes; family Psittacidae; genus Ara; species Ara ararauna. The sequence continues at coordinate 48,400,546 of CM054382.1, forward strand.
TCAGATTAGATGTAAATCTAGGGCTTTTTGAGTCTAATTAGGGCTCTGGTTTGGTCAATAATTATGTTTTTTTCTAAGCAAAATTCCCATAATTTGTCTGGTCTTCCTTGTGAAAGAGCAAACTATCCACTTTGTTCAAGGAGACCGAAGCTGAGGAAATGGTGGCCTTCAACTACAGCCCTCCACCACTTGAGAGTTTGGAGCTGCCCCAACCTCAGCTCCCACCACCTACCTCCTGGCCCTTGCTACCCTCCCAGCACAGCTTAGGGCAGCTGCCCTGCCACCCTCACACACCCCAGCCCCAAACCAAGAAGGACCAAGGAAGCCCATCTGCTGCATGCCCATCCTTCACAAGCTCTCCTACCTCTTTCCTTCAGCTCCACCAATAACACCCTCTCTGTAGCACAGCTCATCCCCACTCCTTCCACCCAGCCTTGTGTCACCTCTCCCTGCTTACTTGGAGCCAAACCCCAGGTGGGTGCTGTTTGCCTGCATTTCCATCCCTCAGCTCCTCTGACAGCCCCCAATGCCTACCCCCAGGGCAGGGTGTCAGCACCTGGTTGCTTTTGCACTTTTGTTTTCCCCTCAGAGCTAAATCTCAGGCTCCTCCTGACACTTCTGCATTTGTCTGTGTTCCTTAGCTCAATAACAACAGGTCCTTTGGAAAATAACCCAGCTCATGGAGGATCCCTAGGGACAGAGCAGGCACTAGCAGGTTTTCCTCCATGGAAACATCCTACAGGCAGCAAAACCAAATTAGTTTCTACTTTTATTTCTTCTCTTATGTCATTTAGCAGCTTTAGCTCTGCTTGGTGCTGCCCCAGCTGTGCTTCCAACACTTGCACTTGTGGGTCCTGTAGCTATGTCCATGCCCAGCTCTACAGCATAGGTATGGGCATAGGGGTGGAGCTGCTGCTGCCATTCTCCTGTCCATGGTACAACACACTGGCTGCCATGCTGCATTTGGGGAACCAGATACCCTGCAGGGACCCCATGCGTGTCCTGGCCCTCCCCGGGGGAGCACAATCCTGCGATGGTCTGGCTGGAGGAAGGTAGCTCCGGGAGATGCAGCGCCCTCCCAGCCCAGAAAGATCTGTCCCTGGGCTGGCAGCCGTGAGGGTTGTGAGTGATGACTTCCCAAAATAACACTGCTGCCCTTCTCCAGTCTCCTGGGCCTGCAGGCTCCCTGGCAGCAGGGTCACACTGGGCGGCTGGAAAGTGGCTTACCCCATGCGATGGCAGCAATGCCCAGGTAGCAGATGCCATGAGAGCTCAGAGCCCACATCCTTCCAGCAGTCCGCAGTCCCGGAGCAGTGCCCTGAGTGCCAGGGAGAGAGGCATGAGCATGCATGGGGGCTCACACGCGGGGCTGTGCACCCACACCACTGCCAGGTAGTCCTGGTAGCCACACGGGCACGTTGCTTATGCTGGCACACAGAGGCACGCTGTGTGCAGGTACTGCTATGCTGTAGAATGGGCCTTTCCAGTAAGGCACAGTGCGGGAGCTGTGCCTATAGCACAGCTGGGCAGTGGGGAAGCCCACGTGCAGTTCACTCCTGGGGAGCCCCTACGTACAGGGCATGCCCTCCGCACATACCAAGGGCTGGCATCTGCCTCTGGCAGCAGCACCATTTCCTGGCAGTACCTACCTATAGCCCTTCCCTCTCCTAATTCCGTTTTTTAAGCAGACCCCAACACATCCCCAAGGAAAAGAGAAGGACTTACCATGTCAGCACCACAGACAAACCTTGCCCAGCTGCTGGCAGTGCCAGGCACATCTGCCCCTCTGCAGGCAGTGGTGCTTGCACTTCCTCCAAGTGTGCAGAGCATTGCTCCCTGCTCTTGGCTTCTTCCCCTCCCACCCCAGCCCTGCTGCCAGCCCGCATCCTGCCCTGCGCTCCCGCCTCCCCCAGCACAGGGCTCTCCCATCTGCAGAGACCCCGCTCCCAGCCTGAGGCCAGAGGGGAGCAGTGGGGTCAGCCCTGGCTGCAGCCCTAGCAGGACCCAGCTCAATGTCTGCCCCATGGCACACGAGCTGGGTGCATTCCCATGGGCACATGACAGCCAGAGGAGCAGACTGACAACAAGCTGGGCTTGCCCAAGCCCCCCAGGAGGGGGAGAAGGGTCCCCCAGGAGGGGTCTAGCCCATGGTGCCCAGGGCACTGAGACCTCTCTAACCCACCATGTCCATGTTCCTTCACCGGTGTTTGGAGAACAGAGGAGGATTGAGCTGTGATGAGCTCCCACGTGGGCTAAGTGGGAGCATGGCTCGCAGCCTGCCAGCTCCTGTGCTGGATGCTCTCCTTGCTTGCAGGCTTTTGCTCTGGCTGTGAATCTTCATATACCATTTATAAATGGCTACCTACACAATGAATTTTCCTGTCTTTGCCTTTAAGTCTTTATGAGAAAGTTCCAAGAACATGCCAGAGGAATTTCCCCCTAGTTGTTAACATCCTTTAGGAACTTCCACTGGTGCTTCAGGAACATGCCTCATTGTGTCCACCTCCCCTTGGATCACTCTTGAATCATCATAAATCTTTCCTTACCCCATTCTGCTTCTATGTTAAATTGCCTTGGCAGAGTTTTCTACAGGAATTACTTTGCTCTCTTCCAGTTAAAGCCAAAGTGTGAGCCATGCAGGTCACATGCATTTTCCAGTTTCAGAGAAATTGATGCTGCTCCACTGGGACTCATGCTAGACAAAAGGAGGAACCCATCCCACAAAAGCTGTAACCTACTACAATGACTTTATACCTGGCCAATGTAAATGAAACTTGGTTCCTGTCTCTGGGTATTTTCCTTGCAAAAATGTTTAATTTTACTGTAATTGTCTATTTTTATGGAATTGCTGAGGATGAGCCTGTGTGTCCAGTAATCCAGGAGCACTCATTTTCTAGCAGCTCATGTACAGAGGGTACAATTACAGCAAGGGAAGAATCAGGCAGGCAAAGAAGCTAAAGAGCAGCTGCTGGGGCAGGAGAGCAACTCCAAATGCTGAGGGTCACCTGGGGAGGGCTGGAGCTGTCTCTCCTAATTGTGGGAGGCCTGCTGGGAGTCAGAGGGGTTCTCCTGGGTGTATGGCCCCGGGAGGCAGCAGGCTGTGCCCCTGCCAGTTTCACTTCTGCTGAAACTCATCATGGTAGGGCAGAGCAGTAGAAAGAAAATACTCCCACCTTTATTTTTGTAGCTACAAATGGTATTGTTTGAAAAACAGAATCAGAGTGGCTGAGACCTAGAGGCTGCCATCACAAAAACATAGCCAAGTTCAAAGCTCTTTGTGGGGACAGGTGCTCTGTGCCCACGGGTACTTTGGCTCAGAGAGGGGTTCCTGCATGGCAGGTTGCTTTGCAGGTAGTCAAAAAAGGTACACTTTGTGGGAGGGAGAGAAGACCTGAATCAGCTTTTTAACTCTGCTGGAGCTGGGTAATCACCAAGAGCCCTTTTACATCTTGGGTGTTTTCCAAGGCTGGTGCCCCCCAGAAGGATTCAGGGTGCTGCAGGAATCTACAATGGAAATGTGCTTCCTTTGCTATGCCCTGGTCCTGAGCCGTAGGCAGAGGTGATGCTCCCTTTCATGTGAGAGCCCTGCTGTAGGCAGTATTTGTGGGTGTCATGGGTTCACCAGTAGCAGTCATTTTTCTCCTTCTTGGTAGCTAGTGCAGCACTGTGTTTTTGACTTTTGGCCTGGGAACAGCGCTGATAACACCAGTGTTTTCACTTACTGCTTGGTAATGTTTTGGTCTGACCAAGGATTTTCTGAGTCTCATGCTCTGCCAGGGAGGAGGGGAAGCCAGGAGGAAGCAGAGACAGGACACCTGACTGAAACTGACCGAAGAGGTATTCCATGCCATGGCATGTCATGCCCAGGATGTAAAGCAGAGGGCAGAGACCCGGAATGGTGGGGGTGCACTGTGTGGTCGGGCTGGGTATAGGTGGTGAGCAATTGTATTCTTTCCTTGTATTTCACTTGTCATTATTATTATTGGTGGTAGCAGCAGTGATTTGTGTTATACCTTAGTTAATAAACTGTTCTTGTCTCAACCTGTGGGAGTTGCATTCTTTTGATTCTCCTCCTTTTTCCCCCGGGACTGGGGGAACAAAGAGTGGGGAGTGAGTGAACGAATTGCGTGAGGGGCTTAAACCACGACAGTGGGGAGGGGGCATGGGTGCCCCCCTCCCATCTACAAACCTCTGCCAGGGGTTGGGCAACCCACCCACAGGCTGTGACCTCAGGGCTGGCCAGGGGAAAGCGGCTTCGCCACTGCAGCCATCACTGCCCGCCCAGGCTGGTGCTCTGTGCCCTCTCAGCATGCTCAGCCGTGCTGCCACAGGGTCTCAGGGACAGGGCAGGGTGCAATGCTTGTACCCAGACAGCACTGGTGGCGCCCAGGTGTGGCTGGGACCAACGGTGTGAGGGGCTGTACCTGCTGTGTGGCGAGGTGGCACTGGCAGAGGTAGGCAGATGCCCAGGCCTTAGCTCCTGCAGAGCCCCAGGGCCAAGTCCAGGCTGTGCCCCACAGCGTGTCCCCAGGGATTGCCCAGAACCTGGTGCAGTGAGACCCTGGGGCACACATCACCACCATGCTACATACTCATACCCCCCCACATACCCTCCCCCATGCAGAGGCACCCTTGTTTTTGACAGAGGCTCTGGCCCCACTGTTTCCCTCCTTGTGCAATGTCCCCTGGCAAACCACAGAGGAACCGAGTCACCCTGACTAAGGCAGCTTGGTTCAGCTGCTGACCGTGATACAGCGGGCACCTTCCTGGGAAGCCCTCCTCACTCCCAGGGAGGGATCAGCAACTTATCGGAGTGAGGAGGCACTCAATGGCACCCTGCAGGGGTGTGGTGTTGTACAAGCAGGGACCAAGACCATGCCATGGTGCAGCCCTGCTCCTTCCATCCCCAGCTCCACCCTGGGGACAGAGACTCTTGCTCTGAGGCTTTAGAGGCACCTCCTGAATGCGGGCAGGGGATGGCTCCTTCCTAACTCTGGGTCAGTAGATGGTGGTTGAGCCAAAGTGTGTCCCTGAGCCTTGGAGTGCCTTTGGGCACATCTCGCAGTGCAACACCTGGTCTGCAGCCTGAGTAGCCGGAGCCTCCTCTGATGGCCCTGGAGGAAAGCAGCGCCTGATAAAATCTTTTTCATCATTTGAAAGCTTTTGGCCACAGGAAGATGTGTTATCCAAGTGCTGCCCTGGCTTGGAGTGGGGGAGATGGTTGCAAGCATCAGCTAGGGACAGAAGGACAGGGGTGCTTTAAGAGCCTAGGGGCTGTGGCACCCACAGGGACCTCATGGTGCTGGGGCAACCGCAGCTACAGGATGCAGGTGTAGTTTTGGGCAAATCACTCCTGCCTACCCCACCCAGTGCTTCTGAGAGATGTTTCTTTGATCTCACATGTAGAACAGCTTTCTGCCTTGCACCTTCCCCTTCCATGCTGGTGATGGACAGCCTTTTCATGGGGCACTACTGCCAGCTGGGTACCCCTGCCAATGGTGCCTGCTGGCTCCCTAGTGCCTAGCGGGAGCAACAACTTCATGGCACAGATAATGGTTCATCAAACAGGATGCTGGTGGCGTAGAAAACGCCTAAGTTACCTCACTGCTTGCATGGTAGGGAGTAAACAAGTGGCTCAGCCCATCCTGCGAATATGCAGTACCTCCACCCTGCCAGTGAGTCGGGGCACAGGGTGGCTGCAGGGTGCTGGGGTGCAGCTCCACTGATGTGCCACATCTAGGGGCACCCCTACACCCATGCAGGCAGCCCTTGCCGTAAGTGACAGCAGAACCACCCAGCCTGCAGAGCTGCTCCTGGGAACTGCAATTGCTCTGCCTGTGCGTTGCCCAGCTCCCCACAACACTGTGCATCTCTGGAATGCCTGGACAGGCCACCAACCCATCTGGCCCTCCCTCAACAACACTCGTCTTCAGTCATGAGAGTGATACCAACAGCTGTCACGACGGTTTCGCACAGGGATGACCCAAGCAGGGGAGATGCTGGCAACCGATGGAGCAGACACCAGCACCCCAGACATCACCAGTGCTTTTGTCACTTATCTGGTTTAATGCGGAGATTTCAATCTTCTCCTGTCTCACAAAGCAAGCCCAAAGACAGATTCCTCTGTGACCTCCACCACTCCCTGCATGCTATTGCCTGTTTCCCTCCTGTACGGCTCTTTGCAGCATGGGCTCTGTTCTCCCCTGCACCCTGAGGAGGTCTGCCAGGTACAGCAGATGAACATACTCAGCAACAAGGGCCATGTCTCCAGCCAGGCCCAGGCCCTGTGGAGCAAAAATGTCCTCTGCTTCAGGCAAGAAATCCTGCAGCATCCCCTCTGGCAGGCACTGTGCCCAGCTACATTTTCCCCAAGGCAGGAGGATTCTTGAGGACGTTCTCCATCTTTTGTCAGGCCAGGGATGGGCTTTCCTCTTATCTCCCTGTTTCAGTGCAGTCAGCAGTTTGATGCTTCTCCCCTGGGATCTCCACTATCTTTCTGCTCCAAGAAGCTACTGTGTCCTGTGACTTGCCAGTCTGTTTAAATTGCTGATTTATTTTCCGCAGGTAGGGCAAGCACTGGCATTATGCTCATTTTAAGGCCTTTTTTACATCTCAACCCCTTTGCTTTTGTGGATCTACAAACCGCCCTGTCCACACTGCCCATGCTGTTGCAAACTGCTGGGCTTTGCCCTGTGCAGTGTTCCCCAGTTGTGTGCCACACCAGGGAAGAGGTAGCCCCATCTGAATTGCTACTATTGTGGTCATCCAGCTTTCCCTACACGGGGTTGGGTGCTGCTTGCTGAAGTTGCCTCTCTTTTGACAGTCCTGACTTCTAGGGCAAGCCCCTGAAAGAAAAAAATAAAAGCTAAAATAATGAGGGGAAAGATGTTGCTAATCACTTGTTGTCACCTTTGAAGTGGAGTGACTTCCTCCTCCTCCCTCTTGCTGCTCTGCTTTCAGAGCAAGATGGTTACAGACATCAATTAAACTGTGCTTGGGCCATGAGCAGAGGGGTACAGGCTTTTTCCTCTCTGAGCAGTAAAACCAAAAGGTATTTTCTGCACTTTTCCGCTATGAAATGGCAAGGCAACATGGGGAGTGCTTTCCTAGGTTCTTTTATTTTTATTCACCCTTGAAAGGAAAAGGACTGTTTTGCAGAGAGGCATTTTGGGTGGACTCACCAGCCTGAGAGGAGACAAGGCAGGACCTTCTCCCTCCACCCATACCTGCTGCTCTGCCAGGGACTCAGCTGGCCCAGCCCCGTGATGGGACTCTACCGGCTCCTCTGGGGAGAGCTGCGTGCAGGGGGCAGCTCTCTGGGCTGCTGTGCTCCAACCAGAGCTGCCAACCCTCCTCTTCTGCCTCTGGCAATCGAAGGCTTCCTGGTGCCCCACAGCTTCACACGAAGGCTTCCTGGTGCCCAACAGCTAGAAAACCCGCTTCTACTCTTAAAGGCACTCACGTCCTTCGGCAGAGGCATGGGGCTGGGAGTAGTGTCCTTCCCAATGGGCCCCGGCGTGGGCAGTGAGCGGAGCTGTGCTGGCTGCGGCACCTGTCCCCTCTGCTGTGGGGGTGCCGCAAGGGTACTGTGGGGCTGCTGGGGGCCGCTGTAATGTGCCTGCTGGCCTGCAGACCATTGCTCTCCACAATGAGCTGGAGAAGGCCTGCCCCGGGGAAGTCCATAATGACCACTCCCCAGCACACGGGCTGCCCCCGCCGGCGCCGCAGGTGCTGGTAGCATCGCGGGTTCACAAAGCGGGCCACCTCCTCGGGGCAGGTGAAGAGCCCATTGCCAGAGCAGAAGGTGAGGTGCATCGTGGCAGGGTCCCCACTGGCCGCCCTCTCCAGGTGCCGCCGTGCCTGCATCCACTTGCGCTCCAGCGAGAGCACGTTCCAGGCATCGCTGATGCTCAGCTGCTCATAGGGGATGCCCAGCACCTCCTGCGCCAGAGCCTCCAGCACCACGATCTTCCCTCGCACCTGGCCCAGCGTTGGCATCTCCTCCTGGCACCACACAGAGCCCTGTCCCTCCTCCAGCAAGCAGCGCTGCAGCTGGGCGGCAAAGCCAGGCCGGGAGAAGATGGGCAGCTCCTCCTTGATTCGCATGAGCACAGCCTCTCCGGGGTGTGCACGGAGGAAGCGCAGGGTGCGGCGCAGGACCCCCCGCAGGCTGGCCCGCTGGAAGGTGCAGAGGTGGTACACATGGAGCTCGCCCCGTGCCAGCTTGCAGCGCACATCCAGGAAGCGGACACCGGCTGCCAGCTGAGCCTCCAGGCCCCAGCTCTGGCACCGCAGGCGCCGGCCACCGAATAGGCTGAGGGAGTCGTGGGTGCCCGGGATGGAGAGGAGGGAGAGGGGCAGGGCATCGGGGAGCCCTGCCATCCAGTCAGGGCAGCAGGCTGCCGGCTGGGGCGTGCAGTCAAATGCTGCACTGCGGCAGCACTGCGCCTCCATGCCACTGGGAGAGTGGATGCCCCAGCACCTGGCCAGCCCCACAGAGGCCTGCCATGGAGGAGAAGCATAACATGAGCAGTGGAAGCACCACATGGCCCCATGCATCCCAATCCCACTCCTCCCCAGAGGTATCCCCACCATGCCATGAAACCCTATAGCATGCCACGAAACCCTATAGCATGCCACGCGCCCCACACATGTTGCTGCCAGTACTCTGCAGCATCACACTGTATAGTTCCCAGTTCCCCTCCCATTCTCAACTACTCATCCCACTACCCTGGACCCCCACCACGTCACAGCCTCCCTGTCCTGAACCTACCTGGGTTTGCCTGTGGCTGCGGGATGCAGGCCACCAGATGGTACGCACAGCCATGGGTGCCAGAGGCACACTGGCAGGTGGAGCGGGATGCCGGCCATTAACCTGGTGATGGCCATGACGCGCATCCTGCCTCGCATGTGGCACGTGCACCAGGGATTCATCTTCAGCCCTCGGCCAAGATGAGAGCTTGGCAGACATGCCGGGCTGGAAAATCACCTGGCTGATCCCTAAAACAGCCATCCAGGCCTCTGCACCTCCCTCCCCAGGAATCAGGATAAACGGGATTGGGGTGCTGCAGGGCCCCTTAATGCTACCTGTGGGAGCAGCTAGCTGTGCAGAGCCCCTGGGTGCCTACTGCAGAGCCATGTCCCAGGTTGGCTGTCAAAGGCACTTGGCCCGCCCTGACGATGATTACCATTGTCCCTCTCATGCTATGAGAGCTGGTGCCTGGGGTGGGTAACTTGCCTGCTGCCTTGGGGACACAGCTATGGGGCACCCTGGCCAGCAGTACACTCTGAGCCAAATGGGTTTGGGGAGGAGGTCACAGACACCTCTAAGCATCCCACCAGGAACACATCCCCTCCGCCTGAGCAGGGAGGGCAGAGGACTCACAGGATCACAGAATTGTTAGGGTTGGAAGGAACCTCGGGAGATAATCCAGTCCAACCCCCCTGCTAAGGCAGGGCCACCCAGAGCAGGTTACACAGAACGTGCCCAGGCAAGTTTTAAATGTCCCCAAAGACAGAGACTCCATGACGCCCAGAGCAACCTGTTCCAGTGCTCTGCCACCCTCAGCATAAAGTGTTCTTCCTCATGTTGAGGTGAAACTTCCTGTGTTTTAGTTTTATTGCTCCTCGCCCTGTCGCTGGGACCCCTGGAAAGCATCTGGCACCATGCATCCCCCCAGGGCTGCTTTTTGCTGGGGGCTCTGCCACTGCAAGGACACCAAGCGCAAGGACGGGAAGGGGGCGCTCGTAGACGGGCCCCTGCGCGCTGGGAGCAGCAGCGAGAGTGGGGCGGGTCCCCTCGGGCAGCCCCTGCTCGGGAGCCCCGGCAGCCTTCCTGTGACACCTCCGCTACGCGCTGAACGCAGCCCCACGTTGAGCTGCAGCCACTTGTGCCCGCCCCCCTGGCCCCGCTGCCGGCGCTGGCCGGGCGGTAAACAGCGGGCGGGCGGAAGAGAGCCCGCCCCATGTCGCTCGGCATGGCGGCGGCGGGCGGTGAAGGCGGCGGCAGCGGCAGGTCCTGCTTCGTGCTGGGCGCCTCCGGGGAGACGGGCCGGGTGCTGCTGCGGGAGCTGCTGGCCCGGCAGCTCTTTGCCAGGGTGACGCTGATCGGGCGGCGCTGGCTTGGCCTGGGCGAGGAGACCGGCGCGGCCGTGGTGCGTTGGGCCGGGCGTCCCTGGGGGTCCCGGGGGCCGGGGATTCCGCGCTGACCCTTGGGCTCCCCGCAGGAGCAGGTTGTGGTGGACTTCGAGCGGCTGAGCGAGCACGCTGCTGCCTTCCGGGGACACGACGTCGGCTTCTGCTGCCTGGGCACCACCAGGGCCAAGGCTGGCGTGGTGAGTGGGGCCCCGGCGGGAGCAGGGGTCCTGCCTGCCGTTTCCCTGCCGTGCCGACCCTCCTCTGTCCTTTTCCCGCAGGATGGCTTCATCCGTGTGGACCGGGACTACGTTGCGCAGGCGGCAGAGCTGGCGCGGGCAGGGGGCTGCAAGCACTTTGTCCTGCAGTCCTCCCGGGGTGCAAACCAGCGCAGCCGCTTTCTCTATCTCCGGGTGAAGGTGAGGAGGCACATGGGGGGAGCTCCTGATGCTCGCGCAGGAGTCGGAAAACGTTGGGATGCTCAGGAGTGAAGCAGGAGCTGAGGTCTCTAGAGATGGAATGGCTCTGGGGTTCCTGCTAGGGGACAAGGGAACAAGAGAAGGGGGCTGGCTGGACAGCTGTGCAACTGGCTGTGTCCAAAGCTGCACAACACTGGCATTGCAGCATCTGTCTCCCTCTTCAAACCACAGAAAATACCTGTTCAGGTCTCCTGCCCCATCCCAGCTCCCCAGACTGGGTCAGCTTCACTGCTAGGTCCGGAGGCTCAGGCCTGTGTCCAGGTGAGATGTGAACTATCCCAGGGAGGAGAAGCCACAGGCTCCCTGTGTGGAACCGTGACTGTCGTGAAGGGTTTTTGTGTGCTGCAGCCCCCAACATTTGCTGGACTCACTACTGTCTCCCAGTGTTTTGTTCTGGGATCCTGGGCTGGGCACTGTCCAGATGCTGTCTCAGGAGCGTCCAGTTGCAGTTAGCATGATGGTTGCAAGGGTGCACTGCTGATTAACAGTCCACCACCATGGACACTCGGCCCCCACTGCCTTTTCCTGAGGAGCTGCTGGCTGCCCTGGCAGTGCCTGGCCTGTACCAGCTTAAAATTGGCTTTAGTGCAGTCCTGCCCATGACTTAGCAGCCCTTTCCTGCCAGTTCATGGTATGGGAGGGATCGTGCTTGCAGTCATCCTTGTCTCCTTTCATCCTGCCCTACTGCTGTGACAGGGAGAAGTGGAGAACCTGGTCCAAGCTGTTGGTTTTGATCGCTGTACCATTCTGCGGCCAGCGTGAGTAGCAGTGGAGATGGGGGGGGCACAGGACTTAGGTGAAGAGTTGCCAGGTCAGCAGGCTAGGAGATGGAGAAAGAGAAAGGATGCGTAAGGGAAGGGATGGGGAGAGAAATGGAAAAAGCAACCAGCTGCAGATGCAGCTCCTGGACAAGCACACTGCTTCCCAATGCTGCAGGGAGCAAGCATAGCAGTTTCCCATGGCCTGTATCCCAATGCTAGTGTCACGTGCCATGTAAGAAGAGGATTGGGTTGACAGCAGAGGTTGGGGGACAGGTCAAAGCTTATCTCTGCACACACCTTGACCTTCTGCAGGGGAGATACTTGCCTGTATCTCCTCAGGTGTACTATGCTGTTGCCACCTGGGAGTACTGGCATCCTGGTTTCAACAGCACAGTGGGGAAGGGAATTTTGTGTCCCAGGACTCAGCTTCGTCACATTTTGGGACCCTGCCAAAGCCTCCTGTGGGTTTAGCAAGCTGGGCTGGGGCTGTAGCACAGCTGGAGAACCCAGTCTCCAGCTTTCTTCTGAGGGATGGCTTCAGTCTGACCCACCTTACCTGCTCGCTCTGCAGGGTGCTGCTGTGCAAACGCCAGGAGTCCCGGCCCATGGAGTGGATAGCCCAGCAGTTTCTGGGTGTTGTGGCTTGGGTCTTCCCTACTGCTTACTCAATACCTGTGGAAATGGTGGCCAGGGCTATGGTGGCCAGTGTGCTGCAGCCAGGCAAGGGGAAGGTGGAGGTGCTGGAGAATGGGGACATCCATAAGCTGGGAAAGGCAGTGCCACAGCAGGGCACATAGAGTAAAAGGGATGGGCAGGAAAGAGCTTGATTCACTGTTCAGATGCTCTTCTGGGCCAAGGATGAGTGTGCATGCAGAAGAGGAGCGGGGTGCTTGCATGGCCAGCGTGGAGGTAGAGATGCACTTCTTTGCATGTCAGCTGGTTCTGTCAGCTGATCAAAAATGCAGGTGCTGGTTGGTGGGTGACAAGAAACTATGTGCTCTTCTGCTGGGATCCAGCGTGCAAAACTGGGTAAAAATGGTGTAACCTGGGCAAATTTTATTTCTCAAATAAAATCTTGTGACTGGTCTGTTTGTGCCATCTTTGGGTTGAAATTGTGTCTGTCACCTGCACATTGTCAACTGAACTGCGTCTGCTCACAAATTGTGCCTTTGGTGACACTTCAGGGAGCACACACAGGCAGGTGGCCATGCTGTGGACAGCCACAGGAAAGCAGAGACAGTGCACAGCTGCCTGTGCTGAGGCTGCACTCCACAGAGCACACGGTGGCACCAGTGCCACTTGAATAGTGGAGCTCCTGGAAGCTCAACAGTACTTGGTGAGGTGCCTAGGGTGGTGGCTCTGCCTGCAGTAGATCTTTTGACCTGCCTCTCTGTCCCCACTGATCTGCTGTGGGTGCAGAGGGACTGCTACAGGGATGCTGCTGTTCAGGCCCAGGCTGTCAATTTAGTATCTGTCGGAGCATAAACACTATGCAAATACTTGCATTGACTTGAAAATGCTGGTACCCAGCAGGCTTCTCTGGGCTTTCCTTACAGACACAAGTGAACCAGAGCTCAGCCCTATGTTCCCAAGGGTGCTGTGCATGTGCAAGAGGTGAGGCCAGCCCCATGCGCATCCCAGGGTAGGCTTGCCCCTGCTCCATGCTGTCCTGGTGCTGGCAGAGGAGCAGGTCCCTGTTGTGGGCACAGAGCAGGCGCAAGGAACAGTGCCATGTTCCAGCCTCATCTCTGACCAGTCTCAGGGTCGAGGAACTCGGTGGCTCTGCAGCTGGGACATGGGTCTTACGTGACTCCCGAATTCCCAGCTGGCCAGAGTCCCAGTGCTCCGGGTAGTGCTGCTTTCCAGGATTTTCTCTTTGACCTAACCATGGCTCCTGTGTCAGTGACTTGGCTGTGGTGAGTGAAGTGAGCCTGAATCTCATCTCTTTCCTCTTACTCAAGCACTTTACTCATTGGGCTGGGACTCAGAAGCTTGGTGGAGGCAGTTGGCTGGTGTGGCCCCAAGCTGCGTGTTAATGGGGAGTGTGTTAATGGACTCCTCAAACACGTGTGAGGCTTAGTCCAAAGGTAAATGAGGGGCCATGGAGCCGTAATTACTGATGAGAGCAAACCCAATACTTTTAGAGTAATATTTAGTGTCAAAAGGGAAATACGAGGTAGGTGGATCAAGAGCATCACACAAGTATCTGAGTGTTAAACTTAGCACAAAGTCTGTGTAAGCTTGCAGCACTGGGTTACATAGGCATAAAAACATGCCAACACTCAGATTCTTAAAAACAGATGATGTGCTTACACAGAGGAGTGAAAATGAACACCTGAAGTGGTAGACCTTAAAGGAAGTGAAAATTGAAAGGCAAGCCACAGAAGATTTGAAGAAAGCATCCTAAAGGCATAAAAATTAATCATAACTATGTAAGAAGGCCCAGGGGATGGAACATAATCTGGCTCTGTAAGAAGGGAAGAGCCATCACAGAAAGGCTTGGTGAGTTACTTGCAGAGGCCTTTGCTCTGCAGGAGCTTGCACCAGCATTATGCCTTAGGGGACAAAGCACTTGGGGGGGGGAGGGGGGAGAATAATTGCTTTAAACCCCACTTTTAGAACACATGGTTAGAAGTCTCTTGTAAGGAGTGCAGACAAACTGCCAAACACTTGTCTGGGTGAGAATTACAGCGATAATGTTGTTACATATGATGCTAATTTTTAGAAAGTTCCAGTGAGAACCGGGAAACCACAAAGCAGCGAGGCTGCCTTCTATAAAAGGCAAGTTGCTAGAAAGGATAATAAAGTCTTGAAATAACATGGCCTAGGATAAATCTGCTGTAATGGGAGATTCCACATGGTCTTTGAGGGGGCAGTTGAAAGGCACAAACCTAGAGCACTCTTGGGGGAAACCAGCCATTGTGTACGCAAGACAACTTGGTCCTCAGAGTGCACTTGGGTCTCCGAAAAGCTCTCCCAGAAGAGCTCTTAAAAGAAATTCAGCTGTTGTGGGAAGAAAAAAAAAAGGTCTGGGTGGTTTCTCATTGGAAATATTTTCTTAGCACTTTAAAGCCTTGAAACACACAAACCAAACATTTCGTACTGGACAAAGGTCCATGGAAAATACAAGCTATTTCTGTGTAACCCTTGTTTCTGCTCAGTGGTATACGGTTTCTTTTTCAGTGTTCCAGAAAAGTCTCTGCTGAAATGCGCAACTGCAATCCCAGCACATTATATCCCAGTATGACTTCTTTATCACCTTCTTGCGTGGAGTTTCATCAGTCATTTTGGACCTCAATTTCCACGACTTGTTCTGTGCATTTATTAAACCCCTACCCTAGGGCTGTGGAAGAAATTACAGAGCATCAGTCACCAGGCAGAGCCACAAGAGCAGGGGATTTGCCCACGCAGGGCTGAAAGAAGTAGGTAAAAGTCTTTAGGGGGTAGACCCAGTTCCTCTGTGGAGTCTCTCAGGGCAAAGCTCTGGGCTCCTCTGAGCAGCAGGAGGTCTGCAGAGCTGGAGCCATGCCTCCTGCATGCCTGGAGCAGCTGCCTGCTTTCCAGGGCATGCAGCTCAGCCGGAGCTGGGAGAAGAGCACGTAAGAGTGTCCGTCTGCTGGACAGCATTTGCACAAACCGCCTGATCCCACAGATCCAAGCTCCCCTGGGATTTTGATGCTGACTTTATTCCTGAAGATTAATGAGAAAAAATAACTGTATTCCCAATGGCTCAGCAGCTGAGCGCGAGGCTGCGGGGGCTTCCCATGCGGTCCCATGGCCCCGCTGTCCTTCCCAGCCCTGGAGCTGTGAGAACCACTGGCACCTCTCACACACCTCCCACTGCCGCCCTTTCCCCATGCCAGGAGGTGCGCAGCCGGCTGGCAAAGCACCCTGCAAACAGCACCTGGGCGTCAAAGGGGCTTTTCAGAGCAGCCGTGGAGCTGACAGGCGCTGACCTGACACTCACCAGAACACCCTGGTGACACCTCTGCCAGCAAATGAATGGCCTGGACGTGCCCTCTGGCCCCGAGGGCAACTGGCACAGCCCACGAAAAGTGTTGAGCTTGCAAAGAGCAGGGCACTGCACCACAGGTGCTGGGAGATGGGACAGTCAGGCTTTGGGCTACCCCCAAATTCGGGTGAAGCATCTCCATGCTAATTACAGAGCCTCCCCCCAGCTCCTCTGTCAAAAAGGCAAACCAAGAGCAGCCTGTGAAGGAGTAAAGTACCTCCATCCTCTGGCTGCCGTTGTTTCGTTTCCCCCTCAGTGCCGCACAAGGAGGGATAGTGGACATACCAGTGCCAGGCGGTGGGAAGGAGCCTGGCACCCCTGCTTGAGTCCATCCAGGGGTCTCTCATCAGCCCAAGTTCAGGCAAATATCATTCAAGGATCTCATCCTTTGAAATTTTAGGCTGTACCTTTTTCATCCAATTTCCATTGCAAGCCAGTAAAAAGCTAGCCCAGCGTTGCAGGGATACACAGTTTCCAGCAGACTTGTAGCTTTCAGTTGCTCGCATGCTGAGATGCGGAAGCTGGCTTGCTGCGTAATCCCAGAACAGCAGAAAACCGGACTACAATACAGGCCCAAAGTGCATCCAGCAGCCGGAGCCAAGCACACCTCTGACACAGCTCAAGGGGGCAAGAAACAAGGCCCAGGGCTGAGCTTAAGTGTAGCCCTGGGCTGAGGGAGCAGGTGGGGCTGGTCAGGACAGTTAAGGCCCTTGGGATGTGCACAGCCAGGAGTGGAGGAAGGTCTCCTATTCCCAGCTCCGAGCTGTGGGTGTCAAACAAGGCCCTTAGATGTGCATTTCCATAGTCACTCAGGCAGCCGAGGTCAGGACAGGTTCGTGGCAGACTTTCAGGGTGAGCCCTGAGCCCGCACCTCGGGTGGGATGCCCACGGAATATCCTGGTTGAGGTGGAGCTGGAGGTGGGAGCAGAGTGGAGCCGCACACCGTCTGCACTGTGCCTGTGCCAAAGTGGCTGTAATTGTACAGGCACCACTGTGGGGTGGCAGAGACCCATGCGGTTGTGTACAAACTGCAGGAGAGCTGGTGCTGAGGCCCTGCCTGTGTTTGAGGGTTTTCCCCTCATGCAGACCCAGGTGATGGGCCATGCCTCAGGTGACCCCGCTGAGGACAGGCTGTCACATCCCGGCTGACAGGCAGGAGGGAAAGACCCAGGATGGCTGTTACCCTCTCCTTTCCAAGCACAGCTAAGCCGTGTTAAGTGTGACTCCATGGCAGCTGCTGGTTGCAGCTCATAGTCCCCCTCTGTCCATGGTGAGCCGCTGCGTGAGGGCTTAGGCTATGGCATCACTCAGAGCCAGGCTGGTCCCAGTGTTCGCCATGATTTACTTGGCAGCAGGCAGCCTCACTTGCTGTGGTTGCACTTACGCTGTGCTGAGTGCCTGGCTGAGGCCGGAAGAAACTCATGCCACAGATGTCAGGACTATAGGGAGGCACTGGATCTGTGGTTGTGAGTTAGTGGTGCAGTCAAAGTGATCTTACCCACGCAAACAGAAATATCAAGATGCTGTGCAACACCCAAGCCTTAAGGAAGCAAGGGACTGTATCCAATGGGACAGCGATGGGACAGAGCCATGCAGGGTGAGCCAGGGACCAGTCCCTGCTCAGGCCCTGCATCCCACATCGTGGTCACTCCAAGCTCTGGTGTGTGTTTTACTGCCCTGAAGTGGCATCAAAAAGGATCCAGATTTTGTACATAATAAAATTCTGGGTGGGAATTTTTTTTGGCCTCATCAAAGTGTCACTGTCAGATAAAACTGGAACATCTGCTACGATTAAAGGATTTTTTTTAAGCTTATATTAAAATGAATTTGTTCTGGAACAACAATCACTGTCACTCACCAGCTGATAACCACTGCTGAAGCTGTATTTTGACATTAGCCACAGCCTTCAATTGAACAGCAAGACTTCTCATAAGCTGTTTCTAAGAAAGTGATATTTTGCACTGGAAAACACCTTTCCTGAATGAAGATTTTCTACCTGGCTTATCTAAATACTGGTATGTCATTAAGAAGAAACCCTATGGGCTACTTGAAGTGCCCCAAACAGCAGCCTGGCCCTTCCAGTTTGATTATCAGATCTAACCCCAGAAAAAACACATTTTTTTCCCTGTGTGTGAGCTTAGGGAGGAGAAAACAATATCCAGAAGCTGCTGTGCCGGGGCCAGCTGGGGAGGACGGACGGCATTGGTTACAGGGCTGGCGGGGGTCCAGCTCGCGGCGCTATATAGGAGTAAGAGGGGAGAGCCAGGCTTCAGACTGAGCCACTGCCTGCTTTAGACATCGTTCACACCCTTCTCCTGGCCGAGGAAAACTACAGCCTACCAAGATGTGCAAAGGACTAGCAGCGCTGCCCCACACATGCCTGGAGAGGTGAGCACGGACAGCCAGTGAGGGGACGGGGGGGGCCTCCCCACACGGCTCTGCCAGGGGTGGCTGTGGGCAGAGAGGCTCTTCCTATAGCACATCCCCATGATAGACATCTCCTATTGGGGCTGGGGTGGCCCAGCTCTGAGCTGGGAGGGAAGGAAGGCTTGCTGGCAGGGGCTCAGCAGGATGCTGAGTGGCTAAGACCCCTGGGGGTGAGCGCTGATACAGTCCCGAACTCTCCCCTCCAGCTTGGGAACCTTTCTTCTGGGTGAGTTTGGGCCCAGACCCATCCTCAACCTCAGTTGCTCCCCTGTGCGAGCCTGAAGCAGGGGTGTGTTGTCCTCAGATCCTAATATTTGCAAAACATGGGAGGTGGGGAAAGAGTAGGAAAGTGGTTGCCTTTCTGAGGCACAAACAGCCTGGCTCCGAAGTGCCTCAAAATCCTCTTGATGTACCTATGTCTCCCTCACAGACAGATCAGCCATCCCCAGCCTGTCTCATGAGGCTCAGCTCTGTGCAGAGCACCCGCTCTGCCCCACTTGTGGCAACCATCTTCATCTTCATACCCCTCCACCCTCGCACCTGCCTCAACCTGCCCTGGGTGGTGGTGATGTTTATCAGGCTGCTCTTGCCCCTTGGGAACCCAGGCAGGCTCCAGCCCCCACCCATTTCCATGCTCATCAAAATCTGTGGAGCTGGAGGGGGTTTGGAGAGTCTCCGGGGAGAAGCAGAGGTGCAAGGGAAGCCACTGCACAAGGCTGGGTAAAACCCAATAAAAGAGTTTGCATGTGAATTACCCAGTGAGGATTTCCTCCAGCTACAAATGCTGTTTTTAGATGAGAGTGAGGGTGGTGTTCATTATTCAGGAGGGAGCTTGGGAGAAGCCCCCATTTATCAGTGGAAGCTGTGCCGCTGGAGGCTGATGCAGCTTGCCCAAAAGCAAGGTAAATTCCCATCACAGGCACAAACAGCAGCACAGGCCTGCCACAATTTCTTTGTTTGAAATGTGCCTTTTTGGTCATCCTTGTGGCCCCATGCTCACCTTGCCGGGTCTCCTGCAGCCTCTCGCACCATGGGTGGCTGAGCAACACTTCAAGATATGGGTGATCCACACATTTCTGCCTCTGGTGTCATCTTTCTTGTCACTCTTCTGCTACTTTCGTATACTAAAATAGGTTTATTTCCACTGGTGCTAAGCTGATGCTTTCGTTGACCTCCTTTATATGCTCAAATCTCCACTCGTGAAGTCAGCTTTCCTTAAACTTTTACACATGGAGTTAGGACTGGGTTTATCCCATGTGCATCATTTTGTATTGTTCTACAGGCATTTCAAAAGCTGCTTCATGAGACCTTCCTGCAGCTTCTCACAAATGATCCCCAAGTGCTGCACACGGGTACTCCAGTGCAATATCTGTTGCTTGGCCACTGTGTGGTGTGATACATTTAACAGCGCCGTCCCTGCCTGCTTTCCCCTAGAGCCATCCCCATGCAGGAAAACACACGTGTCCCCTGCATGTTTTGTGCTACCTTTCCCACGCTGTTCCCCACACTGTCATCCATGAGATGACCTTGTCCTCTGCAGCTGCCTTGAGTCTGGAGAGCCCATTCAGGGTCCCCCGCAGACCCAAGGGGCTGGTACCCCTGACTCTTCCCAAACCACGTGCTTGCTGGCCTCTTCAGAGAGGACCAATGGGTTTGAAGGAATGTCTTCCTACAGCCAGAACTGCCTTGACTCCTCTCCAATAGACCATATTTGTCCATGTGTCCACCATGGCTCCCTGATACAGCTGCTGCTTACATGCCCGTAGAGCATCGCACTTGCAGCTTTACAGTTCCTCGAATCCCCATGGCACCCTTTTCTGCTCAAAGGACATTCCATCTGGCACCTCCCTACCATAGCAGGAGCTTTAGCTTCTAGCTACAGCTTTAAGGTCTTCGAGCTACTTGTTTTTGGTTTTGTTTGTGAAGCTGGAGTCTCTCCTGCCCTCCCCAGAGCCCTTTGCGCTCTTGATGTGTTTGACGGAGCTTTTTCTAAAATAAAAAGATATTTTCTTTAAATGCTTCTTGGAAGCTGTTTCTCAGACTTTTTCTTGGCTTGCTCCCATATATTCTCACACTTAACCTTCCACAGTTTACGATTCTCCTGCTTTTTCTCACTTGGACATAGCTGAGGGGGTTGAAGGATGCCGTTTTGTTTATAACTGCCTTTTTTACCCTGCTGTTTAGCCTTTGCTGAAGCCTTGCTTGAAAGCTTATGATACATCTGCTGGAGGATGCCAGGATGATGTCTTTAAATAGCCCTTCCCTCCCACCAGCCTGTAAGCATTCAGCCCCCTGCCTGTCCTTTCTCTCTTCTTTTCAACAGCCTTCTTCATCTTTGCCATCTCCCCATATTTCATGAAGGTCCCATAGCCAAGGGCTTGCTCGAGGGCAGGAAGTTTCTTACTGCTGTCCCCACACTAGAACCTGTGGGGCTCCAGCAGGGTGGGCAGCCACTGATGGTGCATCAACAGCACCATGGGATGGAGCGGGGATGGAGCTGTCAAGGGAGCCCCACAGGGAGCAGCAGGCAGTGGGGCTGCAGTACAGGTCCAACACCAATCCAGCAGACCAGGCTGGGGAGAAGCCCACCTACAGCACAGCCCAAGGTAAGGTGTCCCAGGGCTGATCTGAAATGGAGTCCTCAGCCATGTGAAGGGTGTGGGGCTCAGGTGTCAGAGGGTGAGAACTGGGGAATAAGATTTTGAACCAGGTCTAAGCATTATCCATTGCTGCTGCTTGAAGTCACCATCAGTTACAGCCAAACCTTGTGTGTGCACGCTGGCCTCATTGGCACCAGGGTGTGCGGATTCCCAGGTCCTGCTCAGACAGTGGCAGAGTCCTGGTCTTGCCTTGCCACCTCCTTAGGCTGTCGTATGTAAGATTCTGCTCTTAGTGCTCCTGCTCCCAGCACAGCCCATGTTTGCCCCCTGCCTGCCTGGGCCCCCGTGGCATCCACTATCCTTGCTTTGGAGGTGGGCAGGCCCCTTCGCACTCGCTGTTCACCCCTGCTCCAGCCAGACAAAACCCCTGTGGTCAGGAACATGGTCTGATCACCTGAAGGGGACTGTCCCTGGTGCCCGCACCAAGCGCCAGCAGTGGGTTGGCCACAGCAGTATTTCCAGCTCTGTCTTCCTGAGCACTTCTGCTCAGCTCCTCTTTGCTGTTCCCTGAGCCCATATGTCCTCTTTGTCAGGGGCCACAAACACAGCTGTCTATGAAAGCAAAGCCAAAGGGGAGGCCACCCTGCCCCATCAGCTTTCCTGTGGCACCTTCTGCACCAGCCCATTGCTTTGGTGCCAGTGGGGCTACAGCTCCTTGCCCACTTCACCTGCCCCCCTCGCTGCTGCTGTGCCATCTGTGTGGGTCACAGCCATGACACAGGGGTCCTGGCACAGAGGTGCCAGTGGGGTGCCAAGAGGCACCTGAGGCTCACGGGATAGCCAGCACTGGCCTTTGTGTGTCAGGAGCCAGCTGCATCTTCAAGCATTTATTTGCATGTTATTTATTTATCAGAGGGAGTGGGATGAAGAATGCATAGCAGCATCTCCGTCCCAGAGACACCTTGGTGTGGGAGCGTGGGGACCTCATCACCCTTTGCTCAAGGTCCTTGTCCTTCCAGGCAACATTCAAGTTTTCTCAGAAGCACAATCAATGGAAGCTGTCCCTGCAGCTGCTGACATTTTCCATGAACACAGCCATGTTTCTGGGTCTGTGCTTACACCCGCTGCAGGTGGTCCTTGCAGACCCCGCTGAGCTGCTCGTCCCACCACCTGCTCCAGCACTAGGGTGGCTGTCAGAGCCAGGATTCTACAGCAGAAGTGGGGGGCAGCTGGTGGAGGAGCAGAGCCCATGTCGGGCCTCAAAAAGTCGCCCGTGGGGCTGGTGGGTGGAAAACCAGAACACAGCGTGAATTCTAAAGGCAGGATAAAAGCTGAAGGAATGGAAATGAAATAGCAGACATAGCAAGGGAGTGAGCGTCCACAGAGGACTTGTGAAAATAAACAGCAGAGAGGAGAAGCACAGTGAGCCCTGAACCCAGGGAGCTGCAGCACAACTTCAACAGCCGTGCCATGGCGAAGGCAGCAAGCCCAGCTACCCTGTGGGGAAGGAGTGGGTCCCCTCACTCTCATTCACCTCCTGTACAGACATAAGGCTTATTATTACTTTTATACACACCATACATATATATATTAGGGCACCCTGCTCTGAATGCTGATGGCAACTCAGGGCTGGCAGGCACAACATGGACAGGGCTCGGTGTGGGGCAGCCCAGCATGACATCCTGCACAGCCTCCTCTCCGAAGGCAGCTCCTGCATCTCCTCACCAGCATTTCCACTGGGCTCATCACTATAGAAACTAAATGCTGCACACATGTCCCCTAATTCCTCCTCAGAGCAGCCAGCTCCACTGATACAATTATCCTGGCCACAGATGGGGACAAAGCAAAGACATCAAGATCAAGATCAAGCACTGCCGCTAATTCAGAGTGCCCTGTTTGAAATGCTTTAGCCAGGCACCTTTACAGCATTAAGGTCCATTTGCTCATGTCTAATTAATTACACAGCTTTGTACCTCACCAGTGGCTGTGCCAGGGTCCATGCAGGCACAGGCAGGGACCATCCCCACTTCCCCATCCCTTCCACCTGACCTGTCTTTGCTCATTCCTTCTTGCAGGGCCAAGGAGATCAAGACCAAGCTGGGCACACTGCTCCAGAAACCTGACTCTGCCATTGACTTCATCATCCCTTATCCAGAGAAGCCAGAGAAGCCTCCCAAGGCTCAGAAGTGAGTACTGTGCTGGGTGGGCTGTGCAGGCACCCATGCCTGGCTGGAGAGGTGGATGAGAAGGAGCTGAAGCCCCTGCTGCTGGTGCTGTGCCTGACAGTGAGCAGGCTTTACATGGCAGGCAGCTTGTGACATGGTCCTCATGACCCCACGGGCCAGGTGTGGGCTCAGACAGTTATGTCAGGGCAACATGAGATGCGTCAGGCAATACAGCTTTATGGAAACCAGATTTCTCATGGAAACTCAATTTACTTCTGATGAGATTTCACATTATTTGATAAGGTTTTGCCAGAGGCATTTGGCAATTGGACTTCTCTGAGTCACCAGCCTCAGCCCAGGGGTGCCAGCTTTACACAGTCTGCCGGCTTCGACATGGCAGTGTGTCCCCAAGCTGTGTGCATGGCCCCGCAGTGTGATGCCTGGCTCTGGGCAGCTCTGTGATGATGGCACCTTCTTACCTTATTGCCTTTATCCCGAACCTCTGCTCTCTGGTACTGAGCTGGGTTAATGACAAAGCAAAGAAGAGGAGAAGCTAGAGAGGCTGATGAGCTGTGCTGCAGGATTAACAGTTCAAAGGAGGTAAAACAAACCTTGGAAAGAAATGTTAGCTTGAATCTGAAAGCAGGATGGCTTCCTGGCCATATGATGATGGCCTTACCTGGGGTACCTCCATTACAGCCTCAGGCAACTGAGCCAGGTGTCTGAGCTGCTGCCCTGACCACTTTTCTGGCACTCCTCAGCCCTGTCACCACCAGATGCATGTGACTGTCCTGGAGACAATGCCCCTGCCCTGGGGCTGCACAGGCAGTGCTGGAGGACTCAGGTCTGACAGGACCCAGACTGACTTGCTGGAGGTAGGAGGCTGATTGGCCCAGCCAGCCTTGCTCCTGGCACCCAGAGCAAGAGTTCATCTTGAAGGGTTTGAGTGGCTGTGTCACAATGAAACCCAGGAGAAGCTCGTGCCCACTCTTCATGAGGCCAGGTTTCTATTTCCTCTTTAAAATCATTACTTTTTGTTTTACACCTGTCCCCTTCAGCCCAGGCAATGTTACCCTAAAGCAGTAACCCTCTGCCAAGGGATTGTTAAAACCTCAAAACAAACCAAAAGAAACCCCCAAAACAACCCAAAGTGCAGATGAACAACCTGTTCACCCTGACAAGAGCCCACAGAGAGCACAGGGACACCTGCCAGTGCTGTGCCTGTCTGCTGCACTGCTGCCCAAAGAGAGCTGCCTGGGCCAGGGAGGTCAGGCAGAGCCCTGACAGACAGTGCATTTCACACTCTATCACTGGCGTGCCCTGGATGCCTGCGAAGGAGACACATTTGTCCCCATTAGCTGTCTGTGCAGAAAGCCAGAGAACATCTTCACTCCCTGCTGGCTGGAGGAGTTATTTTCTCCTGCACTGTGGAGCCTCTGTATCACTCATTCATCAGCATCTTGCTCATAGTTAATTTCATCCCTGGGACATTCAGCTAATGGAAAAATGAATTTGTTAGTTTCCAGGAAATCTGGATTGCACTGGGTACCTGCAGCAATGCTCCCCCTCACCAGGGTGGGGAGACGCCTGCCAGGAACCCAGGGGCAGGGGGAGCTTTTCATCCTTGGTGGCAAGTGCAAATGCAATCTGAGGTGCAGAAAGTGAATGACCAGAGCCCCCACCATGGTCTTTGCTGTGGTTGCTGGCGGTTTGATGACAAGTGAGGGCTGGACACCCAACCTGAGCAAGCCTTGAATTTCTGCCACACTCCTCTCCCAGCTGAAGCCAGGGCACGGCTGCTGAATGAGAGCATCTGCATTTACCCCAGACCCTCTGCCGAAGCACCAATGTTCCCAGGACCAGCAGGTTGTCCTGCCTACTGCTCCCTTCCCAGCCTCAGGAATGTTCTGCTCACCCGGAGGGGTTCAACCTCAGTGCATAGCCAAACAAGCAGCAAAACAAGCCTGAGTGCTGCATTGGCCGTGGGGAGTGGCAATGGCCTGCAGTGAATCCAGCACTCAGCAACTGGGGGGGTCCCCTCCAACACTGGGCATCAGTGCACCCCAGGGCAGCGTTGTCAAACTCCTTGGGGCTTAAGAAAACCCCAACAAGACCCAGAACCACAAACAAAACCCCCTCCAAAGCTCTTTAGTCACACTGTCACATTCATATGAATTGCATTAAAAAAGAAGAAACAAAAAGAGAGGAAAATCCAAGCACATGAAGAACACCGAAGGTTTTCACTGGGGAGGGAGGGAGCCAGGGCCACATCCTGCCCTGCTGCAGACCGTGGGAATGGGGCAAGAGGGCTGTGGGAATTGAGGGGTGCTGACCCCCACCCGGCAGTGCAGGGCTAGAATGATCCGGCCTTTCCGCCCCCTCCAGCGGGAAGCATCCTTCCCTATCCCAATGGAAAAACATAGTGATCCTTTCCAGCTGCCTGCAGAGCCCTACTCTGCCCTCCCATCCATGGGTGCTGGGGAAAGGAAGGGAACCGTGGCTGCAGAGGGGTCTCGATTCGCAGTTCAATCATGTCTCTACTCAGACACCATGGAATTTGCCCATCCAGCCCCATCCTCAACCTTCCTTGGCTCTTGACTGTGCCCAGGAGGAGAGTATTATACTGCAGCATAGTAGCATCCCCATTTCTCCACCGTTGTTCTCACTCTGCGACAGTGTCCACGGCTTGTTACTCCATTCCTCCTGATTTTCAAAGGAATTGTTTGAAAACCTGGAGCCCAGACCAGTGCTGTGCTGAGCATGGACCACCTGGGCTTTCTTTACTCCCTTCAGGCCATCACTGGAGGAGGCTGTGCAGTGGCGTGATTCGCTGGAGAAGCTCCTGCAAAACCCCTGTAAGTTCACATCCACCTGTGGTCATGTCCCCCCTGGGCACACAACAAGGGGTCAGCTCCCTGGGACCACCAGTGCTCAATGAGGGCTTGTCTCCCCCCACAGATGGGCTCGCCAGCTTCCACAGCTTCCTGCGCTCTGAGTTCAGTGAGGAGAACGTCGAGTTCTGGATGGCCTGTGAGGACTACAAGAAAACCAAGTCCCCGATGAAGATGGCGGAGAAGGCCAAAAAGATATACGAGGAGTTCATTCAGACTGAGGCACCCAAAGAGGTCAGTGGCCCTGGGTCAGGAGCTGGTACCAGGAGGGATGAGGCTGCTGCTCTAGTGGCCTAATCCCAAGGACAGCATTGGCTGCAGGGCACCTGGTACCATGGCTGAGGGGCTTGGAGGGCCATATCCTCAGCCAAGTGCAGCCCCATCCCAACGTGCTGCCCTCCCAGCCTTGGTGCCCCTGTTTGCATGCTCAGCCTCTGCTGAGCTGTTTCCTGCCATGGGCACCTCCAGCACATGCCTGTCCCCCTCTCCCCACAGAGGGCTTACATTGATCATAAAGGGTGACAATTTACAGTCATCTCCCTCCCTGA
The DNA here is from genome assembly GCA_028858755.1 of Ara ararauna. Lineage (NCBI taxonomy): Eukaryota > Metazoa > Chordata > Aves > Psittaciformes > Psittacidae > Ara > Ara ararauna. The sequence continues at coordinate 48,426,563 of CM054382.1, forward strand.
GTTAGCTGTGCTGCAGGATAAACCTCATCCTTACAGATCTGCCACCAATAATCTGCCCAGATAAGTGAACCTACTTCAGTCCCTCCTCATAACCTTTGCATGGCTGTTGGTGGGACAGAGCAGGGAATGGGAGATGCCATCACCCACCCCTTGCAAGGGCAGAGTCCCCATGTCTCTTACACTCAATCGCAGGTGAACATCGACCACTTCACCAAGGCTGTGACTATGAAGAACCTGGTGGAGCCATCACCAAGCAGCTTTGACATGGCCCAGAAGAGGATTTTTGCCCTGATGGAGAAAGACTCCCTGCCCAGATTTGTGCGGTCGGAGTTTTATCAAGAGTTAATCAAGTAGCAATGCGTCAGGGCTGTGCGAGGCATTCCCTGCAGGCGGCCCCACTGCTTCTATCTAAACACCTGCCCCTTCTCCTCAGCCACTTTACTTTCTTGATACCACCCTAGAGGAGCACCCAGGAGCATTGCTAAGCATACCCCACTGTGCTTTGGACTGTCAGATGTCCTGATGTTTCCTCTCTTACAGTCTCTTTCCCCTCCCATGAAAGACCAATTAGCAGAAACAGCTGTGATCCTCCCTGGGTTTGGGACCCAGAAGGGTGGGAGCAGCCCCAGCCCTGCAGTGACCGGGAGCTGGCATGTTCCTAGCACCGTGGGTCTTGGCTTTAGTCAGACACTCAGAGGTTCTAGGATATCTTAGGACATCTTAGGACGTGACAGTTTTTCTTCCAGTTTTGCCCATATTGCTGGTCTAGCCCAGGCTTGCCCCCTCCTCCCAGATTCCCAGAGTGTTGCTGTGGCTGCACAGGGTACCCTGTGAGTGCTGCCCTCCCTAGCTAAGTCCTGTAGTCCTGGGGTGCAGGCTGGGGCATGTCCATCAAGGGACTGGCATCACCTGGTCTTCAGAAAGCAGATCATCAGCAGGAACAGTGACGGCTGTATGGCAGGGACAACAGGGTGGCAGGGATGGTGGAATGGCAGGGACAGCTGAGCCAGGAGCTGCATGGCCATGGGCTGCAGGGTGCACTGGGCTGGCATGAGGGGTGGCAGAGTGAGCCTGCACCACCACTTCCCCTGTGACTCCTCTTGGAGTCATCTGTGAGACAGTCTATTTGCTTCACACTAAAGACAGTAAAGAGGATAAAATGAGATCTGTTTGCTCAAAACACCAGGACTGTTTAGCAACCCAGACCTCCTGCTCGCTCCAACCACTTGCACGATGTATTGAGCTCATAGCCTGCCGCCTGTGGCCCTGTCCTCAGTGCCCGCGCGCAGCCCTCCGCAGGACTGCAGCTTCAGGTGTTGCTGCAGTGATTTCTTGCTCCCGTTGCTTCTCTCTGCAGTAGGCATGCCAAAGCGATACTTCTGCACAAACCCAATTGAGGGACATCGATTAGAGGAGGAAGGAAAATCATGTTGGGGCTGAAAAAGCTGCAATTGCAACTGTTCAGAGCTGATTAAAAAAACAACCCACCCCTCCCCCCAACAAACACAAAACCATCATTGAAGGTATGAAAAATAAACCCCTGGCTTCTTGAGCAGATGGCAAACTCTGCTGAGTTTGTTTAGCCTGCATCTCTCTCTCCGGTCTCCTCCAATCTGATCAGGACATGTGTTTCTATAAGGCTGTCTCTTAAAATGACCAGCTCTTTTCAAATTATTCAAAGCCAGCCCAATATTCACCACCAGAAGAAATCACATACGAAGATAGGGCAAGGGCATATGAGAAAGGCAACTGGGGTCTCATTTCAGCCTCGAGGCGAATGTGATGAACCCCTAGGCTCCGGGACATTTCATCCCCACGATGGTTTCTTGGTGCAGCATCTCCAAGGCCATGGCTTGAAATGAGCTGCTTTCAGCTGGCAACCTGACACACGCCAGCAAAATAACAAGCACCCATGCTCCCAGCAGGCATTCCGGACCAGCCACCCCCTCAGGCTGCTCAACCTCAACTGCAGGTCATGAGACTCTGTGTGAAATGCAGTAACATAAACAAGGGGTTTGCCAGCCTCTTCTAGACTTTCAAAATCTGATCAAAACCCCACCAGCCCCAAATATTTACACGGTGTCACTATGGTGATGAAGAAAAATACATCCCGAGCTGCAGGAAGTGGGCTGTGTTTTCCAGGCAGGGATGGGGAGGCAGAGGAAGGATGGAGGCCACCACAAACGTGACATTTTCTAACTCTGGAGCAAATGGCTTGGGAAAGTCGGTGCTGGAACTGCAGAGGGTGATGTTCACAGGGCATTCCCCTGGGGAGAGCGTGGGGGGCTGCTTGGGTGGCCCAAAGGGCCCAAGGGAACCCTGAGCAGCAGCAGGGATCCAAAGAGAGTGCAGGTTCCCCCACCAGTGCCCACTGCCCAGAGCTGGTGGGCAGCAAGAGGGAGGCAGGAGCAGGGCTGGGTGCAGGCTGGGGACGTGGCCAACCCTGCAGGGTGCTCCCACCACCTCTGTCCATGCGCGCTCCTTGTACTCTCCTAATGTCTCCATAGACTGGTGTCAGTACTAGCAGGTTCAGCATGATCAAGCTCCCTATTTACAGCATGACTCATAGAAATGCAAGTCCAAGCAGGCTTCCCTGCATAAAGACCTAGATCATTCATTTTCACTTAAGCCTCTGGCTGCTATTTCCAGATACTGTCACACATTTTGCAGTTTAAATGCCAACACCAATGCCATAGAGGGTGGGATGCTGCTGGAGGCTGGCTTGCTGTATGCCATCAAAACTGAGATGTGACTAGCTGCAACAGCGATGTGTGGGGCACGGAGAAGGTGTCTAGGTATGTTTTGCTGAAAAGAAAGGTGGAGGCTGGATTCAGGAGAGATGAAACTGCTCTACTGGAAATCCCTCCCCAGCTCGATTTCTGCTACAATGCTGGAAGCCTTCTTTAGGGGGTGATTGAACAAATGCCAGTTATCTGCTAGGTGGCCATAAAACGTGGCCCCTGAAGCATTTTGGAGCTCTTGGGAAGTTGTGTTTGTGTAGAAGGGTCATTTGGCTACTTACTCAAGCAGGATCATCCCAGAAAGGCAGCAATACCTGTACCTTAGCCACAGCAGACCATTCCACAGGCCCAGAGGTATTTACTGTTGGGCTAATCCCAACCGTCATATATCTTCATATATTTTATCAGACTGGTCTTGTGATACTTGTCATATGTATGAGCACTATACACACAACATTGTGCATCTGTATCCATATACTCATATATAAGTATACATGCATACATATATGCGATACTCCTAACGTGGGCATCTGGATCCCCAGAGAGTCATAGAGCCGAAAAGCAGAGTTTCTGGTTATTATGCTTGTGGTCTGTCAGAGAGATGAGCATGTGTGGGTTGAGCGCAGCCTCAGACCTTGTGCAGGGAACCCTTGGCCATCCACCTGAGTGAACTCGAAGGTGCATCTTCCAAAACATCCTCCGGAATCACCCTGTGCTGTGGCTGCTGGGTACACCCTGGCACCCGAGCCAACACAGGAGGCAGGTCTTGTGCTCGCTGAGGGACCTCAACCCTGCCGTGGGGCAAGGTAACCCCATGCTGCAGCAGGGTCTCCAGGCACCAGGCACTGCCTCAGTGCCTCCCCGGATTCTGCTTCCCACCATGGGGACATGTGGAGGAGGGCACCCTGCAGCCGCATCCCTTGGCATAACACTGGGGGATCGTTTGCTGTGTGTTTTCTGGTTGTTCCAGTGACCCAGACCCTCACACCCCCCCAGCCATCGTGTGATGCCCCCAGCTCTTCCCTGACACAGTGATAGAGGGCTCTGCTGGTGTTGCCTGGTCCCAGCCTTGGGGACCGCCCAGGGGTGGCTGAGGGTGCCCCAGGGCTCGTCCGGGCTCCATGCATTCCTTGGTTGCTTCTTGGAGGGTGCTAAGTGCTGTGGCCAAGGACTGAAATGAGATCAGGAGGGGCAATTGGCTCCTGACACAAGCAGCAGATTTTCAGGCTGATGTTCTCCATGTGCTTTCCACTAGAGATCTTCATACGGGGAAGACATGGGCACTAGTGTGCACTGAGGAACTGGTTGTGTTAACACGTGTTCTTGTACTACTCAGTAATCCACACATAAACATGTTATTTCTGTTACTGTCTTGATTGATGATTCGTTTTATCTCTTTGCACTGAAAGTTTCCTTACCCTCTACAGTGCTCTCCCAAAACTTGTGCCCAAAAGGCCTGGCAAGACCTGGCTTCTGAGAGCTTCTGCTGCAACAGATGTGGTGGTTTCTCACGAAACTGAAAAAGCAAATAAAAATATCACCCCAGGAGGCTGGTCCAAAGGCAACTCACCAGCGTGGCACAAGCACCCTCAGCCCCCTGCCCAGGTGCTTCCTCAGGCTTCAGCTCACACACTCAGCTCACACCGTGGTAGCTGCTGTGGTACCTGCAGGGGCACAAGAACCAGCCCTGCTCACTGCCAGCTACACTGCCTTTGGGCAGCTCTGTATCCACAGGGGACAGGGACAGGTTGAGGTCTGAGCTAAACATGCTCCCCTCTGGAGCTGTGGGTGGGAAGACATCTGCAGTGAGGAGGTGTTCCTTTATGTTGCCCCCTCCAAGGCTGTCACAGGGGCCTCACACTCAGACCAGCCCCTCACGAAGACTGGGTAGTCCCTGTGCTGTGCTCACTGTCAGGCACAGCATCGACCCCAAAAAGCCCAGTATCCCCCACACTCACGATGCCAAAGGCATCTGAAGGATAAAATGGCTGTTTCATTTCTCCATAATTAAAACATGTGTGAAGCCATTTGTAAAATGTCTTCTTAGAGTAACCTCGGCCAGTGAATTGGGTCTCTGTGCACTTTCGTTGCTTTACACAATGGCATTTTAGAAAAGACTAACACAAACTTTTTTATTCAGAATGAATTAATTATTATTTAAATATCAATACAGTTTTTATAATAGTTATCAAGAATTCCCAATACCAGGGGAAATAAAACATAGCCACATGCTTGGCTATGTTCAGAGCTTTAGCAAGCCTCTCCTTCTTTCAGCTGAACATGCTATGGTGGTATGTGTCAGTACAGGTGAATAAACACAAAATAAAGCAAATGCTAAAAGAGATGTTTCTCTGTGGGCCTGGAAGTGTCTACTGGAGAACCACAGCCTCCTCCTGCCGTGTCAAAACTCCAGTGTGAGAACTGTTATCTGGACTGGGATGCAGAGGGAGAAATACACGGTTGTCAGAGCAGCCATATCCAACTAAGGAGAGACCAAGAGGCTGGGGAACAGTGCGATACGTGGTACTGCAGCCCAAGTCAGCAAGCCCTGCACTTATTTCTTGCCTCCAACTGCAGGTCAGTGTCAGTCCCAAGGCCTCCAGTGAAGGCCATGTCTAACTGCAGTGACTAAAAATGAAGCTGCCTTCTTGCAAAGCCCAGGAGCAGTAATGAGCCTGACACATTCCTCCTACCATCTTCAGGAAAAAAAAAGTGAGTCATGCTACTACTGAAATATAAACTCACATAAATAACATTAAAAAAAGAAAAAAAGACATTTTCAAGTACGCCCAAGCAGGGTCTTTCCTCTCCCAGCTGTTGTGTTTGTGGTCCTATTCCCTCATAAACTGCTCCATGCAAGCCAGGGCAGATAAACCTGAATCCAAATGGCACTCCCAGAGTCAGGAATATACACCTGTCAATCTGGGAGAGAAGGAATGTGTTTGTTCTGCTCTGCTACAGTATTTAACCTGGGAGCATGAGGGACACAATAATATAGATAATAATGAACCTCCCCAAAACAATAGCTCTGTGCACCCCTAGGAAAGATCATTGGCCAGCATAAACTAGATGCTACAGAGGGAGAAGTGGCCAGAGGGGAGAGCTTCACACTGCTAAGGACCAGAGCAAGCCCTTTTCATGTAAGCTTCTGCCAATTAGAAAGGGGAGATCACAGTCCCCAGCACTTCCCTTGGCTTCCTCATTCCCCTGCTCTTTGCCAGGTGTCACACTGCAGCACTGCAAGACTGGTCCCTTGGTGGGTAGTGCTGGGTCTGAATGAGTGCTCCCCACCACCCTGCTGGGCTTGCAGGACTCACCAGAAACACAGTGGACTGCACCCAGCTTTCCAGTCAGACACAGACTCCAGGGCTCCTACACCAATGGAGTCAGAGGAGGGTTTGCTACACAGACTGAGCCTGGCTTGGGTTACAAATGCTGGCTGTTGCATGACATGGGATACAACTGGGACATTAGACAGCTATTGGAGACAGCTCTGCTGCTTCATGCCAATGAATGCTTTTGCTGCTGTATATTCTTGCAAGAGCCCTAACTGCTCCTGCCTTGCTGCAGGTTCAGGCACACTGGGAGATGATGTTAGAGTTGCAGTCTAAGGTGTGAGTGTGGCTTCTTTTGCAGTTTTCAGGCCCACATCCAGCAGCGGGTGGGCTGACCAAGTCCAGGTAGTAGGAGGACTTGAGGAAACGGCGGTATGAATCCTTTTCCATGAGGGTGAATATTTTTCTCTGAGCCTCATCAAAGCAGGACAGTGTAGGCTCCAGCATGTTGTGGCTTGTCTTCTCCCGCGTGCATGAATCTAGGTTCACCTGTGGGCCAAAGGGACAGCATAATTAGAACATGTCCCAGCAGTGGCTAGCATAGGTTAGGGAAAATCCAAGCATCTCTCCACCAAGTATGCTTTAGCTCTCCTTATTGGGCAGATGTCTGAAATGGCTGTTTGACACCCTGTAGCCTTGGCAGAATCTGCGCAGCTGGATACCAATGCATCCCTTCTGTCAGATGAACTGTCAGGGAGGACTGACACATACCCCTCTGGGATGCAGCCAGCCAGGAAACTAAACTGCATGAAAGGAGAAGGAACACTGGGAATCGGAGTCCTCTTGGGCTTCTCCCATTTGAGGATGGTCACATGGTTGTGACTAAATCCACTTGCTCGCTATCCAAGTTTAATATGGAAGCAATAAAAATGACAACATTTACTTGCTAACTAGCAGAGAAGCAGCACCCTTCAATTCTTGTGAAATTACCAATCTCTACTTCCCTGTGCTGCTAGCCTAGTTCAGAATTCAGGGTGATACCTTTGCCCAGGAAATGTTCTGTACACATACCTCTTTTGTTGCCTGCACTGAGATGAACTCATCATAGATCTTTCTGGCCTTGGGGCTGAGCTTAGCTGGTGACTTGGTTTTCTTGTAGTCCTCACAACTGACCCAGAACTCGATGTTTTCCTCACTGTACTCAGATTTGAGAAAGGCACGGAAAGCAGCCAGTCCTCCTACAGGTTGTTTAGAGAAAAAACAGGTCAGGTAAGAGTGCTGGTTCCTGGATAGTTGCACCAGTGAAGCCCAGCAAACAGCAATTCTGGGCTCTCCTTCCCCGAGCAGAATGAGCAGCAACCCTGGGGCTAGTAGCAGGGATGGCTGCCTGCCTCCACTGCAGTTACTCATGCAGCTTGTGCCTGTTGAGGGAGCCTGGAATTCAGACAGGCCCCATGGGGATGTCTCATGTGGGTCCCTAGCTGCCTGCTCCCCCACTGTGAGACTGCTCTAGTGTCTCAGCCAGGAGAACACAGGCAACTCACATGTTCCCAGGAGGCCCTGAGGAGACAGCCAACAGACACCACAGAGTCTCAGGCCATGGGAACAGCACAAAGGAAACCTCAAGGACATCAGTGTAGCCTGGAACTGACAGGAAGACAATGTCTCCCATGGGCTCAGTTTCTCCACTTTTTGGTTCTTGTTTAACCCCCTGTTAACTGTGTGCTGCGGTCTTGCACTCCCCTTGCAGAGGGGATAAACCAGTTGCATTTACAAAAAGGACAGCTTAGCAGTAGGTCAAAGCCCAACTCTTGATATTTTGGGATTGTCCCTGGGATTTCACCAAGGGGACACTTCACCGCGCAACCCAGAGGCCTGTGTGTCCAAAAGAGGTACTGTGCGCTGCTAAGAGACACAATAACATTCCATGCTCACTCCAGTGACCCTCACAGCACACACACTCTGCAGGCAGCAGAAGGGCCCTCTTTACTTACTGTCATGATGAATCAAGTTTTCCAAAGACTCCGCCCACTTTCTGACTTCTTCTTGGCTAACCCTAAGAGGAGACAAAGGGAGAAACATAGGGAAGATTTAAAGGCCATACCGAAGAGGCAAATTGTTCTTTTGCTCTGCACCATTAGAAAATCTTTTTCTCTGATTCTTCTAAGAGCATACACAAAAGACCAAGAAGGAAATGTCTGATTCCTTTAGAGAGACCCCTGAGTATCCCAGATCCAATCTACAGAAATTCTGGTTTGCAATCCTGGCATTATTGGAAACTTTGTGTTTATTTTGTGACTGATAGCATCTCTTGCTGGAGCACGGAGCTGGGACCATTCTTACAGGTCATATCGGTAAACTCCAAAGACCTGATTTCTTTAACCTGTCAGGGGAACAGCAGCTGGGTCTTGTGATGGCGTTATTCCCCTGCACAAATCTTTCCGTGTGCACATGCATATTGAATCACAGAAGTGTTGGCAGAAAGGGACATCTAGTTTAACTTTCCTCATGGAAAGGGACTATCAATACCTGAGAACTATTGCCCCACTAGATTCAAACACAGGTATTCAGGAGTTACTAGGAGGCAGCAGTAGAAACACTAACGAAGTTCAGCTCAGTGAAGGAGTAAATAACATGCTGTGGCCAGCCTGAGCTTAACTACATGGCAGCATCCGCTCTTACCTCTGGCTTGAAGATATTTTCTCCTTCTTGCTCTGGGAAGAACCATAGTCACAGGAGTCTGACTTCTGCAGCAAGAAGCCCAAACGATGCTTCATATCTTTGGCACTGAAAGAAACAATTCAAGAGCAAGATGAAGATAACGCATTGCAATTCCCGCTGCAGTGTCCTCACCCACAACAAGCTCCTTTAGCTTCACTCATGACACAAATGCAGGTGGCTTCTAGTGACTCCAGTGTTGACTTTCCACTCCTCACATAATGCACATTTCTGCTGCTAGACAAACACAACGAAGTCAAAGAAGCAATTTTTCATGTTCAACAGCACCATTTTCTTGCTGAGAAGGTCATCTGCCTGGAGGCGGGCCTTGCAAAGGGGGAGAAGTTGCCGTTTTCCTACTGTTTGTTTACAATTACATTATTATGATAGAGAGGCATCACTGCGCTCTAAATGTGTCACTTCTTCTTGAGCTGGTTCACACAGCTACCAATGTGTGGTTCTTACACACTTACAAATCCCTTCTGGCAGCCCCTGCCATCTCCCTGCCTCATAACTGAGCTACAGGAACAGCAGGGCCATGCCAGGCCACACCGCCAAGCAGCTGCCTGTGACACAGAGGGAAGGGAGGAAGCAAAGGGCTCAGAGCAGGGCTGTGGGGTGAGATCAGGGGCTGAGCCATGAACTCCACCACAACCAGCCCATACTAACTGTAGGCTAAACCCTTGCTCCACAGCAAGCTCCTCAAGGATTCATGTTTAGTTTTGTTCTGCCTTCTAGTGTGCTTAGGACAATCACTGCCTGATAGCAGCATCTAGATATACAGCTGGTACTGCTCTCAGCATCTCTCTGGATTTTCTTCCAATTTAGGAACTGGAGGAAGGGGTGGGTAAATCAGTCCTGCTTGCTCCGCGGTGCAAGCCCTGTCCTGCTGCAGAGTGCAACAGTAGTGTAAGCAGGAAATTACTCTCCTGCTTCTCAGATTAGAGCCAGGAAAAGAACAAGAGGCTGTGTAGGGGCTGAGCTCTGGTAGCTGCTCAGCCTCCGAGCACCACTCTTTGCTCCAGCCTCTCAGCACTGCTCTTTGCACCCTGTCAGCTTCCCCCGCCCCCCAATCATATCTTATCTCACTACTTTGCCGTGCTCGTAAATGTTTCCTTAACAACCTCTGCACCAGGGTGAGAGCGAAGGGACCTCAGAGCTTCCTTAGAGCAGGGTGCTTGTGATGAGGGCCAGCACCCAGGCCTTGCCCTGGCAGACACTGGGTACTCTGCGCTGGCAGACTTGGCTGCCTCGCACTGTTATGCTGCTTGCCCCCAGAATAAGACCACTCAGGTCTGCAGGAAGGCGGCAGAAGGAGGAAACAAGATGCTGCTGCTTGCAGTGAGTCCCGCAACTCTCTGGGAGAGAGGGATTTTCTTGGGAATCCTGAACAGAAAGGTTAAAAGATGTGAACTCTCCCCCCCCGCTTTTTTTTTCCCCCAATGTTCTTTTTTTTCCCAATCACATGTTCCTGCAAACTCGGGGGAGGTGTCAATATTCCTTCCTTGCATTTTCAGCACTAGTTTTCAAACCCACCATGAGTGGGAGCTTTTTCTCCTAGATGGGAGCAGGCTGAGTCTCAGATTGTATTTTCCCAACCCTCTTACTGCACAGCCACTGGGAAGCAGCCTGAAGGCATGAGGGGCCAGAAAGCACTGCACCATCAGAGACCCATGCAAGTTTGCATGGGCTGGATGAGCAGGGACTTCTGTGGGACTGGTGCCATTCTGGGGACCTGTGCCACTCTGCTGGGGGTCTCAAAGACCCATAGCACCTGGAAGGGAGTAACACCCCTCCATGAGAGCTCATGGCCACCTTGCTGGCACAGAGGCCCCCTCATACTGGGCTGCAGCGCAGGCCATGCAGCCAAGGGCATGTCTGGGGCACAGGGATGCCTGGCTGGCACTGCACATCGGGGTGCAGTCAGATCATGCACCCATGGCAGGTATACAGCTCAGCCCTTCCTGATCAGCACGGCACACTGGGAATGGCCAGTCCCACACCAGCCCCACAGCACTGTGCACTGGGGTACAGCCTGCCTGGGTCCCTCACCACCCCTACACACCCGGGGCTGACCCTGCACTGGTTGGTGCCGCATCCAGATCCGCGTTGCCCTGGGCTGGCTTGCAGCCCTGCCTTGTCCTGCCAGGCTGGCTGGCTGCATCTGGGATGCGTTTTGGAGAATGACTCTCAATTCTACTTTTTTTTATATATATCCTTCCTGCTTTCCTTTTCCCTCAAAAAATCAAGCAAGAAAAATTCAGCAGAGAAAGGATTCAAAGGAGAAAGAGGTGCAAAGCTTGTGGCACAAGCAGATGACAGGAATATCAATATATAGCAATGCTAAGGGCTGCTTGTTTTGCTGATGAGAAGGATGGGCTTAGAGTTTGCACAGCTCAGTACAAAACCTTCACGTAATTCTGCTTCTGAATAACAGAGAAAGAAAAAAATAGCCTGTAAGCAATCATTTATATCTCATCTTAGAAAGGCAGCAGAACCAAATCTACTTGTGCTTCAGACACCAAGTTCAGTACATCAGCTTAACAAGACCATTAACAGACACTCAGAAATAAACAGTACCTTTTTAAGCAAGTGGCTGGCAGCGCAGCGAGTCCCTTGCACATCTTGCTCCGGAGGTTGGTTCTGTATTCCAGGAAAAACAGCAACGCAGGAGGCAGCAGAGGCTGTGCGTGGGTCCCTCGAGTCTGCAGAATTCACTCTGGTCTCTGAGCCAGCTGCGCTGCCTTGTCTCTGTTTTATAGCCTAGCCCAGACAGCCCAGCAGCACTGGGTGACCCAGTCAGGACTCAGCACAGCGGCAGCACCCATCCCCTTTTTGCCCACCCAAGAGGAACAGGGTGACGTATAAGCCAAGACAAAGGAGTGAGTGGGATTGAAAACCTTAGCAGAAATGAAGCTTTGGTGTCTGGCTGCAGAGGTGGATTCTTTTAAAAGGGCAGAAAGAGCTTCAGGGGCTTTCCTCTATTATACGAAAGGTGGAACAGTGCAGATAAAAGCTGGAGATTTTCAGAGGGGCACAGATGGTAAAAAGGGTCAGAGAATCAATTCGGAGAAGTGAGATGAGGTTTGATAGCTCCTCAGTTTATTTTCCCCTTCTATTTAAAGCAATCTGGGGAAAACAAGGGGCAAGAATTTTAAACACAAAAGGTTCCTATAATCCCAAGAAACGCAGAAAACAGAGCTCTAGGGAAAGAAGAATGTAAATTCAACAGGGAACAACCCAGGCAGACAAGACTGTCCTGTTTTATTCTAGAGGCATGTGGGTATATACTTTTGGTGGAGCTAAAAAAAAAGCTCTGAGGGGCATATCACTACTGAAACATAAAATGTGTGTGTCCTGGCACACACGCATTTGGGGACAGCTCATGTACATGTGTACAAAGAAAGACAGGAGGAGGCTGGCCACACAGCTTCCTTAGATATACCACATTTGACCCTAATCAAAAGCCAGACCTTGGAAATCCGGAGTCCCTGAATCTCCAAGGGAAGATGATTAATTAAAACAATAGGCATAACCGTGCCTGCCCAGAGAGGAATTTGCAGCAGTGTTGAGGCTACTGTGTACTAAAGGATGAAACCCCTGGCTGTGGGGATGTTTGGTGCTGACTACACTGCCTGTACTTGCAAGCGAGAGCAGAATGAGTCTAGCTACGTTACTTGTGCTCAGCCCTTGGAGGGTGCAGAAAGCAGTTGTCTCTCTGGAGAGAGTTGGCTGATATTTATTGAGTTGCAGCTCAGCACAGCCTGTACCATCATTATGGAAGAGGGGAAAGCACTGGGCAGACAGGTGTGCATACGGTCTGCCACACACGAAGACTTGCTCCTGCTGTGAAACGAAGAAGGTTCATTTCAGGAGCAGGCTGCCTATCCACGCCACCACTGCTGCACTCCCTCCCCCAGAAACCCCTAAATACTTTGCCTACGACCTGCAGAAGTTGCAGGGTGAGATTTTCCCTCCTGTGTCTCTAGAGCCTACAGCCAGCAGCACAAACAGCCCAAATCCCAGGCTAGTTTACCTGCCTTAGCACACTGCATCCTCTCAGATTAACTGCTGAATTAACTATAAATGCTTTTGTATGAATGTAACTATCCCACTGCCAAACCTGAAGCAACATACCTGCAAGTTCTGCACTGTCTGGACTGAACATCAGCTCCAGCTCAGGGCAGTGTAAAACTTTAACTGAGTGAATCCCCTTTTGTTTTTAGTGTTGGTTAGCTGACAGCACCTGTACGGATCTGTAGGTAGCAATTGAGCACTGGCAGGGTTGGTGACAAAGCTCTGATATCTTCTGTTTGGTAAGGAGAGAAGCCAAAGGGCAGAATATGGCCTACATGAAAAAACCTAATTAACATTTAAATTTCCTATGAAATATGTGAAATGTGTTGCACACATGTTAATCCCAAGGTGCTATGCACGCAGCACATTTATTCAAGTAATTCAAGAGCTCAGCTGGCTGAAATGGCCAAGGTGTCTGTAAGCTCTAACCCTCATCTTAACCTTGGCAGCCAGAGCCTGACCTCCCGGCTCAGGAGCATCCCGAAGGCTGCTTGCTAGGGCAGGGAACCTCTGTGCAGAACACAAATCCTGCAGTTTCTCTGTGAATTGGCATGTCACCAGATTTTGGAATGTCACACTTCTCTGGGCATTGTAAGCATGTTTGCTGCATGGCTCTAATCGCATCCAAATGCTGTCTGGTGTTGTCAACATCAAGTCACCTTCTGCATTCCCCAACTTCTGTGTGAGCAGGCTGTACTAAGAAATTTATAACACTGCCACCACCACAGCCAGCCCAGACAGCTTTGCAACTAAGTCCATCCTCTCTGGACTAGGGTATGCAGGCTCCTAAAACTGCTGCAGTTGAAATTTCCCTCTTCCAGTTCATTAATGCAGACTGGTTCAGTCAGTCCCTCATGACAGGAGTTTAGGTTTGCATACTGTTTCTCCTATAAGCTGTGTTTCCCAGCTGTTGCAGTTTAATACCCTCTTAGCTGCTCCAGCTGGTCCCCAATCAAAAGTACCCCCTTCCGTCTCTCACCCTTCATAGTCAGCCTCTTCCCACAGGGCACAGACTGTGCTGTGCTCAACACCAGTCTCCTCCTCCCTGCCAGTTAGAGAAGCAGCAGCTCAGGCCACTTATTACGCCTATCACGTCACCTCTGGCTCACTTCACCTGCAGCATGGAGAACTCAGCGGTGATGATGGGCTGGAGGTGCAAGGCTAGGGCTGGGGACTCCCCGGCCAAATGAATCCCTTGGCCATGCGGTGCTTTGGAGGCTCACAGGAGATAAAGGATAGCAAACATCTGCGGTGCGCACTGTGGCATCCCTCATCCCCCATGCACTCATTCCTGCTGCATTCCCCACCCTGCCTCCCCAGGCAGCTAGAGACAAGGCTATGGAACAGAGGGAGCTTTCCCTCCCACCATCGCTGCTGGGGAAAGACGTCACACACACACGCTCACCCCCACACACAAGCGCGTGTGGGATGTGTCCCTCGGCTCTGCTGCAGCCAAGCAGCAGGCCGTGGGAGGATGCAGGGAGCACGGGAACACTGCTTCGGCGGTCGTTGCCCAGAGCCAAGCTACTCCGGGCTGTTGCCCTCCTGACAGCGCGGGGCTCTCCCATCTTGGTCCCTTCCCATCTCAGAGCAGCGTGCTGTGGGATGCACGAGCGCACAAGGAAGATTGCCGCTTTGCATCACTGAAACAGGGAAGGGCATGACATATGAGCTGTGAGGATGTGCTACTGGGCCAGAGCCTCTCCTGTCACTGCTGCCTTCCCTGGTGTGCCTTGCAGAGGCTAACAGTGTCCCGCTCTTCCTCCTCTTCATGCCAGGCACCTTGGGATTGGGCTAGCAAATAGCCTGGGTGCACAGCAGGACGCTGGGCAGAGCATTGCCCAGCTTTCTCATGGGCATCCCCACCCCAATACGTGTCTGACCTCTGATCTGCTCTACAAGACAGCATTGGTGAGGAACCAGAGCAGCTCCCACACACCTGAGAAGTGCTAACCAGGGTGGCACCGGTCCCCGGGGCCCCAGAAGCCCTGGTGATGCTTAACCCCCCTGTGAGCTGCCCCGGCACCAAGCCCTGCTCTGGGGAGGGGGCCTGGAGCTGTGCTGAACTCCTGATTTGTTTCTCTCATACCTCACCCCCAAGCACTCTTTGCACAAAATCCTTTACAATGAAACCCCCCAGTGCAACCATTAACTTCTTCTCTGGTACAGCCATTAGTGGGCAAGATTTCCTTCTGGTAATAAAGGCTGTTATCTTGTCCACATACCTGTGTGCTTTGACTGACTTACAGCTAAGGAGTTGGGAGCAGAGAACCCTGGAAGGACCATTTTGGTCTGAGTTTGGATGAATCAGCTCAGCGCATGCCTATGCCTGACACTGCATGCAGCCATGTTTCCAATCTCAGGGCCATGGCCTGACCTCTCTAATAGACAGATGGAGAGGACACACTTGTCCCCATAGGGTCCCCCCAGGCAGTGCTGGGATTCCCAGAAACGCTGTCCCACAGCACAGTCTGAGGCAAACGTTCTCTCCCATGTCTCTGCAATGCACTGCCTGACTTCATGCGTGACCACAGCCATGGCCCCTGCAACCAGCCCCCAGAGGAAGCCTTTGAGGAGGGGGCATCTCTTCCCAAACTAGCCCTGACCAGAGGCATAAATCACCATGCTGCAGCACCGCTAATTTGCTGATCACACAGAAACCTTCTCAAGTGGATGCACCACCAGGCTGACCCAGTCACCCTTCTGCTTCTCTTGGACGAGGCAAAGATGAAAGGCAAAGCAGATTTGCATGTTGCTGTAGTTTCTTTCTGAGCCTGCTCCTGTCTGAAGTGATGCTCTGTAAATGTTAGTGAATTCATTCAGCATGTTTCTTAGCTCCAACTTCATACAATTCATACAAACAAACATACAACTCACACAGTTTTCCCATGCTCTCAGCTTTTTTTCTACTTAGAATCATAGAATCATAGAATAGTCAGGGCTGGAAAGGACCTTAAGATCACATGGTGCCAACCTCCCCGCCGTGGGCAGGGACACCTCCCACTCAACCATGCCACCCAAGGCTCTGTCCAACCCTGCCTTGAACACCTCCAGGTTTGGAGCATTCACAACTTCCCTGGGCAACCCATTCCAGTGCCTCACCACCCTTACAGGAAAGAATTTCTTCCTCAGATCCAATCTAAACTTCCCCTGTTTAAGTTTGAACCCATTACCCCTTGTCCTATCACTACAGTTCCTAATGAAGAGTCCCTCCCCAGCATCCCTATAGGCCCCCTTCAGATACTGGAAGGCTGCTATGAGGTCTCCACACAGACTTCTCTTCTCCAGGCTGAACAGCCCCAACTTTCTCAGCCTACCTTCATATGGGAGGTGCTCCAGTCCCCTGATCATCCTCGTGACCCTCCTCTGGACTTGTTCCAACAGTTCCATGTCCTTTTTATGTTGAGGACACCAGAACTGCACACAGTACTCCAAGTGAGGTCTCACAAGAGCAGAGTCGAGGGGCAGGATCACCTCCTTCGACCTGCTGGTCATGCTCCTTTTGATGCAGGCCAGGATGTGGCTGGCTTTCTGGGCTGCGAGCGCACACTGCAGCTGGCTCATGTTCATTTTCTCCTCAGCCAACACCCCCAAGTCCTTCTCTGCAGGGCTGCTCTGAATCTCTTCTCTGCCCAGCCTGTAGCTGTGCCTGGGATTGCTCCGACCCAGGTGTAGGACCTTGAATTTGGCTTGGTTAAACATACATGCAACTGTAACATCAACGGATTATTGTAATTTCTAAGTGCTTGGAAGTTCCTAATAATTTGGGGGGCGGGGGTTGAAGGGGCTGGTTGGGTTTTAATTTGCTTCAACCATCAGCTTTTGGGCAGCCTACTATTGCTGTTACTACCGAGAAGAAAATATTTCTGGAAGGAATAAATTTGTTCAGCCCAAATGGATTTTTTTATTTTCTTCTGGTTTGGGTTTGCAAATGAAATAAGTGCTTGGTTTTGTGTTTTTGGTTTTTAGATTTTTGTCTGGCCATGGTTGTTGTTTGTGGGCATTAGGCAACAGACGAAGCTATAATTTGAGTAATTTGCCTTCCAATCTTCAAAATCTCTGTCTCATCATCTATCTTGATTAACAGCCCTTAAACATTTCCTCTTTATCACTGAGAAAGTTTTGAATTACACTGAACCACAAATCAAGCCAACACAGGCCTGTCCACTAAAACCACTTTGAAATGTCTCAGCCACTTTTAGTCCATTTAGTATGGATTTTATGACATTTTAAGCCTAATATTGATAGCAAGTCATATTCATTTATAAATCTATTTCACCACCATAAATCCCTCATAAAAGCACTATTAAGCTCATTAGAAAAGGTCTATTTTTCCATTAAATCACATCAGCTGGTACAAATTATATCAGCACCTTTTCAAATGAGCCTGCTATCGTCCATACTAATACTGCTTCTGCACTGATCAAAAGGTTAATTGCGCTGGGACTATACAGTGCACCCCCTCTCAGAGCATGGCTTTCTTCCAGTCTCCTTTTATTGTAAAATGTATGAAAAAGAGCCACTCTTTGTCCTGAGAGATCTTTAGCCTGTTCCTCCAAGAATCTTAGTGCAAGTCAAAGAATCATAGAATCATAGAATAGTTAGGGTTGGAAAGGACCTTAAGATCATCTAGTTCCAACCCCCCTGCCATGGGCAGGGACACCTCCCACTAAACCATGTCAACCAAAGCTCTGTCCAACCCTGCCTTGAACACCTCCAGGTTTGGAGCATTCACAACTTCCCTGGGCAACCCATTCCAGTGCCTCACCACCCTTACAGGAAAGAATTTCTTCCTCATATCCAATCTAAACTTCCCCTGTTTAAGTTTGAACCCGTTACCCCTTGTCCTATCACTACAGGCCCTCATGAAGAGTCCCTCCCCAGCATCCCTATAGCCCCCCTTCAGATACTGGAAGGCTGCTATGAGGTCTCCACGCAGCCTTCTCTTCTCCAAGCTGAACAGCCCCAACTTTCTCAGCCTATCAGTTCCACTTGGCTGATATAAAACTGTGCAGATCATCCCCAGGGCTGCATAGCCCCCAGTCAGAGACATGCTTGCTGGTCTTTTGTAAGGGACACTGAACAGACCCCTGTGCTGTGCCCCAGCTCTGCCTGCAGCTCCTCTGGATGTCTCATAGTGCCAGACACCAACGCTGCCATTGCTTCTGTCCCTGGAATGTGCCTGGGGGTGTGAAGCAGCTGGTTCTGTCCTGTCTGTATGCTGCCAGCCCCTTCTCAGCTCACACACCCTGGCTAAAGCACAGTACCCAAGAGCCAGGCACTGCTCCCACTGAGACAGGAGCTGTGATGGGTGACGGTGGGACAGCTCAGATTGAACCCTATGGGCCCATCACCATGTTATCTTACAGGCAGGGTTTCACACACCTCGCCTGCGAACCTCTCATTCGTGGGCCAGCTGCTTCACCTCAATGTGCCCTAAGGTACACAAGAGGAGGAGGCGTGAAGGGAGGCAGGAAGACAGTTGATGCGTCAGAAGTGAAGACGCCTTTATGCACAGTGTACAGCAAAACTACTGCACCTTAGCAACCCAGCTGTGCAGTGAATGCTTTTTCTACAGCTTTTAAAAGCCCAACTTTTTAATGTGATTGAGCTATCATCTGCCAGACAGTTACTAGACGATGTGAAGTACAGGCCACAAGGCTTAATCTTTTATTGCTAGTGGGATCGACTGTCTTAACCTTAGATGGACCTTTCTTCCCTCCTTTTCTCTTATCTTTCCAGTGGCAGCTAAGCAGGATTAGAGCTGCCATACCGCAAAGGCCCATGCCAGTGAACTGAGGCTAGAGCTTTATTCAGAAGTGTAAAGCCCATGGGACATTTTGTCAGTGGGGTCATGACTCAGCATCCAATGCACATTGCTTATTACTCTGGTCACAGTTTAGTTGTTTAATTCTTTAAGCCCACTTTCAAAAGACAGCTAGGAAGCAGGAAGCATCTGTCAATGGTGTCTCAAGGGTATGCCAGTTATTTAAAAGTGATGTTTGACAAGTCTGGGGCTGCAGAGCATCATGATTTCAGGCTAAAGAAACACAAAAGCAAGCACAAGGACCTGCAGCAAAGAAACGGCATTCATTCAAAAGCTGTGATGCCAGCCTGCTGCATATAATGGCTGCGTTGATTTGGGGTAGAAATAAATGCTCTTGATGTGGCCTCAGCCCAAAGGGCAATTCTAAAAGGTGCCAAGTATTCAACAAATCAGTCAGCCCTGACGCACAGGTAGTTTAGAAATCACAGCAAGGAAGCAGCAAAATGAAACTGAACTGAAAACAGTTCATCCTAGCCTGAAGTTTCTCAATCTGTGTGTTTGGAGTGAACTGGACAGAAAGAAACTGCAAGTGGCAAACATCCAATGCAGCAAAAATGTGGAATTGCTACACTGGGAAAAAGTCACTTGCTGCAGAAGCTGATTTCACAGGAATCCATACAGTATATGATAGACATGCAAAGACTACTGGAAAACAATCACTGCTCGGTGAGCTCTGGTTTTGCACGATCTCTTGCTGTTTGAAAGTTATGTGGCTGCAATGCTGAAAATCAAGCAGAACTGAGCTTCACTGTGCCACAGAGGGGAAAAAAAGGGCAGAAAGAGCTGTGAGTAAAACCTATGGCACATGGTCCATGGCTGTGCCCTGCAGCTGATGCTCACAGCATCATGCTGAGAGTGACAGCATTTAATGCTTCATCATTTAGAAATTTCTCCTTTTTTCCAGAAAAGAAATAAATGCTCCACGTTGTTACATTTCATCCTTTTGAACTTCTCAGCAGGATGCACGTGGCTGAGATCTTACTGTCTCTTCTGAAATTGTGTTTGCCTGTCTTTCTGGTACTCTGGATGAAGGCTGCGTGATAAAGACTGCAATTACTGGCTCAGCAGGTGGGACTCCTGCAAGCTGCTATCCCAAAGCACATTTGTGCTTTGGTGCTCCAGCAAGAAATAAGTTTCAACACAGAAGGAAAAAAATAATGGCTTCTGCACCTGTTTTGAATCAAGACTCCAGTTATGATCCATAACTGGCTCATCTAACACAGGATCACTTGGATCACACAGGAATCTGCCCAACACCTATTGTAACAATCCTTAATTTGTCATCCACAGAGGATTTGTAGTCCCAATGATACAGTGCAAACGTCAAAGGAGATTCTGCCTTAGATAATCTCAGAGATGGAGCCACAAAGGTACCTTATGGACCTGGACTTTCTCAGGTCAAGTGTTTTCACATCCAGGGTACTGTTTCTGATCAGTGGAGAGATGAGCTACCTCTAAACACAAGCATGGTTCTGAAAGGAGTTGTATTGTTCAGCATTATCATGGTATAAACTGACTGCCATCATGTACAAAGAGCTTTATATTCCATTAGTACAGACTGTTTATCTTACTTGTGCACCATAGGAAATTGCAGGCCTCTGGTGCGCCTAGTACTGACAAGCTGTGTTTCCCCATTTCGTGAAATCATGCTGCAATCCCAGTTAGTCCTGCTAAACTTCACCCACAAAACCCCCACATGAGATTGCCACTCAGCCTGATTTCATGGGTTTGCCCCACCTGGAAAAGATTGCCAGGCACACACTCTGGTTTGCTACAGAGCACTAGATGCCCCAAATAAACATGCCCAATATTCTGTCAGCTAGCAAATCCTCCCTGGGCATTGCTTGTACAGCAAGGTAGATTCATGCCATGACCATGCGGCACTCTGTATTCACCTCTGCTCTGTAAGACATGTCCTGCCTCTTTGCTTCCTGCAGACCCCAGCAGTATTCCTCTCTTTCCCCATGACCACCAGTGCCTTGGGGTGCCTGTGGAGGAAATGCCAGGCCAGGAAATAGGATGAAGCCATGGTGGACAGGAATAGGAAAGGCTGGGGTCATGAGAGATGGAAAGGAAGAAAAGAGTGGTCAGTCATGTACAGAGGGGGCAGAAGCTATGTGAGGAGAGGCCTCAGAGATGAGCAATGGGAGGGAGGAGTATACGACCCATGGCATCTGGACAAGATAATCATTGGGAACACTGTTCAGCAGCCAAGGGTCTCCAGGGACAATCAGATGTCTCTCGAGGGAGCTTGTGGATGTGCTGAGTGGCCTTGCTGCCCTGCAAGGGAGGTCATGAGAACTGAAACCAGTGCCCCAGTGCTTTGGAACTGTGAGGTAGGACCTCTAGGGAAGCTGTGCAGGCACACTCAAAATTGATTTTGGAGTGAAAAGTTGGGAAAAATACCTTTTTACTTGTCAATGGAAGAATTTTTTCCTGTAGAAATGACAGTTTTGGAAATAGACAATGTCCCAGCGCTGTTCTTACTCTCACTTTCAAACCTGCTGAATTCAAGCATGCAAATGCAGTGTATCTATCACTGCAGAAAAACAAAGATAAATGAGAAAATTTCAGACATGGATATTCACCCTGGAAATGGTTTATTCTACAGCAGATAATTTTAGAATTTCTGTATTTTCTTATATTGAAACAATGAGTTCAGCATAAAGACGGCAAGTAAAAATCATGAATCTGTGGCATTTTTCAATCCAATAAGAAAATACATACTTTATCCTGACTCCTCTATACAGACTTCTCTTGCTCACAAGCTTGCCATCTTTAAAACAATCCCTTTCCTTAAATATCGATAAACAGCAAAAGCATACTCCATGAACAGGACAAAATGCACGCAGAATAATTTACTGCATAATCCCAAGAATGCAGTGTAAAAGCGTTGAGGCAGGTTTATTTAAACTCCCTCTTCAGAGAGCGAAGGTAAATGTGTAAGTGTACCAGCAGTCCTTCCCCAGCAATCCCCCAGCTTTACATTAACACACTTATGATAGCTATTGGCAGTGCAAATTTCTTTCTGCTACCTTTTCAGCGCTCAAATCAGCCCTTCAGCATGACCCTTCTGCTTGGCAACATCCCTGTCCTTATTGTTATCTTGTACTTGAGATTCCTAATGGAGAACCACTTCTGTTCTGAGTAAAAGCAGCTAAAAATAGTGCTGATATAACAAGGATAAGAGATGAATTTACAAAGTAAAGCAAGAAAGCACAGAAGCCCCTCTCAGTCATTACATCCTCCCACAGCTTTCAGACGTGTTTTCAGCAGCAAATGCTCTTGCTGCTAGGCAAAGAAGAAAATTGCCCAAGACAGTGGTAGATGTCTGGAAGCCTTCATATTGGAGCGATTTCCTTTTGCCCCCTCTTCTTTCAACATACCTCACTGCTATCCACTGTGTAACCTTGCTTCCTTCAACTACCATATGAGAAGCTTAGCTGCCAGTAGAGATGGAGAGCATCTGGTAAGCCACCACATCAAAACTTGCACTGCAAGAGAAGAGACTGGGCATCTGTTATTTTCTAAGTCAGCATCAAGCTTCAGTGAGGCATTTCTTCCTTGTCAGAGACAGATGCTGCCAAAACCACATACGGCTTTTTTCAGTCTCACCCTCAGTTAGGATGCTGCAATTTCTGCGCTGTGTGGAGTCTGCCTCTTCTGATGTAGCCTACTACACCTGCAGCTCAACCTTTGAATAAGCACTATGGATTTGTAAAACTTTTAAGCACTCATTGATGAAGACAAGCAGAAGGCTCAGGAGGGCAAACAGCCAAGAGCTCAGGCTACCATGACACCTGGGCCCCTGGTGTTCACCTCTTTGGATGGTGTGACAGGTACTGCTGGCTGCCCACTGGCCCAGCTTCAGAAGCATGGGGGGGCATAGAAAGAAACCTACTTGCACCACACCAGACTAGCTGCCTGAACACCTCTGGGAAGCTGTAGGAGCTCTGATTGTAAGCCTTTTCTTAAGAACGAAAGCTATTTCCCTCTCAGAGATCAGCCATTTGAATCAAAGGGCCAGGGTGACAACCTGCCCTGCCACTGTCTCTCACCTGTCTCTCATACATGCTGGCTCTAACCACACTCTGCTCAGCACACAGCACTGCACAGACCCTGAGCAATCCCTGTCCTGCTGTGAAGCTAATGCAGAGGAAGTGGCTCATTTAAACTCACTGAATTGTTCTGGAGGCTTTTGGGGGTGCTTATTTTAATAGACAAGGGCCTGAGGGAAGCTACCCTGCAATCTGAGTGACAGGCAGCTGAAGCAAAACAGGCTCAAAGGCAGTTTGGGAAAGATAAGTTGGGTAGAGAGAAGCCTGGCTTCCCCATAGCCACAATAAATCATTTGATGTGTCCCTTCTCTGCACTTGATCACGTTCCTGCTGCCTCTGTGATTCATATTATGCAACTGATTGACTTTACAAGATACAAGAACAAAGCGTCTTCTTGCTCTGCTCCCTGGTGCACATTAACTGTATTAGATTGGAAGGCTGAAGCAAAAATCAAAACATGCCCTCAAGCCTGGTTTCTCTGCTAATCACTGGTGCTCACATCCTTGTTATGCTGAGGGACTCTGTGCTACAGTAATCTAAAGGCACCATCCTGGGCATGCTTTCACCTGTCTGCAGAGCTTTTCTGACGCAGCTTCCCAGTGAGGACTGTGATGCTTTCTGTATCAAGCAAAAATTGTGTTCCAACAGGATTTTTTAATTTGACGGTTAATGAGCAACTCTTGAAGCAGCCTCTGATCAACGAGAAGTGAAGGAAGTAAGCCAGGAGGCATAGGGACGAGCTGTCTTGCCAGCTGCATCCCAATCACAAAAAGTAAAAGAAAAATCATGGAGAAAGGGCTGGGACTAAGGGCATCACCTGCTCAAGCAGTGCCATAGCCCAGCATGGCTCAGATATTTCTCATGAAAGCTCAGACTGCTCCCACTGCCCTAGGATCAGCATATTCAAGTTTAGCATCTTCAGCTTGGTGCCTGAAGATGCTAAACTTTAGATGCTAAACTTTGACATCCTCAGGGCTGGTCTGCCAAAAGGACTTCACACCATGATGCTCATATTAAGAGGGAACAGGCACTGTTGACAGATGACAACCACATCATGTACTCTTACAGCCAGGGTACATCAGCATGATAGTGCTGAGCTTAACAAAGCTACCACACTATGTGAAATCTAGTGTTAATAGGAGAGATTTTTGTTTCTGTTTTTCCCTATTTTCCGGCACCCAGCTGTGGATTACCTTTACTTATGGCTCCTGGACAACAGAGGCTGAACCCTGCAGGGCTGTATTATTGCTTGTAAAATTCCGTAATATATACACATCTGTTCCAAAATCCATCAGTCCATTATGGGAGGCAGATTGGACCCTGCCAAGGGCAGAGACCAAAGTGTGCTCAAATTTTAAAGAAATTAGCTCAAAAATCCCGTTTGTCTCTGTTCTGTGTGAGTCACACAAGGTAATGCGCTGCAGAGGCTGGAAGGGGAATGAGGATACCTCAAAGAGTGGAAGGATTATTAATTTTTTTTCCTCTTCAATTTCCTATGTTGTCTGATGCTGCTCATGAGAGAGCAGGGGGAAGAGATGCTGCGCCTAGCCTGACATCAACAGAGCCTTACAGAAAATCCTTCAATCTAATAGTATCTGCTTGGTATCACAACAAAACAGTAACAGACCCTGAACCCCAAACTGACCCATGGTACATGATCAGGTGTTATTATATGGGGACATGGAAGGGATTTCTAGCCAAGAGTTCATCCATTTTTTATTCATCCCTATTCTCTGTTCTGCAGCTGCTAATGTATTTTCAGGAAACCTATTTTGGTACTGGTGCAGAAACATGACTACCTTAACCAGCCTTTACTGATGAACTAGCTGGCCCAATTACCCAGAGTTTACAATTCAGTGAAGAAAATACTTTGTTTAGCTGCAAGTACATCAGATCAGACCTCTGAGGGGCTTCAGCAGAGACATCGTTCCTCTTCTTAATGAGTCCAGAATCTCCAAATATTCAGCCATGGAAGAGCAGTACTGAACAGAGCATGTAAGGGCTCAGAAGCAGTGTAGGTACGAGACTTGGTAATGAGAAAAAGCATGGAGAATTATAATGTGAGCCATCCTACACAGAAAATAAAGAGAGGGAGAGCAGAATGTACTACTATACACACACAGGCTGCTGAAGGTCAGTGCAATGGGTGAGATACAACAGCTTTCAATCAACTACATGGCTAAGCAGATAAAAGTTTTTCCCAGGAGGCAGAAGGCACCAGCCTGGGACTACAGTGCACTGAGAAGCAAGACTAGGACTATTCAAGCCAAAAGCGCAAGACAGCAGGTAGCTGCGACATTCTGACAGCTGGGGAGAAAACCAGAGGCAGCTGGGATACAGCAGCACAATGAAAGGTTTGTAAGACCAACAAGAAAGATGACAGACTGCAGTGGAGGGGGAATGGAGACCAAAGAATAAATGACCTAGAAGTACAGACAGGAGAACAGGAAAAGCTGGGACAGCCTACTGTTTCTGGAGGAACGGAAGGGAAAGATTGCTGACAGCACGGCAAGATGTAGGAGGTGCAGAAAGCCAGGTATGCCAGCTTGAAGCTGTACACAGTGGCCTTCTTGCTACCAACAGCATGGGCTAAACTTTTCAGTTTTGAGAATGATCTGCTTCTCCTTGTCTGGACACATTTGTTTTCCTCCTGGCCTGTCAGGGAAAGCAATGGTATGTGAATTGCTGCAACCTCAATGTTGTTTTCCAGGCAGGATGCGAGGTCTTCTGCTAATGACTTGATTGTGCTGTGACCTCACCAGAGCGCAGGCCTTTTGGTCATGCCATAAACATATTCTTCAGTTTTACAACTAAGAATGGCATCCTAGGAACACAGTTCTGGGAGCAGTGCAGGTCATTATTTAAACCCTCATTCTATTGTTTTTCTCCCATTGTTTACACACACATTTTAATTCAGACTTCAGTTCAACCTTAATATTTCTGTTATCAATGTCTTATACATGAATACATGGGATAATCAATATGCTCTGCCTCATTCAGACATTCAGTAAGAGGTTGGAAGATGGGTATTGCTCTTCAAGAAGGCTGTAGACCAACTGGAGAGAGTCCATATCACAGACCTATAAGGCCAGATGGAAAAATGAGAGCTTGTTGAATCTAGAAGTGAGTAGGCCAAAGGGACTCAGGGTAATGATACTTGAAGTACCTAAATGTCATATCCATAAAAAGCTGCAGTTACAGACAAGATGATGATAAACTGTTCAGTGTGCCTATGCTGGTTAAGGACAAGAAAAGTTTGTCCTGAATTACAGCAAGTAAAGATTAGATTAGACAAGCAGAAAAGATTTTTTCCAGCTGTAAGATCATGAAGTATTAGACTGTATCACCTGAGGAAGGGCTTATAACACCACTTAGAAAAGCTCCTACTACAAATGTAGTTTATTTGCCTCTTGCTTGGAGAGGCTCTACATGGCCTGTCTGCATTTCCTTGGTAAGAGCTTATTGAGGAGGTGATAAAACAGGTCCTAACAATCCCACCTGGGTGCCTCAGAGACAAACACAAAACTGCTGCTCAACAGCAGGGACCCACTGGTTCTATACAACCTGACTTCAACACTTCAACTGCAGTTGCCTTTCACAGTCCAGACCTTCCCGTTCTTACCAAGATCTGCTACCCTTTGACCACTGCAGTGAAGCCAAGCCAGTCTGCATCATCAAACTCATACTCATAAACTTTTTGGTTCTCTCTCTTTTGTTTTTGTAGCCAAACGGATTTCCACCTACTCTGCAACCCTGGGGAAAAGGAAGTTGATTTTCTGGCTGGAGAAAGCAGCTCACAGTGACCAGTCCCAAGAGAAAAGATGATATCAGTGTTTCCGAGTTTCCAGTTAATTGTGTTTACTGAAGAACACGTAACATTAGAGTGCCTTGAGCCTTGGCCAAGTTTGTAAAAGTAAATAAAGACAATTCCAGTCTAATGTTAGAAAGCTGACCCTTGGGTTATTTCTGAGCTCACTTCTTCCAGCAGCTAAAACAAACCCTGATGCGTAGGATGCGAAATAGGGAGCATTGGACTAATACCTTATTATTTCAACAAATAAACATGTTCAACTGCTACAGCTAGAATATATTTCTCCTGCAGAAGACAGGCCACAAGAAAGAAGATTGGCTTCTTCCTCCTAGGGCTTGTCTAGTGACCCCTCTGCAGCTCATCAGACTTTCAGTCACCCACCTCCTCAGGAGGACCTACTTCAAAACATGCTGTGTTGGGAAGCAGTAGGATTGGATATGCTCTGTAAAGGGAGACAAGCCATAAGCTGAGGATGACCCCACCACAGGCTATGCCCTCACTGAGAGGTACCATCCCACAGCACCTGAGCAGGGCAGGCTGCACAGAGACCAACAAATGGTCCATCCATAGCCCTAGGATCAGTCAGGGCAGGGGGCATTTAGGCAGCCTCGTAAGGAGTAGCAGGGAATAGGGTTGGAGATAGACATACCTACAACACAGCTCAGGAGAGGGCTAGAGCTGACGGCTCGAGTTTAAATAGAGTTCCTGGTCCATGAGCAGGGGTGTGGGACCAGGTGAGTATGGTCAGGGTAGCTAAGGCCTACTAGTGCCCTTGGGGCTCTGATACCATGTCTGCCCTCTGAGTCTGCTCCTCAGATGGGCAGAGTTATCTTTGACCTCCCCAAGAAGAGTTGTACACCACATCCCAGAGACAAAGGCAACCATCAAGTGCTGCTCAGTTTTCTCTGACCCTTTCCAGCCTCATCCCTCTACCACCTTGCTTTCTGCCTGGCCACGTGGTGTTCAGCTGGGGTCCTGCTGACTGCTGTGCTTTCTGAGCACATCTTGCAAATTGCTCACAGCAATCTTAACACAGCCATTTCTGCCCAGTAGAGTCCCATTAGGCAACAATTCTCTCATCAGTCTGTAATGATTCAAACCACAAAGCCATTTGTCATGCTACATCTTTCCCAGTGAGTGAAAGTCAATTAGTGTTTTCAAATTTGCTCTGGAATAGCCGTGGCTCTGTCTTGCTGCTTTATGGTACCAGGAAACCATCTACAACAATGACTTGTTTGGATGTCTAGTGCTGTGTTACAGTTCATTTCAAGCTATCTAAACTTTCCGTGTACCACACATCTTAAGCAGAAGGCACATTTTGCTGCCAGAAATTCAAAGATTAATTAGGTTTTGAACATGTCAAATGACCTTTTAAAATATGATTTTTTTATGCTCAATAGAGTAATGAAGACTTTTGCTATGAGACCTTATTTCCTGCCTTAAACACCAAAATTTTCAGCAATCTTTCTAATTTTCTTAATCCTGTCTCATTAAAAAAATAAACTCTTGAAAAACAAATGTTCTAGCAGGTCTGCAGGATGAGACCTGGTGATCTCACAGTTGAAACATGTGCAATGACCACAGGCGGTCCTGTAGCCACCAGTGAGTTCTGGAGGCCTGCGGTCCCTGGGGCCCCTGGCCAGCACCATGTGCTGCCACACAGCACTGGCCCAGGCTCCCTGAGAAAGCCAACTATATCCTGGGCTGCATCAAAAGGAGTGTGACCAGCCGGTCGAAGGAGGTGATCCTGCCCCTCGACTCTGCTCTTGTGAGACCTCACTTGGAGTACTGTGTGCAGTTCTGGTGTCCTCAACATAAAAAGGACATGGAACTGTTGGAACAAGTCCAGAGGAGGGCCACGAGGATGATCAGGGGACTGGAGCACCTCCCATATGAAGATAGGCTGAGAAAGTTGGGGCTGTTCAGCTTGGAGAACAGAAGGCTGCGTGGAGACCTCATAGCATCCTTTCAGTATCTGAAGGGGCCCTATAGGGATGCTGGGGAGGGACTCTTCATTAGGGACTGTAGTGATAGGAGAAGGGGTGACGGGTTCAAACTGAAACAGGGGATGTTTAGATTGGATATGAGGAAGAAATTCTTTCCTGTAAGGGTGGTGAGGCACTGGAATGGGTTGCCCAGGGAAGTTGTGAATGCTCCATCGCTGGTGACATTCAAGGCCAGGTTGGACAGAGCCTTGGGTGGCATGGTTTAGTGGGAGGTGTCCCTGCCCCTGGCAGGGGGGTTGGAACTAGATGATCTTAAGGTCCTTTCCAACCCTAACTATTCTATGATTCTATGAAGTGACTGGCTGCCGTCATGCCCAGAGCCAGGTTTGCAAGGGACTTATGCAAATCAGCTCCAAACACAAGCTGCTGTGAATCAAGGTGAATTTCTTTTGCATGTGTCAGTGTTAGGATGTAATAAAGCATTAAAACTTGACTAATGTAAATATTCACTCCTGGGCAGTTTGTATGCTATCAGCTGCCTCAATGAACCCAGTGAATAATTCCCAGTCTGTGGCTCATCCACAAGCAGAGATGAGGGCTGGCCTTTGATTTCCATGGCATCTTCTTTGGTACCTCATGGGGTAAGCTGCAATCAATGCCAGGCCCCTAGTGCCCCAGTGAGTATCCACATCTCCTACTGTGTAGGGTTTGCCTTGGGAAGCAACACAGGTGCACAGGTCAAAGCCTGAGTCAGTTTTGGGGAGAACAGCTACTGTTTAGATGCAACCGAACATAACACAGTGAAGCGTTTGTGAGGGTTTTGCTCGTCTCTGATTCAGCCTAGGAAGCAGCCATCAAAAGTCACCCAGCCTGGCTTCAGGCCCAGCTCCCACAATTAGAAAAGTATTAGTTGAACTTAACAGGAAAATCAACATTAAGCAGACAGAAGCTGGTGCAGTTGTTAAAGACAATGCAGCGTTTTTCCTTGGCAGAAGCCCAGGCTAATGAAAGGCTTCCAGCATCCAGAGCTGCCTCCAAATGAAGGCTTAATTGTCCTCTGAAGCCACTCATATAATTGCAAACACTTGTAATAAAGCATGAAAAATACAAGAGCCCAGGACTGTGACATGAAGGGAAGAAATAATCTCATCCATCTCAGAAAATAAATCAAAGCTGCTTTATCCTTTTTGTTACATTACTTCCCAGCTTCTCTCTGACCTGCAGACTCCACTCAGGTGCTAGTTGCCAGGGCAGTGCTAAGACCAAGGGGAAATCTAGCTCCTAACAGAGGGCAAAACTGCCTTCCCCTGGCTGCTGCTGAGACCTCTCCAGCTCCCCCCGCCGCCCCAGCCTCCAGCGCAGGTTAGACTCTGGTTGGACTCTAGAATGGGCTTCGACTGCCCACTGCTGGCGGGCACAGCACAGCACAGCCAGCAGCAAAGCATCTACGGCGAATGCTTCGTATTTTGATTCTACTTTAACCGCGGCTAAATGACTCTGCGTGACTTCTGCTCAACAGCTGCTCCCTGGAACTCGCGTCTCTCGCGATTACTCACACACAGTAGCAGCAGCAAACTGGTGAGGCATCCACGGTACAACTCACCCAGTCACTGTGATGGATTGAGCCAAAAATCAAAGGTGTTTGTGCTGTTCATTGCCCTACAATTTTCTGGTTCAATGGGGACAATTTGCTGGCTTGCTTGTGCTGCGGGAGACTCTTGAGCTCTTTAGTGAGTTCAGAACCACACAGTAACTGAGGCTGGAAGGGAGTCAGGGCCCATCTGGTCCGATACACAATGCAAAGCAAGGACAGCTTTGACGTCTTGCATTCTTTTTACGGACCAGATAGCATGGGGTTCCAGCAGAAGGAAATCTCAACCAGGCATGTCGGG
Organism: Ara ararauna; assembly: GCA_028858755.1. NCBI lineage: Eukaryota > Metazoa > Chordata > Aves > Psittaciformes > Psittacidae > Ara > Ara ararauna. The sequence goes on from CM054382.1 coordinate 48,456,908, forward strand.
GAGGGCCTGGAAGTAGTTTGACTTGGACCAAGGCGGCTTCCTTCTTGCACATACTATCAAAACAGCTGTACCATCACCACACCCAGCCTTGTTCAACTAGCTGCGCCATCACCCTGGCTAATCAGCCTACCCAGAGCTTTGCAAGGCCACAGCAATATTGCACATTCTTTCAGTGTCAGTCCAGATAACACTGGACTGCTTTACCTTATACTTTTTCACAATGTTGATCAGTAAGGCCAGGGACAGGAGCTGTGTGCATTCATTACCCGCACCGCTTATTCCCAAAGCTCACAGGTGCTAATGCAGGAAGTGAAAAATTTCAGGAGAAAAATTCCAATATCTCCTAAGGAAGCAGAAGGCATGGCACAGAGATTACCACCACTGCCTGAAGGACAGCAAGGAGCTAACAGTCAGCTGAGTGCCTGTTGTGGGGCAGATAGACACACCTGAGCATTCCTATTGTTCGTGTTGGTTTTCACCACACACTTGTGATTTGAAGGCTCGCTCTCTACACACACCTTGGCTTTCTCTCTTGGACACCGCGTCCCTCCATCTGGGGAGGTCTGGTGCCCATCTGTGTGTCCACATGTGCCCGCACAGAGTCCATACAAAGCCACTAAGTCACTCCTACTGGGGACAAGAGATAAGAATTTTCCATCCTCTTCAATAAACTAACTTTGGCAGGACTTACTCAGCCTCCTGTTATCGCTGTAGCATTCAGCTGCAATTAAACACTGAGCTGAACATCCGTCACTGGGCATTTTTTTTTTATGTGACTAACATTGTTTGCCAGCAGCTTCTGTCCAAAAGTTTGAGCCCTGCTTAGATCAGACTGTGTCAAACAATACCATTCGATGGTCTCACTTCTAGCAATTGTAATCTTAGGGTGCACCAACTGGTCTGCTGAAACAGGCAGTATTCAAACAAAGGGAGAGCATCCTCTCCCATTCAAGAAGATGGTGATTAACAAACTATAGCTTCCCTGGCACAACCTGGACAGACAGCCCCAAAGCCATGAGTTTTTCCTTGCTTATACTGAGTTTTGTATCATTTTACAGCTGAAATATGAAAATCTGATCAAAACATGCACAGCTAGAGCAAAACTTAACATGAGCTTAACTGCCCCCAAGTGATGACAAGCAGAATGTGCAGATAAATAAGTCACCTGAAAAGAAGCACGTTTTGCAGGAGCTTGTACGGGACTTCAAAGAGGCTCACTGCACACAAGTGTCACAGGCTCAAGCATGGGGTTTTACTTTGAAGTGTCTGCTTTGGCTTTGCCCCAAAGGCTTGCTGGGGTTCCCTGTTTCCAGCTCTGCTAAGATAACCATCACAGTCACTCCAGAGACAAAGCAGTCGCAAATGGTTCTTCAAAAGCCAGAAAAGGTCCCCAGCTCACAGTCCACCTGTTTTTTGTGGGGTTTGTTTTGCAACTGAGATTATGCAGGCTCCTGCATGCACTCAGGTACTTAGATAATGACCCCAGGTGCAAACATCAAGAGAGCAGTTGTGTCTTTTGCCACGTCTGCACAGCCCTGCCACAAAAGTACCAGAAAAAACAACAACCAACCAGCCAGGGTGTGTGCCCTCAGCACAAACAGGGATTTCTTATTGCTGGGGCTGTCATTGGAAGAGGGTGACCAGGAAACCAGTGCACGATGGCCCAGCTCTAGATACCAGATATCCATCAGAAGTGACAGTGTGTAGGTTGGGCAGGTGGTAAGAGCATCTTGGTCATTCTCAGCAGGGATATTCTCAGCAGGGATAGAGTCAAGGGGGGCAAGTCTTTTGGCCCCCAGGCAGCTGACAGGTAAGTTCACATGGTGGCATGCATTTGAGGTGATTCCATGTGAACCAGATAGCAAAAGTGAAGGTACATGAGAGGCCTGGCTCACACACAAGCTCTCCCATAGCTCACAAGGTAGGTCACCAGGGAACATGGGCTGTAAGCTCAAAGCTGAAGCCAGGCAAGAGACAACATAGGGTCTGGGCACTCACACAGGCCACTCAACTGTCCCACCATGAGGCTCAGCAGGGCTCTGCCAGTGGAGTATCATGAACACATAGGCTGTACCCACCTCGGCCATATGGAGACTTGGCTGTATTCAACCCTCACTAGCTCATCCTTCAGCTAGCTGCAGGTCTAGCTCTGCTCACAGATCGAGCTCAAAATCTTGGAAAAACTGATATAAGGAAAGCAAGTGCCTGGAAAACATAGGGTTAAAACACTTGATTTAACTTAGATCTAAGATAGAGAATAAGGTTTGTGCTGTAAGTCTGTGGTGTGATAACAGAATTTAGTAGTGTTACTAACAAGAGTGAATTATTTCTTTTCATCCTTCTAATGGGTGAATTCTTTCTTACCATCCTTCTAATCTATCAGTTAGTTCGGAGACAGTGACTCCCGAACATCTGCTACCTTGGGATACTCCTTGTCTGCCCACTCTGTCCTGCTTGCAATACATTTTGTACGAAGGTCACACTGCTCTAAATCTTTGCCAGCTCTCAGAAACTTGCAGATGCGGCTGGGTTCAGCTAATTGTGATTACTGGGGCATCCAAGTGTGCCAAAGTTGAAAAGTGCACCGTGAGGAAGACTGCTTACTTCATCTTGAAGACCCCTGCCCACGACCATCGGAGGGCAGTGCGCAAGCGCCAAAAGGGAGGAGACTTATGATAATGCATACCTAAACTGATTGTAATATCCCCACCGCTCTCTCAGGAACCTAATGAATATGTATGTTTGCGTGTAATAAATATCTGCTTGCTTAACCCCTCGATGTGCAAGTTAGGAGGAGTGATCCCCCTTGCACCCGGAGCAGTAATAAACATACCTGCTTTATAACTCTCCTTGAGTTGTAGAGTCTGTGCTCGTGCTTCAAAACCTGAACAGGACAGGATGCGCCTAAATCACCTCCAGAAAAGAAATACAGTGTTACAAGGAAAAGGAGGTAACTAAGCAGGGTAAGCAGGATGAGCAGCGTCAGGAAGCCCAGTCCACCTGCCCACGGCCACAGCTAGCCCAACCCAGGGCAACTGTTTAAGCGGCAACAACTGATGGATCAGAGTTTCCACCACCCATTCGCTGTGGAAAACCCTGTGGACAGAACAGCGCACATCCAACGCATAACCCTGGCGCGATCCGTGGCACCGCTGCGCCCCCTGCCCACGCAGGAAGACGAGAGCGGGTCAGCCTGCCCGGCGCTCGGTCACACCGGCCGACGGCTGCGCATCGGCCCCGCCCCGGGGCTGGACCGGCAGCTCCTGCCGGCGAGGGCTGCCCGAGAGGTGCCGGGAGGTGTAGTCTCGGCGCCCACGAGCGGGGCGGAGCCGTCCGGTCGCCGTGTTGTGTGCGGGGCAGCGGGCGGGTAAGCTGGGGCCGGAGACCCTCCTAGGCAAAATACTTGCGAAAGACAAGACTGTTTTACCGATTCTTTTTTTTAGTTCTCAAAAAATGTATTGCTCTGTACAGTCTGACAACATACCGAACCAAACCAAGCCCCCTCGGCTAGGCCGTGTCGACAGACCCCAGCGTTAGCTGGGAGGAAGGAAGAAGCCAGCGCACAGGTCGCACAGCTCTTCTGGATTTGACTGGTTTAGAAACACCAGCGACCCTGATTTCCAAGCAGGGCCGTTCATGTCCCCTTTTCTGGAGAAAAAGAGAAAGGACGTGTCAGAACTTTTCCAACAGAGGGAGCAGTGGGACAGCTGTGGCCATTGCACGGTCAACCTGGTTTTGCTTTATCTTGGCGCTGGAAGACCTGAATGTTGATAGAGCTATTTTCACCTTGCATGCTTTGCGAAGAAATATCAACACTGTCAGGATTGGGGTGTAATTTGGTCATCAGAAAGCAAAGATTTTAAACTTGGAGGCCATTCTGGACAAAACCCCCAACATACCAGAACAAACCCCCTCTTTCTTACCCTTAGTGGCAATCTCTAAAGTTAGAATTTGGAAGGCGCTTGTGAATCAAGCAAAGCAGTCTGCAGACCTTCCCTAGGAAGTGACTTGTGATCACTTTGAATTGGAATGGAAATTATTTCATACATGCCACAAGGACATGTTTCAGACCAACATTTTGTACCCTCAATCTAGGCTGTTTGGCAACAGATGTAAAATTTGTATTAGAGTCGGTGACCATAGCAATATCAAAATTACTGCAAGTTTTATGTTTATCAGATTGACCGTGTAACCTGATAAATGGTCACCTGTTTTTACACAACAGAGAGAGTAGAATAGCTTGCTTCCTGGTGTGCATGCCAAAAGTGCAAAGAACACGTTTCCTCCGTTTTGAGAAAGTATTTTTGGCAAGCTTTGCAAAACTTAATTTTGTGATTCCAGTTATTCCAGCAGGAACAAAAAAGCGTGGATAAGAAAGACAGGAGCAACAAACTGGACCTGATGAGAATCTGTTTTAGATGCTGGTGTGAAAACCAGAGCTTGCCAAGGTCAAGCTCTGGCAAAAGCAGATGTGTCAAATCAAAACTGTAATAATGAAGCATGCCATGACTCAGGCTAAAAGCCAGAAAAATTTGAGAAATGGATAGTGCCCAAATGCAAAGTCTTTTGTCAAAAACATGGTGGCAGGGGTGTCAGTGAGGAATCCATAAAATCCATACTGTTGCCTGGAGTCCAGAATGAAGAGTGAGTTCAATACTTTCTTAAGTTGCTGCTCACATTTGCTGTGTCCCAAAGTGTTTCAGATCTTAGCCAGATGACACAGTCTCCAACCCAGCGCAGCAAATTCATCAGATGAGATTTCTTGCATGACTGAAAGTAAGCATAGGTATAAGTACCTTACTAGAGTGGAGCTTTATCTCTGCTATGCCTCAAGCTTTTCTGAAGGCTAAGATTCACAGCCCTCAGCATACTACTGTTAGGTAATCAGGAAGCTTTTCTTGAGGGATCTTCCCCAAAATCTGGGGGAAGACAGTGTTGCCCTGATGCTTGATAACTGAAGACTTGCTGGAAACTCTGGTATTACCTAAGAAGACAAGAGACTATGCCTGGCTCTTGAACACTGACAATGAGTGTCCCTGCCTTGAAGCCCTCATCGTCACAAGAGAAGATTTGTAACAGACTGGGAGGAGCAAAAGGAAACTACTGCTGCAAAACTTTCATCATCTAGGAAATAGAACGTCCCAACTTATACTTTAGAGTACAGCTTTTCTTGAGCCTCAAAAAAGAGTTGAACCTTCCTAGAAAATTTCTCAGTCATTCTGAAGATTTTGTGCTCATTCAAATTTGACCTGGCTTTATTAATAAGTTATATCTCATTTTATTGGTGAATTTCTTTGGTAATTACTGAAGAGAAAAATCAAAGTAGGAGCTTTAAAATCTTCAGATGCTGTCTTCTTTCGACAGACTTTGAAGACCATGCATTTATATATTCGTATGCATATATGTTTATATATTTAGTGAGGACTGAGGCTAATTTTTCAGGTTTTGGTACCATTTTTTTTACTGCTGTGATGAGCAATCCACCATCCTGTTTTGTAAACCCTAGAACTATTTATGTCAGCTAAATCACAACATCAAAACAATGCAATATCAGGAAGAATTAACAGTGAATAAAACATAGTATATAAGCTGAAGAAAGTATTATTGCAATAATCTTAGCTGTGCTTTATATAGACAGAATTAGGTGTATCCGTATCAGTGCAACTGAGGGAGCACATGATGCAACACTGCAGCCATCAAGGGTGGTTTTACAGTAGAACCTGAGCTTTCAAAGCCTGCCTAATCTAATCCTAACTACCTAGATGTGACCTTCAAAACCTGTTTTGAATGCTCCCCGAGCTCTAGGGTAGCCTTTTTTCCTGCAGAGCTGCTTTTAAATATGAAACACTCCTTATGGCTTCTGCATTATGAAGGTTTGACAGTGCCTGCGTTTGTAGTTCAACCTGTGCTGCAGCATCCTTGTGATATTCCTGAATCATTGACTGGAAAAGCAGAGTGAGGACATGCCTGACACCCAACATGAGGGCTCTGCTTAAACTACACAGTAGTTTGGTGATGGCAGACTCAGTTCTGATGTAAAACAGATTTTATTGCCTTGTCTGCTGTAGGGAGTTTGATTTTATGGCTCATATTTAGTGGGCCAGGAGTCACAGCCTTCTTTCATCATTAAGCAACAGCCTTTCCATTCTGTCTCTCACACCTTTCACAGAAGGACCCGAGAGTGCTCAGCCAAATACTTGCTCTTGCTTGCACTCATAGAATGGATTGATAAAATCTTTCTCTTTGAAAAATAAGCAGGGTGTCATGTGAGGAATTCCTCTGGGTTTCTGTAAGACAGAAATAAATCCAGTAGTGTGCAACTCCAGTAGGATATTTTGGTAAATATTTAGAGTACATTCCTGCCTTCAGCATTTCCTGTGAATACCACACTGAAAAAACACACTTTAAAGTGTGTGTGAGTGTCTTCCGGAAGCTGGTCATTAAAATGCAATTGTCTAATGAGCACCCATGTCATTGCTGTGCATTTATGAAGAGCTGGTTGTAAACACCAAGTGGTTCAACTAAGAACTCAGCTTCCTGTAGATTAATTGTGACAGTGATGTATGTAATATGTAAATAGAGCTAATCAGAGATGCCAGCCCTATACCCATGGGACAGGCAGGAAATGAGTACAGCTGAGAACACTGCAGACTCACTTTCTTATTTTGACCTTTCAAAGACTAAATAAATGAATTTAGTTTAGCACATATGTACCGATTTTCCACATCAGAAATTCTGCTGAAACTACAGAGATTCCTAAGCCTGCAGCAAGCTTGAGTTTCCATCACAGGTGCCTTATCAAAACTGTTTTGAGATCCCTGGCTGACAGGGCATACAGACCCTGAATGAGAAGTGTTATATTCTTCTTGTCAGTGATCCATATCTGAAGCAATGCAATTTTGTTTTCTTCCTTTTAAACAGAAACAACAGAAGAGGGTTTTATAGTAAGAACTATGTTTAGGCATTACAATACTTCTCTTCCACTACCTCTGAAGTATTCCACATCCAAGTTCCTCTATGAATCATTTAAATGCACCACAGAATTAGACTGCAAACTCCTCTGTTTGAGATTTACAATAAAACTTTTCCTTTTGGTAGTCCTTCATGAAGCAAAAATGGTTTTTTATCTGAAGATAAACAAAACAAACATATGTTGGATTATATCGTTAAATTGTAGGTCCAATTGTCGTTCCCAGTAAGGAATAAACAGCATAAATATTGAGGAAGTGATAAATTTCTAGGAAGTTACTGAAGAATGGTAACAATTAAATTCATTGAAAACATGTAATTTTAATTTTCAACTCTTCAGGTCCTTTACAGGAAAAAGAAAGAGAAATGTGGAAATGCAGCTTTTCAGCCCATGCCCTTCAGTGAAGTTTCTTTCCATGCTTATTCTGCACAGCACGGTAGAGACTGCGTTGCTTTTTTCCTTCCTGCAAAGGTCAATATTGCTTCCCTTCAGCAGAAACTAAAACAAACATAACCCCACAAAGGTCATATTGGTAAAACTGGATTTGAATAAAAACAGTGGTGGAACTTGGTTGTGGAGGAGCCTGGACAGTGCTAGAACATGGGCATGGACATTGCACTTACCTGGCAAGTAACAGAAATAGCTTGGAGAGAGATGTTGCTGGATTGCCAACAAAGAATTTCTCATTGTGCTCTAGTTCTTTGTGCTGAGCTGAACCCCTCAGTCAGGGCTTCACGTCAGTTGAACTGAAAGTCTGAATCTTTCAGTGCTAAACTTTAAAAAAGAAATTACATATTCAGTGCATAATACAACTTCCTTATTGCTAATGGTATCGGTCAGTATTTCTTTCACGGAGGGCAGCTATTGGGTCTACACAAGTCAAGAATGACTTGATCGTCAGCTTTATAGGACCTTATGAAACACTACAGGAGCCAGACACTTTTCACTTTTCACAAACAGGCCCAAAGAGATCAGGACATCACCTCAAGGAACTTTATGATCTATCTCTCTTGCACTTCATGGTCAATTCAATTTTGTTTTTTTGTCATATGAAGACTGTTTTGAAAACACATTTTCTGTTCATCTATGAAAGCTCTAGAAGAAATATATTCTTGTTTACAAGTAAAAAATCATTAAGTCAATATTGCTTTCCATTTGCAGAGATGAACTTGATTTGAGGGCTTAAAAATCTCCCAAAAGATTTGTGAGTACATTTCAGTGGTTAGAGAAGTGGTTGGGAATCAGAACATTTAGTTCTCATCCCAAATTTCTTTAGAGCTTCCTCGGTCTCCAGTCATGTCATCAGCATAATATTTTGGGTCTGTTTTTTCTAGCTTAAAATAACTTACGCATATTTCTATATCGTCATCTTGCAGTGTGCGAAACAGCCCAGAAGCATTTGAAGGGTCATTAGTACTGTTGCTATAACTACTGTAGCCTGCAGTGCAAAACAGAAATACTTATTAGCACCAGCACCATTGCTGACAAAACACAGACCGACTGTGATGCAATTTGACTACTTCAGGGCTTGGATTTAATATTAGTTTTCTATTAATGGAGCAGGGGAAGTATAAAATAGAAAAAAGAAGGATTGTAATTATTCAAATTTCTGAATGAATTCTCAGAAGATGCACAGCACACTGCTGCATTTGGGACTGATGCTGTTATCACAATATAGTACAGTAATATTTCGAGCGTCTATGACATAACACCCATTGCTTTAGAGTCATTTAAGAGTGGGTTGGACAAGCCATTCACGCTTATGGTGAGGAGAGGCCATCGTTGGTGGGTGCTGAAAGAAATGACATAACAGGTCATTACCATCTGTAAGTTACATGGTGCAGTGGCAAGGCAACAATAACTCACTTCTGAGTGATCTTACATGCTCCACATCTTTCTTAAATCAGCTTATATGAAATACTGAGGCTACAATTATCAACATTTTTTCAGAAACTGACATCACCAGATAATAAAATTATGGTAGATGTAAACAGACAGTGTTATATACACATAATGGGAGGGAAAAAAGCTCACGTGAACACCACTGTTGCAGAAAAGCAAAATAAAATTGTGCATTCTATATTTACTTATTGGGAAAAGGCAGAATATATTATTATAGACAGCTGTGGATAAAACCAGTTTAAAAGAAGCAGGATGTGATATATGTCTACTCCGAAACTGAAACTGAATGTTAAAACCATAACTTGGCTTCTTAAAGATCCTTGGGTTAGAAAATGTGGTTTAGCACTGAGTATTTCCCACTTAGTCTGATGTTAAAATTTGTATCTCATATGTAATACCTGTGAGTTTAATTATTTTCTTTCTTCAAGAATTCACAGTAGAGAACATCTCTTTTGTTATGTTTCAGGAATCTGTAGTCCCAGCAGAGGTTTTTTTCTTTAATTCTTTTGAATATTAATACCTCGTGTCCTTCTTATCTCTGGAAGCCACAAGGAAAAGGCCATAGTGGGACAGTCACCTGAACTTACCCACATCACAGTAATCGTCAGAACTGAACAAAACCAACACAAATTGTACTTAAGAAACTTGAATGACACCAAGCTTATATGTGAAGAGGTAATTTGTGCTGGTCAGGCTAAAAAATTAATACATTTTTACATTATGCAAACTGAAATGAGAATTTTTTGGTTATTTACTGTCAAAACAAGCAAATAAATAAAATCCCTTTTTCTTTTTTTTTTTTTTTTCTGAACTAAAGACTTTTTATCTTGTCTGGGAGATTGTAAACAAAAATAAAGCCACAGATAGAGAAAGGAGGAGTTTTAAGTGGAGAAACTTGAAATTAGAGTAGGTGCCCATAATTTCTGAAAAGTGGGGCAAAAATTAAAATCTCTGCTTACAAAATATCTGCGCAACCGCAGGTTCATCTGGCTTTTGCAGGAGCTCTGAGGAACCCTGAGTTTCAATTTTGGATGCTGCTGATAGAACTGATTTTATGTCTGGCATATGGCACTGCTGGAGGCTGTAGAGGGCAATTTAAGGTCAGTTAGAAGTTCTTCTAAGAGCTTAAGATAATGTTATGTGTTGGTGGCATCCTAAGTCTAGTAAAATACCAGCTTCCACAAGCAGAAACCCAGGAGGTGCTCCCTGCTGATAGCTGTGTTTGTCTGGATGGTCAACAGCCGTTTTTCAAAGTTGCAATCTCACTTCCCTAAATGACGAGTGTAAAACCAGAACCCTACTTAAAATCCTGTGTACGTGCAGCTGCAGTGGCAGTGAAGGTGGAGAATCTCCTTCTTCCTACTACCTGCTCTGGAAACTGCTCAACGGCCAATTGGGGGCAACTGATACAGCATGTGAGAGCCCTCCTGAGCACATCAGTCACGCCAGATGTAACTGCTGTAAGGAAGTAAAAGAAACATTTTCAGAAACTGGGAAGCCTTTTCAGGGGAAGATGGAGAATCCGCTTCTTTTATTCCCCCAACTAAATATTTCTGCTTCGAAGGACAAATCCTATTACAAAGTCATGAAATCAACCATTAAGGAAGAGCCACATAAAGCAAGCAAGCCTGGGTAAGTTTTAAGGGCATGCTGACGCTCAGTGTTCTGTTTACATAGGGGATTCAAGCTTGTGGGTATGAATTGAGGGCACAGATCTTTTTTTTACGTGTTCATGAAAACTCAATAGCTGCAATCTTCGAAATAATATACACAAAATACTCATCACAGAATTATTTTTTTCTTTTGTAAGAACAAGGAACAAATAATAAACTAAGAAAATAGGAAAAGGAGGTTTCAACGCGTTCTGGGAAATGCTTCGTTAAAGCCTGAATATGATCCGGTGAAGTTTCTTTTTAAAAATTTCAAATGACAGGAAGCAATACTTCCTTTTTCTTTGCGAAACTTTAAAAGCTGAACAGCTGAGCCAGCTGCTTATGTTCTCTAATGTGAAATTTCACTCCTTCATTTAAAAATCAAGATAGTGAAAATGAAAAGATTCCTATTTCTCTTTGCCAGTGCTTCCTATGTAAATTTGTGCTAAGCTATAAAGAAAAAAATATCACTAATGCGAATAACATAAGTAGAAGTAACATCAACATTACTGTAAGTAAATGTGCGTGGATCTATGATGCAGAAAGAGATATTAGTCAAAGGAAATGTTTCAGGGAAAACTCCCTAATTTTCAACAAAGTTGCTTGAAAAGCCGCCCTAATTCTGTTGTAGAGCTAAGCAGAAGAGAAATAGGCTGAGCCTTCTCCTGCAGAAACCTGAATTTCATGGAGGTGATCATCTTGCTAAACCTGAAAACTCGACAAAAGCAGCAAAGTAAGTGTTATAAAAGATTGAGTAGATGGGGATTCCTTTCCTAAAGTGCTTGTGTGAGTCAGAACATTTCCTGCATCTGTGTGTGTTCAGACTTGGCAGAGATAAGGCTTTCAAGTTCTATTTAATTTTAAAGCTAGCAGTCTAACTCAAGCATGCAAACACTGTAGAGTTACCTGGTATGCACCAAGGTAGCTCACCACAAGTGTTTTTACACCACTAAGTATAGACTTGTCCCCATACCCTTGCAGATATGTTTAAATCTCTCCTCATGCCAACAGCATTTTTATTAGTCCACTGACTACATGGAGCAAGCAGCAACACAGAAATGTTGCTGGCAAATTATTGCAGGGGAATCGTACAGCTACTCGGAAAGCAGGTTTCCCATAGAATTCTGTGATGTACAAATGCCAGATAAATGTCAAATATTGAATGCATAGTTCCTCAATAATTCCGGTAATTATTGGAACACTTGTCTCCAAAATTCAAATACTGAAGTTTAAACACTGTTGTAATGTTGACCCTATTATACTATTTCTTACAAAGATGCAGGGTAAAATCTTGGTTTTGTTGGATTCAGTAAGAGTTTAGTTTCTGACTTCAATGGGGTACCAAGATCTCACTGATACATAAGAATTGCATTTGTAGGTCATGACTGAAAAGAAGGAATTTGTGAAGTACTGCAACTCCATGGCCTAAACAAATTTGCTGCCCCTTTCTTTCCATTACAGATCACTTCAGAATATTTCAGTGCTTTCCATGCTCTTTTATCTTTAGAACTTGGTGAACCTTGTTTAAGCAGTTACTATATTTGGGACCAAGATGCCTCTTTGACCAGAAGAAGGGCTTCTACAAGCCCTTACTAATTGTGAACACATGGTAGAAATGGTATAGAGACCCAAATACTGTTTCTAGATCCCATGAAAAAGTGGTCAAGAACATTTGCACCTATGCATCAGGGTAATTAGCCTTGGTTGTTGCTTGTATGTCCAAATATCATGCCCATCCAAATGATAAGGTGTACTCAGAATCTGGAAGACTTTCCAGTCCACACCTGTGGGGCATTTCATTACTTTATTTTTTTTCCCTCTCTCCTTGTTTTGCTGCTGACAGAAGCCTTAATTCAATGGTTTTACAGTTCACTCAGGAATACGAGACACTGCAATTACAAAGGTAAAAGTGCTGAGAACACCCTTTTTCCATTTCTCTGTTCCATACATGTAAAACCATATAAGATTACATCTAAAACCAGGAAGCACAGCCTCCATGCCACTTATATGCAGGCAGTGGTGGGTGTCTGATTACCCCAGGTATCTCAAAATACATGGCCATCAGTGCATTCTTATAATCTGTGAAAAGGCACTTTTAGAGCCAGATATTATAGCAATAAATAATTCTCTGAAGAATTTCCCCCTTTTTACAGACTACAACTTCCTTCTCAGCTAACTGCCTTTTACCATGTTATTCTCAGTTGGGTGCCTGGCTAACAAGGATTCAACCCTTCTTGTGGTAGATTTTTGCCATTCTTTACATATGGTTTAGGGAGGGGTAATTTTTTTTTAAATGAAAATAAAAGATAATTACTCTTTTTTGAATAATGAAATGAGATGATAGTTTGATATTTATTGCTTAAATAATTTACGGAGTTTTTATAATTTCCATTCTTCACACAGAGATACTGACTAACACAAGTATTAAAAATATTAATGAAACGCTGCAGTTGGCCAGTGTGGTGATTGTGGAAATGCCTCCGACCTGTTTATTAGCTTTTCTCATCTTTAGAAAGTGACAAAGCTGAACAAATCTTGGTTTCCACCTATTGCAACAACTCATTGCTGCACCCAAGTGTTGGGGATCTATGGTGCTACTGGGTTGATGCAGTTTTTGAAGGAAAACCAGAAACCCACACCAAGTTTCCAAACCCAGCAAAGAACTTCTCACATTCCATGCAGTTGCAGATGTCATAGGTTGTCTGAAGTCATCAGGGTTTTTCTTTCACTGTGACCAAATAAACTCCTGTAACTATATGAACCCACTGTTCCCAGACTTACAAGTCCACAGTTCAGAGAACTTTTTGTACTTTCATAACTAAAAACATCTGTAAGAGAGTGAGCTCTTGTTTTCTCTGACTCCAGAATCCCCCTACTTGTCTATGCTCATGTCTTCAATTTCAGTTCTCCAGCATTTGTACCTCTGAAGAACCATTTGTTTCTTTCTAGTTAAAAATTTTGTTCCTATAAGCAATGACTAAGACACATGCATCACCTATTAAATTAATAAAAAATACTCCTTTTAGTCTTGTGCAAGACCGAGATCATTACTGGCTTAAATTCCTTCCCAAAATGACTGGAATTTCTTTTCATCTAAACTTCATGTGCCTACAGATTTTGCCAAGGCAACCCAAACTTTGTGAATCCGGCAACAGAACGGCAGGCCTCCACGAGGAAGGGGGAATCATATCCAAGAAATACTCAGTCCATGAAGAGTTGTTCAAACCAACTAACCCCAGACAAGTCACCTACTGATACTTTCAGTGTACTGTGCTTTGCACTTGAATGAAAATGGTTCTAAATATTAATATTCATAAAGCATCTGATAAAAATTGACTTCAGCTTCAGGCTTGAAACTTAAGTCCTGCTCCTAGCATGATAAAATTAATCTCTCGGCTTACTCCATTTCTGGTCTGCTAAAAATCGAAGTACTGTTGAGGTGTGCATTTAGGGTTAAACTGTGCAAAAGAAAAAAAAAAGGTTTCTCCAAAACTGTAATTGCATGAGTGACATTGGCTGTTCTTTTTTACTTTTTTCATTGTTCTTTTAGGCAGAATATTTGAAATCAAAGTAAAATATGTGCAACTTGACATATTTGTTGAAGAATATGTTTTATAAAAGGAGCATAACATTGTGGTGAACAAACCAGCCTGTTTGTGCTGTTACCCTTTAAGACTATCGTCTAAACCATATTGGTACAACTTTGTCTTCAGGCTATAGAACTTCTCGTGGTAATGCCTCCTCAGACCAAGTACATTCAAAACCAAATCTCTGCAAGAATATTTTTGAAGTTTAAGTAGGTGACTGCCCTGGTTCCGTTGTGAGTTTTGCGTACTGCATAATATCAATTTGCTTAATTAGTAGCACAACACAAAGCACTGAAAAGAAAAATCTCTGCTTTTATGGATTTTTAGACGGGGGAAAAAGTGTAACTCTGCAGGAAAAGTGTCAGAAAAATTGAAACCAAATGTTTCTGAAGTCCCTAAGAAAATTAGCTCCCTTAGTAATGAGATCTAATCAAAGACTTCGTGAAACAGTCTTAAACAATAATGGTAACAGATTACATAAGCTACAGCAGCTTCATAAATACACAATATGCACAATTCTTCAAAACCACTTTCTGTTTCTTAAGCAGTGTGCCTCCTGAAGAAGCGGTGAAGTGGGGAGAGTCTTTTGACAAACTGCTTTCTGAGAAAGGTTTGTAGCTTTTCCCTCTCTGTGCAGACTGTTGGGATGGAAAAATGGTAGAAAATCATAAAATCCAATTATGCACTTAAATAGACCTGGGAGCTACCTAAACTAGATAGGATCGGTTATCTGTAGCAGCGTGTGTTTCTGTTCTCCTGTGCTTAGGCTATAGCATGCTGTCAACTATTGAAAAGAGTTGAAAATAGCTTTTAAGTTTTGTGTTTTATTGAACAAAGTAATATAACAGACAGCAAGGAGTTCCTTCAATAAACAGTAGAATTTTATTTGAGTATTGTTCAGATATTCCTGACCATAAGATCAAACCTTAAAAATGAAAATTCTGTGTATTTAAGAACAGACTTTGTCACTTCTGGTACAGTTTGTTTCTAAAACAGTGATAGGATCAAAGCTGGCCATTGCTTGAAAGGACCTGTAATTATCAAATGCACATATGCCCCTCCTTCCATTTTGGAGGGACACATGTATAATCCAGCTACAATGCTGGACACTATGTGCTTTTCAGATCTGCCACTTGAATAGCTGACATCAATGCAATTGCATTACTTCTGCAGATTAAGCATACCTGGGAAGAAAATATCTTCAGCATAATAAAAATAAGATAAATCAAACCATCAAGATGTTAAAAGCCATTCATTTAAAATTGTTACTGGAGACAGTCTACTTATGAACAAAGATTCAAATAATGTTTCAGTCAACCTAAGTTGACATTCAGCCAGAATAAAATCTGTCCCTTCCACAAACATCTGCATGTTTTTATCATTTCTGTTTCTAAATTATCAAGATCTTGGAAGTGGATTTTTACAGATGCTGAGAATTCTCGAATGGGAGTTACAGTAGTGAGGATCATAATGAAAGAACTGCACTTATTTGAAAACCTTTATGTATTTTAAAGTAGTTATCTATAATGTGATGTAATTCAAAGGGAGCAGAACCTATTTTGTTGTCTTGCACAGACTGTGTGAAAAGAGTAACTGTTTGATAAGGATATATGGGGGTTTTTTTAATGCCATTCAACGTTCCTTTCTGTAGCTGGACTAGAAGCCTTTACAAAGTTTCTGAAAACTGAGTTCAGTGAGGAAAACATTGAGTTCTGGATAGCTTGTGAGGATTACAAGAAGAGCAAGACTGCACATGAACTTTTGCCAAAAGCTAAGACCATTTATGAAACATTCATACAGAAAGATGCTCCAAAAGAGGTACGGTAAAACCATTCTTCATTTTATACAGTATTTGACACAACTGCTTCTGGTGAAATCTGCTTTTAAGAAGTGCATGCCTAGATGCAATGGCAACAGTTAATCATGTAGTCACTGACATGAGAAGGCTGTATCTTAAATGTCAATGTTTTGGAAAGAAATGTGCAAGCAACTGCATAGATTATTCTCACTGTATTATTTCCCCCGTATTCCTTTCAATACCCCCTCCATGTTACTCTTTTAAGTGTAGAGCAAGAGTTTAAATATTATATTATAGGCCTCAGAGATTCCTAGTGGTCTGTAAAGCTAGCATATATATACACATATACATGGTATATTTAAGAAAAAATAGTGGTTAAATATTAAAGCTGCAATGAGACATATTAGCTAGAATTTGTGGAAGTATTATCTGTCTTTATTTAAAGCTACCTCCAGAACAACACCTATTGTCCATTTCTTTTAAACCAGTAATTACCTATTGAATTATTACATAACTGAATTCAGAAGCTTTTGTTTTAAATGAGCCAAAGGACTAAAGGCTAGAATAAGATATTAAAATTAAGCATTTCCTTTAAAAACTGTTTTAAGCGTGGACTATTCTTGATTGATCCTTCCCCCCTTCTACTCCCCAGATCTAATTGTGTATTCTTGGTACATTACAGTCAGCTGGGAGTGGGGGAGGAAGAAGGGGTTGAGTGGCTGCGTGGTTCTGAGTTACCAGCTGGGCTTAAACCATGACACACATACACAAAAATATGTTGGTACATCAATCCTCATCAACAGTAAGGCCTTTTTATATTACTGTAATAGTGCAAGAAGTTTTCATATTTACAATTTCTTCATATTACTGAAACATGTTATAAAGAATTCAGAAATGAACAAAAGGAATATTTTTTGCCTGCTCTACGAAAGTGATAAACAGGTTGGGAGATGATGAAGTCTCACTGAAATCACCATCAGCCTCTCCAATAGGTCTTTTGGATTTATAATTTCCTGTAATTATGTTGAGTTTGAGATCAAATTATGTTCCTGCCCAATGCTTTTTTTTTTTTTCCTGTATTATTTCTTTTTTGTTTGTCAGTATGGCAAAATTTACACACTAACTTCTGCTTCCCTGTAACAAGGGTGTAAAAGGTGTAATTTTTTTTTTAAGAGAAAGATTGCAAAATGGTGCATAGATTATATTTAAGATTCAGATCTGCTTTTCACAGGAAATGCCCACTTTCAAAGGCTTTGTCCTGTTTTATTTCCTTCCCTGCTGCATGTCTTTGGGGTGGACCTTACATAAAAAGAGACCCCATAGCTGTTCAAGGTAGAACCTGTCACTGCCATTTGACCAGTCTCTGAGCAGTTATGGTAGGGTATCAAGTGCTGGTACTGTCAGCACTTACAAGATTGACATAAGTGAAAAAGTGAGCAGTAGGAAAGCTAGGGAGAGGACAGGGTGTGGAAGTTGTACTTCAACTAACAGTAACTTGACAATTTCTTTAACTGTCATACTTTTGATTTGGTGCATGTATGGGTAATGTGAGTGCTGTTGTTCCCCTTAAGCAGTTGGCTATGGGGACACTTCCTTCCTTGGGCTTAGCGGAGCAGCTGAGACCAGCCAACAGCATCTCATTTCACAACACACAGCTCTGGAACTTGCATCTTTTCTCTGACTAACGTCAGAGCAGACTCTTTTACACACGCATTTCAGAGTGTACAGTTTTATGACAGGATCATAAAATCGTAGGTTTGATGAGTGGAGTATTTTATCATCATTAACTGTCCTTCAGTTTTTGGTAGAGAGGGAAAAAAAAAGCATATTACAGGAGTTACTTTTTGACTGAATCAACAATTTTTAATATATATTCTACCTTATTTTTCGAAATATCTGGTTTAGGAAAGTGCCTGAAACTTTAATAAAACTCTCATACTAATTTATTCTTTCCAGTAATTCTTTCCAGAATTACTAATTAATTCTTTCCAGGATGAAGGCGACGACACATTGGATAAATGATCATTTTGATATCCCATCAAAAACTTCCAGAAACGCATTTAAATAATTTTCATATTTCAATTATTAGAGTTCTCGCACCTTCCTACTACCAAAACTCTACACAGAAACGAGAAATTTTAAATATTGACTAACATAATCGGATGAGATGAAGTTCTACATGAGTCCTAAATGAGAATGAAGTTCTGTATTAGTCTGGTGTTACAAAGCTTGACAGCTGCAACTATGCAAAGATTACTATTAGAAAATTACTTTTAGTCAAACATCAAACTTTACCTTCTATTTTGTCAGTTTTCCATTGTACCAATGGCACATCTGTGAAGACTTTCCAGCAGATGTTACATGAACATACTATTTCTGTGATATAAATATCCCATTGTATCAGGGATTCAAGGTTCTCTCATCAGAAAATACTCACCAAAATACAGTATCATTGCTATGGATGATAACATAGCAAATGCATGGACGTATATTAAAGAAATCCACTTTTCCTCATTCTCCAGGTGAATTTGGACTTTCAAACCAAAGAAGTCACAAGTCAGAACATTGGACAGCCCATCATCACCACCTTTGATAGAGCACAAAACACGGTCTACAGGCTAATGGAGCAAGACAGCTACCCACGCTTCCTGAGATCTGATCCTTATTTAAATTTGGTTAAGGGGAGAAATCCCAGTCGTCCTACCCTTAGGAGACGGTCACGGTCTTTCACTGTCAATGACTTTAAAGGTGTACGACCAGACTTTACTGTTTGGTAACAGGGAAACTGAACCCTCAGAAATTATAGCTACTGCTGCAACTCATATGTATTTTACAGTCCGAATCCTTAGCAGGTGTTAATGAGTGGAAGGCAAAGTTACATGCACTTACACCAGGTCAGAGTTCTGTAGCCACTGTTTAATCTCGTTTATGATAGAAAAGTAGGCAACATATTGTCAAGACATATAATGTAAATCTTTCATACAGTATTTTTTAACCCAAGTAAGAGCTGTAGTCATATTTAGAAGAAAAACTTGTTTCCTACAAAAAAATATTGTATAAGATGCCAGTTGATAATATCCACTGTGTATTGTTTGCCTGTATTATTTAGGATAGAGTCTCATCCCAGTTAGAATCTATATACCTAGCCTTTGCACATATTTATCATTTATGTTTCTGTGATATTTCCTACACTAAGCACAGAGTATTTGTGGTATTTTCTCATACTGCAAAACACATAGGAACTTCATTAGGTATAATGTAAAGTTACAGGGATTTTTTCTACAGCCACTGCATAATTAAAATTTAGCTATTGCATATTTTAAGAGGAACATAAGAATATCTATTTAATTTCTTGGGTACATTTTGTACTGTTTTCTTATTACGTGTGTCTCTTCTCTGTATTTAACTTATGCTGTATTCATTAGTTTAGCCATCAAATACTTGTATTCTAGTTTTTTGCAACCAAATGAGTAGCAAGAGACCCAGGAATGCTATTTTAACACAATGTGTGTCATTAAATATCAGGTCACATGGATGTGTATATGTATATATAATACTTCTACTTTTATTTGTAAGTATTTATGGTATACCAACTTCGTTACTAAGCTTTATTCTAAACTTTTTCTGACTTTTATTTTGAAAAAGAATCTGAAAATTAACAGCTCTTGGGCTCAGGTAGAATAACCTTCAGTTCTACTGGTCATTGCTGTACTCTCCATGGTTATAGAAGAGGAATGAGAAATCTCCCTTTAACTTCTTTACTACGGAAGTCAGATACATCATTTTCACAGTCAGTATACACAGTCGTCTTTCAGAATTGATGCAGACATACCTTGAAGCACGGAAAAACTTCTAAAATCTTAAACATTGGTTCAGTTTAACAAGTGGCTGTGGGATTTAGTTGTAACTATGACTTATATATTCAGTCGCTTTTCATGGAGTTTAAGGTTTCTCCCTTCCCTCTTTGTAAGTGGTCAAAGTGAAGAGGTGGAGTTCCTGCGGATGAAAAATTATGTTCATTACTAATTCAGGGTATATGCAAACTGCTTGATCTGAGGCTTTCCCTGCCTGCTTTACTAACTTTCAATAAATCCTAAGTGATTTACTTAAAAAGTTGTCAGGATTCAGTTTATCACCAGTACATTGATAAGTAAAATGTGAAGACTTCACTTACAATTCAATACCAGTTGTAATTGTTGCCATTTTCAATCCAAAGTGTTACTGTGCACCCAAACTCACCGGGAAACACTGCTGAGCTGCAGTGTCCTGAGAACCATCTCCAAGCTCTCAGCTTTACCCTGGGAAGAGACAGCGAACACTTTTGCAGCTTTGAGGAGTATGGTCCTTGCTGGTTTATTCCATTATCCTTCTCTAATCCCAAAACTCCAGATACATGCTATTTCTAGCTGTGTAAGCAGTCAGAACCTCTGCACAGTGATTCAGGAATAAATCGAATGTTTTTAGTAACGTTGATAATTTATTTCAGTCTCTGTACCAATATCCAATGCAGCTTTGGAGCTTCTGAGTACCATTTTTTACAAACTATATGCACTCCTGTTGTCATTGTCATACGTGTCACATGAATGAGTGAGTACAGTGAAAAGCTACTTCCTAACACAATTTCATGGCTTTAAGTCAGTGTGTTCTTCTGGATAGATTATTTATCCTTGCTCTTTGACTGTCTGTCCCTGAGTCATGAATCAGTTCCGCCTCAAATGATCCTGTTTCAGATTAGGGAACCTGTAATCATAGAATCAACTAGACTAATATGTCTGAATGCCATATTTCGCAGATATTTAAAATATGCATGTTCCTATGTTCTATATTACTAACTTTGTTAGAGAAAGATAACAGGTTTGAGGACATCTGCAGCTAGATTCTCCCCTGGTGTGATTATGTTTCTTCATACCAGCTGAGAATCTGCACCTTTACTCTTGCCATTGATCAAATAATTAAAAAAAAAGTATATTTAATACTATTCTAAACCCCAAACAAATGACAAATATAGTACCTTGAGTAAGACTTTTTCTTCTTAGCAAAAAGCCAGCTGTTATTCAAAAGGGTCTGTAATGATAAATTTAGATCAGCAGGCACCCTTTGCTTCACTTCACTGACACGTGGAAAGTTTTCTTTATCTCCAGGGAGGCCTTCCTCAAAACCACCAGCCTTGCGGTACTGACAGAGCTGGTCCCTCTTAGGAGTTTTATGATGAAAACAAACAAGATATTCCCGGTAGCTATTTATGCATGTATGGCTTTCAAAGATAATTATGAACCGTAGCTGAATTTACAGCATACTAATGCCATGGGAACTGCTGTAAAAAGAAAGTCAAGATAAATTCAGAGAAAGGAAAGCAAAGGGCACAAAGATAAACTAAAAATTACATATTTAGCTGGCAAAGGTTTTTTTCTAGAAGAGGCTCCTTTTAGTGAGAGAAAATGACTGCTCTACTACTTAGTTCTCTACTGTAGTTCTGGAAGATGAACTAAGCATAGGTTTAGTACAAGTCTGTGATGCTGTCCCAAGGTTGAGTTAGATGGGATTGATCAGACTAAGGATTATCCCTGCACAGGTAGATTTATAGTATGAACCTTAGAGTAGTGCCCGAGAGCATAGTCCAGCTTCTCTAGTTTTGGCAGAATCAATGCCGTAATAATGTAAATCTTCTTGTTTAGCTGACCTAGTACAAATAACACATACACAAAACCAATCATCAAGAATTTTTATTGGGGATTATTTTCTGTGGCAGCTTTTTATATTTGTATGTGCCATTCAGCATCCAGTAAGAGTGCTGAAAATACTCAGCTCTCAAAATATTCCTCTTACCAACATAACTCCCTGTACATACACACTTTACTCCTTATATACATGAAGTCACCATACCCAAAGTACAAGGGAAATAATCTGCTGACTTGTATAGCACAAAGGTTTGTCTCCTGCTTCAATACTTAAATCTTATTAGATGCTTTAAATCAGCTGAATTATTATCTGCTCTTCTTGTTTAACTTAAGGGAGATAGAAATTCACAGGCACATTATCTTCTTTGGCTTTTAGGATTTAATATTGTGCAAAAGAAAACTTGATTAATTTTTGATTTGACAAGAAATAAGAGGAATGCAATCTAAGATAAAGAATCTAAAAGAAGCAGATAGATTTCCATCTTCCATTAAAGTTGGCAATCAGTAATATGGCTCTTAGATGCCTTTACATGCTACAGCTTACAAGGGACTCACAAAAGTCAGATCATTTTTCTCTCCCTTTTTTCCCCAGCTGCTCAGCCTACCTTAATTAAGTACTGCTTTGAATGCAGTTCCCTCTCTTTTCCACGCATACTGCCAAAAAACCTCAACTGAGAAAAAAAAAAAGGCTAAAATCATCATCCTCTCCTCAGTGATTCGTATGCTCATGAACTTATTCCTGGCTTAGGTGCTTGTCCTGTATCCCACTCTGTAGTTTGCATTTTAGTCAAATGCCTCAATCAAATGCCTGTGTGGCTCTATGCCAAAGATGAACATGTATTTTCTCTATACACTATTCAGGTTGCTTCTATTCCTACTTTTTTCTTGCTAGTGTCTTGTTGTCATCTTCCATTTTTTGTATTCCATTCATTTAGGGCTGGACTCGAAAGCTCCCTCTGGTTTTATACTAAAGCTTTTCTCCCTCCTTTCCTAAATGGCATCTGTTTGCGTAACTTCCTCATAAATCTTACAACAGGTTATCTAGACACCAAGATTTACAGTCTAGTCTCTATCATTGCTTCCTCTATGAAATATAACTAAAATTAACTAGCATGATACACAATTCCATGGAAATCAATTTAAAGTTTTCAAACAGGACAGAAGATTAAGCTGAAGCCTAACGTAAGGACAACCCTGAACTGTTGTTCCTTCACCAGGCAATTTGCTTTTATTTTAGAGGCTCCCATTTCTTCCCAGCTTTCCAGATTTGTTTTAAATTTCTGCAGTTAATGCTACTCTATATGAGCTTTCTGAGGCATAGCGTCTACCTTTCACATATTCTTGCACTGGTGCAATTTATACTTGTCTCATCATAAGGTCGTAATATGATCCTATATGTTTGTGCTATATTGGCTTCTTGTATGAAGTTTTGTGGAGTCTGATGCTATGTAAAAAACAGTGTATTCATCCATAAACTGTGCCAAATAATATGCTAGTTATTACTAAATGAAAATCTTCAAGGTTGTATATTTTCTGGAGAAATGTTTCCATTTCTTCTCTGATGTAGATTTGTGTTTGTATAGTGTTTGTATAGTACTTGGAAATCCCATATATGAGGGGCCCGTTGTTCTTGAAATCAAAACATTTTACCTGAAGGGCATACTTTGCTTGGGTGGAAAATAACAGCTCATTTTCTTACGCAAAACAACTCTGTGGCATACTACAGACACACCAAGTTATTCATATGGAAGAAAAATAGTGCTGTGATTAAAATGTATTTGCATCCTGTATGACAGGCGTTTCCATGTTACTTAGGATGCCAGCAGTGCTCAGATCATCTTGGCTTCTCCCAGCATAAGAAATGCAGCCAAGTCTCTGTGTGCTTGAATTGCCTGGACCAGCAGAACGTTAACTTTATTTTTCTGCTGAGCTTACGCTATACAAAACATTATCCAAGCAAACCTGGGTGTGGAATGGATTGAACAGAGGCCAAGTGCTGAAGGGCAGTAACATACTGAACGTGATCCAGGAGAAACACTAGCACACCAGAACAGCTATTGGAGAGTGTGACCTTTTTTCTCATTGCAATCAGGTGAGTATGAGGCAACTGTTTTAGGAACATTTATAAATGAAAGTGGTTTCTTAGGTTAATACACCAAGAGTTTGAACATAAAGCATTTTATACTGTCTATTGACATTAATATCTAACTCCAGTGTGGATCAGAGGAACAAAAAACATCATGCCTTATTCCTCTAAACAGCTGATAGCTTTTCATACAGAAAGGTAACTCAGTGAAACTAGTGCCTAAAAATAGCTAGAGAATAAAAGATGAGTGTCAGTAAAAAGCCAAGTAGTATCTTAAAAGTTGAGGAGATTTAAATATTTAACAGATCAGTAGTCTTTAGCAAGTAATACTAGCAAAGGAGGAAACATTCAATCAATAGATCCACATTCCCTTTCCTACAGTTCTAACTCTCCTGTGGCCTGTCAAAGACAGGAGGCTCAAAACAGGAGTCCATAGCACAGTTCCCAGAGTTTCAGAAATGTTAATTCAGAGGCCTCATGGATAAAGTTTTTAAAATACACTGAAATCACCTGAGCAGATAAGGGCCTAAGCTCCTTTGCAAGTCCAGTTTGAGTTATTATTTAACTGAGGATGCAGATATCAGTACTGTCAGCTGGATCCAGATTTCCAAAAACTTTACAAACAATTCTGCATACAATTTCCAGCCCATCTCTAGTACATATTCGTATTTCTTTTTGTTTGTTGGATACTGGTCATTACAAACAGCCAATATATTTGCTCAAGCAGCTGATGCATTTGTTGTAATACTAAGATGACTTTTGCTCCTTATGAAATTTCAGTAAAATAATAATTTCTGGAAAGAAACTGTAATAAGTTTTAAGCATAAGAAATATATGACAATGCTACCAACTACTTTTTATTGGAAGAGATACCTGACCGGCTACTAGACTTGTGGTATTTGTACGAAGATAATAACAACAACCCTATTACCTGCTGTGTTCCTCGAATACAATCAGCTTACGTACACTAAATAGTCACTGAACAGCATGTTACACAATGGTGAAAATCCCTCATAGCTTCTTTGTGGTTTTGTGAATTGTGATCAATACCCCATAAATTGCATGATCAATCAGATTGCATCATCTAGTTATTCTGTGTGCTGGTCAGAACACTCATAGGTTTTAGCACCTTTCTGTGACTGCTGGAACTGACTTAAAAGTATCTGTCAGCACTGGAAATCTTCAAGAGATGCTTATGTCTGTGTCATTCGATATCAGGCAATTAGAAATATTAAAGAAAAAGCCATGTGTTGTAGTGTTTGGAACTGGTTTTTTGGGGGGGGGGGTTTCTAGGTATATAACCACCTGATTATAAATAAAGTAGGAACAGATTCTGCAGCCCTCCCTCTCATAAATAGTGTCACAGAAGTGAATGGCACTCTTTTATAACAGGAGTGTTATTACCTCCTCAAAAATTTAAAATAAGTCAATTGATGATCATAGTTCTAAGGTGAGTGAATAGTATAATCACTGGGACTAGACACAGGGGAAGCGTCAAGAAATAAATGGAATCATCCAAGAATGATGTGTTGCTCATAACTGTGTCATCTCTGTGCTTATAACTGCACTGACTTTACTGGCATTGCACTAAGGAATCTGGAGGAAACTTGCATAAGACCTTTATCTAGAATTTTGTCTCTTGGCTGAAATTCAACACCTATTTTGAACTGCTCCTAAGTCTTTGCCACTTTTCCATGAGAACCTAGGGCACCGAAAAGCAAAGTCCCTCTTTGTCTTTTTTCAAATAACAAGACATAGTAATACATGTAAATGCCTGCATGGATTTGCAGAAGAATCTCCTGATTACTACATGAGAAAGGTAGACTAGCAATCACAAAACATAACATTTGGGGGAAAAAACTACTGTATCAGCATTAATTGAGAAAGAGACAATCTCACTGTAAGAAAATTCAAGTTGTAGCTATTTACCATCTATCTACAAGGCCAGAAACTCTACAAATAAATATTGTTTGGATTTTATATCATGTTTTTCCTCTTTACCAAATCTCAAACCCAGGACTGAATCAGTCACAAAAGATTCAATGTACATGTAGATGTTGAGGGGTTTCTCTCCACCTGCAAGATGTTGAAATTAATCTTAATAGTGCATTGTATGGAAAGCTTTTTGTCCTGACTGGCAGTGTTACGGCCTGCAGTACATACTCAGTGGAAATAAGAGAAAATAGCTGATTATGGAAAATAAGAAGCACTGCAAAGAATCAGGATGATAGTTCATATTTTTCTCCTTCTGTTATAACTTTCAGAAGGAGGTGGATGTAAAGGTAAGAAATTGCAGACAGGATTTGTATTTTGCTGCCAGGAATCTTTTTTAGCATTATGTAGGAGTGAAAGGGGTACCTTGGGTTGTCATTTCTAGCTTCTTATTATCAAAGGCAACAATTTAAAATATTCTATTTCATAAATATGTGAAGCTCTATCTATGGAGTAGCGAGGAGCAGAGAGGCCAAAAATTCTACTGGGAGACTTAAAAACACTTTTTCTGAAGCCTTCTTCATTTTCAGTCTAAATTTATTCACTGGCTGTTTATATACATCATTTTTTTTCTTTTGCCAGTATGATCCTTAAGATAAAATAATTCCTTTTTCTCTCTGGGTTACCTCTCTGCATTGACAGAGAGTCATCACAGCTCCTTTTTGCTTTCATTTTACAGGCAAGCTCAAGTCATTTATTCTTCTCCTGTAAGACAGTTCAGTTCTCCCAATCATCACAGTACCACACCTTTTTTTATCAGTTCCCATCTTATTTCAGTTTTCTGAAGCACTGTTGACCAGATTCACTGTTTTTTGTCCCATGTGAAGTTCATCAAATAGTTGGCCTGAAACTTCTTTACAGATCCACAAAAGGTGAGGAGGAGGAATAACTCCATAACATTACTAAGGTCAAAATGTGGTGTGTGGTGGTGCTTGGGTTTTTCTTTCTTACCTAGAAGACAGACAAAAACTGAACACAGGATTCGAGGTGCAGTCTCACCATTGCTGAGTACAGGGGGATCATCACTCCGTACTCCTGCTGGCCACTCTATTTCTAATATACAGCAAGATGCCCTTGGCCTTCTTGGCTACCTGGGCACAAGCTGGCTCATGTTTAGCAGCTGTCAACCAGCACCCACAGGTCCTTTTCCAGGCACTCTTCCCTAAGCCTATAGCGTTGCATGGGGTTGTTGTGACCCAGGTGCAGGACCCAGCACTTTTCCTTGTTCAACCTCATACGGTTGGCATTGGTCCATTGATCCAGCTTGTTCAGGTTGTTCTGTAGAGCCTCTGTCTCAAGTAGATCACACTCCCCCTCAACTTCGTGTCATCTGCAAACTTATTGAGGGTGCACTTGATCCTCTCATCCAAAACATTGAGAAATATATTAAACAGAACTGGCCCAAATACTGAGCCCTGGGGAACATCACTTGTCACTGGCTGCCAACTGGATTGAGCTCCATTCCCCACCACACTTTGGACCCAGACATGCAGCCAGTTTTTTACCCAGCAAGGAGCACACACGTCCAAGCTGTGAGCAGCCAGTTTCTCCAGGAGAATGCTGTGGGAAACGGTGTCAAAGTCGTTACTAAAGTCTAGGTAGAGAACATCCACAGCCATTCCCTTATCCACTAAGCAGAACGCCTGCATTAATTTTACTAAAATAAAATAAAACCTACTAAGTCTGTTCCAAGTAGATAATGGGGTATCAGCTCTTTGAAATTCTTCATCTTTTATTACCTGTTACTAGAGGTTACAAGAAGAACTGATTAACACTTGAAATTTCTAGCTCAAAAATCTTGGCTGAGGACATTTGTGAGAAAAATTTTCTTAAAAAAAACCCCAACTGTTAAAAAAATGCAGTTACAAACCACTGAACTGAGGTTTATCAAACAAATAGGTGTCTTATTTTAAAACACATGAAAAATATGAGCTAGACGACCAATGAGATTTATACCTGGTGTTTTGTTTTCGGGTTTATTTTAATTGTAAGCATTACTACTACCTCCTGAATGAACAATCAAGTTGCCAATGTCAAATAATGTATTTTATGAGTCCATATAGCTCTCTACACTCTAAAATGTGTCCCACTTTTTGTTGACTTTCTGTTATTCAATGCATAGGGTAACAGGAATTACTTGCTCTGCTCCCTCAAGGAGATAGCCAAATAATAGACTAGCTGCCACAGACTGCACGGGCAAAAGATCCCAATGCTATTTTCAAGGATAGATGTTGTTTCCGCAGGTCAAACGGTGGGGAAACCATGGCCTGGTCTGAGTCTGTGGACACAATACTAGCTAATAAAGGTAAGCAGTGAAAAATATGGTTTTTTAAAACATGCATCAATCCAGCTCACAAATGTTGCCTTAAGGTTTTCACACTGCTTTCCAGTTGGACTCTCCACGTGCTTTGAACTACACCAATACTGGAGGCATGCAACCTGCCATGCTGAAAGGCAGAGGGGGCATGTTTCTCCAAGCTGCAAACACAACATATCTCTGGTCAGTGCTTAAGGGACATTTAAGAAGGCAAAAGCCTCTGGAAGCATTTTGGTTTACGATACCGTGTTAAACTCTCCATGCAATGGTTCTCTTTCTCCTTTTTTTAATTAAAAACCACCCCCAAAACCCACCAAACCAAACACACAAACCTTTTCTTAGGCATTCCTGTTACAACGAAATATATGTGCTGTGTATTGGCTTTCAGTCAAACAAAAAATGATAATTTCTAATTTTTCCAAAGTCACTTCTCTAATAGATCCCATTCCTTCTGACCTGAAACCTCAAACCACATGTAACTTTAAAATTTCCTTGCCCCTACAGTAACTTTCTGGCCTGGACCCTGGGGTGCCTCCACACTGTATCTTAATAGTATTAACTTGAGTAACAGAACTTAATTTGGGTGCCGTCAGCTTTCTTTTCTAAGAGGTTGCAACTTGGATTTAGTTTAAGTCATTTTTGTCAAAACAAACTTTTCTTTGTTTTTTTTCTCTTAAAAGTGTACAAAATGCTGAACAAAGAAATAATAAAAGTCCATGTCTTCGTCCAAGGCTCTATCATTATTTGAAAGAAGATGGAAGGGCTATTTAAGCAGGGTAACCTCAGCTCTGAGAGGAGCACAGTACTGCAATACAACTTAGATTTCTCATTGCTTCATAGAGCAGCAGTGAGCCTCAAATTGCTAATTTTCTAGTCACTAAAAATGCTCTTGAAGGCCAAGATCTCTAGGATCCCCTTTTAACTAGTGTATCAGTGCTAGAGACCAGACAGTAGTGGGGAGCTTTCCTCAGTTAATAACTCTCTGAAAGAACTCTTAGTCACTTTATCATTGCTATAGTTTCATCTCCTATTTATTTCTCCCACAACAGCCTGTTAACACTAACTGCTGGCTGAGAGGTCAAACAATATCAGACACATAAGTTACACCATATAAAATGCACATATATATACACACACGTGTATGTACATATATATGATCTGTATTCGTCTTTCGGTTTTCCTCTACCCATCATCTCATGCAATTTTTCTCCAGATGGCTTAGCAGCTTTTAGGACATTTTTAAAGTCAGAGTTCAGTGAGGAGAATGTGGAGTTCTGGCTGGCCTGTGAGGACTTCAAGAAAACCAAGTCCTCTGCTAAGATCGCCTCAAAAGCCCGAAAGATTTATTCTGACTTTATACAAGCTGATGCTCCAAAGGAGGTAAATAGTTTTCTGTGTGTACTTTGGGTACTGAGGATGGGAATCAATTTGAAAGGTCAGATGCAAACTTTGAGGAATAACAGAACATACAATTCAATGGGGCTGTTTTGCATTTTCACGTCAATTATTTACCGGGTAGGAAACACTGCATGGGAGTCTGTAAAGCAAAATAAGACCTTTTATGGTGTATGTATTTTTCACAGAGGGCATGGGTTTACCTCACCTTCTGAAAATTCCACCTTAAAATTTAATGAAATATATATTCGATATAATTTGTTTTCTTTAACCATTTTAATAATGCAATAAGCACCATTTCCTCCATATTTTAGGCACCAGTATATTGGAATATTAGTGATTGCATTTGTTCTTTTGTACAGGTATTTTGACATGATAAAAATTAAAATGAAAACTTGCAAAAAATTTACATCACAGCATTTAATTTTATCATTACTTAAAAAATGCTGTACTGTGTCTTAAGGTGCTTTCCAAACCTAACTATTCTGTGATTCTATGCTTCTATGAAGAAAGAAATTACTACTTAATTTTTGTTCATGTTCTACTCCCTAACAAATTTTTCCACTCATGTTTTTGCCTCTGACAGTGAGTGTGCTTTGAGTGTCTCCATGTCTTACATATGATTGAAATCCATTTTATTATTAAAAAAACAAAAAAATACTTATACATTAGGCCAAAACCTAAACTGATGCTGAGCACCTTCATCACTAATTTACCCATTGGTAATCAGTAATTCAAAGGATTTGCATTGGCAAAAAATGAGCTAATCAGAAGCAAGTTTTTTCCCCTTCTTTTTTGTAGTGATGCCGTCTCTTTAAGGGCCAAATAAAATTAAGAATTTAGTATGGTAGAAAATTAGGGGATTACCTTCCTGCTTATTTGCATCAGCCAGGATATTTGGGGGGAAATTCAGATGCAGACTGTGTCCTGTACAGGACCAGACCTCAGCTTTCCAACCAAACTAACATTGGTTTTATGCTTCCTTTCTTCCTACAGATTAATATTGACTTCCAAACTAAAAACCACATCTCTCAGAACATCTCCGAACCCACTCTCAGCTGCTTTGATGATGCTCAGAGGTTAGTCTATAGTCTCATGGCAAAGGACTCTTTTCCCAGGTTTCTAAGGTCAGAAGTTTACAAGGAATTGGTAAAGAAGCAACAGAATGGAAATCAGAAGAGATGGTTCCCATTTTTGTGAGAAAATACCCAAGGGAATATGAATTTGTAAATGTCTCCCATTGCAAGTCAGGACAGTTTATATTTAAATATTGTACAAACCAGATATAAATTGCCTTTGCCAGCTTGTTTTCAAGTGCAATAGGCACATGATACTTTCTAATAATGGTGGAGAAATAGTCAAGAAACAGAATGGAATACGCTAAGACATTTGAGATTCCTTTTTAGTGAAGAAGTTTGCCATTGATAATTTTGCTAGTGCTTGCTTTATCTATCAAAGTGTTTTCACATTAAGCAAAATGTTTCGGTTTTTCTGGTTTGTTATTGATTTTTCTGTAGAAGTATGACCTCAAAAATAAATTTCAGGGGACTTGGATACATTTACTCATTCATTCATCATCTCATTTGTAAAATGTGGAAAAAAAAAAAATCCTCCTTTAAGCATATTTTATACCAACTCAAAACAGGAAAAGTAGAAATATGGTAGATAACACAGTATGATAACATTTAATGGGCAGCTGCTTTATGACAAATGTCCCTGGCATTCAGAGCAAATTACTGTTTCATAATGCAGCTGTCTTCAATATGACTCTATCCAATTTTCTTTGTGCTTATTTAATTTGAATTTTTATTGAGAAGTCTCATTTACTAATTGTGTAGGCATTTGGAAAAAAAAAATCCCAAACCCTGCGTAAATATTCCTTTGTACATTTTCAATTAATAGTTCCTTTTCTTTGCTTTTCCAAGCGTATCAGTGATACTGTCCCCATGCACTCATGAAATGAGTTATTACAATTTTTGAATGAAATACAAGTAAGCAGAAAAGTAAACATCAGAGAAACAGTTTCAGGCAAGTAAGCATGTAGATCAGAATTTAGTCATAGTGTTATTTTTCAAACAAGTAAGATGCAGTAGGATTCTAGTGCAGTTGTCATGTTTGCACACACTGATCTCGTTCATTGCTGTTGGAGGGTTTATTGCATATATTTTAATGAAGGAAGGAGCTGTTGTATAATACTGAAATATAAAATATTTTAAACCACGTTGGGCCAGGAAGAATCTTTACTATGGAAATAATTCTAAATACAAGATCTTTCTAAATACAGTAAGATTTTTCTTAAAAACAAAACAGAAAAATCCCCCCAAAAAACTTTCATTTGATATTAACTTGATTGTTTCGATTCTTTTGCTTTTGAGCTGCTCTGAATCTCTAGGAATCTGTCATTCTCTGTTCATGCCTTCTATACACCATCACATATTCTATGCAAAAGATCCTCTCTGGTATCAAACTACATTAAAGAACTAATTCCTGTAGGAAATAAAGGATCTTAAGTTGTCTGAAAGCCCTGGTACACTGTCTTGAGTTGCATACTTAGGTTAAAGTCCTGCCACAGCTTATGTAGGTAGGTAGTTAGGTAGGGTGTAAAATACCTAGTCTTCGGTACCCACCATCTTTCCTATCACCTGCTTTTTCTTGCTGTCTGCGTTTCATTTTCATTTCTTTTTTCCCCAGTACTAGCGGTTAACAGAGAAACAAACACAGTGGCTGAGGTTGAGCTGAAAAGAGGATGTGGGTTTGTTTTGCAGTCCCGCAGCTACCATTCATTTTGCAATGATACTTCTGTGGAAAACTGCAAGTTCTCCCTGCGGCGCAGCCTTGGTCTCCTTTCTGCACCAGGGGATTTCTGCTGCTAAAAGTCACAGTGAAGGCAGCAGTCAGGATTGCTGAAATTTACTCAAAAATGTAGCAAGTCATTTTCTCTTACAAATCCGGTTCTCATTTTCGTAAGAGAAACTTGCCACATGTTGGGAGAAGTGGGATCACATCACCTTTCTTAGCAGGTGAAGTAGAAACCAAAAAATTTACCTTGAAAATAGATGTGTGATCATGAAACCTCACAACTCACTCCTTTAAAACTTGCACACTTTTGACATTACCCCATCACAGACGGAGCTAGAAACTGGTAAAAAGATGGCTGCCAGGGGTCTCCAATTCCTGTCTGCTTGAAAACACAGAATAAGGAGAAGTTAAAAATAGACATGAAACAGTCAGGTTGCGTGGAATCGTGTGAATGAAGCCACATAAGCCAGTGGAAGGGTCTGTGCTCACCGTTGTGTGAGTTAGATTAGATGTGAGATAATACAATCCACTATCTGAACTAGAAATAGAAAATTTCTAGAAGTTCTGAAGCCTAGAAGCTAAAAATAGCTGGCTTTTTACCATAAAGACTCTGATTTTGAGGAAGACTACCTGTTATATCTGGACTTTACTGCTATGTCTAAGAAAGGGAAAGCTACCGTACATAATTTGGCTCCTGCAAAGAAAGTGTAGGTAGATTAAATTAATGACACTGGTATAAAATAATATTTTATTAATTAATTTTTATGTTCATTTTGAGAGAAAACACCTCCCAGAAAAGTTTCTTTTCCATTTTATTCCAGATTTTCAACTTCTATAATACTTGGCCATGGAAATTAGACTCAATGTATTCTTACACATTTCAGAGGAGGCCCTGAGTGCTTTGATATTTAGTGAGAAAAATGAGGCAACACTAAAGCAAACGGTTCCCTGCCTTATTTTTTTATATTGCTGCTATGGTTTAGCTGTCCTAAATAAGACATTAGCTTGCATTATTTTTTCTTCTATATTGCATAGGTTTGGTTATTTGCATATAAAATGAGTAGAGCTGGATTTGTCTCTCAGTCCATACCTGTTTCCATTCAGGTTTGCATGTAGGTTATGTTTAGTTCTATGAATATTTTGCCTACTATGCATAACAGTCCTGGAAAGGTAAACAAAGGCAGTAAAAACTGTACAGAAACCATATTTTTCCTAATACAGTGGTTATAACTTCAAAGCTCATAAACCAGAGAAGAAAGGAAAAAATAAGGCCTTAAATAAGTTATATTTTTGGAATAATTTCAAATGTACTATGCTGTCATCTAAATATCTTATTTTAGATGAGAGAAAAGGGCAGGAAGAGAAGACATAAGGAAGATGCAGGATTTAATATTTTGGATAGAAAACTTATCTATGTTGGCAGCAACATTTTCATGACTGCACAGCATGGAGAATATAGCAAGGCAGGGTACAGAAAGATTACCTTACACTGGTCAATCATGCCTAGGTTGGAGCTTCAATTCTTCACCAAGTTCCAGTGGCAAAGAACTCCTCTTATTAATAATGTATTACGTTTCCCTCTGAAATGTAGGTTAATTGTGCCATGTTAACTTCAGGTTACAGATTCTCTAGTCTTTAAACTACCACCACACATAAATAATGTTATTAATAGTTCTTATGGTCTAATTGCAGATAGTTCTGCCACTAACCTAATCAAATACCCAACATTCAGGGCTCAAGGGGCATTTGCTTCTAAATAAAAATTAAAGAATGCAAAGAAGTATAAACATCACAAACTTAGGAAAGCTCATTCTTCACATAATGTTACATGGGAAACTGCGTTGAAAGGCTGAACTAGTTTGTTATTTAAAATACTATATTCAATAGTAAGATGCATAGGCAAATTCAGGCTGAAAGGGCCAACATTTCATCTCTGAAATGCTCTTGACACTGTAAAATGACACTACATAAACTAGGAGACGAGACAAAATGCCATGGACCGACACTGACACTACTGCTTGTACTGCTAATATTTTTCTGAGTTCCGCAGTCTGTCTACCTGGTCTTTCACCCAAGCTCCTCACCATGGAGGAACTTCTCCTGCTTCAAGCTTATTCTAAATTTGTACACTTGTCTTCTACTTGAACTTGCATTCATATTGTATAGTTGCACCATCAGCAACTATACAATATGAATAGTTTCAAATTGATTTGAATTTAATTTCCAGAACAAATTGACTGGTTTTTGATCAAAATGCAATCATTTTGCCTTTTGTAATGAGATAAAATGGCACAGTGGAAAGCCCTTGTATTTATTGAATTTCTCACCAGAGCCGAGCCTTTTAGGAGAATAAAATGAAACATGTGGCTTGTTCATTGGCATAAAAGGGGGTTTTGTGATATGATGTCTTTTCAAGTCAAATGCTAAGTTCAACATACTCCGATATAGACAGACTCATTAATATTGACACCTTTTACAGTCTCAAATATCTGTCACTATTAATAGTGAGTCAGTACTGGAAAGTCTATATTTTGAGACAGGAATTATTGGAATAACCTGTAGTTGGATCGTACTTAATATTTTGTGATACTTATGCCATATTGCAGTTACTCTCAGCCTTTATGTAGCTCTCTGCAGTGACAATGACATACCACATTGGAGCTGAATTCTGTTGCTGGGAATATATGGGTTCTCTTAGCAAAACTGCATTTTTGCATGAATTTTAAATCAGGAAAATTGGATATTTTAAAAATATGCCTAGGTTGGTTCTGTCATTTTTAATGGCAGCTCTTCAAGCTGGGTCCAACATTTTTATTAGGACTAATTTTTTTTTTTTTTTTTTTGCCATGCGTAACTAGGTAGTAAGTCTGTATTTTAAACTGAAATTAGAATTGGAGGAATGGTAAAAGAGGACATGAATGAAGGATTCCAGTTTAAAGAAAATGTCCACCTTGTCCATAAAGTGTCACAGGTTTCTGTGAAGTGAATTAACAAAAAAGAATGCCTACCACCTTTAAGTACTTTATCCCCTCAAAATGCCATTTCAGATTAGCTCTATAGATTTAATCATTATGAAAATAAAAATTTGTTTCTTAAAAGAAAGGTGGTTGGTTTTGTTTCTCCTTAGAATGGGCAGAAATATGAAGTAATTCATACTTTACTGTCCTCTGTGAAAATAGGTTTTTATGCATTGGTGATTGAAGTCCATCAGACAATTCCTATGAGTTGTTGCTTACCAAGGTGCTTACAGAAGAAGC
Source organism: Ara ararauna (assembly GCA_028858755.1). NCBI lineage: Eukaryota > Metazoa > Chordata > Aves > Psittaciformes > Psittacidae > Ara > Ara ararauna. The sequence goes on from CM054382.1 coordinate 48,492,341, forward strand.
ATTGCAGTGTATGCCACAAAATTATCTGGGTTTATTTTCTAAGAAAATTGTATCTCGCATCTTACTTTTGTAATACATTTCAATACGATTTTGGTGTTATCAATTTTTATGTTATTTATGTATCATGTTAATCTAATACATTTGGGGAAGACAGCTTGAAATGCAGCCCACTGGGCAGGGGGTATCTGGCAGTATTGTTTAAGGGCATTGTGCACCCTTGGTTTAAGGGCATTGTGCACCCTTGGTTTAAGGGCTTGTTTATTCACATGTATGTATTATCTCTTATCAAAAATACCTTTCAAAGATCTGAACTAGCCGATAATGTTTAAACAATGTCCCTTTTGGCTTTGCCTACAATGGGAAGTATAGAAAGACAATTCCAGGCGCATGGCCTTGCATTAAGGACAACCAGCTCCAACTGGGCTTTGCTTCAGGAATTGAAAGCAGTTCATATGGATCTGAATGTACTAGGTCCAAACGCAGTCCTAGAATTCATTATACATCTTGAATGTACAGTCCTGAGCTAATTAGGGTTCATTTCATTTTCAAAATATTGTTGGTATTCACAGGGCAGAGAACTGTTGCTCTCCAAAATTTTCATACATTGGCATTTTGAAATTGGAAGCACCTCATTTATCTGAAAGATATCCATGAACCAGCAGGAATTCAGTGACTAGGAAATTGGGGCAACAGATGTTTGATTTATGAAAAAAACATTATGACCAGTGGTAACCATAAATACAGTATCTCAGCCAAGGAAATCTGAACCAGGTCTGTTAAAGCAGCATAAAAGCAGAAAATATGGAACACGGTTCAAGGAACCAGAGTGATGGGATTACAGCTCCATGATACAGATTGAGGCTTCTTTAGGAATTTTCCTTGTTTTCCTGAGGGAAAGGACAGAATTCCCAGGAGATAGGAAACTCACTGGAATAATAAGTAGATAATGGACCACTGAAGAAATTCTCACTGGCATAGCAGATGGGCTTCACCACTAAATTCTTTTCTGCCAGTATTTCACTTCAGTTTGAACACTGACTCCACCCCTACAGCAGACGGTGAACACAAGGCTGGTGCTCAATTCCCATAGCACAAAACTACCCAGGTTTCTTGTTCCCTTGAATCCTAAGCGTCCTGGTACTTTCAGGGAAATGTCTTTGTACAACTCAGGGACAATTCTACTTACCTACTGACTACCCAGATCCACTGTGATATGCTCTGATATGTTACTGGTATTTAAGATAAAAAGAGCAACACAGTAAAAAGCAAAGTGTGGAAATAGAAAGGAATGGATCAATGTTAAAATTTGAAAAGGTACAGGAGAACAAGAAGTGTTACTAATTTGAATTGTCTGTTAAATTCGTGAATGTTGAAGAGAAAAATCCACATGTTAATAACCTGTCGTGGTTTAAGCCACTGTAACTCACCCAGTTTGCTCACTCACTCCCCCCTCTTCCTTCCCCCCAGCTCATGGGGGGATGGGGAGGAGAATTGAAAGAATGCAACTCCCACAGGTTGGGATAAGAACAGTACAGTAACTAAGGTATAACACAAATCACTACTGTTACCACCAATAATAATAATGACAAGGCAAATACAAGGAAAGAGAATACAACCGCTCACCACCCGATACCAAGCCTGACCCAGCCGTGAACGCCCCACACTTCCGGGTCTCTGCCCTCCGTTTTTACATCCTGGGCATGACGTGCTGTCGTATGGAATACCTCTTTGGTCAGTTTGGGTCAGGTGTCCTGTCTCTGCTTCCTCCCGGCTTCCCCTCCTCCCTGGCAGAGCATGAGGCTCAGAAAGTCCTTGGTCAGACCAAAATATTCTAAGCAGTAACTGAAAACATTGGTGTTATCTGCGCTGTTCCCAGGCCGAAAGTCGAAAACACAGTGCTGCACCAGCTACTAAGAAGGAGAAAAATAACTGCTGCTGAACCCATAACAGTATCCACCCCTTATTCCATACCATTCACGTCATGCTCAGAGCCCATATTTTCAATATACCATCACATATATATATATATACATACACACACAGAGGGAAAGAGATCATCCCTTAGTGCATGGACCAATCCCTGTAAAGCTGCTGAATCCATCCAGTAAATAACCCTTTTCACAATCACATTTCTGCCCACTAGTGCAATAGCATGTTTTCACATGTTTGTGTGAAAGTACTTCTGTATGTTTGGGTCTGACACATTGGTATGAATATATGCAGAAAATAAGCACATGGACTTCAGCCCACAAGAGTTCATCTCACTACTCTGGGTGGAGAACAAAAAAATTCCAAGAGCTGTGGAATCTGTTTTGTACAAAGTGGCAACTTCTTTGTATACTTCCTTCTTACCTTTTGTTTCCCTCATATTTTCTATTGCCCACTGACAGCAGTCCCAGGTCTCTTGCAAATGGCCCTTTTATCTCAGCTACTTGAATAACGACATAGTACACACATATGGCATAGCTCCCTTCATATGGAAAAGGGGAAGAAACCAAACCACAAGGCAAGCTGCCCAATTCCAAACAGGCAAACTGACAGGGAAATAAGTCAGTTTTATAATTCCACATATAATAGGCTTTGCTAACTTAAAAGATCACTTTGCTGAGAAGGCTTGGACTGAATTTGGTACAGAGGATAGCAAAGCTGTAGTGACAGCTATGTTCAACAATATGAACAACATACTTCAGAATAGCCATCATGGTTCTCATTATTATTCCTACTTCACAAAACTTTAAGCATCTTCTATAAATAAATAATCATTCACTTAAACCATGAATAAGGAGAACTCTTTGTCAAACTGCAGGATGAAATCCATCTACAACTTAGCTGCTTTTAACTCTGCTTTTCCACAACGCTGCAGTTCAGAGCAAAGGTATTTATTTTCCAGTTTTAATTCAAACCAACCCATTTGGTTGAAAACCGCCACGAGAGGGCAGACCATTTCTTTCTTCAAATGTCTCCGCATTTTCAAATGGAGCCTTCTTTCTATACTACTTTGTGCCCCGATATTTTGTATTTAGATATGGTCTCAATCACTCCCAAGTAAACAAAAGGAATATGAAACCTCAAACCAAGCTATTTGGCATTCATAATGTTCAAAGTGCATTTGAAACTAAAGCTGTTAGACCTACTGGAGCAGAAACAAATGCAGGTGGGTTGGGTGGGGGGGAAAGGCAGAGACCCATCAGCACTGCACTGGAAAATAAGCTGTATTTTACAAGAAAACACTGCACGCATTTCACTCATACTAAAAGTACTCAACACGTTTAAACAAGTCAGTTTCTAAGTACTATGTTTAGCGCACAAACAAAACATTCCAGTACTACATCAATTTCAAGGCAACAAGATCTCAAACAGCATTTCTTGAAGCAGAAGCTTTTATTTCTGCTCTATCATTTGATTAAGCTGTGCAGCTGCAAAAATCAGTGCTTCCCATTTGGTAGGTCTAATTCATCGATGCACCCCTATAGAACCCACCACGTTAGTGGCCAGAAAAGAGGCAGATCTAGAATATGTACTCAATACAACAGAAGTTCCTTCAGCACACGTCCGAACAGTCACCAAAATAAACAAGTAACTAGAAAACTTAATTGTCTTATCATCATCAGGTCACTACAGAGTCTGATGAGGTGTCGTCATTAGGTGGCTCACTTTTCTGTGCAGGCTTCACAGTCTTTGCTGGAATCCAATACGGTCCTGTTGGAAGAGACACACATACATACCCCCGTCCCCATGTAAGCAAAGGGACAGGACCTTCCCACTGCTTCGTCTGCAGATCCTCATAAAAAAGGTCAAGATACATTTCTGGAACTGACTTTGGCAAAAAATGCCTGTCCTTTGCAGTATAGTTCTGAGACCCTGATAAATTTAAAACATTTAACACATAGGTAGTTTTATCCAGCTGCTCCTGTGGGCTCACAGCTGGAGTATTCCTCCTTTTTTGTTTGTCAAGCATAGCTTTCAGGATGCCATGTGCACATTTTACAATCGCTTGACCAGTCGGATGATGCCCCAGGTTTGTAAAAACCACAAACAATGAGAACTATAAGCAGGACCACTGTCAGTTTTTAGTTGCACAGGGGCTCCCACAGTGCCAAAACAGTGAAGCAGATGCTTAATAACATCTTTGGCTTTCTCACCTGTATGAGCTGTGGCAACTTAAAGTCCTGAAAAGGTGTCAATCGAAACATGAACGTATTTATGGTGGCCAAATGAAGGGATATGAGTAATATCTGTTTGCCAGATTTCATTAGCCTTTAGTCCCCGAGGGTTTACCCCCTGCAATAAGGGTAGAGTAGCTAAATGCTGACAGTCTGGATATGCATGGATGATGTCCTTTGCTTGTTCCAGGCTCAGAGAAAACTGCTTATGCAATGAATGGGCATTTTGATGAAAAAAGTCGTGGGATAATTTAGCCTGCTCAAACCGCTGTGGCTAAACCACTGTCAAAGTCACCTTGTCAGCCACAGCATTGCCCTGTGTTATTGGGCCCGATAAACGGGTGTGTGAACGAACATGCATTATAAAGTCAGGATGTTGTCTCTGTTTATGCAAATAGGTAAGATTTTATAACAACTGAAAAAGTTGTTCGAAACTGCCTTGATAAAGGCTGTTTGTATACAATGAACGATTCCTACCACATGTGCAGAATCTGCAACAGGGTTAAGTGCTTCATGTTGGAACAAGAAAAGGGCATGGTGAGTGGCCCCTAATTCCACTACTTGTGTGGACCCAGATAATGTTGTAACCTCAGAGGTCCAATCATTACCATCTCGCCAGACCACAGCAGCTTGACCAGTTTTACCTGAACCGTCCACAAAAACCGTGCAAGCTCCTGGGATGGAAGAATCAGATAATAAGGATTTTGGTTGTACTAACAAAGAGGTTAAAGAATTAAGCGGTTTTTGCAGAGGTAACATGTGAGAAATGTAATTTAAATAATCTGCCAAGGCACTCTGTAATGATAGGATTTCTCTGAATGCGGTTGCATATTCAAGCGGTTGCAAAGGCAGATGGATAACATCAGGATCTTGTCCCAGCAATTCCTGACAATGCAATCTGCCCTGAGAAATTTGACAGATAATCATTTCTAACGCACTTACCAGGGTTTTTGCAAATTAGTGTGGTAAAAATAACCATTCAACAATGATAAGTGATTTCTTTTCGTCAGAGGAATTCACATCCCATTGACCTATTAGTCAATAAGGCTGAAAATCATTAAACACAATAAAAAGCCTTACTGAAAAGGCGGACTTTATACGATGTGCAAAGGCAGTACTTATCTTAGGTGTCACTTTCATGAGAGCCACATTTGCCTGAGGAGTGAGCTTTCGTATTGACACTAAGTCAGGATCCGCTTTTAAAAGGTTAAACAAAGGAGATAGTTCTTCTGTGGTGATGGTCAAAAGAGGACGAAGCCACTTAATGGTTCCAAGCCACCTTTACAGATCATTTGAAGTAGCAATATTAGCAACGATGCATATTTGTTGTGGGAACACACAGGAATTTTACAGTTTCCAACCAAGATATTGCCAAGGAGGAAGCCATTATACCTTCTCTGGAGCAATTTGTAAACCATAACATTGCAATTCCAGAGAAAGACAAGAAGCTGCTTGTTTCAAAGGAACTTTGGTCTCAGATGCCAGCAAAATGTCATCCATGTAGTGATACAGCTTGATCTGGTTATGAGAATTTGGCACATTAGGTAATGCTTCAGCAACTACAAGTTGAGATGTTGTAGGACTATTTTTCATGGCTTGTGGCAAAACAATCCAGTGATACCGTGACATTGGTCTATCATTATTGATAGTCGGTACTGAAAATGCAAACTTGGGACCATCATCTGGATGTGAATGAATGGTGAAAAAACAATATTTCAAGTCAATAATTTGCAAAAACCAGCTGTCTGTTATACATGTAGGATTAGGGTTGCCGGGTTGCAGGGCACCAATAGGTGCCATAATGGCATCAACAGCTCGTAAATCTTGCAAAAGTCGCCATCTTCCTGACTTTTTAGTTATAATAAAAATAGGAGTGTTCGGTGGACGGGTAAATGGACCGATATGTCCCAGAGAAAGCTGTTCCTGAGCCAATTCTTGAGCTTTGTGAAGCCACTCACCTTTCAAGGGCCACTGATCTATCCAGACTGATTTTTCTGTCAACCAGGTCAATTTTAGGCACAGCTGAGCATCAGTGGCCCTTATTGAAAATTTGTTGCAATTGCCATGGTAAACTGTTTCAGTAAATCTTGTCCCCAAAGGGTATAAGGCATATCCAGAACATATGGTCGCAAGATTGCTACCTTTTTCTCCAGCCCTTCAACATAAAACGATACAGCACTTTGCCTAGGGTCTTGAGTTCCTCCAATTCCTGAGACTACAGCTGTTGCATGTGTCTAAGACCACTCAGGGGGCCATATAGATTCCTGAAGAATTGAAACATCTGCACCTGTGTCAATTAAACCAGTGAAAGGTCATCCCTGTATCTTGCAGGGCTTGACTAGTAGTGACCTTCTGCATCCAGAAGATACACCATGGAAGTCCAGAGCTGCCAAACCCAGCTGATCCCCTGTAGGACAATTGCTGCTGCCCTGCTTTAGATGTACTGAGGGGAAGTAGAATTAATTGTGCAATAGGCACTGTCCAAGGAGGTGTAGGTGTCCATGCCATAATTTTGATTTCCCCCGTATAGTCTGAATCAATTACCCCTGGGAGGATGAACAGCCCTGCTCTGGAACTGGAGGTTCTACCGATTAACAAAGCAAACAGACCCTTACACAATGGCCCAAACACTCCCATGGCTATCAAATATACACTCTGGTCTATGATTGTGGTGCATCAGCTTGTGGCCAAATCCAACCCCCCCCTCCCTGCTGTGGCGGGCTGGAGTTGACAGACGGTGGTCCCTGGTTGCACCCCATCAGGGGTGTGTTGTTTTGCAAGCTGGCCACCCAGACTGGGGGATGTGAGCTTTGCCAGTTAGTCCTGTTGGTAGCTTTCAGGGCACTGGACCTCGCACCCCTCTGGCCTTTTCCCGGACCCGACAAAACATTTCCAGATTTGTCCATTTTTGACCAACATTGATTGCCCCAATGATAGCCCTTTTGACATCGAGGACAAAGTTGGGTAGGAACCCTAACCTGGGCTCCCCCTCATGATCTCTTGCCCCTTCCATTCTGATGGGGGCAATCCTTCTTAATGTGACCCTCTTGCCCACAAAGAAAGCATTTCACTGCTGCCTTAGCAACAGTCAGCTGATGAGATAAGGCTGCTGCGAGAAGCTCAGCTTTGTACTGATCCGACCCAACATTCTGACAAGCTGTCATGAGATCAGCTAGTGTTTTAACTTGATTCCACAATGGGTCTATCGCCCGTCTACAATCGGTATTAGCATTTTCAGTAGCAACTTGAAAAAATAACAAGTCAGCTGCCGGTGGGGAATTAATCTGTGGCTGTATAGCTGTTTGCAGCCGGTCAAGAAACTGTACATAGGGTTCTTGCACCCCCTGCCAGATCGTTGCAAAAGAACTCTCCCTTTTACCCAGATCCGGTACTCTACGGAGTGTTCTCCTGGCAAGGCTCGTTGCTTGAGTAAAAACATCACTGTTTAAAGCCGCTTGAGCTGTCCCTCTTGCATACTGACCCTCCTGCAATAACTCCAGCTGTCCAATTGCCACACCATTCGTTAAATTCTCCATTGCTTGAGCTATATTCTAGTGACCACACTGAATATTGTGCAGCCAACAATACAAGCCGCAGGAGAGGTCTCCAGTCCATTGGAGTCATGGTATACAATTCCCCTATGGCTTACAGCAAATTTATAGAAAAAGATGCTTGTAAACCATAATCTCTTATAGACTTCCAGACATCTTTTACCACATCATAAGGCAATTGTCTGAACTCAGGAGATTGATTAGGCTTACAGAAGACCGGCATGGCTTGCGCTAATTGTAAATCACCACATGGCAAAGCCTCTTCTCTACATTTCCCCAATAGACCAAGACTTTCTTCCTTTGCCTGATAAAGCAGAAGGGCAGTTGGTGATAGATGCACCACAGAGGACTGGGACAGCAACTGTTTACACTGCTGCTGCAGGATTTCATTGGCAGTGGGGGTTGCAGCAGCCAAAGCTTTAATGGGAGTCAGTGTTAGATAAAGATCAGGTTCTGCTTCTGGATCCATCGCTCCCTGATAGAAGGGATCCTCCAATTCATCGAATTTTCAGCCTGGGGGGGGAGGCAGGCCCACCTCAGAGCCAAGCAACTCAAAAGACTGCTTCCCCTCCGTTGCCTCAGCCACTTCAGGGTTAGGAGCTGCCAAGTTTTGCAGCATCTCTTTGGCTGGCTGTAAAGCTCACAAGGCAGAGTAAACCAGGTGCCAACTCAGTAAATGTCCCTTGAGGGAGTCAGGTTTCAATGTCTGGGCTTCTTGCAACTCCTCTCCCACTCACTGCCACAGTCAATCCATAAGAGCCAGTCGATGAGAACCAGAGACAATGATCTCTGATCCAGACCAGTAATTCAACCAATTCAAGCTGGGTTACCTTAAAGCCTTGTCTTTGTAAAATATACTGTAGCAAATCATTGTGAAGACCTTGCTCCTTTGTTGGCTTTGATCCACATCGAAATCAAGGGGTCAGTCTATCTACCCACTGCTGCTCACCTTAGTCATCCAGTGACTGGTGATGAATCCTTACAAGGATCCTCTAATTCAGCTTATTCCACCTATCCAGCCGAATGGGGTACGCCACCGGACTTCTGCAACTATCTTCAGCCTGCGATTCTCTTCAACCCGCATTGGGCGCCATTTGTGGTATATGGTGTCATGGACTCCATGGGGGTACAGAAGCGTTTAGTTAACAAAGTCGCTTGGTTATACACGTTAAGCTTACAAGGGTGTTATGGTAAATAACCAATAAAAACCGGCTGCAGAAATATTCCTCTACAGGTTACTCTGTCACCATTTTTCATGACAATTTCCTTCTTATTGTTTTTAGCTGATATGTGCTTTAGATGCAACAATCTATGTTATTGCTTAAGCAATCATCGCTCTTACAAGTTGCGTTTCCTTTTACAACTACATAGCAGTTAAGCACAAGATATCTTCTGCTCCCAGAACTTCCTATTTGAAACAATCTGTGAGGAACAAACATTATTTTTCTCCTTGGTCCACTCAAGCCAGCACTTTGTGCTTAGCCTGACATGTGCAGCTGCATTGTGTTCTTAAAATGGTCCTCAACAGCCCTGCTCTCAGGAAATGATGCTATCGAGGAGCTGGTTTGGATGCTTGGGGTGGCTGAGTTTAGTTAACTTTGATTTCCTGAAGCAGAGCAGTAGCAGTTTATTAAAAGCATCTTGACAACAGCATTGGGGTGGGTGGTTGGTTTGGGGTTTCTTTGTGAGCATGTTTTTTTTCTTCTAGTTGACTCTGGGAGTGAGTGGTACAAGGGGCATGACGGTGGTTTCAGGGGAGGAAGGGAACAACTAAAGAATACCTGAATTAACTGAACAGGTCAGTTTCAGAGCAGATACAGCTTCCATCTAGCTGCTTGTTCTTTTACTATATGCATACCTGAGTGCACATATAGACAGAGTTTTCATTTGCAAGACCTGGTGGATGGCCAGTTGTGGCAATGGAGGCACGGACACCATTTGCAGTTACAAACAAAATCCTTTATTGAGTGAGAATACAGGCTTTTATAGTATTCAGACTAGTGGTTAGTAGTGGATAGCTCCTGCAGTACTTTTCCACCACTACGCAATCATGCACTCTCTCAGCCAATCACCTTACTGTCCACACGCGCTTGCTAAAGCAATAATTTCTAAACATAGCTCTCTGTTATCACTATCACTACTAGTTACATCGTTATTTCACTTTACCTTGGCCCATGCTACCCCATGCTACCCTATCCTATCCTAAGATATTTTTCAAGTGCAATAAAAAAAAATAAACAAATAAAAATAATAAATAAATAAATAATAATAATTAATGAATTTTCCAAGGCCACAAGAAAGAGCGCCCTCTTCATTCTTGTCCTGGCATGAGCTCTGCAGAAAAGGGGAAAGAAAGAAATCAAGTTTCAGTTTCCATCACAAGACAAGTAACAATTTGATGAAATAGCTCTCAAAACTTTCTATTTACAAACATAACTTTCTTTTTCCCTTCTCCTTGTGCCCTTTGGCTTTGGTCACACATACATTGCACCTATGCCTTTTCTGGCCTTGCTACACTATGCTTAAACAGTAGAAATCTCTGTTGACTATGAGGATTTTCATCTCTTTAGTTTTGATTCTAGGCTCTTTTTCAACAGTCCTTTAAAAAAGAAATACTTTTTTCCCTCCCCTACAAGTCTGTAACACTCTGCTGTCCTTTCAGCCAAGCAATCCCAAGAGGACTCTGCCCTTAATAATTATGTCGCACTGTCTATGAGGTAGGATACTAGGAGTACTGCCCACTCAACCTGGGGCCTCCTATTCCTCTGAGCAGAGTTTTGCCACCTAGCCCTCTATTCGTACCTGAGTAGTCCAAAGCCTAAGGACTGTGTCCCTCCCACCCCAACCACTCAGTTATAATCAGGTGGCACGGCTTAAGCTTGACTCATTCACTTTAGCCATACATAGTTTCCAGAAAGAGTAAATGAACTTGCAATTTAAATGCTGTTCCTACAACAAATCCTAGGAATCACGTTTTCAGCAGCGTCAGGTATGTTCCAGACCACAATTAAAATGTCCAAAACTAACTGCATCGCTTAGATTTAAAACGTGAGGGAAATGACCAGAAAGCAATCTTCTGAAGTGAGAATCCCAAAGCAAAGTCAGGCATTTCTGAACATGGTGCATAAACACAACACTCTTAACCTCCAAGAGGTCATTAAAGTAACAGGGATAAATTAATCCTAAAATCCTTGTATTATTAGCATAGCTGATCTTCTTCGTTCTTTGGGTTTCTGGCTTTTGCTTTTTCTTTTTATTCTAAATGACCCATATTAAACTTGCAAACTATGTCCCCGTTTCTTGTGGGACGCACTTCAAAGGACTCCGAAATTCCTGGACCTCATGTCAAGCAGCCTGGTGAATGCCACTCATATAGGAGAGGTCTTCTGGATGCTGTACACTGTTGAACACCATGCACAGATTTCTCAGCCAGATCTGAAACAAATTCTCGCACACTGGGATGGGCAGATGGGCACTCTGTGAGATTCTCTGGTCCCACATCACAGTGCTGTTCAGCCAAGCCAACAAAGGCTTCCTTCCCACTAGCGTAACAGAGCATAGGTTGCAGATCAGCTCAGAGCAAAGACGTGAAAAACAATCTCATGTTCCAGTTGCCTTGGGCTACTGACTCTGGTTTCAGCACTGCTGTATTGCTCCGTGCCATGGAACTTCACAGGAAACGGATATGAGAAAAATCTCAGGGCACTTCAAGAATAGTTTAAAATACCAACCTGGATACTACATCAAACCAACTTCTTGCCTTGGATACCAAAGAAAATTACATAAACATTAACTAAATAATAATGAAAGTTAGAGCCACTTCCTGAAGACCTGGCTCAAACTGCCAGAGCGGCACCGATTCCAAAGAAGTGAGGACATTTTAAATCAGCTGGGGACTTGGCCTGACAAAGCTGAAGGTGCACAGCAGCATGCCACATTCAGGGCGTGTGTGTTTAAGCTCGTTTTACTTACTGCTGAAGCCGTCTGCATGTGCTTTCAAACACACCTTTGAGAAACAGTACAGAGCTGTAACTCTTGTAGAAATGCAGACCCTTAATTTCTCATTGGCTGAGAATGCAATACAAAACCAAAACACCCAAACCTGTATTCATTCACTTTTTGAGGAACTTTCGGCCAACTGTTGAGATCCCTTCGTTAGTCGAAATCCCATGACTATCTGTTTGGGAGACGTGAGGCAGGTTCCCAACAGCAGAAAATAAACCATGGCACAGCCTGAAATAACTGTTAGATATTCAGCTTCTCAGGCCATAAGCTAAGATCCTTATTTCTGGACTAAGAATCATCTGACCCATGCTCACAACTGCTGAAATCCTATTTTCCCATGAAGAAAAGAGGAGGAGGCAACACCAGGAGAGAGTTATTTCAGATGACCCAGGCAGACAACTTCAGCATTTTGCTGGGTTTTAAATAGCGAGAGCAGTCAGTGCTGAAAGTTAATACGCTAACAACGCACGTGAAATTCAGCTCCCTGGAGCAGGCTCCCAAGTCCATGAGCAGCCTTCAAAAGGCCACTGTGCCAGCTTTACTTACCCCTGGCAGTGGTGGCTCTTCTTCGGCAGCGTTCTCAGTCTGCGCTCTTTCCAGGCTGTCATTTGAAAGAGCGCCTTCTTCTTCCTCCTCCTGAATAGTGCTCTGCCAGGAAAAGAGGAAAGAAAGAAAAATAAGAGAAAGGAGCGTTTCCCCTCTTCTGCTAACCACAATCTATCCCAAAGCAATTATATAAACATAACAACATGGACAGTTACAGCCACCTCCTGTAGATCTGCCTCAAACTTCCACAGCAGCAGCGATTGCGGGGAAGAGACGACAGAATCACTGAATGATCAAGGTTGAAATGACCTGAAGATCATCTAGTTGCAAGCCTCCCTGCCACAGGCAGGGATGCCACATGCTAGACCATGTCGCCCAAGGCTCCGTCCAGCCTGGCCTTCAGCACTGCCAGGGATGGCGCATTAACGCTTCTTTGGGAAACCTCTTCCACTGCCTCACCACCCTCACAGTAAAGTAACAATTTGATGAAATAGCTCTCAAAACTTTCTATTTACAAACATAACTTTCTTTTTCCCTTCTCCTTGTGCCCTTTGGCTTTGGTCACACATACATTGCACCTATGCCTTTTCTGGCCTTGCTACACTATGCTTAAACAGTAGAAATCTCTGTTGACTATGAGGATTTTCATCTCTTTAGTTTTGATTCTAGGCTCTTTTTCAACAGTCCTTTAAAAAAGAAATACTTTTTTCCCTCCCCTACAAGTCTGTAACACTCTGCTGTCCTTTCAGCCAAGCAATCCCAAGAGGACTCTGCCCTTAATAATTATGTCGCACAGTCTATGAGGTAGGATACTAGGAGTACTGCCCACTCAACCTGGGGCCTCCTATTCCTCTGAGCAGAGTTTTGCCACCTAGCCCTCTATTCGTACCTGAGTAGTCCAAAGCCTAAGGACTGTGTCCCTCCCACCCCAACCACTCAGTTATAATCAGGTGGCACGGCTTAAGCTTGACTCATTCACTTTAGCCATACATAGTTTCCAGAAAGAGTAAATGAACTTGCAATTTAAATGCTGTTCCTACAACAAATCCTAGGAATCACGTTTTCAGCAGCGTCAGGTATGTTCCAGACCACAATTAAAATGTCCAAAACTAACTGCATCGCTTAGATTTAAAACGTGAGGGAAATGACCAGAAAGCAATCTTCTGAAGTGAGAATCCCAAAGCAAAGTCAGGCATTTCTGAACATGGTGCATAAACACAACACTCTTAACCTCCAAGAGGTCATTAAAGTAACAGGGATAAATTAATCCTAAAATCCTTGTATTATTAGCATAGCTGATCTTCTTCGTTCTTTGGGTTTCTGGCTTTTGCTTTTTCTTTTTATTCTAAATGACCCATATTAAACTTGCAAACTATGTCCCCGTTTCTTGTGGGACGCACTTCAAAGGACTCCGAAATTCCTGGACCTCATGTCAAGCAGCCTGGTGAATGCCACTCATATAGGAGAGGTCTTCTGGATGCTGTACACTGTTGAACACCATGCACAGATTTCTCAGCCAGATCTGAAACAAATTCTCGCACACTGGGATGGGCAGATGGGCACTCTGTGAGATTCTCTGGTCCCAGATCACAGTGCTGTTCAGCCAAGCCAACAAAGGCTTCCTTCCCACTAGCGTAACAGAGCATAGGTTGCAGATCAGCTCAGAGCAAAGACGTGAAAAACAATCTCATGTTCCAGTTGCCTTGGGCTACTGACTCTGGTTTCAGCACTGCTGTATTGCTCCGTGCCATGGAACTTCACAGGAAACGGATATGAGAAAAATCTCAGGGCACTTCAAGAATAGTTTAAAATACCAACCTGGATACTACATCAAACCAACTTCTTGCCTTGGATACCAAAGAAAATTACATAAACATTAACTAAATAATAATGAAAGTTAGAGCCACTTCCTGAAGACCTGGCTCAAACTGCCAGAGCGGCACCGATTCCAAAGAAGTGAGGACATTTTAAATCAGCTGGGGACTTGGCCTGACAAAGCTGAAGGTGCACAGCAGCATGCCACATTCAGGGCGTGTGTGTTTAAGCTCGTTTTACTTACTGCTGAAGCCGTCTGCATGTGCTTTCAAACACACCTTTGAGAAACAGTACAGAGCTGTAACTCTTGTAGAAATGCAGACCCTTAATTTCTCATTGGCTGAGAATGCAATACAAAACCAAAACACCCAAACCTGTATTCATTCACTTTTTGAGGAACTTTCGGCCAACTGTTGAGATCCCTTCGTTAGTCGAAATCCCATGACTATCTGTTTGGGAGACGTGAGGCAGGTTCCCAACAGCAGAAAATAAACCATGGCACAGCCTGAAATAACTGTTAGATATTCAGCTTCTCAGGCCATAAGCTAAGATCCTTATTTCTGGACTAAGAATCATCTGACCCATGCTCACAACTGCTGAAATCCTATTTTCCCATGAAGAAAAGAGGAGGAGGCAACACCAGGAGAGAGTTATTTCAGATGACCCAGGCAGACAACTTCAGCATTTTGCTGGGTTTTAAATAGCGAGAGCAGTCAGTGCTGAAAGTTAATACGCTAACAACGCACGTGAAATTCAGCTCCCTGGAGCAGGCTCCCAAGTCCATGAGCAGCCTTCAAAAGGCCACTGTGCCAGCTTTACTTACCCCTGGCAGTGGTGGCTCTTCTTCGGCAGCGTTCTCAGTCTGCGCTCTTTCCAGGCTGTCATTTGAAAGAGCGCCTTCTTCTTCCTCCTCCTGAATAGTGCTCTGCCAGGAAAAGAGGAAAGAAAGAAAAATAAGAGAAAGGAGCGTTTCCCCTCTTCTGCTAACCACAATCTATCCCAAAGCAATTATATAAACATAACAACATGGACAGTTACAGCCACCTCCTGTAGATCTGCCTCAAACTTCCACAGCAGCAGCGATTGCGGGGAAGAGACGACAGAATCACTGAATGATCAAGGTTGAAATGACCTGAAGATCATCTAGTTGCAAGCCTCCCTGCCACAGGCAGGGATGCCACATGCTAGACCATGTCGCCCAAGGCTCCGTCCAGCCTGGCCTTCAGCACTGCCAGGGATGGCGCATTAACGCTTCTTTGGGAAACCTCTTCCACTGCCTCACCACCCTCACAGTAAAGTAACAATTTGATGAAATAGCTCTCAAAACTTTCTATTTACAAACATAACTTTCTTTTTCCCTTCTCCTTGTGCCCTTTGGCTTTGGTCACACATACATTGCACCTATGCCTTTTCTGGCCTTGCTACACTATGCTTAAACAGTAGAAATCTCTGTTGACTATGAGGATTTTCATCTCTTTAGTTTTGATTCTAGGCTCTTTTTCAACAGTCCTTTAAAAAAGAAATACTTTTTTCCCTCCCCTACAAGTCTGTAACACTCTGCTGTCCTTTCAGCCAAGCAATCCCAAGAGGACTCTGCCCTTAATAATTATGTCGCACAGTCTATGAGGTAGGATACTAGGAGTACTGCCCACTCAACCTGGGGCCTCCTATTCCTCTGAGCAGAGTTTTGCCACCTAGCCCTCTATTCGTACCTGAGTAGTCCAAAGCCTAAGGACTGTGTCCCTCCCACCCCAACCACTCAGTTATAATCAGGTGGCACGGCTTAAGCTTGACTCATTCACTTTAGCCATACATAGTTTCCAGAAAGAGTAAATGAACTTGCAATTTAAATGCTGTTCCTACAACAAATCCTAGGAATCACGTTTTCAGCAGCGTCAGGTATGTTCCAGACCACAATTAAAATGTCCAAAACTAACTGCATCGCTTAGATTTAAAACGTGAGGGAAATGACCAGAAAGCAATCTTCTGAAGTGAGAATCCCAAAGCAAAGTCAGGCATTTCTGAACATGGTGCATAAACACAACACTCTTAACCTCCAAGAGGTCATTAAAGTAACAGGGATAAATTAATCCTAAAATCCTTGTATTATTAGCATAGCTGATCTTCTTCGTTCTTTGGGTTTCTGGCTTTTGCTTTTTCTTTTTATTCTAAATGACCCATATTAAACTTGCAAACTATGTCCCCGTTTCTTGTGGGACGCACTTCAAAGGACTCCGAAATTCCTGGACCTCATGTCAAGCAGCCTGGTGAATGCCACTCATATAGGAGAGGTCTTCTGGATGCTGTACACTGTTGAACACCATGCACAGATTTCTCAGCCAGATCTGAAACAAATTCTCGCACACTGGGATGGGCAGATGGGCACTCTGTGAGATTCTCTGGTCCCACATCACAGTGCTGTTCAGCCAAGCCAACAAAGGCTTCCTTCCCACTAGCGTAACAGAGCATAGGTTGCAGATCAGCTCAGAGCAAAGACGTGAAAAACAATCTCATGTTCCAGTTGCCTTGGGCTACTGACTCTGGTTTCAGCACTGCTGTATTGCTCCGTGCCATGGAACTTCACAGGAAACGGATATGAGAAAAATCTCAGGGCACTTCAAGAATAGTTTAAAATACCAACCTGGATACTACATCAAACCAACTTCTTGCCTTGGATACCAAAGAAAATTACATAAACATTAACTAAATAATAATGAAAGTTAGAGCCACTTCCTGAAGACCTGGCTCAAACTGCCAGAGCGGCACCGATTCCAAAGAAGTGAGGACATTTTAAATCAGCTGGGGACTTGGCCTGACAAAGCTGAAGGTGCACAGCAGCATGCCACATTCAGGGCGTGTGTGTTTAAGCTCGTTTTACTTACTGCTGAAGCCGTCTGCATGTGCTTTCAAACACACCTTTGAGAAACAGTACAGAGCTGTAACTCTTGTAGAAATGCAGACCCTTAATTTCTCATTGGCTGAGAATGCAATACAAAACCAAAACACCCAAACCTGTATTCATTCACTTTTTGAGGAACTTTCGGCCAACTGTTGAGATCCCTTCGTTAGTCGAAATCCCATGACTATCTGTTTGGGAGACGTGAGGCAGGTTCCCAACAGCAGAAAATAAACCATGGCACAGCCTGAAATAACTGTTAGATATTCAGCTTCTCAGGCCATAAGCTAAGATCCTTATTTCTGGACTAAGAATCATCTGACCCATGCTCACAACTGCTGAAATCCTATTTTCCCATGAAGAAAAGAGGAGGAGGCAACACCAGGAGAGAGTTATTTCAGATGACCCAGGCAGACAACTTCAGCATTTTGCTGGGTTTTAAATAGCGAGAGCAGTCAGTGCTGAAAGTTAATACGCTAACAACGCACGTGAAATTCAGCTCCCTGGAGCAGGCTCCCAAGTCCATGAGCAGCCTTCAAAAGGCCACTGTGCCAGCTTTACTTACCCCTGGCAGTGGTGGCTCTTCTTCGGCAGCGTTCTCAGTCTGCGCTCTTTCCAGGCTGTCATTTGAAAGAGCGCCTTCTTCTTCCTCCTCCTGAATAGTGCTCTGCCAGGAAAAGAGGAAAGAAAGAAAAATAAGAGAAAGGAGCGTTTCCCCTCTTCTGCTAACCACAATCTATCCCAAAGCAATTATATAAACATAACAACATGGACAGTTACAGCCACCTCCTGTAGATCTGCCTCAAACTTCCACAGCAGCAGCGATTGCGGGGAAGAGACGACAGAATCACTGAATGATCAAGGTTGAAATGACCTGAAGATCATCTAGTTGCAAGCCTCCCTGCCACAGGCAGGGATGCCACATGCTAGACCATGTCGCCCAAGGCTCCGTCCAGCCTGGCCTTCAGCACTGCCAGGGATGGCGCATTAACGCTTCTTTGGGAAACCTCTTCCACTGCCTCACCACCCTCACAGTAAAGTAACAATTTGATGAAATAGCTCTCAAAACTTTCTATTTACAAACATAACTTTCTTTTTCCCTTCTCCTTGTGCCCTTTGGCTTTGGTCACACATACATTGCACCTATGCCTTTTCTGGCCTTGCTACACTATGCTTAAACAGTAGAAATCTCTGTTGACTATGAGGATTTTCATCTCTTTAGTTTTGATTCTAGGCTCTTTTTCAACAGTCCTTTAAAAAAGAAATACTTTTTTCCCTCCCCTACAAGTCTGTAACACTCTGCTGTCCTTTCAGCCAAGCAATCCCAAGAGGACTCTGCCCTTAATAATTATGTCGCACTGTCTATGAGGTAGGATACTAGGAGTACTGCCCACTCAACCTGGGGCCTCCTATTCCTCTGAGCAGAGTTTTGCCACCTAGCCCTCTATTCGTACCTGAGTAGTCCAAAGCCTAAGGACTGTGTCCCTCCCACCCCAACCACTCAGTTATAATCAGGTGGCACGGCTTAAGCTTGACTCATTCACTTTAGCCATACATAGTTTCCAGAAAGAGTAAATGAACTTGCAATTTAAATGCTGTTCCTACAACAAATCCTAGGAATCACGTTTTCAGCAGCGTCAGGTATGTTCCAGACCACAATTAAAATGTCCAAAACTAACTGCATCGCTTAGATTTAAAACGTGAGGGAAATGACCAGAAAGCAATCTTCTGAAGTGAGAATCCCAAAGCAAAGTCAGGCATTTCTGAACATGGTGCATAAACACAACACTCTTAACCTCCAAGAGGTCATTAAAGTAACAGGGATAAATTAATCCTAAAATCCTTGTATTATTAGCATAGCTGATCTTCTTCGTTCTTTGGGTTTCTGGCTTTTGCTTTTTCTTTTTATTCTAAATGACCCATATTAAACTTGCAAACTATGTCCCCGTTTCTTGTGGGACGCACTTCAAAGGACTCCGAAATTCCTGGACCTCATGTCAAGCAGCCTGGTGAATGCCACTCATATAGGAGAGGTCTTCTGGATGCTGTACACTGTTGAACACCATGCACAGATTTCTCAGCCAGATCTGAAACAAATTCTCGCACACTGGGATGGGCAGATGGGCACTCTGTGAGATTCTCTGGTCCCACATCACAGTGCTGTTCAGCCAAGCCAACAAAGGCTTCCTTCCCACTAGCGTAACAGAGCATAGGTTGCAGATCAGCTCAGAGCAAAGATGTGAAAAACAATCTCATGTTCCAGTTGCCTTGGGCTACTGACTCTGGTTTCAGCACTGCTGTATTGCTCCGTGCCATGGAACTTCACAGGAAACGGATATGAGAAAAATCTCAGGGCACTTCAAGAATAGTTTAAAATACCAACCTGGATACTACATCAAACCAACTTCTTGCCTTGGATACCAAAGAAAATTACATAAACATTAACTAAATAATAATGAAAGTTAGAGCCACTTCCTGAAGACCTGGCTCAAACTGCCAGAGCGGCACCGATTCCAAAGAAGTGAGGACATTTTAAATCAGCTGGGGACTTGGCCTGACAAAGCTGAAGGTGCACAGCAGCATGCCACATTCAGGGCGTGTGTGTTTAAGCTCGTTTTACTTACTGCTGAAGCCGTCTGCATGTGCTTTCAAACACACCTTTGAGAAACAGTACAGAGCTGTAACTCTTGTAGAAATGCAGACCCTTAATTTCTCATTGGCTGAGAATGCAATACAAAACCAAAACACCCAAACCTGTATTCATTCACTTTTTGAGGAACTTTCGGCCAACTGTTGAGATCCCTTCGTTAGTCGAAATCCCATGACTATCTGTTTGGGAGACGTGAGGCAGGTTCCCAACAGCAGAAAATAAACCATGGCACAGCCTGAAATAACTGTTAGATATTCAGCTTCTCAGGCCATAAGCTAAGATCCTTATTTCTGGACTAAGAATCATCTGACCCATGCTCACAACTGCTGAAATCCTATTTTCCCATGAAGAAAAGAGGAGGAGGCAACACCAGGAGAGAGTTATTTCAGATGACCCAGGCAGACAACTTCAGCATTTTGCTGGGTTTTAAATAGCGAGAGCAGTCAGTGCTGAAAGTTAATACGCTAACAACGCACGTGAAATTCAGCTCCCTGGAGCAGGCTCCCAAGTCCATGAGCAGCCTTCAAAAGGCCACTGTGCCAGCTTTACTTACCCCTGGCAGTGGTGGCTCTTCTTCGGCAGCGTTCTCAGTCTGCGCTCTTTCCAGGCTGTCATTTGAAAGAGCGCCTTCTTCTTCCTCCTCCTGAATAGTGCTCTGCCAGGAAAAGAGGAAAGAAAGAAAAATAAGAGAAAGGAGCGTTTCCCCTCTTCTGCTAACCACAATCTATCCCAAAGCAATTATATAAACATAACAACATGGACAGTTACAGCCACCTCCTGTAGATCTGCCTCAAACTTCCACAGCAGCAGCGATTGCGGGGAAGAGACGACAGAATCACTGAATGATCAAGGTTGAAATGACCTGAAGATCATCTAGTTGCAAGCCTCCCTGCCACAGGCAGGGATGCCACATGCTAGACCATGTCGCCCAAGGCTCCGTCCAGCCTGGCCTTCAGCACTGCCAGGGATGGCGCATTAACGCTTCTTTGGGAAACCTCTTCCACTGCCTCACCACCCTCACAGTAAAGTAACAATTTGATGAAATAGCTCTCAAAACTTTCTATTTACAAACATAACTTTCTTTTTCCCTTCTCCTTGTGCCCTTTGGCTTTGGTCACACATACATTGCACCTATGCCTTTTCTGGCCTTGCTACACTATGCTTAAACAGTAGAAATCTCTGTTGACTATGAGGATTTTCATCTCTTTAGTTTTGATTCTAGGCTCTTTTTCAACAGTCCTTTAAAAAAGAAATACTTTTTTCCCTCCCCTACAAGTCTGTAACACTCTGCTGTCCTTTCAGCCAAGCAATCCCAAGAGGACTCTGCCCTTAATAATTATGTCGCACTGTCTATGAGGTAGGATACTAGGAGTACTGCCCACTCAACCTGGGGCCTCCTATTCCTCTGAGCAGAGTTTTGCCACCTAGCCCTCTATTCGTACCTGAGTAGTCCAAAGCCTAAGGACTGTGTCCCTCCCACCCCAACCACTCAGTTATAATCAGGTGGCACGGCTTAAGCTTGACTCATTCACTTTAGCCATACATAGTTTCCAGAAAGAGTAAATGAACTTGCAATTTAAATGCTGTTCCTACAACAAATCCTAGGAATCACGTTTTCAGCAGCGTCAGGTATGTTCCAGACCACAATTAAAATGTCCAAAACTAACTGCATCGCTTAGATTTAAAACGTGAGGGAAATGACCAGAAAGCAATCTTCTGAAGTGAGAATCCCAAAGCAAAGTCAGGCATTTCTGAACATGGTGCATAAACACAACACTCTTAACCTCCAAGAGGTCATTAAAGTAACAGGGATAAATTAATCCTAAAATCCTTGTATTATTAGCATAGCTGATCTTCTTCGTTCTTTGGGTTTCTGGCTTTTGCTTTTTCTTTTTATTCTAAATGACCCATATTAAACTTGCAAACTATGTCCCCGTTTCTTGTGGGACGCACTTCAAAGGACTCCGAAATTCCTGGACCTCATGTCAAGCAGCCTGGTGAATGCCACTCATATAGGAGAGGTCTTCTGGATGCTGTACACTGTTGAACACCATGCACAGATTTCTCAGCCAGATCTGAAACAAATTCTCGCACACTGGGATGGGCAGATGGGCACTCTGTGAGATTCTCTGGTCCCACATCACAGTGCTGTTCAGCCAAGCCAACAAAGGCTTCCTTCCCACTAGCGTAACAGAGCATAGGTTGCAGATCAGCTCAGAGCAAAGACGTGAAAAACAATCTCATGTTCCAGTTGCCTTGGGCTACTGACTCTGGTTTCAGCACTGCTGTATTGCTCCGTGCCATGGAACTTCACAGGAAACGGATATGAGAAAAATCTCAGGGCACTTCAAGAATAGTTTAAAATACCAACCTGGATACTACATCAAACCAACTTCTTGCCTTGGATACCAAAGAAAATTACATAAACATTAACTAAATAATAATGAAAGTTAGAGCCACTTCCTGAAGACCTGGCTCAAACTGCCAGAGCGGCACCGATTCCAAAGAAGTGAGGACATTTTAAATCAGCTGGGGACTTGGCCTGACAAAGCTGAAGGTGCACAGCAGCATGCCACATTCAGGGCGTGTGTGTTTAAGCTCGTTTTACTTACTGCTGAAGCCGTCTGCATGTGCTTTCAAACACACCTTTGAGAAACAGTACAGAGCTGTAACTCTTGTAGAAATGCAGACCCTTAATTTCTCATTGGCTGAGAATGCAATACAAAACCAAAACACCCAAACCTGTATTCATTCACTTTTTGAGGAACTTTCGGCCAACTGTTGAGATCCCTTCGTTAGTCGAAATCCCATGACTATCTGTTTGGGAGACGTGAGGCAGGTTCCCAACAGCAGAAAATAAACCATGGCACAGCCTGAAATAACTGTTAGATATTCAGCTTCTCAGGCCATAAGCTAAGATCCTTATTTCTGGACTAAGAATCATCTGACCCATGCTCACAACTGCTGAAATCCTATTTTCCCATGAAGAAAAGAGGAGGAGGCAACACCAGGAGAGAGTTATTTCAGATGACCCAGGCAGACAACTTCAGCATTTTGCTGGGTTTTAAATAGCGAGAGCAGTCAGTGCTGAAAGTTAATACGCTAACAACGCACGTGAAATTCAGCTCCCTGGAGCAGGCTCCCAAGTCCATGAGCAGCCTTCAAAAGGCCACTGTGCCAGCTTTACTTACCCCTGGCAGTGGTGGCTCTTCTTCGGCAGCGTTCTCAGTCTGCGCTCTTTCCAGGCTGTCATTTGAAAGAGCGCCTTCTTCTTCCTCCTCCTGAATAGTGCTCTGCCAGGAAAAGAGGAAAGAAAGAAAAATAAGAGAAAGGAGCGTTTCCCCTCTTCTGCTAACCACAATCTATCCCAAAGCAATTATATAAACATAACAACATGGACAGTTACAGCCACCTCCTGTAGATCTGCCTCAAACTTCCACAGCAGCAGCGATTGCGGGGAAGAGACGACAGAATCACTGAATGATCAAGGTTGAAATGACCTGAAGATCATCTAGTTGCAAGCCTCCCTGCCACAGGCAGGGATGCCACATGCTAGACCATGTCGCCCAAGGCTCCGTCCAGCCTGGCCTTCAGCACTGCCAGGGATGGCGCATTAACGCTTCTTTGGGAAACCTCTTCCACTGCCTCACCACCCTCACAGTAAAGTAACAATTTGATGAAATAGCTCTCAAAACTTTCTATTTACAAACATAACTTTCTTTTTCCCTTCTCCTTGTGCCCTTTGGCTTTGGTCACACATACATTGCACCTATGCCTTTTCTGGCCTTGCTACACTATGCTTAAACAGTAGAAATCTCTGTTGACTATGAGGATTTTCATCTCTTTAGTTTTGATTCTAGGCTCTTTTTCAACAGTCCTTTAAAAAAGAAATACTTTTTTCCCTCCCCTACAAGTCTGTAACACTCTGCTGTCCTTTCAGCCAAGCAATCCCAAGAGGACTCTGCCCTTAATAATTATGTCGCACAGTCTATGAGGTAGGATACTAGGAGTACTGCCCACTCAACCTGGGGCCTCCTATTCCTCTGAGCAGAGTTTTGCCACCTAGCCCTCTATTCGTACCTGAGTAGTCCAAAGCCTAAGGACTGTGTCCCTCCCACCCCAACCACTCAGTTATAATCAGGTGGCACGGCTTAAGCTTGACTCATTCACTTTAGCCATACATAGTTTCCAGAAAGAGTAAATGAACTTGCAATTTAAATGCTGTTCCTACAACAAATCCTAGGAATCACGTTTTCAGCAGCGTCAGGTATGTTCCAGACCACAATTAAAATGTCCAAAACTAACTGCATCGCTTAGATTTAAAACGTGAGGGAAATGACCAGAAAGCAATCTTCTGAAGTGAGAATCCCAAAGCAAAGTCAGGCATTTCTGAACATGGTGCATAAACACAACACTCTTAACCTCCAAGAGGTCATTAAAGTAACAGGGATAAATTAATCCTAAAATCCTTGTATTATTAGCATAGCTGATCTTCTTCGTTCTTTGGGTTTCTGGCTTTTGCTTTTTCTTTTTATTCTAAATGACCCATATTAAACTTGCAAACTATGTCCCCGTTTCTTGTGGGACGCACTTCAAAGGACTCCGAAATTCCTGGACCTCATGTCAAGCAGCCTGGTGAATGCCACTCATATAGGAGAGGTCTTCTGGATGCTGTACACTGTTGAACACCATGCACAGATTTCTCAGCCAGATCTGAAACAAATTCTCGCACACTGGGATGGGCAGATGGGCACTCTGTGAGATTCTCTGGTCCCACATCACAGTGCTGTTCAGCCAAGCCAACAAAGGCTTCCTTCCCACTAGCGTAACAGAGCATAGGTTGCAGATCAGCTCAGAGCAAAGACGTGAAAAACAATCTCATGTTCCAGTTGCCTTGGGCTACTGACTCTGGTTTCAGCACTGCTGTATTGCTCCGTGCCATGGAACTTCACAGGAAACGGATATGAGAAAAATCTCAGGGCACTTCAAGAATAGTTTAAAATACCAACCTGGATACTACATCAAACCAACTTCTTGCCTTGGATACCAAAGAAAATTACATAAACATTAACTAAATAATAATGAAAGTTAGAGCCACTTCCTGAAGACCTGGCTCAAACTGCCAGAGCGGCACCGATTCCAAAGAAGTGAGGACATTTTAAATCAGCTGGGGACTTGGCCTGACAAAGCTGAAGGTGCACAGCAGCATGCCACATTCAGGGCGTGTGTGTTTAAGCTCGTTTTACTTACTGCTGAAGCCGTCTGCATGTGCTTTCAAACACACCTTTGAGAAACAGTACAGAGCTGTAACTCTTGTAGAAATGCAGACCCTTAATTTCTCATTGGCTGAGAATGCAATACAAAACCAAAACACCCAAACCTGTATTCATTCACTTTTTGAGGAACTTTCGGCCAACTGTTGAGATCCCTTCGTTAGTCGAAATCCCATGACTATCTGTTTGGGAGACGTGAGGCAGGTTCCCAACAGCAGAAAATAAACCATGGCACAGCCTGAAATAACTGTTAGATATTCAGCTTCTCAGGCCATAAGCTAAGATCCTTATTTCTGGACTAAGAATCATCTGACCCATGCTCACAACTGCTGAAATCCTATTTTCCCATGAAGAAAAGAGGAGGAGGCAACACCAGGAGAGAGTTATTTCAGATGACCCAGGCAGACAACTTCAGCATTTTGCTGGGTTTTAAATAGCGAGAGCAGTCAGTGCTGAAAGTTAATACGCTAACAACGCACGTGAAATTCAGCTCCCTGGAGCAGGCTCCCAAGTCCATGAGCAGCCTTCAAAAGGCCACTGTGCCAGCTTTACTTACCCCTGGCAGTGGTGGCTCTTCTTCGGCAGCGTTCTCAGTCTGCGCTCTTTCCAGGCTGTCATTTGAAAGAGCGCCTTCTTCTTCCTCCTCCTGAATAGTGCTCTGCCAGGAAAAGAGGAAAGAAAGAAAAATAAGAGAAAGGAGCGTTTCCCCTCTTCTGCTAACCACAATCTATCCCAAAGCAATTATATAAACATAACAACATGGACAGTTACAGCCACCTCCTGTAGATCTGCCTCAAACTTCCACAGCAGCAGCGATTGCGGGGAAGAGACGACAGAATCACTGAATGATCAAGGTTGAAATGACCTGAAGATCATCTAGTTGCAAGCCTCCCTGCCACAGGCAGGGATGCCACATGCTAGACCATGTCGCCCAAGGCTCCGTCCAGCCTGGCCTTCAGCACTGCCAGGGATGGCGCATTAACGCTTCTTTGGGAAACCTCTTCCACTGCCTCACCACCCTCACAGTAAAGTAACAATTTGATGAAATAGCTCTCAAAACTTTCTATTTACAAACATAACTTTCTTTTTCCCTTCTCCTTGTGCCCTTTGGCTTTGGTCACACATACATTGCACCTATGCCTTTTCTGGCCTTGCTACACTATGCTTAAACAGTAGAAATCTCTGTTGACTATGAGGATTTTCATCTCTTTAGTTTTGATTCTAGGCTCTTTTTCAACAGTCCTTTAAAAAAGAAATACTTTTTTCCCTCCCCTACAAGTCTGTAACACTCTGCTGTCCTTTCAGCCAAGCAATCCCAAGAGGACTCTGCCCTTAATAATTATGTCGCACTGTCTATGAGGTAGGATACTAGGAGTACTGCCCACTCAACCTGGGGCCTCCTATTCCTCTGAGCAGAGTTTTGCCACCTAGCCCTCTATTCGTACCTGAGTAGTCCAAAGCCTAAGGACTGTGTCCCTCCCACCCCAACCACTCAGTTATAATCAGGTGGCACGGCTTAAGCTTGACTCATTCACTTTAGCCATACATAGTTTCCAGAAAGAGTAAATGAACTTGCAATTTAAATGCTGTTCCTACAACAAATCCTAGGAATCACGTTTTCAGCAGCGTCAGGTATGTTCCAGACCACAATTAAAATGTCCAAAACTAACTGCATCGCTTAGATTTAAAACGTGAGGGAAATGACCAGAAAGCAATCTTCTGAAGTGAGAATCCCAAAGCAAAGTCAGGCATTTCTGAACATGGTGCATAAACACAACACTCTTAACCTCCAAGAGGTCATTAAAGTAACAGGGATAAATTAATCCTAAAATCCTTGTATTATTAGCATAGCTGATCTTCTTCGTTCTTTGGGTTTCTGGCTTTTGCTTTTTCTTTTTATTCTAAATGACCCATATTAAACTTGCAAACTATGTCCCCGTTTCTTGTGGGACGCACTTCAAAGGACTCCGAAATTCCTGGACCTCATGTCAAGCAGCCTGGTGAATGCCACTCATATAGGAGAGGTCTTCTGGATGCTGTACACTGTTGAACACCATGCACAGATTTCTCAGCCAGATCTGAAACAAATTCTCGCACACTGGGATGGGCAGATGGGCACTCTGTGAGATTCTCTGGTCCCACATCACAGTGCTGTTCAGCCAAGCCAACAAAGGCTTCCTTCCCACTAGCGTAACAGAGCATAGGTTGCAGATCAGCTCAGAGCAAAGACGTGAAAAACAATCTCATTTTCCAGTTGCCATGGGCTACTGACTCTACCTTTTCCCCAGTGCTCAAGTAATAGTAAGGCAGATTTCTCTTTTTTTTTTTGTTTTTTCCTCTTCACTTGATTTAAAGGGAAATAATTGAAGTGAAGCAGGAATTCAGCTTATCTAGGGGCCTCTCGTTTTCTTCAGTGCCACATTCATTCTATCTGATTTCACGCAATCCCACAAAGATTTTATTACCACCTTCTAGCTCTGCTGCAGTGGTAGGCACTTAATTCAGACTCCTACTTCACAGCTTGCTTCTGAGCACTCTTTAGATTTACAAGAATTGTAAAGAAATACCCCCCTGCAACCATGTGATGGGGTTTCATCATACATACCACTCAAAGAATTAAAATTTGGGGGTTTTCCTAGTACCACAGCCTTGAACACTGAAATCTCTAATTTAGAAAGGGTATCTTCCAAGTGCAGTGCCATAAAATCCAGGCTTGGGGAGGCTGGGGCTTGGTTCTTTCAATTGCTTTGCTGTTTGTTTTTATCTCTAAAATATTCCATAGTCAAATACAACAGTCTGCACAGCAGTGACTTGCCTTCTGCCAGCATCTCTCTGGTGAGGCCCTGGTTTTTCTTCCACAACAGCCGTCAAGACACATACATTTTAACGAGAAATCCAGGAACTGTTTGAAGAAAGCAGAAAGGCAGTTTTGAAATGTGCATAGCAATACATTTTTTTTTTCGATTTCCATTATATTTCTCTCCCTTTTGGGGAACACAACAATTGGATACGATCATTACACAGATAAGGTAGATGCTCAGTGATGCTCGATGGATGCAGTGCCAGCCACTCACAACCAGTGGCATGGTTGTATACACCCAATCTCTCTTCCTAGCTCCCTTAAATTTCTGCTTTCTCTGACATTAGAGGAAGTATTGCTATGGCAGGGGCCTAAACCAGTAAGCCAGAAAGCATATCAACTTCTCCCTCTTGACTGCACTGCATATGTAAGTGCACTGCTAAGACTTCCTCAGTCAGCACAGCTCTACACTGAGAAAATGGGTGTTAAACATGTTTCTGGAAGTAACCTGTTTTGCTAGGGGAGCCACAAATGCTTTTACCAGCCTACGTCATCTCCAATCTTTTCCCCTTTATGTTTTTATAACTCTTGTTTTCCACCTACTGCAAAATCTGAGCATTCCAAAGCTCATATTCCTATGCTCCAGACCAGGTAAAGTAATGCATTCTGACAGAAACTAAAGAAAAGAGGAGGGGAGGGGAGGGGAGGGGAGGGGAGGGAAGGGAAAAGAAAAGATAAGAAAAGAAAAGGATAGAAAGAAAGAGAGAAAGAAAGACTTTCTTTCATTCAGGTATTTAATATTCACTTTGAAGATCCCTCAGAACTTGCTCTCCCACCACCTATTTCCTCTAAACCAGTGGGAATTACGGACACAAACATATGTGTGCGTTTGTGTGGGTACTTTTTCCCAAGGGCTGTTGCCCTAGAGCAAACTCACAAAGCTGTGTAACTTTCAAATAGTAAGAAATATCTAACAGGATAATGTAGATAGCACAGGTCTACACTGCCCGAGTGTGACCTGAAGCAGCAAAAAATGTTCCTGTCATTTTGAGCGGTGTTTTCACTTTGTGATTCAATATATTTGTTATGAGACTACAGGTCATACAGAATGGGGCAACTGAAGTCAAGAACATGTCGCTCCCCACAGGAAACAGGGGCTCCTTCCCATGTAACATCAATCATGAATAAGCACAATGGTGAATCTTGGAGAAGCCAGTGTTTCTGTTCCTTTTTTACTCTTTTTGTGGTCACAGCTATTATGTATCTGAGCAAAAAAAGAGGGGCTGCTTCCCAGTGTGACTTTAAACACCCTTCACTTCAGCAGAGGTGATCCCACTTGGAAGCTCAAACATTCTTCTGAGAATCTTACAAGGTAAGAGAGGTAGAACTCTTCTAGAACCCACTGCTGACAACCTAGAATCCACCTAGGGGAACAACACATATGGTGCTCTTTCAGAAAATCTTCCTTAAATGAGACCTTCCTTACTTGTTCTGCCCTTTCTGATGAATTACAGAACCCTAGAATGGTGCAGGTTGGAAGGGACCTTAAATCTTACCCAGTTCCAAACCCCTGCCATGGGCAGAGACACCTTCCACTAGACCAGGCTGCTCCAAGCCCCATCCAACCTGGCCTTCAACACTGCCAGGGATGGGGCATCCACAGCTTCCCTGGGCAACCTGCGCTAGTGCCTCACCACCCTCACAGTGAAGAATTTCTTTGTAAGATTTCATCTAAATCTGCCACCTTGCAGTTTAAAACCACTCTCCCCTTGTCCTATCAGTACGTGCCCTTGTCAGAAGCCCCTCTCCAGATTTCTTGTAGGTCTCCTTAGGCGCAGGACGCTGCCGTAAGGTCTCTCCTGAGCCTTCTCTTCTCCGGGCTGAACAATGAGAGTTGCTCCAGCATCATCTTTGTGGCCTCCTCTGGTCTTGCTTGAGCGAGTCCATGCCCGTTTTGTGTTGCTGGCCCCAGAGCTGAACGCATTACCGCAGGTGGGGTCTCAGGAGAGCAGAGCAGAGGGGGAGAATCCCCCTCCTCGACCTGCTGGTCACACTGCTTTTGATACAGCCCAGCACACGGTTGGCTTTCTGGCTGCAGGCTGCAAGCGCACACTGCCGGACTCATGTGGAGCTTCTCGGCAGCCAACACCCTCCTCCAGGCCCCCCCTCCCCCCCTCAGGTCCTGCTCCTCAGAGCTGCACTCAAGCCAGCCTCTGCCCAGCCTGTAGTTGTGCTTGGGAGCCTGTTTCTGGTCTTGGGATGGATGTGAAACGTCAACTAACACCATCACGAGATGAGACCTGTGCGGTGTAATCACCACCTAGTGGGGTGATTTATGACTTCTGACGAGAACCATCAAGCCAACACTACTGGTCTTTTACATCTCATAGCAACCATCAGCCATGGGGCACACGTTGTGTCGGCCCTACGTTGCGCGACCCCCGCTTCCTGCCTCCCCGCCGGGGCTGTGCCAGGGTGCCGGGGTCCTGCTCGGCTCGTACCCGCCTGAAAGCACGACGGCAGTTAGAGAACCTGCTCCTCCGGGACATGTTCCGCCGCAGGCCCGCAGGGACCGCAGGCACCGGGACCGCGTCGAGAGCGGACTGAGCCCGTTAACAGCCGCGGCGGTGATGCCCGCATCCGTCACCACGGCAACAGAACGCGCCCTCGGAGAAGTCGCGGCGGGCAGCCGACCAATGGCAGCTCGCCTCACGCCGCCCCCCCCACCGCCCCGCGCGCTCCCTCGCGCCGCGGGCAGGAAGCCTCTGCCTCCGCGCCACTCTGCCGGGCGCGCGTCCCCGGCCCGCGCGGTGCCCGCGGCGAAGCAGACGGTGTCGGCGGCGCGGTTCCGCCGGGTGGATGTGCACGAGCGCGGCGAGAAGGATCAGAGCAGTCAGGGCTGGAAAGGACCTTAAGCTCACGTGGAGCCAACCTCCCCGCCGTGGGCAGGGTCACCTCCCACTGAACCATGGCACCCACGGCTGTGCCCAAGCGGGCCTTGAACACCGCCAGCGATGGAGCATTCACAGCTTCCCTGGGCAACCCATTCCAGTGCCTCACCGCCCTCCCAGTAAAGAACTTGCTCCTCAGATCCAATCTAAACTTCCCCTGTTGAAGTTTGAACCCGTTACCCCTTGTCCTCTCACTACAGTCCCTCATGAAGAGTCCCTCCCCAGCATCCCTATAGGCCCCCTTCAGATACTGGAAGGCTGCTATGAGGTCTCCATGCAGCCTTCTCTTCTCCAGGCTCAACAGCCCCACCTTTCTCAGCCTGTCTTCATACACGAGGTGCTCCAGTCCCCTGATCATCCTCGTGGCCCTCCTTTGGACTTGGTCCACCACTTCCATGTCCTTTTTATGTTGAGGACACCAGAACTGCACACAATACTCCAAGTGAGGTCTCACGAGAGCAGAGTAGAGGGGCAGGATCACCTCCTTCGAACGGCTGGTCACGCTCCTTTCGATGCGGCCCAGGATGTGGCTGGCTTTCTGGGCTGCGAGCGCGCACTGCAGCCGGCTCATGTTCAGTTTCTCCTCAACCAACACCCCCGAATCCTTCTCAGCAGGGCTGCTCTGAATCTCTTCTCTGCCCAACCTGTAGCTGTGCCTGGAATTGCTCTGACCCAGGTGCAGGACCTTGCACTTGGCTCAGTTGAACTTCATAAGGTTGGCATCAGCCCACCTCACAAGCATGTCAAGGCCCCTCTGGCCGGCATTCCTTCCCTCCAGCGTACCAACCGTACCATATGAGTTACATGAGCGCAAGGTGGCACACTAATTAACAAAGAAAGGAAAAAAAATCCAGAACAAAGCCTTACATCAGGCGTTTTCCTTTTCAAAATAATAACAATCTTGGAAAAATAATCAGCTGTGCTGACTCCATTAATGAAAACAACGTCAGATAAACTCAGCAGACGTTGTGCTACCACAGGAATAAGACCACATCCTCCTCTAATATTGAATCCTGACTACAGCTGGCAGGGCAAAACTACACTTAGGTGTGGACAACTGCTTCCCTTTCACAGGAACTCCCGTTGTCAAGTTGTGCAAGGGTTTGAATATCCAGGCATCCGTATCTGAAAAAACAGACAGGAGCGGGTCTTCACGGTGGGGTCTGTAGCAAAAAGTTCTAGGCATGTTTGGGCAGTGAGTTTTAAAAGGAAGTCGCAGTCTCGGGTGGGACATTTGTTCGCACTACTGAGGTACCTCAGTAAGAGAGAAATAAGAATGGAAACTGCTAAAAATCAAAACTATGTTGGCCATGTTGGGGAATGCACATAAATATGCTTTCTTGGAATCTAAAGTGGATATATGAATGTACTTTAAGACAGAATGAGTTGTCTTAAGACTACTTGTTGTAGACCATCCTGTTCAAGGACACCTTTGACTGACTGATTCACATTATTTGAGCTCTTTGCAAGTTCTCACTGAAGACGGAAAGAAAATTTCCCCAGGTACACGACAATTAACACATAAGAACCACAAATGAGCAGTCTGGCAACCCACCCATACAGAGCAGGAAAAACTGCACTGTTAGGGGAATGACATTTAAAATAGCCGTTTGGGGCAAAGCATCCTTGCAAAGGATGCAAATTTTAGCCATTCAAAATTTTTCATTTAAAAAAGTATCTTAATGAAAGTAAGTAAAATAAATCATACATGAAAGACTACTGGCTGAAAGTCACAATGTATATGCATACAGCTCTTGGATTCTCTTTGGAAATCAACATGCTCAGGCTGCAAGAGATCTCACGGCACACTGTCACTTGGCAAGTCAGCTCCTCTCTAAAGTTATTAGAATCCACACAAACTTGATGTCCTTTCCTATTTTGTTCTTCAAAGATACGTACGTCAACAATTTAGAATCCAAAGCTGAAGGCATAGAAAGAATTACCCACTCAAAAGAAGGAATTCCTCAACATTTTTGTAGTCTCTCATATATGCAAGTTTTATTGCTCTCATGTTCTGCATCTGAATTGGTACGGACTGACAGGTAAAGCTCACAGTGGTAAACCTCACTGCACAGCCTGCTCTTTCCTCACCTGACTTCTTCCCTGACCGGGAAGTTGCTACACTTGAGCAACCACGGCTATTACCACAATCACAGCAGGCCTGGCAGCTGGGCATTTCAACACCGCTAGGAACTGAGCCTCAAAACAAATCATTTAAAGCAAGGAGTGCTATACTGCCTTTCAGATACAAAAGAAGAGCACAGATAACTTATCTCTGCCTTGGTTCCTTCTCTGCCTAGTGGGGAGAGCCAAAGTTAAAACCTATGAGTTCTTATGCTGCTCTTCTGTACTAATGAACATTAAGCAGTTCTTGTGCTGTCTTCAAAAAAACTATGACTGCATGTTCATGTGAACTAATAGAAGGGTAGAGTGAAATCTTCCTTATGGCTGTACAATCCTTGTTTCAAATCAGCAGCCCCCAAAAAGCAGAATTAGGTCTGGAAATCTCAGTATCCAGAAAAACATAAGCATCTCTTTTAGATTCTTATGGGCTTTGCAGCCCATGCATTCTGGGCTTTTTTGGGGGAGAACAATATTAATTGTCTTGCGTCAGTCCCAGTTTGGTTTCTTAACAATCAGACACGGCACACTTTCTCTACCTGGTGACCATGCTTTAATGAGACTCGGGATGCGGGCAGCATGCCTTTACGCATTTCATGTTTACGTGGAAATTGTGGATTTGGCAGTATCATTGACGTCCGCCCATCGGGTTATTAAGTTCATGTGCACTAAATGTAATGGAAGGAATTCCTGACAACATCCCCTATCATGTAAACAACGGCTTAGTTTTCATTCCACTGGCTCTTACCTGACAAGGAGAAGCTCTAGTACTTCCTTAGCGGAAGCAAAAGCCCTGTCCTGTATGTAAACAGAAACGTATCCATGTAAGCAAAATCATTACCCTCAAAAGATGTTATAAGGTTTTCTACGGGCTTCTCAGGAGTTCCAGTTGTTATCTTCCTGGTGTTGCTGACAGGATGTTCTTTCATCCAGTCTTCTTCAACCTACAAAGTTGAAAGAAACACAAAGCAAAACAATGAGACACAAGTCAGATCCCTGACAAGGCTTTCACAATGAAACACAGATTAAATCCCATCTTTTCACAGGAATAGTACATCTTTAATTACTGCATTATTTTGGCTCCCCAAACGCCAAATCCTCTATCAAATAATGGAGGCTTTTAGGAAGTTTATCTTTAAGATACTTCTCTGACATGCTCCATGTAAGATTTTATAGCCCGACTGCTATCCTGGAGAAGAGAAGGCTGCGTGGAGACCTCCTAGCAGCCTTCCAATATCTGAAGGGGGCCTATAGGGATGCTATAGGGATGCTGGGGAGGGACTCTTCATTAGGGACTGTAGTGAGAGGACAAGGGGTAACGGGTTCAAAGTTAAACAGGAGAAGTTTAGACTGGATATGAGGAAGAAATTCTTTACTGTAAGGGCGGTGAGGCACTGGAATGGCTTGCCCAGGGAAGTTGTGAATGCTCCATCGCTGGCGGTGTTCAAGGCCCGGTTGGACAGAGCCCTGGCTGCCATGGTTTAGAGGGAGGTGTCCCTGCCCACGGCATGGGCATTGGAACTAGATGATCTCAAGGTCCTTTCCAACCCTACCTATTCTATGATTCTATGATCTTACGATCCAATCACACATTAGTAACTAAAAGAATATCCACTATCCTACAAAGAATAATATTACCGGAGGGAACAACAGTGGTAATCCGGTGTCTCACTTAACTTCTGAATAAAGATGAAAACTGACCGCAACTTCAGCATCGGCACTTGTGATTCCCTTGCTGAAAATACCATACCAACTTTGGCTCACCACACAGAATGTAAGGTCATGAACACATCTGGATGCAAAACATTTCATGATACTTTTGCAAGGAGTTTGTCAAAGTCATCTTGCAAACGTGTCATTATAACATTTCAATGTTCTCTTACAGTTTCCAGAAAGTACAATATTTGTCAACAAATCTAGGGTTGGTGTTGGGGATGTGTGTGTTTTTTAAACAGCAGTTGGTTTGGACGCTTACATCCTGCTTTAAGTCTGAAGGAGCTAGAAACATTCCTTTAAACTCTACCACTATTTAGAGGACAGTTCAGAAAATTATTTTTGTGAGCCGCTTAAATACTTTTTTGTTAAGTAGGTGTGATAAAAAAGCTTTAAAAATGGGATTATAAATGAAAACATCACCAAGAGCAACCTAACAGAAAATTCCTCTCTACCTTTTGAGTTGGCTGTCTCTGGGAAGGACCTTTCAGACCACTGACGAAGGAAAGGCTGAACTCTACAGAGGCAGCATGGGGGAGGTGTGCAGTTCCCCTCCCATTGTTGCAGATTAGCAACCCATGTACTACATCCGCAGCTTGAGGAAAATGCGCTGTGACGCATCTGTGCTTTTGCCTTGATACAAATACGTGGCGTGAATAAGACAGATCTGTATTCCACAGCCCCGTGGGCCAAAGGCACAAATGCTACCTGTTGACATTCAATGGGATTATAAA
The DNA here is from genome assembly GCA_028858755.1 of Ara ararauna. Taxonomy (NCBI): domain Eukaryota; kingdom Metazoa; phylum Chordata; class Aves; order Psittaciformes; family Psittacidae; genus Ara; species Ara ararauna. Next base: position 48,527,559 of record CM054382.1, read on the forward strand.
TTAGAAACTCCACCATCTCCTAAATTAACGATATATCCTAGCAAGAGGGAGCAGAGACTCAAGATCAAAAAAAACCCCAACAAAACAGTTCACGTTCTGAACAGTACAAAAGTAGGCTGCTACCCAAATAGAAACATACAGAATTGCAGCCACTACCTCATAAATAGCACCCCAAACAATTGCTTTTCCCAAAAAAACCCACTGGTTTGCACTTTTTTCCCAGCGCAAAGATTATCTGTTGAGATTCTGAAAGCAAGAATTGTGGAATGAAACCAATGTAATAGATTTTCATTAGGCAGACTGGAATAAAGCCCTGAAAGAAAACAACTGGGATGAAGAAAAAGTAAATGAGATACCAAATAGTCTTCAGGCTTAGTCATTTAAAACATTACCACAAAATTAGTCTCAAGATAGTGAAACTAGTCTCTCTGCAACACCATTTCTACTCATTTTGACAGATTTTCAAATGCTTCTCACTTGCCTTGAAACTTACAGCTTTTCCAGACGGGGAGTTTTCCACTCCAGCTATTGTTATTGACTTCAGGGACAGACACCCTGTGCTGGAAGAAAACTACCTAGAGTGCAGTAACTTGGAATTTAACTAAAACCAAGGCGCTCCAATAAGGAAGAACTGCTTCATTTCACTCTTTGCCTAACTGTGAAAATGTGAATAACCTTAAACCTTCTGAAAGTAAGAATGGGATTTTTTTGTCATTTTACCCTTATTATTTGGATATTGCTTCCTTACACACACAGGCTCTCAAGCAGAGGCCCTCACATTTCCTCATTTTGGATGCTGCCAAAAAATCAGAATTCTGCATGTTGACTGCACCAATCTCAGAAGCCAGAACGGCTTTAAGACTTTTCCTATGATTGGACAACTAGGGGTATTCCTGGATTTCCAAACCTCCACCCTTCCCTACCCCTCCCCTCCCCTCCCCTTCCCTTCCGTTTCCTATCATATAAATAACCTCTCTTGGCAGCAACCCAGAGCTTCCAGGACCAATGATGCCCCTCAGAGGAAAGAGATTTCAGTTCTACTCTGACCTAAAGAGAACCCTGTGTACTTCTGAAAACATGGGAAGGAGAGCTTCTAAGCACTATCTGTAGGCAGGACAGAATCTGCTTGTAGTTCTTGACTTCGATTTCAGCACTGCTGTATTGCTCCATGTCATGGAACTTTGCAAGAAATGGATACGATAAAAATCTCAGGGCAGACACATAACAGTTTAAAATACCAGCCTGGATACTACATCAAACCAAGTTCTTATATTCTTGCCTTTCATCCCAAAGAAACTATAGAAACATAACTAAAGGATAATGGAAGTTATAGCCACTTCCTGAAGATCTGGCTCAAACTGCCACAGCAGCACTGATTCCAGGGAAGTGAGGACATTTTAGATCAGCTGGGGCCTTGGCCTGACAGGGGCGAAGGCGCTCAGCAGCATGCCACGGTCCGTGCGGGTGCGTTTAAGCTCCTTTTACTCACCGCTGAAACCATCTCTGTGTGCTTTCAAATGCACCTTTGAAATACAGTACAGAGCTGTAACTCTTGTAGAAATGCAGACCCTTAATTTCTCATCCGGCTGAGAAAGCAACGCAAAACTAAAATACCCAAAGCTGTGTCCATTCAAGTTTGGGGGAACTTTCTGCTAACTTCTGAGATCCCTTCATTAGTCAAAATTCATTAGTCAAAACACCATGACTACTTGTTTGGGAGACCAGAGACCCATTCCCAACTGCAGAAAATCAGCCATGGCACAGCCCGAAACAACTCAGTCGAATTCCCAAATGCAAAAATTAGTCGGCTTTTCTAAAGCAGTACCATTACAGTACCAGGGAAAGTCTTTTTCTGCTCAGCGGCTGTAAAGTTTTGTAACCTTAAAATTCTTAGGATGAAAAAACATAAAAAATAAAGCACGGGGAAGCATGGGGATGATGTTTTATTCCTGTTTCTGTAGAAATGGTCTCTGCCACCCAGGGGGGAGTATCTACGCTCAAGCAAGTGATGTGATACACGTAAAAAAAGACCCAAATGCAAAAGCGGTAAATAGTTCATCTCTGCTTTTAAGATGGACCAGAGGAAGCATACCTGTGAACGCTGTGGAAAAGAGAGGCCTGAGTCTGCAGGGACAGTCTGCAGTCATTGTGCTGTCCCATCCATTAGTGTCTGTGTAAGAGCTCCCTGGGCACGGGTAATCCCTCCCATCTGCTCTCCAGTAGTTCGATGGGCAGTTCCTCTGCGGTTGCCATGATCTTTAACCACCACAACTTCCGTACAAACGCTCCTGCGGCAGCAGTGATGGAGGGGAGCTGCAGATCACACCTTTCCACAGCAGCAGCAGTTTGCATCGTCTTCAGCCCTAGGAAGCTCCCCCATCTTTCCCACAGCTCCGTCCCTTGCCGTGAGATGAGCCCTGGAGCTCAGACACAGCGGCCGCGCCTCTCCGCTGCCTGCGGGGCTGCGCGGCCCTGCGGCGAGGCGGGGCCGGAGCGCAGCGCGAGGCGGGCATCGCCCACCGCCGCCTCCCCCCTGCGTCTGCCCCTCGCCGGAGGGAAAGAGCGGGACCCCCCGCGCCGGCGGCAGGCCGGGGGTTTGTGTTAGCTGGGGCCTTGGTCTGCCGCAGGGGAGGGCGCTCGGCAGCGCGGCACGGTCCGTGCGGGTGCGTTTAAGCTCGTGCTACTCACCGCTGGAACCGCCTGCGTGTGCTTTCAAATGCACCTTTGAGAAACGGTACAGAGCTGCAACTCTTGCAGAGATGCAGACCCTTAATTTCTCACCCGGCTGAGAAAGCGATGCAAAACCAAAATACCCAAAGCTGTGTCCATTCAAGTTTGGGGGAACTTTCTGCTAACTTCTGAGATCCCTTCAGGACTCAAAACACCATGACTATTCGTCTGGGAGACCAGAGACCCGTGCCCAACAGCAGAGAAAAAGCCGTGGCACAGCCTGAAATAACTGTTAAATGTCCAGCTTCTGAGGCCATAAGCAAAGATCCTTATTTCTGGACTAAGAATCATCTGATCCAGGGCCACAAGTGCTCAAATCTTTTTTACACCTCAAGACAAGGGGAGGAGTCAACGCAAGGAGATGTTCCAGGTGATCCAGGCAGACAACTTCAGTGTTTTGGTGGCTTTTAAATAGCGAGAGCAGTCAGTGCGGAAAGTTAATATCCTAACAAAGTCCGTAGAATTCTGCTCCCTGGTGCAGGCTCCGCAGTTCATGAGCAGCCTTCCCAAATGTCACTGTGCCAGCTTTACTTACCCCTAGCTGTGGGAGCTTCACGACCGCTTTTCTGACTTACTGAAGTGAAGTAGTGGAGAAAAATGGCTTGTGGGTCCTGCGAGTGATGTGCATTTGGTGTTACCTGTGCTGTTTGTAAAGGAGGCAAAGTTAAGGTGAGCAGGAAGGGCTGTCCTTCAGACAAACAGAGGGAAAGTGAAGAAGTATAGCTGGTTGCTTTTGGCGGTTGCTTCTGCAGGAGAGACGGGCTGAGAAAACTGCCTTTCCCACCATTTCCAGACCAGCACAGCAGATACCAGATGCCTGTAGCTTTCCTTTTAGGGATGTTTCTGGTTTGAAGTTCTTGGCAGCGCTGAAAAAGATGGCACTGTGTTGGCAGACTAAGCAAAGCATTTTTAAATTCAGCCCTGAGAGCATGAGGGGCATCAAATCAGAGAGACAAATGGCAGAGGCAGCAAGAGCTGAAACTGGAGCCTTGGGAGGCAGAGGCGAGATGGGGTCCTGACTTTCAGGGACAGGACATGGAAATACTGGCTCCAGAGGAGAACCGAAGGTTAAGCCTGGCTAGCAAAGCAGGCTCCCTCCAATCTACTTGCCCCGCTTGTTCCCTCTGACAGCGCTCCCAGAAATGCAGCATCCAGTGAGTGGACTCTGTCGGGCCCCTTGCACTCCTATGCAAGGTAGCATTTAGCCAGCCAGGTGTCCTGAGCTTCCTTTCAGCCTGAGGTTCTGAAGAACTGAAGCCAGTCAGCAGGAAGGTCTGCTCACAGGGCCCCGGGGGAAATAGAAGTCGCCTAAATGGGGCTGTGGGTTTAGGGCATAGGTGTGAATGCTGGTCACTGCCTGACAAAGGCTGATCATTATACAACTATCTATGCCTTTTCTTTCCCTGGTAGCAATCCTTTACTTGATTACAAAAACAGAGGCCAAGAACAAGTCTACCTCCCCATTTTAAGGTGGTTTTACCATTCTAAAGCAGCTTTTATCCCAGAAGGAACAGAAACACTGGTGGGAATCTATACAGATCAACTGTGTTTAAGCCAGCAGAGGATAAGAAGAGAGCTCAGTGGTCCAGATAAGATTAGTTGATTAGATCAGTGCCAAATCCATGAATGTCAGCAGGTAGTATTTTTTAGTATGCCATCTACCTAAATGGCAGCTGACAGCTGAATGTGTCTTGGCAAGTAGTGTAGCCTGCAATTTACTGCAGAGCTTCAAGTGGAAGAAACTTTGGGAGGGGCATTAATGCAGACAATTCTGCTCTGCTATAGATACCAAGGATTACGGGGACTAACACCTGGTATGTTGATGCATTCATGTAGTGTCTGCTTTTCATTTATTTCCTAGAGGGAGGGGGTGGCTGTGCTTGTTTCGTTAAAATTAACGAGCTGAGTGCCTGGGCCCGCATTTGACCTACTGTGCGCTGTTGGAGCTGGGCATGAGACTTGGCTTCTCCACCCTGGAGGCATCGTTCCAGACTTCCTGGGATCTGACAGAGACTCCTTGCAAAGCGCAGACAAAAGCTTCCATCACCCCTGGGCACGCTGGATTTGTTTGAACTTTTCCCTCTCTAAGGCTGCCTGCTCTGCTAGACCTGCACCCCTCTGTGCCCAGGTGCAAGGCAGGACCTCCTTTCCCTTTCCCGCAGGAGGACTGCTTCCCTTTCATCTGAACCAGTTCACCCCTCTCAGGTGTGTAACAAATGCAGCCTTCCTTTGCTCAGGGGGGAGTCCTGCCTGCCCACTCATGAGGAAAAATGCTTCCACCCTTCACTGAGAACTTTGAAACCTCTGTGTTTCCCCTACCTTTGAGCCCCATTTATAGAATCATCGACTGATTTGTGTTGTAAGGGACCTTAAAGATCCATGTGGTTGCAACCCCCTTGACACGGGCAAGGACACCTTCCGCTACATCAGGTTGCTCAAAGCCCTGTCCAGCTTGGCCTTCAACACTTCCAGGGATGGGGCAGCCACAGCTTCACTGGGCAACCTGTGGCAGTATCTCACCACCCTCATAGTGAAGAACTTCTTCCTAATGTCTAAATCTCCTTTCTTTCATGTTAACGCTATTCCCCCTTGTCTTGTCACATTCCGCCACCCATCCCCTGTTTGGAGGCCGTTGCTGAGCCGCGGGTGTGTGCAGGGAGAGAGGCCCCACGTCCTAGGATTGCTGCTGCATCTCCTTCATCACAGCTGCAGGTGGAAGCCCATTGCATCACTCTCAAGCGGCTTACTGAGAGGCTGAAAAGCTGTTGCTGCTTTTGGCTCTGGGTTTGTGAAGGGATTGTCAGGTGAGGTGCCAGGTCTGAGCAGTGCAGGTGGGGTTTTGGGGATGGGGGTTCCTGTGGTCCTCCCCAGGTACCCGCAGGAGTCCTGCTGTATGTGTCTGTGTATCAGAGACTGCTTTTGCTAAAGGGCAGTTATGCCTCTGCTGTATGACTGGTTTTGTAGCAGGAAGGCAAAGGCTGAAAAAGACCCTTCATCTGTTCTAAGAGGAGGGTTTCCAGTCTCTGCTAGGGGAAAACTGATGGCAGGGTCAAAATACCTGCTGTTAAGGAGCAAGTAGAAATTGATTTCATGGGAGAGGTCACTTGCTGCTGGTCAAATAAGCCGGAAAATGGCACTGTGGTGTTTTTTGATTGCTTGCTTATGAAGCAGACCTTCTTGGGACTGAGGTCCTGGCATAAGCTGGATTGCGGTGACGTAGCAACAAAGCAGTGAAATCTGCTGTTAAAGGTCTGATTCTAATTCCCTTTTTTGTGTGATCCCCAGCAATACAGATGTTCGTCTGCAACCGTGAACGCTATGGTTTCCTTCCCATGTCCCTGAAATCACAGCAGACACTGCAAGAAGAAACTGAGAACTTTGTGCACACGCTAATCGAGGCTATGAGTAAGTTGCTGTGCCCTGCCATGATGGACACCCCACACGCCAGCCCTCACACGCAGTACCCCCAGTTAATGTTTGTGGAGCTGTCTCGCTAGCAGCCCAGCTTTCTTCCCCTTGGGAGCCTGCATCCTGATCCGATCGTTCTCATGCGGTTTTGAGATGCGGTTTTCCATTTTCTCTCCGGGAATGTAATCACTTCACAGTCAAGTGAACCCCATTCACGAAATGCCTCAACTTCCCCAGATCAAAAGCAAAGATGCATCTTTAAGGTGGAGCAGATGCTGCAGGACCCAGGTTTTTGTCATGATGTCTGTCTGGCACATGGCTGCTGCCTTCTGCTTTGCACCGTGGATGCTTTCTCCTGTACCTGCTCCTGGCCTGACTTCACATCTCGGCTCCTTGGGGCTTTCGGCCCAGTGATGAGAACACGTGGTGATACCTTGTATCGATGCAACATGTACGTGAAGGTGATGCTTGGGACCTCTCCTCTCTTTTAGTCAATGGGCCATTCATCACCTAGAGGACCTGGGTTCTCCCAGCTGCTGGGCTGCTAGCCATTTCCCTCAGAGTATATTATCTTTTCACGTAGTTAGCTCTTTCCTCATCCCTCATCTTTTGGTCTTCAATCTTTTTCAAGGAGAAAATAGCTGGTTTTTATTTGGGGAGAAATGCTGAGCTCAGGGGAGCAGAACGGAAAGGGCTCGGGATGTGCTCTTTCCCTCTGGTGTTTGCTCTAGAGACACGAGGCCAGTCAGGTGTGTGGGCACTTAGTACCTACTGCAAGAGCCATGTTTAGAAGCGTAGACTTGTGTGCAAGGGCAGTGCCCAGCAAATCTTTGGGCTTCCTGTCTTGAGGGTATGGATGCTTGAATCCAGCCAGGAGGAGATGGAGAAGTTGGGCTGAAAAGCAGGTTATTTCCCCAGTTCTCGTGTGTTTCGTCTACATAGAATCATAGAAGAGTTAGGGTTGGAAAGAACCTTAAGATTTTGTAGCTCCAACCCCCCTGCCATGGGCAGGGACACCTCCCACTAAACCATGGCACCCAAGGCTCTGTCCAAGCCAGCCTTGAACGCCCCCAGGGATGGAGCATTCACAACTTCCCTGGGCAACCCATTCCAGTGCCTCACCACCCTCACAGTAAAGAATTAAGGGGAGCCTTTGTTTTCCTGGTGTATCCTGCTCCATCTGCTTATAGGAATCATAGAGTTTGAACCTGATTTGGCTCTGTGTGTTTGAGTGTCTGTGTTGAGGACAGAGCTGGTGTAGTTTTTTCCATGTTGTCCTTTGTGGCTGCACTTTATTTATCCAATTTATTATTTTTGCCTTTGTACTGAGCTGGAATTTGATCTGCTTCTTACCGGGGTGCACTTGCTTGCCGGGGACTGAAAAATATCCCTGACCCTCTGCAGTGTACCTGCAAATGAGGGCTTAAGTCCTGTGCCCTCCACCGGAGAGTCTGTCTCCTCAAGGCCTAGACGGAGCCCTGCCCAGACCCCTCTATCCCCAGTGCTGGCTCTCTGCTAGGCTTTCTGCTGTGGCAGGGGTAGCCGTGGATTTTCAGTGCCCGAAGTAATGACAAAAGTCCTTTCTTTACTGTGTCCTTGTACTTGAATGGTGGCCCCACTGATAATACTAAATCGAGGCAGTGTCAGCATCGTGGAGAAATATGTGGGTCAGTGTTCCTCGAGGACTGAGGCTGGAGACGGCCATGATACTCTGTGTTTAATATAAATCAAAGCATCCTATATCTATCTTTGTAAGTTACAGACTTTGCTGTGACTGGTCTCCCCTCACCTTTATTGACCCTCAAAGAGCAAGTTTCCCCCGTGAGCATCCGTGAAAAATGGTTTTAAGATCGAGACCTAGCCTCTAAGCTTGCAACTCAAAACCAACTGCCTTTATTTGGCAAATTCTAAGTAACCTGAATGAAAACACACCCAATATTTTCAAAAGATGTGCTTTCCCAATGGGGCTGCTGGAGCAGAGTGGATCAGGACTCCCTTTTCTTTCTCAGTCCCAAACTGGGAGGCTGATGGCTTTCTCTTCTACCCAGATTTTCATGATCAATCTGAAGCGTCAGAAAGCCAGGCGGGATTGGAGGCTGCGGACTGTCTGTGGGCAGGAGATTGCAGTCAAGATAGCGGAGGCTGCGGGTGGAAAGTGAGTTTAGGCTGGGGTTGTCGTTTGCAAGGAGCGGGTTGTGCAGAACTGCTTCACACCATCTCCTTGGATGCCCTGACCTCCCTTCCTGGTGGGGAAGGCTGGGCTGAGGGGAGAGGTGAATTCCACTTTCATCTACCTAACAGTCTGTTTGGGGCAGTTTTGCTCTCTTTCTTTCTTCTTCTGCAATTTTTCAGTTTCCATGAGAGAACCGGGGCAGGGTGGTTCAGACCAAGGTGAAAATGGGGTTAAAATCCTGCTGATTTCTGTGCACTGTAACGCTGGCACACCGTTCAAAGGAGTCAGCAGTAAAAGAGAGCAATTATCTCCTGGGAAGGCTGTCCACCCTAGTGCTGCAGAGCTGTTGTGTGACAGCGTTAACCTTGACACAGCCCTTTCCAAGTTTGCTCGAAGGTGTGTTAAGGCCTTTGTATAATGAGAAATCAAAGCAGAAACTTGGTCTGGGAGTTGCAAAAGGCCTGCGGGCGATAGGAACCCCCATGCCATCTAGCGGTCTTGAAGACCTCGGCACCCGCCAAGCCCTCTCAGGGAAACAATCTGAGCCAAGCGCCTGACCCAGCGATGGTTCCACAAGAAGCTGTTAGCAGAGTTAAGGCTATGATTTGTCGGCTTGATTTGGAAATGGAAATCAGTAAGTTAATTTTTGTCGGGGTTTTTGAGTGAAACAAGTGCAGGCATTTCTCAAGATAGAGGTTTTCTTTGACCATGAGCAGCTGCTCACCTTAGTCATCCAGCGACTGGTGATGAATCCTTACAAGGATCCTCTAATTCAGCTTATTCCACCTATCCAGCCGAATTGGGTACGCCACCGGACTTCTGCAACTATCTTCAGCCTGCGATTCTCTTCAACCCGCATTGGGCGCCATTTGTGGTATATGGTGTCATGGACTCCATGGGGGTACAGAAGCGTTTAGTTAACAAAGTCGCTTGGTTATACACGTTAAGCTTACAAGGGTGTTATGGTAAATAACCAATAAAAACCGGCTGCAGAAATATTCCTCTACAGGTTACTCTGTCACCATTTTTCATGACAATTTCCTTCTTATTGTTTTTAGCTGATATGTGCTTTAGATGCAACAATCTATGTTATTGCTTAAGCAATCATCGCTCTTACAAGTTGCGTTTCCTTTTACAACTACATAGCAGTTAAGCACAAGATATCTTCTGCTCCCAGAACTTCCTATTTGAAACAATCTGTGAGGAACAAACATTATTTTTCTCCTTGGTCCACTCAAGCCAGCACTTTGTGCTTAGCCTGACATGTGCAGCTGCATTGTGTTCTTAAAATGGTCCTCAACAGCCCTGCTCTCAGGAAATGATGCTATCGAGGAGCTGGTTTGGATGCTTGGGGTGGCTGAGTTTAGTTAACTTTGATTTCCTGAAGCAGAGCAGTAGCAGTTTATTAAAAGCATCTTGACAACAGCATTGGGGTGGGTGGTTGGTTTGGGGTTTCTTTGTGAGCATGTTTTTTTTCTTCTAGTTGACTCTGGGAGTGAGTGGTACAAGGGGCATGACGGTGGTTTCAGGGGAGGAAGGGAACAACTAAAGAATACCTGAATTAACTGAACAGGTCAGTTTCAGAGCAGATACAGCTTCCATCTAGCTGCTTGTTCTTTTACTATATGCATACCTGAGTGCACATATAGACAGAGTTTTCATTTGCAAGACCTGGTGGATGGCCAGTTGTGGCAATGGAGGCACGGACACCATTTGCAGTTACAAACAAAATCCTTTATTGAGTGAGAATACAGGCTTTTATAGTATTCAGACTAGTGGTTAGTAGTGGATAGCTCCTGCAGTACTTTTCCACCACTACGCAATCATGCACTCTCTCAGCCAATCACCTTACTGTCCACACGCGCTTGCTAAAGCAATAATTTCTAAACATAGCTCTCTGTTATCACTATCACTACTAGTTACATCGTTATTTCACTTTACCTTGGCCCATGCTACCCCATGCTACCCTATCCTATAATATGATATTTTTCAAGTACAATAAAAAAAAAATAAACAAATAAAAATAATAAATAAATAAATAATAATAATTAATGAATTTTCCAAGGCCACAAGAAAGAGCGCCCTCTTCATTCTTGTCCTGGCATGAGCTCTGCAGAAAAGGGGAAAGAAAGAAATCAAGCTTCAGTTTCCATCAAAAGACAAGTAACAATTTGATGAAATAGCTCTCAAAACTTTCTATTTACAAACATAACTTTCTTTTTCCCTTCTCCTTGTGCCCTTTGGCTTTGGTCACACATACATTGCACCTATGCCTTTTCTGGCCTTGCTACACTATGCTTAAACAGTAGAAATCTCTGTTGACTATGAGGATTTTCATCTCTTTAGTTTTGATTCTAGGCTCTTTTTCAACAGTCCTTTAAAAAAGAAATACTTTTTTCCCTCCCCTACAAGTCTGTAACACTCTGCTGTCCTTTCAGCCAAGCAATCCCAAGAGGACTCTGCCCTTAATAATTATGTCGCACTGTCTATGAGGTAGGATACTAGGAGTACTGCCCACTCAACCTGGGGCCTCCTATTCCTCTGAGCAGAGTTTTGCCACCTAGCCCTCTATTCGTACCTGAGTAGTCCAAAGCCTAAGGACTGTGTCCCTCCCACCCCAACCACTCAGTTATAATCAGGTGGCACGGCTTAAGCTTGACTCATTCACTTTAGCCATACATAGTTTCCAGAAAGAGTAAATGAACTTGCAATTTAAATGCTGTTCCTACAACAAATCCTAGGAATCACGTTTTCAGCAGCGTCAGGTATGTTCCAGACCACAATTAAAATGTCCAAAACTAACTGCATCGCTTAGATTTAAAACGTGAGGGAAATGACCAGAAAGCAATCTTCTGAAGTGAGAATCCCAAAGCAAAGTCAGGCATTTCTGAACATGGTGCATAAACACAACACTCTTAACCTCCAAGAGGTCATTAAAGTAACAGGGATAAATTAATCCTAAAATCCTTGTATTATTAGCATAGCTGATCTTCTTCGTTCTTTGGGTTTCTGGCTTTTGCTTTTTCTTTTTATTCTAAATGACCCATATTAAACTTGCAAACTATGTCCCCGTTTCTTGTGGGACGCACTTCAAAGGACTCCGAAATTCCTGGACCTCATGTCAAGCAGCCTGGTGAATGCCACTCATATAGGAGAGGTCTTCTGGATGCTGTACACTGTTGAACACCATGCACAGATTTCTCAGCCAGATCTGAAACAAATTCTCGCACACTGGGATGGGCAGATGGGCACTCTGTGAGATTCTCTGGTCCCACATCACAGTGCTGTTCAGCCAAGCCAACAAAGGCTTCCTTCCCACTAGCGTAACAGAGCATAGGTTGCAGATCAGCTCAGAGCAAAGACGTGAAAAACAATCTCATGTTCCAGTTGCCTTGGGCTACTGACTCTGGTTTCAGCACTGCTGTATTGCTCCGTGCCATGGAACTTCACAGGAAACGGATATGAGAAAAATCTCAGGGCACTTCAAGAATAGTTTAAAATACCAACCTGGATACTACATCAAACCAACTTCTTGCCTTGGATACCAAAGAAAATTACATAAACATTAACTAAATAATAATGAAAGTTAGAGCCACTTCCTGAAGACCTGGCTCAAACTGCCAGAGCGGCACCGATTCCAAAGAAGTGAGGACATTTTAAATCAGCTGGGGACTTGGCCTGACAAAGCTGAAGGTGCACAGCAGCATGCCACATTCAGGGCGTGTGTGTTTAAGCTCGTTTTACTTACTGCTGAAGCCGTCTGCATGTGCTTTCAAACACACCTTTGAGAAACAGTACAGAGCTGTAACTCTTGTAGAAATGCAGACCCTTAATTTCTCATTGGCTGAGAATGCAATACAAAACCAAAACACCCAAACCTGTATTCATTCACTTTTTGAGGAACTTTCGGCCAACTGTTGAGATCCCTTCGTTAGTCGAAATCCCATGACTATCTGTTTGGGAGACGTGAGGCAGGTTCCCAACAGCAGAAAATAAACCATGGCACAGCCTGAAATAACTGTTAGATATTCAGCTTCTCAGGCCATAAGCTAAGATCCTTATTTCTGGACTAAGAATCATCTGACCCATGCTCACAACTGCTGAAATCCTATTTTCCCATGAAGAAAAGAGGAGGAGGCAACACCAGGAGAGAGTTATTTCAGATGACCCAGGCAGACAACTTCAGCATTTTGCTGGGTTTTAAATAGCGAGAGCAGTCAGTGCTGAAAGTTAATACGCTAACAACGCACGTGAAATTCAGCTCCCTGGAGCAGGCTCCCAAGTCCATGAGCAGCCTTCAAAAGGCCACTGTGCCAGCTTTACTTACCCCTGGCAGTGGTGGCTCTTCTTCGGCAGCGTTCTCAGTCTGCGCTCTTTCCAGGCTGTCATTTGAAAGAGCGCCTTCTTCTTCCTCCTCCTGAATAGTGCTCTGCCAGGAAAAGAGGAAAGAAAGAAAAATAAGAGAAAGGAGCGTTTCCCCTCTTCTGCTAACCACAATCTATCCCAAAGCAATTATATAAACATAACAACATGGACAGTTACAGCCACCTCCTGTAGATCTGCCTCAAACTTCCACAGCAGCAGCGATTGCGGGGAAGAGACGACAGAATCACTGAATGATCAAGGTTGAAATGACCTGAAGATCATCTAGTTGCAAGCCTCCCTGCCACAGGCAGGGATGCCACATGCTAGACCATGTCGCCCAAGGCTCTGTCCAGCCTGGCCTTCAGCACTGCCAGGGATGGCGCATTAACGCTTCTTTGGGAAACCTCTTCCACTGCCTCACCACCCTCACAGTAAAGTAACAATTTGATGAAATAGCTCTCAAAACTTTCTATTTACAAACATAACTTTCTTTTTCCCTTCTCCTTGTGCCCTTTGGCTTTGGTCACACATACATTGCACCTATGCCTTTTCTGGCCTTGCTACACTATGCTTAAACAGTAGAAATCTCTGTTGACTATGAGGATTTTCATCTCTTTAGTTTTGATTCTAGGCTCTTTTTCAACAGTCCTTTAAAAAAGAAATACTTTTTTCCCTCCCCTACAAGTCTGTAACACTCTGCTGTCCTTTCAGCCAAGCAATCCCAAGAGGACTCTGCCCTTAATAATTATGTCGCACTGTCTATGAGGTAGGATACTAGGAGTACTGCCCACTCAACCTGGGGCCTCCTATTCCTCTGAGCAGAGTTTTGCCACCTAGCCCTCTATTCGTACCTGAGTAGTCCAAAGCCTAAGGACTGTGTCCCTCCCACCCCAACCACTCAGTTATAATCAGGTGGCACGGCTTAAGCTTGACTCATTCACTTTAGCCATACATAGTTTCCAGAAAGAGTAAATGAACTTGCAATTTAAATGCTGTTCCTACAACAAATCCTAGGAATCACGTTTTCAGCAGCGTCAGGTATGTTCCAGACCACAATTAAAATGTCCAAAACTAACTGCATCGCTTAGATTTAAAACGTGAGGGAAATGACCAGAAAGCAATCTTCTGAAGTGAGAATCCCAAAGCAAAGTCAGGCATTTCTGAACATGGTGCATAAACACAACACTCTTAACCTCCAAGAGGTCATTAAAGTAACAGGGATAAATTAATCCTAAAATCCTTGTATTATTAGCATAGCTGATCTTCTTCGTTCTTTGGGTTTCTGGCTTTTGCTTTTTCTTTTTATTCTAAATGACCCATATTAAACTTGCAAACTATGTCCCCGTTTCTTGTGGGACGCACTTCAAAGGACTCCGAAATTCCTGGACCTCATGTCAAGCAGCCTGGTGAATGCCACTCATATAGGAGAGGTCTTCTGGATGCTGTACACTGTTGAACACCATGCACAGATTTCTCAGCCAGATCTGAAACAAATTCTCGCACACTGGGATGGGCAGATGGGCACTCTGTGAGATTCTCTGGTCCCAGATCACAGTGCTGTTCAGCCAAGCCAACAAAGGCTTCCTTCCCACTAGCGTAACAGAGCATAGGTTGCAGATCAGCTCAGAGCAAAGACGTGAAAAACAATCTCATGTTCCAGTTGCCTTGGGCTACTGACTCTGGTTTCAGCACTGCTGTATTGCTCCATGCCATGGAACTTCACAGGAAACGGATATGAGAAAAATCTCAGGGCACTTCAAGAATAGTTTAAAATACCAACCTGGATACTACATCAAACCAACTTCTTGCCTTGGATACCAAAGAAAATTACATAAACATTAACTAAATAATAATGAAAGTTAGAGCCACTTCCTGAAGACCTGGCTCAAACTGCCAGAGCGGCACCGATTCCAAAGAAGTGAGGACATTTTAAATCAGCTGGGGACTTGGCCTGACAAAGCTGAAGGTGCACAGCAGCATGCCACATTCAGGGCGTGTGTGTTTAAGCTCGTTTTACTTACTGCTGAAGCCGTCTGCATGTGCTTTCAAACACACCTTTGAGAAACAGTACAGAGCTGTAACTCTTGTAGAAATGCAGACCCTTAATTTCTCATTGGCTGAGAATGCAATACAAAACCAAAACACCCAAACCTGTATTCATTCACTTTTTGAGGAACTTTCGGCCAACTGTTGAGATCCCTTCGTTAGTCGAAATCCCATGACTATCTGTTTGGGAGACGTGAGGCAGGTTCCCAACAGCAGAAAATAAACCATGGCACAGCCTGAAATAACTGTTAGATATTCAGCTTCTCAGGCCATAAGCTAAGATCCTTATTTCTGGACTAAGAATCATCTGACCCATGCTCACAACTGCTGAAATCCTATTTTCCCATGAAGAAAAGAGGAGGAGGCAACACCAGGAGAGAGTTATTTCAGATGACCCAGGCAGACAACTTCAGCATTTTGCTGGGTTTTAAATAGCGAGAGCAGTCAGTGCTGAAAGTTAATACGCTAACAACGCACGTGAAATTCAGCTCCCTGGAGCAGGCTCCCAAGTCCATGAGCAGCCTTCAAAAGGCCACTGTGCCAGCTTTACTTACCCCTGGCAGCGGTGGCTCTTCTTCGGCAGCGTTCTCAGTCTGCGCTCTTTCCAGGCTGTCATTTGAAAGAGCGCCTTCTTCTTCTTCCTCCTGAATAGTGCTCTGCCAGGAAAAGAGGAAAGAAAGAAAAATAAGAGAAAGGAGCGTTTCCCCTCTTCTGCTAACCACAATCTATCCCAAAGCAATTATATAAACATAACAACATGGACAGTTACAGCCACCTCCTGTAGATCTGCCTCAAACTTCCACAGCAGCAGCGATTGCGGGGAAGAGACGACAGAATCACTGAATGATCAAGGTTGAAATGACCTGAAGATCATCTAGTTGCAAGCCTCCCTGCCACAGGCAGGGATGCCACATGCTAGACCATGTCGCCCAAGGCTCTGTCCAGCCTGGCCTTCAGCACTGCCAGGGATGGCGCATTAACGCTTCTTTGGGAAACCTCTTCCACTGCCTCACCACCCTCACAGTAAAGTAACAATTTGATGAAATAGCTCTCAAAACTTTCTATTTACAAACATAACTTTCTTTTTCCCTTCTCCTTGTGCCCTTTGGCTTTGGTCACACATACATTGCACCTATGCCTTTTCTGGCCTTGCTACACTATGCTTAAACAGTAGAAATCTCTGTTGACTATGAGGATTTTCATCTCTTTAGTTTTGATTCTAGGCTCTTTTTCAACAGTCCTTTAAAAAAGAAATACTTTTTTCCCTCCCCTACAAGTCTGTAACACTCTGCTGTCCTTTCAGCCAAGCAATCCCAAGAGGACTCTGCCCTTACTAATTATGTCGCACTGTCTATGAGGTAGGATACTAGGAGTACTGCCCACTCAACCTGGGGCCTCCTATTCCTCTGAGCAGAGTTTTGCCACCTAGCCCTCTATTCGTACCTGAGTAGTCCAAAGCCTAAGGACTGTGTCCCTCCCACCCCAACCACTCAGTTATAATCAGGTGGCACGGCTTAAGCTTGACTCATTCACTTTAGCCATACATAGTTTCCAGAAAGAGTAAATGAACTTGCAATTTAAATGCTGTTCCTACAACAAATCCTAGGAATCACGTTTTCAGCAGCGTCAGGTATGTTCCAGACCACAATTAAAATGTCCAAAACTAACTGCATCGCTTAGATTTAAAACGTGAGGGAAATGACCAGAAAGCAATCTTCTGAAGTGAGAATCCCAAAGCAAAGTCAGGCATTTCTGAACATGGTGCATAAACACAACACTCTTAACCTCCAAGAGGTCATTAAAGTAACAGGGATAAATTAATCCTAAAATCCTTGTATTATTAGCATAGCTGATCTTCTTCGTTCTTTGGGTTTCTGGCTTTTGCTTTTTCTTTTTATTCTAAATGACCCATATTAAACTTGCAAACTATGTCCCCGTTTCTTGTGGGACGCACTTCAAAGGACTCCGAAATTCCTGGACCTCATGTCAAGCAGCCTGGTGAATGCCACTCATATAGGAGAGGTCTTCTGGATGCTGTACACTGTTGAACACCATGCACAGATTTCTCAGCCAGATCTGAAACAAATTCTCGCACACTGGGATGGGCAGATGGGCACTCTGTGAGATTCTCTGGTCCCAGATCACAGTGCTGTTCAGCCAAGCCAACAAAGGCTTCCTTCCCACTAGCGTAACAGAGCATAGGTTGCAGATCAGCTCAGAGCAAAGACGTGAAAAACAATCTCATGTTCCAGTTGCCTTGGGCTACTGACTCTGGTTTCAGCACTGCTGTATTGCTCCGTGCCATGGAACTTCACAGGAAACGGATATGAGAAAAATCTCAGGGCACTTCAAGAATAGTTTAAAATACCAACCTGGATACTACATCAAACCAACTTCTTGCCTTGGATACCAAAGAAAATTACATAAACATTAACTAAATAATAATGAAAGTTAGAGCCACTTCCTGAAGACCTGGCTCAAACTGCCAGAGCGGCACCGATTCCAAAGAAGTGAGGACATTTTAAATCAGCTGGGGACTTGGCCTGACAAAGCTGAAGGTGCACAGCAGCATGCCACATTCAGGGCGTGTGTGTTTAAGCTCGTTTTACTTACTGCTGAAGCCGTCTGCATGTGCTTTCAAACACACCTTTGAGAAACAGTACAGAGCTGTAACTCTTGTAGAAATGCAGACCCTTAATTTCTCATTGGCTGAGAATGCAATACAAAACCAAAACACCCAAACCTGTATTCATTCACTTTTTGAGGAACTTTCGGCCAACTGTTGAGATCCCTTCGTTAGTCGAAATCCCATGACTATCTGTTTGGGAGACGTGAGGCAGGTTCCCAACAGCAGAAAATAAACCATGGCACAGCCTGAAATAACTGTTAGATATTCAGCTTCTCAGGCCATAAGCTAAGATCCTTATTTCTGGACTAAGAATCATCTGACCCATGCTCACAACTGGTGAAATCCTATTTTCCCATGAAGAAAAGAGGAGGAGGCAACACCAGGAGAGAGTTATTTCAGATGACCCAGGCAGACAACTTCAGCATTTTGCTGGGTTTTAAATAGCGAGAGCAGTCAGTGCTGAAAGTTAATACGCTAACAACGCACGTGAAATTCAGCTCCCTGGAGCAGGCTCCCAAGTCCATGAGCAGCCTTCAAAAGGCCACTGTGCCAGCTTTACTTACCCCTGGCAGCGGTGGCTCTTCTTCGGCAGCGTTCTCAGTCTGCGCTCTTTCCAGGCTGTCATTTGAAAGAGCGCCTTCTTCTTCCTCCTCCTGAATAGTGCTCTGCCAGGAAAAGAGGAAAGAAAGAAAAATAAGAGAAAGGAGCGTTTCCCCTCTTCTGCTAACCACAATCTATCCCAAAGCAATTATATAAACATAACAACATGGACAGTTACAGCCACCTCCTGTAGATCTGCCTCAAACTTCCACAGCAGCAGCGATTGCGGGGAAGAGACGACAGAATCACTGAATGATCAAGGTTGAAATGACCTGAAGATCATCTAGTTGCAAGCCTCCCTGCCACAGGCAGGGATGCCACATGCTAGACCATGTCGCCCAAGGCTCTGTCCAGCCTGGCCTTCAGCACTGCCAGGGATGGCGCATTAACGCTTCTTTGGGAAACCTCTTCCACTGCCTCACCACCCTCACAGTAAAGTAACAATTTGATGAAATAGCTCTCAAAACTTTCTATTTACAAACATAACTTTCTTTTTCCCTTCTCCTTGTGCCCTTTGGCTTTGGTCACACATACATTGCACCTATGCCTTTTCTGGCCTTGCTACACTATGCTTAAACAGTAGAAATCTCTGTTGACTATGAGGATTTTCATCTCTTTAGTTTTGATTCTAGGCTCTTTTTCAACAGTCCTTTAAAAAAGAAATACTTTTTTCCCTCCCCTACAAGTCTGTAACACTCTGCTGTCCTTTCAGCCAAGCAATCCCAAGAGGACTCTGCCCTTAATAATTATGTCGCACTGTCTATGAGGTAGGATACTAGGAGTACTGCCCACTCAACCTGGGGCCTCCTATTCCTCTGAGCAGAGTTTTGCCACCTAGCCCTCTATTCGTACCTGAGTAGTCCAAAGCCTAAGGACTGTGTCCCTCCCACCCCAACCACTCAGTTATAATCAGGTGGCATGGCTTAAGCTTGACTCATTCACTTTAGCCATACATAGTTTCCAGAAAGAGTAAATGAACTTGCAATTTAAATGCTGTTCCTACAACAAATCCTAGGAATCACGTTTTCAGCAGCGTCAGGTATGTTCCAGACCACAATTAAAATGTCCAAAACTAACTGCATCGCTTAGATTTAAAACGTGAGGGAAATGACCAGAAAGCAATCTTCTGAAGTGAGAATCCCAAAGCAAAGTCAGGCATTTCTGAACATGGTGCATAAACACAACACTCTTAACCTCCAAGAGGTCATTAAAGTAACAGGGATAAATTAATCCTAAAATCCTTGTATTATTAGCATAGCTGATCTTCTTCGTTCTTTGGGTTTCTGGCTTTTGCTTTTTCTTTTTATTCTAAATGACCCATATTAAACTTGCAAACTATGTCCCCGTTTCTTGTGGGACGCACTTCAAAGGACTCCGAAATTCCTGGACCTCATGTCAAGCAGCCTGGTGAATGCCACTCATATAGGAGAGGTCTTCTGGATGCTGTACACTGTTGAACACCATGCACAGATTTCTCAGCCAGATCTGAAACAAATTCTCGCACACTGGGATGGGCAGATGGGCACTCTGTGAGATTCTCTGGTCCCACATCACAGTGCTGTTCAGCCAAGCCAACAAAGGCTTCCTTCCCACTAGCGTAACAGAGCATAGGTTGCAGATCAGCTCAGAGCAAAGACGTGAAAAACAATCTCATGTTCCAGTTGCCTTGGGCTACTGACTCTGGTTTCAGCACTGCTGTATTGCTCCATGCCATGGAACTTCACAGGAAACGGATATGAGAAAAATCTCAGGGCACTTCAAGAATAGTTTAAAATACCAACCTGGATACTACATCAAACCAACTTCTTGCCTTGGATACCAAAGAAAATTACATAAACATTAACTAAATAATAATGAAAGTTAGAGCCACTTCCTGAAGACCTGGCTCAAACTGCCAGAGCGGCACCGATTCCAAAGAAGTGAGGACATTTTAAATCAGCTGGGGACTTGGCCTGACAAAGCTGAAGGTGCACAGCAGCATGCCACATTCAGGGCGTGTGTGTTTAAGCTCGTTTTACTTACTGCTGAAGCCGTCTGCATGTGCTTTCAAACACACCTTTGAGAAACAGTACAGAGCTGTAACTCTTGTAGAAATGCAGACCCTTAATTTCTCATTGGCTGAGAATGCAATACAAAACCAAAACACCCAAACCTGTATTCATTCACTTTTTGAGGAACTTTCGGCCAACTGTTGAGATCCCTTCGTTAGTCGAAATCCCATGACTATCTGTTTGGGAGACGTGAGGCAGGTTCCCAACAGCAGAAAATAAACCATGGCACAGCCTGAAATAACTGTTAGATATTCAGCTTCTCAGGCCATAAGCTAAGATCCTTATTTCTGGACTAAGAATCATCTGACCCATGCTCACAACTGCTGAAATCCTATTTTCCCATGAAGAAAAGAGGAGGAGGCAACACCAGGAGAGAGTTATTTCAGATGACCCAGGCAGACAACTTCAGCATTTTGCTGGGTTTTAAATAGCGAGAGCAGTCAGTGCTGAAAGTTAATACGCTAACAACGCACGTGAAATTCAGCTCCCTGGAGCAGGCTCCCAAGTCCATGAGCAGCCTTCAAAAGGCCACTGTGCCAGCTTTACTTACCCCTGGCAGCGGTGGCTCTTCTTCGGCAGCGTTCTCAGTCTGCGCTCTTTCCAGGCTGTCATTTGAAAGAGCGCCTTCTTCTTCCTCCTCCTGAATAGTGCTCTGCCAGGAAAAGAGGAAAGAAAGAAAAATAAGAGAAAGGAGCGTTTCCCCTCTTCTGCTAACCACAATCTATCCCAAAGCAATTATATAAACATAACAACATGGACAGTTACAGCCACCTCCTGTAGATCTGCCTCAAACTTCCACAGCAGCAGCGATTGCGGGGAAGAGACGACAGAATCACTGAATGATCAAGGTTGAAATGACCTGAAGATCATCTAGTTGCAAGCCTCCCTGCCACAGGCAGGGATGCCACATGCTAGACCATGTCGCCCAAGGCTCTGTCCAGCCTGGCCTTCAGCACTGCCAGGGATGGCGCATTAACGCTTCTTTGGGAAACCTCTTCCACTGCCTCACCACCCTCACAGTAAAGTAACAATTTGATGAAATAGCTCTCAAAACTTTCTATTTACAAACATAACTTTCTTTTTCCCTTCTCCTTGTGCCCTTTGGCTTTGGTCACACATACATTGCACCTATGCCTTTTCTGGCCTTGCTACACTATGCTTAAACAGTAGAAATCTCTGTTGACTATGAGGATTTTCATCTCTTTAGTTTTGATTCTAGGCTCTTTTTCAACAGTCCTTTAAAAAAGAAATACTTTTTTCCCTCCCCTACAAGTCTGTAACACTCTGCTGTCCTTTCAGCCAAGCAATCCCAAGAGGACTCTGCCCTTAATAATTATGTCGCACTGTCTATGAGGTAGGATACTAGGAGTACTGCCCACTCAACCTGGGGCCTCCTATTCCTCTGAGCAGAGTTTTGCCACCTAGCCCTCTATTCGTACCTGAGTAGTCCAAAGCCTAAGGACTGTGTCCCTCCCACCCCAACCACTCAGTTATAATCAGGTGGCATGGCTTAAGCTTGACTCATTCACTTTAGCCATACATAGTTTCCAGAAAGAGTAAATGAACTTGCAATTTAAATGCTGTTCCTACAACAAATCCTAGGAATCACGTTTTCAGCAGCGTCAGGTATGTTCCAGACCACAATTAAAATGTCCAAAACTAACTGCATCGCTTAGATTTAAAACGTGAGGGAAATGACCAGAAAGCAATCTTCTGAAGTGAGAATCCCAAAGCAAAGTCAGGCATTTCTGAACATGGTGCATAAACACAACACTCTTAACCTCCAAGAGGTCATTAAAGTAACAGGGATAAATTAATCCTAAAATCCTTGTATTATTAGCATAGCTGATCTTCTTCGTTCTTTGGGTTTCTGGCTTTTGCTTTTTCTTTTTATTCTAAATGACCCATATTAAACTTGCAAACTATGTCCCCGTTTCTTGTGGGACGCACTTCAAAGGACTCCGAAATTCCTGGACCTCATGTCAAGCAGCCTGGTGAATGCCACTCATATAGGAGAGGTCTTCTGGATGCTGTACACTGTTGAACACCATGCACAGATTTCTCAGCCAGATCTGAAACAAATTCTCGCACACTGGGATGGGCAGATGGGCACTCTGTGAGATTCTCTGGTCCCAGATCACAGTGCTGTTCAGCCAAGCCAACAAAGGCTTCCTTCCCACTAGCGTAACAGAGCATAGGTTGCAGATCAGCTCAGAGCAAAGACGTGAAAAACAATCTCATGTTCCAGTTGCCTTGGGCTACTGACTCTGGTTTCAGCACTGCTGTATTGCTCCGTGCCATGGAACTTCACAGGAAACGGATATGAGAAAAATCTCAGGGCACTTCAAGAATAGTTTAAAATACCAACCTGGATACTACATCAAACCAACTTCTTGCCTTGGATACCAAAGAAAATTACATAAACATTAACTAAATAATAATGAAAGTTAGAGCCACTTCCTGAAGACCTGGCTCAAACTGCCAGAGCGGCACCGATTCCAAAGAAGTGAGGACATTTTAAATCAGCTGGGGACTTGGCCTGACAAAGCTGAAGGTGCACAGCAGCATGCCACATTCAGGGCGTGTGTGTTTAAGCTCGTTTTACTTACTGCTGAAGCCGTCTGCATGTGCTTTCAAACACACCTTTGAGAAACAGTACAGAGCTGTAACTCTTGTAGAAATGCAGACCCTTAATTTCTCATTGGCTGAGAATGCAATACAAAACCAAAACACCCAAACCTGTATTCATTCACTTTTTGAGGAACTTTCGGCCAACTGTTGAGATCCCTTCGTTAGTCGAAATCCCATGACTATCTGTTTGGGAGACGTGAGGCAGGTTCCCAACAGCAGAAAATAAACCATGGCACAGCCTGAAATAACTGTTAGATATTCAGCTTCTCAGGCCATAAGCTAAGATCCTTATTTCTGGACTAAGAATCATCTGACCCATGCTCACAACTGGTGAAATCCTATTTTCCCATGAAGAAAAGAGGAGGAGGCAACACCAGGAGAGAGTTATTTCAGATGACCCAGGCAGACAACTTCAGCATTTTGCTGGGTTTTAAATAGCGAGAGCAGTCAGTGCTGAAAGTTAATACGCTAACAACGCACGTGAAATTCAGCTCCCTGGAGCAGGCTCCCAAGTCCATGAGCAGCCTTCAAAAGGCCACTGTGCCAGCTTTACTTACCCCTGGCAGCGGTGGCTCTTCTTCGGCAGCGTTCTCAGTCTGCGCTCTTTCCAGGCTGTCATTTGAAAGAGCGCCTTCTTCTTCCTCCTCCTGAATAGTGCTCTGCCAGGAAAAGAGGAAAGAAAGAAAAATAAGAGAAAGGAGCGTTTCCCCTCTTCTGCTAACCACAATCTATCCCAAAGCAATTATATAAACATAACAACATGGACAGTTACAGCCACCTCCTGTAGATCTGCCTCAAACTTCCACAGCAGCAGCGATTGCGGGGAAGAGACGACAGAATCACTGAATGATCAAGGTTGAAATGACCTGAAGATCATCTAGTTGCAAGCCTCCCTGCCACAGGCAGGGATGCCACATGCTAGACCATGTCGCCCAAGGCTCTGTCCAGCCTGGCCTTCAGCACTGCCAGGGATGGCGCATTAACGCTTCTTTGGGAAACCTCTTCCACTGCCTCACCACCCTCACAGTAAAGTAACAATTTGATGAAATAGCTCTCAAAACTTTCTATTTACAAACATAACTTTCTTTTTCCCTTCTCCTTGTGCCCTTTGGCTTTGGTCACACATACATTGCACCTATGCCTTTTCTGGCCTTGCTACACTATGCTTAAACAGTAGAAATCTCTGTTGACTATGAGGATTTTCATCTCTTTAGTTTTGATTCTAGGCTCTTTTTCAACAGTCCTTTAAAAAAGAAATACTTTTTTCCCTCCCCTACAAGTCTGTAACACTCTGCTGTCCTTTCAGCCAAGCAATCCCAAGAGGACTCTGCCCTTAATAATTATGTCGCACTGTCTATGAGGTAGGATACTAGGAGTACTGCCCACTCAACCTGGGGCCTCCTATTCCTCTGAGCAGAGTTTTGCCACCTAGCCCTCTATTCGTACCTGAGTAGTCCAAAGCCTAAGGACTGTGTCCCTCCCACCCCAACCACTCAGTTATAATCAGGTGGCATGGCTTAAGCTTGACTCATTCACTTTAGCCATACATAGTTTCCAGAAAGAGTAAATGAACTTGCAATTTAAATGCTGTTCCTACAACAAATCCTAGGAATCACGTTTTCAGCAGCGTCAGGTATGTTCCAGACCACAATTAAAATGTCCAAAACTAACTGCATCGCTTAGATTTAAAACGTGAGGGAAATGACCAGAAAGCAATCTTCTGAAGTGAGAATCCCAAAGCAAAGTCAGGCATTTCTGAACATGGTGCATAAACACAACACTCTTAACCTCCAAGAGGTCATTAAAGTAACAGGGATAAATTAATCCTAAAATCCTTGTATTATTAGCATAGCTGATCTTCTTCGTTCTTTGGGTTTCTGGCTTTTGCTTTTTCTTTTTATTCTAAATGACCCATATTAAACTTGCAAACTATGTCCCCGTTTCTTGTGGGACGCACTTCAAAGGACTCCGAAATTCCTGGACCTCATGTCAAGCAGCCTGGTGAATGCCACTCATATAGGAGAGGTCTTCTGGATGCTGTACACTGTTGAACACCATGCACAGATTTCTCAGCCAGATCTGAAACAAATTCTCGCACACTGGGATGGGCAGATGGGCACTCTGTGAGATTCTCTGGTCCCACATCACAGTGCTGTTCAGCCAAGCCAACAAAGGCTTCCTTCCCACTAGCGTAACAGAGCATAGGTTGCAGATCAGCTCAGAGCAAAGACGTGAAAAACAATCTCATGTTCCAGTTGCCTTGGGCTACTGACTCTGGTTTCAGCACTGCTGTATTGCTCCGTGCCATGGAACTTCACAGGAAACGGATATGAGAAAAATCTCAGGGCACTTCAAGAATAGTTTAAAATACCAACCTGGATACTACATCAAACCAACTTCTTGCCTTGGATACCAAAGAAAATTACATAAACATTAACTAAATAATAATGAAAGTTAGAGCCACTTCCTGAAGACCTGGCTCAAACTGCCAGAGCGGCACCGATTCCAAAGAAGTGAGGACATTTTAAATCAGCTGGGGACTTGGCCTGACAAAGCTGAAGGTGCACAGCAGCATGCCACATTCAGGGCGTGTGTGTTTAAGCTCGTTTTACTTACTGCTGAAGCCGTCTGCATGTGCTTTCAAACACACCTTTGAGAAACAGTACAGAGCTGTAACTCTTGTAGAAATGCAGACCCTTAATTTCTCATTGGCTGAGAATGCAATACAAAACCAAAACACCCAAACCTGTATTCATTCACTTTTTGAGGAACTTTCGGCCAACTGTTGAGATCCCTTCGTTAGTCGAAATCCCATGACTATCTGTTTGGGAGACGTGAGGCAGGTTCCCAACAGCAGAAAATAAACCATGGCACAGCCTGAAATAACTGTTAGATATTCAGCTTCTCAGGCCATAAGCTAAGATCCTTATTTCTGGACTAAGAATCATCTGACCCATGCTCACAACTGGTGAAATCCTATTTTCCCATGAAGAAAAGAGGAGGAGGCAACACCAGGAGAGAGTTATTTCAGATGACCCAGGCAGACAACTTCAGCATTTTGCTGGGTTTTAAATAGCGAGAGCAGTCAGTGCTGAAAGTTAATACGCTAACAACGCACGTGAAATTCAGCTCCCTGGAGCAGGCTCCCAAGTCCATGAGCAGCCTTCAAAAGGCCACTGTGCCAGCTTTACTTACCCCTGGCAGCGGTGGCTCTTCTTCGGCAGCGTTCTCAGTCTGCGCTCTTTCCAGGCTGTCATTTGAAAGAGCGCCTTCTTCTTCCTCCTCCTGAATAGTGCTCTGCCAGGAAAAGAGGAAAGAAAGAAAAATAAGAGAAAGGAGCGTTTCCCCTCTTCTGCTAACCACAATCTATCCCAAAGCAATTATATAAACATAACAACATGGACAGTTACAGCCACCTCCTGTAGATCTGCCTCAAACTTCCACAGCAGCAGCGATTGCGGGGAAGAGACGACAGAATCACTGAATGATCAAGGTTGAAATGACCTGAAGATCATCTAGTTGCAAGCCTCCCTGCCACAGGCAGGGATGCCACATGCTAGACCATGTCGCCCAAGGCTCTGTCCAGCCTGGCCTTCAGCACTGCCAGGGATGGCGCATTAACGCTTCTTTGGGAAACCTCTTCCACTGCCTCACCACCCTCACAGTAAAGTAACAATTTGATGAAATAGCTCTCAAAACTTTCTATTTACAAACATAACTTTCTTTTTCCCTTCTCCTTGTGCCCTTTGGCTTTGGTCACACATACATTGCACCTATGCCTTTTCTGGCCTTGCTACACTATGCTTAAACAGTAGAAATCTCTGTTGACTATGAGGATTTTCATCTCTTTAGTTTTGATTCTAGGCTCTTTTTCAACAGTCCTTTAAAAAAGAAATACTTTTTTCCCTCCCCTACAAGTCTGTAACACTCTGCTGTCCTTTCAGCCAAGCAATCCCAAGAGGACTCTGCCCTTACTAATTATGTCGCACTGTCTATGAGGTAGGATACTAGGAGTACTGCCCACTCAACCTGGGGCCTCCTATTCCTCTGAGCAGAGTTTTGCCACCTAGCCCTCTATTCGTACCTGAGTAGTCCAAAGCCTAAGGACTGTGTCCCTCCCACCCCAACCACTCAGTTATAATCAGGTGGCATGGCTTAAGCTTGACTCATTCACTTTAGCCATACATAGTTTCCAGAAAGAGTAAATGAACTTGCAATTTAAATGCTGTTCCTACAACAAATCCTAGGAATCACGTTTTCAGCAGCGTCAGGTATGTTCCAGACCACAATTAAAATGTCCAAAACTAACTGCATCGCTTAGATTTAAAACGTGAGGGAAATGACCAGAAAGCAATCTTCTGAAGTGAGAATCCCAAAGCAAAGTCAGGCATTTCTGAACATGGTGCATAAACACAACACTCTTAACCTCCAAGAGGTCATTAAAGTAACAGGGATAAATTAATCCTAAAATCCTTGTATTATTAGCATAGCTGATCTTCTTCGTTCTTTGGGTTTCTGGCTTTTGCTTTTTCTTTTTATTCTAAATGACCCATATTAAACTTGCAAACTATGTCCCCGTTTCTTGTGGGACGCACTTCAAAGGACTCCGAAATTCCTGGACCTCATGTCAAGCAGCCTGGTGAATGCCACTCATATAGGAGAGGTCTTCTGGATGCTGTACACTGTTGAACACCATGCACAGATTTCTCAGCCAGATCTGAAACAAATTCTCGCACACTGGGATGGGCAGATGGGCACTCTGTGAGATTCTCTGGTCCCACATCACAGTGCTGTTCAGCCAAGCCAACAAAGGCTTCCTTCCCACTAGCGTAACAGAGCATAGGTTGCAGATCAGCTCAGAGCAAAGACGTGAAAAACAATCTCATGTTCCAGTTGCCTTGGGCTACTGACTCTGGTTTCAGCACTGCTGTATTGCTCCGTGCCATGGAACTTCACAGGAAACGGATATGAGAAAAATCTCAGGGCACTTCAAGAATAGTTTAAAATACCAACCTGGATACTACATCAAACCAACTTCTTGCCTTGGATACCAAAGAAAATTACATAAACATTAACTAAATAATAATGAAAGTTAGAGCCACTTCCTGAAGACCTGGCTCAAACTGCCAGAGCGGCACCGATTCCAAAGAAGTGAGGACATTTTAAATCAGCTGGGGACTTGGCCTGACAAAGCTGAAGGTGCACAGCAGCATGCCACATTCAGGGCGTGTGTGTTTAAGCTCGTTTTACTTACTGCTGAAGCCGTCTGCATGTGCTTTCAAACACACCTTTGAGAAACAGTACAGAGCTGTAACTCTTGTAGAAATGCAGACCCTTAATTTCTCATTGGCTGAGAATGCAATACAAAACCAAAACACCCAAACCTGTATTCATTCACTTTTTGAGGAACTTTCGGCCAACTGTTGAGATCCCTTCGTTAGTCGAAATCCCATGACTATCTGTTTGGGAGACGTGAGGCAGGTTCCCAACAGCAGAAAATAAACCATGGCACAGCCTGAAATAACTGTTAGATATTCAGCTTCTCAGGCCATAAGCTAAGATCCTTATTTCTGGACTAAGAATCATCTGACCCATGCTCACAACTGCTGAAATCCTATTTTCCCATGAAGAAAAGAGGAGGAGGCAACACCAGGAGAGAGTTATTTCAGATGACCCAGGCAGACAACTTCAGCATTTTGCTGGGTTTTAAATAGCGAGAGCAGTCAGTGCTGAAAGTTAATACGCTAACAACGCACGTGAAATTCAGCTCCCTGGAGCAGGCTCCCAAGTCCATGAGCAGCCTTCAAAAGGCCACTGTGCCAGCTTTACTTACCCCTGGCAGCGGTGGCTCTTCTTCGGCAGCGTTCTCAGTCTGCGCTCTTTCCAGGCTGTCATTTGAAAGAGCGCCTTCTTCTTCCTCCTCCTGAATAGTGCTCTGCCAGGAAAAGAGGAAAGAAAGAAAAATAAGAGAAAGGAGCGTTTCCCCTCTTCTGCTAACCACAATCTATCCCAAAGCAATTATATAAACATAACAACATGGACAGTTACAGCCACCTCCTGTAGATCTGCCTCAAACTTCCACAGCAGCAGCGATTGCGGGGAAGAGACGACAGAATCACTGAATGATCAAGGTTGAAATGACCTGAAGATCATCTAGTTGCAAGCCTCCCTGCCACAGGCAGGGATGCCACATGCTAGACCATGTCGCCCAAGGCTCTGTCCAGCCTGGCCTTCAGCACTGCCAGGGATGGCGCATTAACGCTTCTTTGGGAAACCTCTTCCACTGCCTCACCACCCTCACAGTAAAGTAACAATTTGATGAAATAGCTCTCAAAACTTTCTATTTACAAACATAACTTTCTTTTTCCCTTCTCCTTGTGCCCTTTGGCTTTGGTCACACATACATTGCACCTATGCCTTTTCTGGCCTTGCTACACTATGCTTAAACAGTAGAAATCTCTGTTGACTATGAGGATTTTCATCTCTTTAGTTTTGATTCTAGGCTCTTTTTCAACAGTCCTTTAAAAAAGAAATACTTTTTTCCCTCCCCTACAAGTCTGTAACACTCTGCTGTCCTTTCAGCCAAGCAATCCCAAGAGGACTCTGCCCTTAATAATTATGTCGCACTGTCTATGAGGTAGGATACTAGGAGTACTGCCCACTCAACCTGGGGCCTCCTATTCCTCTGAGCAGAGTTTTGCCACCTAGCCCTCTATTCGTACCTGAGTAGTCCAAAGCCTAAGGACTGTGTCCCTCCCACCCCAACCACTCAGTTATAATCAGGTGGCATGGCTTAAGCTTGACTCATTCACTTTAGCCATACATAGTTTCCAGAAAGAGTAAATGAACTTGCAATTTAAATGCTGTTCCTACAACAAATCCTAGGAATCACGTTTTCAGCAGCGTCAGGTATGTTCCAGACCACAATTAAAATGTCCAAAACTAACTGCATCGCTTAGATTTAAAACGTGAGGGAAATGACCAGAAAGCAATCTTCTGAAGTGAGAATCCCAAAGCAAAGTCAGGCATTTCTGAACATGGTGCATAAACACAACACTCTTAACCTCCAAGAGGTCATTAAAGTAACAGGGATAAATTAATCCTAAAATCCTTGTATTATTAGCATAGCTGATCTTCTTCGTTCTTTGGGTTTCTGGCTTTTGCTTTTTCTTTTTATTCTAAATGACCCATATTAAACTTGCAAACTATGTCCCCGTTTCTTGTGGGACGCACTTCAAAGGACTCCGAAATTCCTGGACCTCATGTCAAGCAGCCTGGTGAATGCCACTCATATAGGAGAGGTCTTCTGGATGCTGTACACTGTTGAACACCATGCACAGATTTCTCAGCCAGATCTGAAACAAATTCTCGCACACTGGGATGGGCAGATGGGCACTCTGTGAGATTCTCTGGTCCCAGATCACAGTGCTGTTCAGCCAAGCCAACAAAGGCTTCCTTCCCACTAGCGTAACAGAGCATAGGTTGCAGATCAGCTCAGAGCAAAGACGTGAAAAACAATCTCATGTTCCAGTTGCCTTGGGCTACTGACTCTGGTTTCAGCACTGCTGTATTGCTCCGTGCCATGGAACTTCACAGGAAACGGATATGAGAAAAATCTCAGGGCACTTCAAGAATAGTTTAAAATACCAACCTGGATACTACATCAAACCAACTTCTTGCCTTGGATACCAAAGAAAATTACATAAACATTAACTAAATAATAATGAAAGTTAGAGCCACTTCCTGAAGACCTGGCTCAAACTGCCAGAGCGGCACCGATTCCAAAGAAGTGAGGACATTTTAAATCAGCTGGGGACTTGGCCTGACAAAGCTGAAGGTGCACAGCAGCATGCCACATTCAGGGCGTGTGTGTTTAAGCTCGTTTTACTTACTGCTGAAGCCGTCTGCATGTGCTTTCAAACACACCTTTGAGAAACAGTACAGAGCTGTAACTCTTGTAGAAATGCAGACCCTTAATTTCTCATTGGCTGAGAATGCAATACAAAACCAAAACACCCAAACCTGTATTCATTCACTTTTTGAGGAACTTTCGGCCAACTGTTGAGATCCCTTCGTTAGTCGAAATCCCATGACTATCTGTTTGGGAGACGTGAGGCAGGTTCCCAACAGCAGAAAATAAACCATGGCACAGCCTGAAATAACTGTTAGATATTCAGCTTCTCAGGCCATAAGCTAAGATCCTTATTTCTGGACTAAGAATCATCTGACCCATGCTCACAACTGCTGAAATCCTATTTTCCCATGAAGAAAAGAGGAGGAGGCAACACCAGGAGAGAGTTATTTCAGATGACCCAGGCAGACAACTTCAGCATTTTGCTGGGTTTTAAATAGCGAGAGCAGTCAGTGCTGAAAGTTAATACGCTAACAACGCACGTGAAATTCAGCTCCCTGGAGCAGGTTCCCAAGTCCATGAGCAGCCTTCAAAAGGCCACTGTGCCAGCTTTACTTACCCCTGGCAGCGGTGGCTCTTCTTCGGCAGCGTTCTCAGTCTGCGCTCTTTCCAGGCTGTCATTTGAAAGAGCGCCTTCTTCTTCCTCCTCCTGAATAGTGCTCTGCCAGGAAAAGAGGAAAGAAAGAAAAATAAGAGAAAGGAGCGTTTCCCCTCTTCTGCTAACCACAATCTATCCCAAAGCAATTATATAAACATAACAACATGGACAGTTACAGCCACCTCCTGTAGATCTGCCTCAAACTTCCACAGCAGCAGCGATTGCGGGGAAGAGACGACAGAATCACTGAATGATCAAGGTTGAAATGACCTGAAGATCATCTAGTTGCAAGCCTCCCTGCCACAGGCAGGGATGCCACATGCTAGACCATGTCGCCCAAGGCTCCGTCCAGCCTGGCCTTCAGCACTGCCAGGGATGGCGCATTAACGCTTCTTTGGGAAACCTCTTCCACTGCCTCACCACCCTCACAGTAAAGTAACAATTTGATGAAATAGCTCTCAAAACTTTCTGTTTACAAACATAACTTTCTTTTTCCCTTCTCCTTGTGCCCTTTGGCTTTGGTCACACACACATTGCACCTATGCCTTTTCTGGCCTTGCTACACTATGCTTAAACAGTAGAAATCTCTGTTGACTATGAGGATTTTCATCTCTTTAGTTTTGATTCTAGGCTCTTTTTCAACAGTCCTTTAAAAAAGAAATACTTTTTTCCCTCCCCTACAAGTCTGTAACACTCTGCTGTCCTTTCAGCCAAGCAATCCCAAGAGGACTCTGCCCTTACTAATTATGTCGCACAGTCTATGAGGTAGGATACTAGGAGTACTGCCCACTCAACCTGGGGCCTCCTATTCCTCTGAGCAGAGTTTTGCCACCTAGCCCTCTATTCGTACCTGAGTAGTCCAAAGCCTAAGGACTGTGTCCCTCCCACCCCAACCACTCAGTTATAATCAGGTGGCACGGCTTAAGCTTGACTCATTCACTTTAGCCATACATAGTTTCCAGAAAGAGTAAATGAACTTGCAATTTAAATGCTGCTCCTACAACAAATCCTAGGAATCACGTTTTCAGCAGCGTCAGGTATGTTCCAGACCACAATTAAAATGTCCAAAACTAACTGCATCGCTTAGATTTAAAACGTGAGGGAAATGACCAGAAAGCAATCTTCTGAAGTGAGAATCCCAAAGCAAAGTCAGGCATTTCTGAACATGGTGCATAAACACAACACTCTTAACCTCCAAGAGGTCATTAAAGTAACAGGGATAAATTAATCCTAAAATCCTTGTATTATTAGCATAGCTGATCTTCTTCGTTCTTTGGGTTTCTGGCTTTTGCTTTTTCTTTTTATTCTAAATGACCCATATTAAACTTGCAAACTATGTCCCCGTTTCTTGTGGGACGCACTTCAAAGGACTCCGAAATTCCTGGACCTCATGTCAAGCAGCCTGGTGAATGCCACTCATATAGGAGAGGTCTTCTGGATGCTGTACACTGTTGAACACCATGCACAGATTTCTCAGCCAGATCTGAAACAAATTCTCGCACACTGGGATGGGCAGATGGGCACTCTGTGAGATTCTCTGGTCCCAGATCACAGTGCTGTTCAGCCAAGCCAACAAAGGCTTCCTTCCCACTAGCGTAACAGAGCATAGGTTGCAGATCAGCTCAGAGCAAAGACGTGAAAAACAATCTCATGTTCCAGTTGCCTTGGGCTACTGACTCTGGTTTCAGCACTGCTGTATTGCTCCGTGCCATGGAACTTCACAGGAAACGGATATGAGAAAAATCTCAGGGCACTTCAAGAATAGTTTAAAATACCAACCTGGATACTACATCAAACCAACTTCTTGCCTTGGATACCAAAGAAAATTACATAAACATTAACTAAATAATAATGAAAGTTAGAGCCACTTCCTGAAGACCTGGCTCAAACTGCCAGAGCGGCACCGATTCCAAAGAAGTGAGGACATTTTAAATCAGCTGGGGACTTGGCCTGACAAAGCTGAAGGTGCACAGCAGCATGCCACATTCAGGGCGTGTGTGTTTAAGCTCGTTTTACTTACTGCTGAAGCCGTCTGCATGTGCTTTCAAACACACCTTTGAGAAACAGTACAGAGCTGTAACTCTTGTAGAAATGCAGACCCTTAATTTCTCATTGGCTGAGAATGCAATACAAAACCAAAACACCCAAACCTGTATTCATTCACTTTTTGAGGAACTTTCGGCCAACTGTTGAGATCCCTTCGTTAGTCGAAATCCCATGACTATCTGTTTGGGAGACGTGAGGCAGGTTCCCAACAGCAGAAAATAAACCATGGCACAGCCTGAAATAACTGTTAGATATTCAGCTTCTCAGGCCATAAGCTAAGATCCTTATTTCTGGACTAAGAATCATCTGACCCATGCTCACAACTGCTGAAATCCTATTTTCCCATGAAGAAAAGAGGAGGAGGCAACACCAGGAGAGAGTTATTTCAGATGACCCAGGCAGACAACTTCAGCATTTTGCTGGGTTTTAAATAGCGAGAGCAGTCAGTGCTGAAAGTTAATACGCTAACAACGCACGTGAAATTCAGCTCCCTGGAGCAGGCTCCCAAGTCCATGAGCAGCCTTCAAAAGGCCACTGTGCCAGCTTTACTTACCCCTGGCAGCGGTGGCTCTTCTTCGGCAGCGTTCTCAGTCTGCGCTCTTTCCAGGCTGTCATTTGAAAGAGCGCCTTCTTCTTCCTCCTCCTGAATAGTGCTCTGCCAGGAAAAGAGGAAAGAAAGAAAAATAAGAGAAAGGAGCGTTTCCCCTCTTCTGCTAACCACAATCTATCCCAAAGCAATTATATAAACATAACAACATGGACAGTTACAGCCACCTCCTGTAGATCTGCCTCAAACTTCCACAGCAGCAGCGATTGCGGGGAAGAGACGACAGAATCACTGAATGATCAAGGTTGAAATGACCTGAAGATCATCTAGTTGCAAGCCTCCCTGCCACAGGCAGGGATGCCACATGCTAGACCATGTCGCCCAAGGCTCTGTCCAGCCTGGCCTTCAGCACTGCCAGGGATGGCGCATTAACGCTTCTTTGGGAAACCTCTTCCACTGCCTCACCACCCTCACAGTAAAGTAACAATTTGATGAAATAGCTCTCAAAACTTTCTATTTACAAACATAACTTTCTTTTTCCCTTCTCCTTGTGCCCTTTGGCTTTGGTCACACACACATTGCACCTATGCCTTTTCTGGCCTTGCTACACTATGCTTAAACAGTAGAAATCTCTGTTGACTATGAGGATTTTCATCTCTTTAGTTTTGATTCTAGGCTCTTTTTCAACAGTCCTTTAAAAAAGAAATACTTTTTTCCCTCCCCTACAAGTCTGTAACACTCTGCTGTCCTTTCAGCCAAGCAATCCCAAGAGGACTCTGCCCTTAATAATTATGTCGCACAGTCTATGAGGTAGGATACTAGGAGTACTGCCCACTCAACCTGGGGCCTCCTATTCCTCTGAGCAGAGTTTTGCCACCTAGCCCTCTATTCGTACCTGAGTAGTCCAAAGCCTAAGGACTGTGTCCCTCCCACCCCAACCACTCAGTTATAATCAGGTGGCACGGCTTAAGCTTGACTCATTCACTTTAGCCATACATAGTTTCCAGAAAGAGTAAATGAACTTGCAATTTAAATGCTGTTCCTACAACAAATCCTAGGAATCATGTTTTCAGCAGCGTCAGGTATGTTCCAGACCACAATTAAAATGTCCAAAACTAACTGCATCGCTTAGATTTAAAACGTGAGGGAAATGACCAGAAAGCAATCTTCTGAAGTGAGAATCCCAAAGCAAAGTCAGGCATTTCTGAACATGGTGCATAAACACAACACTCTTAACCTCCAAGAGGTCATTAAAGTAACAGGGATAAATTAATCCTAAAATCCTTGTATTATTAGCATAGCTGATCTTCTTCGTTCTTTGGGTTTCTGGCTTTTGCTTTTTCTTTTTATTCTAAATGACCCATATTAAACTTGCAAACTATGTCCCCGTTTCTTGTGGGACGCACTTCAAAGGACTCCGAAATTCCTGGACCTCATGTCAAGCAGCCTGGTGAATGCCACTCATATAGGAGAGGTCTTCTGGATGCTGTACACTGTTGAACACCATGCACAGATTTCTCAGCCAGATCTGAAACAAATTCTCGCACACTGGGATGGGCAGATGGGCACTCTGTGAGATTCTCTGGTCCCACATCACAGTGCTGTTCAGCCAAGCCAACAAAGGCTTCCTTCCCACTAGCGTAACAGAGCATAGGTTGCAGATCAGCTCAGAGCAAAGACGTGAAAAACAATCTCATGTTCCAGTTGCCTTGGGCTACTGACTCTGGTTTCAGCACTGCTGTATTGCTCCGTGCCATGGAACTTCACAGGAAACGGATATGAGAAAAATCTCAGGGCACTTCAAGAATAGTTTAAAATACCAACCTGGATACTACATCAAACCAACTTCTTGCCTTGGATACCAAAGAAAATTACATAAACATTAACTAAATAATAATGAAAGTTAGAGCCACTTCCTGAAGACCTGGCTCAAACTGCCAGAGCGGCACCGATTCCAAAGAAGTGAGGACATTTTAAATCAGCTGGGGACTTGGCCTGACAAAGCTGAAGGTGCACAGCAGCATGCCACATTCAGGGCGTGTGTGTTTAAGCTCGTTTTACTTACTGCTGAAGCCGTCTGCACGTGCTTTCAAACACACCTTTGAGAAACAGTACAGAGCTGTAACTCTTGTAGAAATGCAGACCCTTAATTTCTCATTGGCTGAGAATGCAATACAAAACCAAAACACCCAAACCTGTATTCATTCACTTTTTGAGGAACTTTCGGCCAACTGTTGAGATCCCTTCGTTAGTCGAAATCCCATGACTATCTGTTTGGGAGACGTGAGGCAGGTTCCCAACAGCAGAAAATAAACCATGGCACAGCCTGAAATAACTGTTAGATATTCAGCTTCTCAGGCCATAAGCTAAGATCCTTATTTCTGGACTAAGAATCATCTGACCCATGCTCACAACTGCTGAAATCCTATTTTCCCATGAAGAAAAGAGGAGGAGGCAACACCAGGAGAGAGTTATTTCAGATGACCCAGGCAGACAACTTCAGCATTTTGCTGGGTTTTAAATAGCGAGAGCAGTCAGTGCTGAAAGTTAATACGCTAACAACGCACGTGAAATTCAGCTCCCTGGAGCAGGTTCCCAAGTCCATGAGCAGCCTTCAAAAGGCCACTGTGCCAGCTTTACTTACCCCTGGCAGCGGTGGCTCTTCTTCGGCAGCGTTCTCAGTCTGCGCTCTTTCCAGGCTGTCATTTGAAAGAGCGCCTTCTTCTTCCTCCTCCTGAATAGTGCTCTGCCAGGAAAAGAGGAAAGAAAGAAAAATAAGAGAAAGGAGCGTTTCCCCTCTTCTGCTAACCACAATCTATCCCAAAGCAATTATATAAACATAACAACATGGACAGTTACAGCCACCTCCTGTAGATCTGCCTCAAACTTCCACAGCAGCAGCGATTGCGGGGAAGAGACGACAGAATCACTGAATGATCAAGGTTGAAATGACCTGAAGATCATCTAGTTGCAAGCCTCCCTGCCACAGGCAGGGATGCCACATGCTAGACCATGTCGCCCAAGGCTCCGTCCAGCCTGGCCTTCAGCACTGCCAGGGATGGCGCATTAACGCTTCTTTGGGAAACCTCTTCCACTGCCTCACCACCCTCACAGTAAAGTAACAATTTGATGAAATAGCTCTCAAAACTTTCTGTTTACAAACATAGCTTTCTTTTTCCCTTCTCCTTGTGCCCTTTGGCTTTGGTCACACACACATTGCACCTATGCCTTTTCTGGCCTTGCTACACTATGCTTAAACAGTAGAAATCTCTGTTGACTATGAGGATTTTCATCTCTTTAGTTTTGATTCTAGGCTCTTTTTCAACAGTCCTTTAAAAAAGAAATACTTTTTTCCCTCCCCTACAAGTCTGTAACACTCTGCTGTCCTTTCAGCCAAGCAATCCCAAGAGGACTCTGCCCTTACTAATTATGTCGCACAGTCTATGAGGTAGGATACTAGGAGTACTGCCCACTCAACCTGGGGCCTCCTATTCCTCTGAGCAGAGTTTTGCCACCTAGCCCTCTATTCGTACCTGAGTAGTCCAAAGCCTAAGGACTGTGTCCCTCCCACCCCAACCACTCAGTTATAATCAGGTGGCACGGCTTAAGCTTGACTCATTCACTTTAGCCATACATAGTTTCCAGAAAGAGTAAATGAACTTGCAATTTAAATGCTGCTCCTACAACAAATCCTAGGAATCACGTTTTCAGCAGCGTCAGGTATGTTCCAGACCACAATTAAAATGTCCAAAACTAACTGCATCGCTTAGATTTAAAACGTGAGGGAAATGACCAGAAAGCAATCTTCTGAAGTGAGAATCCCAAAGCAAAGTCAGGCATTTCTGAACATGGTGCATAAACACAACACTCTTAACCTCCAAGAGGTCATTAAAGTAACAGGGATAAATTAATCCTAAAATCCTTGTATTATTAGCATAGCTGATCTTCTTCGTTCTTTGGGTTTCTGGCTTTTGCTTTTTCTTTTTATTCTAAATGACCCATATTAAACTTGCAAACTATGTCCCCGTTTCTTGTGGGACGCACTTCAAAGGACTCCGAAATTCCTGGACCTCATGTCAAGCAGCCTGGTGAATGCCACTCATACAGGAGAGGTCTTCTGGATGCTGTACACTGTTGAACACCATGCACAGATTTCTCAGCCAGATCTGAAACAAATTCTCGCACACTGGGATGGGCAGATGGGCACTCTGTGAGATTCTCTGGTCCCAGATCACAGTGCTGTTCAGCCAAGCCAACAAAGGCTTCCTTCCCACTAGCGTAACAGAGCATAGGTTGCAGATCAGCTCAGAGCAAAGACGTGAAAAACAATCTCATGTTCCAGTTGCCTTGGGCTACTGACTCTGGTTTCAGCACTGCTGTATTGCTCCGTGCCATGGAACTTCACAGGAAACGGATATGAGAAAAATCTCAGGGCACTTCAAGAATAGTTTAAAATACCAACCTGGATACTACATCAAACCAACTTCTTGCCTTGGATACCAAAGAAAATTACATAAACATTAACTAAATAATAATGAAAGTTAGAGCCACTTCCTGAAGACCTGGCTCAAACTGCCAGAGCGGCACCGATTCCAAAGAAGTGAGGACATTTTAAATCAGCTGGGGACTTGGCCTGACAAAGCTGAAGGTGCACAGCAGCATGCCACATTCAGGGCGTGTGTGTTTAAGCTCGTTTTACTTACTGCTGAAGCCGTCTGCACGTGCTTTCAAACACACCTTTGAGAAACAGTACAGAGCTGTAACTCTTGTAGAAATGCAGACCCTTAATTTCTCATTGGCTGAGAATGCAATACAAAACCAAAACACCCAAACCTGTATTCATTCACTTTTTGAGGAACTTTCGGCCAACTGTTGAGATCCCTTCGTTAGTCGAAATCCCATGACTATCTGTTTGGGAGACGTGAGGCAGGTTCCCAACAGCAGAAAATAAACCATGGCACAGCCTGAAATAACTGTTAGATATTCAGCTTCTCAGGCCATAAGCTAAGATCCTTATTTCTGGACTAAGAATCATCTGACCCATGCTCACAACTGCTGAAATCCTATTTTCCCATGAAGAAAAGAGGAGGAGGCAACACCAGGAGAGAGTTATTTCAGATGACCCAGGCAGACAACTTCAGCATTTTGCTGGGTTTTAAATAGCGAGAGCAGTCAGTGCTGAAAGTTAATACGCTAACAACGCACGTGAAATTCAGCTCCCTGGAGCAGGCTCCCAAGTCCATGAGCAGCCTTCAAAAGGCCACTGTGCCAGCTTTACTTACCCCTGGCAGTGGTGGCTCTTCTTCGGCAGCGTTCTCAGTCTGCGCTCTTTCCAGGCTGTCATTTGAAAGAGCGCCTTCTTCTTCCTCCTCCTGAATAGTGCTCTGCCAGGAAAAGAGGAAAGAAAGAAAAATAAGAGAAAGGAGCGTTTCCCCTCTTCTGCTAACCACAATCTATCCCAAAGCAATTATATAAACATAACAACATGGACAGTTACAGCCACCTCCTGTAGATCTGCCTCAAACTTCCACAGCAGCAGCGATTGCGGGGAAGAGACGACAGAATCACTGAATGATCAAGGTTGAAATGACCTGAAGATCATCTAGTTGCAAGCCTCCCTGCCACAGGCAGGGATGCCACATGCTAGACCATGTCGCCCAAGGCTCCGTCCAGCCTGGCCTTCAGCACTGCCAGGGATGGCGCATTAACGCTTCTTTGGGAAACCTCTTCCACTGCCTCACCACCCTCACAGTAAAGTAACAATTTGATGAAATAGCTCTCAAAACTTTCTATTTACAAACATAACTTTCTTTTTCCCTTCTCCTTGTGCCCTTTGGCTTTGGTCACACATACATTGCACCTATGCCTTTTCTGGCCTTGCTACACTATGCTTAAACAGTAGAAATCTCTGTTGACTATGAGGATTTTCATCTCTTTAGTTTTGATTCTAGGCTCTTTTTCAACAGTCCTTTAAAAAAGAAATACTTTTTTCCCTCCCCTACAAGTCTGTAACACTCTGCTGTCCTTTCAGCCAAGCAATCCCAAGAGGACTCTGCCCTTACTAATTATGTCGCACTGTCTATGAGGTAGGATACTAGGAGTACTGCCCACTCAACCTGGGGCCTCCTATTCCTCTGAGCAGAGTTTTGCCACCTAGCCCTCTATTCGTACCTGAGTAGTCCAAAGCCTAAGGACTGTGTCCCTCCCACCCCAACCACTCAGTTATAATCAGGTGGCACGGCTTAAGCTTGACTCATTCACTTTAGCCATACATAGTTTCCAGAAAGAGTAAATGAACTTGCAATTTAAATGCTGCTCCTACAACAAATCCTAGGAATCACGTTTTCAGCAGCGTCAGGTATGTTCCAGACCACAATTAAAATGTCCAAAACTAACTGCATCGCTTAGATTTAAAACGTGAGGGAAATGACCAGAAAGCAATCTTCTGAAGTGAGAATCCCAAAGCAAAGTCAGGCATTTCTGAACATGGTGCATAAACACAACACTCTTAACCTCCAAGAGGTCATTAAAGTAACAGGGATAAATTAATCCTAAAATCCTTGTATTATTAGCATAGCTGATCTTCTTCGTTCTTTGGGTTTCTGGCTTTTGCTTTTTCTTTTTATTCTAAATGACCCATATTAAACATGCAAACTATGTCCCCGTTTCTTGTGGGACGCACTTCAAAGGACTCCGAAATTCCTGGACCTCATGTCAAGCAGCCTGGTGAATGCCACTCATATAGGAGAGGTCTTCTGGATGCTGTACACTGTTGAACACCATGCACAGATTTCTCAGCCAGATCTGAAACAAATTCTCGCACACTGGGATGGGCAGATGGGCACTCTGTGAGATTCTCTGGTCCCACATCACAGTGCTGTTCAGCCAAGCCAACAAAGGCTTCCTTCCCACTAGCGTAACAGAGCATAGGTTGCAGATCAGCTCAGAGCAAAGACGTGAAAAACAATCTCATGTTCCAGTTGCCTTGGGCTACTGACTCTGGTTTCAGCACTGCTGTATTGCTCCGTGCCATGGAACTTCACAGGAAACGGATATGAGAAAAATCTCAGGGCACTTCAAGAATAGTTTAAAATACCAACCTGGATACTACATCAAACCAACTTCTTGCCTTGGATACCAAAGAAAATTACATAAACATTAACTAAATAATAATGAAAGTTAGAGCCACTTCCTGAAGACCTGGCTCAAACTGCCAGAGCGGCACCGATTCCAAAGAAGTGAGGACATTTTAAATCAGCTGGGGACTTGGCCTGACAAAGCTGAAGGTGCACAGCAGCATGCCACATTCAGGGCGTGTGTGTTTAAGCTCGTTTTACTTACTGCTGAAGCCGTCTGCACGTGCTTTCAAACACACCTTTGAGAAACAGTACAGAGCTGTAACTCTTGTAGAAATGCAGACCCTTAATTTCTCATTGGCTGAGAATGCAATACAAAACCAAAACACCCAAACCTGTATTCATTCACTTTTTGAGGAACTTTCGGCCAACTGTTGAGATCCCTTCGTTAGTCGAAATCCCATGACTATCTGTTTGGGAGACGTGAGGCAGGTTCCCAACAGCAGAAAATAAACCATGGCACAGCCTGAAATAACTGTTAGATATTCAGCTTCTCAGGCCATAAGCTAAGATCCTTATTTCTGGACTAAGAATCATCTGACCCATGCTCACAACTGCTGAAATCCTATTTTCCCATGAAGAAAAGAGGAGGAGGCAACACCAGGAGAGAGTTATTTCAGATGACCCAGGCAGACAACTTCAGCATTTTGCTGGGTTTTAAATAGCGAGAGCAGTCAGTGCTGAAAGTTAATACGCTAACAACGCACGTGAAATTCAGCTCCCTGGAGCAGGCTCCCAAGTCCATGAGCAGCCTTCAAAAGGCCACTGTGCCAGCTTTACTTACCCCTGGCAGTGGTGGCTCTTCTTCGGCAGCGTTCTCAGTCTGCGCTCTTTCCAGGCTGTCATTTGAAAGAGCGCCTTCTTCTTCCTCCTCCTGAATAGTGCTCTGCCAGGAAAAGAGGAAAGAAAGAAAAATAAGAGAAAGGAGCGTTTCCCCTCTTCTGCTAACCACAATCTATCCCAAAGCAATTATATAAACATAACAACATGGACAGTTACAGCCACCTCCTGTAGATCTGCCTCAAACTTCCACAGCAGCAGCGATTGCGGGGAAGAGACGACAGAATCACTGAATGATCAAGGTTGAAATGACCTGAAGATCATCTAGTTGCAAGCCTCCCTGCCACAGGCAGGGATGCCACATGCTAGACCATGTCGCCCAAGGCTCTGTCCAGCCTGGCCTTCAGCACTGCCAGGGATGGCGCATTAACGCTTCTTTGGGAAACCTCTTCCACTGCCTCACCACCCTCACAGTAAAGTAACAATTTGATGAAATAGCTCTCAAAACTTTCTATTTACAAACATAACTTTCTTTTTCCCTTCTCCTTGTGCCCTTTGGCTTTGGTCACACATACATTGCACCTATGCCTTTTCTGGCCTTGCTACACTATGCTTAAACAGTAGAAATCTCTGTTGACTATGAGGATTTTCATCTCTTTAGTTTTGATTCTAGGCTCTTTTTCAACAGTCCTTTAAAAAAGAAATACTTTTTTCCCTCCCCTACAAGTCTGTAACACTCTGCTGTCCTTTCAGCCAAGCAATCCCAAGAGGACTCTGCCCTTAATAA
The DNA here is from genome assembly GCA_028858755.1 of Ara ararauna. Classification (NCBI taxonomy): domain Eukaryota; kingdom Metazoa; phylum Chordata; class Aves; order Psittaciformes; family Psittacidae; genus Ara; species Ara ararauna. Next base: position 48,569,998 of record CM054382.1, read on the forward strand.
TTATGTCGCACTGTCTATGAGGTAGGATACTAGGAGTACTGCCCACTCAACCTGGGGCCTCCTATTCCTCTGAGCAGAGTTTTGCCACCTAGCCCTCTATTCGTACCTGAGTAGTCCAAAGCCTAAGGACTGTGTCCCTCCCACCCCAACCACTCAGTTATAATCAGGTGGCACGGCTTAAGCTTGACTCATTCACTTTAGCCATACATAGTTTCCAGAAAGAGTAAATGAACTTGCAATTTAAATGCTGCTCCTACAACAAATCCTAGGAATCACGTTTTCAGCAGCGTCAGGTATGTTCCAGACCACAATTAAAATGTCCAAAACTAACTGCATCGCTTAGATTTAAAACATGAGGGAAATGACCAGAAAGCAATCTTCTGAAGTGAGAATCCCAAAGCAAAGTCAGGCATTTCTGAACATGGTGCATAAACACAACACTCTTAACCTCCAAGAGGTCATTAAAGTAACAGGGATAAATTAATCCTAAAATCCTTGTATTATTAGCATAGCTGATCTTCTTCGTTCTTTGGGTTTCTGGCTTTTGCTTTTTCTTTTTATTCTAAATGACCCATATTAAACTTGCAAACTATGTCCCCGTTTCTTGTGGGACGCACTTCAAAGGACTCCGAAATTCCTGGACCTCATGTCAAGCAGCCTGGTGAATGCCACTCATACAGGAGAGGTCTTCTGGATGCTGTACACTGTTGAACACCATGCACAGATTTCTCAGCCAGATCTGAAACAAATTCTCGCACACTGGGATGGGCAGATGGGCACTCTGTGAGATTCTCTGGTCCCAGATCACAGTGCTGTTCAGCCAAGCCAACAAAGGCTTCCTTCCCACTAGCGTAACAGAGCATAGGTTGCAGATCAGCTCAGAGCAAAGACGTGAAAACCAATCTCATTTTCCAGTTGCCATGGGCTACTGACTCTACCTTTTCCCCAGTGCTCAAGTAATAGTAAGGCAGATTTCTCTTTTTTTTTTTGTTTTTTCCTCTTCACTTGATTTAAAGGGAAAGAATTGAAGTGAAGCAGGAATTCAGCTTATCTAGGGGCCTCTCGTTTTCTTCAGTGCCACATTCATTCTATCTGATTTCACGCAATCCCACAAAGATTTTATTACCACCTTCTAGCTCTGCTGCAGTGGTAGGCACTTAATTCAGACTCCTACTTCACAGCTTGCTTCTGAGCACTCTTTAGATTTACAAGAATTGTAAAGAAATACCCCCCTGCAACCATGTGATGGGGTTTCATCATACATACCACTCAAAGAATTAAAATTTGGGGGTTTTCCTAGTACCACAGCCTTGAACACTGAAATCTCTAATTTAGAAAGGGTATCTTCCAAGTGCAGTGCCATAAAATCCAGGCTTGGGGAGGCTGGGGCTTGGTTCTTTCAATTGCTTTGCTGTTTGTTTTTATCTCTAAAATATTCCATAGTCAAATACAACAGTCTGCACAGCAGTGACTTGCCTTCTGCCAGCATCTCTCTGGTGAGGCCCTGGTTTTTCTTCCACAACAGCCGTCAAGACACATACATTTTAACGAGAAATCCAGGAACTGTTTGAAGAAAGCAGAAAGGCAGTTTTGAAATGTGCATAGCAATACATTTTTTTTTTCGATTTCCATTATATTTCTCTCCCTTTTGGGGAACACAACAATTGGATACGATCATTACACAGATAAGGTAGATGCTCAGTGATGCTCGATGGATGCAGTGCCAGCCACTCACAACCAGTGGCATGGTTGTATACACCCAATCTCTCTTCCTAGCTCCCTTAAATTTCTGCTTTCTCTGACATTAGAGGAAGTATTGCTATGGCAGGGGCCTAAACCAGTAAGCCAGAAAGCATATCAACTTCTCCCTCTTGACTGCACTGCATATGTAAGTGCACTGCTAAGACTTCCTCAGTCAGCACAGCTCTACACTGAGAAAATGGGTGTTAAACATGTTTCTGGAAGTAACCTGTTTTGCTAGGGGAGCCACAAATGCTTTTACCAGCCTACGTCATCTCCAATCTTTTCCCCTTTATGTTTTTATAACTCTTGTTTTCCACCTACTGCAAAATCTGAGCATTCCAAAGCTCATATTCCTATGCTCCAGACCAGGTAAAGTAATGTATTCTGACAGAAACTAAAGAAAAGAGGAGGGGAGGGGAGGGGAGGGGAGGGGAGGGGAGGGAAGGGAAGGGAAGGGAAGGGAAGGGAAGGGAAGGGAAAAGAAGAAAAGAAAAGAAAAGAAAAAAGAAAAGAAAGAAAAGAAAAGAAAAGAAAAGAAAAGAAAAGAAAAGAAAAGAAAAGAAAAGAAAAGAAAAAAGAAAAGAGAAAAGAAAAGAAAAGAAAAGAAAAGAAAAGAAAAGAAAAGAAAAGAAAAGAAAAGAAAAGAAAAGATAAGAAAAGAAAAGGATAGAAAGAAAGAGAGAAAGAAAGACTTTCTTTCATTCAGGTATTTAATATTCACTTTGAAGATCCCTCAGAACTTGCTCTCCCACCACCTATTTCCTCTAAACCAGTGGGAATTACGGACACAAACATATGTGTGCGTTTGTGTGGGTACTTTTTCCCAAGGGCTGTTGCCCTAGAGCAAACTCACAAAGCTGTGTAACTTTCAAATAGTAAGAAATATCTAACAGGATAATGTAGATAGCACAGGTCTACACTGCCCGAGTGTGACCTGAAGCAGCAAAAAATGTTCCTATCATTTTGAGCGGTGTTTTCACTTTGTGATTCAATATATTTGTTATGAGACTACAGGTCATACAGAATGGGGCAACTGAAGTCAAGAACATGTCGCTCCCCACAGGAAACAGGGGCTCCTTCCCATGTAACATCAATCATGAATAAGCACAATGGTGAATCTTGGAGAAGCCAGTGTTTCTGTTCCTTTTTTACTCTTTTTGTGGTCACAGCTATTATGTATCTGAGCAAAAAAAGAGGGGCTGCTTCCCAGTGTGACTTTAAACACCCTTCACTTCAGCAGAGGTGATCCCACTTGGAAGCTCAAACATTCTTCTGAGAATCTTACAAGGTAAGAGAGGTAGAACTCTTCTAGAACCCACTGCTGACAACCTAGAATCCACCTAGGGGAACAACACATATGGTGCTCTTTCAGAAAATCTTCCTTAAATGAGACCTTCCTTACTTGTTCTGCCCTTTCTGATGAATTACAGAACCCTAGAATGGTGCAGGTTGGAAGGGACCTTAAATCTTACCCAGTTCCAAACCCCTGCCATGGGCAGAGACACCTTCCACTAGACCAGGCTGCTCCAAGCCCCATCCAACCTGGCCTTCAACACTGCCAGGGATGGGGCATCCACAGCTTCCCTGGGCAACCTGCGCTAGTGCCTCACCACCCTCACAGTGAAGAATTTCTTTGTAAGATTTCATCTAAATCTGCCACCTTGCAGTTTAAAACCACTCTCCCCTTGTCCTATCAGTACGTGCCCTTGTCAGAAGCCCCTCTCCAGATTTCTTGTAGGTCTCCTTAGGCGCAGGACGCTGCCGTAAGGTCTCTCCTGAGCCTTCTCTTCTCCGGGCTGAACAATGAGAGTTGCTCCAGCGTCATCTTTGTGGCCTCCTCTGGTCTTGCTTGAGCGAGTCCATGCCCGTTTTGTGTTGCTGGCCCCAGAGCTGAACGCATTACCGCAGGTGGGGTCTCAGGAGAGCAGAGCAGAGGGGGAGAATCCCCCTCCTCGACCTGCTGGTCACACTGCTTTTGATACAGCCCAGCACACGGTTGGCTTTCTGGCTGCAGGCTGCAAGCGCACACTGCCGGACTCATGTGGAGCTTCTCGGCAGCCAACACCCTCCTCCAGGCCCCCCCTCCCCCCCTCAGGTCCTGCTCCTCAGAGCTGCACTCAAGCCAGCCTCTGCCCAGCCTGTAGTTGTGCTTGGGAGCCTGTTTCTGGTCTTGGGATGGATGTGAAACGTCAACTAACACCATCACGAGATGAGACCTGTGCGGTGTAATCACCACCTAGTGGGGTGATTTATGACTTCTGACGAGAACCATCAAGCCAACACTACTGGTCTTTTACATCTCATAGCAACCATCAGCCATGGGGCACACGTTGTGTCGGCCCTACGTTGCGCGACCCCCGCTTCCTGCCTCCCCGCCGGGGCTGTGCCAGGGTGCCGGGGTCCTGCTCGGCTCGTACCCGCCTGAAAGCACGACGGCAGTTAGAGAACCTGCTCCTCCGGGACATGTTCCGCCGCAGGCCCGCAGGGACCGCAGGCACCGGGACCGCGTCGAGAGCGGACTGAGCCCGTTAACAGCCGCGGCGGTGATGCCCGCATCCGTCACCACGGCAACAGAACGCGCCCTCGGAGAAGTCGCGGCGGGCAGCCGACCAATGGCAGCTCGCCTCACGCCGCCCCCCCCACCGCCCCGCGCGCTCCCTCGCGCCGCGGGCAGGAAGCCTCTGCCTCCGCGCCACTCTGCCGGGCGCGCGTCCCCGGCCCGCGCGGTGCCCGCGGCGAAGCAGACGGTGTCGGCGGCGCGGTTCCGCCGGGTGGATGTGCACGAGCGCGGCGAGAAGGATCAGAGCAGTCAGGGCTGGAAAGGACCTTAAGCTCACGTGGAGCCAACCTCCCCGCCGTGGGCAGGGTCACCTCCCACTGAACCATGGCACCCACGGCTGTGCCCAAGCGGGCCTTGAACACCGCCAGCGATGGAGCATTCACAGCTTCCCTGGGCAACCCATTCCAGTGCCTCACCGCCCTCCCAGTAAAGAACTTGCTCCTCAGATCCAATCTAAACTTCCCCTGTTGAAGTTTGAACCCGTTACCCCTTGTCCTCTCACTACAGTCCCTCATGAAGAGTCCCTCCCCAGCATCCCTATAGGCCCCCTTCAGATACTGGAAGGCTGCTATGAGGTCTCCATGCAGCCTTCTCTTCTCCAGGCTCAACAGCCCCACCTTTCTCAGCCTGTCTTCATACACGAGGTGCTCCAGTCCCCTGATCATCCTCGTGGCCCTCCTTTGGACTTGGTCCACCACTTCCATGTCCTTTTTATGTTGAGGACACCAGAACTGCACACAATACTCCAAGTGAGGTCTCACGAGAGCAGAGTAGAGGGGCAGGATCACCTCCTTCGAACGGCTGGTCACGCTCCTTTCGATGCGGCCCAGGATGTGGCTGGCTTTCTGGGCTGCGAGCGCGCACTGCAGCCGGCTCATGTTCAGTTTCTCCTCAACCAACACCCCCGAATCCTTCTCAGCAGGGCTGCTCTGAATCTCTTCTCTGCCCAACCTGTAGCTGTGCCTGGAATTGCTCTGACCCAGGTGCAGGACCTTGCACTTGGCTCAGTTGAACTTCATAAGGTTGGCATCAGCCCACCTCACAAGCATGTCAAGGCCCCTCTGGCCGGCATTCCTTCCCTCCAGCGTACCAACCGTACCATATGAGTTACATGAGCGCAAGGTGGCACACTAATTAACAAAGAAAGGAAAAAAAATCCAGAACAAAGCCTTACATCAGGCGTTTTCCTTTTCAAAATAATAACAATCTTGGAAAAATAATCAGCTGTGCTGACTCCATTAATGAAAACAACGTCAGATAAACTCAGCAGACGTTGTGCTACCACAGGAATAAGACCACATCCTCCTCTAATATTGAATCCTGACTACAGCTGGCAGGGCAAAACTACACTTAGGTGTGGACAACTGCTTCCCTTTCACAGGAACTCCCATTGTCAAGTTGTGCAAGGGTTTGAATATCCAGGCATCCGTATCTGAAAAAACAGACAGGAGCGGGTCTTCACGGTGGGGTCTGTAGCAAAAAGTTCTAGGCATGTTTGGGCAGTGAGTTTTAAAAGGAAGTCGCAGTCTCGGGTGGGACATTTGTTCGCACTACTGAGGTACCTCAGTAAGAGAGAAATAAGAATGGAAACTGCTAAAAATCAAAACTATGTTGGCCATGTTGGGGAATGCACATAAATATGCTTTCTTGGAATCTAAAGTGGATATATGAATGTACTTTAAGACAGAATGAGTTGTCTTAAGACTACTTGTTGTAGACCATCCTGTTCAAGGACACCTTTGACTGACTGATTCACATTATTTGAGCTCTTTGCAAGTTCTCACTGAAGACGGAAAGAAAATTTCCCCAGGTACACGACAATTAACACATAAGAACCACAAATGAGCAGTCTGGCAACCCACCCATACAGAGCAGGAAAAACTGCACTGTTAGGGGAATGACATTTAAAATAGCCGTTTGGGGCAAAGCATCCTTGCAAAGGATGCAAATTTTAGCCATTCAAAATTTTTCATTTAAAAAAGTATCTTAATGAAAGTAAGTAAAATAAATCATACATGAAAGACTACTGGCTGAAAGTCACAATGTATATGCATACAGCTCTTGGATTCTCTTTGGAAATCAACATGCTCAGGCTGCAAGAGATCTCACGGCACACTGTCACTTGGCAAGTCAGCTCCTCTCTAAAGTTATTAGAATCCACACAAACTTGATGTCCTTTCCTATTTTGTTCTTCAAAGATACGTACGTCAACAATTTAGAATCCAAAGCTGAAGGCATAGAAAGAATTACCCACTCAAAAGAAGGAATTCCTCAACATTTTTGTAGTCTCTCATATATGCAAGTTTTATTGCTCTCATGTTCTGCATCTGAATTGGTACGGACTGACAGGTAAAGCTCACAGTGGTAAACCTCACTGCACAGCCTGCTCTTTCCTCACCTGACTTCTTCCCTGACCGGGAAGTTGCTACACTTGAGCAACCACGGCTATTACCACAATCACAGCAGGCCTGGCAGCTGGGCATTTCAACACCGCTAGGAACTGAGCCTCAAAACAATCATTTAAAGCAAGGAGTGCTATACTGCCTTTCAGATACAAAAGAAGAGCACAGATAACTTATCTCTGCCTTGGTTCCTTCTCTGCCTAGTGGGGAGAGCCAAAGTTAAAACCTATGAGTTCTTATGCTGCTCTTCTGTACTAATGAACATTAAGCAATTCTTGTGCTGTCTTCAAAAAAACTATGACTGCATGTTCATGTGAACTAATAGAAGGGTAGAGTGAAATCTTCCTTATGGCTGTACAATCCTTGTTTCAAATCAGCAGCCCCCAAAAAGCAGAATTAGGTCTGGAAATCTCAGTATCCAGAAAAACATAAGCATCTCTTTTAGATTCTTATGGGCTTTGCAGCCCATGCATTCTGGGCTTTTTTGGGGGAGAACAATATTAATTGTCTTGCGTCAGTCCCAGTTTGGTTTCTTAACAATCAGACACGGCACACTTTCTCTACCTGGTGACCATGCTTTAATGAGACTCGGGATGCGGGCAGCATGCCTTTACGCATTTCATGTTTACGTGGAAATTGTGGATTTGGCAGTATCATTGACGTCCGCCCATCGGGTTATTAAGTTCATGTGCACTAAATGTAATGGAAGGAATTCCTGACAACATCCCCTATCATGTAAACAACGGCTTAGTTTTCATTCCACTGGCTCTTACCTGACAAGGAGAAGCTCTAGTACTTCCTTAGCGGAAGCAAAAGCCCTGTCCTGTATGTAAACAGAAACGTATCCATGTAAGCAAAATCATTACCCTCAAAAGATGTTATAAGGTTTTCTACGGGCTTCTCAGGAGTTCCAGTTGTTATCTTCCTGGTGTTGCTGACAGGATGTTCTTTCATCCAGTCTTCTTCAACCTACAAAGTTGAAAGAAACACAAAGCAAAACAATGAGACACAAGTCAGATCCCTGACAAGGCTTTCACAATGAAACACAGATTAAATCCCATCTTTTCACAGGAATAGTACATCTTTAATTACTGCATTATTTTGGCTCCCCAAACGCCAAATCCTCTATCAAATAATGGAGGCTTTTAGGAAGTTTATCTTTAAGATACTTCTCTGACATGCTCCATGTAAGATTTTATAGCCCGACTGCTATCCTGGAGAAGAGAAGGCTGCGTGGAGACCTCCTAGCAGCCTTCCAATATCTGAAGGGGGCCTATAGGGATGCTATAGGGATGCTGGGGAGGGACTCTTCATTAGGGACTGTAGTGAGAGGACAAGGGGTAACGGGTTCAAAGTTAAACAGGAGAAGTTTAGACTGGATATGAGGAAGAAATTCTTTACTGTAAGGGCGGTGAGGCACTGGAATGGCTTGCCCAGGGAAGTTGTGAATGCTCCATCGCTGGCGGTGTTCAAGGCCCGGTTGGACAGAGCCCTGGCTGCCATGGTTTAGAGGGAGGTGTCCCTGCCCACGGCATGGGCATTGGAACTAGATGATCTCAAGGTCCTTTCCAACCCTACCTATTCTATGATTCTATGATCTTACGATCCAATCACACATTAGTAACTAAAAGAATATCCACTATCCTACAAAGAATAATATTACCGGAGGGAACAACAGTGGTAATCCGGTGTCTCACTTAACTTCCGAATAAAGATGAAAACTGACCGCAACTTCAGCATCGGCACTTGTGATTCCCTTGCTGAAAATACCATACCAACTTTGGCTCACCACACAGAATGTAAGGTCATGAACACATCTGGATGCAAAACATTTCATGATACTTTTGCAAGGAGTTTGTCAAAGTCATCTTGCAAACGTGTCATTATAACATTTCAATGTTCTCTTACAGTTTCCAGAAAGTACAATATTTGTCAACAAATCTAGGGTTGGTGTTGGGGATGTGTGTGTTTTTTAAACAGCAGTTGGTTTGGACGCTTACATCCTGCTTTAAGTCTGAAGGAGCTAGAAACATTCCTTTAAACTCTACCACTATTTAGAGGACAGTTCAGAAAATTATTTTTGTGAGCCGCTTAAATACTTTTTTGTTAAGTAGGTGTGATAAAAAAGCTTTAAAAATGGGATTATAAATGAAAACATCACCAAGAGCAACCTAACAGAAAATTCCTCTCTACCTTTTGAGTTGGCTGTCTCTGGGAAGGACCTTTCAGACCACTGACGAAGGAAAGGCTGAACTCTACAGAGGCAGCATGGGGGAGGTGTGCAGTTCCCCTCCCATTGTTGCAGATTAGCAACCCATGTACTACATCCGCAGCTTGAGGAAAATGCGCTGTGACGCATCTGTGCTTTTGCCTTGATACAAATACGTGGCGTGAATAAGACAGATCTGTATTCCACAGCCCCGTGGGCCAAAGGCACAAATGCTACCTGTTGACATTCAATGGGATTATAAATTAGAAACTCCACCATCTCCTAAATTAACGATATATCCTAGCAAGAGGGAGCAGAGACTCAAGATCAAAAAAAACCCCAACAAAACAGTTCACGTTCTGAACAGTACAAAAGTAGGCTGCTACCCAAATAGAAACATACAGAATTGCAGCCACTACCTCATAAATAGCACCCCAAACAATTGCTTTTCCCAAAAAAACCCACTGGTTTGCACTTTTTTCCCAGCGCAAAGATTATCTGTTGAGATTCTGAAAGCAAGAATTGTGGAATGAAACCAATGTAATAGATTTTCATTAGGCAGACTGGAATAAAGCCCTGAAAGAAAACAACTGGGATGAAGAAAAAGTAAATGAGATACCAAATAGTCTTCAGGCTTAGTCATTTAAAACATTACCACAAAATTAGTCTCAAGATAGTGAAACTAGTCTCTCTGCAACACCATTTCTACTCATTTTGACAGATTTTCAAATGCTTCTCACTTGCCTTGAAACTTACAGCTTTTCCAGACGGGGAGTTTTCCACTCCAGCTATTGTTATTGACTTCAGGGACAGACACCCTGTGCTGGAAGAAAACTACCTAGAGTGCAGTAACTTGGAATTTAACTAAAACCAAGGCGCTCCAATAAGGAAGAACTGCTTCATTTCACTCTTTGCCTAACTGTGAAAATGTGAATAACCTTAAACCTTCTGAAAGTAAGAATGGGATTTTTTTGTCATTTTACCCTTATTATTTGGATATTGCTTCCTTACACACACAGGCTCTCAAGCAGAGGCCCTCACATTTCCTCATTTTGGATGCTGCCAAAAAATCAGAATTCTGCATGTTGACTGCACCAATCTCAGAAGCCAGAACGGCTTTAAGACTTTTCCTATGATTGGACAACTAGGGGTATTCCTGGATTTCCAAACCTCCACCCTTCCCTACCCCTCCCCTCCCCTCCCCTTCCCTTCCGTTTCCTATCATATAAATAACCTCTCTTGGCAGCAACCCAGAGCTTCCAGGACCAATGATGCCCCTCAGAGGAAAGAGATTTCAGTTCTACTCTGACCTAAAGAGAACCCTGTGTACTTCTGAAAACATGGGAAGGAGAGCTTCTAAGCACTATCTGTAGGCAGGACAGAATCTGCTTGTAGTTCTTGACTTCGATTTCAGCACTGCTGTATTGCTCCATGTCATGGAACTTTGCAAGAAATGGATACGATAAAAATCTCAGGGCAGACACATAACAGTTTAAAATACCAGCCTGGATACTACATCAAACCAAGTTCTTATATTCTTGCCTTTCATCCCAAAGAAACTATAGAAACATAACTAAAGGATAATGAAAGTTATAGCCACTTCCTGAAGATCTGGCTCAAACTGCCACAGCAGCACTGATTCCAGGGAAGTGAGGACATTTTAGATCAGCTGGGGCCTTGGCCTGACAGGGGCGAAGGCGCTCATGCCACGGTCCGTGCGGGTGCGTTTAAGCTCCTTTTACTCACCGCTGAAACCATCTCTGTGTGCTTTCAAATGCACCTTTGAAATACAGTACAGAGCTGTAACTCTTGTAGAAATGCAGACCCTTAATTTCTCATCCGGCTGAGAAAGCAACGCAAAACTAAAATACCCAAAGCTGTGTCCATTCAAGTTTGGGGGAACTTTCTGCTAACTTCTGAGATCCCTTCATTAGTCAAAATTCATTAGTCAAAACACCATGACTACTTGTTTGGGAGACCAGAGACCCATTCCCAACTGCAGAAAATCAGCCATGGCACAGCCCGAAACAACTCAGTCGAATTCCCAAATGCAAAAATTAGTCGGCTTTTCTAAAGCAGTACCATTACAGTACCAGGGAAAGTCTTTTTCTGCTCAGCGGCTGTAAAGTTTTGTAACCTTAAAATTCTTAGGATGAAAAAACATAAAAAATAAAGCACGGGGAAGCATGGGGATGATGTTTTATTCCTGTTTCTGTAGAAATGGTCTCTGCCACCCAGGGGGGAGTATCTACGCTCAAGCAAGTGATGTGATACACGTAAAAAAAGACCCAAATGCAAAAGCGGTAAATAGTTCATCTCTGCTTTTAAGATGGACCAGAGGAAGCATACCTGTGAACGCTGTGGAAAAGAGAGGCCTGAGTCTGCAGGGACAGTCTGCAGTCATTGTGCTGTCCCATCCATTAGTGTCTGTGTAAGAGCTCCCTGGGCACGGGTAATCCCTCCCATCTGCTCTCCAGTAGTTCGATGGGCAGTTCCTCTGCGGTTGCCATGATCTTTAACCACCACAACTTCCGTACAAACGCTCCTGCGGCAGCAGTGATGGAGGGGAGCTGCAGATCACACCTTTCCACAGCAGCAGCAGTTTGCATCGTCTTCAGCCCTAGGAAGCTCCCCCATCTTTCCCACAGCTCCGTCCCTTGCCGTGAGATGAGCCCTGGAGCTCAGACACAGCGGCCGCGCCTCTCCGCTGCCTGCGGGGCTGCGCGGCCCTGCGGCGAGGCGGGGCCGGAGCGCAGCGCGAGGCGGGCATCGCCCACCGCCGCCTCCCCCCTGCGTCTGCCCCTCGCCGGAGGGAAAGAGCGGGACCCCCCGCGCCGGCGGCAGGCCGGGGGTTTGTGTTAGCTGGGGCCTTGGTCTGCCGCAGGGGAGGGCGCTCGGCAGCGCGGCACGGTCCGTGCGGGTGCGTTTAAGCTCGTGCTACTCACCGCTGGAACCGCCTGCGTGTGCTTTCAAATGCACCTTTGAGAAACGGTACAGAGCTGCAACTCTTGCAGAGATGCAGACCCTTAATTTCTCACCCGGCTGAGAAAGCGATGCAAAACCAAAATACCCAAAGCTGTGTCCATTCAAGTTTGGGGGAACTTTCTGCTAACTTCTGAGATCCCTTCAGGACTCAAAACACCATGACTATTCGTCTGGGAGACCAGAGACCCGTGCCCAACAGCAGAGAAAAAGCCGTGGCACAGCCTGAAATAACTGTTAAATGTCCAGCTTCTGAGGCCATAAGCAAAGATCCTTATTTCTGGACTAAGAATCATCTGATCCAGGGCCACAAGTGCTCAAATCTTTTTTACACCTCAAGACAAGGGGAGGAGTCAACGCAAGGAGATGTTCCAGGTGATCCAGGCAGACAACTTCAGTGTTTTGGTGGCTTTTAAATAGCGAGAGCAGTCAGTGCGGAAAGTTAATATCCTAACAAAGTCCGTAGAATTCTGCTCCCTGGTGCAGGCTCCGCAGTTCATGAGCAGCCTTCCCAAATGTCACTGTGCCAGCTTTACTTACCCCTAGCTGTGGGAGCTTCACGACCGCTTTTCTGACTTACTGAAGTGAAGTAGTGGAGAAAAATGGCTTGTGGGTCCTGCGAGTGATGTGCATTTGGTGTTACCTGTGCTGTTTGTAAAGGAGGCAAAGTTAAGGTGAGCAGGAAGGGCTGTCCTTCAGACAAACAGAGGGAAAGTGAAGAAGTATAGCTGGTTGCTTTTGGCGGTTGCTTCTGCAGGAGAGACGGGCTGAGAAAACTGCCTTTCCCACCATTTCCAGACCAGCACAGCAGATACCAGATGCCTGTAGCTTTCCTTTTAGGGATGTTTCTGGTTTGAAGTTCTTGGCAGCGCTGAAAAAGATGGCACTGTGTTGGCAGACTAAGCAAAGCATTTTTAAATTCAGCCCTGAGAGCATGAGGGGCATCAAATCAGAGAGACAAATGGCAGAGGCAGCAAGAGCTGAAACTGGAGCCTTGGGAGGCAGAGGCGAGATGGGGTCCTGACTTTCAGGGACAGGACATGGAAATACTGGCTCCAGAGGAGAACCGAAGGTTAAGCCTGGCTAGCAAAGCAGGCTCCCTCCAATCTACTTGCCCCGCTTGTTCCCTCTGACAGCGCTCCCAGAAATGCAGCATCCAGTGAGTGGACTCTGTCGGGCCCCTTGCACTCCTATGCAAGGTAGCATTTAGCCAGCCAGGTGTCCTGAGCTTCCTTTCAGCCTGAGGTTCTGAAGAACTGAAGCCAGTCAGCAGGAAGGTCTGCTCACAGGGCCCCGGGGGAAATAGAAGTCGCCTAAATGGGGCTGTGGGTTTAGGGCATAGGTGTGAATGCTGGTCACTGCCTGACAAAGGCTGATCATTATACAACTATCTATGCCTTTTCTTTCCCTGGTAGCAATCCTTTACTTGATTACAAAAACAGAGGCCAAGAACAAGTCTACCTCCCCATTTTAAGGTGGTTTTACCATTCTAAAGCAGCTTTTATCCCAGAAGGAACAGAAACACTGGTGGGAATCTATACAGATCAACTGTGTTTAAGCCAGCAGAGGATAAGAAGAGAGCTCAGTGGTCCAGATAAGATTAGTTGATTAGATCAGTGCCAAATCCATGAATGTCAGCAGGTAGTATTTTTTAGTATGCCATCTACCTAAATGGCAGCTGACAGCTGAATGTGTCTTGGCAAGTAGTGTAGCCTGCAATTTACTGCAGAGCTTCAAGTGGAAGAAACATTGGGAGGGGCATTAATGCAGACAATTCTGCTCTGCTATAGATACCAAGGATTACGGGGACTAACACCTGGTATGTTGATGCATTCATGTAGTGTCTGCTTTTCATTTATTTCCTAGAGGGAGGGGGTGGCTGTGCTTGTTTCGTTAAAATTAACGAGCTGAGTGCCTGGGCCCGCATTTGACCTACTGTGCGCTGTTGGAGCTGGGCATGAGACTTGGCTTCTCCACCCTGGAGGCGTCGTTCCAGACTTCCTGGGATCTGACAGAGACTCCTTGCAAAGCGCAGACAAAAGCTTCCATCACCCCTGGGCACGCTGGATTTGTTTGAACTTTTCCCTCTCTAAGGCTGCCTGCTCTGCTAGACCTGCACCCCTCTGTGCCCAGGTGCAAGGCAGGACCTCCTTTCCCTTTCCCGCAGGAGGACTGCTTCCCTTTCATCTGAACCAGTTCACCCCTCTCAGGTGTGTAACAAATGCAGCCTTCCTTTGCTCAGGGGGGAGTCCTGCCTGCCCACTCATGAGGAAAAATGCTTCCACCCTTCACTGAGAACTTTGAAACCTCTGTGTTTCCCCTACCTTTGAGCCCCATTTATAGAATCATCGACTGATTTGTGTTGTAAGGGACCTTAAAGATCCATGTGGTTGCAACCCCCTTGACACGGGCAAGGACACCTTCCGCTACATCAGGTTGCTCAAAGCCCTGTCCAGCTTGGCCTTCAACACTTCCAGGGATGGGGCAGCCACAGCTTCACTGGGCAACCTGTGGCAGTATCTCACCACCCTCATAGTGAAGAACTTCTTCCTAATGTCTAAATCTCCTTTCTTTCATGTTAACGCTATTCCCCCTTGTCTTGTCACATTCCGCCACCCATCCCCTGTTTGGAGGCCGTTGCTGAGCCGCGGGTGTGTGCAGGGAGAGAGGCCCCACGTCCTAGGATTGCTGCTGCATCTCCTTCATCACAGCTGCAGGTGGAAGCCCATTGCATCACTCTCAAGCGGCTTACTGAGAGGCTGAAAAGCTGTTGCTGCTTTTGGCTCTGGGTTTGTGAAGGGATTGTCAGGTGAGGTGCCAGGTCTGAGCAGTGCAGGTGGGGTTTTGGGGATGGGGGTTCCTGTGGTCCTCCCCAGGTACCCGCAGGAGTCCTGCTGTATGTGTCTGTGTATCAGAGACTGCTTTTGCTAAAGGGCAGTTATGCCTCTGCTGTATGACTGGTTTTGTAGCAGGAAGGCAAAGGCTGAAAAAGACCCTTCATCTGTTCTAAGAGGAGGGTTTCCAGTCTCTGCTAGGGGAAAACTGATGGCAGGGTCAAAATACCTGCTGTTAAGGAGCAAGTAGAAATTGATTTCATGGGAGAGGTCACTTGCTGCTGGTCAAATAAGCCGGAAAATGGCACTGTGGTGTTTTTTGATTGCTTGCTTATGAAGCAGACCTTCTTGGGACTGAGGTCCTGGCATAAGCTGGATTGCGGTGTCGTAGCAACAAAGCAGTGAAATCTGCTGTTAAAGGTCTGATTCTAATTCCCTTTTTTGTGTGATCCCCAGCAATACAGATGTTCGTCTGCAACCGTGAACGCTATGGTTTCCTTCCCATGTCCCTGAAATCACAGCAGACACTGCAAGAAGAAACTGAGAACTTTGTGCACACGCTAATCGAGGCTATGAGTAAGTTGCTGTGCCCTGCCACGATGGACACCCCACACGCCAGCCCTCACACGCAGTACCCCCAGTTAATGTTTGTGGAGCTGTCTCGCTAGCAGCCCAGCTTTCTTCCCCTTGGGAGCCTGCATCCTGATCCGATCGTTCTCATGCGGTTTTGAGATGCGGTTTTCCATTTTCTCTCCGGGAATGTAATCACTTCACAGTCAAGTGAACCCCATTCACGAAATGCCTCAACTTCCCCAGATCAAAAGCAAAGATGCATCTTTAAGGTGGAGCAGATGCTGCAGGACCCAGGTTTTTGTCATGATGTCTGTCTGGCACATGGCTGCTGCCTTCTGCTTTGCACCGTGGATGCTTTCTCCTGTACCTGCTCCTGGCCTGACTTCACATCTCGGCTCCTTGGGGCTTTCGGCCCAGTGATGAGAACACGTGGCGATACCTTGTATCGATGCAACATGTACGTGAAGGTGATGCTTGGGACCACTCCTCTCTTTTAGTCAATGGGCCATTCATCACCTAGAGGACCTGGGTTCTCCCAGCTGCTGGGCTGCTAGCCATTTCCCTCAGAGTATATTATCTTTTCACGTAGTTAGCTCTTTCCTCATCCCTCATCTTTTGGTCTTCAATCTTTTTCAAGGAGAAAATAGCTGGTTTTTATTTGGGGAGAAATGCTGAGCTCAGGGGAGCAGAACGGAAAGGGCTCGGGATGTGCTCTTTCCCTCTGGTGTTTGCTCTAGAGACACGAGGCCAGTCAGGTGTGTGGGCACTTAGTACCTACTGCAAGAGCCATGTTTAGAAGCGTAGACTTGTGTGCAAGGGCAGTGCCCAGCAAATCTTTGGGCTTCCTGTCTTGAGGGTATGGATGCTTGAATCCAGCCAGGAGGAGATGGAGAAGTTGGGCTGAAAAGCAGGTTATTTCCCCAGTTCTCGTGTGTTTCGTCTACATAGAATCATAGAAGAGTTAGGGTTGGAAAGAACCTTAAGATTTTGTAGCTCCAACCCCCCTGCCATGGGCAGGGACACCTCCCACTAAACCATGGCACCCAAGGCTCTGTCCAAGCCAGCCTTGAACGCCCCCAGGGATGGAGCATTCACAACTTCCCTGGGCAACCCATTCCAGTGCCTCACCACCCTCACAGTAAAGAATTAAGGGGAGCCTTTGTTTTCCTGGTGTATCCTGCTCCATCTGCTTATAGGAATCATAGAGTTTGAACCTGATTTGGCTCTGTGTGTTTGAGTGTCTGTGTTGAGGACAGAGCTGGTGTAGTTTTTTCCATGTTGTCCTTTGTGGCTGCACTTTATTTATCCAATTTATTATTTTTGCCTTTGTACTGAGCTGGAATTTGATCTGCTTCTTACCGGGGTGCACTTGCTTGCCGGGGACTGAAAAATATCCCTGACCCTCTGCAGTGTACCTGCAAATGAGGGCTTAAGTCCTGTGCCCTCCACCGGAGAGTCTGTCTCCTCAAGGCCTAGACGGAGCCCTGCCCAGACCCCTCTATCCCCAGTGCTGGCTCTCTGCTAGGCTTTCTGCTGTGGCAGGGGTAGCCGTGGATTTTCAGTGCCCGAAGTAATGACAAAAGTCCTTTCTTTACTGTGTCCTTGTACTTGAATGGTGGCCCCACTGATAATACTAAATCGAGGCAGTGTCAGCATCGTGGAGAAATATGTGGGTCAGTGTTCCTCGAGGACTGAGGCTGGAGACGGCCATGATACTCTGTGTTTAATATAAATCAAAGCATCCTATATCTATCTTTGTAAGTTACAGACTTTGCTGTGACTGGTCTCCCCTCACCTTTATTGACCCTCAAAGAGCAAGTTTCCCCCGTGAGCATCCGTGAAAAATGGTTTTAAGATCGAGACCTAGCCTCTAAGCTTGCAACTCAAAACCAACTGCCTTTATTTGGCAAATTCTAAGTAACCTGAATGAAAACACACCCAATATTTTCAAAAGATGTGCTTTCCCAATGGGGCTGCTGGAGCAGAGTGGATCAGGACTCCCTTTTCTTTCTCAGTCCCAAACTGGGAGGCTGATGGCTTTCTCTTCTACCCAGATTTTCATGATCAATCTGAAGCGTCAGAAAGCCAGGCGGGATTGGAGGCTGCGGACTGTCTGTGGGCAGGAGATTGCAGTCAAGATAGCGGAGGCTGCGGGTGGAAAGTGAGTTTAGGCTGGGGTTGTCGTTTGCAAGGAGCGGGTTGTGCAGAACTGCTTCACAGCATCTCCTTGGATGCCCTGACCTCCCTTCCTGGTGGGGAAGGCTGGGCTGAGGGGAGAGGTGAATTCCACTTTCATCTACCTAACAGTCTGTTTGGGGCAGTTTTGCTCTCTTTCTTTCTTCTTCTGCAATTTTTCAGTTTCCATGAGAGAACCGGGGCAGGGTGGTTCAGACCAAGGTGAAAATGGGGTTAAAATCCTGCTGATTTCTGTGCACTGTAACGCTGGCACACCGTTCAAAGGAGTCAGCAGTAAAAGAGAGCAATTATCTCCTGGGAAGGCTGTCCACCCTAGTGCTGCAGAGCTGTTGTGTGACAGCGTTAACCTTGACACAGCCCTTTCCAAGTTTGCTCGAAGGTGTGTTAAGGCCTTTGTATAATGAGAAATCAAAGCAGAAACTTGGTCTGGGAGTTGCAAAAGGCCTGCGGGCGATAGGAACCCCCATGCCATCTAGCGGTCTTGAAGACCTCGGCACCCGCCAAGCCCTCTCAGGGAAACAATCTGAGCCAAGCGCCTGACCCAGCGATGGTTCCACAAGAAGCTGTTAGCAGAGTTAAGGCTATGATTTGTCGGCTTGATTTGGAAATGGAAATCAGTAAGTTAATTTTTGTCGGGGTTTTTGAGTGAAACAAGTGCAGGCATTTCTCAAGATAGAGGTTTTCTTTGACCATGAGCAGCGTTTCCCATGTTGTGTCCGTGTCTGACTTGAATTCACTTTTCTTTTAAATGCTGATAGATGTTTCCTCTTTTCTCAGAGCACTTAACACGAGTCAGCTCAAAGCTCTCTGCATCGATGTGCTCACGGGATGCCGGGACCCATACTCTTCCAGGCCATGAACCAGAGGAGAGATTGGCTGCTTCCTTAGTCACTCTTACATGTGGAAGGAGGTAAGGAGTTTGCAGGTGCCTTGGTGCTCCTCCAGCAAGGTGCTGTGGGGTAGGTGCAGGAGGATGCCACACAGCCAGTCCTAGGGCAGAGCATGAAGTACGATGCTGGTTTCTGGAACTGTTGGATGGAACCAGTTTTCTTGGTTTGCAGGGGATCAGGCACGGGCATTTTCTCGAGTACAGTATTCAGCTTTCTCATCTCTGCTTTCCATTTGCCATCAGAGATGAATGATTTTTATCAGAGTATTTTCATGGCTCTGTTTGCAAACCATCCAGTAGCCTGCTTGGAGCACGTTTGTTTAGGAGAAAGGCAAGAAGGTTTTGAAGAACAGACGGTGTTTGAAAAACTTCCTCTTTTTCTCTCTTGTTCTGCATGTGGACTGAAGCAAGTTCCAGTGACTCTGCTGAGTGGCTTTTTTGAGTTGGCATGTCATGAAGATGCTTAATAGTAGGCACCTCTGTTACCTGAGCAAAGAGATCTTGTTTGGGTGGTAAAAGCTTCCATCTGTCGCTGGTTACGTGGGGAGCGATGCTTGAGAGGATCTGGGCTGTGCTTTTCGTAGGTGCTGCAGTTACAGAGGCCGACATCAGCGGGAGGGATTATTTCATGTACGGTGTGGCGGAGACAGGGAGAAAGACTTGGTACTGAAAGAAGACTGGGCAATGGCAGTGGTTACTCAGATGCAGGCAGCCGTGTGGCCTGGGAGGTGTTATTTGCAGCACTTCTCAGCAGGACAGGGCACTGCTTCAAAGAGCCTAGAGCCAGCAGGAGTGACTTCAGTGCTGAAAAGTCGGGCAATGCAGCAATCAGATGATAATGTGGGAACCCACATACAGGATGTCTTTGCGCGTGTGTTCTTCAGGTTATCAGGGCCAGACTTTGGATATGCTAGATTGTCCTCCTTCACAGACGTCACAAACTTCACAAACACTTTCTCCTAAGAAGGAGTGTTTTCTGAGCAGCCGCTTTGGCCTCAAAAGCTGCTGCGTGTTCCTTTGAGGAGGTGGCTGCTGTGCTGCTACAAGGCGGTAGCTCTCGGCTTCCAGATGGTGCGACTTCAGGTGGGGATGCGCCACTGTGTTCGCTTCGGAACCTTTTGTTTTCAGGTGGTGAACAGAGAACTGGGGAAGATGCTTGTTACTGAAGACAATGTGTGCTTTGAGAACCAGTTTAAGAGGAAGCTCATGAAGCTGATGGGTGACATTCAACAAGCCCAGCCAGACTGGGACCTTATGTAAGTAAGTGTCCCTCAGCCACCTGGGAACTGCTGGGCACACAGGGGAGGTCTGCAGTGCCTGCTGTGTCTTGGTGGAGGTGCAGGTTAATGCTGGAGTGCAGGGGAAGGTGGCAGAGACTTCTCGGTGGCTCTTGCCGTCAGGACAGATCTGCCTTCTGGGGCAGGCTGATGCTGGAATGGGCGGTGTTGGTTCAGTCCTGAGGTTTGGACCATGTCATCTTTGTTCCCTAATGAAGTCTCCCACAGTTTTACCACCCAGTGGGTTAACGTTTGGATGTCTGGGAGTGCTGCGGCATAGAAATCTGTGAGCCTGGGCAGGGATTACTTCTTGGATTGCCCCTTGGCCTTCTTTGGTGGACATGAATAGTCTTGTGGTCTTAGTTGCTTCAGATTCACTTTGGTTTCAGTTTCCTTGGTTTTTTCACCCTTTAAGCTACATTGGCCGGAAAAGGATACAGGTGCAGGAGCCTGAGAAAGCAGTTCCCAGTGTCATGAATTTGGTGGAAGCTGATTACTCGTGTTGGATGCTGGGGTATGCAATCTCTTTCCAAGGCATTCAGAAACTCATTGGAGCTGAGCCTTTCAGCAAGATGCTGCCTGTAGGTGAATTTCTGCCAGTTATGTACAACAAGCAGCTTGTTGCTTAGGTCGATCTGAGCTGGATCTTGTTAATGTCCTTAAGCCAGATCGTGTTGGTGTGTTCTCACTTCTGTAGCCTGGTTGGTGGGAGACAGGGCTACTCATGCTTTTCAGGCTCTCTAGAGCAGAGTTCCTGATACAGGTCAAAGGAGGTGACAGACCTGCCGCAGACGGGTTATTGTGCACAGGCCCTGAACCGAGTAGGGACCTGTCCTGAGACACTTGGCTATCTCTGGTAACGGAGGTGTTGGTTGTACAGGTTGTGTGTGGTTGTAAGACGGGAGGTTGTGGCTGTAGAGAGTCAGAACTCTCCACTAGAACTCCACCCAGGAACTTCCTCCACTCCCTGGCATCTGTTTGCTTGGTGTGTTGGCTTGTATCTCTCAGTTATAAGCAGTGGCACTGGTGACCGTTCAGTCTGTTACTGGGGTGATTTTTCTCTCCTCTTTAGAGCGAAGTACATGGAGAACTATGAGTCCAGTGACTTGAAAGCCTTTCCAGCAGAACCTCTGCTTGTTTACCCTACGCCCTACGCAGGGCAGCCAGGCTACCTCAGTGACACAGAGACCTCTACAGTCTGGGACAAGGAGGCTTTGTCAACAGACTGGGACAGAACACACTCCTGGAAATCCCATCAGCACGGCAAGATCCACAGCGATGACCTGAACGAGGATGCTTTGCCTTCCCAGTCACCTCTGAATGCGCCGTCCTCCAGGGATGAGCTATGACTGCCTGCTTCCCCTGGGACTCTGTTGACAGCTGAACCTGCCTCACACTTTAGCTTTTCACTCTGGAAAGTTGTGGCCTCCTTCTTCATGGGGCCTCCTTCCCACCGCTTTGAATAGCAAAGCAAAGAGGGTGGACCTGCCGACTAACCGAGCCGCTTAGGACTGGGTGGGAGATGAAGGAGGAAAAAGAACAAGTGTTCCAAAGTGGCAGGAAAAAAGGCAGAGATGTGAACAAAAGCCCTCACAAGCTTTTGTAAAAATCCTCAGCCTTGAATGACGTCTTTCTATAGTTCTTCATGCAGAACACTGTCTATATGAAGATTAATACAGAGAGGTATACCAGTGTTAATGCCTTTCCGGATAGCTGTAACTGGGCTGCTGTGTAACTATAACATCCTGTAAGTTTGCAGGCTTTTATAGCCCTGTTCATTGAGAGAAACTGCAGGCAAGCATTTGGGTTATTTGGTTTTGGTTTTGAAACTGATCCCTGTCAGAATCAAGATGGTTTCCAGAAGCGCTGAGTGCTCTGGAGCAGCGCTCCTCTGTAGCCTCTTCTCCCTCATGGCATCTCAAAAGAAAGCTGTTGCTAGCTTCCCCTCTGCAGACTTCAAAACTTGCTAGATCCCATCGAATCAGGCCTCCCAGCCCAGAAGTGATGTCTTGGCCTGTCTAAACTCTTGGAAGCTGGATGGGAAAGTGGAGGGTTTATCTCTGCACTGCCTGAAGGGAGCACAGGTGGAGCTAGTTTGTGTCCTGTCCTGCTTCCTTCCCCCATCTCAATTTATTTCTTCAGGAAAACAAAGCCTGACAACCTACTTGCAGGCCTGTTTAATTAGGCCATAAAGCCAAGCGTAGGACCTCTAGGAACTTAAAATCTAAACAGTTTGTTTACAAGCTGCTTGCACTACCCTTATAAAAACCAAACAACCTACAGAAATGTTCGTGTTGCCAACCGCACTGCTCTCAAGAGCCGTGACAGAGTTGTGCACTACAGCTCTATTAGGCACAGACCTCAAGCTACAGGCTGCTGTTGCAGTGGGTGGGATTGTTGGGTTGGTTGGTTTTTGGTGCCGTTTGTTTTTTTATGTTTTTAATAATTTGTGATCAGTGTTGTGCTTTCTGCTAAAGAAGATGTGTTATTGCCTGTCAGCCGGTCTGATAATACATAGGACCTGGTGCAAGACGAGCAGCTGTGTGTATTCTTCATTGGGTGGGAGTAGCCCTGGCAGGGAAGGCCAGCTCCAGAGTCTTGCGTCTGTGTCACTCTACCATGGAGTCACTGGCCATATAAATGTGCCTGCTCCTCAGCTACCAGCTGGAAGCCACATTCCTTCTGCTGTCCAGACCGGAGCTGGTGCCCGTGTGCCATGGTGAGTATGAAGAGCAGGTCTGCTGCGGGCCGCCACACACAGCCTGGGTCATTCTTTTCTGAGAAGCCCTCTTGCCTCCTCCTCTGATCTTGTTTTAGAAGTGGCAAGTCTGACCAGCTTGGAGCACAATGGCCATTCCAGAGATGTTGGTGAGAAGCTTGGTGTAGCCTTCAGAAGCAGGACTTCTGTGAACTGGTAGGCATCCAGCATGTTGTCAGGTGTCAACATGGATTTGAGTATGATATTACTTATTTGGTCCATTGCATCATGCTTCCCTTGGGATTGTGGCCTTGGGACTGGGTCCGTTTTTGCAGTGTAGCTGTTTCTCTAGGGCTTTAGTAATGTTGTTTTGAAGGCTGGCAGCCACTGGAGCTTTGGTGTGCAGGGTGCACAAGAGGAGCAGGGCCGCAGCTTGGCACAGCACATGATAATGTTCGTGTGCATCTGAGTCTGTCAGAATAGGAGGGATAAGCCAGCACAGGTGGGTGAACCCCTTTGGTCTGGAGTAATTTCTCTGATCCAGTGTTGTGGCTGCCTCTTCATGTTAAGGCTCCTTGTGGTTACCTTGTGTTCATATACATTGGTACTATGTATCTCTTCCACCCTCATGTGCTTTTTCTTCTTCTGTAATAGACCCAGCTCTGTGTCTGGTAGAGATCTCTCCCTTATCCCAGCTGTGGGAGTTGATTTACCTGTGTCAGCCTGAGCTCTGGTTTTACCAGCCCTTCCTCTTGTGACTTTCCATGAAGCCACTGAAGCAGTTTCTCCATGAGCATCTTGGCTGAAACCCCCCTGGTGCTTCTCACAGTACTCCCTGCTTTGTGCTGGGGACTGGAGAGGGAAGGGACTTGACACCATGGAGGCAAGTGTGCCACCCCCACGCCCAGAGCAGTGAAATTTATTACCTTAGTCCAAATATAAATGCACTCGCAATTGCAAACTGAATCATCAATGAGGTCAAACTTTAAACCCTAATAATTAATGTTTGATAATGCAGCTTGCTTATCATTTTGTCTCCATAGCCATGTTAGAGGTTTGAGAGAAGGATCTCAGCCCTGCACTTAGCTCTGCCAGTGGCAATGGAGATATATCAAGTCTTTAATTACTGCAGATCCTTTGAGTATGTGGCTTAGAAGAGATGAGCTTATCTTCATGAACTATGTATACACAGAAGAATAAGTAGCTTGGCTTTGTATTTTTTTTTTTACCTTAGAGATTTGGTAATGCCCATGCACTGACCCTCAGACACAGAGGTAAGCAGGTGCTAGCAATACGGTTAGTAAGTTCCTGCTCACACTGACAGCTACAGGAAAAAAGGAAAATTATTTATGACGTGAGCACAAAAATATGAAAAGGAAGGAAAAGATACCTTCTGTTATAACTGATCTGCATCTTTGGCCATCTAAACAATATGAAGAATCTGACCCTTCTGAACATTTGAAAATTTTGCTCCAGATTTTCCTTAAGTTCCCCAGTCAGGGTTCCTCAGCACTGCCCTGCCCATAGTGGAAGGCCACTGCAGCTCAAAGAGCTATCATGCTTTTTATCATGCCCAGTACAGAAAAGATGGAGCTGCTGTAAAGTCTCCACTGAAGGTCCACAATGATTAAGGGATGGGAGCATCTCTTACATGAGGGCTGGCTAAGAGAGCTGGGACTGTTTACCCCAAAGAAGAGAAGGCTCAGGGGGAATCTCATCCATGCATACCAGTATCTGAAGGGAGGGTGTAAATAAAAGAGATCTCTTCACTGATGCCTAGTGACAGGCCAAAAGGCAGTACACCCAGGAGGCTGAAACACGCACAGGAGGTTCCACCTGAACAGAAAGGAAACATCCTGTTTTGTTTGTTTTTTACTGTGAGGATGACTGAGGTTGGGGGTCTGGACTCTTGGAGATACTCAAAAGTTGTCTGAACACAAATACCCTGCAATGTTACAATATTATTAATTCCTGTTGGAGTTCTGGAGAAGTTTCATTAACAGCAAAGTATACATATGTTTAAAGTAACTGCAACGGTCTGTCTGCATTTCCCTTAGAAACAGGAAATGTTACTTGTTAATTTTCACATAACATTGTTTTTTCTTCAAAGAAAAGACAAAAGCATGCAGGAAGAGCAACAACTGGAAAAGAGGTGCCTTTCACTATACTGCACGCACATGGATCTGATTGTTCAGACTGTTATAGATTGGATGCCACAAGAAGAACTGACAAAGGTAAACCACCACCAACTATTAAGTGCACCCCTTTCCACCTTGTTACATTCCATGATGGCCATGTACCTTTTTTATTATACAATTCTATATACAAAAGGGTTACATTCAGCCTGTGCTCCTCCATTTATATAATGTATACTTGTTTGTTCTTTTTAAATCACTCAACACCACACCGACTTTCTTAAAAACATGATGTTAAGGATCATTCCTTTATTCAGAGATTGTGTAGTAAGGAGTGACAGCAGGGAGAGTGCTTGGCTGAACAACTCGGGAAAGAGCATGAAGTATCCTATACCCACTTTTCCACCCTCCTTAAAAACCTACAGATGTTTACACCTAACCATGAAGCACCGGCTGAAGAAGAGAGAACAGAAATGAGGAATTAAATACCAGTTCCCATACCCCTCTAAGCATAAAGAGAACTCTGACTAGAGGATAGCAATACTTCGTATTCACCCTTACCACCATTGTTAGGGACACCTTTCCACACAGCAGCGTTGACTGAGATCAGACACCCAGAAACGGCAAACATTTGATATCTGGGGCAGTTTGAGGAACTGCAGCTACTAACAGAGTCTGGCCTTTCTGCATCTGTCTCAGTTTTTTCAAGATGTGTGACTATACAGATGAGCGTATTTCCTGGCACCTAACTTAACTCATTTACCTCGGGGAATTAACCTCCAGGTCTACTTGAAACTTCAAGCAGAATGCTTATTAGTTGACCAGCAACCAAAAGTCCACAGAATCAGTGCCTTTTTGCTGCTCTCAAAAAAAAAGTTAAGCTAGGAAGTCTGGAAAACAGCTGCAATATCCATTAATATCTGGGATTTCAATGCTTCTTTGAGCCCAACAAGTGAGAAATCCACCCAAATTCACATGTCCTCCAATTCATGGCTGCATCTCAAAACTTCCAACAGTCAGAGGGGATCTTTCTGCACAAGGAAATCAAATCAGAACACTTCTATGGTCTGTCTTCAGAAGAAGATGCAAGGTTAAATGCTGTTCCTAGCACAGGCTTTTGAAAACACTAAGACTGGCATATGCAGAAGCTGTAAAGGTTTCAAAGTTTCTAAATAACTGGCTTTAAACACCAATGATACGCCCATGGTAACATTTTCTGCATTTCAGCATCATTCCTGCAAATGGCCACCAAACAGCAACAAAAGTCCAACAGATAACCCTCTGAAGAGCTATAGCTGGCTTTTGCTGATAGCTCAACAGCTCTTTGGAGTACTTAGTACTTACACTAGACAAGTGATCCAGTTCACGCCATTTATAACAAAGCGAGCTCAACTTTCAGATTCTCTCTTCCTGTTTGCCCTCCAGCACACAAACATGTACGACAACTATCAGAGCTAGTCTCTTAGACAGAAAGAAAATGTTTCCAGCAGTTACACATTCTAACGTGGCATACATAATATTTCAGTATTTGCAAAATGTTTATCTGCTCCTTGTCAGACTAGGAAAATATATATGTATTAAGTGCAGAAGTTACTAATGTAACAAGCAACTTCACAATACACACTCATCTTATTACTGCAAACAGCTAAGGAAGTCAGAATAAATGTAACACACAAGTTACAAACAGGCCCCAAAATTTTATTTAAAAAAACATTCTTAAATGCAGCATTGAAAACAGAGAGAGCGGAATGCCAATAGTCAGAGATCTTATGCCGAGTTGTGTTTTCTTTGATAAACTAGCACCACTGCATCACAAGTCACAGACTAAATTATTTCTACAGGCATAAAAAACTTCCACCATTATAAAATTTCTATGAGTTCTATTAAAAATTGGTTCTCAATTTACCACTCCTAAACAGATGAAAGCAGTTTGAAGTACGAGTTTTCATATCTACTCATTGTTCAAGTTACCCATAAAAGACAGTTTATTCTTAAGTCTAAATGTCCTGATCAAGGGGAAAAACCATCTAAAGTGAGCTTCACAATTCTTTACAAACTAAACAAGTAAGAAAAATCTACTGTGTTATAAATATACACAGTACAATACATACAAGTCTAATCTTACAAAATAAGAACTTCCTAGTCCATAAAAATACTAAATTAACTACAAAATTTTCTTAGTGTTTAGTCAAGCTGTCTCAAGCAGTCACTACATCAAATTCCAAACCCACTGATATGTTCCATAGCACAGCAGCTTGAACACGTTCACATCAGGGAACAGCCCAAAACCTCACTATAAAACTGATTTCTAATCCTAATTTCCACTCAGGTTTAGTGGTAATGTTAGCGTTTGCTATCTATTTTAATATCACAAGACCTTTACATATTCTAGACTGTGTCTGAACTACTCAAAGTGCTGAAAGTGCGATCAAATAATAGAGTTTTCTATCTATTCTCCAGTACACTCTTCTCTGGCACTGGCAATAACAGCCAAATATTTATAGGTCTATGAGGCCAGGAAGGCACATGCTCCTTTGTACATGCTCAAGTAAGTATGCACAGATACACACATGCACTTAGCTTTAAAGACCTGCCCCTAAACATTAAAAGGCTTCCTTTTTTTTTTAGTATGGAGGTTCAAGAATTCATTACAAATGATTTAATACAGATGCCTGGAATTCATAAAGACCTTGATACAAACTGCTTAAAATGACTGTGAGATTGGGGGTTTGGTTTTAAAATTAAGGTATCCAAACACTGCTCCCGAGTACAGAGAAACAAAGTCTATGCTTTCTCACTCTTTATCAAGTGACATCCAGGTTACAGTAGCCATGTGATTTATCATCATAGTTCATACAGCATATGTGAGCATACACATACACATAACACCCCCTCAGTACTTGTTCTTCTGTTAGAGACTACCTGCAGTCTGAATGAAAATAAAACTATTTGAAGAATGTTTCAAGCAATATCCTTTTGTACTTAGACATACAAGAAATAACAGAACTGAACTGTGCCTTAACCAGAATACAGACTTTCACTGATACACAAGTTAACATTGCTTCCTTTCCACTCTCCTTCCCTACAGTGGTCTTCTATGACATGCATCATAATAACTACTGCTGTTAAAAATTAAGAACACATCCCTCTTGACAAAATTGACAAATTTTTCTAGGGGGCACATTGGCTTTGTGGACTGTTTATAATAATCCCTACAAAATGAGGTCTGGAATGTGACATCAGCACCATTATACAGGATGCGGATAAAGTGATCTTTGGGTCTCTTCCCATCCTGCCACAGCTCAAAAACTAATCTGGCAGCAAATCTAGGAAATCTGGCATCTGTAATGCCCAAGGCACTAAGAACAGGTGACAACGTGACATCATGTGCAGAGTAAAGAACAAATACTTCTTCTTTCTTGCCTTCTACAATACGCTGCAGCCGATTAACAGTCTGGTTGAGGAGAGGATGAGTAGCCAATAGTGCATATAAGAAATAAAGTTTCTTTTCCTGTCTTTCTCTCTCATCCTCCAACTGGTGTCTTTTGATCACTTTGAAGTGTTCCATATCAATGCAGCCAGTTTTGGTACATGGAAAACTGACATTGTGGCAAAAATAGCACAAGAGAGAATCTATGGGATTAGAAGCTCTCAACTGCCTGGTGGGAATGCCTACAATCTTTGCCATATCCACATATATATTCTCTAAGTCATTGTTTTTCACCCGCAAACTGTACTGTCTGCGCTGTTCCTCTTCCAGGTAGTGGTTTCGCATAGGACAGTTGCAGCTTCCAGAGCAAAAAATGGTGCTCCATTGATGTCTGATGTTAATTTTCTTCCAGTCAAAATCTGGCAAAAAAGTGTAGAGCAGTGCCAAAGCACTCTGCAGGGTTCGACTTTTTCCTGTTGTCTCCAAGTAAAGCTGTTTTGCTGTCCAGTCACTCAGAAGCAGTTTATGTTTGTTTATATAAATATCTCGCAATAGTTGTCCATTTTTCAAGTGTTGCACAACCCCTGAAAGAGAATTTTAAAAGAAATTACAACACATGATTAGAATATTCTGAGGTTTTTTTGGAGGGGAAAAAAAAAAGCACAGCTAGCAGTCCTACTGATAGATGAACAATTTGTTTAAAGGTCAAAAAAGTTCAAAACCGAACTTCACCTATGCTTAACTATTAGGAAAATTGCATGTAATGTGAGATACCTGCTATTCTTCAGTATGTCTCAGATTATAGGAGCTAAACTGAGATGTAGATAAATAAAGCTGGTTCCACAAGATTTGTTTCAAACCTTAGTGTTTTTTTGGATTGGAGACACAGACTGAATGGGTCTACCATAACTGAAAGACAGTTATGAAGATGGATCCAGACTGCACCTGAGTCAGGTTTTCAGGCAGGCAGTGAATGCTGCGCTCCCTGCAAATTTATGGCAGCTGGTAAAACTACCAGCAGCCAGGAAACGAATACACAGAATGTAAACTAGTGTGTAAACTCGCAAAACAGAGCAGTGAGGTGTGTCAACTGCATCAAACTTCCTTCTCCAACTTTCTTCAGGGAAGTACTACAGTTGCTTAATAAATCTTACACTAATGCTCTGCCTTGATCCAGCTGGAAAGGAAGAGGGTGCGTATCCTTCTCACATGCCAAAACCTTTATTCCAGAATCTACCTTGCTTATGTTATCCTCCCACAGCAGCAAAGCAGCAGGCATGAACCCTTTGCGAACTAGATCATCTATATAGCTTAGTAAAGGTAATACAAGTCCCAAACACTCTTTCAGTTACAAGTTGTGGGCAGTGTTAAGTCCAGTTGCACACACAACACGGTGTGTTAGGAGGAGTTCCTTGGTAACCTGACTAGATTTCTCCTGACATCACTTTGCAAGACTTGACACTGGCTTAATACAAGCATTTCTTCTGGCAGGATCCCAGAACTTATGAGAATATGACAGGCAAGTTTTGGACTGAAGAATACAGGAGAGTCCTGGAAAGACAGTTGGCAAGTGGAAAATGCCACTAACTCCCCAGATCTTCAACACTCTTTTTGTTCTCCATAGTCAGTCTCCAAACCTACTGAATACCCAGATCCACATGGATCAATATTAAAATTTGAAAAGATACAGGAGAACAAAAAATGATATTAACGTGAATTGTCTGTTAAATTCATGAATGTTGAAGAGAAAAATCCACGTGAATAACCCTTTTCACCATCACATTTCTGCCCAGTGGTGCAACAGTATGTTTCCATACGTTTGCGGGAAAGCATTTCTATATGTTTGGTTCTGACACACTGATATGGATATATGAAGAAAAATAAGCACAGCAAACAATCATGTGGACTTCAGCCCATACTAGTTCATCTGCCTATTCTGGGTGGAGAACACAAAAAATTCCAAGAGCTGTGGAATCTGTTTCATACAAAGTAACAACTTGTTTCTATACTTCTGCTTTCTTACCTTTTGTTCCACTCATTTTTTCTATTGCCTGCTGACAGCAGTCCCAGGTCTTTTGCAAATGGCACTTTTATTGCTGCTCTGACCCAGCACTACAATTTTCCCTCTCCAATCCCAAACCCTTTATCTCTTTCTAACATTCCCAATGCCCTCAGCACCACATTACTCCCAACTCTCCATATACTTTCTTCTACATAAACAAATCCCTCACTGCAACACTTTGGTTACCTCCCATCTCCCCCTCCCCTTTGGCACAGATAGAATCATAGAATAGTCAGGGTTGGAAAGGACCTTAAGATCATCTAGTTCCAACCCCCCTGCCATGGGCAGGGACACCTCCCACTAAACCATGGCACCCAAGGCTATGTCCGATCCAGCCTTGAACACCACCAGCAATGGAGCATTCACAACTTCCCTGGGCAACCCATTCCAGTGCCTCACCACCCTTACAGTAAAGAATTTGCTCCTCATATCCAGTCTAAACCTCCCATTTAAGTTTGAACCCATTACCCCTTGTCCTCTCACTACAGCTCCTCATAAAAAGTCCCTCCCCAGCATCCCTATAGGCCCCCTTCAGATACTGGAAGGCTGCTATGAGGTCTCCACGCAGCCTTCTCTTCTCCAGGCTGAACAGCCCCAACTTTCTCAGCCTTTCTTCATACCGGAGGTGCTCCAGCCCCCTGATCATCCTCGTGGCCCTCCTTTGGACTTGTTCCAACAGTTCCATGTCCTTTTTATGCTGAGGAAACTAAACAATATGTTCACTAGCAGAGCTCTGCAGTCTTCTTCTCAGAAGTAATACTGATAAAGTCTCAAAACTTCAATATTTAAAAATAGTTGTTTGAAATTTAATTGCTAATATTCCCACCTTTTGTCCCAATAAATAGCTCAGCAGACCTGATAGATGGAATAAGAAAATAACTAATTTTCCTGTGGAAAAAAAATACAAAAATAAATATACCAAAACCCACAACCTTGGGATTTCATTACAAAGCTTGGGGCAGAGGAGAAGGAAAAAGCACCATACGTACAAAGTTTTCTATTTCTATCCTACAAGAATCAAATTTATCTATTACATCTGAATCTCTTGCAGGGGACGCAGTAGTTATAAGTAAAAACTGGCAGCTAAGTGATTGTTCTTTAGTTCCACGGCCATGCTGAATTACAAACCCTTACAGACCCTCCTCAGGAGGGATTGAGCAATGCCATTTTTTACGAGGGTGACCAAGCAATTTTGCGATGTGATTGCTCTGACTTGTTACAAATAACATTATTAAGAGATGGCAAGTGTGATGGATCTGTAATAGAAATGGCAAGCTATAGGATAAAGCAGTTTCTAGAACTGTTACCACTTTTACTGTAGAGACTCTAACACTTTATTCATATCTCAGCAGAACCTAGGCTATGACCAACATTATAAATTTCCCATTAATAAAACATTTATTTCAATATAAAGAAAAATAGGAGACCCCTTTTCAAGCAGACTGTATTTAACAGAACAGAGGAAAACACAGAGCTGTATTGGAACTTACCTGTCTGTGTTAGCTCTCCCATTTCGCACAAAGAATGGCTAGGGTAGCGAGGCAGGCTGCTTAGGGAACCACCCATCTGGGCTGCAGACCCTTTTGACATATGTTTAATGAAAGCTTCAAGTTGAGGATGAGAAGGTTTCCTAGAGAGAGAAACCAAAATATGAAAACTTCCAAAAGTATATGGGAAAACAGCTAAAGAGAATCAAGTGTTCTAACTATATCAGCTCAGACATTTCATGGTGTGAGGTTATTTCCCACTGAGGCAACATCTGGTCTCAATGAAGACTTTTGCAAGTATGCAAAATAAACCTAAGTACTTACTAACTACCAAAGGCCTACACGGAAACTTGTCATGTTAAAACTACGATACCTTTTGGTAATTAATTTTGAAAGATTTTTTTTTTAAATGCAGTCACTAATACTGTTGTGAATTAAAAAAAAAAAAATCCTTACCAAAAAATACTCTGTCCAGTTTCTGAAGTACTATTGCACTTTAACCCTATGTCCAAAGGCACAAACAATCTAAAAGGGTTCAAACAACCAGTATTTTAGGTAGATGATCTTGAAGGTATTCTCAAGTTTTGTAACATACTATGCTGGTTACAATAACAGCCTTTAGTTCTATTTTTATTTGAACTAGATGATCTTCAGGTCCTTTCCATCCCTAACTATTCTGATCACTTCAAGCTTCAAATCAAATAGCACATATAGCCTCAGTTAAGTGGTACCTGCAAAGTAGTATCTGGTATCCCTATTAAAATTGGAAATCATTGGTTTGGGTATTGTACCATTACCCAGGAAGAAAGAGACCAACACTGCTGTACACTTAAAAAGATGAGATACTCCCACAATGCACATAATGAATGCAACTGTAAAAGACGTATAGACAAAAATGTCTAAGTTAACTCACTGAATTCAAGTCAGTGAAAGAATGCCTAGATCTCCTAAACTGTTCTGCAAATGTCAGATACACTATAGGCTCTGTCCACTTTTGTACTGCTGTGTGGAAAACTACATACACAAAAGAACTCCACGATGATTTAAACCTTTAAAAAAAAAAAAAATCTACAATCACACTTCTGCAACTGAAATACACTACGTAAGTAGGGATTTTCTTTGTTAAATGTCAACGTTCAACAAAAGTCACACAGTCACCTCTCTACTTTTGTGCAGAACTAAATCAAAAACTGGCAACTCAACTCTGCCCCAGACAGTCCTCATTTTAATAGCGCTTTCAACCTGAATACAGTGGGTGTTTTTTATGTTACTAACAACAACAACAAAAGTATATAAAAACAGAAGATAAACTGGATCAGATAACTTTTACAGAAGTCTGGTTTTAGTGTTTATTGTTCATATTTACACTTCACTAAAACCATCAACTATTGTGACACAAAAGGTCTGGAAAAAACCCTTCCAGAGCTGAAGGAACCACAAGAGGGAGCAGTAACACTATTAAAGCAGGAGTATCTAATCAAAGTTTACTAGGACAGACATTCACACTTATACAGAGAAGAGACAATTAAGGTACTCCCAAGTGCAAAAGCACCTCTTACAGAGCAATGCTCACAGCATGCATGTGCAGGAGGTCTCATAAGAATCAATACTTCTGCCGACAGAGAGGTAGCTCACTGTCATACTATTTTATAAAACTTGAATTTTCTAGTATTTAATTTACCTTCAGAAAAAAAAAAAATCTCGGGAATAGAATGGTACAATAAATTCTGGTGCAACTGCCAGTAAGAAAAAATGTAAAATGAGACAAAAACCAAGGTGAGATATAAATATCTAAAGAATTTTTTTCATTTTTACTTCCAGTTATAAAGAAAACTGGCCAATTTATGGCATTCTAAATCCACACCTTCTTCTGTATATTATAATTTTGACACTTCAACTGAAGATTAGTATTTGAGAAGTAGAGCTACACAAAAAAGGTATTGTTCCTTTCCAAAGCAGTAGGGCTTCCTCTTGCAGTAAACATACGTTAAAAAAAACTTAATCCAGCTCGAGGTGAATTAACTTTTTGTACATTTCACTGTTTTTACAGCCCAGCAGTGCAATCTAAAAATGGAAGAATCACATTGAGAAAAATTTAATTCATTAGTAAATAGCTTTTTAAGCTTATTACAGATGTAGCACACTGAACTTCCAATGCTCTAAACTTGGCCCTTTAAAAAGCCATAAACACGAATAAATTGTCAGTCATAATTTTCCTTAAACCCTGTTTAATTAATTAGCAATTTCTGCAAGTACATGTGCAAGAAAATGAAAAGAACTGCATTAACCATTCTGCCTCTTTGCTTACAAAGATCTGAATACTAATGGAATCAAACCCACACTGATAAAACTGTCTCAGCAATCACTTGTGGGAAGGAAGAAAGGAAAGAAGAAAAAGAAGCATTTATCAGCGCTTTGCAAAAAGATTTATCTAAAAAGTGGCAGGCAAGATAAACTAACATCCAACATAAAATAATAATATATATGGTAATTTATAAAATCATATTCTACTATATTAATATAGCTTTTCATATACCCATGTAGATGCAAGTTGACTTTGTATTACATTCTTTTTAAAGCGAGCACAGGTTACACACATGCTTGCAGAACTGAATTATGAAATATGACTATTAAATGTATTCCTGAATATAAATTCAAAGCTTATTACTTACTAAATACATTCCAGGGGAAGAAGAAAAAAAAAAAAAAAACCAAAAAACAGAAAAAAACTAACAGAAGTAAGAACCATTTCGCCTGACAGGGACAGACATCTCAGGCTACAATATACTTTTACTCTGAATGTAATCCTCATGTATGCAACAAGATTCTGAACAAACTGGCTGTTCTCCTGATTAACCCTGTACAACTGAGCAAATAAAAACTTATTTTTCTCAACAGCAAAATTCACTGCACCACTCGGGCCACCTGGTAACAAAGGATTCCCCCTCCCTGCTCCAAGATTTCTCTTTTATTTAGAATATCAATCCTCCTCTTGAATTGGACAATTTACAGATGCTGCAAGAGATGGAGTATCTAGGCAACACAACTAAGACTGCTGGGACTGTTTGAGCAGGAAGCAAAGAAAACTACTTAGTTGTATAGTTGAAAAAGACTGAAATACCCTTAAAATTTAAGTGAAAGCAACCAGAACATAAAAATGGGCTAAATAAGTATCATTCTGTACATTGCTGGGCATTATGACGATAAGCTACCACATTTGGGAAATGTATTTATACAATAAATATTTCAAATTGTGTCAGAACATGGAATGGTTTTTCACCTAACACCACTAGTAATAAACATACTTTTTCTTAATTTTGAATATTTATTTCCATCTTTAATGTCTCTTAATTTTCCTTTTAATTATCTTATTTTTGTAAAATAAAATAAATTTTATCTGTGACAAAACTGAGGATGCTTATTTTCCCCTCAAATAATGAATTCAGCTTATCTTTTTGTTATTTACAATCTAAACACTGGGATAATGGGTCCCACATTTAATAGCGCAGTTTTCATGCACTAGCACTAAAATGGACCAACATTTAAATCCTTATTCAACATTTAAATACCTTATTTGTAAAGGTCTTAAGAAGCTTTAATACCAAAATGTCACCTCTTTATTGCTACACTGTAACCAGTGTACACTGAAAGAAACCATCCTGTGCAACCATTTGAACTATGGCTCAAATGCCAGCAACTGAGCTGAGACATTCTTTCATCCTCTAATAACAGTTTCCTTTTTCCTTGAGGAGCTGAGACATGAAAAATACAGAAATGGGGTGGTTGTTCTTTTGGATTGATTGACTGATTTGTTTATTTATCTATCTTATTTATTTATTTATGAGAAGCTAACACTAACTTGATAGTTGTTCTGAATTAGCACAGCAAAGTGAGAAATACAGTACCAGGTGACACATGTACATGCCACCTCAGAAAATCTGCCGATAAGATTTTGAATAGTTATGCTATAATGGCACAAAACACTGTGCCAGAAACATGCACAAAAATACATCTATTCCATCTATTATAGACATGCAAAGGTATGAAACCTTATTCATGCAGTTCCACATTAAGTTTAAAGATATTACACAGCAAACCTTCAAATCTTGCATAGCAGTACAACAACTTCGTTACAGGACATTCTTGTACCCCACCCCATGAGACTAACGGAATTCAAGACTTCAAGGTCAGTATTTAGGAACTGGCTCGGGAGACAATGGGGCTTTCTGCTCCTAGATGATGCTCAGACTGCGCCCATGGAAGCCTCTTTTGTTAAAAAGTTAGCTCTTTGAGCTGGTTGCCTTTGTTTAAATATTATCAGCAGCACAGCATGAAGGCCATTGCTAGATTTCATAGTTAATTCACAGAGCAAAAAGAAAATAATCCTTGCTTCTCAGGGCTACTTGTCTCAGGATCACTCAGGTAAATATTACTGGTTTATATTGTCGACTTGCGAGATACTTGCTTCCCTTCTGATCCTTGTTAGCAGAAATTGGTTTTATTAAAAAATTATAACATAAATAGAAGACAGTTCTAATTTTGCTCCTCCTTTAGACCTAAACTGAAAAACAGACCTAACAAGGTCAATCTGGGTAAAAATTCCCCACCCGTTAATCCTTACATTTATTAATTTTAGGATTACTTTAATCAAAATTAATTCCTCAGTAGGAACAGGTTGAGATTCCTTTAACATTCTTTCCTATTAAGGCTACTTGACCACTGAACCACTGCCTTATTTCTACTATGTATACTGTAAAATGACGTACAGTGTAAGCCTTGTTTCTTCAACAAACGTGATGGTCAACAAACCACAGCATTCACTCTGGCCTCCAACTCATTAAATTGAATGCTCTTTTGAACCGTGTACAAATTTGAGACCATATACCTCTAAAAATTGCCAAGTTACAGAATTTAAGGAACAGATGTGGAAAGACATCATCTTGAGAAGACTAGAGGCAACTACAGTTTATTTAATAATTTATGTGTTCATAAAAATTCAAGAGTGGCATAAATAACGTGCTTTTGCCACCACGCAAAATGCTACAGACCAAAAAAATACGTTGGTCAAGGTTATGATTAAAAAGGAACTGTCAGGAAAAAAATGTAATTACTGAGATTAATTACTGTGTCATTTAATTACAAGCAGAACTAAGGAGAGGTAAACTTTTTATTCATCTTACCTCTGTAACTCCATAGTGCTGTCCTTTTACAGCACTATGGAGTTCTGAGGTCTACATGCCACAACAAAGAACTTGTGGAGGTGGACATTTACAAAAATGAGATAAAACTTTTTCCTTCCCAGACAGCATTTATCTACGCAAATGTCACTTTTGTTAATAAATGCAGAATTTGCAGAGGACCGAACATCTCACAGGGAGTTGCAGAACCCTCAGTGTGTCACTTGGTGAGTATACATGACCACACCAGGCACACACAAAGCTTTGGACAGAGGAATGTTACCTTTCTGTAATCATGTAATAGATATACCAGATTCTGTCTGGTAACTGAATCAAAGGGCAGTCTCTTTTTACTTAAAATGCAAAAAATTATAACTTCAAGCAAAAAGAACATGTGTTTTCTGTGAAGTTTAAGTAGACAAAAAAAGCGTTAGATCAAAGGACTATACTGTTTCCTTCTAGCAGGCAAACGAATGAAAGAGCCACTAAAACCAACAATAGATTATTGCAGTCTACAAAACAGTTACAACAGCATCAGTACTGTTGGGGCATATTTATTCATAAAGGTCTTAGAGCCTTTACATTTTTATAACACTCTATAGTGATCCAGTCTACTTCATTGCTCTGCTGAGTTTCTACAGAAGTCAGAAGAGGCCTCAGGAGACCTTTCTTCACCTAATTCTGGCCTGCATCATGCTTTGACCTCCCTCCAAGTCAAATCCACACCTCCTTTAGCTTACAATATGATACTTGCCTCTCCCACACTTTTTGCTCTCATTTTTCTGGCAGTCTCAAGACATGTGCATATTGAACCTAAAATTCAAATGTTTGTTACTAAGCTTCTTATGATTAACATCAACACCTTTCAAAATGCCTCAAAGCATATGCTAATTAAGCCAGCATACTAAGAAACTATAGCATCTTTCAAAAAGCATTTCTTCACTGTCTTGCATACAAACTCAATGAAGAAACCTTGCATATTACTATATGCAATATAGTACATTTATAATTTCATAAGTATATACTTACATACTTTTGCATTTTATACGCAGTACAGTACATTTATAGTTTTGACACTATAAGATACAAAGGTAAAAAGTGGAAGATTAATTTATTCTCCCCATAAGCAAATAGCACAATAAAAGGATTTTTGTAACATCAT
The DNA here is from genome assembly GCA_028858755.1 of Ara ararauna. Taxonomy (NCBI): domain Eukaryota; kingdom Metazoa; phylum Chordata; class Aves; order Psittaciformes; family Psittacidae; genus Ara; species Ara ararauna. The sequence goes on from CM054382.1 coordinate 48,607,814, forward strand.
TCCATTAATTTTTTTGAAGAAAAAAAGTATGTATTATTCAGCTCCCTTTGGAAATTTGTTTCCAGAACAATGAAAATAACATTAATTGAAGTTTTAGATGGAAGAAATCTCCAAAGCATTTAATCCATTTGCTTATATTCATTTCACACTTACATGTCACAATCCGCAATTCACAAAACTGAAGTGTGACCTCAAAGCCATTTTGCATACCCATTAGAAGACCATGCGCCTGTAGCATAATCTACTTAATTAATGAATTCCATCAGCTGAATGCCAAGTCAAATAAAGAACAGACTGAATATGAGCAGCATATTTATCTGAAACTGAAGTCAAGAAAGCTTAAATAAGGCAGACTTTCAGACATCTTAGCCATACAGCATCACGAAACCTTCAGTTCAAAGGTAGCAATTATATACCTTGTAATACTCTTAACATAAATATGTTTACAATTGAGCACCAAATTTATATTAGAAAGAATATACACGTGACAACCAAACACAGCAAATAGCTTCCTGATGTTGAAATAATAAATGTTCCATTCAAAACAATGGCAGAAACTAACAATTCTAGCTTTAGTCAGGTCAGCTTTAACACATCTGGACAGAATGGTACAGAGTCAATTCCTTTAATCTTTCTGCTGCCCTTTCAAAGTCAGCCAGGAGATTCTATTTTACATAAACTTTGCTCCCAAGGAGACAAAGTCTTTTTGGTTCTCCACTCATTTTCAGCAGCTGTGAACAGTAAGGGAGGTATTATCTATACACTGATGTTTTAATGCTTCATAAATTAGCAACAGCCAAGAGCATCTACACTGGTGGCCTCATCACATCCTGACACTGTGCCCTCCTATCTGCTTGACTTACTGATTATCTTGGCAACGCTAAAAGCTGCACTACTTCTCTGCCTTTTATGTATAGTTTTCCTGAGTTCAGGGCCTTCAGGCTGTGTTTCCTTGCCTGAAACTGAAGCAGAAACAGCTATAAAAACTTCACTGACTAATACAAAACCGAGGTCTCACGTGGCACTGTAATACTGAGAAATACAGCTTCTCATACAACATTGTCACTTGCAGTTAACATCTGTGCAACAGTGTTCTCACATACATTCTAATGTGACAGATACTGAGCAAGATCAGAAGATCAAAGCCGATAAGAACTCCAAAAGGAATCTGGATCTTATTTCTTTACTTAGTATTTCATACTGAGAATAATCTCAGCCCTTATAGGCAGGTCATTAAAAATGTTATCATAGCTATTAGCTAATGATAACATGATGATTCATTTTTCATCTTGATAAAGAAATTAATTGGTTGGTTAAATCTACTGCAGAGATAACTGATGTTTGGTCTCCTGTCTGCAATTTCAGAGCTACATATCTAATTTCAGAAAGCCAATCAGCTCACAGCAGGCACAGAACACTGTTGGGATTGGAAACCTCTCAAAAGAGTCAAACTTCTCTTGCAGGATGTTAGATAGGACCACTGAATGCTACTTTCACAAAATAAGGATTTTGTGGCAGAATCTGAAGTATCAATACAGAAAAGCAGTAACCAATATGGCATTCAGAGGAAACTTTAAATCTGTTTAGTTCCTCATGCAAAACATAGGCAGTTAGATACAGTAGTGTGAATATAACTTGGGAGCTCCTAAGTACCTGTTACCTATGAACAGGCAGACACACATACGGGTGAAAACTGGTCATGGTTTCACATTTTTGTAGGGTTGCCCTTGATTCAGCAGGAATGGCTGCTTTTCAATTACTCATGCCAAATAGCATTACAACACTGACCACAACTGAAGACAGCATTGCAAGCCTTGCAGATTTCAGGACACCTACTAATAACGAGCACAATTTTTTTATGCAGCCAGGTATCTGGGGAAAAAAAAAAAAAGCAACATATTTCAGCTTTCTTCAGAGAAAAATCCAATTTTCTTATCATCTTCTGCCAGCCTTTGTGTCCCCTACTGTACGTGTCTACTAGATAATAGGTAACCCTCTTTAATCAAGCTTCCCATCAGCTTTATGAGATAAAGCTATACTTAATTAGCCTCAGCTATTCTTTCGTGTCACTTCAGTGTATTTAAGCAACATTCCTACTGTGCAATATCACAACTGTGTTTGGGTTTTAATATACTTGAGCCAGAAACTGAAACAGGACCAGTTATGAAAACTGGTTCACGTTTTCAAATGGAACTGCTGTAGACTAGCTAATCATGAACCTAGAAGTGTAAAAGTGTACCATAATCCATCTTCTCCTTCAGAGAGATTCACTTGTTAAAAGCACATTATGGAAAAGCTGCAAGAACAGACTATTTCAGGTATAAAAGACAAAAATCATAAATGCTATTGATGACAGGAAGCTACTAAAATTTCAAGGAACACAGCCCATGAATCTATCAAAACAAGAAACATTTGATATATCTAAGTCAGAAATGTACTTTCAGTGTTCCATTAACACTTTCAGCATGACAGAGAAAAGCCAATTCTGAATTAGTGAAAAGCAAGAACGTTATTTCTTTAAAGACAGGAGATTCCATGCTGTTCTCAAAAAAAGTATTTACGGTATATCTGTATTGCTTTGTATACCAGTATATCTATGCCTCTTTTCCTGAGTAATGTGTGCAAGTGCACAAAGCAGATGCAGCTCCCCGTTACTGAAATATGACACTGCTGAGTGGGCAGCAGCATAAATGAGTAGATTTGCTTAGAGGTTTTGCTAACACATCTGATAGTTAAAAGAAAAATACCAAGAAAAACTGTAAGTATTCAACAGGTTCACTGCTAAGTCCCCAGTTTTTGTTTGGAAAAACAAACCCAAACAATACCACAGATCCTATTTAAAAGGAGAAAAACCTCATGTAATTGAGCAAGCTAAGACAAAGGTTGGCGATTTACATCATCACTGTTTCTTTCTACTGCTCTAACACTATAATTCTTCTTTATCAATGAGATAAACAAGAAAGAGAGGTTCTTCCACAAGGAAGAGAAGCAATTCAGTTCATAGCTACAGCTCACAAGGGTTCATATATGAAGACAAGCATCAGAAATCTACAAAGACATGATATTAGACAGAAGCACACTATACTGAAATAGAGAGGTAAATGTTTATGTTTTAATGACAGACACAAATAAAGTGTGACAGTTTTAAACAGTGAACAGTAACTAAAGGAAAAGTATAGTTTTCAAGGAGCAAATAGTGTACTTTCTGTTTAACTTTTATTTTAATAGTTAAGTGTACAACCTCCATATTTTTTCCTGAACATTGACTTTAACTAATGACTTTGATCATTAATTTGAAGGAACTATGCTAACCTGTATTTCTGAAAAGTAAAAGAAAAAATAATAACAAACCACAAATATTCATTTTCCTATGGTAGTGATGAACTAAGACCTGTTTGTATTCACACAAAAGGAAGTATGCTTAGCTGAAATGGAAAAGACATTCTCAAATACTGCACATGCATTTAGAAAATATCTAGAAGTTTATCTAAGAGGAATGGTAACCTAAATATTCAATTAAATAGGTTTTGTTTTGTAAAGAAATACCAAGAATTTCTTCTGATCTGAACCATAATAGTTCCTGTTTCCAAGGAAATTGTCCTGACACAGTGTTGTTTTTTTTTTTTTTTATAATCCATGACAATGCACAAGAAGTCACAATGTACTTCAGGCTGCACAAATTGTTTCCTGAAGAGGAAAGAAATAATTATCAAGCAAAACACACACTTATCAATGATGAAAACCAAGAATTTTACCTGTTAGGCTGCAGCATACAGTCAATGTCAGGTCTCTTTGTCTTGGGAATGGCATATAGTGGATACCTATCACCATGTCGAATCAACACTTGAACTGACACTAGCTTAAAATAATGAGGTGCATGTCCTAAAGTGAAGACAGAAAACGGGGGGGGGGGGGGGAGGGGGGAACAAACCCAAAAAAAGAAGGAGAGAGAAAAAAAGTTAAAAGAAAATGTTTTCTGAATCTTTCCTTTGCACGTATTTTCTTTAATAAAATAGAGCAGGTATAATTAGATTAATAGCTTTGGTAATGCAATGAAAGAAAACCCCTGTAAGAAATGACAACTTACAATCTCAAGAAGGATTTCCACTTTAAACTGCAAGACAACTTAGGCAAGACTCAGGTTCTTAGTACATTTTACACAATACATCTAAAGTCCAGCAACCATACCAGACATTACTCAAGCACTGACTCTGCCAACATGATAACGCTGACCCACTTTGATAATGCCTCTCTTCCAGACCACTAGCATAATGATAGATTTTGCAGCATTTCTAATGCGGAACTTTTTCATAAACCAGTTTGTAATTTATTTTATATGTATTGGTGGGATATTCTAATGAAGGAATTCATTCAGAATAACTTGTTGCTGTCTCACCAGGGCAAGAATGCAAATGTGCCTTCTAGATGACTACTGATTTGGAGTTCTAAAATTAACTACTTCGGTGTTTCGGAGGTTAAGGTATTTTTTAGAATTCCAAGTCAACTGTTTACAATGCAGCTCACTTGTAACAAGAATTACAGTTCAAGTATTAAATACCTGTATCTCTCCCACAGCTTTCAGTTATAGGCCTCCAGTTGACCACTGACTGGAAACAAAACTACTTCCAAAAATCAATACAACAGAGAGTATACAAAGGGAAGAAAAGATGAACAGCATATTTTGAATGATTTAACAGAATTCAGCAACCAGCTGGCATTTGCTGTTCCTTCTCCAACCACCGAAGAACTGACAATACACAAAGTTATCATTTCCAATGACACCATGTAGAAACAAGCAAATAATCTGTCATTTGCATTCACAAAGCTTACCTTCCATGCTGCGTTCTACAATGGTGGGAATGTTGCAGTAAACATGAGCTTCATAAACAGGATCTATTGCAGGAGGCTCAGTCAGCAACTCAGGCATTATTCTCTTTCGGCTCTTAGTGCTCAACCCATCTTCCCTGACGGAGTTCACTGGGATTAAATGCACTGAAAGACACAAAACATACATTATACACCTTTAAAAGTCTTTAAGGATATATAGGACTTTTTTTTTTTTTTTCTAAAAAGTAATTATGCACAAAGATTATGGATTCCATGAAAAAACATCACTCTACTGTATACATCTTCGCAGTGATTTTTTCATTATATGCATAGTAAAGAAGGCAAGCCCAAAGAGCTCTTTAGCAAAGTCAATGCTTTACTAAGACTGCAGAAATATCTCTAGATGTAGGACAACTTTGCCTTTTGCACTCTTCTTGAAGCTGCTCTGTCAGCTTCGCATAGAGCTCTAAGCACATGGACGGGAAGAAAAGGGCCATAACAGGCCCAGCTATCTCTCATCATTTTAATTTAAAAACTGAGATTGAAGGACATCAGCAAAAGACACAGCACAGTTATGACAATGCTGCTACAAACCATTGGGAAAACAAAGTAGTTGATATTGAAGGGACTGGACTGTTCATAATTTCTCACTAATTTCTGCCCTTCCATTGTTACCCTTGCCAGCCTTAAATAGTCTGACTTATCTAAACAAAATGCACACAAAATATATTAGCTGAAATGCAACCGAGACTATCACAAAATGTTAAATACAGAGAAATGCAGTTAACACACACAGCAAGGAAATTAACTTAAATACCATCACTAAGTCTTCTGACACATAGAAGCAAGCTGAAGCATATCTGAATTCAAGGCCAGAGTTGTATTGGCAATGTCTCTTTACCTTGCCTTGATGTGAAAGCACTTGTTAATTTTTGAGCCTTATAAGCCTACTTGTAACAAGAAATGGCCACTTTCTTTTTCTGTTATTATTTTCTGATTTTGAATCTCCAGAAGATTTGGAGATTAAAATGAGGAGGGAAAGTGTTAATATTTTTACCCTTATTAGACTTCTGTAGTGAGAGGGAAAAAAAGAAAACAGAACAAATTTCAATGCAGAATTTTACTAATTCTTATGTGTCAGTTCCTCAGTTGCATCTTGACTCCCAGTCCTAATTTAAGAGGTGAATTTGTTCCACAATAGAGTTGTGCAGACAAAGAAAACCAATGAAAGCAGCAAATTGAAGTGAAACACACAAAGATTTTAAGAGCATGTAGCTGTTAATGTAACACAGACTCGTCATTCTTCACTACATTTTAAATACTTTATGTGGTTTCTCTTTGCCTGCCAAAACCAGAATTGAAGCATTTTCCATACCGTTCCTAGTGCTGTTGACACAGCTAACACTTGCAAAGTGCAGAGACCTTCAACTTTTCCTTAAGCTGTTTCAGATTTTGCATATAATTGCCCACAGGACTGTAGTTGGTGAGAATTAAACTGTAGTTTTTATTTTTGCCACTTAAACTGCAGAGCTCAGCTGTCATTCCAGCATTTATCTATCAGATTCAGTCTTTAGCTCTTTCCATGTGAAGACTCACGTTATTGTGAGTCGCTGCAAACCACTGACCAAGAAACTCTAGCAGTCACACAGAGCCTTGGCAACATCTATCAGAGGCTGGTAACTCTGGCTTGAAGCAGAGCTTGCAGCAAATTTGCATTTGGGGTATAAATCCCAAAAGCTAAGAGTGTGCTACAACAGTTGCTGGACTCTATAAGTAAACTACATTACAAGACAGTAGCTGGTTAAAAAGTAGAAATGAGAAATTCCAGCAGTTGTGTTATATTGGTTGAGTTTCCTAGCCAGAAAAGGTTAGGAGCAGCAACTCTCACCTTTCTGTTAACATTTTTTTCTCCAGAGCAACTCACAACATTGCTACTGATCGCGTAGTGTCACAAAAACATACGGAGTTGGCTTTAGCAGTCACGGAAGTAATCTAACTCAATTTAGCATTGAGCCATGAGTGTTTCAGAAGACAGGGGAAACCATACCCCAACAGCAGCAGCTATTAACTCTGGTGCTAAAATTTGCTTGGAAGATCTAAAAGCAAAAGAAGGAACCTAATTTTTTACCTCCAGCAGTTTTAACTACAAAAAACCTGAACAGATCACGTTTGTGCACTGAGACTATTAACTACATCAGTCAACAGATGCATACATTATCTTATTAAGATCAAGCGCCTATGATTCATGGAGCCAAATATTTGATTAGAAATGAGACTTGCTATCTGCAAATAAAACTAGTTGAAAAAATATTTTAAGAGTGCCAAATTTAAGAATAAGGAAAGCACTAAATTTTAAAGAGAAAAGTCTACTATATTTAAAACTAAAATTGCATATTAAAAATAGCACCTACAGGATTATCAGATTAAATGTTTGAAGTTTAAAAAGCCACAGACAGACCATCCTAAAAGGATCAACACGGCAGCTCTGGGTGCAATGCAAGACTGTTTTGTGGACTCAAGAGATTAGGAACAACAACCATTCATGTCATTAATTTTAAAAAAGTTCATTAAAAATTATCCTACTCTAAATGCTGCTGATAACTACATTTATTAATTACTTAGTAACAGCTACTAAATACTGCCCTTGCTGTATAGTGAATAAGCTTGGTTTATACCAGGGAAGGAGGGACATGGTACAAGCCTAGTAAACTACTTTCCCCACTAATCTACTACCACCCTGTCTATGTCCAACTATCTCAGATAGGGACTGGGCTAAAGGAGCATAACCATGTTGTCTGGATTTCTGAACATATTTGAGCAACCTGATCTAGTGAAAAATGTCTCTGATCATGGCAGGGGAATTGGACTACGTGATCTTGAAAAGGTCCCTTACAGCACAAACTATTCTAAGACTTGACTTAAATGATTGAAATTATTTGTAGGTTTGACAGAGAAAAATATCAAGAAGGTAAAAAATCTCCAGTCACCTAAATAAGCACTTTTGTAACAAATAGTATTTACTTTTAGAACACTTGAAATAATATGCATTGGGGGAGAAATATTAAATAGAAAAATAAAAATCATATGATCCGAGTACCAGCCTAGGCAGTCTACGGGAAATTCCTACCAAATATATACACATAAGAGTAGAGTATTCCCAAAGAAGGGGAAGGAACAACACCAAGGACAGATGAATTCCAGTTGGAAAGCTGCTTTCTGTTTGCTCAGCCTCATCAGCACAGCGGCCCCAAAAAGCTCACCCAGCAAGGCTGGCCTTTCTTTCCCTTTGTTAAAGCACCTCACAAGCTGTAACAATTCTGCAGTTTCCTTACTTTGGATCAGGACTCAAGACTTCTGCTGGTCCAAAGGATGACACAGTTTTCCACACTGAACCGAGGATACATGCCAACAACTAAAGTCTCAGTGGTCTCTCAATAGTTTTCTCATTTTCTGTAATTCCCTGGACATTGCTAGTGCCTTGCGTATTTATGGTATTTCCTCCTTTCTCCCTCACTTTTCATTTCAACTACCTGGGCTTCATGTTTCCTTGCTGTCTTCATTTATCCTGCTTCCTAGCTGTTGAGTCCTTCTTTGCACACCTCATCCTCTCCAGCTCTCTACTGCACAGAAGGCTCCATTAGCTTCTCCATTTTGGTACCTGCTTCACCACATAGTGCAGCTATTTAAAGCTCTTTGGAGCGCAAACTGTCTCTCTGTATCCAAGTATTTAATTACTGAAAGTCCTCCTCCGCAGAGTCAATCCCACCTCTGTTTCCCAAGTGGTTTTTCTGATCCATATGTAACAAGCCAACCTACAACAGTATTGGACTGACACAGCTCAGAGTGGGGGGAAATAGTCCAAAAAGGTCCTTCATACTGAGCTGGAATTCATCTTTTTCCCAAACTCTGTTGTGCTCTTTCAGCTGTAAATCATAAGATCAGAATTCTGTTATCTAGGTTTCACACAACTTTTTATAGCTTAGCACTGTTTCATGACTTGCTCTATTAGTTCACAGTAACAAGCACTTGCCCAAAACATAAGTCTGCCAATGTGCATATAGTCATACCTAAATCTTTGATTAAGGGAGTTTTTGAATAGGATTTTTACACTGCTGTGCCTTTCAAAGCTCAGGTTTTACTATGACAGGAATACAACACTGCAAAACAGAAATGAAACAGATGATTTTAATGCTCATTCCTCACAGCCAGGGCAGTTAATAAAACATATCTGAAACCTATTTGGTGATCTAACTGGAAACTTTGCCAATGCTGAAACTATGAAGAATATGTACATATTATTATAGAGCTAGTCTGACAACAAAAAGAAAATATGTATCTCCCACTATTCATAAACTGATTTTCAAAACTGAAGAAACTGCATAAAAACTACTTTGAAACATTAATTTTGAAAAAGTTATATTCTAGGAAAAAAGTAAAAGATTTACAGAAACAATAAAATGAAAGAGACCTCAAAGCAACTCTGCCTGGCGTTCCAACAAGTTCAAGCTACTTGAAACATGAAGTAGAACTAAAAACATGGACTGGTATCAGAAAAAGTAAGACCCAATAGAACAGTCAAACAGCAAACACTATGCTGTGAGAGACAGAGGCGCACTAGTTGCACGGTAGAATAACTAAACACTGCAGGAGAATCACTCCCGCCTTCAGGTGTTCTGCAGGTCCAAAATGAGATTTTTTTAAGCTGACAAAATTCAGAGGAAATAAAATCCAAACTCTGATACTAAATTTTATTAAATAAAAAAACTCCAGTAATTTTTATTTTAAATAAAACCACAGAACTTGGAGACCAAATTTTAAAGTAAACTGTTTTGTCTTTATGAACAAAACGAGTGGCATCTTAAATATTATGACATACGGTTTTATTTTCAGTGTGCATTAAATATGACCTTAAATAAGTCATAAGACCAAGAAGCTAATTCAACTGATTTCCACCTCCCCTCTCACATGTCCCATTCCCCCCCTCTCCAAGACCTGAATGGCACAAAAATACATCAAAAAGGACAACTATGAGATAAGGAGTTTCTAAGCAAGAGAGATAATCATTCACAAGTGCTTTCAGAGTAACAACTGTAACAATCATTACACAGCAACTAATCCCTTCTGGAACAATGTCAAGTTTATCAAATCAACTATTGTACTCAGAAGCCCAAGTAGAAGCCAGTATGATACAAATTAGGACTACAAAACTGACATAAATTTGACAGACTTCAGTACAGCAGAAAAACAAATACAAAGCAAAGTGCAGTTCATATAGTAGAAACACCAAATTAAATGCTTAATCACACCATTACCCATTTCTTTCCCTCCTGCAGTCTTAGTTTGTTTTGAAAAACAGAAGGTATCACCCCCAACCACCAAGAAAAACATCTTTCCATTAAAGAAAAATCCACTAACATTTACCTAAACCCAGATAGATATGCAGTAAAACCATTTCCCATTTCTGTTTTCTCTTGTAGCTCCAACCAGCCTGAGAAGCAGCAGCACAAGTAGCCATATTAGTCTCAATATTCTCACTACACAGAGACCTGAAGTTTTCACCTTTTAGGAAACAGAAGGCTCTTTCAGCCCCATGCAAACGTACTATTTAAAACAGTCACATGGAAATGAAACCACACAGCAAAAACGCAGGAAAAAAATAAAAAGTAACGTAAGCAAAAAAATTCCACCAACCCCGATGAAAGTAACCTAATGCTAACAGACGAAAAAAAGGCAAATACGCACAGCAGAGAGTATAATAAGTTATTTATCCCTCCTCCACCTTCCCCAGCTCCTAGCAGGACACTAACAAGGTTGCCTAGCACAGAGGAGAGCACTCAGGCTTGTGAAATTCTGATGATGAAATACAGGCTTCTCTTCAAGTTGCTCTTCTTCTGGAGAAAAAAATAAAAAGGCAGCTAGAAAAGGAGAAGGGTGGGTAAGAACCACCAGAAAGAGGCAGGAATGCTTCAAAACCCCGAGATGGGGGGAAAAGGTGAAGATGCATGCAGCAAGAAAACAATCTGGAAAAAGTAGATAAAGTGCACAAGGGCTGGAGAGCATGTATGGCAACACCAAAGGTACATGCTCACAGTTTGGCAGCAACAAAGCCTGGGCATAAGGCTGCAGGTGATTCAAGGAAGCTAACAAGTTAGAATTTCGTAGTAGCTTTATTCTTTATTACAGCGCTGGATGCACGGGGGATCACTCCTCCTAACATGCATACCGAGGACAATACAGCCACTCTTTTTATGGAGCTTATACATGCATATTCATTAGGATATTGTAATATGTAAGTTTGCTCCCGCTTCCTATGCTAATTAATTTCACAAGTCCTTCCCGCATGCGCATTGCTTTCTGGTGGTCTTGGGTGAGGGTCTCGGGATGAAGTAAGAGTCTTCCTCAATGACCTTTATACAGACTTCTTGAGGTTGAACTTTTTACCTTCTTCCCTCGCACATGTCCTTTGCTGGTTCTTTCACTCCCCTCTTGACTGTCCTTGGGAATTTACAGCCCCATCTTCCACCCCCTCTTGACTGTCCTGAGGAATTTACAGCCTCATAGATAAGGGACAGGAGGCAGCCCAGCATAATTGGGGCCCTTCTGCAATTTAACACAATTTTGTACTTTGTCAGCATTTTCCGGACACTATGTTCAGGGATATTTGGGTTTATCTAACCTAATGGTTACATGGTTATCATACACACACACGGTATGTAACTGCTCAATTATAATGAGTACAGACTCTTAATAATTTTCCTCTCTTCACAGGAACTCCGATACCCAGCCACCTGGGCTGGAGCCCTGCTACCCTGCACTCATCCCAAGGGTCGCTTTAGAACTCTACTTTGGATTTCAAATGCGTATTTGGACACCAACGAAGTTCAGATAAGCCTGTGCGACACACAATCTACCTTTCTCATTTTATTCTTTTGTACAGCTGAATAAAGGCTTTGCAAGCCTCAAAAGGTGAGATCTATATTAACAGAGAGGGCCTTCATCCATAATGCAGACTCTGCAGGGACAAGCAGCATCCACCATACTGCATACAGAAAAGGAGAAGGGCATTAGACCAGGGAGCTGGTAACTAGTAACGAAGAAAAAAAAAAGCCCACAAAAAAACCCTAAACCAAAGCCAATAAAAAAGAAAACCCAACCCCAAACCAAAAAACCAAAAATCAAACCCCACAAACCATACCACCAAAAAAAAAAAAAAAAAAAAAAAAAGAGAGTACAATTAAAAGCAAGGGTCTTCCTCCTCCAAAATCTGACAACCTCACCGAGAAACGATGACACAGTTCTGCAGGGGGCTAACGAGGAAACGCACACAGCACCAAATGAACATCCTGCTGATGCACCAGTAAATAGGGTCACTACTGGTGCACAGTCTGGGCCTGGAGCAAGCAATCCAGCTCCCTCAGCTTCCCTGACACCTTTCAGCCACTGCCAGCGTCCCACAGCTCAGTCCCTGCTGCAGGAGGGCCTCCACCAGGGCAGCCCCGCCCACCGTGCACCCTCGCCAGCACCCCGAGCTCCGCGCGGCAGCCTCCCCTCTCATCGGCTCCGTCTGGCGCCGGGGAAGCCGGAGCAGAGCTCGCAAAAAGGGCCCAGGCCCAGAGCGATCGCTCCGCGCTCCGCACCCCGCCCGCGCCAACCGCGCGACACACCCTGTCCCCGCGCTCCCCGGGGCGGGTTTTCCCCCTCAGGGCGGGGCCGTCCCTCCTGGCACCGCCCCTGTGAGTCCCCGCTCGCCTCCGCGGAGCTGCCGGCTCCTGGGCCAGGCCTGGCGAGGGCTCGGGGGTGTCGCCGCTCACAACTGGGGCTCTGGGACACGGCGTTTCTCCTCACTCCGGTGTTTAAAGCGTCCTCTCTGGAGATACCGCGGCAGATGATGACGCAGAAGTTGTTGTCTCGTTTCCTTCCCAAATTACTCGTTGTGATTTAATAAAGAGGTGGATTTCCCTTTTCCTTTACTTTCGCAGACCCAGTCAGCACAGAGCCTGAATTACCAGTTCCCTCCCTATCCTCCCTCCACCTGGAGGATTCAGCCACAGTCAGTCATGGTGGGAATGGGAGCAGGGCAGGCCACATGAGGAACCAACCACTCTCTTCCAACTGGAAAGAATAAAGGAAATTTGAATTAAGATTTAGGATAAACAGATCCTGGTTTTCCACAGCCAAACAGAACTTCGGCATTGCCTCAACTGTTCTTCAGCAGAAAGGCAGAGAAGCTCAGCCCACCGTGACATGTGCTGCATATCACAGTTTTCATAAATGTCAAATATGGGTACACATTTTGTCTATGACAGAAGCAGTGCCATTCAAGTTAAGGTACATAGACAATGACTGGTCCCCAAAACTTCACCTGAAGCCTTGCTTCTTATAATAATTACCCAAGACAGAAGCAGCAGTCAATCTATCACAGACTGCACTTGGGCAGAGCCTCACTAACGAAGCACAGTACACGCCCCAGGACTGGCGAAACCTAGATGACAGCTTGCACACTCCTGTGCTAGCGTGACTCAACTTCAGCATTGAGTTATCATCATCAGGCTGACCACTAGAAAATATCAGCTGGATTTCCTGTTAACAAATACTTGAAAGTAAACGTGTTTCAGCTGTGTTTAAAAGGCTGTCAACTCCTTAGAGGAAAAAATTGCAGCAAACAATATAACTAACAAGACCATCAGCTACAGCATCTCACTATTATGCAGCACACAGTGAAAATAAACCAAATGTTCTTTTTCGTTTGCCGGCTGCAGTTTCATTTGTAACCCAAGGAAAATCACATGTCAAGGCTGAGATGGACATACCTACTGGAAATAAGAAATTTTAATAAATGCTACCTGAAGTTTTCTGTTTTCCATTAGTTTTTTCTAGTACCTTAAGCTTTGATTTTTATTTTTTTTTCACTACTGGTAAAAGTACATGAGTTGTTTAAAGCTTTAAACAACTCATGCCAGCATTTCTGAGAACAAGTTTCTTATTTCCAGCTGCTGATTCTTTTACAGGGTCTGACTCTGACTTACACAACGAAAATAAAATACGTTAAGAAGATCTTTTTTTAACCAAAGCACAACATGGCAGGCCTTGTAGTGTTGTGGTTTTGGGACTGAATTTAATCAGGTACATTGAATTATACAATGGGTGCTTGTACTTATTAAGTCCAGATGTGACTCTGAAAGAGCTTTATAGTTTTAGGGTTCTCCACCCCCTAATTGTTTTTCAGTTGACAATTCAGAAGGGCATATGGCACTGCTTAAATAGCTTCCAGGATTTTCAGCTTGACAGCAATAACATAGCAATTCTGACTGCAAATCCAAGCCTTTTCAAGTTCTGAAGAAGACAGTAATTTTTCACTTCTCCTCCCAAAGTGAAAAATTACTCTCTATACTTTATTATGTTTTCCTACTGCACTGAAACACTATGTTTTTTAACATGGAAAAGATTTATATTTCCATCAATTAAATGTACTCCTCTCTTTAAAATAAATATATCTGCATAATAAAGCTTTTCCATACCAGCTTCTCACTAATTACTTCACTGCTTGGCTCTCCAGTCGATTTGAAGGGGATGGGGGAGGTTCCTACTAGACATCTAGACAGGCAGACATATTTCCTGCTCTACAAACATATTACTCAAGTCAGATATTGCTCATGCTCCAGATTATTTAGTGACAGGATGCAAAAAAAGCCCCATCACTGCTTACGATGAAGCAGTTATGTTGGTCCCTTGCCTATCCTTGTCTCATTAGGATTCACAAATGAGAAGTGTTAGATAAACTGCACCATGATGCTATAAATGAAGTCATTCCTATCGATGTATCTGCATAGCTGTCATGTCTTATCAGGCTGTGAGATGACTTTGACTGTATCAAATCAGTGTCCTGAAGGGTACCACACAAGGCTTAAGTATACAAAGGAGAGGGGGTTTATGGCCTGGAAACATGAGTTTTATAAATACAGTAGAGCCAGACACTATCTAACAACTTATCTAACAAAATTCATGGGCACTACTATAAGATTCTAAAGCTCTGTCCTGCGTCTGTCTACAGAACTCAGCAACTGGTAAATGAACTAATCAAGCTGAGTTGTCCTGGAACAGATTTTCAAAACAGCTTTTATCAGCTGTGTTCAGAAACCACTGGCAAATCTTCCCATTTCCATAGTATTGTCTCAAAATAAAGGTCAACATGAAAAGGTAGCTGCAGGACACAATACACTGAATGCTACTGCCATAATTTGCCTGTGGGTGGTGACCTTTGGTTTTTTTTTTTGTCCTGTGTATTTTTTGGATCTCTCAAATACTGGAGTGGGAAGCTGTGCAGCAATGATTACATCATGACTGAAAAAAAGACACTTGGCAGATTTCACATCTGAACTGAACACAAACATAGAGGCCAGCAATAAGAGTTCAACATTGCAGAAGGAAACATGGCAAAAAGTATTTTCTCAGGAACATGGACTGCAAATCCTCTGGCTTCAGTGATCGTTTCATTGACAGCAGCTGAGAATGATACAAAAATAAGCCCTGTGCAGTACAGTACAAGATAGTTCAGCAGCTGCTCCTGTTCTCTTCCCTAGCAATCTGTCGCTAACACTTAACATCTTTGACACTGGCTCTCTGCTGCTGAAACATACATGCTCCCCTGCATTTATTCTTTAAGGAATTCATTAACTCTTGCTACTAATCTCTTACTCCTCAAAGAGAAAGTCTGCACAATTGTTTTTTATCATCCTAGATAAAATATTTTTTACCCCTTTAAAAGATAACATGTTATCTACAGCTTCAGGTGCATGTCATTGCCTCTTTTTCTTAGGGCTCTTCTTAGGATTAAAATCACAAAATACATAGGTAAAAGCAAACAGATTAAAGGATTTAAAAGTACATTTTTGTTCTGCCCATCTTTACAAGCATTGCTCCCCTGGTTTCAGAACACCAAGTCAGCAGCTTTTTGGGCTGTAACAAATTCTGTACATCTGCTCACTAGTAAAAGCATCTTTCTGTCACCACCCAACTGAGCTGCTTTCTGCACTTCACAGCAGTATCTCTATGTCTGCACACCTGGGTCAGCAGATAGAGTAATCTCTCTCAAGGGCACAAAAGGCAGGAAACCCCATCATGTCTACAGATCAGCCATAGCTTCTGCAAAGGCACAGGACAAAAACTGTTTAATATGTTAATGTCATCTGTCAAACACAATCACAGACATCTGCCACTTCTCTACATGAGTGTCCTTCCAAGATAAAAAGCCTTACAAATTCAAATCAATATTTTCACTACTGCGTTAAATTAGCAGCTTTCTGTTTCATATCCAATCCCAACTGTTTTCTGTCCACAACCTGACCTGCTCAGGGAAGTGATCTCAACAACATATGCCACTGCTTACCCAAGCCAAGCCAGCTCACTTGTTTGTCCCTGTCAGCACCAGGGCACAGAAAGCTGCCATGGGTTTGCTAGCAGCAAAGTTCAGAACAACATATTTAATACTGTAGAGCCTGAGAGATTTTTGTGCTGGGGAAGGCTGTCCAGGCATAGTCATTAACCTTAGAAATTCAGAGCAGCATTCTCTGCATCACAGCATTATTGATATCTTTAGGACACTTGCCATAAACCAGCTTAGAGGAAGATGGTGAATCTTATTTCTTGTCTCCATCCAGTATTAATGTGCACAGTTGGTAAACCCAAAATTACACCACGTACCTAGGGTTTTCAGCTCTTTTAATCCAACCATCTCACAAAAATCATAAAGGGAGATCACTTCCATTTTCCAAGACTTTACAATTCACTGCAGTAAATCCACAAAAGCCTCAGTCTTTTAAATACAAACTACTTAGACCCAACCTCATAAAGAAATAAACCACAATGCCATTTAGTATGTGCAAGCTCTGCTTTTCTCTTGGTGAGTAAGCTTTGAAAATCTAAAAGGGAAGTAACTTTGGAAACAGAGATGATGATTAAAAAAAAAAAAACCCAAACAATAAAAAACTGCCTGGAGTCACTAAAATCTTCAAAATCAGTACAGCCTAAGAAACCTCATTAATCACAGAAGACACACAAGCCCAAGAACACACAATAAATGTTCCAAAAATCTTCAGTCAAATTATGAGACACTTTGCATTAAGTAAATCACTGTATTGTTTCAGCAATGAAAGCCCAGCAAAATCACAGATAAAAGAACAAAATTGCCTGGAAGATAAATTGCAAGAGGAAAATTAAGAGGACTAAGAAGAAGCATGCAGAAAAAATATCTTAAGGATATGAAACAGATACATACAGAACTAGCACATCCATAAAACCGATGGTTTTCAACTCAAATTGCAGCAGCACAGTGGGGATTAAGGCAGGCACAAGGCACAGCTTGGAACAACAAACCTATCATTGTATCTAACATTTAAGCAGTCCATGATTTCCTGATGACTGCACGTAGCCCATAAATGGGGGAACGCAACTGCATTATAACCACTGATGTTATGATAGTTTTCTTGGTATTCTCACGTTGAGACTCTGTGCCTGAACTCTGAACAAGGAGGGAAGAGAGAATTAGGTCAGAACATTCCTCTGATGAAGATGCAGAGCACAAATCTCAAACAAAGGAGAGCAAACTATTTATGTACAAGGAATCCATTTGCAATTAATAGATAGCATTGTCCTAAAAGGTCTAATTAAAGAGGGATAAAGCTAACAGAGTATAAATTGACTGTGAATTCTCAGAAAGCTGGTCTAACAGAGTGGTCAGCAAAAGATTAACAAAGGGCTTGTACTAAAAGCAGGGTGATAAGGCTGTCTTTACCTTCTTAGCTTAAGACTCCCAGGTTTTGTTTCAATGCCATAATCTATGAAACATGAAAAAACAAAGGTATAAAGGAGAGCAGTCTAAAGCAAGGGGATGAGCAGCTGAGAAATTGCACATGGAAAAGAAGAAACCTTCAGAGATGACAATCACTTCCCACTGCCCAACCAGCCAGAACAGGGAAGCTCAGCAAAGAGGGTAGAAGAGATGGGCAGAATCAGACCCAGGCATTCTCTATGCCTTTGCCTGTTCACCCACAGGTGAGCGAAGACCAAAGCTGCCCAAAGCACGTCTATCTTCCTGGCAGCCCGCAGCTGTGGGGGACTGGATCCACACAACTGTCTCTACGACACTGAAATCTGTTATCCTGGAAATCCCAAACAGCAGCTAGAATGAAAACCCTGCTCAGAGGGGCTATATTCTTGTGAGAATTGAAGGCTTATACTGTGCAGATTTCACCTGCTTGAACCAAACCTGAATCCCAAACATTTTATGATTATAAAGAATGTTTAACAGCTGCACATTAGAAATACAACTATCTCTATTATTTCTACAAACAAGGCAAATTTCAGAATGTAAAAACAACATTACAGGTGCTAAAACACAGTTCAGGTCAGTATACAACTAACCTATGGAAAAATCTTAGAACAGGTTGGTTTTTTTTTTTGGCTTTAAAAGTCAGACATGCCAATCCAAAACACATCTGCCATTACCTGTAAGGCAGCTTGACTCAGCATTAGAAAGCTATGGAAAACGAACAGCAGAGAACTGCATTAGTATGCTTTTATTGAGTTGATAAGGGCAATACTCCTGAAATTTTAAAAAACAAAAAAGGAATTTGCTCATAAATAAATAAATCATCACCTGATCGACTGTCTACTGCTACAGAATAAACTAACCATTTAGATTGGAAGGGACCTCTGCAGGTCATCTGTTCCAACACAGCACTCAAAGCAGAGCTAACTCCAATCAGGTTGCTCAATGCACTGTGCTGACAGCTGTATACAGTTTAAAAGTTACATACGTTGGCTAAAACCACCTACAACATAGAACATTAGTAGCCATACTAAAGCTTGGTATGACCAAGCAACTCTTAAAAGAAAAACCCCAAATTTCTTCACTGTCATGTCTTAACTGAAATTGCCCATCATGAAGTTTATACATGTTAAAGTACAAACTGCACTTTTCCAAGAAGACATTCAGTTGACATAAAAAGGCAAGTAACTACTGGCTCATAGAAGGAAAAAAAGAAGGAAGAAAGAGTGGCATAGTAATAAGAGGTATACTCCATGTTAAAAAAAACCCACAATAACAGCAAACAAAAAGCAAAAAAAGCCCAGTGCATTTATTAAAGCTTTACAGAAAATCTGAGGTACTTATTTTATGTACTGTATCTTAAATTGTCTGCAACTGCAATGCCAGACAGTCCCAAGCAATGGTTCCAAAAAAACCCACTACTGAGTTCATAATAGACTAATACAACATAAGCTCACAGGACTGTAAAATGACTGCAATATCTGAAGAGGTAGGAAAAAACCTACAATAAATCATGAGTCATCAGAAGAAAACACTACACAATCATCTTGTATTAGCTCCCCCAAAAGCCAACTGCATTTTCACAGACTTTCGTGCAAGACTAGCTATGCATATAGTTGTAAGAGTTCAACTGCAGTATAGCTTCTAGCAGTTACATTGGAACATCATTGACTTGCAAAAACTATAAGTAGTCCAGGTCACCAAGGAGTACACCCACTCCTTGGGGAGCCTCTTGGCCTCCCCCAAGGCCCCTCAAGAGGAGGGCCCTTGGCTGAAGAGTACTTTAGGAGGAGCAAAGGCCAGTCTCACATCTTCACACAACAAACCTATAGAATTGTAGAATCATAGAATAGTTAGGGTTGGAAAGGACCTTAAGATCATCTAGTTCCAACCCACTTGCCAGGGCCAGGGCCACCTCCCACTAAACCATGCCACCCAAGGCTATGTCCAATTCAGCCTTGAACACTGCCAGCAATGGAGCATTCACAACTTCCCTGCGCAAGCCATTCCAGTGCCTCACCACCCTCACAGTAAAGAATTTCTTCCTCATATCCAATCTAAACTTCCCCTGTTTAAGTTTGAACCCATTACCCCTTGTCCTCTCACTATAGTCCCTCATCACAATGAAAACAATTTAGATCCTTCCTCATTTCATGTTTTATTCTCATTTACTTTTACAGCCCCATTCTGGTGATAAATCCAAGTATCTTGAGACAGCCGGACTCCATGGTGTGTAGAAAGATAAAGGTACTACCCACATCACTGAAAGAAACATAGATCAGATTTGTTTAAATAAAATACAAGTACATATAACGTACAAGTCATCTTCTAGTGGAACCTCTTTGTGGCATTACTTGCAATTACAGCAAGAGCCCAGTTTGACAAGATGCAGGAACAGGAAGGATTTAACTACAGCACAGGTATTCCAACAAAGATAGCTTAAATATTAGCAACAAAACAGAGTTCACTCCAAAGTTAAAGAGAGAGAATTAAGATCAATGCATTAGTCTAGGTAAAGGCTGACAAAAATATTAATTACTGTAAGCACAACATTTTTTTTCCTCTTGGGAATATTGATTTTCCTTTGTTTACTATCCATTCAAGACTCAGAAAAATTAATGATATGTACATATCTATAATAAGACTGTCCCTAAAAAAGTCATTGACCCTTTCATGTTTAAAATAATTGCAAGATGTATCACTATAATTATTAAAAGACTGAAGCAAAAATTTCAACACTTTTAAACTTTCTTGCAGATATCAGGACCAAGACTTGATCTGGATTTTAAGAGAAATAGCGTTAAAATGCTTATTATTTTCCAGTCTTGTCTCTTTCTCTCCATAATATAACCTAACACTGTAGCAAGGATTTGCAGAAGCCTAACTAGTAACTTGCTGTTAGATTTTGCAAAACATTAGGTTTTGCTTACAGTATCTTTCAAACATACGTTTTAACAGCTCATATTAATATCTGCTTAAATAGATTTCAAATAATCATCACAAATGAAGCCAAAATATGTATTTAAAGAAGATCTATGAATTTCTGCAGCCTGCCAGGTAATTTCTATTGGTCAAATCCTGTCTGAAGCAACCTAACCTGACCTGTAATTAAAGAAAATATTTAAAAATGATTGATTTATTTTTGTGGGAGAAAATAAGACTGTCCCACAGTGTCATTGTCAAGTATTCATTGTGTCTCCTCCCCCTTCAAGGCTTAATTTCTGCCTTCTGTAGTACATAATACCACCACTTTTGAGAATCACAAAAAAAGTTAAGTATCTCCAGTTACAACATAAAAAGCATCTTTAACAAATACCTGTATATTTACAGTTAGTTTTCTTTATTCACTACTAAAATGTACACAGCCTGGTATATATTATTTGTGGCTTCTTTTTCCCTTTAATCTTAAATTCAGATTAAAACAGTACTTTCAAAAAACCCAGAAAGACTTCTCATTACTGGAAAATCTGCCATGCTTATGAGCTTGAAGGCAAATTCAGGGAGGGACGCATCCGGTCTCATTTTAATCTTGCACACTGGTAACACATGACAAAAACAACTTCCCTGCATCAAGAATTCTAAAGTTGTGGCTTTTGAAATATAGTTAGCTGAATAAATCAGCAAAAAGCAATACTCTTAATTTCTTCCACTGAAGAAATTTGTCTTGGGTTCAGCAGTAGCAGTCATTTTTCTCCTTCTTAGTAGCTGGTGCAGCGCTGTGCTTTTGACTTTTGGCCTGGGAACAGTGCTGATAACACCAATGTTTTCAGTTACTGCTTAGAATGTTTAGGCTAACCAACGACTTTCTGAGCCTCATGCTCTGCCAGGGAGGAGTGGAAGCCGGGAGGAAGCAGAGAAAGGACACCTGACCCAAACTAGCCAAAGAGGTATTCCATATGACAGCACTTCATGCCCAGGATGTAAAAACTAGGGGCAGAGACCTGGAAGAGGGGGGTTTGCTGCGGGGTCAGGCTGGGTATCGGTGGTGAGCGGTTGTATTCTCTTTCCTTGTATTTCCTTTGTCATTATTATTATTGGTGGTAGCAGCAGTGGTTTGTGTTATACCTTAGTTACTGGACTGTTCTTATCTCAACCTGTGGGAGTTGCATTCTTTCGATTCTCCTCCCCATCCCCCCAGGAGTGGGGGAAGAAAGAGGGGGGAGTGAGTGAGCAAACTGCGTGGCTGACTGGGCTTAAACCACGACAAAATTATATTCTTAAAATAAGAAACATGAGTAGCTACTGCTTGTTGGTAAGGAACAGTAAGAGATCGTAGAATCACAGAATGGCTTGGGTGGAAATGGACCTGAAAGCTCATCTAGTTCCAGTCCCTTGCCACAGGCAGGGACACCTTCCACTAGACCAGGCTGCACAAAGCCCCATCCAACCCGGCCTTGAACACTGCCAAGGATGGGGCAGCCACAGCTTCTGTGAGCAACCTGTGTCAGCACCTCAGCACCCACACAGGGAAGAATTCCTTCCTAATACCGAATCTAAATCTCCCCTCTTTCAGTTTAAAACCATGCCCCCTTGTCCTGTCACTACATGCCCTTGTAAAAAGTCCCTCTTCAGATTCCTTGTGGGCCCCTTTAGGTACTTGAAGACTGCTCTAAGGTCTCCCCAGGGCCTTCTCTTCTCCAGGTGGAACAATGCTAAAATGGTAAGGAATTCACCTTAGAGAGATGGTAAGGATATGTATTCTATCCAGAAACAGCTAGAAGCTTATATTATCTTTTTACTGAATACCTTGGAGTCTTTCCACCCTTCTTCTTCAGAAATTAAGTTCTGGAAAAAAACAACTTATGCATTTTTTTCCCACAGACTTCACATATCCCAGCTCCTCTTGGCATCCCACTGGCAGTCTCTGGGTATGAGGCTGTGGGTGCAGCTCACACTCCCTTTCTGTTTCAGGGTGGGGGAAATGTGGTAGCTCTGCAGTGCCACAGTCACAGCTTCACAGCTTGAGGAAGCACATCCTGCTTTGCAAATGGAAAGGCTGAATGGGAATGCTTCAGCCCCTCAGCTTCCACCTCTGTTCTCACCTGCAAGTCCTTGCTGAGCATTTGGCCCTGGCACACACTCGCCTGGAGCCTTCTCCTCCCCGGACCATCCAGCACCTACTGTGCTATGGCTTCTATTATGGTGGGAGCTGCAGCGAGCAGTGGTGAGGATACCAGGCTGCAGTGTTGCTCTGGTACAGCTGTATTGAGCCACCAAGCAGGGTGCAAACAGCATTATTGAAGCAAACAGGCTTTCAAGAGGAAGCAACTGCCTCCTACAGGCAACATCCCGGTGCGATTGCATACAGTGCCCACATGGTCCTCATGGCTGCATCACTCAGTCTGACAAAATAAAACTCTACTGCTTTTCCTTGTGGAGAATCCTGATTTCTGTTTCCCATGACTCATCTGTAAAACCAAAACCTCCAGTGCAAAACCAGATGACAAAGTTGAGGGAAATTATTAATGGAAAAGCAAAATGTCATCTCTAGACATGCTGAAACACCAACACCCAAGCCTGAAGCATCAAGGCACAAAAAGTTATTTAAAAGAAAAAAAAAAAAAGGAATAAAATCAAAAAACCTCCTTACACTCCATTTTACATGGGAACCAGCACCCTGCCAGGGTGGTGGCTGACATCCTAAAAGCAGTTGCAGGTACCAGAATTCTTTTTATCAAAGACAGGCCTGAGGCACAGAGCAAGGTATTAAAGTATTTAGGCAAACAAACTCCAAGCCAGAAGAGAAGCTCCATATGCAGGATCTGCCTGAAAGCCAGAAACTTAATGACTCTCAAGTGCCTGAAGCAGGCAGGCTCAAAAGGAAGGTCTGTAGTTTATGCCTGCCACAGGGTTATACAAGTAAAGAGATGCTTTCCCACTATAGTTTTAGTCCTCTGTTGACTGTTACTTTCTTTAGGCTTTCAGTAAATGTAAACAAAAATAAAAAAACAAAGTAAAATAAAGGTATGTGCCTCATTGGAAAAAAAAAATAATTAGCTGCATTCAGTTAAAAAATAGAAGTCTGCAGGCATTGTCAAGTAAGCTTTAGAGAGATTATATATGGCATCTTAACAGCTAGCTTTTAAATTTTCTTTCAGTTTGGTTTATTCAAGATAATTCAAAGATAAATAGTTGAAGCATCCTGAGGAGACCCACCTTAAGGCTTCTGCAGACAGTCACGGATGTTCTAATACAGTGGAAGGTCTGTGCTCACCCAGTAATTAGGTTCTCATGTACTACACCAATTGTAAGGGAAAAAAAGAAAGCAGCTCTTCAGGCATTCTTGCAACCTCCTGTTCCTGAGCTGACCTAAGGGTTAACCAGTGTAATTAACACTGACAGGGTCCTAAATTATGCCTTTTTCCCCTCAGTGTAAGGCTGCAGGACCACAGCACACTTGAATCTAGCTGTGCTGCTCCATCTCTGTTGTATAGCAACTCCCTCAACCACTGCATTTACAATCCCTTTGCACTGGTCTGGACATTTTACACAGCACAAGGAAACAGGTGCAGTGGTTGAGGTATTCCTCTAGCAAACAGGAAAAAAGTATCCCAACTTGCATTCACTCTGTTTGCACAGAAGTAAACTGCCCAGTTTTAGTCAGTAGCATTACAGATGATATTTACAGAGACAAAAATACAGCCCACAATCCAGCACAGCTCATTTTTCCATTCTGCATTTTTTCTGACAAAGCAAACACTGAAGTCTTTTAAGAGAAAAACATTATTCCATTTTAGAACTAATTGAAAAGTCTATCAAAGCCAGTTCTTTTGTCTCTAGTACTGAAGTTTTAAATCATTTTAGAACCATGACCATTTATATGACAGACAAAGAGGGAAAAAATAAAAACGTGTGGAATGATAAATACTGTAAGGAAAACACTTCTCCACTCTTTTGCATGGATCTGGCCGCAAACATAAAACAGGAGGGAAACAATGACAATTCCCAATAAAACTTTAAGCTGCCAGTCATACCTGGTTTGGAAGCCAACCAGCCACCCTTTTCATTGGGTTTCCCAAACAAACTCTTATCACTATAATTATCCGACAGAGATGACATAGTGTGCTTTCAACCAGCAGTGGTACATATTGGGAGTTTTAACTTTTAATACTGCATTTTTCTAATCTATTTAAAAATTAAATCATGTACAAAATTCAGAGGTATTTGCCATTCAAGAGAGTTTTCCTCTATTGCAGATCTGGTTCAGATTTCACAATGTACAACAGCCAAACTGAATGTGAGAACTCATGTGGCTCCCAGTCTTTTGCTTCGAAGTCCAGGCCACACAATTATATAAAAGATGCCTAGAACCATTAAGATTTGTAAGTTTTTATCAAGTATAAACACCTTTTTAGGGGTCTTCTATGTGACTACTAGAAATGGTAAACAACTCTGGCAAAACCATGAAGTTTTCAAACATGCCTCAAATCTCATTTTTGTATCATCCACCACATATATTCAGAAACAAAACCTGAGGCATTATTTATGTAAATAGCTTGAAAAAAAAAGTAGGACTTTTTCAAGAAAGTTACCTTACCCTGCTGCTCCAAGTGAATACCCAGGAGCCAGCTGGCAGCACCTCAGGCAGGCAAGCCTAGTACCTCATGCAGTGGGAAGCAGCATACAAAGAGACCGTACTCAGACCCTCTGCCTTTTGCTCCTGTACAAGGGCATAAAGAGCACAACTGGTCAAGTCCCCCATTGTCCAAAACCTACTTGGCAGAGGACTGGCAGAAGGAAGGAAGATACTTTATGGGATCCACAGCAACTACATCACCTTGAAGAATTACTATTACAGTTAAAAATAAAAGTCCTTTCTCCAACTGTCTGTCAAAATGCAGTGTGCTTACATGTCTCCCTCTTCACAGGATAAGGAAATGAGGAAGATTTAGCTGGTATTTGATCCAGCAAGCCAATCCAGCACACAACATTTGACAAACATGAACTGACTGCTCAGCAGCGCTGCCTTCTGTACCACTGGTACCACAGCAGTGCAGATACAACACAGAGGGTAGCTTCAGCTCTGGTAAGAGTGATCCTTGCCAAATGGTCCACATCCATCCACTGCAATTGCTGGTGGGACAGAATACTTTTAGCATTCAAAGCTGTTTGCAGTCGAGAGAGATTTTGGGGGAAACTTTCTCAATTATTTACCTTGGAAGTTAAAGCGTTAGCATCCACGTAAAGCATCAGTCCTGGGGCAAAAACAACATAAGAAAGCAGACTAGTTTAGATTGGAACTCAGAAACTAAGACAGAAGAGAAAGGGACCACGAACAAACATCAAACAGGACACAGAGTTTTCCATCGATCCTAGATCCATCCCCCGCCTACCACAACTGAAGACTCTGAGGTCCAATCCTAGTTATTTTCCTCAACATTTCTCTCCTCATGTCTAAACCTGAGATGTGACAACTGTTAGCTCTGAAACGATTGCCTTGGGAGTTTGTTTTACAAGGAAGGACAGACTTACATTAGGACTGCCAACACAACACCCATCACCTCCACTTCACTATGGCTGCAGGAATCACTGCTCAGTAAGCAATTTCAGATCCTTCACAGCATAGCCTATTAAAGTAAACCAGCATTGATTTCTGACTGACTGGTGGTGAACTGCTGCAAGCAATTCCTGAACTCTCACAGCTCAAGCATGGGACAGACTGTAATCTTGTCAGCCATCCCAGTGGGGCTGTTCATAATATTGAGTCAGAACCTATAGAAAACCAGCTGAACATGGCCTTCATCACTCCCTTTACTTCAGAGTCAGCTACATTTCACAAGTTTGGCTTCAAATTACCACAGTTCCACAATCGGACAAGAGGGGATATAATATTGAGCATTTACAGGAGGGATGCTCTGCCCTAAAGCAGAAGTTTAAAAAAGAAAGATATGTACCATTTGTGTAATTATGCCTCTACTGTTACTGATTCACATTTGTAAACAAATTTAGCGCCGAAAGGAAGAAATATTTTCAACATTCACTGCTTAGGAAAGCAGCAGTATGTTTGAAAATGACCAGCTCTCCTCGAGAAAGCTGTGCACCGCTTGCTAACAGAGAATCACAATCTCACAACAGCATAAAACATCTATTTCCACTCCAAATGTTTCAGGAGGTAGCTCCCTTCAAAGCAAGCAAAACAAACAAAAAACAGTGCTTTGGGCATTTTCCTAAGCCTAAATGTATAAACTCTCATTTTCATTCCATGATCTGCCACAAATTATAGAATCATTTAGGTTGGAAAGGACCTTTAAGATCACGGAGTCCAACCATTAACTGAGCATTGCCAAGTCGATCAATGAACCATGTCCCTAAGCACCTCATCTACACATCTTTTAAATGCCTCCAGGGATGGTGACAGAACGACTTCCTTGAGCAGCCTGTTCCAGTGCTTGACAATCCTTTCAGTAAATAAATGTCTCCTCATATCCAGTCTAAAACCTCCCCTGCTGCACCGTGTGGCCATTTCCTCTCATCCTTTTGCTTACTTGTAAGAAGAGACTGACCCTCACCTCACTACAATCTCCTTTCAGGTAGTTGCAGAGAGAGCAGTAAAATCTCCATTCAGCCTCTTTTTCTCCAGACTAAACAATCATAGAATCATAGAATAGTTATAATAGTAATCCCAGTTTCCTCAACTGTCCTTCATAAGACTTGTGCTCCAGACTCTTCACCAGCTTCACTGTTCTTTCGATCTGCTCCAGCACCTCAATGTCTGTCTTATGAGGGTCCCAAAACTGAATGCAGTATTCAATTTTTATAAAGCAGTATGATCACATTTTTTCTCTAGGCAGCTGAGAAGAGATCAAAATTTGGAAACCAAATTTTACAGTCTGAAGAAAAAGAAAAAAAGTATATTGCTTTCAGAAAAAAAAAAGAACAACAAAAAAACCTTAATAAATAAAACAAGGCTACATTACTACCAATTTGTGCAGCAGCAAGAATCAAACTATGAGGGGTGCATGGCTCTGAACGATATTATGTGTTAAGAGGAAGAGATTCAGTGCAAGAAAGGACATTCAATATGGCAATATGAAACAAATGGTAAATACAGACCTACTAAGTATGTAGTGTCTATGTCTATGTAGTATGTAGTGTCTAAGTAGAGCTAGACACTTAAAAGTTCCTGTCCTTCAATGCTCTGTTGCAGTAAAGTGCTCCATATCATGCAGTATCAGAGGGGCTGACAGATGTTTTCTAATGGATGTTGTGGGGGTTACTGCTTTACTGAGTCAGCTTGTGGGTCACCATGTGCTAGTACTTAATCTACTTCTATCAAAACTGCAATTTTATGCATTTATATTAGTCGTGGAGATTGACTAAACATTCTGCCCTAACACAGTACTGAAACTACACTTCCTTAAATATTTGCATGCCCATTTCATTAAAAGGTCAAGTTCAGAACAAAGTGTTTTCTTAATTTAATGTTAAATTAGTC
The DNA here is from genome assembly GCA_028858755.1 of Ara ararauna. Classification (NCBI taxonomy): domain Eukaryota; kingdom Metazoa; phylum Chordata; class Aves; order Psittaciformes; family Psittacidae; genus Ara; species Ara ararauna. The sequence continues at coordinate 48,635,902 of CM054382.1, forward strand.
AGGAACTGTAACTTGGAGAAGACTTAAAAATGTACAGCTATGTTTAATCTGAAAGCAGCTCATCAAACACTTGTAGACTTTTAAGGTAATTTTGGAGATAGTGGACTGTTTTGTGGTCAGAGGGGAAAAACTGATTTTGGCTTTAAGACTTTGGTTTGTTTTTTAGATCCTCCAAATTCCTGATGGTTTCCATAATAGTTTTATATGGTGATAGAAGAGAGCTTTGTCTTTCCTCTGGAGATGGCCTTTGCCCCGAGTTTGAAGAAATTGCTCTATAATCTGAAGCTTGTAGAAGTTAAAATATAAGACTACCTCTATGCTTTAAACTACTTGATTCCTGCTAGCCTTTATTACACTTCTCATTATGTAAAAATTTCTACATGTATTTTGGTATTGGCACTAAGCCTCATGATATCTGCCTGCTGTAGCTTAAGTGCTTTTTAAAGCACCCCCTCAAACATCTTTTGGAACTCTACTTGTACAAATGTTACCTTCTAATTCACTGAAAAATAACTTCCTCTTTTGATAAAATGTGATTCACTCTCCTGCAAGTTTGGTGATGACGCTAAGTTATGTGGTTCGGTTGATACGTTGGAGGGAAAAGATGCCATCCAAGAGGGACCTTGACATGCTTGTGAGGTGGGCCAACGCAAACCTCATGAAGTTCAACAAGGCCAAGTGCAAGGTCCAACACCTGGGTTGAGGCAATCCCAGGCACACCTACAGGTTGTGCAAAGAAGAGACTCAGAGCAGCCCTGCAGAGAAGGACTTGGGGGTGTTGGTTGAGGAGAAAATGAACATGAGCCAGCAGTGTGTGCTTGCAGCCCAGAAAGCCAACCGTATCCTGGGCTGTATCAAAAGGAGCGTGACCAGCAGGTCGAAGGAGGTGATCCTGCCCCTCTACTCTGCTCTCGTGAGACCTCACTTGGAGTATTGTGTGCAGTTCTGGTGTCCTCAACATAAAAAGGACATGGAACTGTTGGAACAAGTCCAGAGGAGGGCCACGAGGATGATCAGGGGAGTGGAGCACCTCCCATATGAAGATAGGCTGAGAAAGTTGGGGCTGTTCAGCCTGGGGAAGAGAAGGCTGTGTGGAGACCTCATAGCAGCCTTCCATTATCTGAAGGGGGTCTGCAAGGATGCTGGAGAGGAACTCTTCATTGGGGACTGCAGTGATAAGACAAGGTGCAATGGTTTCAAACTTCAACTGGGGAGATTTAGGTTACATACAAAGAAGTTCTTTACAGTGAAGGTGGTGAGGCACTGGATGCCCAAAGATGTTGTGAATGCTCCACCCCTGTCAGTGCTCAAGGCCACGCTGGACAGGGGCTTGAGCGACCTGATCTAGTGTGAGGCATCCCTGCCATGGCAAATGGTTTGGAACTAGAAGATCTTAAGTTTCTTTTCAACCCTAACCATTCTGTGATTGTATATGCGTACCTCCTTATCTCTAAATAGAGGTCATGTTTGTTAACAATTTGCTTTCATATTTCTGTTGAAGTTCCTCTAGGATGTTCAAACTATACACAATTTCATAACCAACCAGGTAACTTGAAGGCCAGAGCCATAGAGAGCCCAACGGACAGAACAAGATGCAATCAGACCTGCTGACATGCACCCACAGGAGGTTGAAAAAGCAATTTGGTGACATAAGTCCCTGTATTACATGCAGATGGGTTTAAACACACAAAAAACCCCAAGATAAACCTATACAGTTTCTTCCTCTATCTCCTTCCCCCCCCTTTTTTTTTTCCCAAGTTGTCCCTCATATGCAAAAGACACATTCGAAATCTAAAGTAATCCTCTGGGTTTGGGTTTGTTTGGAGGTTTTTCACAATATGCAAAAAAAGCACAGAGCAGTAGGACCACACTCTTACATTAAAACATGGTGTGACAACAAATGATATTATCATATACTACAGATAAGCATTTTCCTTGCCTTCTAAGAACAACTAATTAAATTAACATTTATTAGTACATAATGGATTACACAAAACATAGCTTTACCTAGCAAATGTTATCATGCATGAACTAGGTGATAACAGTCACCTGGCACATTTATTAACAGACATTAACCTGCATTCAGCACTACCTTCCTGCCTAGTCATCAGTAAGTGACAGCCCTCTGAATAATCGATGCAAAGCACAACATAATGAATCTTTCATCTATATTTTTCTTAACTTTTCTTCAAACTGGCCACTTCTGATAAGCCAATTCCACTTTTCAAAGTTTGTGTGAGCTTACAAGTAAGGAAAAGTTCCAACACTCAATCCCCTCACAGCAGTTTTCTCAATCTCTTCTGGTCGGATGCAATATAGAATAGGAATTGCAGCAGTTTTTCTCAGATGTGTTTTGTCTCTTTCATGGGAGCATTCAATCATATTCAATTACTTATAATTGCAATACAAAACTAAGATTTTTTTTCTGAGATAGCCTGATTTGAAAAGTCTCTAGACAGCACATAAAACTATCTTTATTCTTACATTTATTTTCCTACTTGTGAAAAAAAACCCAAACACATAACAACCAAATATTTAAATACAAAAAGAATATTTAAATAACATGTAAGCATGGCTATTTTTAAACACACCTACAGATGACCATACAGAGGAAACAAAAGGGGAGGACACTTACAGAATTGTAGACTGAGGCTCAAAAAGGCTAATAAGGCTGCCAAAGCCAGCAAGAACAGAAAACGGTTTCGGAAAAGCATTATTATTCGTTCTGCTTTCTCTTCATGGTTTCATCTTCCTACATCAGTGGTTCCTGCAGACAAAAAAACATTGGCAAACATATTTCAGATGTGGAAGCATCATCTATAGCAAAGATGTTTTGACGTTGTCAAAAGACTGTTTTGAAGGTGTCAGTTTATTTCTTTAAGGCAAGCACATGAGGCAATTAAAATTGGCAACATTATCAGTAAGTTTGCAAGTTGTCTTCCCTCTAGTTATGAGTTTAACTATATTTCCACGAGACAGAACTTTCAAGTAAATAAAAATAATGCCATTTCCCATAAAATCAAGTTTTCTTCTGCTAACACAGAGTTAATGCTTATGTTGTAACATTATCAACTGCTCTTTATCAGGAGTTGTCATGGGTTCAGCAGCAGCAGTCATTTTTTCTCCTTCTTGGTAGCTGGTGCAGCACTGTGGTTTTGATTTTGGGCCTGGGAACAGCGCTGATAACACCAGTGTTTCAGTTACTGCTTAGTGATGTTTTGGTCTGGCCAAGGACTTTCTGAGTTTTGTGCTCTGCCAGGGACGAGGGGAGCCGAGAGGAAGCAGAGACAGGACACCTGACCCAAACTGACCAAAGAGGTTATTCCATGCCACAGCACGTCATGCCCAGGATGTAAAAGCAGAGAGCAGAGACCCGGAAGGGTGGGGGTGCACTGCGTGGTCGGGCTGGGTTTTAGGTGGTGAGCAGTTGTATTCTTTCCTTGTATTTGCCTTGTCATTATTATTATTGGTGATAGCAGTAGTGGTCTTGTGTTATACTTTAGTTACTAAACTGTTCTTATCTCAACCGGTGGGAGTTGCATGCTTTTGATTCTCCTCCCCATCCACCCGGGAGCAGGGAGGAGAAAGAGAGGGGAGTGAGTGAGAGGGCGAAACTGCGTGGCTGACTGGACTTAAACCACAACAGGAGTCTCTTGCCCCTGTGCAAAGCAAATCACCACAAGAATATTATTACTTAAGAACTCTCAAGAGCAATTTGGTAAATCAACCCTAGAAAAAAACAATCCTACAACATGTTAAAAAGGTACACACATACTCTCTTAAATATAGGTTAAAAATGGCTAACTAGTAGCCTAACTTTAAAATGGCTTTAACTGGTAGCCTAACATTTTACTGATACAAAGTTCACAATTCTTATTTAAGAAAATGAGTAGTAAGAAAAATTACCAATGCCACTACACAGAAAATTAAAAAGTACATTGACTTAACACCTGGAATAATTCTGTGTAACAACATTTTTAAACAACAGTTTTGACATGGATCAGAACAATATATTTCAAATCAACAGTATTTAATAAAACTTCAAAACTCAAATAACTCATTGCAAAAGTTAAAAAAATAACAAAACACCCCCCCAAAAAAAATAAAAAAAAAAAAACCCAAAAAATGAACAAAAAAACCCAACTAAACAAAAAAAACCCACAAAAAACAACAAACAAAAAAAAACCCCACCTAAACTAAAAAAAAAAACAAAACAAAACAAAAAAAAAGCCAAAAAAACCAAACTAACCTGGACAAAAGACTCCCAACCCTCTCCTGAAAATACCCAAACAAGAAGCACTGTTAGTAAAACCAACAATTTTCCTTGCAAAATGTCATCCCAAAGTGCACAGAATTTGCTGAAGTGCCCTGTTTTCACACATGTCCATTTTCCACTGGAAAATGGCTCTAGGTAAGAGATGGGGTGTTTGTCCCCCCCTGCTTTTTTTTTTCTTTTCTAAACAACCAGCTGCTCTTATGTGCCAAAGGTGCCTTTTCCTAGCACCGACAGCCTGTTGCAGGAAATTGCTTAGTCTTGAAAGCAATATTCTGAGATTGCCAGATCCTTTGAACTGAGCTCCGTTCATGACAGCACATTCAAACATGTTGACAGAAAATAACTTTTTTTCTCTCCATGACTGGATTTTTTTGCTCTGGCACTTATTTGCTCACAGAAAGGGATCTCTCCTGCTTCCTTCCTGCTTTTGAGAATGAAAAGGCTTACATGTACAGGTAATTAATACATATTTGTTTATAAAAACTCTTCTGCTCTCTAAAAACTAACCATCTTACTGAGATTTTAATCTCTATCTCTGAGTGCTGATAACTTATGTAAAATCACAATCTCAAAATTCAGATCCAACCCCCCCAATAATTTCCTCATTAGTATTTGAAAATGACTCATGTCTCACTGAACTTATTTTATCTATTGCAGTTAGTCTTAAGAAGAGTTGTGGGATCTACAAGTTGGCCCAAGGTGACTTCCATACTGAGAAACAATGGGACCCAAAGCATAAGTGGTGATCTTCCAGAAATGAAGGCAATGGGGCTTGCAGCAAGTGAAATGTATTATGCATGTACATTTTGCAGGATTGAGGTCTTTTCATCTCATTTCATTTTGAGAACTGTCTTTACAGCTTTTGGAAACTGCAGAAAAATGTAAAGAACTGGAGATTCTGAGAAGCAAGAAACCAGAGCTATTACAGTATTTGTCCAAAATGCCAATAGCACCACAAATGGCATCTGCAAACAGTAGTAAAGTTAAAAAAAAAAAAAAAAGAGACAAAAGGAACGATTTTAACAGTCTCAGTTTCATAAAATTGCAGCTCATCCTGGAACATCTTAGTGAAAGGTATGCTGAAACTAAACTGAACTAACCCACTGAAACTAAACAAAGCTGCAAAGAGTAGAAACTATAAGGATTAGTGTATACAAAACACCAGAAGAGAATAAAGCAGTTAAACAAAATAGATGGAAGAACAGAAGGGGAACCACAGGAAAACCCAAACTTAGACTGAGCAGGGAGGAGAAGGTAAAATCTATTAAAAAGCTCTTAGGAACAAGAGGTCCTGTGCACTATCAATGCTCATTAATACCGTTGCTGCATAAAAAAAGCTGCTACAAAAAAGGAAAAATTACAAGACTGGAAAAAAGGAGATCATATAAACCTCATTAGCAAGATTTTTTAAAGGAAAAAAATAATTAGCTTTAAGCCTTAATTGCAAGATCAGAAGTTGTTTTAAACCATATTGGTTTAAACGCAGTATTCAACAAATTATAAACAAAATGGAAAGATTTAAATATACTTTGGCCCACTAACAAATTAAAAGTTGCTGTGCTACAACTTAGGAGGAGCAGAAAGAGCTCCTGTTCAGTAGCTGTTAAATAAGAGCCTACCAATAAAATTTGTTATCGGCTTCTACTTGATATCAAGTTGCCAGGCATCACATAGATGTATGTAAGCCCAAATACTGAAGTCTTGCTTCAGTGTCCTGGGTGTACCTTGCTGGCACACAACGTACTCCCAGGGACAAGCAGCACAACACTAAGTAGTATGAGTACTCACCGAAGTGAGCATTTGTAAGCTAAAAGTGATAACACTGAGCCCGGGGTGTTTGTGTGTGTGTGGAATAAAAAGCTAACTAACCTTATCTCCCCACAAAACTATATTTATATGCAGACAGATCAAAAAACAAACCACAGAGCAAAACACATCGTGGGTCTTCAGAATATACTGCCACGTAGCAAGAGGCTGCAGCGTTGCTGAGCATCTGCTGCTATCATGACATTTAGAGAATACTGATCTTTAACTATTTACTCTGCAAACAGGCCAGAGTGCAGGTCATGCCCCAGCCTCACTATCGCTGTGATGTAAGTCCTCAGTACTCAAAGGTCAATTCTATCTACAGCTGACAACACCACCTTGCTATTCTCCAGGCACTGGTTCTTTGTTTTGGAGATAAGTAAGTGTTACCATTTTAAAGGTAAGCACCACACTGCTGCAGAAGAGACAGAACTCAGCACTGGGAGCTGAGCTCATGAGAAGCAGCATTCTGGCAGCAGCTTCTGATGTGTGCCAGAAAAGCAGTGATTTATGCTCATCCCTTAAAACAGGTCTTCTGTTCAAGACCAAAACAACCTCAAGTTGCATCAGGGACGTTTAGACTGGATATTAGGAAAAATTTCTTCACTGAAAGGGCTGTCAAGCAGTGGAGCAGGCTGCCCAGGGAAGTGGTTCACTCACCATCCCTGGAGGTATTAAAAAGAGGTGTAGATGTGGTGCTTTGGGACTTGGTTTAGGGGTGGACTTGGCAGTGTTAGATTAATGGCTGGACTCCATGATCTTAAAGGTCCTTTCCAACTTAAATGATTCTATGATTCTACATTTTATATGAATGCAGGACTTGATAAAAATTGCTTACAGACCCCCAAGCTTTTTCCAGGAACACTAATTATAAGCGTGACACACATAAGCAGTCTAGATATTCTGAAGAACAGTTGTTAATAAAGTATCCTGTATCAAAATGCAGACATATAAAAGGCTACCTCATAAATAGACACCTTTTGCAGCATACAGACCTACCCCCAGAATTTACCTGTTAAAAATGATCCAACTCATCAAAATATGCCCGAATGACTCACAGCATTTTGAGCACCCTCAGCATGGGTATAGTTTAGTGAACACCCATGTGGTTCCAAAGCTCAGGATTCCGAGAGGGTCCCCCAGATGGTCCTTGCCTGTGATGTTCGCTATATGATCCCATCTTTTGCTCATACTCAGTTGGCTTATACAAGTCTGGTAAGTGTGTTCCAAAGTCCTGTGGAAGCTTATCAGCCTCAAACAAGGAGATCAGAACAGTCCCACCTACAGGGTATTGAAAGCCAACATCCTTGTTCTTTGCTCTGTTCACGGTCACTCTTGGAAAGCTTTCCATCGCTGAATGCAAGCGATGTTTGGGACAAACTCAATTTCTTGTTCTGACTCTACACAAAAGGCCCAACACGTGTTAATGGAAGGTGCTAAGCTCTTACATGCTCACGCAAGGTTAAAAAATAGTTTTATCACTGAAAGCAAGGCCAGAGAGTCAGGAGACTAGCCAAGCCTCTGGAGGGCTCTTGGAAAAACCTGACCAAATCACATTCTCCATTTTAGGCCATTTCACTGGAAAAGTTGGCACCTACCTAGAAAGGCTGTGACAGCAGCATGTCTGCTAAGAGCCCAGGCTAAGCATATAGCTCGCAACAGACCAGCTGGCATGAGTAACCTACTTTTTGTTCAGCACTAGCTGGGTATTGCTAGTTAGTGCTCCACATGGAACCTCCCACACAGCAACCCCTGCTCCTGCTTAAAATATAAAGACATTTTCTGCATGGTTGACTAGCCAAGCTATTTCTTTTGATTATTTTAAGCCTGGCCCTGAAAATAACTTGACATCAATGCTTTCAATGCACTTGGCAAGGTTAGACATGACACTAAACCATCACCGCCAAACTTCTGTGCCAACTAAATGATACTGTTACATCTTCTAAATCACCTGTATTCATCTAGAATACAAACCTGTTCCCTAGCATGAAGCGTAAGCACATTATTACACTGACTCACCATGACAGCTTTAATTAATTTACTTGATTAAAATACCAAGTCTCCATAAATAATCAATAGTACTCTTCAAAGTCTGCCTCAGTAAAATTAGTGTATTTATCTGATGTGGTACACCAAAGTGACATTGTCCACGGAAATACAAGCAAGCAAAACTGGCTGTAGTGAAACAGCAAAGAGAAATGGTGGCTTTGCCCAAAAAGGAAAGTAGCATTAAGCCTCTAACTATATTCCAAAGTCAGATAGAGGTATGTTTTGTAGCAAAGCTCTGTAGCCTAGGAGGGAGAGCAAAAATCTGACAGACAACCTAAGGTTGACCTGGAATAACGTTCACATATGGTTTTAGAAAAAGTCAGAGTAGAACACAGGGACCCACTTGTGTGATGTCTCTATAATGCAGAGGAGAGTTTTTCACTCTCGTATAATTGCTTTTTGATGCATCTTTTATCTTTCATCTACATCTGCAGGCTTATTTTCTGACAAAATCTGTTTTGAAGATATCTGAAATGAAGGTGACAGCTCCTTATACAATTATAATGAAGAATTCTGCCTTTACTTTCACTCTAACTCTCGATGCTCCATCAGTTATTCCCTAGCCATTTGTCAGCAGACTACCAGGCAGTATATTTTTCATCTACTAAAGCCCACAATTCCAGCATCCAGACATTCTCAGACAGCTGGAGAATTTCATACTCTTGAATTGGAAATTGGGAGAAAATAGTTGTGTCAGCAAGTGGCATGAGCCAAACCTTTTCTTTGGTGCTTCAAGGGATTTGCTCTTTGTCCTGCAGGAATGAAAAATAGTGTCTGGGATCTTGTGGTCATGACCAAATTGGCCAGTGCTACAAAGATCTATGGCAAGCACCAGAGCAGAGAGGAGACTGGAACGCTCTGCAGCACCAATTCTCTGGTCCACACGACCTCCTTAGTTACTCATGCTTGTAATCATCACATTGAGGAAACACTCATAAAATCCCTGCAGCAATTTAAACTGGTCATATGATTCCTGCAACACTGAAACGGTGTTTTGCATAGCATCATGAAGTAACAAAGCTAGCATCTGTGATATTGTTGCTAGTAATTGATTTTCCCATCAGAACCAAACAAATATTCATTTTTTTTAAAAAAAACATTTATGAAAAATAGGTCACATCACTTGATGTAAAAAACCACATTTCTAAGAAATATAGAACTAGCTCATCACTGAAAAATTTAAATAAAGCCTGCTCAGTAATGTTACTTATGTAAGCATACCCCGTGACTTAAGCTAGAAGTTCGTAACCACATGATACACAGAATTTGACTGGAAGTACAAACAGGTCAGCAGCCTCATTAAAAAAAAGAAGAAGAAAAAAAAAGGTGATATAAAGAAAGCCAGGGTGAAAAAGGCAACATGTACTACTCCATGGTAGTCATGCATGGAAACAGCAAGAAGTAGCACCTACCCACTACAGCATAGCTACATGTCGATATGTAAAACCTAATAGCCACTTATAACTTTATTTTCAAATTATTTAAAGTTTTTGCAGCAAGCATCTGATATATATATAAAAGAACAACTAAGTTGTTAAAGTTTATTATATTTTACGATTTAGAACATTAAAATACCTATATCTAATTTTCTCTTTTCTCTGATTCCAAGTTTGTTCCTTATCTAGTCAGTTCTAAACTCCTCATACTGGCACAGCTGGTCTTGAGATCTACAAAAGCTTTTGAACATGGGACAGCACTATTGCCTGGTCTGTCAAAGCAACCAACACAAGCTCCCACTTCATTATAGCTAAGGGCTATAATAGAGCTCTTACTCAAAAAAAATTTGCCCCTCTCTACAGCACTCATGTTTTTCACTGTGCAGCAAATTTACTGCTGGATTTAATAAGTAAAGGTGAGGAGTTGCTTAGCATTCAGAAGTGATGAAGGGACCATTAGCCTTACTGAGATTTGACCATACCATGAAGATTATCCGCTGTTCTGAAAAGGTCCACTTGACTCAGATCTCAGCTTTTAAATCTCCAGGTGCACAGACAGATAATGTGGTGAATATCTTAAACATCTCTTTCTCCTAACCAGCGTTCAGCTTTGAGCAGGACTGTCATACAGTTTTATACTGGAAAATCTGGGGAAGCAGTCTTCAACTTATAGCCTTCAAAGGACAGTTTCCTGCTTTTCAATCACCATTAAGAGTCTCCTTCTTTCAAGGATCAGCAACTGAGAGAGGCAAGCAGAACAAGTTTTTACATAGTTTAGGTTTGCATTTGATTTTTATCAGGCCACATCCTTTAGAATATATTTCTTTTATTAAAATTAGAACCTACAAGTCTGTGGATCTCTTAAAATTGAGTAATAAACAGTCACGCAGAGACATCTATATTCAACTTATGTTTAGCGCATTAATGTTTAGCTAATGCAATGTAACGTTGCAACATTATAACTACTCTTTAGGGGTTTCCTGGCATTGGAAGTTGTTTTATTTTGCAGCCAGAGAAGTGTTTTCTTGAACTGGGATCGGAGTGAGGAGGGGGAAAAGAAGTGGAGGAACCATTAAGCATGAAAAGATCATTACAGTGTTTGAATCTTTTATCTTTTTCACACTTCCACAGAATATAAAGTAGGTGTATCAGTTTATCTCTCCTGTACTCCAACCACTAATTACCTTGCAAGGAACCCCTTCTAAAACCAAATACTTCTGACAATTCAAACAGTATTTTTTGGAAGAAATGCTACAATTAAAACTATAATTGTGACTTTTATTCAGTAACATGTCAAAGTCACACTTTAAAAGACCTGAATGCCCCTAAAGGTATTTTTTTTAATCAAGGACAGTCATTTTTGACATGTAATCACTAAAGGGTATCACTACTGCAGTTATTTCTACAAAATCAATAGTTCCTAGGAGTATTAAGAGAAAAATAAGAACATGCATAAACTAACTTAGATATTAAGGAAACTATATTGCCAAAATAGAAGGTACTGTGGACACATAATTCCTTTGGGACAATGCCATTCCCCTAGACCACCCTTTTCTTTCTCCAGTCCCTCTTCTATTCCTAAAATTATCAGTATATGTGAGAGAAGTTCAGAACAGCTGCAATTCAAATACAATTTACATGTCCTGCACATCCTTCCCTTAAAAAGAAAGGAATAAAAACATTTTAAATTTAGTCTCCTTTCTGTCTCTTCCCAGAACACTTACCCTTTAGAGGTTCAAGTTGGAGACAGTTTGCTGCCTTCAAGCCCAGGCTCTGGCAACATCCTGAGAGGCATTTTTCCCCCTACCAGCTTCACTAGTCTATTTATAAAGAACATAAGTGTTCCCATCAGCCGGGACACAAAGATGACATGCCCCTGCTGGGAGGAATTTACAAGAGTCTAAATTAGCTCTAACTGTAAACAAAGAGGAAAAGCAGGATTACACATAGAAAGAATTATGGAACATTTACTGCGACCTATCTGTAGTCTCCTTTATGTTCTACTTTGTGCCAGATTTAGACACCTCTTTAGATCAGACCACAAAGTGATGGTCAGCATCAAAATTCATGCTTGTCAGCTCATGCATTCTCTCTCTTTTGATTTGCACTTTTAGTCATACTTGTTAGTCAGTGATGCTCTGCCACGTCACTTGCTGAGAGCCAAGACAAGAACCAATCCTGCAGAATTCTGCTCCACATTATGGGAAACACACAGGTAAAGCTCCACACTGCACCCACAGAAACCTGCAAACTGCAGTCCTTCAGTAGACATGCATGTTGGCAATGACTGTATGAGTACTACCTTCTCCAGTTATGAACATCTGGCCTTCTACAGGGCCTCTGGGTTCCAAATTACAGGCGTCATGCTGATACTGCTTTCCATCAGCTACAGAGAAGTGTTCTTTTAATAGGTGCCACACAGTTCTTCCCTTCATGGGTTGCCCAGGGAAGTTGTGAATGCTCCATTGCTGGCGGTGTTCAAGGCCAGGTTGGACAGAGCCTTGGGTAGCATGGTTTAGTGGGAGGTGTCCCTGCCCCTGGCAGGGGGGTTGGAACTAGATGATCTCACGGTCCTTTCTAACCCTAACTATTCTATGATTCTGTGATTGCTGATCTCCAGAGGAAAACAGGATGACTTACTCTGTCATCTACCACTGCAAACCATCTCCATCATTTCATCTGGTCCCTTTTACAGAGTCTGTAAGTCTTTCAAGTCCCACCTACCCAACTGATTACTTTTTCTCACCCTTCTTAGAATATTTTGGATTATCTTAATTCTGTCAGTACCTGTATATTAAACAAACAAAAAACCACCCAAAGAAAAACGAACCCAAAACACCCCCCCCAAAAAAAAAAAAAAAAACCCAACAAATCCAAAACACACACAGAAAAAAACCCAAACAAAACCCAAAAAAATCTAAAACCCACAAAGCCTACATAATCATATATGCAACAGGTCCCTATAACAAAGATATATATATCATACATGGTATTTCTCTTTCCTTGGTTTTTCGTCAGAATTGACATTGCCCAAGTTGGAAACAAGTCTTCATCTCTTTTGGTCAGCAAAATGTTTATATTTAAGTCTGTATTTATGTCACTGCTTGCAAGCACTAAAAATGACCCAAGTTTTAATTTTGCTATTATTGGTTGCAACCAGCAGAGGATCCACAGGATTGCATTTGTAGGATGCATCCAGAGAAGGAATGGCGGCAGATGCTGTGATGCCACATAATGTATCTGGGTTATCTTGCTGGGCTTGTTTCTAAACCAGTTTGCTGCCAAGCAAGCCACCAAAATGTTAAATGAAAAAACGAACGAAAACACATTACAGCAGATTTCCATTGGGTTTTCCTGATTCAGAGTTTACAGAGCTCGGGTGCTAAGCCCAAATACACCCTCACTGCAGCTCATTACAATCAATTTACACCACTGCTGCTATTTTTTAAGTTGTAATGGATGTATAATCAATTTCTACAAAGATGAGAGCAAAACCTGGGCCTTCATATACCCCTGGGTTTCACACCTATGCTCTTTAACAGAAACAAAAATCTAAACTCAATACACAGCACCTTTAATTTTTTTCTAATTTCAGTAAGAAAGATTCGTTATACTCCTATTAAGTAAAAGAAGATAAAGCCCACCAAATAACAGGAAAAAGCATCATTGCAAGCTGACTGACAGCATCCCTTTCTGTAGCAAGGAAAAATAGTATTTGCAAACAAACTGGAGTATTTTGAACAGAAATTTTGTTTTCTGTCTGACAATATAGAGAAACTGCATGTAAATATAAAACTTTACATTTTCTACGCTATACACTAGTCTGCCTTTGATGACTGCTTTGAGGACAGGGTTTACATGGAAACATATTTGCTGCATATTGATTCTCTGCTATATATGAAAGGTTCTGGAATGTGTCCTTGAACCTCACTGAGAAAAAAGCCCTATGAAAATTCCACTACCAAGAGCACTGAAGTCAAGCACATGCTGCTGCCATGTGCATTTTTGTGACAATTCAAAGAAAGTTTCTGTTGCAGTTCCCTCCCCAGAACCCTCTTCCCTCATCTCAGCCTACCAGGACTACTCATTTCATAAGTATGCCTCCAACAAACCTGCTCAAATGAATCAAAAAGCTAAAATAAAGTCCCCAGCTCTAAGGAGCTGACCCCTTTTAGATTACCAAAATAAAGACTGAGAAAGACCATTTCATTCACAAGAAGAAACCCACCAATCTACGACTGCTCTAAGGTCTCTCAGAGAGCAGCAGATACTCCAAAGATGGATGTGGTTTTGAATTTGAAGCAGCATTTTGAACAAGACATGATATAGCACAGACTACTTCCTTTCAAACCACAGAGAAGACTTAACACAACAGTGAAGCTATCAATAAAATCCAGTCTATAATGCAATCTGTCAAATTACAAAGCTTTAAATGGTTTCTAAATAACTTTGGATCACAAACCATTCCCCTTTTTAAAAAGTCATACTTCATGGCATACCCAAAACATAGACACTGAAAAGACAAACCACTGCATTTCTTTTGCTAGCTTAATACCACTTCTCTCATTTTCATACTCCCTTTAGGAATTGTTGAAAGCCCATGCTTTGGGTTTTTGTTTTCCAACTATAATGATTTTATAGGTCTCACTCAGTTTATTTGTTTGAACAGCAAATGTATGAGAGCATGAAATACTTCAACGAGTAGGTGCCCTTAACTTCTGTTTCTTTTGGTCCATTTAAACCCTTAGTTCAAGAGATCCTTCCATGCAGACAAAATTCTCAGTAAGTGCTGTGATCTGGCCTTGACTACCTCTTTTTGGTTGGAAATAAGGTCAGTGTTCTACAGCTATATATGTTAGCTCTGTAGAAATGTGCAAAAAGTTGAAGTCAGCAACTACCTACCAGTGCAGCACATAACTTAGGAAGCCCTGTGGAAACAAAATTTTATATCAAGGAAAATCTGTCACAAGCCCAACTCTTAAGTCATCCACTTCAGGAATGTCAAAAGAAATGTTCCCACTCCTTTTCCTACACAGTGATAGGTCATGCACGTTTGTGAACTGCAGGGAAAGTAAAAACAAAAACAGAGGAAGTGCTTTTACTTCCTTAAAGGAAACCAAGTGACTTTTTTTAACATTATTATGAAACTTGAAAGAAACCTTATGATTTTGATGGCTACAGGCCAGAACTGAATCGCAACTGGCAGCAAAACCATTCCAGAACACACAGACAATACTTCTCAAAAAATGGCACCAGAATGTAATTATTTTAAACTTACAATTTTTAAATGGTATACCATATGCTCATGATTGTATGAGCATAAATCCTAATCACACACAGATCACAGCCAGTGGCTGATCAGATAACATCACAGCTCCAAAAAGCACGCACAGGCAAAGCAGTTTACATGCTTGAACTGATATACTTTTCTTTCTTAGTTAAGCTTTTACTTTTTACAGTTTTAACTGTTTGAACAACTTCCTCTTACTGTAACACTCCCCTCCATATGTGTTTCCAATATAGATCTTTGAACATGCATCTGAACAGGAATCTGCCTCCCTCTGCTCCACTGCCAGGGGTTGTTGCATTCTGCTGCAAATACTTTCTTCTGGCACTAACTTTGAAAGCAAATGTTGCAGGGATGCACTAGTTGCTATGAACCAGTGAATTTAAGTTGAATAAACAAATCGGTGAAGAAATCTCAGAAATGTAGGAAAATGCTTATTTTCCCATACCAGCTCAAATTTACCCTATCTGAGATAATGTCAGTATGCTCCCCTCCATGTCTGCGCTTCTGCTCAGGTTAGACAGATTTGAGAGTAGAACCTGAGCTCCCAAATTCTGTTCTTATTCTTTTAATTCCAGATGTTTTTACACTGAGTCTGTTTATAATCTGCCTGCACACGTATATATTCTCATGCTGAAGGGTTACATGCCCACAGTTCTCAGGGGTTCACACAGGCTGATTTGCTCACAGTATTCCAAGTGAATAGATTTGGGGAGACTCTAAATTGTAAAAGCTTGCTGACTTACCTATTCCAAGCTCTTCAGCCTACTCACCATCCCATCTTGCATCCCCTCTTCAGCTGATCCATTACCCATCACCCTCTGGAAAACTGCTGGAATCTGAATCCACTAATTTACCCTGGCAACATACCCAGAACTCCACCTGTAACCATTAGCTAGCCATGTATGTCTTTGTCTTACCCTAAAAAATAGCATTTTACAGCTGGAGATTTGGCCATTACTGACACCTTTCCATTAAATAAAACACAATTTAACTAAATTATCTAAATTATACCGTGAAAAATGGCAGTGAAGAAAACAACTGTTGTTAGAAGTGCTTGTGCAAGAGGGATGGAAGGGCTGACATATATTTCAGTACTGATTCTATTTCTACTCTATCCTCATGCTTAAGCTATATTTTGACCTTAATTCCAAGATATTTTTTCTCCTGACTATGGCCCTGCTATGGAATCTGTTCCATCCTACCATCCATCTCTACATAATCACAAGGATTAATTCAAAATTACGGGGTAGATATACACTTCTGTTTCCTGTCTTTCACATGGAAAACTTTCATTCACGTCCACAGGCTATATACTATTGCCCATTGCAGCACCAACAGCTGGCAGCTCATACTGGAAAAGATTAAAAAAATGGGGAAAAAATAGACTAAACAGGCTTTATTCAGCAATTTTGTCGTGTTCCTGCAATCTAACCCCAGAATGGTGATTACACAGATGCATTAGCAGACAGTCAGCACTTTCTGCTGCCCTTTCTTCCCCACAGCACTTCGTACCACTGCCAACTTGCCTGGTTGCTGGATAGCTGGATGGGAAATAACACAGGCCACATACTGGGAAAACTGACGTGCTGCTGGCAAAAGGATGTGCCTTGTTTTATCCTTGATTCTTGTGGCAGCAGCACAGGCTAACTTCTAGAACAATGCCCTCTTACAGTTAAGAGACAACCTGAACACAAAGGTGCAAGCAAGAGAGTTATTTTTTTTTCAAAAGGAAAAATAAAAATAGGCTTAGGTAAACAGCCCTGGGATTAAACACAATGTCCTAGCATTTCACCTGAAAGGCCCACTGCCCACATTTTTCTTGCTAAGTTCCACAAAGTTGCTTTCACAGTTTATTGACCCATCAGAAGCTCTTCATGAAGGCATCCAAAAGGCTTCACAGACAGTCCGTGTGCAGTCTTCTGCTTCAGGGGCAATCAGTAAACCAGCATCATAACAAGAATGTGAGGAAGATGAACAAAGCATGAAAAATATGGCAAAGTTCAAGGTCCAGCATTAGCATTGCTCTGTCCTACTAAAATAATTATTAACAGAGTGTAGCAGGCATTCACAAGGCCTCCCTTTTTATCACCGGAGATGGTGATAAAGGGTCAGTGTTAGGTAAACTTAGTATGGCGTCTTCCACTACATAAGTAACTGTGGAATTCACCATAGCAGACATTGAGACAAAGTTATGGTGTTTATTTTTTCATTTTCACAAGAGAAGCCATGAATCATGTGACAGTTTTCTGGGGGAAACTGACTCCATTCTTGGTCCATGAAAAGGTTTAAGGTGGCTGTAGAAACCATGGATGAAACAGCTGGAAAAGTCACTGACTAGTATTTCCAAACAGCATTTCTGAACAATGTCTTTTCCATGTGGCACAAACAAACAAGCCCAATTATTTCACCTTCCAAAAATCAGGTATTTTAATGAAATATCCAGCTGTCTAGCTGTTCAATACCCAGTTCATCTCTCTAGTCAATACAAAACAGTCTTCAATCTTGCTCTGAATCCTTTGCCTGTCATCAGAATCACTTAGTGCTTAATCACACACTTACCATCCACCTTTGTAGCCCTCCTGGCAAGTGTTCTTCTTATCATCTTGCACAATGAAAAAATGCTCTTTTCTGCTGCTTAGAATAAACCATTACATTTATGATTCAGGCATTATCTGAATACAATAAAATGACATTATCTGATTATTTTAGAAGAATCATAAACACTGATTGTCAGAGTACATCCTCCCACTCTCTTTCTTCACTGAGCAAAAGAGTGTCTCACCCAGTTGTAATCACAGACCACCTAATACTTTCAAGACAAACAAGAACATCAATTTTGAATTCTAACCTATATCTGATGCCACAAAGTAAGCCATATGGGATATGCTCACATGCTCCTACATAGACATAAGATTCGTGTATCCTCTATTACAATTTTTAGACAATAACATTTCTAATATTTTCTGCCCTAAATGATTTTCAAAGTCAAATGCTTGCTTAAGGGGACTCCATTTGGATTTCACCAAATTGCAGCCTGATTTTAACAGAACATGAAGTGTGTCGTGGTCCATACAACTTCTCTAGTGTCTTTCTGGAAAGCTGCAACATAAACCTTCAGTCATCATCATCATCGTATATGTAGCTTTATGATCAACTGCTTCAAATTCTATTTCTATGTAATTTATACCATACATTGACCTGAATTCTGGAAAGCATTTGAAAGAAGAATACATACACGTATTTTAAAGCATTTCCTTTTTATCAGTAGTGTGATATTTTAGTTCCATTTCAGCAAAACTTCCACAACACCAAAATCCATGCAAGTAGAAATTTTGCAGGAAATCTGAATTTAAAGTCTCCTCCCAGGTATTTGGCATTTCTTCCCTTTTTGCTACACAATTTAAGTTTTCATTTCTACATATAATTTACCACCCAAGCTATTTTTAAATACAACCTCCTGAATGTGAATCGATGCATAGCTTGCTTACTGACTTCCTCTTCCAGCAAGTCAAGATTAAAGGCTATGTTCAAACACTTCCCAAATGCAACACACCACTTGAACAGTTTTGTCACAAACCACACTGTCTGTCCAACATTTGGACCATTGAGGTTCTTTCTAAGCAAGACTTTCTTCACCTTTGAGGCTGCTGTCTAGCAGCATTTGCACGTGCTAGTCAAGTCCTTACCAGCACAGTGAGCTGCTGTGCTGCCTTTTCGTGTATCTGATCAGTAACTGTTTTGCACATCTACTGGTGACTCTCAAAACCTTCTTGTATTACCAATAAAAAACTCCATCTTTAGTCTTCTCATACTTCACCATTGATTCCTATAACACCTGAAGCAATAGCTGCATGTCTTGTGTGTGCTTCCCAATACTCCTTGAGAGGGCACCTCTATCATCTTGGTAGAGGCAGAGTTGAGCACTCTGCCCTCTTGAACAACTAAGGTACCACGAGCCCCCCTTGTAGCATCCATCATAAACTATAGATCTAATCACATCTAAATCATAAAGCATATGTTAGTAGTTGGCTTAACATTACATTCCAACACTTACTTGATGTGTGTGAGCAACACACATCTCAACGTGTTTCTTTACATACTAATTGCCAATATTTTTTTGTTAGTTAAAAGAGAATAAAAACCTTGGGGAGAGGAAAAGAATATGCAACTAGAACTGACTATAAATCCAGCTAGAAGGCACACTTAGGACCACATGAATTCATCACTCATGTTTCAGGAGGTAACATGAAGACACACTTCACATACAATAAATAAATAAACCCCTGCAACTTCAGCAGAAAAGCATCCAGAAAAACACCAAAGTCTAGTTTCAATCGTCTCCTGTGACATAATGAAAATGAACGAAGACTTACATAAGAAACCACACAGGACATGCAGAGTTTCTTTCATCTAAGGAGGTCATGAGGGAAGATAAGTATGTAAAGATATACACCCCATTGTAAAACCACTGGAGAAAGCAGACTTTGTGAGGGACAGTAATTCCGCACACCCTAAAGCATTGCTTTTTGTGCGTGCTCATGCTAAGATGACTGCTTTTTCAACTAAAAGAAGCCCAACAGACAAATGAAGGCTACCAGGGGAAAGCAAGTTCAAAATTATGAAAATGAAACAATATATGTAAATTCCTGAAGTCTAACCAGAGCTACACCTGTGTGTAGGTACACAGGTACAGATGCACAGGTTTAGTTACACCAATGCAATTTTACAGCTCTGTTATTGTCAAACCTTCACACGAGACCCTGCTACTTCTCAATACTTCCTTTCTTGCAGAACAGGGATCTCGTTTAGTACACATTGAATCTTACAAAAATCAATGTTTCAGCACTACTGATTTTAGATAAAATATTTAAGAGATTACAATTAAAAGCCATTAGAGAGAGTAGCATATGTGTTTTAATCATATGCACTACTTTTAGTTACCTTTTTGAGAAGATTAAAATTAAGCAGCTTTTGCTTTTCATCCCACTCACACCCTCCCACTATAAATTTGTCTGAGCTAATCCTCCTTCTACAGACGTCAAAACAGGGCATACGTATTACAGCTACTTACTGCCAAAATGTGTTGCTTTAATATCCCATTACTATTGTAATACTGGCACAATAACTTATTATATGTGACAGCTTTTGCAGTTAGTCAAGGATAGAGCCACTTACTCTGTAGTTTTTTCAACCACATGAAACTGCACTCGTAAAACCTGTAGAAAAGAAAATTCAAGGTCTGAAGTAGATGCTCACCTCGGACTGTAATGCCAGACAAATAAAAGGCTTAAGAGGCCATTACACACACCCTTCCCACCCTGTCATTTCCATCGTCCCAGCCTTTATGTGATCTGTTCAGAAATCCAGGTTATGGTATTTACAAATACATTGTTTAACTCCATATTCCCTAGCATTTTAAAGAATTCTACCACTGATTTTTTTTTACTGTATTTATTTTTAAGTGCAACATTTCAATGAAGGCCAAGGCAATCTCCATGTCAGAACATGCTTCCGATGAAAAGACCACACTTGTCAAAAGGTTCAGGGTTATTCCTCAGGAACCTGCAGCGCAGAAATACACTAAGAAGTCTGTTTGAGGCTCTACAAATATTTAGGTTAAAGTGAATACAATAACAGGGGCTGCTATCAGATACACTAAAGACAACAGGCATCAAAAAGAAGACAAAATTTAAGCCAGTTGTTCCACTCCAGACGCAGTGTATCGGCCAGCAACTGATGACAAAGTGTCAGCCCGCCGGACAGGCTCGGCAGCTCTGCGGCACTCGCCGGCCAAAGCTGATGAACCCGAAACCTGTCACCACCGAGGCTCCGCTCGGCGGGACCCACGGGCCCGCCCCGTTGCGGGCTCCCGGCTCCGCACGCTGTGTGCACGCCCGTGCGGCCCGGCGCCGTTGAGCCAGGACAACGCACGGACCGCTAGCACGCACTGAATCCCTCCGGGGAGCGCCGGGACGCGGCTGCCTGCCGCGGGCACCGTCCTGCCGGCGAAGTTTACACGCCCAGGCCCCGCGGAGGGCGGCTGGCCGCCGGCAAGTCCCCCGCCCGCCGGGCCGCTTCAGCCAGCCCAGCCGAGCCCGCAGCGCTTCTGCTGCCCCAGGTCTCCCCGGTAAGCGGGGCAGCAGCGGACCCTTCCAGGCCCTCGGAGCAGGACGCGGGGTGGCCGCTCCCGCCGCGCCCAGTATGCCCGGGCCGCCGTCCCCACTCTATCCCCGGGCGTCAGCAGTAACCGCCCGCCGGAGCCGCCGAGTATTTACCGGGAGAGGAAAGCAAGGCGCACACAGCCGGGTCGTACCGGGGCACCAGCCCAAGTGCTCCCCAGCAGCGCACCCAGGGAACCGTCCCGCCTGGCCGGCCGGCGGAACA